>WVTA01000001.1:2400000-3644621 GCA_033220655.1 Pseudopithomyces chartarum
CTTGGACTGGGCGGGCTTGGACTGGGCGAGGGGGGCTGGGGGTGAGGAGGCAGGGGATGCGAGCGGGTGGTCCGTGGCAAGACGCAAAGGTCGACCCTCGTCGTCTTCAACGCCTTTAACTAGACCGTTGTGGTCGGCGTAGAGGTCGAAGTCATGGCTGTCGATGGCGTGGTCGATGGCGCGGTCGGATGGTTTAGGTTCTTCCTGGATCTGCACAGGGATGGGGGACGTCTTAGCAGACGGAATCTGCCGCCGCCTCGCCTGGGCAGACGGCGGACGTGATCGAGGCAGGTGGTTGCTCGAGACGGGCGAGATGGGGACGTCGTCGGCCGAGACCATGGACGAGATCTTGGATATCAGCGACTCGGAGCGCTTGTGGACGTGAGGCTTGGCAAGGTCCGGAGATTGTTGCGGGCCCTCGCCCTGGTCGTCGTCCTCGTCGTCCTGATGGGGGGTGTCGGACTTGATCGGGACTGCCTGGTCAGGTGGAGCGGGGGCCGCCATGAGCCTCATCAGGGCTGGCTTCTCCTGCTGCTGCTTCTCCTGCTGCTGCTGCTGCTGCTGCTGTTGCTGCGGCCGGCCGGGTGGAGCCTCGACCTCGTCCAGACTGTCATCGGGCTGCGAGGGCTGCGACGGGGCCAACGACTCAAACGACGACTGCGAGTGCAGATACTCGACAGCGTGCACCACGCGGTACGCGCTGAGTTGCTGCTGCGGCTTGGGCCGCGGGGCATGCTCTAGTGCATCTCCACCCGCCGCCGGCGCCTGGTCGCGCGACGGCGACAACGACGACGGCGGCGCCGCTTCGACCACTCTGACGACGATGCAATGCTCGCGGGTGCGAGTTTCCTCTTCGTCGTCACATGGTTTGAGCGACGACGACGACGACGACATGGGTGAGAGGTCGCTGCCTATGAGCTCCGTCTCGTACGAAAACACCACATTCCCTTCCTGGACCTGGGCCGTGGCTGTTGCGTGTTCATCGTCAGAGCTGTCTGATATGTCGGAAGGGAGTGTTGCTGCTGGAATCATGGGGCTCACGTCGTTCAATTTCTGTTGCGCCTCGCGCGGGGATTGACGAGGGCCAACGTCTTCAGCCCCATGCTGGCCATCATCAGGTAAGCGACGCGGCTTTGCTGCCGATGCCGCCCTTCTCGGTGGTATTGGTCGCCCAGAGCCATCCAGTTGAGTAAAGCTCTCGTCCTGGCCTTGATCGCCCTCTCCATCGTGTCCATCCCGACTCCATCTTCCGCTGCCCTTTGGCTCGACCATCTGCTCTTCGTCACCATCCCACGCTTCTCGGTCCTGCAACGCCGCCTCTGCCAAACTGGGTCCTTCACCCCCACCATGCAAACCTGCGCTGCCAGTATTCTCCGCTACCGACGAGGGGGGAGACTCTTCCAATGTCCCTAGCTCTCCTGCTGGCGGCGTCGAGTGCCTGATGACGGATTGCAACAGCCTATGGCTGAGGTCCATATCACTGGGAATCGGCGGCATTGGCGGAAGCTCCCCACCGTGCGCCATCTCCTTCCATGAGAACGCGCCTTTTGCCGGGCTCGGTAGCACACCAAGACGCTCCGGAGTTGGCGGTGAGCTCGAAAGCGCCGATGGGCCTGCATTCCATGTTTCAGGCGGATGGTACGACTGCGGACGACTGTTACCGGGTGTCGATCGTGGTGTCGTTTCGATGCTAGGTAGGATGATGCTGTTTGGGCGCGACCTAGAGCGGCTCGGGCGATGAAAAGGCGATGAGAAATGTCGCTTGTGCCTCTTGTCCCTTTCTCCTCTCGAGCTGTTTCGTGTATCCAAGGAGATGCCCGCGAGCGTGTCAGAAGCCGTGCTGCCCATGTCCGACGGTTCCTCGGATGCTTCGCGGGACGACGGTTCCGATTCCGAGGTGGCCTACATCACAATCAACACACATGCTTTCACTGTATCATGAAACTAGCGAGGGGAATATTGTATTGGCCCTAATCGTACATGGGAAGCAGTAACAGAAAGTGGAAAAATTAGGGCCGACATGGCAGGGACGGGAGAGATGACCATCGTTGGCAACCAGACCCCCGGGTCATTCGTCACACTTCCACCCGCCTATCATCAGAAAGGAATCGTGAGGTACATCGTGGAATCATATCATGATGGGAAAAGAATTTCGACAGATCAGGAAAATCATTTATCTACCTTGTCGCTTTTGAAGCGGCTCTTGCCCTTGGCGAAGAGGCCCTTCGCCCCAGTCATGCCTTTACCACTCAAAAGGCCAGCTGTGTGCAACAGATCCTTGCCCTTGGCCTGCATCTGATGGCTTGCACTCCTGCCACTTCCTTGGAACATCGGTGCCGAGGTAGGTGTGGTGGGGGTCTGGGACGAGTTGCTGACCGCTTCTGCTGGGCTGGCATTCGAACCGTGGTGCTTTCCGAATAGGGATATGGAACCAGTAGGTCTATGGCGCAGCGTTCCTGACGTGTTCAGGACGGGCCGCGGTTGTGGGTAAGATTGTATCGCAAGGTCTGGATTTTTCTCAAAGGCACTGCTAACCCAATCAACCAATCCATGGTCAGCGTGTGCCCAGTAATCGCGTGTCTTGTCGTAGCTATTTATCCTCTCCGCTGGGGATTTGATCTGCAATATGTCCTTGAAACCGAGAGGTTTATCAGAGGTAGGGGATGCCGTAGCGGTGGCAGAAATAGCAGCGGGCTCCTGGAGTCCGTGTAGCGGAGCGCTTATAGCTGGATTCGAGGGAAGACCTTTAGCAGGATCATGGTCTAGGGCAGACGGGTCCAAAGTGACCATGTCTGGACTCGAACTGGCTTGATCAGGCGTAGGAGAAACCTCGCGGCTGAGACGAGGTGGCATGTCGACAGCTTCGGGGTTAAGAGCAGAGTTCACCACATGTAGACCTGCAGTGGGAGAGGAGGGTCGGTCGGTATCGGATTGCAGGAGATTGGAAGTCGAAGTCAGCCCAAGCATGACTGATGGATGTTTTTCCGAATCGAATTCACTAATCGGTTCTGGCTTGACAGAAGCAACGTCATGCATGGGGCCAAAGTATGGTTCAGGCGATTCTCCAGCCCCTTGCTTTTGTTTAGCCCGCTCAGTCGAGGGAGATGAAATTGTTTTCTCTGTCTCTACCCGTGTACCATCCTCGGACTCTGCAGTTCTGGAAGACTGCTGAAGCTTGTTGATCACGAGACCTGATCCCTTACCCTCTTCCCAGCTGAAACGCGAGAGGATGGATGGCTTCGTGGCATTATCGGATGAATCGATAGGAGAGGTTGGTGTGATTGCATTGCCAGCGTTTGGGTGCGTTTGTCCATCACCGTTCTGGCCCTGATCGTACGATGGCCGCGGAGACTCGCGATCACCATCCGCCCAGTAGCTATCGTACTCCCTTGGAAACAGAGAACTTTCCCGATTCAAAGGGTCGGTGCCAGCATGTAGCCCTGTTGAGCTATTTTCAGCAGCAGGTCCGGCGATTGTTGATTGGGGAGTGAGGCTCGCAACGATCTCCTTCCGCAGCCTGTCACTCTCCTGATCGTCATCTGTCATGTCAGTGCTAAGCTGAGGCATCATAACAGGTCTTTCGGGAGATGTGCTCGACGAGGTAGATGGTCGAGGTATAGCGTTATTGTCTTCCGCGGGTGGGATTGGCGGCACATTCTCAGACCGAGGAGTGCCCTGGGCAGATGGAGTGGGTGGAGTAGTTGATACGAACGACTCTTCTCGATAGAACTGCAGAGGCCGCGGCAACACACTGCCGTGCGTTTGCTCATGGCCAGTTTCCTCCGCAGGTGACGATCCAAACCCGATGGAAGTCTGTACAGCGTCACCAACCGCAGCACCTGCAGCTTTGAGGGCGGCTAGAGGGTTTGCCAGATGATCAGAATCCGATTTGGAAGGGTCAACCGGCGCGGCTGAACGCTTGGCGGTAGTTGGTGTGAGGTCGACATCTCCCAGGGGTAGTGGCTCTTGGTTGTGTGTAGCGGGGATGCTGTCAATGCCAAGTTCCTTGTTTGGGCTTGTTGAGCTAGTCGCATAGGACTCCCATTGACCAGGTAGCTTTGGCCGAAAGCTTGCCTCGCGCTCAGCCGTAGGTCTGGGGTCGAGATTGTCTCTCGATGGGCTGACAGGTTTTGTCGGGGATGTTGGACGTGAGCTTTCACCACTCCTCTCCCACGACTGTAGGCTCGTCCGGGAGGCATTTGATTGTGTGGAACCGCGCCGAGAATGTGAGACGTCGCCAAACTTACCAGCCAGTTCCTGCACGCGACCTTTGCTGGGAGACTCGGAACGTGAGCGTGGGACAGCGTCCGCAATAGGTGTGGAAGTTGGGTGGTTTTCCAGAAACGCTGTCTGTGACTCTTTCTCAGCCACGCTTAACTCCGGCTGTGCTTTGACCGGGCTGAGCTTCATTGCCTCGGCGATGTCCGCTTCACGAATAGTAGAAGCGGGTGGCAGAGCTGCTTTTGATATTTCGGGCGAATGGTCCAAAGAGGAGACTTGGGCAGTCTCAGGCTCAGGGACATGTGCCTGGGGGCTGATGACAGGAGATCGCGCGGGGCTGCCAGTAGCGTTGGCTGTTGTCAGTCCGCTGCTGGAAAGTGAAGTACTAGAGACATTGCGCGAGTGGCCAGGCGAAGCTTTCCGCGGGATCTGACGGGTGCCACCAGGGAGTAGTGTTGCGGAGGTTGGCCGGGAGACGGGGGTGTTGCTCTCGCTAGCTTCCTCAGCAATCACGGGTGTGCTACCATGACCACCAACAGCATTCATAGCCTTGAGCGTTGAGGTGGCTGAGCTAGGAACCCGACTCATTATCGGACTGATACCAGAGGTGCTGCTTGTATCGCTACGCGACACACTGGTGTCTGGCTTTGTGACGGGTGTTGGAGGCACGGAGCGCTGGTCGTCGGCACGAGTGAAGGCCTGATCCACGACCGAGCGGAACTGGTCGTTGGAGGTGGAGATGGCTTCGGGCACGGGTGGCAGCGGTTGCTGCTCGAGGCCGGGCGAATTGCTGCTGTGCGGCGTGGATTCCACATCTGGACGGTGTTCGTCCAGAGATGCACGTTCTCGTTCCCTCTTCTCTTCCTCGAACCTTTTGTAGATGTCGGCTGGTCTTATGAACGGCAGAGGCTTCCCGGGGTTGCTTGGGGCACGGTCGCGCGGCGACGCAGCAGCGGGCGAGTCTGCTTGACCGATGCTGCTCTTGCGTGGGGGGAACGGTGCACTTGGCGGAGCGGTTGCAACGGCAGAGCCCGGCGACACGGGCGTGATGAGCGGCGGAGGCATTCTGGGCGGCTGCTGGCCTGGGGCTTGGTAGGGCGGATGGGTGGCGGAAGCATAGAAGGCGCGCTCCTCGCCAGCTTCGAACGAGTTCCTTCGTACTGACGGAGCGGCATGTCCCTGGCGCTGGGGATCGGTGAAGCTCCTGCCAGGATGGTCGAACGGCTGGCCCAACGGCTGGCCATGGGCGCGTGGATGCGGAGCCGGGGCGGGCGGGGGCTCCTGCTCCTGCTCAGCAGCGCCGTACTCGTCGTACTCGTCGTAGTCGCCCCAGTCGTCGCCGTCGTAGGCGTTCTTCTTGGCCTCGACCCATTTTTTGGTCTTTGAGCGGTTGACGTTGGTCTTGAACGACACTGGCTGGGCGGGGAGCGGGTTCTGGGGGCGACGGTCGCTGTGAAGGGGGAGCTTCGTTAGCACGCCTAGTCTTAGCTGCAGAGGCTGCGATGGTGCGGTGAACATACAGAGGCGACCTGGAGGAATCTGGCTGGAAGCGATACGGGCCAGACATGGTGTCGGTTGTCGTCGAGGATCACAGCATGGCCCCTAGGCTCGCAGGCGGCGGGACAAAGGGCAACGCGTCTGCCCGAGCCGTGGCGATGGGCGAGCAGCAACGGCTACGGCTACGGCTACGGCTACGGCTACAGCTACAGCTACAGCTACAGCTACAGCAGCGACCACAGCAGCAACCACGGTACCACGGTACCACGGTAGACTTGCTGGAAGAGGGTGAGGGCAGACGCCAGCAACGGGGGGCGCAATCTCAGGACTGCCAACATGCTACGGCACGGCGGGTCATTAGGCCCAGGCCCCTGCTCGTCGAGGGCTAGCCGCTACCTGCATAGTCTAAGTACACCTGGGCATGGTGTACGGTAGATGACCTTCAAGAGGCGCGCGCCCCAGCACTGTCGCCGTTCATTACATACATACATACATTTTCCCCCACGGCCCACAGCCTACAATCCGCCCCAGACCGCATCCACGCCCGACCCTGCACCCGTAGTCCATACCTACTGCAGAGTACTGTACCTGCTCTCCGCCAGCGCCCCCCGTTTCCCATTTCCTGCCTCCCGACCCTGCCCTGTCCTGCGTCACAACATTGTGAACACACAGCAACATCGCCACCTCCACTGCCGTCACAACCGCACACGCACACGCCGAACCCCGCCGTCCTTGCTGTCCTCGCCGGTGGTACCATGGCTGTGTCAATACAGGACCGCACGGACGAGTTCCGCTCCATCTTGGCACAGGCGCAGCGGAAGCAGGCACAGTCAAAGACAGGAGCTCAGCGGCAGTCTCTTCTGACGGCCCAGCAGAAAGCCGAAGCAACCACCCAGCACAAATACTCCGAATTTCAGCGCAGCGCTCGCGATGTGGCACGGGGAATCTCGAGCACCATGGCCAAGCTGGAGCGCCTGGCCCAGCTGGCACGACGCAAGACGCTGTTCGACGACCGGCCGGTTGAGATTGACGAGTTGACTTTTGTCATCAAGCAGGACATGGCCCAACTGTCACGTCAGATACAGGACCTCCAGGCTCTCACGAGCAAACAACACCCCAAAGCGAAACCTGGCGCAGACCAACAAGGCGAGCACAACCACCAGGTAGTTGTCATGCTCAAGGACAAGCTCCAGAATGTGGGCGGTAGCTTCAAAGACGTGCTGGAAGTGCGAACCAAGAACATGCAGGCATCCCGGTCACGAACTGAACAATTCCTCTCCAGCGCCGCGTCGCACTCCCAGACGAGCCTTGATCCCAGCAGAACAGACTCGCCACTCTACCAAACCCCCAGCGAGGACGGTCGCCAGGCGGGTTCCGTAACACGAATGCCGCGCAGCAGGACCTTTTGTCTCTGGACCCGTCAGGCTCGTCGGCACTCGGGCGGGGAGGCGCTCAGTCGGACGCCCAGCTCATGCTCATGGAAGAGGCGCAGGCGCCGAACCAGTACATCCAGCAGCGCGGGCATGCGATAGAATCCATCGAGAGCACAATCTCGGAGCTGGGAAGCATATTCGGCCAGCTGGCGCAGATGGTGTCGGAACAAGGGGAGCAGATCCAGCGCATAGACGCAAACACCGAGGACGTTGTCGACAATGTGGAAGGTGCGCAGCGCGAGCTGATGAAGTACTGGAATCGCGTGCAGGGTAACAGGTGGCTGGTGGCCAAGATGTTCGGCGTGCTGATGATATGTATGTTTCGCAAGCACGTGTGCCATGCCGGACCATTGCTGACGTATCGCAGTCTTCCTCCTCTGGGTCCTGATTGCCGGCTAGACGCCGTTGACCGTTTCTTGATGGCCGGCGCATGGCGTTTGGACAAGGGGCATCATCGTACGACGATACTACGACGACGTGCCTATTTCCGAGGTCCCGATGCCTACAGACATGTGATTAATTCATTTATTTCATCTCCTTCTCTTGGGACGGGCAAGATGGCACACCTATTATCCCCTTTGTAATGGAGCACACTTTCATGCTCTCCCACTCTTCTGCTCCTCTGCTCCTCTGCTCTTCTGTCCTTCTAGGAGGTCTCCTGTGCCAGTTCCAATTGCGCACAGTCATGTGTGTGTGACGTGTTCGAGGCTTGCACCACGGGCAGGGTGCGGCAAGCATGTACCTGGAGTACAGTATGTATCTATGTATCTATGTATGTATCTTATGTGTGTATCTACGTCCTCTACCCATGCATGTCCAGGTGCAGTGTAGCGCAACCGTCAACTAGCGGGACCGACCTCATCCGTGCATGCTCATCTCCGGTGCTGCTGGCTGTGCGGCTCTCCCTCTTTCTCCGCCTCTCTCTTGACAGGAGCGCCGGTGCAGCAGCTAAAGCCTAGTGCACATCACCATGCACCAGCATGCATGATGCGCCCATGCGGGTCACTTGACGGTGCAATCTCACGGCCCACTCTCGAGCATCACGGTCGAAGCATCGAGGTAACCGCGGTTGCTAGCAGCCAGGGTCTCATCATTGGCCAAACCCACTTTGGTCGTCGACCACTCCTCTCTCCCTTCTCTGCGTCCCATCTCCCAAAGCCCTTCGCATGCCTCCTGTGGCGCCATGACGGATGCCGGTGCCGATATCTTCGACGACCGCCGCTACCTGCAAGAAGCCCTCCTGCTCCCAGATGGCCACAATGAGGACGACGTGGACACCCAGCTCGCCGCCGCCGCCAGGGAAACCGGCATCGAAGACCCCGATCTGTTCCTGCTCCTAGACCTTTCCACCGCCATAGCCAACATGTCGCTGACCTCACTGTCTGTCCATTCCTGCGGAACCCATTCCATGTCCGATCCGATAGATACGGATACGAGCCCGACCGTGCCCATGGGCCATAGGTACTCGTCGTCACAATTCACCTTCATGTCGCTTCCCAACTCGCCCATCGTCCGTCCTAGCAGTGCGAAAAAATCGAAGCGCGCATCGGCCATCTTCTCCATATTCAGGAAAGAACAACGGTTGGTACTTTGGCGCCTGGTCCGTGACCCTGTTTCTCACCATGCTCACAGCGCCTGTTCATCCCGATCGCACCACCACCACCATCCTCGCCATTTCAAGCATCAAAGCCCCAAACTGGAATGCGGCCACTCCCTTTCCAAACATGCCATAAGGGTCCATGTGCAAGAAGCCCTTGAGAAGAAAGATGGCGCCGCACCCATGTGCTGTAATCGACCTTTGCCACGTCACGTGCTGGGCATGGTCTTGACAGCTGCAGAAGTGGACCTCATGACCGACACCGTCATTCCATCACCTGACGAACTATCGTGGAGAGACTCTGGCTACAGCGAAAACGGGATGTCTTCTATCGAACTGCCAAATGTCACAGACACCCAGATGCTCATGTCCGAGCCTTCCGCCATGCAAGCATCCCCAACCCATGTGATCAACGAATTCGAAGCAGCACGACTAGAATCGGCTCTCCAGAGTGACACCTTTCAGGATCTTCTTAAAGAGCAGAGAAATCAGTTCCAGCGAGTGTCGGTGTTCGAGGCGAACCAAAGGCAGACACTCTTGACCAATTACCGCCATTCACTTGATCGGCTCGCGACTCAGCTAAAGACTACCCGGTTCGAGAGAGAGCAACAGGTAATCCATATACCCCCGCTTCACACCATGACGCTGACCAATTACAGCACATGCAACAAATTGAACGCTTGGATGATTTTCAGCTTCGAGTGGAACACGACCTTCATGAGTCTCATCGTGCAGAAACGCAGAATGTCGCAACAGCCCTCAAATACATGGAAGCATATTGCGCAGGGCCGAATCCCGCGCATCCAGAAATTTCATATGCGGTGACTGACGAAGATCGAGAGAAACTTGAGCGCCAGCGAATATTTCAAAGGAAGCTGCCTGCCAAGCACGATAGCGTCATCAATGTATTGAGGGCAAAGCAGGAAAGAGATGTAAAAGTTAAATTGCAAAAGCAACAGTCAGAGATGGAGCAGCTGGAACAAGACTATGCCGATGACACGCGCGCAGAACAAGCAATGTACGAAAGCGACTCTCGCAGATTGGATGCTATCATTCAAACAAGAAGAAGCAGAGTTATTCGCAGGTGGAATTTGAAGTTCGAAATTTGGAGGAGACGTTGGGAGAAACAGCACGGAACTACACTACTTGGCAAAATACCTCACGAAGATTGGCCATGATAAATCGGCGTGTACAAACTCGCCTACCCATCGGGGATCTCTAAACCGTAGACTAGAGAACCATCCTTGTTCGAACAACGCCACGACCTCCCTTTCTTGCCTTTTTGGGTGGCTGTAGCCACAACGGGTCAGCTCCGTCAGCATTTTTGTACAAACCGCTTGAAGCACACTACATCGTCTGAGCTCTGCCATATTCGTCGTTTTCCCGCTCCATCGGCATGGCATGCTCCGGTTAGTTAATACTCTATTGTACATAGGCTTCGTGGGCATGCATGTTTCCTATATCATATACCCCGACTCTCAGGTCGACCTTTGTCCAAATCTTCTTTCCTTTGCGTAGGCAATTGTCACGATCATGCCGTGATGGCTGCATACCAGTACATTTTATAGATAATATTCATATCTGTCATCGTATAGCTCCACTGTCAAGGGTATCCCAACAGGCATCAGCTGCACTTTGCTCATACAAAGGTACATCCATCCAAAGTGATGGAATATTTTGATGGAAACGACATGGGTAGGGAAGGGAACGAGTGCATCGTGCTGCGGACTTCTGGTTTATTTGCAGAACTAGTGCTTGTATTCACGCGGCTTCCGGCACAGAAGTCTCCATTTGGGGCGAGGTTTAAGTACCGATCCACCGCAAAGTGTAGCTATGTCTACGGAGTCTGCCATGCTGTGCAGAACTACAGATGCCATCTATCAGGTGATGGGTCCAACAAATCATCCATCCGAACTGCTCGAGTCCGATGGACTTCTTTGGGTTGAAAACCGAGCTATCTGAATCGTGCAACAGGCGTTACGCTCCAGGTAAACATGATTAACAAACAAGCAGAGAATAGAAGGCTGAGGGGTATGCGCATACTCGAATGTAACGGTAATAGATGCAACAAAATCCGAGCGGGAAGAGAAGAAGACAAAGAATCGGGTCCTTGCGGGACATAGCATACGAGAAAAGGTACAGGGTATGAGGTATATCGAGTAACAAAGCAGGTGGTACAGACAGCTAGGAGATCGGGTAGGTCATTTGGTTGCAAGATGAATGTCCCTTTTTTTTTCGAATGGATGGTGTTGTATAGACAAGGCTGCATTCTTAATACGGAGTACTGCGGTGCTGTCGAACTTCACGACCGGCACTGGCGGCACGAGCATTCGATGTTGGCACGGAGAGTTGCTTGCTCGATGGGCCGTCGGAGGTGGTGACTTGTCGTACAGCTGGAACTTTCTGTAACCTTTGGGTCCTCCAACTTTCGTACCACTGTTCTCGGCTTGCCTCGCGGAGTTCAGCACGCCATTCACTGAAGACGCTTTCTCTCAAGCGGACAAAATCGCAGTGCTCCGCGTTGTACGGGTCGGCGAATCCCCAGGGAAATTTGCGGCCAACGACTTCCAGTTCGTACGGGTCTGGCGAGATGATGCTCAGCGGTAAAAGTGGAGCATCGACGTCCTCTTTATCGATGGAAGCGGACATTGCGGATGGCTTCCGGGTGTGGTTCTTCTTTGCGCTGGGCGGGGAGGTGGGCGGCGACTGCGAGCCGGAGCGGTTGGAAGAGACATCAGACTCATTTTCGGAAGATGACTTGTCACGCAGATTGTTCAGCACTTCGGAATCGTCATCTGAACGAATGTAGGCATCTTCGGCACGTTCGTCAAACTCATCCTCGTCTCCTGACTCGTCCAGATTAAGAGCCTCAAGCGGATCCAACCTTGCACGCTTCAGCGTGTCCCAGACCAGTTTCTTCAGATGGCGCATGTGCGCTGTAGTGATGGTGTCTGCTTTGCTGATGACGGGTATGACGGTCGTTTTCCTCTGTAGCTCGCGGAGCACGTTGATGTCGAGCGACTCGTCCAGACCACCCACCATGTTGGCAGCCAGACGAGCAGGATCCACGAGCAAAAACACACAGTGGATATGGGTGTCTTTGGCACCAGGCGAACGGACGACCTTCTGTTCCTCACTGAACGTGTCTTCAAATTTGGACTCCAGGAAGGCAGTCACCATGGTCAGTTGGTAGTCGACAATGTTCTTCTCCAGGCCCTCCGAGTCCCACAGGGTGACTCCGACGCGCTCGCCATCGACCTCAGTCTCGAGATAGTGCGAGGTGAAGGGCGAATTGGGGGCGAGGGCAGAGGGTGGCGGGGAGGGCGTGTGTGGGCGCTTCTTCGCAGGCAAGGCAAGGGCGGTGCGAAGAAATTCGATGAAGGAGGTCTTGCCGGCATTCTTGCCGCCCAGAACCAGTACGCTGCTCGAGGTCAATTGGGGGAACACTTGGAGGTGAAGCGGGGACGGAGGGGCTCACTTGAAGGGAGTTGGGTCTTTGCGCCTCCTCACGCGGCGAGGGCTGTTGACGCCGACGGTGCTGATGGCGCTGCTCGCATAGCTGTAGCGGCCGCGGTGGGTCATGCTCTCGGAACGCGGGTAGGGGTCGTAGTCCATGTACGAGGGCGAGGCGGCGGGCATGGGTGGCACAGGCACGGCGAGGGGATTGCTGGCGGCGGGCGGCATCCTGTGGTCGAGCGAGGGCCGGCTGAAGTTGGTGCTGAGGTTGGTGCTGTAGCTGCCCATCTTGTTGGAGACAATGGCAATCGAGTCGGGGCGGGCACCTGCATCGTCGTGCTCGGTGCCGCCAAAGTGGTCGATCTGGGGTAGCGGCGAGTGGTTGGGCAGGCGTGGTGGAGGCTGTCGCATGGCGGCTTCCCGCTGTCTACGCAGGGCCTCCTCCTGGGCAAGGGCCTTTTGCTTCTTGCTCATTTTGCCGTTGCGGGTTTCGCTGGAGCTCTTGCGACGCAGGAAGCTGAAGCTGGAACGGCGGGAGGCGCTGTGGGAGAGGGCGGCGGTTGCTGGCAGGGCGTTGTCGTCGGGAGAGCCGTCGCGGGCTGCGCCGGTTGACATGGCAGGTGGGCGGCGTCGCGATGCAGTATGGGGGACGGGCGACGGGCGACGGGCGACGGGCGACGGGCGCGCACACGCGTGTGTAATTGCAGGAAGAGATGCAGGCGCGAGTGCCAGAGATTGAAGGGGGCTCGAGTGACGCGCCGATATGGGGGATATGGAAATTAACGCCTCGGGGACGTTTACTACTGCAGGGACACGCACCGGCCGAAGCTCCGCAGATGTGCAGGGCTGTGGGTTTCCCGGGGTAGACTAAGTCCAGGACCAAGGCCAAACCCCCAACAAAACGCAGCAGGCGCCTCCTGTGTGGATGACTTGATCCTGCTCAAGCCAGGTCAATCAACGACGTTTTCGAACTCCTCCAGGGGTCGCACGCTAGTCCAGTTGCGTGCCCATGCACGTATCCAAGAGAGCACAAAGGTATGACGACTATGTACATAGTATGTACAGCGCACTACTGAGCACAGCGTGTAGACTACGTATCCAAGTGGCCGTTGGCACACGGATGGCACGCAGCAACAACCGATGCAAAACAGAGGGCCAGCTCCTGTGTTGTGCATGGCGCTACCGTTTCAGCCCTGGAAAAAGTCCTGGCCGGCCCTGGGCAGCCAGAGACAGTGCCTGACCAACCATACGAGTGGTATTTTTTCATTGGTCAGAGCCGGATACCTGTGCGGATGCTTGCACCCACCAAGTAAGCAGGCTGTCCATTGCGCAAGCGCACCTGTGTACATACTTACTTGTACCTGCATGTCTGCGTGCCTACATACTGCACGTCATTACTGGGTGCTCAGTAAAACTTGGCTTCGCCCACCGATTCCACCTTGACCTTTGCTTCTTCTGCACTTGGCTCTTCCTTCTGCCCCTCCTCCTCCACCGCCACCGCCTTTGCCCGCTTCTTCTCCTCGCTCGTCTGAAACAGCAGTTCCTCCTCTTCAATCTCCTGCAACACTGCCCGCACGTTAGCTTGTCTCTCGACACCATCTGCTGCTTCGCAACTCACACCCGGCCCACTCCCTCTCCGTTTCCTCTCTGCCTGCGCCCAACAAGCCCTCCACATCCACGTCTTCCCCACTCTGCACTCTCCGCACAACCTCCCTCAGCACCCCAATCCTCGCCTCGGCCCTGCGCGTCTCCACCGCTCGCTCTTGCTTGAGCCACATCATCTGGATTGCTTGGCTACCAACTAGGAGCGCGAGGACCATGTAAGGAATGGCCGGGTTCCCTTCTTGCTTGGGCGCGTCCGAGGACGCTCGTTCACGGAACGGCTTGGGGACCATTCCCCGCCAGAAGGATGGTCTCAGCACCGTCGGAAGACGGAGGTGTCGCGCATGTCCAAGCTGGCCATGGGGTGATAGGACGGCAAAGGTGCGGTAGCGTGGGCGCGTGCTGCATGCGATGAGGGTACGCGACGTGTGAGGGCTGCCCAAGAGCTGTCGGAGGAGAAGGCGGGCGTCCATGGCCTGTGCATGTGGTAGAGGCGGTGGTGGTAATGAAGCGAGATGTGACCGACGCTCGACAGACTTTTGGAGCTGGAAGGGACTCGGAGCCACACGACAGGGGGTGGCATCCCATTCGCCGCCAGTAAAAACGTAGTCTAGTGCCTAGTGCAGTCGTGGTGCAGATCCGGCGCACCGGTCTAGCGTGCATAGACTATATGTACATACATACATACAGTACGTACAGTAACCCTTTTAGACTAGTACGTGAGTAGACTATTCTCGTCTAAGTATCTACGTCCCTCAAGTACGTGCACCATCTGCTCTGAACTCAAGGGCACTAGCACGCTGGCAAGTTTATGATGTTCTGTGGACTACCAGACTATCCCCAACTAGCTGTAAACTTACTTACCATAGACTACATGTCGAAACGTCTGCGACCACCGTCGATCATCGTTGATTCATTTCACAAGTGAATGACACGCTGAATCCTGGCCTCTATTCCTCTAGTCACGTCTTGAGGGTGGAACATAACACCCCCTTAGCTCCCTTGCTCGGTACACCCGTCCATGGATGTCCTCCATATATCTCTGCCGAGTCTCGTCTTCGCTCAGTCCTAATTCCCGACTGACGTCGTGCACAACACGCTCCGTCCAATACAAGTGTCTGCGTCACCCAACTCTGTTAGCCCTTTCTGGAAGCCCAATGTGGGGGAGGAGGGTAATATGATGTATTCTAGGCAGACTATTCACTCTTCAACTTCTTGCGTCGCCTCCGCCGCTGTCCGCATGTCTGGTGTCTCTGACCCAGCCGTCATCGGCCGGTCCTCCGAAGAAGGCCGAACTTCCATGTTTGGCGAAGCGACGATACCGGCGGGCAAGACGAAAGCGTCACCGTCCTCGGTATCGAGCTGCATAAGGAACGTCTCCCAAATTTCAATAAGCTGGTCACACATCAGCATCATAGCTCGCATGTCCAACTTCAACCCTACTCACCTCCTTCTGCGCCTCCACGGCGCTCTCCAAGTACGTCTCTACACCCGATTTGAAATCCTCGACCTTTTCCCGCTCAAATCGCTCCAACTCGCTCCTCATCAATCGGCCCATATCTTCGAACAACAATCGCGCTTGGTGTACCCTCCGCTCCGCATCCGCAACGTCTGCACTGAGCTGATTCAATCGGTCTTGCTGTGATCGTCCCTGTCTGAGCAATTTGTCTTGCGTCGTCTTGCGCTTGTGAAGTTCTGCCTCTGCAGCGTGCCACGTGTGGTAAGATTTCTGCCGCTGTTGAAATGCTTGCTTAACCGACCCTATCAAGCGGATATACTCGTCAATGACGATGCCCATGGTGAGAACATCTTGCTGAGCCTGTCGCTCGTACAACTCTCGTATCCGGATCTGTATGTCCGACAGACTGTCGAGCGGGCCGGACAGCGAAGGCGACAACTCAACAGTTGACAACGAATGTAATGAGGCAGAGAAGTCCCCACATGCTTCTGCCAGTCCTTTGCGTTGAGCGACAACTGTATCGGTCGCTTTCAACAAAGCTTTTAGCTGATTTTCGAGCGCGTCGAGATAGATCTTGCGATCATGGAACCACTGGTGGCATCAGAATCAGCATCAGCATCAAAACAAAGTAAATTAGATGGCCTACTAACATCATCGTGCTCGACAAACTTGCCGCTGCTACCTCCCAACATGGAGCCAAACATGCCCTTGCTCTCACCTAGGCCAGGGTCTTTCCGCTCCTTGTTCTTGATGTCGACATTGAAAGCGTCGCTCTCCAGGAAGATCTTCAAGTCACCATCGTGCTGAAGAACTGAGTGAGCGGCAATTTTGTTCAGCATTCGCTCCAGAGCGGCCCGTCGAGACTCGACGAAGTCGGTATCAAAGCGGCCAACCGCTTGCTTCTCTGGAGGCGGCGGAACGATGATGCCAGGGTTGTTGTTATGCAGCTGGTTGTATAGCCAGAGGAAGTCTCGGTAGCGGCGAGAGACGGTAAACTCGGCGTTTCGATAGCCCTTGGAGGTGGTCTGATGGTCGATCAGGACATTGACGACCCATGCCAGATAACACGGCTCGCTTACCTTTGTGAAAACAGAATACTCGGTATGCGAGCTTGTCAAATCGCCCACCTTGTGCGGATCGCCGACATAGATGGAGAAGGTCGGCTTCGCGGCCTGCTCCACGCTCACACTCGGCCGCGTCTGGCGCTGGGGTGCTGCTGCTGCCGGCGGTTGAACAGGCGGCGGCACGCGTGGGCCACGTCCAAGCGGCCTATCGTCGTCATCCTCGTCGTCGTCCTCGTCGAGATTCACCGAATCCATCATGCCCTGCAGCGAGGGTGTAGAAGCGGCGGGCGGCGGTGCTTCTTTCTGCGGCGGTGCTGGCGGCGCCTCCGGACCTGGCGGCGCATCTGCCAATGGACCACCCAGCGGACCTAGAGGATCCTCGGCAGCTTCCAGCTTGGTGGCCTGCCCACCGTACTGTTTCCTGCGAGGGCCTCGTCCAGCGGGCGAGCGCGGCGCGGCCGAGGCATTGGGTGCCGAAGTTGCGGCCGACTTGGAATCGGCCTGCGACGCTGCATTCCGTCAGCACTGGGGCGTGTCTTGGGTTTGTGTTGCTGTACCAGGCTCGTTCTCCTGGGTTACCTTGGGCACCTGCGGAGGAGGGGACCGCGAGGGCACGTCTGCGCATCCAAGTTAGTAAAGCGCACACGCTGCGGGGACGGACAACATACCGCCCCACGGAGAGCTCCCATCGTCAAGATCCATCGCGCGTCGAGTCGGGTGTGGAGCTCAGTCGTCTGGAATCGGGCGCTGGACACTTGCACTTGCTCTGGGCGCGGGTACGAACGTAACGAACCCCAGATGCCGACGGTGGACCAGCATCAGCCACTCGTAGCGTGCCAAGCGCTGCCCAGGTACTTGCATCTGCACTGAGTACATAGATACGTTTTACATCATCGCACGGGCGCCCACCACGCAACAATCCAGCGCTGCCCCTTGTAGACTAGACTACTGGATACAGGCCTCAAAGCGCCAGTCTAGGCAGCAATGTATCACGTGATTTTACAGCCAGGTGAGGTCCGGTGCCCACCTCACAGCCCTGGAGGGTCGGGTGCATCCATCCATCAACTGGAGCTGGAGCTGGAGTCGATTGGGGCCGAGGACCTCAGACCTAGGACCATGATGTATATGCACATGTGTTCGCTTTTGCGATACATTAAACATTTATATCTACATTCCATCGTCACCTTGCCTTGCGCCAGTGGACGTCAATCTACATTACACCATGCCTAGGCATCTTCTAGTTGCCCGTCACATATCCCGTCCCCTTCTTACCCCTTGCAAGGCCAAAGCACTCAGCCATGCTGAAAAAGATGTCGATGCTGTTGTACACTCCACCAAACTTCTCCTGACACGGGCCCATGGCGAAGACAGGCACATCAGTGAGTGAGTGCACCCCCTGGTCGTTGCTGACAGGCAGGTTTCCGTTGAACTCAATGCCGTTTTCTGAATCTTCAGGATTGGTGTGGAAATCTTTCGACTCCTCCTCGAGCTCCACAGCCGGCTCGCGCGGGCCGTCTTTGTGCACCGTGTAGTTCTCACGATGATCGGGATTGGCGGCTAGGCCAGAGAACAGCGTGTAGCGCGGGTCCCAGTTGCGTGGGAAATTAGAGTCGACGTAAGTGAGGTTACCTGTGCTCTGATACTGCGACAGACCAGAGTTTTGGTAAGTGCCTATGGCATTGCGCTTCTTACGCTGGTCTTCCTGAGCAGCGAGGTACTTGGTGTCGACGGAGCCCATCACATCGAAACCGTGGCCATGATCAGCAGTGACAAGTATCAACGTGTCTTCCAGGCAGCCGGTCTTATTGAGCCGGCGAACGGTGGCCTTGATCGTGTCATCAAGCTCGAGCAGCTCACCGAGAGCGCGGTCGTAGTCAAGAACGTGCATCATCTTGTCAATGGATGCTGCTTCGCTCATGAGAAAGAACCCTTTGTCCCCAGAGCGCTCTTCAAGAATATCAATGGCCTTGAGTGTCATCTCCTTGAGGCCAGGCTGATCCAGAGCAGCCGTCTTATCTCCGGTGGGAGAGAGCGATTGGTTTAGGTTCTCGCGATAGACGTTGCGGTCGAGCCATTTCGCCATGTTCGAGTAAGTGAACACACCCAGAGTTTTCTCGTTGCTGGGAGTGGCCAAAAGTGCAGTGCGGTTCTGCACAATCTGGTAGCCTTTCTTCGAAAACTCGTCGTAGTATGTCTTGTTTTGGTAAGTGACACCACCAAGTTCAGGTGAATAGAACTGCTCAGCACCACCACCGAAGAGGACATCAGGACCATCCCACTCGGTCCAGGTATAGTTCGTGATGCCATTGAGGAAAGAGTCGACAACAGCACCATACTCGTTGCGCGCACGTGTGTGGGCAGTGAGACCAGCGGGAGTAGCGTCGGCAAGAAAGGCAGTTGAAACAATACCAACGTGTCCACCAGTGAGGCGATGAAAGATCTCGGCAATAGTCTCGACCTTGGGGTCATCAAACGGATCTTTGCTTGAATCTGCGTATACGCCAAGGGCATTTACCGAGCTCTTGTGACCTGTATATAGAGCAGATGCCGAATTTGCAGAATCGGTAATGAAGGAGTCGATGGAATGCGTCATCTGATGGCCCAAGACGGGAAATTTATCCATTTGCATTCTGGTCTGGTACTTCCCGTTGATGGTCTTGTGGCCAATCAAACGGGCAGCTGTGATCATGTTGGTGGTCATGCCATCACCGATGAAGAGGATAATGTTTTTGGCTTTTCGCTCCTCTGCGAGGTCTCGTACAAGCCATTTGGCCTTGGTGCTGCTGCCGTTGTTGTAATTGAGCGTAGCAGTGTACTCACCCGGCTCATAGAGGGCGAGGCGGCGATAGGCTTTGGATCGCACGTCAACAACTGATGGAGTCTGTGCATCACGAGCGAAGAAATCTGTTCATTGTCAATTTTGATCTGTGAGTTCGGTGACTGGACATCATCTCACCCTCAAAGTAGGAGAATGTCCAACTTTCCAGTCTTGCATCGTCGAGGCCGAAGAATTCAGTCACCGGCTGGGCCTCTTCATCACCCTTCGCGATTGTGAAAGTGAAAGCCTCGTCCGCGGGTAGACCGATGGCCTCGGAACCATTTCGAGGGGCATGGACCTCAAGCCGAATGTCGAAGTACTGGCCGGCGAGAAAATCGGCCCTGTTGCATAATTAATTCAAGCTTGCATTGAGTTCCGAAATTTCATATGCTCACTGGTCAGGGGGAAAGACGCAACCCAAGGTTGGACAAGTACCCAGTCGCTGGAAGGATTGGGCAGATACAGTGCCAGCGAAGGCAGCTGCCGCAAGACCAATAACCTTTGAGAAGACAGCCATTTTTTGCGTGTTGGGAGTTGTTCACCAGGCGAATCCCAAGACCGCGACGTGTGGTGAGTTTTGTGAGAGGAGGTGCATGGGCAGCCTTTATAGACTCGTTGGGGGCCCGGAGCATGCATTGGAGCTCTGCCACCAGAGACTGAAAACCCCATGGCTTACCTCGTTGGCGAGGATGGAAGCATTGCTACGCCCGTTCGGTTGACACGACTAGTCGCCCCCGTGGGTCGTTCACCAGCTTTCACTGCTCCGTCGTCGGCCGTGGCGCGATCCAGTCCTGCAGTGTGAGCCCATGCCAGCGGTGCCTGGCATGATGCAGCTGCCTCTTCCAGGCAGCTGCCGCGAGCCTTTACAAGTCGGTGGCTCCAGCATATATCTCTTGGCGAAACGTGTCTTACGGGGCGGTTGTGATTCGCAGAAGGGTGTAGTTCCCCACGCGTGGGAAGCCGTCTTGGCTCTCTTGGGATCCTTGGCTATCCACCTCCTGTACATACTTACAGGGGTACATACATGGGTACACTTCCCAGCACCAAAGTGCGATTGGAACATCTAACTATCTAATGGGCAGCTGGCCACCAGGTGCCGGCTGGCTAACTAGGTACAGATACCACCGCCATGGTTGTGAGTAGCATCAGTGCATCACCGTCCCCGACGTCTGCTGCTTCTAGCGTACCGCTCCTCCGGTCCCACCCACCCTTGCTTAGACGTGCTTGAACATGCTTGGGATGGACATGAACATCGTCAGGCTCCCAGATGCCTTCATAGAATCACCACGATAGGTTACGAAAGCATAACCCCTGCGGGCCTTCATCTTTTCGCTCCTCACAGGTAGGACGCCTGAGTTGGCATGCATTACTAAATCGGGTTTGGTGTGTAGGGACGAAGACGTCACCACTTAGTGTGTTGTCCCATGGACAAGGTCAAGCAGACAGGTACAAGGGACAGTCCCTCTAGTCTACGTACTCTACATGGCAGCATCCAGCCATGCTGGGTTTGGTATTCTCTGCACCACGCCGCATGCACATCCTACCGACTGGAGCTCGCCCGATCAACACCTTGTCCACATCTACATTTGCTTTCACATATGCACGGCGGACCGCACCAGGGCAGCCAACATTGGGCATCCCGGGAATTTCAAAGACAGAAGGTAGTGGTAAACCACAGCAAATTGCCAGAATGTCGAAACGCACCTCATACCAGCGCTCCGAGCTCGGCCATCCTTCTACGAAACGCGCTAAGCAGATTGATGATGACCTCCCATTCGACAATCTCGTCAAGCTACTCGGCCAGCAAGAAGAGATCAAGGCCATCTCAAGAGTTGCTCATTGGTTCCGTCCCAAAGATCTACGAATTCACGACAACACCGGCTTGCATCACGCTTCGAACCTTGCGCAGAGTTCAAAGAAACCACTGGTGTGCTTTTACTTGCACTGCCCCGCCGAGGAAAGTTGGCATGGGACCAGTCCAGCTCGAATGGATTTCATAATCGAGGCACTTAAACTGATGGCGGAAGAACTCAAAGAATTGAACATCCCCCTCGTTTTTCTGCACTCGGAAGAACGCGCAGAGCGCATTCCCACTGTCGCTAAATTCCTCAAGGACAACCACATCTCCCATGTATTCGCCAACTTTGAGTACGAGATCAACGAGTTGCGCCGCGACATTGGGCTTGTTGAGAAAGTTGGCAATCATGTACAATTTTCAGTGTACCACGATCAAACCGTAGTCGAACCAGGTTCTATTCGCACGGGAAATGATAAGCCGATAAAGGTTTTTACACCCTACCATCGAGCATGGCTCAACATCGTCAATAAGGATCCCAGTCTACTGGACCCACACCCGCCTCCGACGAACAACACATTGTCTGGAGCTAGTGAACTGAAACAACTTTTCAATTCAAAACAACCGAATGTTGCAAAGGACAAACAGTTCGCATCCAACGAAGATATGAAACGTATCCGTAATCTATGGCCACCAGGTCACAGTGCAGGCATGAAGCGTATGGATTCCTTCATCGCTCAAATTGACAACTATGCTGCTACTCGCTCTAGTCCCGCTGCAAATAGCACCTCGCGCATGTCCGCCTACTTCTCCACGGGCATGGTATCCGTACGTGAAGCACTATGCAAAGTTCGTAAGTACAATGAAGGTAGTTCGGACTTCAGCCAAGGTGGTTCAAACAATGGGGTCTATGGATGGGTCCGCGAGATTGTTTTCCGTGAACTGTATCGACAAACGTTAATGACCACACCGCACACTGCCATGAACCTCCCGCAAAATCTCAGGTTCGACTTCGTCACATGGGAGGATGACGAGGAGGGGTGGGAGAAGTGGTACAAAGGCACAACCGGGGAGCCTTTCATAGACGCTGGGATGCGCCAACTGAAAACCGAGGCCTACATGCACAATCGTCTGCGCATGAACGTCTCCAGCTACCTCTATTGTAATCTGCTACTTGATTACTGTAGAGGCGAGCGATATTTTGCCGAGACGCTGATCGATTGGGATTTGTCGAATAACACGCAGGGCTGGGAGCCAAGTTTCACCGTTTTCAACCTAGTATCACAGGCGGAAAAGAACGATCCAGAAGGAGATTACATCCGAAAGTGGGTTCCCGAGTTAAGAGGCGTGAAAGGTAAAGCGGTCTTTGCCCCGTATGAGAGACTTAGTAAAAAGGAGTTCGAGAAGTTGGGATATCCGAAGCCACATGTGGACTGGAAGAAGACAAAGCACAGAGCCGTGGAAAGATTCAAAATTGACATGCGGGATGCGACGCCGTGAGTGAGGCTTATTGTCGCAGTCACAGTATGGAAATGATCTCACGTATCGAAAATCGGCCCAGAGCAGTTGCAGTGAGGTCACTGAAGATCATAATCAATACCTTAGACTGATTGCATGTTCCAAAGACCAGTGAATATCGATTTAGACAGAAGGTTCAGTGTCCACGAGCATCATCCATCACAGTAAGCAGTTTGAGAATATCTATCGATGGACTCCGCAAGACTATCAATTTTGCAGAGGTGTTCGGTTTTCGGCTCTGTCTACCAATTTCATCTTGTCGTACCCAGACTCGTCACTGATTGAAGTACGAGCAGCATCGGCCTCCTAGTTCGGGCAGGTCTACATCTCGTCAGTGACTCATAGCCTCAAACCGTGTACACAGATATGGAAGAACTCACACTCCCACAAGAGCCACATGTTTTTGACCCATCGGCGATGGAGGCGCTGCACTTGGGACAATTGGTGTGCATATCGACTTTGCTTTCCTCTGATATTGCAGCAAAAAGATTCGGCTCGATGACAGGAGCTGTGGTCGGAAATTAGTGAGGGTGGTGCTGCAAAAGTCTTTGCTGGAAATGAAGCGGGGTGGTGGGGTCGATAAATAGGTCGTTTGGGCGCCTGCAGCATCGAGGGAAAGGAAGCTAATGCGCGCCGTCAGATGATGGTCGCGCGGATAGTGCGGCGAAAGCTGTGATTGGTGAGGTGCGCTTGTGCGTGCTGACATGCTATCGAAAGGCCCAGTGCTGCAGCGATCATAGTCTACTCGATGGATGTGGATGTGCAAAAAATCAGCAAATTTGGCAATGTTCTCTGTACATGCAGGTGGTTCAGTGGCTTTACTCCTCCGCTGCGTGTACTTGACCCTGGAAAGAGTCCAGGGGACCATATATCAGGTTCATAACAGAGTCTACGGACCGAAATGACGGTTGCCAAAGCATTACTTGGCCGTTTACAATCATGCGACTCTTTGAAAGACAGACATATGGTAGTGACCGGCTTTGCGAGATAAACCTAGCGCTTAGCACGTTCTACGAGCTATTACTTCGCCGTTGATGACCGCGAACCATCCATCCTCCTCCAGCTCCATGTCTTTCCAAGTCTGCGCTATATCATAGAGATCTTGCTCGGTTCCCAGGTTATTCTCCAAGACGAGAGTCTTGTAGTCGCTCTTCAAGCTTCTTTCAGCCCATAGTCCGCACCACCAGGCCCTCTCATCTGGTGTACTAAAAGTCCATGCGCTCACACTCGCATGGATGTCACACCGTGAGAATCCAGCTTGCCTAGCTATCGCATGCAGGCGCTTTCCAATATCTGGATCGCAGTGGATACTCTTTGCAGTTGCTCTGTATAGATCGAGCCATTTACCCATGCCTGCATGGGGCGGATAATGACTCATGACGCTATAGTCGCAGTCGCGCACTGCCACGACCCCTCCTATTCGCGTGAGCTTCTTCATCACCCTCATCGCGGTCAACGGGTCTTGTAGATGTTGTAGCACCTGGTGGGCATGGACAATATCAAAACTGTCTTCCTCTATGCTATCGATTAAGTCCCAATGGAATATGCTTCCCACCTCGAAGCGCACGTTTGTGACGCCTTTTTCGTGGGCCATTTTCTGTGCCTTTTTAATAACTTCGGCGGAAGGGTCGATGGCAAGAACGAAGCCTTGTGGAACGCGTGAGGCAAGATCGATGGATATAGTTCCAGGACCACACCCTACATCAAGGATCTTGAGTGAGGGGTTGTTTAGGTGTGTAATGAGGTGAGGGCAGGAGTTTTCTACAGTTCTCCAGCTGTGGGAGCGGAGGACAGATGCGTGGTGGCCATGAATGTAAGGGTTCGATGACATTGTTGATTAATCTGAACGGGTTGCTGCTACGTGTGACTTTAAAGCTCTTGTTCGGAGGGGTATGGCGGACCTCACCGTGGGATAATGGATAGCAGGGCTTAGGTAGCGATGACCTTTATAATATAAGCTGATGAAGTGAGGGGTTAGTGTAGCACTTGTGTGCCGCAATCGGAGTTACATACGAATAAAAGAACCGGTTCGAAAACTAGCGTAACAATGTGAAGTATGTTATAGGCTAGGCTTCGCCCAGCCTCAGAGCTAGAATATACTAGGCCTAATTTTTACTTATTGTACTAGCGCAGGGTAGGTAGAACACTCTATGTATAAAATATTTCTTTCTAGGGGCATATAGGAGTGCGTAAAACTCTTTAATTATAAAAATTAATTTACTACTTATAGGCTGTAAGGGTATGGAAGACAAGTAGACTGAGGCCTCTATATAGGACGTTACACGTGACGAGCGCCAGCGTGGCGCTAGGTGGACGAATCCAAAAGGCCACTGTTAGAATTGGGTATAGTAGCGAGCTAGTTCTCTATGTGAATAGAAGTTAATTCCTGTCTTCCCTCTAGGTATAACTATGGCCTTTTTGGGTTCGTCCACCTAGCATTACGCTAGCGCTAAGCCAGCGCTACGCTGGCGCTCGTTATATGCAATATCTTATATAGAGGCCTTAGTCTACTTATCTTCTATACTTTTATAATTATACCCCTTCTTTCTTTTATAGCTATTTTAGCTATATAGCTAAGGCATAGCAGGACTAAGATCTTATTATATTTTAAGATCTTATTATAGCGTCTGCGTAGATGCTTCTTTCTTTTATATAGGTGCTTATAACGCGACTTTCTTATATTATAGTATAATTTCTAGCTCTAGCTAGTAACTTCTTTTCTCTTTACTTTTCTTATATACTATCTTCTTAGAGTAGTCTTTTATTATAGTCTTATATTCTACCTACGCTTATCTATTATTACTATAGCTATAACTTAGCCTATTTCTATCTAGTAGGTAAGTTAGTCCTTACTATACTATTACTATAACTTTACTAACTAGTTAGCTAGACCTTAATTATATATTATATTACTCTTTATATTAAGCTAGTAGCGCCTACTTATTTTTATTATTTTAAGTAGATTGCTTTCCTAATATACTAGTCTTATAACTATAATAGTATTGCGCGCTGTTGCCGCTGCTATAGTCTTTATAAGTCTTATAATAAGATTCTCTAGGAGTATATGCCTACTATTACAGTAGAGTAATAAATTAAAAGCGTAAAAAAAAAAGATAGTATTTTAAAAAAATTATTTTAAATTAGGTATTATCTTAGTCTTTTTTTTAAAATAATAAAAATAAAGAAAAAGTTCTAAAGTTTAAGAATTATACTTAGGTTTTCTGTAAACACGCTAATTGAATTTTTTAAAATTAGTTAAAGTTAGATAAAAAAAAAGTCTAAAATTAATCTAGTAATATTTTTTTTTTAGCGTATAATTTTTACTTTTTTTATTTTTCTAACTAAATATAGTTAGGGTTAATCACGTGACTTAATTTTCGAAGCTAGTTTACTAACTAACTATTTAAATAGTATTATAGTTAAATTTAGCTTAAATATTATATAAGCTAAAATCACGTGATCTTTAATTAGTTTCTTAGTTTATAGTAATATCTTTTTACTTTTAAATTCTAAATACTTGTTTCCTTAAAATGGCTCCAAAATTCTTAAAATTAGAGAAAAGGGTAGAAGAATTATATACTAATAATATATCTATTAGTACTATTTCAATAATTTTAAAAAAGCCTAAATCGTCTATTTATACCGCAATTCGTCGAATTAAAGATAAAAAAAAGAACTTTAATAAGAATAGTCTTAATTTAAATAAGACTAAAAGTGGACCAATTAAAAAGGTAGAAAATAAAAAAAAAAGAGTTATTAATAGAGAGTTAGCAAAATTTCTAAAAATTAAAAATAAAGAGCTATTATTATTAAATAATTTGGATATTTCAAAAAGAACTTTACAAAGGTTTTTAAAAGAGGAAAATTATTATTATAATACCTCTTTTAAAAAGCCTTATTTGTCAAAAAAAAGCTAAAAAAGAGCGTTATTTACACGCTAAAAAACAACTAAAAAATATTAAAAAGATAAATTTCTATAAAATAATATTTTCTAATGAGTCAGCAATAGAAAGAGGTCACAGGTCTAAACAGGAGTACTATAGAAAGAAGAGGAATTATAAATTAGGTAAGGATTTGTGTTATAAGGGAGTTATACTTACCTTATTCTAGTCTAAGTAAGAGTAGGAAGACAATCATAAGCCTTATAGATATTTAGTGGTTTAAAAGCGTAACATAGTATAAAAAGTAATGTAAATAATCTAATTCTATGTGCGATAGAATAACTAACTAAGAGTATTACTAATCTAGTGTAAAGAGATATACTTAAAGCCTTATAAGAGTTAATTATAAAGAATAGGAAATGTCTAAAGATTCCTTTAGACTATATACTAGTTATCCTATTCTTCTTTATTTCTAGATTCTAAGCTATCTCCTTTAAATTCTCTTATTCTTATAAAAGCTAGTTAATAACTCCCACTAAGTCCTATAGGCTCTCTAGATCTTATCTTTTTAGCAGAATCTAGATTATATAATACCTTATCTAGCTTATCCTACGGGCTAGCGCGTGTTCTTTTATTAGTTATATTCTTATTACTAATGTCCTGCGTGTAATTCTTTCTTATTATCTTATAGGTTCTTGTCTTAATCGTAATATTACCCCCCTATTTAAGATTATTATCTTAATAGCCTCTACCTATTCTCGCGGCGTAGTTTATTAGCGTCGCGATTATCCTTGCATTCGCTATAAGTATAAAGGTATAGCATTCCTATTTTGCCCCCTCCTAGAAATCTATTTGCCTTTCTAACTATATCTAAGGTACTAAAACCATCTTTAACTAATAAACGTTGGGCTTATGCTAACTAAGTCTATAATTAAGGTATTATAATAACAGTGAAGTGTAAAAGGTGTATTACGGAAGGAGTTCTAAAGTGTTTTATAGATACTACTTTTAATAAGTATATAGTTTATATTACTATTTATGTAAAATGCAGCTTATAAATTTCTAAGAAAAAGTAAAAGTGTGTTTAGTTAGTAAAATATTAGAAGCGTCTAGCGCTCTTAGCTACTAAGACTAAGATTACTTATCTAAGACTTAAGATTACTTAGGCTAAAAAAGAGGAGCAAGCTTTTGCTGCACATAATATTTATATAATTAATATAATAAAGGCTTTAGAAAGAAAGGCTTTAAAGAGTAGGGTTACTAGCGCTTTGTCTGTTATACTACTATTTACACTTTTAACTAATCTAGACTAGTTATAGGCTAATTCTTTCTTAGTTAATCCTTCTTCTTTTAATCTTTCTATTTTTTTAGTAGATTTTAAGCTGTTTATCCTAGGACGTAGCTACTCTAAAACTAGTTTTCCTGCTACTTTTACTAAAAGTCCTTTAGCTATTCTCTATAGTTTATAAGATTTTCTTTTAATTTCTATGTGTTATACTATTCTAGTTATCCTTTCTACTTTATTAGGTATTATTACTAATCTTAGACTATTCTTAGATCCCTAATGTCTTTAATCTTATATTCATTATTCTCTAGCTCTAGTTAAGTTTTAATTATAGTGTTTAGTAGCGCTAGCTTAAGTAGGTTCTTATAGAAAGTGGAGTGGATTTTCATTTTAATAGATAGAAGTAGTTTTGTCATAACTGGCCCTTTTATTTTCTTAACTTTAAAGAGTCCTACTCTTAGGTAGTTTAGTTTTTTACTTAGTCTTTTTATTTTAAGATTTTTCTATAATAGAAATACTTTGTCCCCCTTTTTAAGAGTTAGTCCCTTAATTCTTTACTTATTTATGTTCTTTAACGCTATAATAGCTTTATAGGTAATCCTCTTCTATAGAATCTTATAGAGTTTTTTTATTTTCTAGGCTTTATCTTCTACTCCTATAGAGATACTTTCCACGTCTCTTAGATCCTAATAAGCTACTGACTTATATTTATAGTTTACATAATAGGGTAAGTACTCTATCGTGTCTAATCTAGCGCTATTATAGGCTAACTACGCTATTAGTAAGAGTTTTACCCAATTATTCTATTGCTTATTTACGTAGAATTATAGATACTATTTTAGTATCTAATTTGTACGCTCTATTTATCTATTTATCTAAAAATAGAAGCTTATTAATAGCTTTCTATTTATATCTAGTTCTGCTGTAAACGTGTTCTAATACTTAAAAGTAAATAGTTTGTCTTAGTCCGTAATAAATTCTTCTAGTAGGTTATGTTTTATAAATAGTGCGCTATTAATTTTGTAGGCCAATTCTTTAGCCATTATAACCTCTTCTATAGGTTTAAATTTGGCTACTTTTATAAGTTAATCTACTATTACTATTATAGTATCGCATATTTATTTAGTTCCTAGTTGTGGCAATTTTAGGAGCTTTATTATAAAGTCTATTATTATACTTTGCTATGGGCGCTGCGCCGCTAGTAGGGGTTAAAGGAGTTTATAAGACTTATGTCTCTTAGGCTTATTTTTATAATAGGCTAAATAGTTACTTATTTTCTTAGTAACTATTTATTTAAGTTTAAAAATAGTATATTTATTTATAATGCAACGCGTTATTTCTTCTATATCTAAGTGTCTCTACTCTTATAACTTATAGAGTTTCTTAATAAGCTAAGGTGCATCTTATATTTTTATAATTTTCTACTATTAGTAGTTGTGTTCTATTAGTTTCTTAGCAGTCCTTTATATCTCTATTTTTAGTAACTTGCGTTACTTCTCTAGCTAGTTATATTATAGAGTGCTGTCTTATTACTTTTTTAGCACTATATTATGTAGATTTAGTTTATTCTCTATAAGGTCTAATCTCCTACTTAGGGCATCTACTACTCTATTTAAGATTTCTAGTTAATAGTGAATTGCAAAATTAAAGTTTGTAAAAAATTCCACCTATTATACTTATTATCTGTTAAGCTTCTTTGTTGTTATAAAGCTAGTAAGATTTATATAGTCTATTTATACCTCTATTTTCGTAAGCGCGCTTATGAGTTGGGTTTCCCATTATTTAAAGGTATTTACTACCCCAAATAGTTTCTTATTATAAATATTGTAATTAAGCTCTACTCTAGAGAACTTTTATAAGTAGAAGAATACTAGTCTCTATTTCTTATTATTATATTATTAAGCTAGGACTACTCCTAGTGCATAGTCAGATATGTCTATTTTAACTTATGTTTTCCTTTATAGGTTAAATATCTATAAAAGGAGCGCTAAAAGAAATAGTTTCTTTAGATTTTTAAACGCTGCGCGTTACTTTTCTTTTTACTTAAATTCTACTTCTTTCTTTATAATCTTAGTTAAGGGTGCTGTTATTTTAGAATAATTAGTAATAAACTTTTAGTAGAAGTTAGTGAACCCTAGAAAAGATTATATGTCTTTTACTAACTTAGGTTATGGCTATTCTTGTACTATAAATATCTTCTTTAAGTCCATGGCAATCTCTTCTCATAAGATAATAAATTCTAAGTACTTAGTTTTTATTATGTAGAACTTACACTTATTTAAATGTAGGAGTAATTAATACTCTCTTATTTTATTAAGTACTTTGCGTATATACTATACGTGTTCCTTAAGCGATCCTTCTAAGTATACTAGAACATCGTCTAGGTATACAGTGCAGAATACGTTTAGGTATTTATAAAGTGCTTTATTTACTACTGCTTAGAATATTGCTAGAGTGTTAGTGAGTTCCATTAATATAATTATAAACTTATATAGTTTATATCTTGTTCTAAAGGCAGTTATTTATTTATATTCTTTGGCTATATGGATTTAGTAAAAGCCATCTTATATATTAAACTTTATAAACTACTTTGCTCCCTAAAGTTAATCTATAAGCTTTATTATTAACGGCAATAGATATTAGTTCTTAATAGTTTTATTATTTAGCTGTTAGTAATTCACGTATAGTTATAGTTATCCATCTTTCTTTAGTATAAATAGTATAGCAGAGGCCATTAGGCTTTTACTAAGCTATATAAATTTCTATTTTAAGTTCTTCCTTAGCCATTCTATTAACTCTTCTTACTAGTTCTGTAATAAAGATTATAGTTACTCTAAATGTAGTTTCGCACTATTCTATAAGTAAATTTTATAATCCCACTCTTAGTGCTTTAAAAGCGTTTTACTATCTTTCTTGTAAAAGAGTTCCGCGAAATCCTAGTATTTCTTAGAGATAGATAGGGTCTCTTACTCTTCTTTCTAGAGTTTACTCCTCTATATTTATATAACTTCTACTTTCTAAGAGTCCTTCTTATAGATCTTCGCGAACTTACAAGGTAATACTTATTATATAGTTATTTTTTAGTTAGTTCTCTCTTCTTAAGGCTTGTGCTAAACCTTTAGACCTATTTATGATCTTTATATACTAGTAACCCTTACTATGGGTTCTTAGCTATATATAGTCTTCTTCTACTAGTTAATAATAAAATTATGTTATATTAGCTAATTATAACTAATAATTACTTCTAAGCTTCTAAGGTCTATTATTATAAAGCTGTGTTGGCTCTAGAGTCTATTTAGACTAACTAGTAATGGCGTTATTTTTAGGCGTAACTAGCCTTTGCTATATTCTTAAGAAAATGTCCTATTTACTATCTTAACCTAAATAGGTGTTATTTTATTCTAGTACAGCAGATTATATTTCTCTACTATTTTAGAAGATATTAGACATCTAGTAGCGCTAAGATCTATAAGCGTAGTTACTTAGTATTTTCTAATTATAACTTTCTTTATTAGGTGTAGTCTGTCATCTTAATCTGCTCTATAAACCTTAATAGAGGTGTCTTTACTAGTATAGTTTTATTTCTAGTAGCGCTCTAGTTTTTTAACTTATTATTAGCGTTACTTGCGACTTTTAGTTATTCTTAAAGTTATATAGGGTTCTTTTTTTCTCTGTATTCTGCGTATAGTTTGTTAAATATAACTTAGACTCTATTAAGACATTCTACTTTTACTATTACGTTATCTTAGCCATGCTACTTATAGTTTTCTATAATATATTTATTATTTTGTAAGTTTTTATACTTATTACTAAATAGGTCTATTACATCTTCTTCGCGTACGCATATATATGTAAAGCATTTTATTTTGCAGTGCTTTTAATAAGTAATATTTTAGTATTTTATATTATGTCTTACTCCGCAATTAGCGCTGCATATACTAATTTCTAAAGTGTATTCTAAGAGGGGGCTCTAGGGCCACTATTTATTAGTGTGTTTATGCCTTTAGTGCTTATTATAGTAGTTATTATAGCACGCTATTTACTCTAGGTAAAGATACTTTATTTTTTATACTTTCTTATAGTGTAAGTAGTAAGCTGCTATCTAGCATGCACTAGCAAGAATATACTTATATAAATAGTTTTCTAGTTTCTTATAAGCTTCCTCTTATAGTCTCTAGTGTATTTAATATTTTTTCTTATAGCATTAATACTATCCTAATTTATAGTGTTGGGACTGTATACGGATCTGTAAGTATAGATCTAGAACTAGTCCTTATTATTTTTCTATAAGGGTAAGAGTTACGCTAGCTATTATGCTTTAAACGTAAACTTCTTCTTAGTAGTCTCTAGTCTAGTGTATTCTACTTATATATACCTAGTAAACTTCTCTAGATAGACGTTTCTAAATATTTCTTTTATAGAGTTAGGTGCGCCTAGTTTATATTAGTAGTTCTTTTAGGTCTAGCTTAGAGATCTTATCTTCTTTTTCTAGCTTCTTTTTCTATACTAGGGTAGTTATTTATACTTATATAGTTTATGCCCGCTTTCCTTTAAGCTTATTTTATTCTAGATAATCCTATTTAAAGTGTCCTTATTGTTTACAGCCTAGGCAGGCCTTTTTATTAAAATATTTCTATTTTTCTTTATCTGTTAGTCTGTTGTTTTAATAATTACGCTTATTCTTTTTCTTAAACTATTATTTCTTATGGGCTTTATTAGCTATAATAATATCTTTATCTTAGTTTCTTTACTCTTTTCTTAGTCGCTTAATATTAGCTATATTTTAGTAGGGGATCTTGCTGAATCCTCTCTTTTCTATTTACCTTTTATAGAGTTAATTATTTACCCTTACTGCTAGTTCTATTAGTGCTTCTAGGAATTCTATTTTATTGTAGTGTGTAAGTTTGTTTTTAACTATTTTCTTAAGGCCGTTATAGTAGGCTATCTATAGTGGGGCGTTATTCTAGCTAATCTTAGCCTGTAGTTGCCTAAATTCTCCTATATACGCTTCTGTAGACTTTGTTTATTTAAGATATTAAATCTATCTTTCTGCCTATTTTTCCTTGTTAACTTCTTTAAACATAAGTTAAAGTTAATTCTTAAATCCTTCCTAAGAGGTAAAGGTCTTCTTTATTATCTTATTCTAGCGGCTAGAATTATCTTCGTATAGTAGATAATCTTTAGTTAGAGAGCGTAGCCACTTAACTACTTTACTTTTTAAGTATATAGAGGCCGCTAGAATCTTAGACTAATTAGTATTAAAGATGTCTTTGTTAAATTAATAGTATAGCTCCACGTTAGTAAGAAACGTTTTAAGTCTAAATTACTTACTGTTATAGTTTTCTAGAATCTTAATAGGGATTTTTTTCCTTAGTGCTATTATCGCGACTATCTAGGCTTTTAGTTATTTTAACTCTTCTGCCTGTGCCCTTAGCAACTTAACTACGCTTATTATAGGCTCTAAGACTAAGCTTACTGTGGCAGGTTGCACTATATTATTATTTTAAGACCTTTAGGTAGTTAAAGTGTTATAAGGGGGTTATACTTATCTTATTCTAGTCTAGGTAAGGGTAGGAAGACAATCATAAGTCTTGCGAATATTTAGTAGTTTAAAAGCGTAACATAGTGCAGAGAGTAATATAAATAATCTAATTTTATATGCGATAGAATAACTAACTAAAAGTATTACTAATCTAGTGTAAAGAGATGTACTCGAAGCCTTATAAGAGTTAACTACAAAGAATAGGAAATATCTAAAGATTCTTTTAGACTATATACTAGTTATTCTATTCTTCTTTATTCCTAGATTCTAAGCTATCTCCCTTAAATTTCTTTATTCCTGTAAGAGCTAGTTAATAGCTCCCGCTAAGCCCTATGGGCTTCCTAGATCTTACCCTCTTAGCGGGATCTAGATTACGTGACACCTTATCTAGCTTGTCCTGTGGGCTAGCGCGTGTCCTTTTATTAGTTATGTCCCTGTTGCTAATATCCTGCGTGTAATTCTTTCTTGTCGTCTCACGGGTTCTTGCCTTAATCGTAACAGTTTAATTTCTAATCGCAATAGAGGTACGTAAAATAGACTTATGAATAAAGTAAAATATTCAAAAGATTTTACTTGAATCGTAGATTTTTTTGAATATTTTACTTTTTTATAATCATGATTACTAAGCAAGATATAGGGCATGATATTATGGCGCAAGTTTGGGGCGCTATTTAGATAGGGGGAAGATCCAATTTAGTCTTTTTAAAAGACTCTTTACATAAAGAGCCTTTTCTTACAGAGGACTATATTGAAAAGTGTCTTAAAAAAGAACTTAAACCGTATATAAAACGCGGTAAATATACCTTTTCTTTTTTACTCCTTTTTGCTATTATTAATTAATATATATTTATATATATTATATTATTAATTATATTATATAAAGCTTATACTAATATCTATATAGATTGGGAGTTTCAATAAGATAACGCTAAGATTTATAAAAGTAATAAGGCTTTATTATGGTTTAAACATAATAAAATTCGCCTTTTTACACATCCTTCCTTTAGTCCTAACTTAAATCCTATTGAAAACATATGGTCTATTCTAAAAAATAGACTTAATAAAAGATATAATTGGCGTTTACCAATTATTAAAAAATAAAAGGATTTAGAGGCTTTTAAACGAATTATTTCTGAAGAGTGGGAAAACATACCACAAGAAATAATAGATAATTGTATATTATCTATGCCTCAGCGTTATATGGACTTAAAGGAGGCTAAAGGGTCTTATACTAAGTATTAAATAAATTTAATACTTAATTTATCTTAATTAATTTGATATTTTTAATATTTAAAATATATATAAAGTTAGTTAACAAATCTATTTAGATTTTTTTATATATAGGAGAGTATATCTTACACTAAAAGTCTAGTCTAAAAAACCTAATTTTTATACGCTAAATAAAAAGTTGTATGTAAGTATATTTTATGGAAAAAAAAATCTTAACTTTAACCTAGATTCTAAGGTAAAAAGGATTACATAAGCGCTTACATAAGCATTTATACTAGATTGCACTAAACTTTCTCTATTTTTCTATTATTTTTTTATATTTTTATCTAATTATTTAACTGAGTTATAGACTTTTTAAAACTATATAAAAATCTATTACGCTTTTAATTTGTCACTCTACTGTATTTAAGTTTAGGGATAGCATGTTTATTTATAATATAATATATTATTTCTTTTATACCTAGGTGTTCCTATTCTTATAACTCATAGAGTTTCTTAATAAGCTAAAGTGCGTCTTATATTTTTATAATTTTTTACTATTAATAATCGCGTTTTATTAGTTCTTTAGTAGCCCTTTACATTTTTATTTTTAGTATTTAGCGCTATTTTACTAGCTAGTTATATTATAGTATACTATTTTATTACTTCTTTAGTACTATATTATATAGATCTAGTTTATCCTCTATAAGATTTAATCTTCTACTTAAGGCGTCTACTACGCTATTTAAAGTCTTTAGTTAATAGTAAATTATAAAATTAAAGCTTATAAAAAATTCTATCTATTATACTTATTATTTATTAAGCTTCTTTGTTATTATAAAGCTAGTAAGGTTTATATAATTTATTTATGCTTTTATCTTTATAGGTGCGCCCATGAGTTAAGTTTCCTATTATTTAAAGATATTTACTACTCTAAGTAGTTTTTTATTATAAATATTATAATTAAGTTCTGCTTTAGAGAACTTCTATAAGTAGAAGAATACTAGTCTTTATTTCTTATTATTATATTATTAGGCTAGCACTATTTCTAGTATATAGTTAGATATATTTATTTTAACTTATATTTTTCTTTATAAGTTAAATATTTATAGGAGGGGTGCTAAAAAAAAAATTTTTATAGATTTTTAAATACTATATATTACTTTTTTTTCCTACTTAAATCTTACTTTTTTTTTTATAATCTTAGTTAAGGGTGCCGTTATTTTAAAATAATTAGTAATAAACTTTTAGTAGAAATTAGTAAACCCTAGAAAAGATTATATATTCTTTACTAACTTAGGTTATAGCTATTTTTATATTATAAATATCTTCTTTAGGTTTATAGTAATCCCTTCTTGTAAAATGATAAATCCTAGATACTTAGTCTTTGTTATATATAATTTACACTTATTTAAATATAGAAGTAGTTAATATTCTCTTATTTTATTAAGTACTTTATATATATACTATACGTGTTCTTTAAGCAATCTTTCTAAGTATACTAGAATATTATCTAGGTATATAGTGCAGAATACGTCTAAGTATTTATAAAATGCCTTATTTACTACTACTTAGAATATTACTAGGGCGTTAGTAAGTTTTATTAATATAACTATAAACTTATATAGTCTATATTTTATTTTAAAGATAGTTATCTATTTATATTCTTTAGCTATACAGATTTAGTAAAAGCTATCTTATATATTAAACTTTATAAATTATTTTACTCTCTAGAGTTAATCTATAAGCTCTATTATTAGTAGTAATAAATATTAGTTCTTAATAATTTTATTATTTAGCTCTTAGTAATCTACGTATAATTATAGTTATTTTTTTTTTTTAGTATAAATAGTATAGCGGAGGCCATTAGGCTCTTACTAGACTATATAAACTTTTATTTTAAATTTTTTTTTAATTATTCTATTAGCTCTTCTTGCTAACTCTATAATAAAAATTATAGTTACTCTAAATATAGCTTCGCACTATTCTATAAGTAAATCTTATAATTTTACTTCTAGTGCTCTAGAAGCATTTTACTATTTTTTTTATAAAAGAGTTTTACAAAATTCTAGTATTTTTTAGAAATAGATAAAGTCTCTTACCCTTTTTTTTAAAGCTTACTTTTTTATATTTATATAACTTCTATTTTTTAAAAGTTCTTCTTATAGATCTTTGCAAACTTATAAAATAATACTTATTATATAATTATTCTTTAGCTAGTTCCCTCTTTCTAGATTTTATATTAAATTTTTAGACTTATTTATAACTTTTATATACTAGTAACCTTTATTATAAGCTCTTAACTGCGTATAGTCTTTTTCTACTAGTTAATAATAGGATTATGTTATATTAGCTAATTATAATTAATAATTACTTCTAAGCTTCTAAGATCTATTATTATAAAGCTATATTAGCTCTAGAGTCTATCTAAACTAACTAGTAATAGTATTATTTTTAGGCGTAGCTAGTCTTTACTATATTCTTAGGAAAATATCTTATCTACTATTTTAACTTAAATAAATATTATTTTATTCTAGTATAGTAAGTTATACTTCTCTACTATCTTAAAAAATATTAAATATTTAGTAGCGCTAGGGTCTATAAGCGCAGTTACTTAGTATTTACTAATTATAACTTCTTTTATTAAGTATAGTTTATTGTCTTAGTCTATCCTACAAACCTTTATAGAGGTATTTTTACTAGTATAGTTTTATTTCTAGTAGTGCTTTAGTTTTTTAATTTATTATTAGTATTACTCCTAACTTCTAGTTAGTCTTAAGATTATATAGAATTCTTTTCTTTTCTATATTTTATATATAGTTTATTAAATATAGCTCTAGTCTTATTAAGATATTCTATTTTTATTTTTATATTATTCTAGCTATGCTATTTATAGTTTTCTATAATATATTTATTAGCTTATAAGTTTTTATATTTATTACTAAGTAGACCTATTATATCTTTTTTACATATATATAAGTGCGTAAAGTATTTTATTTTATAATACTTCTAATAAGTAATATTTTAGTATTTTATATTATATTTTACTTTGCAATTAGCGCTGCATATACTAATTTTTAAAGTATATTTTAAGAGTAGACTCTAGGGCCATTACCTATTAGCGTATTTATATCTTTAGTATTTATTATAGTAGTTATTATAGCACGCTGTCTATCTTAAATAGAAATACTTTACTTTTTAGACTTTTTTATAATATAAGTAATAAGTTACTATCTTACATGCGCTAATAAAAATATACTTATATAAATAATTTTCTAGCTTTTTATAAGCTTTATTTTGTAGCCTTTAGTGTGTTTAATATTTTTTTATAGTATTAGTATTATTCTAACTTATAATATTAGAATTATATATAGATCTGCAAGTACAAATCTAGAATTAATTTTTATTTTTTTTTATAAGAGTAAAAGTTATACTAGTTAATATATTTTAAACGTAAACTTCTTTTTAGTAATTTTTAGTCTAGTGTATTCTACTTATATATATCTAATAGACTTTCTTAAATAAATATTCTTAAATTTCTTTTCTATAGAGCTAGGTATATCTAGTCTATATTTATACTTTTTTTAAGTCTAGTTTAGAGATTTTGTCTTCTTTATCTAGCTCCTTTAGGGTAGTTATTTATACTTTTATAGTTTAGGCTTATTTTCCTTTAAGCTTATTTTATTTTAAATACTTTTATTTAAAGTATTCCTATTATCTATAGTCTAGGTAGGCCTTTTTATTAAAACGCCTCTATCTCTCTTTATCTAATAGTTTATTATTTTAGTAATTGCGCTTATTTTTTTTCTTAAACTATTATTTTTTATAAGCTTTATTAATTATAATAATATTTCTATTATAGTCCCTTTACTCTTTTTTTTATTATTTAGTGTTAGCTATATTCTAGTATAGAATTTTACTAGACTCTTTCTTTTTTATTTATTTCTTATAAAGTTAATTATTTACTTATACTACTAGTTCTATTAGCGTCTCTAGGAATTCTATTTTATTATAATATATAAGTTTATCTTTAACTATTTTTTTAAGACTATTATAGTAGGCTATCTATAGTAGGATATTATTTTAATTAATCTTAGCTTATAGCTATTTAAACTCCCCTATATATGCTTTTATAAACTTAGTCTATTTAAGCTATTAAATCTATCTTTTCACTTATTTTTCTTTATTAACTTCTTTAAATATAAGTTAAAGTTAGTTCTTAAATTCTTTTTAGAAAGTAAAGATCTTCTTTATTACTTTATCTTATTAGCTAGAGTTATATTTATATAATAAATAGTCTTCTATTAGAGGGCGTAGTTACTTAACTACTTTTCCCTCTAAATATATAGAAGCCGCCAGAATCTTAGACTAATTAGTGTTAAAGATATTCTAATTAAATTAGTAATATAATTCTATGTTAGTAAAGAATGTTTTAAGCCTAGTTCGCCTACTATTATAGTTTTTAAGAATTTTAATAGAAATCTTTTATTTTAGTGTTATTATTATAGCTATCTAAACTTTTAGCTATTTTAACTCTTTTACCTATGCTTTTAATAGTTTAGCTATGCTTATTATAGATTTTAAAACTAAGCTTATTATAATAGATTGCATTATATTATTGCTTTAAGACTTTTAAGTAGTTAAAGTGTTATAAGGGGTTATACTTACTTAATTTTAATCTAGGTAAGGGCAGGAAGATAATTATAAATTTTATAAATATTTAGTAGTTTAAAAGTATAGCGTAGTATAAAGAGGTTGTGTAAATAATCTAATTCTATGTATAATAAAATAACTAACTAAGAGTATTACTAATTTATATAAAGAGACATACTTAAAGCCGTATAAGAGTTAACTATAAAGAATAAGAAATGTATAAAGAGTATTTTATACTATATACTAGTCTATTTATTCTTTATTATCTCTAAATTCTAAGTTATTTCTTATAAATTTCCTTATTTCTATAGGAGCTAATTAATAGCTTTTATTAAGTCTTATAAACTTTTTAGATTTTATTTACTTAGCTATTATAATCACGAAGGCACTTTGCAGAAGTTATAGCATAAGTATAAAGAATTATAGTGCAGTAGGAGCATAACTACCTAAGGATTATAGATGGAAAGGGTAAGGCGGGGTATTAGTAAGCGTAAGAGACTTATAGGGCAAGACTATTAGCTATAGGAATAATAGTAAGTAAAATAGTAATAGTAAGCAATTACGTGATATTATTCTATAGATATAAAGACTTAATAGAATAATTTAGATATGTAATATTATCCCGTATATATAATTATCTCTAGGAACTACTATTATTCTAAGAATAATCTAGGCTTAGTAGGATGATAGTTTAGAATCTAAGAATAATAAGAAATAGATAGACTAGTACATAGTATAGGACACTTTTTATATATTTCCTATTCTTTGTAGTTAACTCTTATACGGCTTAGAGTATATCTCTTTATATAGATTAGTAATACTCTTAGTTAGTTATTCTATCGCACATAGAATTAGATTATTTATATAACCTTTTTATACTATGCTACGCTTTTAAACTACTAAATATTTATAAGGCTTACAATTGTCTTCCTACTCTTACCTAGATTAGAATTAGGTAAGTATAACCCTTTATAACACTTTAACTACCTAAAAGTCTTAAAATAATAATATAGTATAACCTGCTATAGTAAGCTTAGTCTTAAAGCTTATAATAAGCGCAGCTAAGCTACTAAAAGCATAAATAAAAGAGCTAAAATAGCTAAAAGTCTAGATAGCTGTAATAACGGCACTAAAATAGAAGATTCTTATTAAGATTCTTAAAAATTATAATAGTAGATAAACTAGGCTTAAAATATTCCTTACTAATGTAGAATTATACTGCTAATTTAATTAAAACATCTTTAACACTAATTAGTCTAAGATTCTGGCAGCTTCTATATATTTAGAGGGAAAAGTAGCTAAATGACTACGCTCTCTAATAGAAGACTATTTATTGTACAAACATAACTCTAACTAATAGGACAAGGCGACAAAGAAGGCATTTACCTCTTAGGGAGGATTTAAGAACTAACTTTAACTTATATTTAGAAAAGTTAATAAAAAGAAATAAGTAGAAAGGTAAACCTAATAGCTTAAGTAAACTAAGTCTATAAAAGCATATATAGGGGAGTTTAGATAGCTGTAAGTTAAGATTAGTTAAAATAATGCCTTACTATAGGCGGCCTACTATAATAGCCTTAAAGAAATAATTAAAGATAAACTTATATATTATAATAAAATAGAATCCTTAGAAGCGCTAATAGAACTAGCTATATAAGTAAATAATTAACTTTATAAGAGATAAATAGAAAAGAAAAGGTCTAGTAAAATTCTATACTAGAATATAGTTAATACTAAATAACAAAGAAAAGAGTAAAAGGACTGTAATAGAGATATTATTATAACTAATAAAGCCTATAAAAAATAATAGTTTAAGAAAAAGAATAAGCGTAACTACTAAAATAACAGACTATTAGACAAAGAAAGATAGAGGCGTTTTAATAAAAAGGCCTACCTAGACTATAGATAATAGGAATACTTTAAATAGGATTATCTAGAGCAAAATAAGCTTAAAGAAAAGTAAGTCTAGACTATAAGAGTATAAATAGCTACTCTAAGAAAACTAAATAAAGAGAATAAAATCTCTAAATTAGATCTAGAAGAGGTATAGACATAGACTAAATATACCTAACTCTATAAAAAGAAAATCTAGAAACGCCTATTTAGGGAAGTCTATTAAATATATATAAGTAGAATGCACTAGGCTAGAGACTACTAAAAAGAAGTTTACGTTTAAGACATATTAGCTAGTATAACTCTTACTCTTATAGAGAAATAATAAGAACTAGTACTAGACCTATACTTATAGATCTGTATATAATCCTAATACTATAAGTTAGGATAGTATTAATACTATAAAGAAAAATATTAAATATACTAAAAATTATAAGATAAAGCTTACAAGAAGCTAAAAGACTATTTATATAAGTATATCTCTATTAGCGTATGCAAGGTAGCGACTTATTACTTATATTATAAAGAAGTCTAGAAAATAAAGCATCTTTATCTAGAATAAACAGTGTACTATAATAACTACTACAATAAATACTAAAAGTATAAGTACGCTAATAGGTAGTGGCCCTAGAGCCTACTCTTAGAGTATACTTTAGGAATTAGTATATGTAGCGCTGATTACAGAGTAAAACATAATATAGAATACTAGGATGTTACTTATTAAAAGTATTATAAAATAAGATACTTTACGCATATATATATACGTAAAGAGAATATAATAAACTTATTTAGTAATAAATATAAAGACTTATAAGCTAATAAATATATTATAGAAAATTATAAGTGGCACAGCTAGAATAATATAGAAGTAAAAATAAAATATTTTAATAAGGCTAGAGCTATATTTAATAAGCTATATATAGAGTGTAAAAAAAAAAATTCTATATAACTTTAAGACTAGCTAAAAGTTAGGAGCAACGCGAATAATAAGTTAAAAAACTAGAGCGCTACTAAGAATAGAACTATACTAGTAAAGGCATCTTTATAAAGGTTTATAAAGTAGACTAAGATAACGGACTACACTTAATAAAAGAAGTTATAATTAGTAGATATTAAGTAACTGCGCTTATAGACTCTAGCGCTACTAAATATTTAATCTCTTCTAAGATAATAGAAAAGTATAACTTACTATACTAGAATAAGATAATATTTATTTAAGTTAAAATAGTAGATAAGATATTTTCTTAAGGATATAGTAAAGACTAGCTACGCCTAAAAATAATACTATTACTAGTTAGTTTAGATAGACTCTAGAGCTAATATAGCTTTATAATAATAGATCTTAGAAGCTTAGAAGTAATTATTAATTATAATTAGCTAATATAACATAATCCTATTATTAACTAGTAGAAAAAGACTATACGCAGTTAAGAGCTTATAATAAAGGTTACTAGTATATAAAAGTTATAAATAAGTCTAAAAATTTAATATAAAATCTAGAAAGAGGGAACTAGCTAAAGAATAATTATATAATAAGTATTATTTTATAACTTTGCAAAGATCTATAAGAAGAACTTTTAAAAAATAGAAGTTATATAAATATAAAAAAGTAAGCTTTAAACAAAAGGGTAAGAGACTTTATCTATTTCTAAAAAATACTAGAATTTTGTAAAACTCTTTTATAAAAAAAATAGTAAAATGCTTCTAGAGCACTAGAAGTAAAATTATAAGATTTACTTATAGAATAGTGCAAAGCTATATTTAGAATAACTATAATTTTTATTATAGAATTAGTAAGAAGAGCTAATAGAATAGCTAAGAAAAAACTTAAAATAAAAGTTTATATAGTCTAGTAAGAGCCTAATAACCTCTGCTATACTATTTATACTAAAAAAAGATAGATAACTATAACTATATATAGATTACTAATAGCTAAATAATAAGACTATTAAGAACTAATATCTATTACTACTAATAACGGAGCTTATAAATTAACTTTAAAGAGTAAAATAGTTTATAAAGTTTAATATATAAGATAGCTTTTATTAAATCCGCATAGCTAAAGGGCATAAATAAATAACTACTTTTAGAATAAGATATAGACTATATAAGTTTATAATTATACTAATAGAACTTACTAACGCTCTAGCAATATTCTAAGTAGTAGTAAATAAGACACTCTATAAATACTTAGACGTGTTCTGCACTGTATACCTAAATAATATTTTAGTATACTTAGAAGAATCACTTAAAGAACACGTATAGTATATACGCAAAGTACTTAATAAGATAAAAGAGTATTAACTACTTTTATATCTAAATAAGTATAAGTTCTATATAATAAAGACTAAGTATTTAAGATTTATTATCTTGCAAAAAGGGATTGCTATAAACCTAAAAAAGGTATTTATAGTATAGAAATAGCTATAATCTAAGTTAGTAAAGGATATGTAGTGTTTTCTAAGATTTACTAATTTCTACTAAAAGTTTATTATTAATTACTCTAAAATAACAGCACCCTTAACTAAGATTATAAAGAAAGAAGTAGAATTTAAGTAAAAAAAAAAGTAACGTATAGCATTTAAAAGTTTAAAGAAGTTAATTTTTTTAGCACCCCTTTTATAGATATTTAACTTTTAAAGGAAAATATAAGTTAAAATAAACGCATTTAACTATGCACTAGGAGTAGTGTTAGCCTAATAATATAATAATAAAAAATAGAGACTAGTATTCTTTTATTTATAAAAGTTCTCTAGAGTAGAGCTTAATTACAACATTTATAATAAGAAACTACTTAGAGTAGTAAATGCTTTTAAATAATAGGAAACCTAATTTATGGGCGCACCCACGAAGATAGAGATATAGATAGACTATATAAACCTTACTAGTTTTATAATAATAAAGAAGCTTAATAGATAATAAGTATAATAGGCTAAATTTTTTATAAACTTTAATTTTGTAATTTACTATTAACTAAAAACCTTAAATAGCGTAGTAGATATCTTAAGTAGAAAATTAAATCTTATAAAGAATAAACTAGATCTATATAATATAGTGCTAAAAAAGTAATAAAATAGTATACTATAATATAACTAGCTAGAAGAATAGCGCTAAATACTAAAAATAAAAGTGTAAAAAACTACTAAAGAACTAATAGAATATAATTATTAATAGTAAAAGATTATAAAAATGCAAAACGCACTTTAGCTTATTAAGAAATTCTATAAGTTATAAAAATAGGAATACTTAGATATAAAGAAAATAATACGTTGTATTATAAATAAATATACTATTCCTAAACTTAAATAAATAGTTATTAAGAAAATAAGTAACTATTTAACCTATTATAAAAATAAGTCTAAGAAATATAAGTCTTATAAACTTTTATAATTCTTGCTAGCGGCGTAGCGCCTATAATAAAGTGTAATAATAGACTTTATAGTGAAACTCCTAAAATTATTATAATTAGGAACGAGATAAATGTGCAATACTATTATAATAATAGTAGATAGACTTATAAAAGTAGTTAAGTTTAAACTTATAGAGAAAGTTATAACAGCTAAAAAACTAGTTTATAAAGTTAATAATGCACTATTTATAGAATATAGTCTACTAGAAGAATTTATTACAGACTAAGATAAACTATTTACTTTTAAGTATTAGGACACGTTTACAGCAAAACTAGATATAAATAAAAAGCTATTAATAAGCTTCTATTTCTAGATAGATAGGCAAATAGAGTATATAAACTAAATACTTAAGTAGTATCTATAATTTTACGTAAATAAATAATAAGATAATTAGGTAAAACTCTTACTAATAGCGCAGTTGGCCTAAAATAGCGCTAGATTAGGTATAATAGAGTACTTATTCTATTATATAAACTATAAATATAAGCTAGTAGCTTATTAGGATCTAAGAGACGTGGAAAGTATATTTATAGAAGTAGAGGACAAAGCCTAAAGAATAAAAGAACTCTATAAGATTCTATAAAAAAGAATTACTTATAAATTTATTATAATATTACGAAATGCAAATAAGCAAAGGATTAAGAGACTAATCTTTAAAAAGGAGAATAAAGTATTTCTATCATAAAAAAACCTTAAAATAAAAAGACTAAGTAAAAAACTAGACCACTTAAGAGTAAAATTCTTTAAAGTTAAGAAAATAAAAGGGCTAGTTATAATAAAACTACTTCTATCTATTAAAATAAAAATTTACTCTATCTTTTATAAGAACCTACTTAAACTAGTACTACTAAACGCCACGGTTAAAACCTAGCTAGAACTAGAAGATAATAAGTATAAAATTAAGAGTATTAAGGATCTAAGGATAATCTAAGATTAATAATAATATTTAATAAAGTAGAAAGGATAGCCAGAATAATATAATATATAAAAACTAAAGGAAAACCTTATAAACTATAAAAAATAGTTAAAGGACTTTTAGTAAGCATAAAGAAAAAACTAAAATTAAAGTAGTTAGGTCCTAGAACGTGCAGTTTAAAATTATCTAAAAAAGTGTAATAAGCTATATAGAGAGCAGCTATTATATTATTCTAAGAAATTAGCGCTAAGGGCTAAATTAAGCACTAGTGTGCTAAGCGAGCCAGCTACTTAAAACCTACGCTAAACTCTTCTCTCCTAGGAGATAAGTATTATTTACTTAATATTATTTAGTTATTCTTTCACTATTTATTTTAGCGTAAAGTAAATACTATTACCTATAGCTAAACCTTATATAATAATACTTTACTATTAATAGTCTAAGAATAACTTTATAAATAACCTAAATTATAAGTAGAGGGCGAAAAGCATCTCTAACGCTTCTAAATAGTAAAAACCCTCTTTAAAATAAAGAAGAGGAAAAATAGTTAATACGCAGTCCTAGCCCTTCTCTATTATTAAAATAGTGCATTCTAGCTGTAAAAAGAAAACGCAATAAACTCCGCGCCCTATAGTAACTCTACACCTTAAAGACTAAAATCACATAGCTAGAATGCCTAAATTAAACACCTAGCCTTATACTTAAATAAAAAGAAGTTCTATACACTATAACGCGTAAGCGCAACGCGCTTAGCGCGCACTTAATAACGCGCAAAAAGTATATACTAAAACTTAAGAATCTAGCTAAATATAAAGAAAGGAATCTAAAGGAACACTATAAATTCTTTTATTCTTATAAGGTGGCCTTTCGCCTCCTCCCACAAGAATTCTTACTTAATAAGGATAAGGTTATCTAGGCAATACAGTACCTAGAAAAAGACCTTAAAGAACTATAGTATATACACTATAAACGTATCTTTAAACTTAAGAAGAAGCACTTATATAGAAGTACTTTAAATAGTATATACTTAATCTATTCTCTAATCTAATTAACCGCAGCCTAGAAGTAGTTATAGTGTATACTTAGGCTATATAGTAAAAAGACTAGATAGTATAATTCTTTACTACTTATTTTAATGTTCTTAAGAACTAACTTATACTATATACTAAAGAATAAAAGGTCTAATATCTCTTTTTAAAACTAAAATCTAAGTTGCAAAGGGCAATTACTAACTTCTACTAAATTTTTATTACTAGAGAGGATCTTATCTCTCTAAAATCTATACTTAAGAAGAATCTTTATCGCGCACCTATAGCGCATAAAGAATATACTTATATAGTAAAAAGGGAAAGGCCTATAGAGCCTTCCCTAATTTACTAAACTACGGATAATAGGACTAAATCTACTAATAAGAAAGATATTATATATTATAAGTATAATAAAGTAGGCTACTACGCGAATAAATGCTAAAGCAGTAACCTAAATTAGATACTTATAAGGATTAATTAATTAGGAAAAGATTAAGTCTTACTTATAATCTAGGGATAGTAAGGCGTATACTAATATATATCTTACTAGATATAAGGCGCACATGTAATATAGCTAAAAATATAAAACTAAAAAAGTAAATTTATATTATTCTTAATTTATAAGCTAATATTAGTCTAATTAGCTAGATCCTTACTATTAAAATAAACTTATAACCTATTAAGAGAGCTAACCTTCCTAGACTTAGATAAATTAAATCTTAATACTAAAGTACCTACGCTATATATGCGCTTTAAGTGTGTTTAATAAATAATATAAGCGTTTAATGCTATATTAAGACCATAGTCTATAGTATTAATAAAAAAGAAGTGTTTTTACTATTAGACAATCTATTCTTATAAAAAGAGGATATTTAATTTAGCTATAACTCTTAGACATAGCGCTAAGACTATACTAAGCCTACTATACAGCTAGTTACTATAAAAACTTTTAAAAAAGATCTAGAGTAGGCTAGCTTACACCTATTTCTTTTAGATATACTATAGTCTAGCTATATAAGCGTAGATCCCCTTATACGCATTAATAAAGTATATATATTATAAATAGCTAGCCTCTCTAGTGCACTACATAAATATAGTAATATATTTAATAAAGGGTTAGCATCAGCTCCCCCAAATTTTAAGAAATTAGACTACTTAATCCTTATAATAGAAGAGAAGAAGCCTCCTTATAGACCTTTATATAACCTCTCTAAACGTGAGCTTAAGACGCTAAGAAAATACTTAAAAAATACTTTCTAAAAAAGATAAATTAGGCATAGCACTAGTCTAGTAGAAGCACTAATTTTCTTTATCCCTAAGAAAGATAGAACCTTAAGACTTTATATTAATTATAGGAATCTTAACTCTATTACTATTAAAGATTAGTGCCCGCTCTCCTTAGTAAAAAAGACACTAAATTACTTATTAGGCGCATATTACTATATAATCTTAGATTTTTAAAATGCCTACCACAGAATTAGGATTAAGATAGAAAATAAGTAGAAAACCGCATTCTAGACCTAATATAGTTATTTTAAATATCTAGTTATATTATTTAGCCTAACTAATGCACCTATAAGCTTTTAGGCCTATATTAATAAGGCGTTAGTATAGTATTTAGACTACATATGTGTAGTATACCTAAATAATATACTTATCTACACCCATAGCAAAGATATTACGCTTTACTAGCGCGCTATATATTTTATACTTAACTTCTTATATAGAGCAGAACTCTTTATTAATTTAAATAAATATATATTTGTCTTAGGCAAAGTGCACTTCCTTAAATTTATTATTAATATATAAGAAATCTGCGCAGATTTTACATGTATAAAGACTATTACTAGCTAGCCATAACTAATAAGTCTTAAGAAACTTTAGTCTTTCTTAGGCTTTACTAATTTTTATAAGCGTTTTATTAAGGGCTATATAAAAGAAACTGCTCCCCTTTTAGACTTCCTTAAAAAGAATTAAGAGTTTTACTAGAATAAGAAGGCAAGTAGTACCTTTAAATAGCTTAAAAAACGCTTTTTAAGTGCGCCTATTCTACACCACTTTAACCCCTTATAGGCTATTTAACTAGAGATAAATGTATCTACTTTTATAATATTTAGCATCCTATTACAGCTATTTAAGAACTAGAAATAGTACTTAGTTACTTTTATATTAAGGAAACTTTAGGCTGCAGAACTTAACTATAAAATCTATAATCTTAAGTTATTAACTATTATCTACTACTTTAAATAGTAGAGGCATTATTTAAATAGTACTTAGTATATAATTTAAGTGCTAAGTAATTATAATAATCTACGCAGTATGCGCGCTATATAAAAGCTAAATTTATAATAGACTTACTAGACTATAGCTTTAGTAGCTTTTAATTTTAAAATAGAACACTACCTAAGGAAAATAAACCCTACTAATAGGCTATTAAAAAGAATAAATTACGCATAGAAGAATCTATTACTAATTTATATATTATCTATCTTGCAAAATAAACTATTATTAAAAACTAAGTATAGTAAGGTAAGTAAATCTATAAATAAGCTTAGCTTATTAAGCGCGTATAAGACGCACATTATTAATATATATAGAGTTAAGATAATCCCTACTACTAGTGCTATAAAGTGTACACTATACGTACTACACTTACTAGTTAGGGTATTAGTTAATAGTAAATCTATAATAATAGAGTCTAATCTACTTACTAAGATAAAGTCGCTATAGTAAAAGAATGCCTTTACTATAAAGCGTATTACTTACTTAAAAGAAAAAAATAATACTTAAAAACGTAGTTAGCGCGTGTAGCGTCTAGATAATAAAAAAGTTCTAAGATATAATAGCTAAATATATATTTTAAAAGAGCTAGCTATTAGGTAAGAGGTTTTATTCTAGTATTATAACACGTATATAGCTAGCCACTTTAGCGCACATAGAATACTTAAGCTAATTAAAAAACCTACTATTAGCCTTTAATAGATAAGGACGTTTAGAATTATATAAAAATATATACTATTTACTAAAGAAGTAAAGCTCTAAAATATAGTACTTATAGTAAGCTATTACTTCTACTAATTCTAGGAGATATATTTAAGGAGGTCTTACTAGACTTTATAATAAAACTACTTTTTGCAAAGAATAGAGCCAGCTACGCCTTTAATATAATCTTAGTAATTATATATTACTTTTTAAAGATGGCTATCTATATCCTAGCTTTAAAGTTATAGAATATAAAAGAATTTGCAAAAGTCTACTTTAATTAGATTATTTTAAAATTTAGTGTTTAAAAAGGTATTATATTAGATAAAGACTCTATCTTTACCTCTACATTTTAAATAGAAATATACTACTAACTATAGGTAAAGCGTAGGCTAAGCACTACTTTCTACTTATAAATAGATAGGTAAATAGAACGCCAGAATTAGACACTAGAATAATACCTTAAATACTTTATTATAAAGATATAAGAAGATTAGGTTAAACTACTACTAACTGCCCAATTTACATATAATAACTTAATATATAAGTTAATAAAGATAACGCCTTTTTACGCTATATATAGTAAATACCCTATCTTACTAATGCCTTCTATAGATAGTAGGCAAGAGGGAGAGGTACTAAATATAGTTAAGAGAGTAAAGCGCATATATAACGCGTAAGTATTACTTATAAAGTACTTATAAGCTACTTAAGAGTATTAGAGTTAATACTATAATAAGAAATATAAATAAGAGATATTTTAGAAGAGCAATCTAGTACTACTTAGTATAAAGTATATTTAGATTACCCGCCAGCTTAATAAGAAACTATTTAGTAAATTTATTAGTCTATTTTAAGTATAAGACGCAGTTAGAACGTAGGCCTACTACTTAATTTTTCTACCTAACTATTACATTTATAACGTATTCTATATTTCTCTCCTTAAACGCTAGAAACTAAGAAAAGGAGAAAAAGACCCTAATACTCTACTACTTAATTTTATACCTAAAGGAGAAGAAGTTTAGGAGATAGAAAAGATCCTAGTAAAAAGAATAAGAAAAGACTAATAATAATATTTACTTTACTAGAAAGGCTATAATAAATCTTAGAATATATAAACCCCTAAGTTAGACTTTAAAAATATAAAGGAATTAGTTAAAGACTTTAAAAAAGAAAAAAGCAGCCTACCTAGAAAAAGAAGGCTATAAGTATAAAAAGTGCATATTTACTATAGTTATAATATATAGTAGTAAAAGAGCTATAGCTTAACTAAAGTTATTTATTTAAGCATAAAGCCTAATCTATTCTAAACTCTAAAAAGAACTCTCCAAAACTGCGTAGTACTTATAGCCTACCTACTAGACATTTTTCTTACTTTCCTCCTTCTTTTAAATCTTATTCTAGGGCTTATTACCTACTAGCTTATCCTCTTTATTATTATTCTTACTATTCTTCTTAGATTTAACTAGGCGAGCAGAATTAGTAGTCTATAATTAAAAAAATTAGTATGCGCTTTAAGGGCGCTAAAAACTAAAATATACTAAAATAAATATAAGTAAAATAAGAGTCTTAAAGATATTGGCAATGCAGCGCTGCTTAACTAAAACTAGTCTAAGATACTATAGAGTAGTAGTAGAAACTTAAGTAAGAACACTTATAAGAGTGCCTAAATAAGCTATAACTCTATAGTAGTGCGCTAGCTCTAAGTTAAAGTATTACTAAGTATACGTAAACTTTAAGTCTATAGCTTAAACTTATAGATTAGTCTTATAAGTTTAAGTATCTTAAATAGCATTAATAGCGGCGTAATAATAGGTGTAAAAATTATAAAAATAATTAAAGCGGCTATTAAACTACTAGAGCACTTATAAATATTAGCTAAAATACACCTTAAGCATATAGTTTTAAAAACCTATAAGAATATAACTACTATAATTACTATTCTTATAATAGTTATAGCGCTTCTTATAAGTCTTATTATAATTCTTAAAAAATTTAACTAGGCCCTGTACGCAGCGCATACAAGTTATAATTATAATAATATAGTTTATACGCTACGCATCTGCGCTAAATATAAACTTATTAGTATTACGTAGGGTAGCCTTAGTAATATACTTAGGAACTAAATAGTAAACTATAATATTAACTAGAAATAAAGAAGCTAAGATCTAAGTGTAAGCTTAATATATAACTTAAGTGCGTTAGGGAGATATAGAGCAAGGAAGACATAATATAAATATAGAAAGAATTATTACTATTTATTATTACTATAGACTATAATAAAGAAAGGCGCGCGTTCTTTACTATAATACCTATAGACTTTACTATAAAAAATTATCTTACGCGCTGCGCTTATAATAAGCAATGTATATATGCGCTATATACTACTAAAATACATATAATAAATACTAATTAAATACTCTTTTCCTTTCTTATAAAGTAAAATTTTTATTAAGGCTATAAGTATACTACTAGGGACTACAGCCTAAAAAGAGAGGTTTTATAATAAGTTATATAAAGAGTAGCTATTATATTATTCTAAAAAATTAGCGCTAAGGGCTAAATTAAGCACTAGTGTGCTAAGTAAGCTAGCTATTTAAAACCTATACTAAGCTCTTCTCTTTTAGGAGATAAGTATTATTTACTTAATATTATTTAGTTATCCTTTTACTATTTATTCTAGTATAAAGTAAATACTATTGCCTATAGCTAGACCTTATAAAAAGTAGAGAAATTAAAAAATAAAGAAGAATTAATTAAAAAAAAATTAGTTTATAATTAGTTTAAGTTAGTTATTAAAGGTGCGTATTATATTAGTTCGCAAATACTACTAGCAGCTATATTTTTTAAATTCTTATTTTACTTTTTTAGTTTATTTATTACGTTAGTAATCTAAAAGTTATAATAAGTAAAAGAATACTTTTTCTTCTCTACTTTAGTAAGTTTATAACAAAGGCGCGCTATATTTATAGTAGTTTATACTTATTACTTTTCTGTTTAGAGCAAGACTAAGCGCTTAAAATACTTTTCTTTTTATATAAGATTCTACTCCTTTTCTAGAATCTATAAACTATATTTTATATAAATAGAAATGCAGCCGGCGCAGTAACTAAAAATAGTATTTATAAAATAATAAAGCTTTAGTTTTTAGTAATATTTGCAGTTTAAAAAACTTAATATTTTTAATTTTTATAATTTTATTAGAATTGGGTATAGCAGTGAGCTAGTTCTCTATATAAATAGAAGTTAATTCCTGTCTTCTCTCTAGGTATAACTATAATCTTTTTAGGTTTATTTATTTAGCGCTATACTAGCGCTAAGCTAGTGCTATACTAGCACTTATTATATATAATATCTTATATAGAGACCTTAGTCTACTTATTTTTTATATTCTTATAATTATATCCCCTCTTTCCTTTATAGCTATTTTAGCTATATAGCTAGGGCATAGCAGAGCTAAGATCTTACTATACTTTAAGATTTTATTATAGCATTTATATAGGTGCTTCTTCCTTTTATATAGGCGCCTGCGACGCGACTTCCCTATATTATAATATAATTTCTAGCTTTAGCTAGTAACTTCTTCTCTTTTTACTTTTTTTATATACTATCTTCTTAGAGTAGTTCTTTATTATAGCCCTACGTTCTGCCTACGCTTATTTATTATTACTATAATTATAGTTTAGCCCGTTTCTACTTAGTAGATAAGTTAGTTCTTACTATACTATTATTATAACTTTACTAACTAGTTAGCTAGACTCTAATTATATATTATATTACTTCTTATATTAAGCTAGTAGCGCTTACTTATCTTTATTACTTTAAGCAGATTACTTTCCTTATATACTAGTCTTATAGTTATAATAGCATTACGCGCTATTACTACTACTATAGTCTTTATAAGTTTTGTAATAAGATTTTCTAAAAGTATATATTAACTATTAATAGACTTCTACGTACGCACGCGCGTTTTATTAAGACTAAGAAAGTAAATCCTGCTAAGATTACTAGTCTTATAATAGTAGTATGCTTATATACTACTAAGATTAACTAATATATTTATAAGGCAGTTAAAAAGAAGTTAAAAAAAAAACTTATTCTTATAGAGGCAGTATTACTTTAGATAAATACTACTAAGCATATTACTACTATCTTTAAGAGTATATTAAATATCTTTAGATATAAGGTAAGATCTTCTATTCTTAGTTATTATTTTACTATTATTCTAATGTTATATAGGAGGATTTAGTCCCGCTAGACCCCCTTAATGCGTTATTAAATTTTAATAATAAAGATTCTTTTACTTCTAAATTTACTAGTTCTATTTCTTTTTATTGCAAGGACAGCATTCTACTAGTTATTACTAATTCTCTTTTTACTACTACTTTAATAGCTCTTATAAATAAGAATTATAAAAATCTAGTTACTACTACGTATTATAGGCGCGAGCTTCTAGACCCTACTATTACTATATATTACTAGCGTGTTATTACTTCCTTATTTAAGATAGAGAACTCTTCTTAGATTAACACTAACTTTTTTAAGTAAATTAAGGCGTTATAACGCTATCTAAGCGCTTATTACTAGGAGGAGTCTAGGAATCTACATAAAGTAAATAGCTTAGAGAATCTCTTTATACTATTTAGTAGTTTTTTAATTTATTTAAATAGCGCTCTGCCTATACACTCTAGTAAGTTTAATAATTAGTTCTTAAATAATCTGCTAGGTACTTTAGATTCTAAGAATAATAGTAAGAAGGTTAAGAAGAAAGTAAAAAGTAAGAGTAAAGTAAATAAGAAGAACGTAAAGAGCAAGAATAAGACTATAATTATACTAGATTACGTAAACTATCTTAATAATATACTTTTAGTATTCTCTAAGTGTCCCTCTGCTGCTCTAGCCAATTTATTTAATTCTAGCTTTATAACTTTACTCTTCTCTTATTCTAGTTTAGAAACGCTGCTATTGCGTAAGAAAAATACTACTAATATTAAGATTTTTAAAAGAACTCTTCTTTAGAGTTATTTCTTAAGCGCTTTTATATTACTATAGTGTTGCTAGCTTCTATTCTATTTACGCCTAAGACTCTAGAGAGTATACTCTAGAAATTAGTTAAAGTGCCTTTTACTCCTTCTAATAATAAAAAGCGCATTTATTCTATAACTACTACTCTAAATAATAGTAAAATAATACTTAAGTATTTTAACTTTAGTCCTGCAACGCCTAATTTTACTATTTTATTTAAGAATCTTTATAGCTAAAGCTCTTTAAATAGAAGGCATAGTTATTTTTACTATTTTAACTATTAGTTCAAGTAGTAGAAGTATTCCTCTATTAGCTAGATTAGTTTTTTTCTAGTCTTTAGTATATCTTAGCTCTTTTTAGACGCCTTTAGCATGCTCTTATAATATAAATTAAGTATAGTTTTTTAGTAACTTACTATTCTACTAAATTCTTATCTAGATTAAATTATAATATAAGTTCTTAGTTAATGTCTTACTTTATAATTTATTAATTATACTCTATATCTTAGCCTTTTTACTTAACTAAATATTATAAAGTATCTTTCTTCTTTCTTTTAGCTAAGAGTTATTTAATTTTATAGTATTTCCCTATCGCATTGCCTTTATTAATGTGTAAAAGTCTTAGATTAATAGAGTCTCCGCCTTCCCTATAGTTATAGGATTTAAGTAGGGATATGTAAAATACTAAATAGATTCTTAATTTCTTAAATAAGCATAAGCAATAGACCTATTTCCCTATAAACTTTTTTATTATAAAAAGTTTAATATATTATAGAGAGAGCTTTTTATTTAGGTAGATAGCGCATAGGTTTTATATTACTAGTATTACTATATTACTCTTATTAAAGGTTTGTAGGTAATAGTGCTAGTTATAGTACTTCTTTTATATTTCTAGGGTATTCTGTCACCTCTTCTCTATTATCTTATAATTTCTTTATAGTAGTTATAATCTTTCTATTACTATAAAAACCTCTAAAATTACTATCTCCTTATAGTTAAGGCGTAGGTAAAACCCATAGTAAGTAAAGAATAGGAATAGCCCTATAGTAGTATTTTTAAAATTATTATATGCGAATTCCGCTATAGGCAGTAATTAAGACTAATTTTATTAGTTTTTCTAAATATACGCCCTTAGGTATTATTCTAAGATTTAGTTTTATTATTTTATCTATCTATTTATTTATAAGTAGAACGTAGTACTTAGCTGTCGCTTTACCTTTACTATAAAATAGAATTCTAACTAAAATGCTAAGATAAACACTAGTTCTCTATTAGATACTATTTCTTTAAGTATACTAAAGAATCTAACTATTTATTCTAGAAATAGAGTAGCTAGGTCTCCTACCGCTAGCGTTTTAGTAGTAAATATATAGTGCGCTATCTTTATATAGTAGTCTACTACTATTTAGATTATATTATAAACTTTACCTTTTTTCTTACTTAAGAGTAGGCTAGTAATAAAGTTTATAGTTAACTCCTACTATAGTCTCTCTAGTATAAAAAGTAATACTAGTTTGTCTACTAGGCGCTATCTAAATATTTTTATATATATATATACTACGCATAAATTAATATACTCCTTTACTAAGTAGTCTAGGTTTAGCTAAAAGTATAAGCGATCTATTAACTCTAGAATCTTAGTTTTACTAAAATGGTCTACTAGTAAATTATTATAATAGCGCTATAATATTTTAGCTTTTAGTGCTAGTTCTACTAGCATAAAGATTTTATTTCTATAGTATAGAGTTTCTTATTTATCTAGTTTTTATAACGTAGGCTGTCTACTTCTACTATATCTAGTAAATGCTAGAGTAGTAATAGCTATATACTTCTATTTTATAAAAGGGTCTTCCTTTTATGCGTTTCTAATACTTTATAGTAGAGTTTACCTAATTAGGGTATAGACTTTTTAGTTTCTAATAGTCTCTTAAGCCTACCTTCTTATTAAGCATCTTAGTACTAAGGTTATATTAATTGCATATTTATAGGGCTCTTAGCTATTCTTTTATGTTTTACTAATACTATAATATTATATTAATAATATATTAGGGGTTCTTTAACCCTTCCTCTCTTACTTTTCTTATAGTAAGAGTATTTCTTATAGGATAGGTAGCATATTCTACCTAAGTAAATTCTTTATATTATTATTACCTACTAGCTAACGCAATAGTCTATTAGTAGAGTTAGTCTTTCCTACCCTATACTTAATTTTAAAGTTATAGGCTACTAGAAATATAGCCTAGCTAGCCTATTTTTTTAATAAGGCCTTTATACCTATAAAACCCCTTAGATTATTATAGTTTATAAGCACCTCTAGTGTATATAATAGTCTTTTAATATAGTAGCGCTAGTGCTATATTACTTCTATAATTATGCACAGCTCTAGATTATAAATATAATAGTTTTTTTTTATAAGAAATAACTTTCTTAATTAAAATATAATAGAGTGCTAATTGCCTATAGAGAACTTTTAAGAGAATACTTTTACTAGTTCCCTAATTAAAGTATCTATTTTCAACCGCAAGAGTAGGTAAAAGTTATAATATTAGAGTAGAGGCGCGATTGCAAAGGTATTACTAAGATATTACTTTACTTTTTTTATAGCTTTTATCTAAATAAAATAGCTCTTTTACTTTTTTTTTAGTGGCTTCTTTAGCATGTCTATTAGAGGCTTTACTATTTAGAAGAATTCCTAAATAAATCTTTTATAAAAGTTAGCAAATCTAATAAAGACTTAAATATCTTTAATAAATTAAATAGTAGGTTATTCTTAGACTGCTACTACTCTTTCTAGATTTATTTATATGCTATTATTGCGCATAATAAACTCTAGAAACTTAATCTAGCTTATATAGAACATACATTTCTTTAGATTAATATAAAGATAATATTATTAAAGTCTTTATAAGACCTTTTTTACGTATTTTTAATAATTTTTATTTTCTCTTAAGAAGATTAGGATATTATCTAAATAGACTATATAGAAGATATTAGTATACCCTATTAAGGCCTTATTAATATATGCTTAAAAGGTTATAGGTGCGTTAGTTAGTCTAAATAATATTATTATATACTTAAAGTAGCTATAACGCGTGCAAAATGCTATCTTTTACTTATTACTCTATTAGATTCTAATTTTATAGTAGACATTTTTAAGGTCTAACTTTATAAAGCACTTTAATTCTACTAGTCTATTTAATATTTTACTAATAAGGAGTAATGCTAGATAATTCTTCTTTATAATCTTATTAAGTTTATAATAGTCTACGTAAAGTCTTAAGGTCTTATTCTTTTTAAAAATAAATAGAATAAGTGCTCTTACTAGACTAGTACTTTCTTAGATTTAACTCTAGCGCTTTACTCTTATTATATAGTTACGCAGTGTTTAGAGTTTTATAGTAGATAGGTTATATAGGAGTCTAAAGGAGACTATTTTACCCTTCTTAATTTCTATTATATAGTTAGCCTTCTAATACTAATTAATTATAATAGTAGCGCTATTATCTGCAAGATTCTTAAACTCTTATAACTATATTAGGAGCTATGCTAGAAGGGCGCCTTCTTTTTTTTAAATAAAACTATTATTAGGATAGCAAAAACCTCTATTTAGTTTTTTAGAAACTTAGTAAATAAGATAGTATTTTTTATTTAGTACACTATAGCGTTAATTTTCTAGCGTTACTTTTACGTAGTATAGTTAAGTACTATCTTTCTTATGCGGAGGCTAAGTAGGCTAATTAAAAGGGAATTAACTATCTTTATAACTTTATAGAGTACTACACTAATTAACCTTTTTACGCCCTACAAGTTCTAGACTAATACTATTATCTAGTATAATTATATACTCTTTACTATTTAAGAGTTAAGTATGCGTAAGTGTAATACTATATCTTTATTAAAAAGTTTTAGACCTAACTTTAAGACTAAGCATTTATTAATTATATTTATATTTACTATATTATTATTAAGGCAAAGCATATAAGGTATTACCTCTTTTTAGTTTAATTAAATATTATCTTTTATTTTAAACTCTATTAAATCTTTGCCTAAAGGTCTAGGTATAATCTCTAGAGTTTTTTATTTTTTAGTATTAGAGTGTTTATTCTAGTTACTAGCGCTTCTCTGCCTAAATAATTATATTTTAATTAGTAATTTTTTTTCTAGTGTTTTAGTCTACTATAGTATCTATAAGTATTCTTTTAAGTTAAGTCTTACCTAGTGCGCTAGGGCGCTATTATAATAGCGTTTAATTAAGACTTTATTATTAGGGTGCTCTAAAAGAGTAGTCTACTATAATATAAGAGAGTAGGTACGCTTAGTTATCTTAGAGAAACTAGTAGTATATAGTCTTTTTAGAGATTATCTTCTAGCATAATAGTATACTCTACTAATTTTCTTCTAGTTTAGAAAAAGTTATTATAATTAGTAATAGCTATTTAAATATCTAGTTAAAGCTTACTATATAGATACATTATTAGGTATTTTTACTTATATATAGGGTTTATTTAATTTTCTAAAGTAGCTAGGTAAATAGTAAACTTATTTATAAACTATCCTTTTAATTAAGTAATTCTTTAGTATTATATAATGATTTACAACTCCCTATTAATAAAACTCTTAATTTAATTAAGTAAAAAGAATATTATTTAGTGCTAATCTAGCGTTTTGCCTATAACCTTATCTTTTCTTTATAGTTATAATTAATGTAAGATTATCTTTAGTAATTATAGAGTAAAGATAATATATTAGTCCTGCGTAGTAAAGACTTAGGGGTCTAAATAAAAAGTAATCTTAAGTTATATTTTAAAATTATTAAACTTCCTTATGCTCTACCCTTTAAATATAAAAATAGGTTTAATTTTAGAATTATGCCTAAAAGGCGCTAGCTAAACGCTTTTACTAAAATACTATTACTATGTAAGACGTTCCTTATCTAAAATAAAAGAACCTAGGTTAAATATAATTACTAAGAGTGTAAAAGAGGGAATTCCTATTCTTAGCTCTATACGCTATTTTTATTTTTAGATTTCTTTTTCTAGTTTTTAGATTTCCTCTAATGCTATAAGTTTATTATAATATTGCTTTAGTGTTGCAAGATAAATAGTTACTAATTTTATTTCTTTCTTATAAAAGGGTGCTAAATTTATTAGGTCTATTAATTTCTTCTCTTTTAGTAAGTAAGGCACCTTAGACCCCTAAAAAGAAAATAATATATTACTAATACTTTAGAGTTGCATTATAAGAATTACTAAGCTACTATTTTACTAGATAGTAAAAGAAATTAAAATTATTAAAATTAGGTATAGTAGCGAGCTAGTTCTCTATATAAATAAAAGTTAATTCTTATCTTTCCTCTAAGTGTAACTATAGCCTTTTTAAATTTATCTATTTAGCGTTACGCTAGCGCTAAGCCAGCGCTATATTAGCGCTTATTATATATAATATTTTATATAGAGGCCTTAGTCTGCTTATCTTTTATACTCTTATAAATTTTATCTTTTCTGCATGAGCGCGATAATTAATAATAAATAAATAGAAGGCTTTTAGCATAGTTAGCTAGATAAAATAAAATAAAAAAAGTAAATATACTAAAAGTAGGTAAATCTAGCTTTATATATAATATAAGCTAAAACGTGGCACAGTATCTACTTATAAGTTATTAGAATAATAATCTAAAAGAGAAAGGTAGTGTTATAATTATAAAGGTACTTTATAGAAGTTATAGTGTAAGTATAAAGAATTATAGTGTAGTAGGAGCATAACTACCTAAGAACTATAAATAAAAAGGATAAGATAGAATATTAATAAGTATAAAAAACTTATAGGGCAAAATTATTAGCTATAGAAATAATAGTAAATAGAATAGTAATAGTAAGTAATTACGTAATATTATCCTATAGATATAAAGACTTAATAAAATAATTTAGGCACGTAATATTATTCTATATATATAATTATTTCTAGGAACTACTATTATTTTAGAAATAACTTAGGCTTAGTAGGATAATAGTTTAGAATCTAAAAATAATAAGAAATAGATAAACTAGTATATAGTATAAAATACTCTCTATACATTTCTTATTCTTTATAGTTAACTCTTATACGGCTTAGAGTACATCTCTTTATATAGATTAGTAATACTCTTAGTTAGTTATTCTATTATATATAAAATTAGATTATTTATATAACTCTTTTGTACTACGCTACGCTTTTAAACTACTAAATATTTATAAGACTTATAATTATCTTCCTACCCTTACCTAGATTAGGATTAGGTAAGTATAACTCCTTATAATATTAGTAGGATTTAAATTATATAATACTTTATTTAGTTTATTCTATAGGCTAGTATGTGTTCTTTTATTAATTATATTTCTATTACTAATATTCTGCGTGTAATTCTTTTCTATTATTTTATAGTTTTCTGTTTTGATCGTAACATCTAACTAAGTATAAGTTAAGTTAAAATTGGGTTATATTATGTAAAATCTAACTCTAATTTAACTCTAATTTATTTACTAGCCTACACTAGCTATAAAGCTTTTTATTTTATTAGGTTTAGAGCTTTAGCTAAGTCTTAATAAATTATAATACTTAGTTTTAGTTTACTAGCTAAGATAGTAGCTTTTAACTATAAGTAATAAGTATATTATTTACTATCTATTATATATTAATAATCTAGAGTAGAAATCTACGCTAGTTAAGATCTAGAATTTATTCTACTAGGAACTACTTCTTAGTAGACTATAGTTTATATTTCTAAGCATTAGTAGACGTCTAAGGTAAAGTACTATATATATAATTTTAGAGCGTAGATTAAGGAATCCTATATAGCTACGTTATATACTAAGTACTTTTTAATTAATTATTTTAAATTACCTATATTAATAGAGCAAGTCTGCCTTCTTTTTAGAGCTTTTAGGTACGCTGTGTGGTAGGCATAGTGGATTAATTGTGATAACGCGTCGCGATTTTGGTGGGGTGGCCGGATAACTGGTGTGGCCGGATGAGTGGTGGAACACGTTAAGTAGTAAAGTGCTAAGTATATATATAGAGTGCTTGCTATAGAGCGCTTACGTGACTATGTAATTACAGCACAGCTTATACGGCATAGCGCGTAATCATAGGTCTAGCTTACCTCTCTGTAAGCTGCTGATAGGTATAAGATGCGGTAGCCTTGTTCTAAAACATAGTTCGTAACAGATATAATATCTTCTGCTTTAGGAGCTCACATGGACTTATTCCCTTCGCTGAACAAGCCAAGTATACGGCCTCTATATTCGTTGTTGTGTTCTGTCGCTAAAGTGAAAAAGCAGTCCTCGTAGCGCATACTCTCTGAAAAGGTTTTTTTTGTATCTTTCGTTTGTTTGAAGGAAAAAGAACCTGACTCAAATGTCTGGGCACCCTCGTTAACGAAACAGCTGCGTTCTATTTGCCATTGAGCTGCCGTCGCCAAAGTTCAAGCAAACCTTCCACGATAACAACAGAGTCACTCATACTAGCTATAAGTTTAGGCTCTGTTGCTGTCCCCTTCTTCTTCCTCAGGTGTGCGCGTCTTCAGTTGCAACGCATGTATACCTCCGTCCCGCGCCATTTCGTCCTTTAGCAAGGCGTAGACCATCCGATGCCTGGCTGGTTGTAGTCTGGCCTGCTTAAATTGCTCGGATGTGATGATCACGCTCGACGAGTTAGTCTGGCGTCTTAGCTTGCTACATGTGCCAATTTCCTACCGAAAATGTGTCTTGTCAAATGTCAGCCAGTGTCGACATGTGAGTGGGGCTGGTATGAAGATACCTCCCGGCTCGTCACACCTTGCATCGCCTTGTGATGTGCATGGAGATGCGAGTCGTTATGGATTTCCAGTGTGGTGGGATTCAGTGCCTCCGTGAGCTACCCGAATGTGAGCCACTCACTGGGGTGTGATGGCCTCGGTGCCCAAATACCTTTGCTCGGATAGTATCCTCCATAGGCGTTGTCGATGCCATGGTGGATGCGGAGCGTCTGGGAGCGACGAAAACCCGGCGCAGGAACATCAAATGCCGAGAACGACGCTTGGCAGTAGATGGAGTGTTGGCGATGCGTTGTTCGATGTGAACTTGTGAAGGCCGTCGGAACCAAGACGATCATCCGAACCGAGCGCCAAGGGTTTCTCGGAACGGATTGCTGGAGCTACCAGCGACCGCAGATTCCAAAATGAGCAATGAAGCAATCGAGCAATCGACGTCGGAAAAGCGACGGTGTGGTGGATAAAAGACACGATCCCATTGGAAACCGATGCATCGAAGACAGGGTGCTGAAGACGGGACTCGACAACTGTTGAATATCGAGTAACAAAGACCCGGCCGCGTCGCTGGGAAGTTTGAACCCCGGAAGCTCCGAACTGACTGCCGATTCTCTGCATCCAGCCTCCAATACCCCGGCCATTCTCCTCTCCGGCCCAATGTGGGCACGGCGTTCGTTTATACGCGCATTCGCTTCTGCAAAACCCGCCTGCAACCTTGGTTTTGCTCGCTGCCCTCATCCCAGACAGTCAATTGCAGTTGCCAGGATGGCCTCGACGCTCCCGCGCCTCCCTCTCTTCGAAGCACTCAAGAAACACGACGACAAGTCCATAGCTGTCATCCACAGCTTGTCGGGCCGGACATTTACCTATGGCGAGCTGGTCAATGACGTAGCCGCCGCAAAGGACAAGTTGCGTGAGAATGCGAATGGCAAGAGCACAGCAGGGGAGCGTATATCGTTTTTGGTGGAGAATGGGTATGACTATGTAGGTGCGCAACGAACAGAGTCCTGGCCCTTCGGTCTGTGAGATTGGCCGACTGACAGAAAACCAGTGACGCTGCTGTCTATCCTGGCTTCGCACGCAGTTGCCGTGCCCTTGTCACCGACCTTTCCTGCACACGAGCTTCGGTACATCATCGATCAGAGTGAATCCTTCATGTTACTGTCGTCGAACAAGTTTCAAGAAAAAGCCGACGAAGTGCTCAAAGAGGGAATCGAGTCAAACCCGATCAATTACAGACAGGAGAAGATAGTGATGGGCAAGACGGACGATCACGTCACGCTGGAAGATGCCAAGAGTGAAGAGGGGGGCATAATGCTGTACACATCAGGAACTACAAACCGACCCAAGGGTGTTCTTCTGTCCCAGGACATTTTGACTGCACAGTCCATGTCGTTGTTGGAAGCTTGGAACTACAGCGACCAAGATGTGTTGCTACACGTGCTCCCTCTCCACCATATCCATGGAACCATCAACGCGCTTCTGACGCCCTTGCTCGCCGGTAGCACCATAGAATTTCAGTTCCCATTCAACGCGACCGCTGCATGGGAACGTTTAGCAGCGCCCTTTTTGCCGAACGCTGACCCGATTAAGAGACCCATAACCTTCCTCACCGTCGTCCCCACCATCTACACTCGCCTTCTGTCTTCACACACATCTCTCTCGCCCGAGCTCAAGCAAGCCGGCAGAGCGGCACTCGCGCCATCCAACATGCGGCTCAACATATCGGGATCCGCCGCCCTCCCCACTCCGGTAAAATCAGCCTGGACGGAACTCAGTGGCGGCAACGTTCTCCTAGAGCGTTACGGCATGACCGAGGTTGGCATGGCTCTCTCGTGTGGGCTGTCTTTCGAAGACCGGGTGGACGGGTCGGTTGGGTGGCCTCTCCCCTCGGTACAAGCGCGCCTCGTCGACACAGAGACGGGCCAGGTGATAAAGGAGGGCGAGGAGATGGATGCAACGACAGGGCGCGAGCGGCACGGCGAGATCCAGCTTCGCGGCCCAACTGTCTTTCGCGAATACTGGAAGAACGCCGAGGCCACGGCCAAGGAATTCGTCAAGGATGACGACGGGCAAGGGAGCTGGTTCAAGACGGGCGATGTGGCAGTTCGCAGAAAGGTGCAGGGCGCAGGCAAGGGCAAGCAGGACTGGGCAAAGGGGCCGCTGTACTTCATCCAGGGCCGCAAGTCAGCCGACATCATCAAGACGGGGGGTGAGAAGGTGTCTGCACTGGAGGTGGAGCGTGAGATGCTCTCGCTGCGGCAGGTTTCAGAGGTGGCGGTGGTGGGCCTGCCATCGGAAGCGTGGGGCCAGAAGGTGGCTGCCGTGGTGGTGCTCAGCGAGGTGGGGAGGACGGCGGGACGAGGGGGGAAGGCGTGGTCGGCGCTCGACATGCGCAAAGGACTGAAGGATGTGTTGGCCAACTACAAAATCCCGCAGGAGATGAGGGTGGTGGACAGCATTCCGAGGAACGCGATGGGCAAGATCAACAAGAAGCAGCTGGTGGAGCAGATATGGGGCGCGGAGGCTAAGGAGGGAAGCGTATAGGTGTATAGGTCGTCCAGGTAGGAGTTGTTAGTAGGAGCACCAGCACCAGCACCAGCAGTAGACTAGTAGTATATAGTATATAGATATATGGATAGACCATGGTCACGAGCACGAGGGGAGGAAGTTCACGAAAGCGGGGGCTCCAGCTCCAAGGCTCTAGCTTCCACAGGGCACGTGATGGCCAGAACCCGTGGACCAATCCAACGGACCCACCATATGTAGATATTGGGAGCTGAGGTTTGTGGACGGGCCCGCTGTCGAGTGTGGATGTGGATGTGGTCCTAAGTCGAAGATAGCCAGAGCTCGGGCCAGCTTGGCCAACATCAAATGTCCTCCTCCTGCTCGGGCAGGCAAGGCACGTCATCCAAACATTGAACATTGCATCGCTCCTGCTTGCCCGTGTTCTTCCACCTCGTCACCACCAGCCCCTCTTGGCTGCCCACCTCCATCTCGTTCCCCGAAGCTCTTTCCACGTCGCGCCCCCCCTCCCTTCCTCCTCCCCACCCCCTAGAGCCCCGCGCCGCATTTCTCTGCAGCCCACTCACCCGCCGCGCCGCCCGCCGCCGTCCCCAACCTCCACCCCCTCTCCTCCCCCTCCCTAGAGAAGCCCGCCTGTACCAGGTGACGGGCCGCGCACACAGCTCGCACAATGTCCGGCGAAGCATGGTTGTATCTGTTGGCGGTGCTGATAAATGCCGTCAACCTGTTCCTCCAGGTTTTCTTCACCATCATGTACAGCGATTTGGAATGGTCAGTACCGCACCTATGCTGCTTGCCATCGCTTACACCACGCACATGCTAATTTTATTGCCAGCGACTACATCAACCCCATCGACCTTTGCAACCGCCTCAACACGTACATCATTCCTGAGGCCGCCGTCCACGCCTTCCTGACCTTCCTTTTCCTGATCAACGGATACTGGGTCGCTCTGATCCTAAATCTGCCGCTCCTGGCCTGGAACGGCAAGAAGTAGGTCGGACATGCCGCTTGGAGCCGCCCATTGCTGATAGCCCACAGGATATTTGAGAACCAGCATCTGTTGGACGCGACGGAGATTTTCAGGAAGCTCAACGTGCACAAGAAGGTCACTCACACCCTCCCTCCCTCGCTACAACATATCTGCTGACGCCTCCCAGGAATCGTTTATTAAGCTTGGCTTCCACCTGATCATGTTCTTCTTCTACCTGTACAGCATGATTGTTGCCCTCATCCGAGACGAATCGCACTAGCAGTTTCCCGATCTGACACCGGAGAGGCGCAGGAAAGGGCACATCTTTTGATTGCCCACAAATAAAAGCCACGTCGTTCGGACAAGATGGTTCAGCGTCACGCGGGAAGTCGGCTCTGGTTCGTGCCAGCACAACCGGGCGAGAGAGCGCATGCGCAGAGGCGAGCATGTGGAGCACGTGTTTTGTTTATTCTTTGGGTGGTGCGAGAGAGGGAGAGAAGGTACGGCGGGGAACATTGGGGATTTTGTACGATGCCTGGGCGCATAGAGCCTCACGTTCTTACGAACCATGATAGCGTGCATTGTGTTGTAAATGAATATTTGGTTCCAACTTTGATAAATATCGGAATGGCCGTGGATTGTTTCCACTGAACCCAGGTGTGGGGTATCTTGTCTACAGTATGTGTGTGTGTGTGTGGACCGGTCCACATCGACGCGACGTACCCAAGTACGTATCTACTTAGTCTACATCCTCTACATATGTATGTACTGTACCGTGCCAAGGCCCTCGGTAGCCTCACCCAGAGTTCCAGGCAATTCAAGAGCGACTGTCTTTTATGACCGATGCATCATACAGACACTGGCACACTGCGCATCACATCCGCGCAGACTATATCTACCAGCTGACGTCTGCCTCCCGGTCCACAGTTCTTCCGTGGCCATTAATCAACCTGCACGGCGTGTCGGGTGCACCCTAGCGCCCCCCCCCAGCTTTACACTAATAGACGAAGCGCCCTATGTCAATTGTGGCACACCCTAAAATGTCTCCTCGATGAGAAGCACTTCCCCTCGACCACACTCTACGCCTTCCTGCGCGCAGCCACAATCAACTTTTCGCTCAACATGGTTAAGATTGCAAAGTTTTCGGTCGAGGCGGTAAGTCTGCAATTCTCCATGATATCCATGACCAATCAAGACTCATCTTCTACAGTGGATGGATAAGCATGAGAACAATTGCAAATACAACATTGCCGAGACTTGTTGTGCCTCCATATCCATCGATCAACTACGGGCGCTCTCCGAAGACAAAGATCGCCAGCCATTCCAGACTGCGGATCCGCTAACGTACGGTGCTATCCGTGGCTCAGATGCTCTTCGGGACAATCTTGCTCGCCTGTACTCTGCTCGCACCGGTAACCCACTGCCAAGGGGCAACATCATCACAACCAACGGAGCGATCCAGGCCAACTATCTGGTGGCATATGCGCTGCTTGGCCCCGGGGATCATGTGATATGCCACTACCCAACCTGTAGGTACCTTCCTCGTCTGTCTAAAGGCATGCAAAGTCCTGACAACATCAAGACCAGTCACTTTATGAAGTACCAAGACAACTCGGAGCCCAAGTCTCCCTCTGGAAAGCAAAACCAGAGAACAATTGGATTCCGTCAATCGACGAGCTAAAATCTCTCATCGTGCCCAACACCAAGATGATTATAATCAACAACCCCCACAATCCCACGGGTGCCGTGCTGGGCAAGTCCTTTCTTCAAAAAGTCATCGACATTGCAGCGGGACATAACATCATCATCCATAGCGATGAGGTCTACCGGCCCATCTTCCACGGCATCACACCCATAAATGAAGAATTTCCACCCTCCATCATCTCAATGGGCTACGAACGTGTCATAGCCGTTGGTTCCATGTCTAAAGCGTACTCGCTCGCCGGCATCCGTGTCGGTTGGATCGCTTCACGTGATTCTGACATTGTAGAGCAGATTGCAGACGCACGACATTACACACTCATCTCGGTCAGCACGCTTGACGAGCAGGTCGCCGCCTTTGCGCTCCATCCAAATACTATTCACAGCCTACTGGCTCGCAACATTGCACTCGCCAAAACTAACATGGAGCTCATGGAGAAATTCGTACTGAAAAATGATGACGCGGTCGAGTGGGTGAAGCCACTCGCAGGGACAACAGCGTTTGTGAAGATTCACCGTGAGGGGAGGCCTGTTGACTCAGTGGACTTTTGTGAGAAGATTTTGGAAAAGACCGGGGTAATGTTTGTTCCTGGAAGTCAATGTTTCGGTGACGAATTCAAGGGATATGTCCGTATTGGCTATGTTAATCACACCGATGGAGTGAAGGAGGGTTTGGACAAGGCAACACACTTCATCAGAAAGAACCTGGACGACGTAAAACTCGCCGAGTAAAGTTTACCGAGTAAATTCCTATGAGTAAAAGTAGTATGTCGTTGGCCGCAGACTTTTCACGTTGATTAATACTTTTCTTATTGTGAGGTTACATACATCAACCACCGTGCGAGATCCTTTGGCTGGGAGCGACCGCGGTGGCCGCGGCATACCGGATAGTTCTTATCACCTAGTCGTATGGACCAATCCAACAGCCCACATGGCGGTCAGTCTACTCGATTATACATCAGCAAAAAGATCGGTACCGTCCGAGTCTCGTTGCCGCCGGTGTCCGATTCAGTGTCAAGCCGTGGCAGATGCATAAAAGCCGAGTTTTGGCTCGTTCTACGGCTCATTTCGAAATCGAAAACATCGAGCTTCCCATCGCTTCCTATTACGATACAATTAACTATTCACCAACCCAGAATGCCGCAATCAACCAGCTCCGGCATAACTGTTCACCCTCTCCCAGTCCGTGCGGATGCCCGATATAATATTGGCATCCAGCTCTGTGGTGCCGACCTGGAGTGCTTGAGTCCTTCGGATGAAGACGTAATCAAACATGCTCTGTACGAGCACCAAATCATCATATTCAAAAACCAGTCCACCCTTACACCGGCAGCTCAATATGCCGTAACCCGTCTGTTCGATCCTGCGGCAACATCATACGGTCATGGCAAGAATCTTGACGCGAAACGGTCAATCCTCCACCCAGATCTCAAGACTATTCCTCATCAGCCACAAGTTCAGGTCATCGGTAACGGTCTTCTTTCAGACTATGAAGGGCTAAAAAACGTCATACTGAACCACCCTCACCATAAAACGTTCCATGCCGTACCTATTCCCGAGGAGAATGACCGCGATAGCACACATTTCTACCGGTGGCACATCGATGCTGCATTGTATCACTTGGAACCTCCAATGGTGACTTCCCTTCTTGCCGTCAAGATCCCCAAGGCAGGCTGCCAAACCCTTCGCTATGATGACGGTACTGGCGACGAGTTATCCGTCCCACGCGGCAGTACTGTGTTTGTCAGTGGCGAAACAATGTACGACATCCTATCAGAGAGTGACCAAAAGTTCGCGCGGGAAACCAAGGTAGTATATGCGCCGCATCCATACATCTGGATGAGTGCTGCGCGATCCCGCTCTACCGGTCTCGGCATAGTATCGGAAGGACTTGAGCTCAGTCACGAACAGCTCCCGCCAATCGAACAGGACAAGATCAAAATTTTGCCAATGTGTTGGAAAAATCCTGTAACGGGGAAGCTAGCTCTGCAGATTCATCCTAGTGCCGTGCAGAAACTCATCATGAAAGATGGGACGGTGATGGACGATCTGAAGGAGGTGCGAGATATCGTTTACAGGCTCCAGAGACCAGGAATCAAGCCGGAGTTGGTGTACGCGATCGATTGGGAGGAAGGTGATTTTGTCATCTTTAACAACCGGGCCGTACTGCACTCTGTTACAGGCAGCTTTCTTCCTCATGAGATTAGGATCTTCAGGCAATGCAACATGGCTGCCAGTAAGCCTGTTCAAGGACCACAAGAAATGCACAAATAAAATCCTATGGGTGCTAATCATCTTTCTACCACTTGCATTTCGGAAACGTTGCGTACCTTTATCGTAAATCACACTATCAACCAAAAGTTACAGATTTAAGGATGTAAATACAATAAATAAACTCCAAATCCTTCATTCATGCTCGGAATTCATCTTCCATGCCTTCTCGGGGTCACTCATCATCATCCCTTCCGCCGCCAACGCTATGAACACTACCCAATACGCCTCCTGCCAGGCCGCCGAGGCCGTTGTATACCCCTCCCAATGCACTACCCAGACCGCCAGCGACATCGCCCTTCCCGAGCTTGCTTACGCCATTACCCAAGCCTCCAGTGATTCCTCCGACCGCTATCAGGTAGCTCAGTATCGAAAAAAGAGACTGCGGGTTGTCAACTTACCGGCCCCGGCGCCTTTCCCAACTCCTCCCACGACATCACCGAGTGGACCCCCGACAGTGCGCCCCAATCCTCCGACCGCGCCGTCGACGGTGTTGCTGAGCCCCTGTTCATTGCATGTTAGCCCACCAAACCTGAATACAAGGACAAGAGAGAAACAGAGCAGGGAGACACACACCTTGCCAACGCCACCTACTGTGTTTCCGACGCCGGAACTGAGACCGCTGGCTGTGCCCTTAACGTCGCCTTTGCCAATGGCGTTTGTAGTCTTAGAAACAGTACCTTGAACGCCCTGTCCAAAGATTAATTTTCAACAGCTTATTGGTACACCTGGCATGACAAATGGGCAAACTCACCTTGGTAGCATACCCCGCAGTATCGTACAAGTTGTCCACTGTACTAGTGGTGGTCTTCCCCAAGTTATCGGTGATGTGCTTCACTGGCTTACCTACGCCCGCAGGTACTTTATCCAACCCCTTGCCTGCAATGCCAGTCACACCGTTAACAGTGCCGTTGAGTCCAGTCGTAGTAGCATTAGTCACAGAGTTCACCCCTCCAGTTGTGAGGCCGACGCCTTTGTTCACGGTGCTAGTCACTGTGTTCGAGGCTTGCCCCAGAACACCGGGTTTCTTTGGGGCTGTGACAGGTGCGGACTTCTTCACCGAAGAAGGTGTGGGCCTTGTACCATCAGCATTCGTAGGGCTAGATTTGGCTGCAGGCATCGTTTTCTTAGGAGGTGTTGCTTTAGCAGCGGAGGACGTGCCGGTGGCTGACTTTGTCACATTCGCGGTTTTTGTTACATTGGATTCCGGAGCTGAACTGGTGGGACTCTTAATGTTTGAGGCTACTGTTCGAGTTCGTGTAGGAGCTGTCGTAGCGGGTGTTTTCGTCGTGTTTGTGGTTTTTTTCGTCGTCACCGGTGGTTTGGCGATTGTCTTGGACGCATTGTTAATCGTGCTCTTGCTCGTGGCTATGGCTGCCTTCTTCGTTTGGGGGACAGTAGAAACGTTAGACATCGAAGGCACAGGCTTCTTTGCTACTGCAGGCGTACTTGTCGTCTTCACAGCTGAAGTCCTCGTTGTAGATGCAGGAGTCGAAGTCCTAGCGAGCTTTGCGGGAGCTCTCTTGACTGGTGTAGCTGCAGCCCCACCCGTCTTTGTCGCCGTCGATGTGGTCTTCTTGACTGGTGTAGCCGCCTTTTGTGTAGTCGTGGTGATAGTTTTGGGAGCGGTTGACGCTGTCTTCTTTGCCGTTGAAGACCCACTTGCAGCGACTTTGTGCAGATTGGCCACACCAGCTATAAGAATCAGACGTGTCCTTTTAATGGTTGGTGACCCCCGTAGTTTGCATCATACATTGAAGTGCAGCATTTTGCTGCTTCAACTGTTCGACAGCTGACATGTTGTAGGCTCAAATGAAAGTTGAATGTTGGACTCGAAAAAGATCCACACGATATCTTGAACCCAATGGTAGCCAGAATACAGTAGTATAAGGTTTGCCTGGATGGGACACTATATCAAAGGAGGTTGTGCTGCTTGCTGACGATATAGATAGATGTATCGGATCGCGCATACGTCACGATGCAGATTGGCGTCACGCAACCAAGTTTCGGCAGGGTATGACCGGTTAGGTGGAACGTGGATCTGGGCGGAAGCAAGGGTCTAGCGATGACTACCTGGGATCCATGGACTAGTATATAGCTTACTCAGTTTGGTCTTCTACAAGGAATCGATGGCTGGGGGGTGAATCATGATGTTCTGCCGTTAGCCTGGTGGGTGGGTCATACCTACTGTACGTATTAGACCCTGATGATCCTCTACCTTCACCTGGACGAGTCTCTATTATGTATAATATCACGAAACAAAGAGCGCACACGTGTGAAGAGCCCAAACTCTGTTGCGTATTTCTAAACTAATACCTTCAGTGTCGAAATATAATGTCAAATCTCTGCCTTTATCCAAAGGCCCAGCATGTTTGTTCCATACATTGCACATCCTTGTGTTGTTTTAAAGAGAAACGAATATAGCTTGACGCACTAAACGTTAGACCATACCCGACGAGTGGTCATGTCAAGAGTCTTGTGATCCGAATGTGATGCCGAATTTTTCTTCCAGAAACTCTTTCACTTGCGGATTGCCAGAGCCCTGGGCTGAGAGTGGAAACGATACTACTTTCAATCCCTCGAGAGAACGTGCGCGACTAAGGGCCACGTACGCTTGACCCTGCTCGAACGATTTGGAAAGATCCACAACGACTCGATTCAGTGTCATGCCCTGAGACTTGTGAGTGGTCATGGCCCATGCTGCCATGAGGGGGATCTGGGTCCTCGACAACAAACTGTAGGGAACGGTGTCGCCGAGCTGGTTGACCGTACATTCTGCATATATTGTTTTCTGAACACCATTCAAGAATCTGTGGACGAAGTATTGTTAGCTCAGTTAATCTGGATGCCATTTGTGCCATGCCAACATACCGAACGATGGGCCACGCTTTGTATTCCATCTGATTCGCATATTCCTTCACCTGCCACTCGCGAAACACGGCATGGTCGCCTTGAAGAAACTGGCCTACCCCCATTTCCAAGCCGTCTCGTAACTCGCGACCTGTGGCAGCCTTGGGTAATTTCTTTGGGTCGTACTGCTCAAACCCTTGAATGACACCCTGAGAGCCATTCACAAGACCGGCACCAATATCAAGATTCTGCAGGAGCACGACGAGCATGCCTTTTTTCAGTCTGATCTGGCTTTCAAAACGGTGCTCGTTCAAGGCTTGGAGAGAACCATCCAAGTTCTTCAGCTCCCCCTTTCTCTTCAAGTTTCCATGCGCTTCATTCCACTTGAAATGGTCAAGGGATGTGTATTTCCGTTCGATGGACCTCAACGCTCTGAATCTTTCCTCGTTAACCCGGTTAACTTCAGCTCTTGTCGCGAAGAGCTGAATGGCATTGCGAGTTTCAGATTCATGGGTTAACAGGAGATCTACTTCGGTCGGCAGAAGTCGAACCCCCACTCTGAGTTTGTTGAGTATGTTAATGAAGGCTCTGTCGCTTTGCCGGTGGATTTTGACCAGGTTCACATGGGCGAAGTTGCACTCTTCCCAAGCCTTGGAGCGGAAAGCCCACTTATCAATGTCTTTGTAGGCTCCATGTGTCCTGCACTTGTATTCAGTCTCATCCTTATTCCTGATTGTCTCCTTACCGCACTCGATGCAGTGTCTGAATGGTTTGACTGGAGGAAGCTGGCAGAAGTCTCCCGTTACAATGATTTGCACTCCACCAAAAGCGGCCTTGTTATTTCTAGCCTCCTTCATCAGATGATTTATACGCTCAAGATGGTGATTTTCAACCATTGAGATTTCGTCGATGACAAGAACGTCTGTTTCCTGGAGACGCTGGCTTACAAACTTTCCGCGGCCTCCTTCCCTCAAGTCTTTCAAAGGCTTCTTGTGTGCATCCGGGGTCCAGCCAGCATAGGTCCAGGTGGTGGAGCCGTTTATGTCGAGCGCAGCTCGGCCTGTAGGGGCGGTGATTTTGACTTTCATTCCTCTTGCTGCGAAGCGTTTGACGAAGGCCTTGAGCACTGTTGATTTTCCGGTCCCTGCCGAGCCCGTGTAGAAAACATTGCGACCACTCATGATCAGGTCGACCAGGTCAGCCTGCTCTTTGTCCAAGGGGGGTTCTGCGATGGGTACGATGTCTGCGGCAGGAGTGACACTGGGTGCCGGGGGGCGGGGAGCATTGGTAGCGACGCGATTGGGCACTGGAGGGTAGGGCAAATTGGTAGTGATGCGATTGGGTACTGGAGGGTAGGGTTGATGAGGCGGGAGATAGGTGATGTCAGGGAAGATGGCGTGAGGTGGCGGGGGAGGATAGGCGACATGGGAAAAAGTGTGATGAGGTGGTGGAGGATAGGCAGGGTCGGCCTCGTGGGAGAAGGTGCCAGCCAGTCCCTTGAAGTCGGAGGCGGATGGTAGCGAGTCCAGACGCAAGGGATTGGCCTGGGTTCCCAAACCTGGCTGCGGCGGTACATGGCTGCTGGTGCTTTTCTCGCCGTCCTCGTCGTCACGCAGATCTATCACCAGCGGCTGTCTCGTGCGCTCTGCTGGCGGTGGTTGCGGTTGCGGGTGCGGGTGCGGTGCGGGCGCATGGTACATGTCTGGGCTGTTGTGTGCGCTCGAATTGACAAAGACATACTGCCGCTTCGCCGGCAGCTGAGGCGCAGCACCCGTGCCCCTCTGCCTTTTCTTGCCAGGCTCGCTGGGGCCTGTGTGCTGGTCCTGCATTCCAAATGTCTGCCATGGGTAAACCTGCTGCCGCTGCACCATGATGGGTCTGCCGAGGTGCGGTTGGCCTTGCGACGTGCTGCTGAGCGGGCGGCGAAACACAAAGGGGCACGGCCGCAACACGAGACCACGTGCGCTCCTCCAGTCCATATCCGTTGACCTTGGAACATTTTGACCTCAGAATCTCACAAGAGAAAGCGGTGCAGGCATTCACGCCCAGAATCTATTGTTCTCGACTACCCAACGTCCTCGCACATGTCTTCTTCCCCACGCTGCAAGCATCTCCCACAAGGCCGCCCCAAATCGCACCTTTTACGGCTACGCTTGCAGTTCGTACATGGCCGTGACGCCGCAACCTTGGCCACGCAAGTACCTTCATCGCCCATCCTCCGGCATCGCCCGCACGGATGTCCTCCGTCGCATGGCTTCTTCCTCCGCCGACAGTTTGTGCAAGCTTGGTTGGGCTTGAGCCGCTGCGAGACACTGTCCAGTCTTGCAGATATCAGTACACTCGCTCTCCCGCCCACCACATCTACCTCCTGTGCCTCCTGTGCCTCCTGTCCTTCGTCCTGCGTATGATGAGCGCTGGTAATAGCTGACCCCGTTTCTGTCTTCTGCCTCTTTCGCCTCCCCAATTTCACTTCTGGATTCACTCCTTCGCTCTTCGCCCTTCCATGCCCCAGCCAGCCTGGCTTTGCCCAAACGGGCTGCAAGTAGCCGTCAATATGTACGCCCCCAAAAGTGCGCTCCTCGTTGTCCGAATCATTTGTTCGAGGATCGTAGCCATGCTTGCGTCGCACGTGATCTATCACCCGATTGGATCCGCTGTGATCTCTAAGGCTGCCAGGACACTCTGAATGTGGACAACGAAGAGAGCCTGGCGTGAAATATGGTCGCTTGCGCACAGCTGTATCATCGAGACCCATTTCGCCTACCGATCCAGCTGTGTCAGCTATGTACACTGGGCCACCCTTGCCGGCCCAGCCCTCACCAAACGTCCGAAAGCTCATGCCTTCGTCGAATAATGATGCACAGCGCTCAGCCGTGCGTGCCACCACATTTTGATTCCATCCAGAGACAGCCGCTACCCCAAGTAATTCGCTCCAGTCCATCAGACCGGCTGCTCTACCTGCCTGTGAGTTGCTAGATGAATTACTAGCACGGCTACTGGCACTCGATGTGGACCGCGTTCGTTCATTTTGCGCCTTATCAGTCAATTTGAATTGGCACTCTTCATCGCTTCTCATATCGACGTTACGCCTAGACACCGAACTTCCTTTTTGGGATGCAGATTCCGTTTTTGGTAGGAAGTGGTCACGTTGGTTGCGCGTACGACCATTGTTCTGGCATCTTGATGGAATTCTCGGTTGCGGCTCTGTCGGTTCTGTGTCTGTCAGAAGGTCACTTGTTGAGCCCGAGCGACCGTGCGCGCCATCACCGATGTGGTTGAGTCGGTTTCGTTGTACCGCCATGGCCAACCGGTCTATATTGGTCAAAAGCGAGTTGATGGAAGGATCCAGGATGCGTCTAGCCAGGGCGTCATCTGCGAGGAACTTGGCTTCAGTTTCAGGTTGCTGGGTACCTGAAATGGTTCGTTGACTTTCTGGATCATGCTCATTATCCGAACGGTCCGTTGTGCTTGCAATACGTTCGGTCTCGGTGTCAACCCCTAGACTGTCGATCCTCCGAGCCAGTTGTTCACCTTCAGTCTCGGATGAATAGGCAAAAGAATCCAACAGCGTCGTCTTGCTGCTTTGAATTTCTTTCTTCGATTTGTTCCCCTTCGCAATAACCGACAACTCGGTCATTTCGACGTCAGGATGGCGATAGCACAAGGAGCGCTCCTTAATTCCAGCATCAGGCGTTTCTACATCCAATGAGTCTGCTTGACGTGTCATCCATGTTTCTTTCGCTGTACGTAGTGACAATGCAAGCAGCTCGTCTCGAATGATATCTCCACTGTCGCGATGCACAGGGCTACCAATGTACCACTCGGATCGATTGTGTTCCGTGCCACCCGTGGCTAACGATTCTTTCCGAAGGCGGTGAGGCGGTAAAGGCCATGCAGACCACTGCTTTGGCGGCATCAGTTCCGTTTCCCAGTCACCCGTGAGTGTATCTCTATATTTCAGCTCTTTGCCTTTCTTCAGCCAGGCGTCCCTAGTCTGCCAATCCCTGGAACCATCAACTTGCTGAACAGGGTGTCGTAATCTACGCTTCAGATGATGTGTGTTGTAGAGGTGGACTGCGAGGTCTGCGGATTCCACATCTTCCAACGAAGCCGCGACTGTGCGGTCTGGCGCCGTCCACCTCCTCCATGATTGCGGCTTGGGGGTTTTCAACGCAGCAGATGCAGATGGTACATCTGGGGAGCTCGGTTGGAAGGCTGCATCGTCGGATGCATCTCTGTCGACTGCCGGCAATGGCGGGGCTTGCGGGCTTTGAGAGCCCGGAGAAGGCACAGGAGGAGATTCCTCGGAGGCGGATGACGGCGACAGCGCCCGCGGGCTATCCATCTCACCTTTGAACAAGGACATGTCCTTGATGTCCAGCTCTAGCAGATAAGTCATCTGCTGTCCACATAAACCTCGGTAGTGGTAAGGCGGCTTGAGCGGCGACTTTTTAGCGAAACGCGCCTAGGGTACCAGAGCCCCGAGGAACGCGAGATCACGTGACGTTTCCACGCTAATCCCGCAGCCTACGCATCGCCCGTGCGCTCCTTCTTTTGCACTTCCTTTGCGCTCTATGGTACATGCAGGCAGTGTTACCTGTATACCAGAATTTTAGGGCTGTTCTACCATCATGTGGACAAGGCATCCGGAAAATCAACAAGGTTAATACTCCCATTTCTAGCTTGTGAGCTCCCAAGGTCAGTGGACAAACACCTGACACGTGCTCACAATGGCAGGGAGGCCTAAACAGTAACGTCCTTTGTATATCGGGACTAAATAGACAGTTTACAAGCGAGTGTTGCACCTCTGTGCATTGTCTTCTCCCAATGGACCATATTCTCTATCCGTGTCCCTTCCACCAACGATAGAAGCGGGATCCCAAGTACTACAACGGTGAAGGTATATACAGGAAAACAAAGAGCTCAATTCGGGTCATGTGAGCCGGGCTTCTGTATATCGCCGATTCAAATATTGACAAGAAGCAAATCCATGATGATGAAGATAGGATGTAAGGGTGATCAAACGGCCCCGATTTGTCGATGATAGAAGAAGTCTCGAAAAATGATATCTAGGGTCCATGTTTAGTGCAACAACGCGCCCTGTTAGTTGTTGGGGAATCCACTCTTGAGGTTGTCGTATTTTGAGCCTGAGTAGCCAAGAACATTGCTTGATTGCTCCAGGGCACTGACACCGCCCACAGCATTGACAAATGTCGAGATCAAACTGTCCGAGCCAGTCTTATCAGAGCTACTTTCCCACCACATACCACCACCAAGTCCGAGCGACTTGATAAGACCGGCTTTTTGCTTGATGATGGCGGGAGTATCGTACGAAACCAAAAATCGCTGAGAGGAGTCGTAGCTATAAGAGGAAACAAGAGTTGCATCATTTACTACCGAAGCTCCGGCCTGGGGGAGTGCTTTGTAGTCATATACGCCCGCCTCCCAAGTGCCAGGACCAATACCGGAGTATGGTTTGCCGGGTCCATCGGTGTTTTGAAACGCGCGACCGTAAAGGGGCATACCTAGCACTATCTTCGAAGCTGCAACACCGTGAGATGTATAATAATCTATTGCCTGCTTGGTGTTGAAAGGCGTGCTGGTCGGGTTGCTACTAGAGGGATAGAAGTTTGCTTGGTTGCCAGAGGTAGTGTCCCATGATCCAGCATAGTCATAGGCCATTAGGTTCCAGAAGTCAATCGACTTGTCCATTCCTGGAAGGTCAAGTTTCTGGTAATTGGTTGGACCAGCTGGAGATGCGACGGTAAGAAGCATGTGTGCGCCGTTTGCGTATTGTGATGCATAAGCATCGAGCTGCTTGCGAACTTCGGCAAGAAGTGCGACCATATTCGCAGCCTGTGTAGAGTCTGAAGGGTACTCCCAGTCAATGTCGAGGCCATCGAAGCCAAGGTCCTTGACGAGCTGAACAGCACTGCTTGCAAACTTCGATCTGCCGGCTGCAGTGCTTGCAGGCTGGGCAAAGTTGGTTGAATATGTCCATCCACCGATGGACAGGAGTACTTTCAGTTTGCGGTTTGCCTTCTTAAGCAGGAAAAGTTGCTTAACACAGCCGTACACATTCGTCCCAACATCATTCCATGAATCAGTGGGATAGTGTTTATCAGTGTCAGACCAGGTGTCTGATAGATATACTTCTCCAGAATCGGGTCGGACGTTTGCAAATGAGTACAGGACATGGGTCAATTCGTTTGCTGGAAGGTTTTGCGGGTTGAAATTTCGACCATAAATAGCCTAGCAATGGTCAGTGCCTGTATCTTTGATAACGTCTGTGAATCTTACCCAGTTAACAAAGTAGGCTACATTCTTGAATCCAGACGCACGTTCCACAAGAGTGGATCTCTGAACGAATGGCGTATCGGTATTGGTGCCGTTTTGAGGTGATTGAGGCATAGCTAGTGGGGAAGCACTGGACAGACCCAGAAGGGGAAGAAGAGAAGTTAAAATAGAGAATCTCATCCTGTCGGTAGAATTATGTCCTTTGAAGTTGATCTGCTGAGATATTGTGAGATACGGACTGGTGATCAAGTGTTGTGGGGTGGTGGCTTTATAGGCGAACGGTATGGCCAGGTCTCATGGATCAGAACGTATGAATGCTACCTGTCTCCTGGTCTGTGCTGGCTGATAGTCGATGGAAAATGATACTGATAGTTTGGGATGCAACAGTGGGTGGTAATGCAGATGGCCAAAGGGGGAACTGAAAATGTAGAATACGCAAACGGGTAGCCCGAGCGGAGTTTTGGCGCCTTTGGAACAGTACATACTGGGCTATGGCATTTCTTAAATCCGTTACTCGGTCTAATACCCAGTTGTAGATAAGTGCAAGTGACCCGGTCCATACGCCCTTGTCTCGTGGTGAAAGGCCTGCCGTTATTGTCAATCAAATTCTTCCACGAGATGAAAGACCAATGATACAGTCGAACGGCCCCTTAGAGAGGCTGGACCGTTGCACATGCATCTGCATTGTGATGTTGTTGGGGGTTGTGCGGCTTGTGTAGCATGGGCCCTGATAACGTGTTGCAAAGTGAACGGAGACTCTCCTCTCCGAAGACTGTTTCGTGTGTGTGCCTGACATGAAGTTGTATGGGTGCGACAGCGGGAGCCCTGATTTGCAGAGATTGCAGGAGCCTGCATCTACATGTCAAGTGATACCGACCCGCTCTTGAGTTCTGGGAAAACGGATCGATCTGGAATGGTGCGGGTAAAGGGACATCTACGAAGCGAACCAGTGGTAAGTGAGGGGGTTTGTACGATACAACACCTAGACAGTCGCCATTTCTGCGCATTTTCACTTAGATGCGCCATTACATGGTTCACTGAATGGCGAGGTGGAAGCATTCATCAAGATAATTAATCACTCTGCTAACCGAATGTAATCATTGAATCGCCGAGTTCTATGTTCAAGATATATACTTGGCCTTGAAAGCAGGGGAGGGGGAGACGATTGCACGCTCGCGGTGAAACATGCCGTGTGGTTTTGACAGCGATAACCGACACCGTCAACCAGACCCAGAGATGTAACTGCGGTATGAGAGTGTACTTTTATCTGAGCTTGGCTCTGCGGTCAGCCTTCGAAAGCGCGTGGTCTGCCACACCATTTATCAACAGTGATCGGCGCAACATCATGCGGATCAACGTGTCGAATGTACACCGACTACTTCCCTGAATATGACACTGCTATCGGGTTCTAGTACAGGCGACTAGAGAGATAAGAAGTAGGATGTAACAGAAACCAACCTTGGATGCGTGGTGCCAAAAGCCACGCTACTACTCCTGCAAGAGCTTGTAATGCTACCTAACCCGGGAAGCTAGAATACTGCACGGGGAGTGGCCAGCTTAATCTTTTCTTCAACAGCCCTGTCAAGACTCTGTTGGGATCGTCCAGACCCCACGCTGTCTATGAGGAAATTACCAAGCACATGACCCAAAACAGTAGCATGTGAGGCTGTCATGCTGGAAATAAGCCTGACTGCGACGGGGGAGGGTCCACATGTAGAAGGAGATAAAGTTTTCAAACACGAGAGATGAGAAGACATGACTCCTCCAGCATCGGATCTTGCAAAAAAGAAAGGAGCACTTTCGACTGACTTACCAGCGAAGCGCCGAGTTAGAGGGGCGCTAAGCGAATACGGTGACGGACGGAAGACGACCAGTTGACGAAAGAGGAAGGACATGAAAACGATATCTAATTGGGCATGTTTGGGGCAGACAAAGCCGAACTGCGTGCAGACCGCGTCTGTTGTGAACAGCAGCATTGTAGTCTATACTTGTGTGAAGCTGTGTTAATTGTGAGAGGAGTTAGATAGCATGGGCGCAAAGCTGGTCGAAGTAAGCTGGGAACCAGCTAGCAGATCCTCGAGGTGTGAAAATATTTATGAGCCAGTGTTATATGAACGCTATAGTTCCTATTGCCGTGGTGCAAGTGATCTACTTTGTGCCTGATCTTCCGGGTTGCATCTCCTTCCCGATAGGAGCAGCTCGCTGCCAGGTACGCCCCAAGGCGAACCAGGTAGTCGCTCGGCAGTTGCTCTCCACCTAGTATGGCTCGCAAAATGCTTGGGGCCCTAGCTGACCTCGCCACAGCGAACCTTAAATCCCATTTTTGGCGCAAGTAATTGTTGTAGCTGTCCCACAATTGTGATGCTATATCAAGCAGTCGTCCCGCCTTGTCGTCCATTCGGCTGGCGGGAACTTGCCTTATCACCAAGGGCACGAGATAAATTCCTACTCACGATAGCTTGGCTTTTGGATACTCCATCGTTGGGTAGCATCGACTCACGTAAGCGCTTGTTATTCTTGCACCGTGGGGCAGGTCGCGTGAGGGAGCATGCTCCGGGCGTATCCTGCAAGCGTCTTGCTGCTACTTTGGAACAGAGACAAAGATATGATTGGATACATAAGCGCTATGGTATTTGTGGTGGTAGACAAAGTCCACGTTACTGGGGACGGTATAGCCTTGTTTGGGTGGACCGGAGCTTCGAAGAAGCGCATAACACTCCACCATTACAACCTGCAGGAGGGTTAGTGTGCTCCCACGAGCGATCGACAATCGTATATGATATGATTACTGTGCATGATTCCCGACGATTTAAACCTCCACCCCGGTACTAGCAGATAATCGCGTCCATGTGTAAAATTCGTGCACACAATACTACCATCCACACTTGCTATATTGCTGAACATGAAGTGGATATACAATTTCAAGTCAGTGACATTAAATATCGAGTATTCTGGGGTTATCGTAAGTCTAGGGTGGACGTAGAGTGACCCACTAAAAGCCATTATAACCTAATGTAGTCCGAAATATCTTGACCCGTGTTTATAGTACATTAACTTGTAAATAACTGCAATAGACGTGATCTGTGGGTAATAAAAGGCCTTACATATGTTATAAAATAATTGGTGCATAGGAGTGTAAAGTTAGTCGGATACGTGCAGTGTAAGCGTGTGATTTGTTAACATACAGTAGAGATATTTATCTCGTACTTAACCGGTGGACTCTGGAATTTGAAATACAACCTATGTTTTTCTTCAAGAAAAAACGAAACAGAAAACCATCCTGAACAGTTAATCTAGCGTACAAAATGTGTGCGTCAGAGTCCACGTTCACGTGTGGACAGCCTAGTTCCATCCTATGATACCCTCCGCCACCGTAACTGGCCCTCTACTCGAATTTGTCATCACGGAGATCCGCCGCCCAATGATGCCATTATTACCAACACCTAATTCAAGCGTTTGTGGAAGCTCCATGGTGCATGAGTGACATTCGTCCAGGTAAAATGAAAAGAAAGGATCCGTGGGACGGTTATCTGCAGCACTAAGATCACCATCGCGGCTGCACAAGTTAGCCTAAACCAGGACCCGACGGGTAAGTCCCGGATTTCTTACTGAATCTCCACCCAGGACCTGTCTTGTTGTACCCTTCTAGCACTGTTCCAGCCTTGCAGCTCTACACGTGTGCCAGCAAGACCTAGGAATGATGTGTTGCTATTGGAAAATAACAAGCGCATTTCGCAATTTTCTCCATCTAGTGGGATTCTCCGTGATGGTCTTGTAGACTTAAGAATAGCTATGGAGCCTCCCTGGCTTACTCTTGTCGATGAACCGTTGCACATGGTAAGTGGTAGTAAATCCGGCTTTTCCTTTTGGAATTCGTGGTTTAGACTAAAATGGGTCTCCAGCAACAAGAACCCAACGACAGAAATACGACTATTAAAGGCATTAGAGATCGGTGATGGCGAAACTACGTGGAGTGCGTTAGAGGGTTTTGAGCACGTTTGAGGGAGTACCCCAATGTCACAACGTCCGTGCGTTTCGACACTACTTCATTGCTGGTACCATGTGTGCAAAGCTAAGCCAATTTTAATGATGTACGCTGTAGCAATACCTCAATTTTTGCGGCCATGTATGCTTATCAAATGTATGCATATACTTCGCCAGTTTATATCGATGCCTTGAGCAGTTTGAAGGCATCTGTACGTGTGTTCAAAAATCGCTCCTCAGCCATCTTCCAATTGATCACATTCCAAATGTTCTCCACGTACGCCGCCTTTCCATTCAAATACTATGAATTGTCAGTTAGGAAGAATGAATGCAAGGCAACAGAACCAACCTGCAGATAGTATGCATGCTCCCACATATCAATTCCGAATACGGGTATTTCTCCCTTTCCCACCACGGGATCCTGGTCTTTGGTAGATACGATCGTAAGCCTCTGCTCCTTACCTGTTTCAGATTTGACCAGCCAACCCCACCCACTTCCCTGTATACTGAGAAGTGTAGCCTTGAATGCATCGTAGAAGGCTTGTTCGTCGCCCCAAGTAGCTTTAATCTGCTTGATGAGCTCGGGGGCCGCAGTAGATTCTGCTTCGTCTGATCCCGCGGGGGCGAGGTTTTGCCAAAATAGTGAGTGGTTGATGTGGCCTCCAGCGTTGAACTTGATGGCGGTCTGTAGGGCGACTTGCGATGTAATGTCGGAGGTGTGAACGGCTTCCGCTTGGGTTTGGAGGGCGGCGTTCAGGTTGGTCACATACTTGAAAAGCTAATATTTAGAATTTGTATGTGGACTGCTCAACTCGAATAGCTTACAGTCTGATGATGCTTGCCGTGGTGCAACTCCATAATCTGCTTGGAAATATGCGGTTCCAGTGCCTGTACAGCAATTTAGCCCTACTCTATCTTACTATATGCAAACGAAACAATGAAACACTAACATCATAAGCATATGGAAGTTCGGGTAGAGAGTATGATGGTGCGGACATGGCTTCGAATTGAAAAGGTTGCTGTTCCGAGGCGAAGGTGGGGGAATGAAGGAGAGGGACAAGCAGAAGTGAGAGCATGTAATTGAGGTGCATATTGCTGACGCTTCTCTGCAGTCCAGGTTCTGGGGCGTGGGTTCGGTCCAGCAAGGTGCTGGGAGGTCGGACGGCCAGTTAGCTGATTAAACTACCTCAATCCCACTCTTTTCCGCGCTGATAATCCTAAGCGTCTCGGACACTTTCCGACGACCAATCCTGTATGAAATTGTAGAAAAGAGCCACAAACAATCCTCCACAGGCCCTCTCGATCTTAACAGGCTTCACTGTACAACTAAGTTTAGCACAGTTGCCGGCATGAGGTTCAAATCGACTGGTCGCTAAGCTGGCGCGATCGTCGTCAGCGAAAGATAACAGGATGGATCCTCTATTCACCAGAAGCATGTTATACACTCACAAGATTGTATAATGTGCTATACGCCATCGGTGCTCAACCCGTGGATACCTGGAGTGTTGGACAGGTGGAAAACAGACGACTTCGGGATTCGGCTCCCCCTACGGCCGAGCTCCTACTAGGCTAAAAGGGGATTTATCTGCACGTGCAAACGCGCCAACCTGGGAACCTTTTCGTTACCACGACTTCTGCCATCTGCTCGGTTGGCTAGGCGCAATGCATTCGCGATTCCACACGTTCGCATATGCTTTCCATGCATCAAGACAATGGGCCCGTGCGGGCTTCGTGGGCCAACATTCGCGTATCGCTGCGTCCTCGTGCCGAAATTGTCAGCGCAACATTCCTTGGAGGACCCCTGTGTTGACGCTTCGCCAATTCGCCCAAACTTCGCGACGATTAATCACGACTGCTGCCAAGAACGTGAAGGACAAGAGTGAGTGTCATGGTCAAAAGATGTATATATAAAGACTGAGAGTACGTAGAATATGCAGAACAAATCATCATCTATGAGGCTGGCTCCAACAGAACTGCCTTCATTGGCACCTGGAAAGCTGTTGCATTGTTCCAATTTGGAGTTTGTACGGTTTGGCTTGCTCCTCACTTGTATTTGAATGAGAACCAGCCTGATCGGAGCGTGCGAGTCTTCCAGACTGCTGCAGGTACGTCACATGTATAGTCCCAGGAGCTGTGGTCATGTTTTAGACGGCGTGCCCACCTGCCTCCTAAACCGACTCATCTGTCACGCATCTTCTCCTATGATTTATCACTCTCAATGATAAGCATCATCGATCGCTAATGCGTGGTAGTAATGGTACTCGCCACAATACCATCATTGATTCTCTCTTTCATTACTGCACCATTTGTAACATGCATAAAACTCTGGCCCATTCCACCGCATGCACGGCATTCGCTAACTGCCCTCCGCGCCTTCGCCGGTATGTATACCTCTTGACCACTGTATACCGCTCCATGTCCATCACTTCTGTTCCTCACCCTTCTACACATCACACTAAGCCAGACAGCAAATCTCCCTGCAACAACCAAAGTAACCTTCCAAACCCTCCGAATATTCCCCATGCCTAAGCACACAACTGTCTATGCTCACGAGCTTCGTGCGCTGCCTCCACACCCCCTGCGCTTCGCAAACATTGTTCTTCCTAAAAGCGAGGCGTGGAGGAAGAGACAAGCCGAAAAATCGCTGTTGAAGGGATTATGGGAATTTATCGAAGAGAAGAGATTCAAATTTTACGTCAAGGAGGGGAAGGCGTACACGATGAGAACGGGTGTACCAGGTGTGTGGGAGGAGGTGGCAAACGGCATCAAGGAACGGACTGAGCAGGATAAGCCGGCCGAAGTAGGAATGGAGCTGGCCAGCAAGGGTGTGAAGACGCGAAAAGTTACAAGCTCGAAAGAGATTGCAACCAAAGAGGAGCGGAAGCGCACGGTAATCACTGGAGTGAAGAGACAGACGGCGAGACCGCATTTGAAACCAAGGTGATCAGGATAAATCTTTCCGACGAACATGTCAACGAAAGTGGCTTGGATTTTCCATTTAGCTAAATAGAGAACTGTAAGACAGGGTGCTGACTCATATTGGGCCTGTGGGACTTTTCACAAAGGGAAGCTAGCATACGTTACACGTTCATCGTATAGCAACCAGAGCAGGCAATAAGGCCGCAAATTCCAGATACACGACCGACCTAGCTGCCACCTCAACGATAATAACCAAACTATCTCTCGTGGACCAAATTGTTCACAGCCTAAGCCGTCTCGTTCTTCTCTGTCTCTGCTACAACCGGCTTCTCGTCAGCGATCTTCTCATCAGTGACATGCCCACTATCTGTCTGTGCGACACCGAGCCTTGCCAGCAACTGTGACATGCCAACCTCGGCGTGCACTTCGTTCCATCGCTCCTTTTCCCTGGCGGCAACACCGACTGACCCAAATAAGATATCCATCTCTTCCAGACTTAGCCCCTTTGTCTCAGGCACGATGAAGAAGATGAACACGGCACCTAGGAAAGTAAGTATTCCGAAAAAAATGTACGTGCCATATCTCATGTGCTCAAGCATGTCCGGTGTGACCTGTCCAACGATGAAGTTATTCATCCAGTTTGATGAGGCACCGAGGGCGATACCGTATGGGCGATTGGACAACGGCCAGATTTCTGCAATGACGATCCATGCACACGGGCCCCAGGAGTAGCCAAAATGAATGACAAAAAGCCAGACCATAGCAACGGCACCCCAGCCGCCAGCCTTATGGCCTTCCCAGTTGTCCTCGAAGGAAGCGCTTATAGCAGCCTGGGCTAGATTAGGCCGTGCATCACATAGAGAGATGGGCAAAAAGAACACTTACAATGATGAAATGGCAGATGGCCATGCCCACAGCTCCAATCACAAGAGTTGGCTTACGGCCCCAGCGATCAACGTACATGACTGCGGGAATAGTGGCTATAAACATGACAATGCCAACAACGCCCGTAGCAAGAAGGGAGACGGAATTGTCCGAGAGACCGAGGTCGCCGAAAATTACGGGTGCGTAGTAAAGGACGGCATTAATACCAGTCCACCTGGTAGATGGTTAGCCCAGCCAGCCAAGTAGTATAGTAATGTGCGACTAACTGTTGGAAAAACATAGTAAGCGTTGCGACAACCACTCTTTTGAACATGGGTTTACTCTTGAACAGACTGCCAATAGCAACAAACTGCAACTTTGCCGTATTCAGCGCACTCTGATGTTGTAGATGCGGCCAGTTCTCTTGAAGTGTTTTCTTTTCGAATAGACTCTGGGCCTTTATCTCGGCAAATTCCAACTCAATGAGATCATTGTCTTCCGATAGGCCTCGCAGCTTGGCGAGGACGCGACGTGCTTCGGCTTCGCGGTCGTGGTGGACGAGCCAGCGCGGCGAAAATGGCATGAAAATCATGCCAACACCCAAAAGAACAGCGGGAGCGAGTTGAAGGCAGAGTGGAAGAAGCCAGGCAGCTTCCTTTTGGCCACGACCGGTCCCACCGATGAAGTTCGTTCCATAATCAATCCAAAAGCTGATCATGATCCCAAGAGTGATGGAGAGTTGCTGCAGACCAACTAATGCACCGCGGACCTCGGGAGGCGCTGTTTAGGAGTCAACGGGGCTTTGAACAGACCGGAAAAGTGTCAGGATACGTACCGATTTCAGCGTTGTACATGGGTACAATCATGGAGAGGGACCCCACACCCATACCCGTAATAAATCTACCACCCAAGATAGAATTGTGGCCTGCAGATACGGATGTAGCCTGGACAACAACACCAACAATGAAAATGGCGACGTTGATCAGGATGGCATACTTTCTAGACAAGATCTCTGCAAGGAATCCAGAGTAGAGAGTTCCAAACCAGGCACCCAATTCTAGAATTGCGACAAGCCAGCCTTGTTTAGAAGAATTGTATTCGAGAGTCTCTGGATTGGAGATGTAGTCGCCCATATCTGTGCATCGATTGGTCAACGGGATAACAATGATATTGGTGTACGCGTGAACTTACGTTCTTTGAACGAAGTCATAACCAGGACGCCAGAGAAGACACCCTGGTTGTAACCGTATAGCAGGCCACCCAAGCAAGCAAAGCATGCAATGCCAAAGACTTTGATGTTCTTCAGCAATGCCAGCGGACCCGGTTGTGTGCCAAACTTTTGGCGGCGAGCCAGAGCAGCGGCCTCGAAATCATGGCCGGATCCTCCAACGGGCGCCATGGTGTCAATGGTCCTTGTTCACAAAGATGGTGGGTATTCCAGGTCCACGGTCTTCAGAAAAGCTAAAAACAAAACCCAACAACGCTGCAGGCCATGTTTGGGGAGGGAGCTCATGTACATATACCCTGCCACGAAATCGATCTATGCTATCCATGTCTCATCTGCAAGTGCGAGGACACGGTTAATTGACAACCACAAGGACGGCTCAAAGGGTCGAGGTTCGTGTGATTCTCACTGGTCTGTCGAGCTAGCGGGTTGAGCGGATAAACTGGTCTTGGAGCTAACTGGCTGAAAGCTTGATGTGCAAACTGGGGGTGAACAAGGCCCCGTCCGATGGGGAGTGCCGTGATGGGTCCTCGGGTGGCTGATGCTTGTTCAGTACTCACAAGATGGCGTATAATCCTATTCACCTGCTCTCTGACGGCAGCAGGGCGCTCTCTGACGGCAGCAAGGCGCCTTGGAAACACAGACGGTACGCAGAGACAAGCTAGTCTGGTGAATGCCTTACTATGGTGATGGACTGCCCTCGGGTCGATTGTCGCCCCGGTCATCATGCACGGAAGAAGGCCCAGGCTGTATGTATGTCAGTATGTCCAAGGTCCGGGAATATCGAGGCCAGCCACATGGGAGCCCCGCGCTCAGGCGCTGTGGAGAACGGACACTAGTAGATCTTGTTCCACGGGGACTGTATTCTGCCTAAATGCACGCTTAATTGCTGACGGCGTCGAACGGTAGAGACATGAGATGACGAGCGAGGTCATGACCTGTGACTTGCGTATCTACAGACGAGCAGAAGACGGCATGAGTATAGACTACGACAAAGCAGGGGTTCGTTCGGGTGTAGAGAGAGGATCCTGGCGCTAGGAAGAGCATGCCTATTCGCGAGGTGGTATAGTGCCGGTGACGGGTTGGGCCAGGGAAGGGTAGACTTTCACTGGCACGCAGGACGACGGTAGCACCGTTCTCTGATGACAGTGGACATGGGCAGACAGCCCGCAGCGCGGGATGGCAGTTGCGACTGGGGTTCGGTTGCTGCTTCCTCGAACGCTGCGCGAGGAAGGGACCGACAATGCTGACAGCAACAGCGACAGCAGCAGCGACAGCAGCAGCGACTGCGACAGCGATCACAAACCCACACTCTGGCCGTCCACCTCTGCTCGCCCTGCAGACAGTGGAGGAACCTTACGTTGTAGTGCTTCCAGCGCGTCGCCGGGTGACGCGCTATCACGTGTCGCATCGCTGCCCGGGCCCGCTCAGGTGGCCCAAGACCAGCCCTGGAGATGAGAACACAACCGACTCTGCTCTCGTACACATAATGCGTGCAGCCCGGTAGCAAGCAACTCGCCAGCCGCACGCTGGCTGCACACTGCCTAGGTAACACCAACCGGTGCCCGGTGCCCACCATGGAACTGTTCGTCATGCTCCTGGGGCTTCTGCCCCTCATGCCCTTGGCCATGGCCTACAGCCCCGTAAGTGATGCCACCCTCCATGGCCTCTCCGATCCGGGTGCCGACTTCGACATCAACACGGGCGCCCTGCTCGCACCCATCCTCCGCCCGCGAGTCTCTGGTACTGAAGCTAGTCGAGCCGTCCTGCAACATTTCGTTCGATTCTTCACCGAGGAGCTCCCCGAATGGCGCCTGGAGCTGCACAACTCGTCCTCTACCACGCCCACGTCCAATGGCAACCCTGTCCCCTTTGTGAACCTCATAGCCACGCGAGATCCGCCCGATGCTGCCATTGGCGATGTGGGACGCCTGGCTCTGGTAGCCCACTACGACAGCAAGCTGGAGCCGGACGGGTTTATCGGCGCAATCGACAGCGCTGCGCCTTGTGCCATGTTGTTGCACACCGCCCGCAGTGTCGACAAGGCCCTCACCAAGAAGTGGACCGCCATGGCCGCCGACGGCTCCGACGAGCTCGACGAGAAAAAGGGTGTGCAAATACTGCTGCTTGATGGCGAGGAGGCCTTCAAGGTATGGACGCAGACGGACAGCTTATACGGATCACGGTAGCCATTGCCCCCTGCCTGCATGTATGCACCGTCACTGATAGATGGCCCAGGGCCCTCGCTGAGGAGTGGGAAACCACCTTCCATCCTGCCGCATCCACGTACAAGACGCCACTTGACTCCATTGACCTCTTCGTACTACTCGATTTGCTAGGCTCGCGCGGCCCTACCGTGCCTTCCTTCTACAAAACTACACACTGGGCATACAAACACATGGCTGCTGCTGAGCGCCGCCTTCGAGACCTCGGTCTATTCAAATCATCTCCAAATCACCCGCTCAAGACAGCCAAACGTAAAGACAAACATAAGCGTACCGAGACGTATTTCTTGACCGAGGCCACCAAAGAAAACGAGGGCTTTTATGGTGGCTACATTGAGGATGACCATCTCCCCTTTCTTGCACGTGGTGTCGAAGTCCTGCACATTATTCCCTCCCCGTTTCCGCATGTATGGCACGATATCACAGATGATGGGGAGCATCTAGACATGGACACCGTTGAAGACTGGACGAAGCTAGTGGTCACATTCACGGCTGAATGGATGGAATTGGAGGGCTTCTTTGAGACGGAGACGGAGACGAAGCAGCATGCGGATGGCATCAGAAAGTCGGAACTGTAAGTAGGTTTCGGGTGCGCCACTTAAACAGCTCTGTGTGTGGTCTAATACCAAACAGTGATATACCTTAGCATTAGTGAAAAAGCATTGATCGTCTTCCCATGCATCCCTCTCCTTGTAAAGCTTATAATTGGCGCAGATCCCAGACTCCGTCTCTATTCTAAACACCCAAGGTCTAAATAGAGGACAAAGAAGGTGTGTTGCCGGGTTGAGCCTTGTTCCGTTTCTAGATGCAGTACGACAAAGGGAAAACACGCCACCTGTAGCGATCATGGGGCAGTGCTAAAAGTTAACGCTGGTGATCCGTTCTGCGCTAAGGCTTTATCAAGGCATCGATACACGGATCCTCATACTCACACTTCAAGCCTAGACAACATGCCGAAAGGGAAGAGGAAAGATAAAAATCCACACCTATATTTGGAAGAAGGCGAAGATGAAGATGTAAAAGCCACACGAGCAGCCAGATCATTAGCTCCACAAGCCAAGGCGCATGCACGCGGTGGCGTTCACCGAGTCGACGAGAACAAACTCACTGGCACCGTATGGGACCATGCCTCACGTATCGTGATGCGCAACGCAGCCGAAGGCAAAAATGCTGATGGTCAGAAGACTCCTGAATTTCAAAAGTATAAAATCTTTTTCGCACATTTTAAAAAAGTCAAGGACCTGAAGAAAGACATTTTATTGGAAACGCTCGGACATGCAGAGCGCGTATTGGCAAGAGAAGTCAAAGAGCAGCAAAGAAAGGGATTGAGGTTGGTGAAAGATGCTGAAAGGCAAAGGAAAGCAGAGGAGAGCAAGAGGCAAGAAGAGGAACGCAGAAAACACGGGAGAAAGCTGGAGGAGAGAAAGGCGGGTATTTTAGTCACGGATAGTGAGGAAGACGAATCGGATTCTATCATTCGTCGGCATAGACAGAAATCACCAGAGCAGGTAGAATGTCAACAGATCGATCAACGACCGGAGCAGTACCCAGTGCAATCCAACAGCGCCGCTAGCGATTCTAGCGATACAACGACTACGCAATCTCTCGACTCCGACGCCTTTTCATCATCAAAACTCCATTTATTTGAATGGTGGCACCCTGATCTACCGTCGAGTAAGACTCAATGGAATTCTAGACATTTTCTTCAGAATGCACAACTCCAGTGCAAAGAGATAAGATATGTTTCACTGCATGTAATCGGTATCAACACAAAAGAACCCTTGCGATTGCCCGGGAGAAATCATTGGCAAAAGCCAGACTCTGTACCGGTATTGTCTGGATATGCTAAAAATTGCGCTCGCAATGGCGTCCTTGTCGACAAGCTTGTAGGGGCCAGGATCGAGAGCGGTACGGAGTGGGCACGGCGGACTTTCGTTCAAGGTTGGAATGGCCGCATGTACTTCGATCTGCCTGACCACCCAGAGGAAGAAAGCATAGTTATTAAAGAGAGTTCTGCAAACCTGTATCCCAGCGAGAATGATCTTGCAACCATCTATCGAACTTGGAAGAAGCACCGTAGATTGGAACGGAAGAATTACTCCGGTGTTCACAAAACCGACCCTAGGTTACAGAGGTTTCGGCTCAGCAAGCAGCGCGAGCTCGTGAAGAGCGTATATGAGTTTTCACGGTGGCGTCCTCGGCACCTGGGTTTTCTTCCCGCCTATCTTGGGGCTCCAGAGGAACAACCTGAGGACGAAACGATGACAAGAAGGGATATTGAGTCATTATTCTATGTCGTCTTAGAGAATGAGCAAGTGCCAAGTTTCTATTTCTGGGCTGATAGCAAAGAATGGGCAAACCCTATTAAACGAAACCCAGAATTTGCAGAATACGAAGGTTTACGTCGGCAGTCATTCCTTTCACCGCAATCCCGTCGCGAACTGTCACCTAGGACAAGTCTGTGGCGAAGGATTTCGAGTTTCTCGAGGCAATCAAAACTTGCTCGTATAACAGTAACGTCTACACCAAGGAAATTTCTTCTGTCTACGAAAATTCCTGAGACGTCAGCATACAAAGCCGCGGTCTGGGCCATTGAACGGGATCTCTACAACCACGGACTTGAAGCTACCTTACAGAACTATCAGAAAAGTTGGGTTAACGAAGGGAAAACAGATGCATGGGCCAAGCTCACAAGAATACTCAGTCAACAGCTCCCACCTTCTGGATTCCCAGCGCAGCCACCTATACGGTATGCTCAAGATTTGAGCATGATAAGTGTCGCAGAGAAAATGGCACGAGTGCAAGTCCCTTCCGAAACCCGTCCCGTTATCCCAATATTCGTCCAGGACGATTGGACTCGGAATGACGATGCATATTGGATTACGGTGAGGCGGCAACCTACCACCTCACCAGTTGAACATAACGCAGTGAGCAAAGATCGACGCAACACCCAAAGCACAAAGGGTTCACCTCGGTATCTCTCAAGAAAGATCAGCGATGTGTTCACCTGGCTTTCACTTGTGACATCCCCGATGAATGAGTTTTGTTACGAGAGGGCTCTTGAGCGACAGATTGAACAGGAGACTGACCTTGCCTTATACGTCATGATGGATCGGTCACCGACCAGTATCCCGCAGCACAATCTGTGGAAGATGATGCAAGAGCGCTATCAGATTCAAAGGTGGGTGCCATGGTTATGCGCTATATGTTTCGATGAGCTTGGCAATGCCACGCTGGAGGACTACGAGCAGCACATCATCGACCACATGGTGCATATTGCGCGTATGTGTCCCTTTTGCGATATGGCATGGTATGGGCTTGATGGCGAAGATAAAGTGGAACATGTCATGCGGCATCGAACTTCTAAAGATGGCAATTTACATGCGAAGAGGAAACTCACGCTGACACCCCCTGAGCTGCAAGGATGGACCGCCATTCCTAGAAGGCTTAGTGATCAGCGACGGCCGCTGATGAAGGAGATCACAATCAGTCCACAGACGCCATCCGAGCTGCGAACTGGTGCTGCGATACCCAGAGAACTGAGCAGCTACCAACAATCTCGAAGAAACAAGAGCTTTCGAAGGCCTGGTGTAAGATTGTCATCAAATGTTGTTGGACGAAGAGTTGCGTACAATGATAGGATTACTAGCCCCACTGGTACTAAATGGGATCCCAAATCCTCGACGCGACGCTTCCATTCACGTGATTCCTACTCGCAGTATACATTGCTTAATCCATCAATTATTCCAAAAGGACCGGCCAAAGTGAATTTCAACGCAATAACCGATAGTAATGGGCATCGTATGCTGGAATGCAACCTCACGGATACAGACCTCCAGTATCAAAACGCACATGATCCAAGAAGACGACAATCTTCTGCATCTCCTACAAGTGCGAAGAAGGGACTCGTGCCGTATACGTATGTCGATAGAAATGTGGCCGGTATTGATCGGGATTGGGAGGAAAACGAACGGCCGGAAGGATTATACATGGCCAGGAGTGGTGTTACAGTGCGAGAAAGGAGAGCAAAGAAAACGATGGGAATGGTTGGCAATGGCGGCGACGTCGAAAGTGGGGGCGAACTGAATGGGGCCAGAGAACGAGACATGAACCCTGAGGTAGGTGATGACGATTACAGCTATAGTCCGGCGGCAGGACTAGAAGGGAGAGAGGAAACTTCGAGCGGTTATCCAATCTCCGGTAGTTCTTCGCAGGGTTATTCAATACGCCGCCAGCACAGAGCAAGTCAAGCTGACGATTTTCCCCCACCTCGCAAACGTCAATGTACAACCGGTGGTCGTGATACAGGACTTACAGGCCATAGAATCTCCGAACAGGACGAGCCGCTAGCCCCGTCGCAGTACTGTGAGCGTGCGGACTGTCCTTGTCAACGCAGCCAAGAGAAGCATAAAATGCATTTTAAGAGGAAAAGCGATAGGTATGACAGTATTAACCAGGAATGGATGGTACCAGTACCCCTTTGGTCTTCATTGATGCTTAATCCAGCTGTAAAGACTTCATCTACCGAGGCTTCACCGTCAGATGTAGATTCCCAAGAAGAGCACGCTGAATTGACACTGGAAGAGCGTGACGCTATCGACTCCATAAAGACGGCGAGGGGGGAGCACCATGTGCCACGGAACAACGCGGATGTCCTTAACATTACTCCTTCTCAGCCGGCTCATCGCTCCACCACTCCTTCGCCAACGATATCTCTTGCACGATCTGGATTAAAAAGAAGATCTACAGAGATGCCTCCAAACACACCAGCCGTGCGGCTGGGTGAGAACCCCCTGGAGTTTGATAAAAATCTACTTTCAAGACCGGCAAACCCGGGATGGTTGAAGTCAAAGATTGCCAGTGTCAAGATGATACGTAATGGCCCATCAGGTGAACGACCCTCTGCCTTTGATCTAGGAGAATCGAGATCCAAGAGCAAAATCCCAAGCTCGTCCTCGCGGACATCAACGGAAAGGAACTTTGAAAGTGATGGTGATCCAGATATGACAGCAACTACCAACAGCAAACAAACAGCGAAGGGGAAAGCTGTAAGTAAGGACAAGAAACAACATAGCATCCCAGCTAGAAAGAGCAAAAAAGAGCTCCTCAAAAGGCCTAGTCACAAGTCCGAATTGCAGGCACCGGATCGTGTTGGCAAGGGCAAGGCTCTCAAAAAGGGTAGGGGGAAGGTTACAGACGAGAACGATCGATTAGAAGAGCAAAGAGATGGGTCGAGTAACGATAGCAATCCTCCAACTGCTAAGCGAAGAAGCTTGGGAGATAGCGTCAAGCATAGAAAGCCGTTGACAGAGAAGGATTTGTTGGAAGGTAATGCAGTCGATCTATCTGGTCCGAAACGTGGCAAGTCAAAGAAGAATAATGCGACTGGACGAGAAAAACAAGCTGCTACTAGAGGCGCAAGGACGAAGAAGAGACTGGACGAAGGAGAAAGATTGGCGGCCGAGGCTGCTCAATGGGAAGACTGGAACGCGAGGAAGGAAGGATAGAGACGCATGTGTATCAACACAGATTGAGTGCAACAGCATTATGACTGATCAGAAGACGATTGCGCACACTGACACGTTGTTGTCTTCCCTCGCCAACCATGAGCCATGGCTGTATCTATGGGCATAATCGTCTTACGACCAGGCCATCCACTGCTTTTCACCCACCACAATAGCAGGTAGTCGTCTTGGCTCAATCTACTTCTATCGTACGGTAGACCGCCGCGCCATGCGTTTTACATGTTATCCATTACCCTTGTAGTATCCGCTAGTTTATGAGGTATCTGACTGCCAGGTGAGAACTAAGTCAAAAGTAAACATGTTGACTATGTAGGTTCATGAGTTTCTGTCCGTTGGCCTGTTCTGAAACGAATATACGTAAGGTTCATGCCCTCGTACATACATGCAAGCCAGGACGTTGTTTCTTGAAGATTGGTACCATCAGCAAGAAACTTGGAAGCAATCAAATTCTTGGCTGGCTCGGCAGCTTCTGATCGATGGCGTATGGTTCAGGTGAACCGCGAGGCAGAATTTGCAGAAGTGAAAACGGCTAGCCGATGTTCGCGTTGGGCACATGGGCGCATTTACACGTCGCGAATCATCACCAGAAGCCCTGTAGCGTACTCAGGTCTCCCGGTTGCCATAGGCTACCCCACAACACATTGCCCAATGCAGCCTTTCTCAGACGAGTCGACGTGGATTCTGAGGCGCAGCCCGCAGTTGACAAAATGTTTGCGCTAATCGTGCGCTGCGAGAATGGCGAGCTGGTATGCCATACGCATGGCAGCTTGCAGTTGTTGTGTTCTTACGGCCGAAGCATCATGCACTGCGTAGCTTTTGTTTTGACGCTGATGGGCACTCTGTATAAGAACTAGAGGCTTCCAACAAAGAGTCGAATATCCTCAGCTCATATTTCCAAACAGTTTCTCACCAACCAGAGCCGATTCATCTGGACGTGCCATTTGCAATGTCGTCCACAGGCCTCGTCGTTCGCTCGACCACTGATCTCTGCTCCCTTGTCGTCATAGCGCTCTGCATTGCAACATTTTACAAGATTGGATGGGCAACTTACGATTCCACGACATTTCCTACTGAAGGAACAGGCTACTATGGACCTTATAACGGTACGGATCCTGACTGGGCTGCAAAGTTGCAACCATATACGCTGCATTACACCTGGTCGCCGGAAAACTTCATTTGGGTAGCCGCAGGAGTCAGCATTGTTGCTGCCGTTCTCAATATGATAGTCGAAGCGGTGAGAGTGTTTCGTTCGCGAGGCATTATCAAGGACAATAGGCAGGGCTTGTCCGTGGCGATGGGTATCACCACGATTGCTTGGGCCACTGCCGCCTTTGTAGCGTCGTTGGTGGCAGCCATCTACGTCAATGCGAAGCACAACGAGCTCGCAAACAAGTGCAGCTTCATTGAAGTGCCGTTACAAGAGTATACTTGCACGAGAGAGCTTATGAGTTGCAAGTGGGGCCCAGTCTATGACAAAGTGCACGGATTCATGTCTTATCAATACGCGAGCGCTTGCAGCGGGACGGTAAGTGTAGTCTACCTCGTACAAAAGTTTTGCGACCAGATGCTAAGGAAACTTACAGAAATTCGGCCGTCACGTGCAGATTCCACTTGTGGTGCTCTCGGGCGTGGTGGCTCTTGGATATGGTTTACAGATGCGGTTAGGCAAGAGGGTGCAGAACAGGGATGCTGATGAGGATGCTGATGAGAGGGTGAGAAGGCTCCAAGAGGAGGAAGAGTAGGGTGGTCGTTGAGGAGCTGTGGGACAGAGGTGACGAAGACACGCGGGTTACCGAGGACAATGTTTCAAGGGTGGAAGGTGACGGTATGAAGAAAGCTCCAGCTTGAGCGCCTATACCTGGGCACCTGCCCAGGTGCCCAGGTGAAGATTTTGTCACGTGATTATTCTGGATGGGGCTAGGTACCTACTAAGATAGGTAAGCAGGTGGATGGGGTCATGGAAATGCCTGTATGAAACGGTATGAACAACAACATGTAGTAAGCTAGATAGCACGAACAAGCAATGCAAACACACGACCCACGGCCCTTGGTTAGCCCAGGCGAAAACACTCTGCGTGCGCTGCGCCCTCCTGCCTGCTCTGCAACGTCTGCATGCTCAGCGTGTGTGCTGTGGGTCTGGAACTCCAGGGGTGGGTAGAGAGGGATGAGGCCTTGGCGCGCGCTCTGGCCACGAGAAATTGAATTTGTGATGGCATCCATGGATGGGCTCTTTCTCACAGCTCGCACCGCTCGCATCTTCTCACACACTCGCCTTCCTCCATCGACACGTCGACCAAGTCACCGCACCAGCTTGAGCTTGAACTTGAGCTTTCTCCCAATCCCGTGCTAGCCAATTCGCTTAGTGCGCCACTCGGTTTTCTCGAGCTCGTTTGCCCTCTCCACTCCACCTCCCCCTCTCACCAAACGTCAGTCAGTACACAGCAGTAGGTGCATCCATCTTCTGGCCCGTCGGCATTGCTCACCAGCCGCCTCGTACAGCTCTGCAACCCCCTCTTCCCCCTCTTCCCCCTCGCCCGCGAGACTCGACCCGACCCGACCCGTAACCGCATACACGTGAAAGCCATCTCTGTAATATTCCTTTTCCCACCTGTGCAACATGGCAACCGCCGCCGAGCTTCCCGTCAACGGCAACTACCCGCAGCAAGGCTACGATGCGACAGCCTACACTGCCGCCGCCACCAGCGCTGCGCCCTCATACGCTGGCTCCCAGCAGAACACCCAGACTCCTAGCGCCGCCGCCGCCGAGATTCCCAAGGACGAGGTCGGCTGGTACTTTGTCGAGCAGTACTACACCACATTGAGCAGAAGCCCTGACAGGCTCTACGTAAGTTCTTCGCCCTGCACCTCAATTGCCACGGCTGACGTCCTTTCAGCTCTTCTACAACAAGCGTTCGCAGTTCGTCTCCGGCAACGAGGAGGACAAGGTCAATGTTTGCGTTGGCCAAAAGGTGTGTTGACTGCAAATCCCATGATCCACCACTGTCTGACAAGATCATCGCAGGCCATCAACGACCGCATCAAGGAGCTCGATTTCCACGACACCAAAGTCCGCGTCACCAACGTTGACTCGCAGGGCTCCGACGCAAACATCGTCATCCAGGTCATCGGCGAGATTTCTAACAAGGGCCAGCCGCACAAGCGCTTTGCGCAGACTTTCGTGCTTGCCGAGCAGACCAACGGCTACTTTGTCCTCAATGACATCTTCCGATACCTTGCAGAGGAACCGGAGGAGGAAGAGGAGCTGCAGCAGGACGCTTCTGCAGCTGCCACGGGTGTCCAGGAGCCTGCGCCGACGGCAGCCGCACCCGAGAATGCACAATTGAACGAGAGCGATGACACCGCAAACACCGAGGATGATCTGACTAAGGTCGACCAGAAGCTTGAGGAGACTCGCTTGGAAGAGCCGGTTAGCGAATCTGCTCCAGCCGCTGCCGTGAATGGTACCCCCGATCTCGAGCCCACCGAGGTCGCAGAGGCCGATGAGGCTCCTGCTGCTGCTGTGTCTGCAGCTGAGGAGGCACCAAGCAAAGAGCCTGAAGCACCTGTTGAGGAGGCGGCTATTGAAGAAGAGAAACCCAAGGATCCTGCTCCCACGCCCGCTGCTCCCAAGACCGCCACTGCAGCTACTCCTGCTGCCCCTGCCAAACCAGCCGTTCCCAAGTCGTGGGCCGCTCTCGCTGCCTCGGCTCACAAGGTTGCAACCCCCGTTGTTCCGACTGCGGCCACGCCTCAAACATCGTCGCAGTCAAAGGCAACTTCCTCGACCCCAACCCAACCTTTGGCCGTCCCCACTCCCGCTGCCGCTTCCGTCCCAGCTCGTGAACCTTCGCCGGCCAACAGCCAGGGCGATGCGGCGGGCTGGCAAACGGCAGGCACTAAGAAAGAACAGTCTCGCGGCCAAGCCCAGGCTTCGTCGGAAGCTGACCAGAGGCGCGCTTACATCAAGAATGTCTATAGCCAGGTCGAGGAGGGTGCTCTGAAGGCTGCCTTGTCCAAGTTTGGGGAGATCGAGCATCTCGACATCAGCCGCCAGAAGGTATGAAAACAACCGTGACGCATGCTTAGCTGGCTAACCCTGTGACCAGAACTGCGCTTTCGTCGACTTCAAGACGTCGGCAGCATTCCAGGCCGCCGTCGGCGCCAACCCACACACGGTCAATGGGATCGAACTCAAGGTTGAGGAGCGCAAGCTTCGTCCCCAGCCGGGCGGCTTTGGCAACAACTTCCGCGGTGGCCCAGGCCGTGGTCGCGGTTTCGGCGGCCAGTCTCGCGGCGGAGGCTTTCCTCGCGGCGGCCGCGGTGGGTCGGTACGTGGACGTGGTGCTGCTCCTCAAGAATCGTAAAGAAGCCAAGGGCGGTCATGTTTCCTCTCGGCACACACGGTGCACCTCCCCATGAAAGGCTCTCTCGAAGACTGGACCTTGGCTGGACGATGACGACTGACGTCTCCATTAACGTGTACTGTATCCGCCCTTTGGCGCGTGTCCAAAAGTTAGGTCTCTGTTTCGGCAAAAGTAGGGGCGTCTGCGTTCATATTTCTTTGCTACGGCGCCCAAGTAGCCTTGCATAGCGTCTCCTTTGTTGGCATTCCCCTGTACCCTTATGTACATGTTCGGCACTGTGTTTTAGCACATGTTTTCATTTCATCTGTTCATCATTTTTTGATATCCTCTTTTACCGGGCAGGGCATCTCCGGGGTCTGGACAGGAGCAAGGGACGTCGGGTGTCATTTACTTGGGTAGGGTTTATGTGGAAGGGTCCATGTGGAGGTTAGACGGCGAATGTGGGCGAGAGGTAGATGGCGGCGAGGGTTTGGGGGAGCAGGTAGCAGAGGGAACGTATGGGTTGTGGAAGGGTGTCATGCTATGGAGGTCACGTATGTATGATAGGAGCCATGATATGTACACGCCTGTGCGTTTGCTAGGTACAGAATGATTTGATGCCGAGGTGGTGGTGCAGGTGTATGCGCAGGTGACGGACAGGGCGCAAGGGGATGGGGCCAATGGGGCGACTGGCGTGCAGGCGGGGCGGCAGCGCGGCCGGGAAAGCAGCATGCGACTTGGCTCTACCTACGGCAGCAGCAGTGGCAGGAGCGGCAACAGCAGCAGCAGTAAAAGACGCGCAACCCCGGATTACCTGGGAGGGGTTGCCACCCATCACATCAGTCCCGTTGCAGTCTACTTATCCTGGAGTACAGTACTGTACTGTACATACACAGCACGGTCCACGAGCGGGGTTGCGGGGTCCCCCGACGTCGATTCCGCCATCGCCCAAGCACCCCTTGACGCCTCCACATGGGCAGCCAGACATCCACTCACCACGAGCTACACAACCGACTCTCACCATGCGACCGCTATCGGGCGGCGATGGCCCTTCCTCTGCCAGACCGCCCTCGCGCAATGCCGCCGCGCCGTCGAGCCACGCGCCGACCACCTTCTTCATGAGGTCCGCCGAGGACGTCGAGCATCGGGAAACCACCTTTGGCGTCCAGAGCCTGACGGACCACCTCGAGACCGCCTTGGACTCCAAACACACACCCCTCGCCAGACGAAGCCTGCCACAACCCCCGCACGAGCCCGAGCCGTCGTCCCAGTCACCCAAACCATCCCGTCAACACTCCCCATCCGACCGCCTTCCCCCCGATGGCCCCGTGCTCGATGATTCGGCCAGCTTCCCGCAGCTGGTCATGCCGAGCATACAAATGCCATCCCGCCGCCCGTTTACCACAAAGGGAAAGGCCATGGGCAAGCTGAAAGTGCTTCTTGCCGGCCAGACGGGTATGTTTTTCGCTACTGTCGTCTTGTGGCTGCGTCTTAATCCCCTTTCTTAGCAATCGGCAAGACATCCCTCATACGCTCCATGGTCCAGCTTTGCGAAGACATCGTGCATGTGGATTCCCTGTCTCCATTCAGCTCCACATCACACGCCCCGCCGCAGACTCCAAAATCGCGTAAAAGGAAGCCCGGTCCTCCCACTACGTCACACATCACCGAGACACATGCAAGCACAAAATCATATCCGCCCTGGTGGACCGACGTTCAAGAGTCGCGCCTGCTTCGGAGACGGAAGAGCAGCACCGACGCGGTCTTGGAACGTAATATCTGCTTTGTCGATACTCCTGGTTACAGCTACGACAGCTCCAAGGTTGAAGACATGACACGAGTTGTCGATTATGTCGAAAATCTGTTACACCAAACCACTGCAGTCCAAACCATGGATGATGGTGACTTGGTCGGCCTTATCAGCGGCAGCGGCGGCATCGCTGTCGACGTGGTCTTGTATCTCCTCCCTCCAAGCAAGTCAAAGTCCCCTTCTTCCCCGCCTTGTCTAACAACTAGCTAGGTCATGACATCTCCTCTGACATAGAGTTCATGCAACGGCTATCCGCCATCACAAACGTCATACCCGTTATAGCCAAGTCTGATACACTTTCTTCGGCTGAACTCATAGCTGTCAAGACATCTATCCTTGCACGACTGCAGACAACATCCGTGAAACCCTTCTTTTTTGGTCATGCAGTCGACGACGCACTGCTTGCAGTCCAAGAACTTTCGCTGCAGCAGCCCTCCTCACTCGTACAATTTGAGAGCGTGGCGGCATCGGGAATTACAGAACTTTCGTTCCCTGTTCCAACACATCCTTATGCTATTTCTTCACAATTGGGATCAGACACGGACAATATGGATGCTTCACTTCTCATGTCTTCCGACTATGTCCAGCCATTGCTACCTTCCGAGCTTGCAGCCCTCGTGGATGCCATCTTTGATCCGGAATCCATCGCATGGTTACGCCATTCTGCAGCGAAGAAGTTCGTAAAATGGCGACGACGGGGCAAGTTGCCTGGTGATCCTCTCCATACCTTGCAAATGCAGCAACAACCTCCTCTACGTCGTGGCAGTGCGTCCACAAGCGCCTCCATGGGACTGAACGGTGCCGTTATGCACAGTGGGTGGTCCAGCTTCTTCTCCAGGCCAAGCTAACTATACGCCAGCCTCTTCATCATCTTCTGTTTTTACTGTAGCGTCTCCCTCGGGTGTCCTCGTTCCTCACACAAGCTCGCCTTTCTACCCTTCTAACCTCCAATCTCCTTTTCCCGCATCTTCCCCCTCTCTCGCACTCACTTGCCCCGAAACTCTTGACCATCCGCCTGATTTCTCTCTTACGCGGCTCAGCAATGCTGCACAAGGCGAACAGCGACTTGCAGATGTGAGGCTAGCCAAATGGGCAACGGATCTCCAGCGGAGTCTCCGCAACGAAAAAGACCGGTATGAGGAATTACAGCGTAGTGAGCGCGCCAGATGGCTTCTTGAACGTGTGGGAGAAGAGGTGGCTAGTGGTAACATAGTCGCTTCACCTGGAGGCTCTCCCAGAGCAGACTGGGCTGTCGTAAGACATGGAGATGGTAAAAAGGTAAACATGAACGCAGGTCAACATTATGCGAGAAGGGCAGGACTGGATTCCAGAGATCCACTTGGGCTATGCGATTTCAGCGATGAGGTCAAGAGAAGAGGTTATGTTTTTGTGAAGGTGCTAGGTGGTGTGAGCGTCTTGGGAGCTGTCATGGTCAGTGCAGTGAGGACCTTGGGGTGGGAAGTGGGGTTACCCGAAGGGGCTGGGCTTTGGAAATGGTTTGTAGGCCAGACCGACTGACCGATCTTTGAAGATACTTGTGGGAATCTGTGCTGGATTTAAAATGCACGCTGCGGTGTTAATGGTGCTTATACCCATGGAAACGAACCCGGGCGGACTGATGTGCAGCCGACTCATGGTTGATAGACAAGGTATTTCACTCACTATGTGTTCAATTAATAACATTGTCCAAACTCGTATCATCCAAACGACAATGTATTGTCGATCAATCATCCTGTGGGCGGAATTCGAACAGGCATCACGCGGAAAAAACATTTGTATCAGATCATTTTCATTATTTTCATTACCTGCCAATCCATCAAGATCGACAGAAGGAGCTTGGTTCTGCTAGCCAGAAATATTGACGATCAAGTCCCATTCGAAAGTGCAGGTGGACGCTTGTACACATGAACCCTATCTTTAGACATCCGACATGACATCGTAGCCGCTGCGACGATCGAACGCCTCTCGGAAAAGATTGCATGAGAGTGGTTTCCATAACCGAAAGTCAATATGATCGCGCGGGAAGATAAGGTGTGCAGAGTAGGACGAATGCCAAGCATCAGCCTAGTTTTCACCGCCCCAGCCATCGTCGCCTCCAGCAGAGACTTCAACACCAGCACCACCAAATCCAGCATTGAGTTCAACAGCAGCATCGGCTTCGATCGCAGAGCCACCGAAACCTCCGGTGTCAAAATCGTCAGCCTCAGACTCCTCGTCAGTGCCGTCATTCCACATGATGTTGGCAGGATCCTCGGGCTTGTGAATCTCCAAGAAGTCAGGCACGACCTGGTTGGACTCAACCAAGAGCTTCACAAGCTTTGGCGCGATATCGTTGTTGCGGTCGTTGAAGAACGAAGACGCCTTGCCCTCGTTGCCAATGCGCGCCGTACGGCCAATGCGGTGGACATATTCAGTGATACCATCGTGTGACGTAGAGGGAAGATCATAGTTGATGATGTGCTTGACGTTAGCAACATCCAAGCCTCGAGCCGTGACACCAGTAGCTACCAGGATCGGGCACTTGCCAGTCTTGAAAGCACGCCTTGAGTTCGTTAGCCATGAATCACATCAATGATTGGTGGACTCACAAAGCATCTTCGCGCTCACGCTGCGTACGGTCAGAGTGGATTGAAGTCGACGGAAGACCCTTGTTGTACAAGAAGTCATCCACGATATCGCACTTTGCCTTGGCATTAACGAACACGATGGTACGCTGGGGACCTTCGCTGAAGATCAGATCAAATAAGGCCTGGTTCTTGTGTTGATCATCCACCTGCGTGCGCTGTTAGCAGAGTTGATGAAAAACTACAATCAATATGACTTACATAGATGATGTCCTGCTTGATGTTGCTGTGCGTGCTACCGATGCGGCCGACTTTGATGCGGACAAAGTCTTCCTCCATAATGTCACGTGCAAGCTTGCGGGCCTCCTTGGAGAAGGTGGCCGAGAACATAAGGTAGGTGTGGTCGGCGTCAACATTGGTATCTTCATCATTAGTAGAGTTTAAAGGTTGCAAGAGGGGGAAAGGGGTTCATACCAGAATTAGCACCGAAGAGAGTCTCCATGAATTCCTCCCAACCATCAGAGAGCAACTCATCAGCCTCGTCAATGACAGTGAACCTATACAGTCAGCATGGGGAAAAAGCGGTTCATCAGATGCAACACCCACTTGAGACGAGCTAGGGAAAGTAGGTTGGGGTTTTTCATGAAGTCCATCAAGCGACCGGGAGTGGCCACGAGAATGTCGCAACCACGCTCCAACTGTTCGCGCTGGTTCCGAGTCGGAGCACCACCATAGGCGACGCAAGGACGCATCATTGTACGATAGCAAAGGCGGCGTGCCTCGTCGAAGATTTGACAGGCCAACTCGCGGGTCGGGCACACTACAAGAACGAGGGGCTCGGCACGAACACGGGGGCTGTCGGGAGATGGACGAGGACCTTGCAGCATACGCGCCTTTCCCATGAGCTTGGAGAGAATAGGCAGCAGGAAAGCTGCGGTCTTGCCAGAACCTAAATGAAGTGAGGATACAAGGCTAGATAGAGCGAGTGCGAGACTTACCAGTCTGAGCGATGCCAACAACGTCATGACCAGTCAGAACGGCCGGGATGCAATAGGCCTGGATTGGAGTTGGGACAGTGTACTTGCAATGCTTCACGTTTTCAAGAATGACAGGATGCAATCCAGCCTCCTCGAACTATAGTAGTAGGTAGCCGTTAGCCATGAGGCGGAATAAGTATGCTAGGGTTGACTTACAGAGCGGAAGGGCTGGATCTTCTCCGAGCCGTCGATGTTGACCTCAAACGAATCGTAGATGCGGAAGCTGTTGCCCTGTCGCTGCATGTCGGGATCATTGAACAGCTCCTTCTCAAGCGCCAGGTTCTCGGGACCGACGTCGCCATACTCGTCCGCCCATTCGTACACCACTGCGTCGGACAGCCACTTGACGTCTTCCGGGTGTGTGTCTTCAGCTCCGGCATCAGGGTCGCCGGCGCCGCCATACTCGAACGGAATCGGCTTCTGCCAGCCCGCTTCGGTCGCACGCTGGAGATCCTCGGCCTTCTGCTGAGCTTTCACAGCGGCAGCGGCAGGAGCATCGGTGTCCAAGACACCATTAACCTACACCTTGTTAGCAGGTTCTCCACGCTCAATGTGCTTAGCTCTGGCAGCATAGGAGGAGCAAACCAAAGGCCATGCGGGGGGATCCTGGCCGTTGGGGACAACTTACGCCGGTGTCGGACATGTCGACGTCTTGTATTGGAGGCTCTCTGAAGCGAATAGCTGGTTCGTGGGGAGAGGTAGAGAGAACTATTAGGATGGTGGTGGTGACAAACAGGTGCTGAGGGGCTTAGATGTTGTGAGGTGCAGCAGCTATTTATATAGCCACGGAAACTGCAGGCTAGCTTAGTCGGGTGAAAGACGATAAGAAAGGAAGGAGCGTCACTAGAAGTTTCTATGGCGGCGTATTTGTGGATAGAATAGGTGAGAGACATGGCGGCATCAGTGCTGGCGGTGAGAAAGCGGCGGCGTCGGGGGAGAGCAGCGGCGTTGGCGGTTGGGAATCTCTCTCAACAGCGTGAGAGAAAGGATTACCAGGTAAGCCAAAAGATATTGCAGACATCAAAGATAGCCATGCATAAACTAGAATCATGGAAAACCCTACAGCAGGGGTTGGGAGGCCAGAGACTATTCAGATGACTCGAACTATAAATGTCCTCCGAGGTAGAAGCGATTTGACTCTTGAGTATTGCACTGGCTTTGGCTGTCCTTGAGAGCTTCAGAATCCATGATCCAACAAACTACTGCGTTCTGGAGAATACCATCCGAGAGCCTGGGTAAAATACAACATCTACTGTCTATCTACGCCACTGTACATAGGAGGGGTCTTGGTATCACAAGATCCAGAGACTCGGTATTTGATTCGGTGGTATGTGACTACCAAAGTATGTATCTAGTTCAAAGGAGCTAAGATTTGGGCATGATGAACCGCTTTTTAGTGCTCATTAGCCACTGTATAAGTGTTGTGGTTTGCGGTTACGAATGCAGTGAGGAGGAATACCCAAGGACAGCAAGCTAATATTTCCCCTCAAGAATTACTTGATTTGAGAAGACTGCGGTAGCAAAGCATTACCAAGTCTTACGTTAAGTATTTTTATAAGGGAGATTCGAAGTGAGGTGTTATCTAGGGGGCTGAATGCAAACAATTGGTGTTCTACAGCATTGAAACAGTGCTTGCACTAAAAATAGCTTTGGTTCCAAGGTTGTTACTAACAAACCTGTCCCCAGAAAACTTTTGGTTTGTGTGGCTGAATGTTTTTAGTCATCCTGTTTGGTTGGTAAACCTCTCCAGCGGTAACAGCAATCAAAGACGAAAAAACAAGTTGGACCAAAAGCTTTTGCAGTTCTCGAGAGAATTTGCGATTATAGAAACTATGGATCATTACAATATCGTCTGCAGAGGTCGAAATCGAGTGCACTATCTTTGAGCTCTTCACTGAATCGACCGAACAGAGCTTTTTTTTTTACTATCCCATACATATGAGCTCTTTCCAATACTCCGGGATTTCTATAGTACAGTAAGGATAAAGATAGAATCAAAATAGTAGATTCCATGAGAGCCCTGAGGTACGCAATTTATGATGGGAGAGCATGATATGTGAATTGTTATTGTCTGAGTGCTATAGGTGGTAGTACCTAGGTGTCTTCTGGGTGGTTTCAGGTGCGTACCTGCTTAGGCAGTTAGAACGAAATTTGTAGAAGAAACATGTATACGTACGACAACATGCTTAGGTGTAAATGGAATTGTCAATGCCCTTGTTTCTACTTACGAAGCTGCTACCTTTATTTGCCGCAATGCACTTATCGTTTCAACCTTTTCAAGCAAGATTTTAGGCTCGCTTAGAATGCTCAGCGCCCCTGCTTCGCTCACTCGATCCACCAATCATGTGACGGGTATATGTGTCCAGGTGCCCAGGTGTCCAGGTGATCAATTCCAAGGCTGCTATGTACATAGGCACAGTGTATCGACTTACCATGTGCCATTACGTCATCGCCGTTCGCGTGCACGCAGACCTGTACCCTTGTGAATGCCTGCGACTTTACCCTTGTAACTCATATGTGCACTGACAGACCCTCGCTACATATACCTAATCATCCATCGTTTCTTTGTCGGGTAGAAGATAACATTCCAAGTCCACCGACAGCAAAACCTCCTAGAAGATGAATGACCCGGGATTGGATGAGCCTGCACAACAGGCTGCAGAAGATGTCGAGAAAAATGTATTCAAGACTGACAAGAAGAAGTCCGAAGCTGAGGAGCAGAAATACCTTGATCCAAGGCAGGAATTTCGATACTGCACGAATGCCATTGTATCTGACGAGATACAGTCGCTGGTGGTTCGCATCAACAGCGTGTCCACTGATTGCTGGTACTTTTGGTCCTATTGCAAACGTATGTCGAGATACTCCTTTCTGCCTTATACTGATAAGCGTCTAAATATTCCTCCCGACGTCTTCCCAACATGAACCAATACTGATCCTCATCCCTTCATCTAGGCTTTCTCCATATGCGCACTTGTTGAAAAATGGAGACTGTACATACCACCAGGAAATGACGAAGGCCATGGTTCGAAAGTCGAAGATCCGAAATGGCTTGTCGCGGTCAACTCGATTTCGCTGATATTCGCACTCGTTGCGAACATGGCGTTGCTACTCAACATGACCAGGCGATTATCATTTGCAATCGCACAGCCCATCACAATTGTTGGATGGCTTTTATCCGCATCGTTACTGATCGTACTAGTGGCTGTCGCTTCGACAAACGTTTTCCGAATCCAACCCATGACAGAACATGCTCTGAGTCAGGCGTTTTACTACGGTATCATAGCAGCAGGCATTTACTTCATCATAGCATCTATGATGATACTGAATGTGTATGGTGCCTACCGAGGTCACTATCCAAAGGAATTTCGACTTACGCCCAGTCAACGTACACTGATGTTACAAACCATTAGCTTCATGGTGTATTTGCTTTTGGGTGCACTGGTATTCTCTAAAGTTGAAGGCTGGAACTACCTCGATGCTGTATACTGGGCCGACTTTACACTACTGACGGTCGGTGTTGGTGGCGAGTTTGTACCCAAAACGCATGTCGGACGCTCGTTATTCTTTTTCTACGCCATTGGCGGAGTGGTCATGCTCGGTCTAGTCGTTGGTTCTGTGAGATCACTTGTACTTGACAGAGGAAAGGAGAAGATGTCGGCACGATTCATGGAGGTGAAGAGACGTGAAGTTCTTGCTTCTATTGATAACGAGAACAGGACCATCCAGCTGAGTCCATGGAAAAAGATCAAATATTCCGAAAATGGCCTTAACGAAGCGCAGAGAAGGAAACAGGAATTCAGAATCATGCGTCGCATTCAGAAAAAGGCCGAGCGACGGAGGCGTTATACCGCGCTAGCTATGTCTTCTGCTGCAGCATTTCTCCTTTGGTTTCTCGGCGCCTTGGTATTCAAGCATTCAGAAAAACCCCAGGGATGGAGCTACTTTTTATCCTTATATTTCGCTTACACCTCGCTGCTGACTATTGGATATGGTGATATCTCTCCAACAAGTAACTCTGGAAAGTCATTCTTCGTCTTCTGGAGTCTAGTCGCCGTTCCAACACTTACCATCTTCATCGGCGATATGGGGCAAACAGTAATCAAGGCTTTCCGCGATGTGACAATCTGGGTTGGATCGATTACAGTACTCCCCGGGGAGCAAGGCATCGGCGGGAATTTAAAGCTCGGTTTCCAAAGACTAAAGTTGTTGAAGGGAGTCAGTCAGGATGACAAAAGCGAAGACGAGGAAACAGAGACAGGTGTGCCGAAATCGACAGTGCAGGATCGTCTTGCGAGACATATCGAAGAAGGTGAGCTAGCAGAGGCAGAGATGGCTAGCGAGCACGGAGATGATGTCGAACGAGACATTCACTTCTACCATTACATTCTCGCTAAGGAATTGCGGCATGTTCTGCGAGATGTAGATGCTTCGCCTCCGAAACAGTATACATATCAAGAATGGAGTTATTACCTGCGACTGATCGGTCAGAACGAAGACGACCCTTCTGGTCATCGCAAACCAAAGATACATAGCCAGCAATCATCGCATGGTTCTGACCTCGGTATAGCAAATGAAGGCGGAGGTGACGCATGGAGCTGGCTAGGTGTGAGGAGTCCGTTGATGGGAAGTAAGTCTGAAGCGGAATGGCTTTTGAATAGTCTATCCGTAGCTCTAGAGCGTGAGATGCTCATGATGAGGGGCTCGAGGGCGAAGAGAAGACCCCCTCCGGTGTCAGTGGTGGATCTGAGGAACAGCAGATACAACTCTGGCGCCAATCCGGGGCAGGATTCGAAAGGTGATGTTGGTGCGGCTGAGGTCAGGAGAAGGGGCAAACAAATTCTGTGAAAAGTGGAACCACAAACGCGTAAAGTATGTCAACAACCTATGAGCCATTCACATCCAAACTGCGTGTGTTTGAATCTACAGTCTCTAAGAGGATTCACGAAACCAAAGAATCACAAGCTTTGATTCAGGATTGTGCCACTCCAGTCTTTTCCCTAACTGAGCCCTCTGGACAATATAAACTTACGATACAGCCATTCCAACCCACCAACATTCGGTACCAGTCATGAACGTCAAGGGACTACCTACTATCACTCTTGCACCGCCAGCTGTTCTAATCTCATCCCGTTCACTGAATGTACGGTCCTTTGCGGTCATTCCGCTTGTCATCAGTCTCTTGACAGCGACCGTCACTGCTATCTATGTCTGGAAGCTGTGGCAACGTGAAGATAAATTCTATGTGGAGGATTCTTGGTCTGAAGATGAAGAAGGGAGAAAAAAGAACCAGCATGGAGCAACGGTCGCGGTTGAGGGGCCTGATATTTTGGTACATGAAGGACGACCAGATACACCAAAGAGCCTGATAGCTGCACGCCAAGGTACATGGTCTCCCAGACTAAAAGTCGGTCCAGAAGTAGCACAGCGACGACTCATAACACCAGAAAGTCTTGGGCCGACACCTACCAGGGAAGCACTGGTCGACCCTGAGGTAGCGGAGGCTGGTCCAACACGTCGACAGGTTCTCAGTCCATCGGCAAGAGAAGCCTTAGCACGACGTGGTATCTCTAGTCCATTCACAATGAGAGCCAACATGCCCTATAATATCAAAGACTCTGCTTGGGCTGCAGAGAGAAATCAGGAGCAAGGGGTCCGCCACAATCCGGCACAAGATTCAGCCCCGAAGCTTTCACCAAACTCAATCCTGCTTCGACCTCAGGCGCTTCTCTCCATTCCTCAAAACGAGTCCACCGTCCCCATGACCGACGAGGTAGCCTCCTACCAATCCATTGATAACTGGGAACACAGTAGCATTGGAGCCCTAGGTCCCAGCCATGGTACCGACGATGCTGGCGCAACACCTCCGACTCTCCCGCAGTCTCACGAGGATTCTACTTATGATGGAAGATCTCCCAGACTCTCGGCAGTCAAGTATGGCGTTGCCGGACGCCCAGCTCAGTCGGCAAAGTCGAAACCGGAAACGGAGAAGACGGAATGCACTGTTGCAACGTCGAGCATGGTCCGACAAAGCGGTATCGACTGGGACGATGATGAGGACAGTCTCGTGAGCAGCAGTTTCACCAAGTACAGTAGCGGGATTGGTCGCATCAGTTACCGGGATAGGTTTGCCGATTATTAGCTGCCTGCACTCGATGAGTCTGTATATTGATCGTGCCGGCGTGCCGCAAGGATGATGCAGTGTACAACAGAGGAATGATTTCTTCACGTACATGGTAGTTGATGCAGACAAGTAAAGAACATCAAGGTCTACCCTAAAACGATCGTACGTGCATCTTCACACGCACTCTTCACCTCAACACTAACATCATTGACATAAGCATGTAAAAGATCAAAGCCAAAACCATAACATAATTCCCCGATCTGAACTCTTGTAGCAGAGACAATTTTTCTCCCTCACAGTTTCTTTGGTGTCAATGTGGTATTCGCACTGGGAACCTTCCGTGACTGAAAAAAACGGGCTTCCCAAGCTGCCGTGGTCAGAAACGAACTCATGGTGTGTTTGAGGGTGCGGGGTTAGGAACAGAGAGCGTGGAGCAGATGAAAACGGAGCATTGTCTAAAGACGAAGGCGTGGTATTGTAAGCTGCATGAACAGGGCAACATGGGTTTGACGATGCGGCTAACGTTGGCTGGAAGCAGATACCATGCTTTCCGAGGGGCCAAGGCCATCGTCTACTGCTACTGGAGAGCCTGGCACCGGCAAGAGAATGAGACGAGAGGAGTCATGATGACGGTTCACACACGAAGCCGCTGCACGCAAGCGGTGTCACACGGGTAGGTGTGGGTATGTAGGTACTGTATGCATGGCCGCCCGCAGATACGGGAGGGGCGCATCCATTCACAGGCGCAACAAGCATTCGCAGGGTCTGTCGTGCCCGGGCATGTCCATAGATACTTGTAGAGTGCATTGTTTCAATGTTGCAAGTACTTGGACCATGCGCATAGACTTGGGAGGCGTGGTGTCGGCTCGGCGCAATTCCACGAGCGGGCCGTGCGGCCGACTGGTGTGGAGAAAGGCAGAGAAAGTTTGGGGGCATTTTCGCACCTCGTCTTCAGAGCCAGCTCGCTTCCTCCTCTGCACACTTCAATTGATACCCGCCCTCGCACGGCACCTTGCACTCTTCTCTGTCCATACCATTGTAGCGTTTCTTTCGGTGTCCTTTTAGCTAAGCGATACCTCGTTGCTCTGCGCCCTTGCCCCTTTCGCTGTCCTCGTCCCCTTCCCGTCCCCTTCCCTTCTCCCTCCCCTTCTCCTTCCCCCTCCTCCAACGTTCAACGTCCACCTGCCGTCCATCATGCCCGGCGTGAAGGATGTGGCCTACTATGCCGTCCACCCGCAGCAACTGCGTTCAATCATCCAGTGGTAAGTGGCCACGGTCGCCGCGCCCACGCACACCGCCGTCCGCTAATCGGGTGCAGGAAGGTCTGGCACAACCCCGTGCACGAGCGTGATGAGTCCAAGGAGAGCGAGTCGCTGAAGCGATGCTTCCATTTTCTGGCCATGACCAGCCGCAGCTTCGTGGCCGTCATTCTGGAGCTGCACCCGGACATCCTCGTCTCCGTCGCCATCTTCTATCTGGTCCTGCGCGGCCTTGACACCATCGAAGATGACATGACGATACCATTGGCGAAGAAGGAGCCCATCCTTCGCGACTTCCACAACATCATCGAGCAGGACGGATGGACCTTCACCGAGAACGGTCCAAACGAGAAGGACAGACAGCTCTGTGTCGAGTTCAATGTCGTCATTGAGGAGTTCAAGAAGCTCAAGCCTGCCCACCAGGCCATCATCAAGGACATCACCAAGCGCATGGGCAACGGGATGGCCGACTATGTCAAGAAAGGCGAGCTTGGCATCAACGACAACGGCGTCAACACGGTCAAGGACTACGAGAAGTACTGTCACTACGTTGCAGGCCTTGTCGGCGAAGGCTGCACGCGCCTGTTCGTCGAAGAGGGCAAGGCGAATCCCGCCCTCCTCAAGAGGACCGACTTGCACGAGTCCATGGGCCAGTTCTTGCAGCAAGTCAACATCATCCGTGACATCAAGGAAGATTTTGACGACAAGCGACGATTCTGGCCCAAAGAAATCTGGTCCAAGCACGTCGAGAACTTTGAGGACCTCTTCAAGCCTGAGAATAAGGACAAGGCACTTGCCGCCAGCTCGGAAATGATCTTGACGGCGTTGAAACGGGCCGATGACTGCCTGTTCTATCTCGCCGGCATCAAGGAGCAGAGCGTGTTCAATTTCTGCGCCATCCCCCAGTCCATGGCTATAGCCACCCTTGAAGTTTGCTTTCAGAATCATGACATCTTCAAGCGAAATGTCAAGATCACGAAGGGCGACGCGTGCAAACTGATGCTCGAATCCACACAGAACCTTCAGCTAGTTTGCGACGTGTTCAAGCGATACACGCGCAAGATTCAAAAGAAGAACAACCCCCACGACCCCAACTTCCTCCAGATCAGCATTGCTTGTGGAAAGGTAAATGACCCGACATTGATCTCGATGCAATACTTACTGGCTGGACACAGGTCGAGCAATTCATCGAAAGCATCTTCCCCTCACAGAAGCCGCCTGTCGACGACAAGAAGAGCCCTGTCAGTGCAGAAGAGGCCAGAAGATTGAGGAAGGAGGCGGAAGAGTCGAAGTGGGAGACGATCTACATGATATCAGCTGTGGTTGGCACCATCTTGGTCATCTCGGCAATGATGGTAAGTGGGACTTGGGCCAGTGGTTTGGTGGTTGCTGACGTTTTCTTAGCTGGTCATTGCCTGGCTGGCAGGCGCACGATTCGACATTGCTCTAAACCAAGCCAAAGAGCAACTGGGACAGCTTCTAGGCACGAGTGGTCCGAGCAATTCCAGCGCAGCGATGGATGCCAAATCTTCATCCGAGCACGGCGAGTTATAGTCGCAAGCGAGCACAGTTGTGCATGTTCATCATGTCGATAGGTAGTTGTAATACTCGGCAGGTCCTTTCTTGTATGCAGGTATCAGTACATACCATATCAGCCAATACTAATGTTTAGCTTCACGGGTGCTCCTGGTGCCCCTTGCGTCTCTTTCCCGTCCACTCTGTGTATCGTGATGTTACAATAGCACGGATGTCAAATTGCAATCCTGCCTCTCCATGGCTGTGGTTGTGCCGCTTTAGAAGTGCTTACATCGAACAACGCCTTGCTCGGCGACGAGGCTGCTTCCAGTCTGGCTCTCTTAGTGGGCTCGGTTGGGAGTGGTGGCGTGGACATATATATCTTCATGTAGTTGATCCAATTGACATGATTTTGTGGCCTGAATTGCAGACCATGCGTGCCGCGCGCTGACGTGTGATTGAGCAGCAGCTGACGAGTATGAATGCCCCAGTGCTGCGGCATGTGCATAGTTTCACGAGCGTTTCCGAGGCGGAATCTGGTGTGCGGTGCCAAGACATCTCGCGCCGCTGCGGCAAACGGCTTTTGATTTTCATCGCGCGCAAGAGCAGCCAACAGACCGCGCCCGCCCACATTCTCACTTGAGCAAGCAAGCAAGCAAGCAAGCAAGCAAGCAGGCAACAAGGCAAGCAAGCAAGCCAGCGACCGAGCGAGCAGATAAACAAACAGACAAACGAGCGAACAGCGACTGCGCCGCGGCTGCTCTCTTTGCATATCGCCTGGCGCGACTCACTGCAGCCCCTCCGTTGCTCACCCACCTCGACCCTCTTTGCCTCTACACAACCTCCAACCTCCACCTTCTCCTCCGCCGCCGCCGCCACCCACCTTCGGCGCACCTTTCCTAACCAAAAATCTCCTCTCGTCCCATCGTAGCAACATGGCCGACGTGGCAACGGCTCCTCAGCCCGACCAGCAGGTTGACCTAAACACCATACCCATTTCGCCGTCCGACGAAACTTCTGGCGAGTCCAAGGAGCAGGGCTCGACCACGGCGCCTTCCGACGGCGAGATCCGGACCGTCTTCCATGATGCCGACAACTTCAACGTGAAGCACCCGCTCATGCACACATGGACCCTATGGTTCACCAAGCCTCCGAGTGGAAAGGTATGTTCTTCCACGCCCGCTGACTTCCCAGCATTTGCTAACCGGTGTAGGGCGATAACTGGAATGAACTCCTCAAGGAAGTCATCTCGTTTGACTCGGTCGAAGAGTTTTGGGGTATCTATGTAGGCTCAACCCAGGCAGTTAGAAGTCGGCCGTGCTAATGCGGCAGCAGAACAACATCACGCCCACGTCGGATCTCGCACTCAAGTCAGACTATCATCTCTTCAAAGAGGGCGTTCGCCCCGAGTGGGAGGACGCGCAAAACAAGCACGGCGGCAAGTGGGCCTTCCAGTTCAAGGACAAGAAAGCCGTCAACATTGACGCCCTGTGGCTGCACGTCATGCTTGCTGCCATCGGTGAAAATCTGGAAGATGAAGAGGACAACGAAGTCATGGGCGTGGTGGTGAATGTCCGCCGCGGCTTCTACCGCATCGGTCTATGGACCAGGACGGTCGGCAAGGCACTTCCAGGTGAACAGGGCAAGAACCGCACTTTTGAGCAGGGCAAGGAGACGCTTGCCAAGATTGGCAAGCGGTTCAAGCAGGCATTGCAGCTCAAGGAGAACGACGGAGTGGAATTCTCAGGCCACACTGACGCCGCTCACGCCGGCAGCACTCGGGCCAAGGCCAAGTTTGTCGTTTGAGAGGCTGTTTGGGATTCTACTGCGGCCCGGCCTGGGTTGGGCTGTATTTCTTTGGGTATACCGTCTACATAATTTCCTTTGCAGGGGTGCAGACAAAAGTCGGTACCAGCACATCTTGGCTGGTTGGTTCTAGCATGGCGTCTACGTAGCATGGGCGGCGATGGGTGATACATGGATTTCGTTGCATGATTTACGGGCGCGACGAGTATACCCTACTACGAACAGAGGGTGCAGGCGCGCTTGATAGACGACGGAGTGTTATGCAAACACATGTACGACATGACCACCTGCATGGACCTGCCCGAGTGATTGACCTCATGTCTCGATGCACGTGAAATGATGACCTCCAGGGCTGCCGCGCTCTCTCCCCCTCCCCCTCCTCCCTCTTCCCCTGCCCTCCAACCCCAGGGGCCGCCGTTCCGCCCGCGCTTCCGGCAAGCGTGCAATGTGAAGGCTTGGCGAGCGGTGACGTCTTGGGCGAGGTGGCAGTGGCCCTGCGGCGGTGCAAAAATAATAGACTACAGGTGCTGCCTCGCGTCGGGCCCCAAACAACCCCACCGCCCTCCTGGCCTTTGTCCACCCTTCCCACCCTTCCCACCCCGTTCACCCCTCCTGCACTCCATCCATACCTGTGTGACGATGGTCAAGGAAACCGCCTACTACGACACGCTGGGCGTTCCGCCAACAGCCACTGAGCTCGAGATCAAGAAGGCCTACCGCAAGCTGGCCATCAAGCTGCACCCCGACAAGAACCCCGGCGACGAGACGGCCCACGAGAAGTTCCAGGCCATCGGTGAGGCCTACCAGGTCCTCAGCGACGAGACACTGCGCAAGAACTACGATCAGTATGGCAAGGAAGGCGCCATTCCCCAGAGCGGCTTCGAAGACCCCGCCGAATTCTTCACCATGATCTTCGGCGGCGAGGCCTTCATGGACTGGATCGGCGAGATCTCCCTCATGAAGGACCTCACCAAGACCATGGAGATCTCCATGCGCGAGATGGAGGAGCAGGAGGCCCAACAGGCGGAGGCTGAACAACAAGCCCAGGCCACCGAACACCCCAACACCTCCGATCCCTCGTCGAGCGCTGCGCAAGCCAAACAGGCCGAGGCCCAAGCCGAAGCCGCACCAAGTACTCATGCCGAAGCCCATGTTCCTGCTCCACCGCCTGCCTACGTCGAGACTCCATCCGAGCCAGTTCCAGCCTCCTCCACCGACACCCCAGCTCCAGCCCCAGCCCCAGCCCCGGCCTCTGCTTCTGCTTCTGCTTCTGCCTCGGGTGCGAGCACTCCGCGGCCCGCCCGCGGGGTGCCCACGCGTGCTGCCATCATGGACAAGTCCGAAGAGGATGCACGCCTCGAAGCAGCCGGTGTGACCGACGCCGAGAAGGAGCTGCGAGAGAAGCAGAAGAAGAAGGGTGGTCTGACCAAGGAGCAGCGCGAAGAGTTGGCGGCCTACGAGTTGGAGCGCAAGCGCATCCGGGACGAGCGTGTCCAGACCCTAGCGAAGAAACTGGTCGACCGCATCTCCATATGGACTGAGACGGACAAGGGACCCGATGTCACCAAGGCCTTCAGGGAGAAGACGCAGCTCGAGATTGAGAACCTTAAGATGGAGTCATTTGGTCTGGAGATTCTTCACGCCGTTGGTGCCACCTATCTGTCCAAAGCCACGTCCTTTATCAAATCACAGAAATTCCTTGGTATATCGGGTTTCTTCTCCCGCGTCAAGGACAAGGGCAACTTGGTCAAGGAAACTTGGAACACCATGTCTGCTGCCATTGACGCCCAGCTGACCATGGAAGAGATGGCTAAGCTAGAAGAGAAGGGTGGTGAAGACTGGACCGATGAGAAGAAGGCCGAGTATGAGAAAAAGGTTACGGGCAAGATTCTTGCCGCGGCCTGGCGAGGGAGCAAATTTGAGATACAGAGCGTGCTGCGCGATGTTTGCGATCAGGTCTTGAACGATAAGAAAGTCAAGCTCGAAAAGCGCGTCGAGCGGGCACATGCTCTCGTCATAATCGGCGAGATGTTCTCTAAAGTGAGTTGCTGACATGACTACGCATCAGATGCCGACCAGACAGACACTGACTTAACTCAGGCTGAACGTGACCCTGAGGAAGAAGGCGATTTCATGGCTTTCGAGCAGCTTATGGCCGAGGCTGCTGCGAAAAAGGAAACCAAATCCGACAAAGACAAGAAAAAGCACAAACATCACGAGAAAGAGAAAGCATGAATAACCTCTTAGCTCTCTTCTTTGCCTATAATCCAGTACTGAGGTCTCAAGATCCGGCCAGTGCTGGAATGGGAAATACAGGGGTTGATCATACACGAACGCCTCTATATAAGCTGCCATATCACTACACATGGAGCATTGCTTCTTTAATGCCTGTCTAGTCACCTTTTCTTTCTTTCTATTTCTTTCAATTTAGCGATATCCATAGATTCACTTCTTGATTTGAAATGGCAAGTGTATGGCCTTGGCTGATGATTTTGTGTTAAGAAGAAGCATTGGAGGTGACGTATAAGAAGCTCGGTCGTCCGGGGGGTGGAAAGAGTTTCGATCTGCAGTTCATGCTGAGCACGAGGTTGATGGTATGGAGCAGCAAGTGCGATCCTGTCACCATCGGTGAGCATAGTGACGTCCCAGGTGCTACTCGCTAGTTTCTATAGACTATGGATCGAGTTTCAAATGATATGGGGCGAGAGTGTCGTTTTACCGTAAACTACGACGGAAACAGGACCAACTCCTGGTACACGCATGATATCACGATCCAACCACAATTTATCGCACTTATTAATACGAATATCTATTCTCTTCAGGATTCTTAGCTCTAGATCCGTCTCTTTCCAATAACGTCATCTAAGATTATTTGACCTTGACACAAAAGTACCACACTTGATCTACTGTTCCAACGGTCAACACTTGCACCTGCCCCCACTAACTTTCGACACACATCCACGTCCCTGCTACAACATCACCGAGCTTCAACTTGTTCACAAAACCCTCTACATCCCACCTCGACTTGCTCCATAGACCCCCTTCACTTTTGCTCATTGATAACCTCTCCCGTACCTGCTCACCTGACATCTTCTCTGGTTGCTCCCATACCAAAAACACGTAGCGATGCGGTGCGCTGACCCCTGGCGGCGCAGGCGCTAGCCATGACGCAAGTGGCTTTTCCAAGGTGCCTTTGCCGCCAGTCGCGATGGTCGAAGGCTCAAGGTTGACCCACGTGTTGGTGGCCGTGTCCGTCTTGTACATGGACGAAGGACGGGAGGAGGGTTGTGCGAAGGGAGAGATGACAGCCCTGAGATCTGTGTGTAGGTAGTGCAGGATCGGCGATGCGACTGGAAATGATGGCGAGGGCGCGTCGAGATCCAGTGCAACAGCAATGTACCTCGCTCCTGGAACGTGTGTCCGCAGACAAGAATGGGATAATGAAAAGGTCGGGGGTTTAGTCGCATCTGCCTTGGTTGCAGTTGTCGCCGGTGCGTTTACTTGTATACCAGATGGAAACGTGATGAGGAGAGCTGGATTGGCATCATCCTTGTTTTTATCGAGGAATCTTTTCACCGTCGGAGGGGTAGAGGGCATCGTGGAGTCTCCTCTTTTCCCTGAACTGGCGGGATGCGGCGCGAACTAAAGGCTGTGCGGTGTTGATAAGGACAAGGGAAGGACATGCTTGATGACGGAGGGGGCTTGTTTCGAACTGCCATCGTGACCTGTATTTCGCTTCAACACCCCGCGTTCATACGATCGATATATCTGGGCTTCATTCCACGTGCACAAGGTAGGGCTGCAACGCATTGATATGGCTTCATTGGCCAAACTTTTGGTGTTGGGGAGGCCGGAGGTTAGGCAGGAACCATGGTTTATTGGATCAATCAAGCCATCTAATCAGCCGTCAACATACCTCACGAAGTCATAGTGACTACACGAAGAAAAAAGACTGGTCGCTTCATGCTCTTATAGTTTATTCATAGACTGCAGGGAGCCGTTTCATGGCAGTCTGTAATGTAATGATTACCAGTAGTGATCATGACGAGCAAGTACTCTCCCCTGCCGCTTCCTCCGACAATACAAACTGTAAATCCGCTCATCATCACATAGTTATTCGAACATCATGATATTCATCTGCATTTCCAGCTCATCTGTCATCATTCGTATTTACATGATTCGTCATCAAAAATGTTACCATGCCATCCAACACCCAATCTACCGCACTGGGTTGTCCATTACCAGAATGTTCCAACTTGTCCCATCAAATTTGTGATAGACTCCAATGATATTGGCTTGCGCCATCTTGTGTAATACACTTGTGCGATCCAATCCGCCATCGCTATGCAGTGAGCGAGAGATCTCGAATTTCGAAAGAGGGTATAGAATCGCTTGAACGCAGCACACAAACCAGAAACGACAAACGAAAATTGCTCAATGATTAAACATACGTTAGTTCCAACTGGCCGCCTGGACCTTGAAGAGCGCAGCTCGTAACGAATAAGAATAAAGGAAAGGTGTGAGATGCTAAACACTGACGGTGCGGCGCACACCAACCTCGGGTTTCTGTGCGTACCCTATGAGGAGACGAAAACTGGTACCACGCTTCTCGCACTCGTTGATCAGTGCCTCGTCCCGCCAAATGCTACTCTTGAGTAGGTTGCCCGAGTTTGCAGCGTCTGGTTCGCCAGCCTCGGGAAGTATTAAGGATTCATAACAACGGGAATACCACCAACGACCTACACGAGCCACCATATCCGTGATGGTGTTATCTGTGGATTCGGAAGAGTTGCGTGTACTCAGAAGGTCGGAGAAGGAGACCTCAGCTTTAGATTGCTTGGTGCCTTTGGCTGTAGTGCTGGGTGTTCTGTGCACAGAACTAACGGTACTTCCTTTCCTCTTCTTGGATGATGTAGTATCAAAGCTGTCTGAGCCGGGAAGGGTGCCTGCAACAGGAACGCCAACGAAGCACCTATTGCAGCCAGTGAAGCCTTTCCGGCCAACGAGGCCCATGATTTCATCGCTGACGTTGCGAAGAGAGACAGCTTCGTCTGCAACTTGCATCTTGACTTTGAGACCGCGAACAGCACGACGAGCACGATTGCCCATATTGACAAGATCCAAGTCAAGGACAGTAAGCTCCAAAAAGCCTCCTGGTCTAAGCACACGCTTGCACTCTGAGATCACGGAGCGATGGACTCCCGAGGGAAGAGCCGATGGAAAGCGGAGGACGACACAAGCGAAGAATCCCTTTGGAAAAGGGAAAGGGTCGTTTAAAGAGGTCTGATTAAAGTGGCGGTGATTCTTAAGGGTCGACCACGGCTCAGGCACGCTGTTATTCGAAGCCATTGGAGTAGATTGTCCAGGACCGAGATTGTAGATGGTTGCTTCAGGATATGTAAGCGCGCAGTAGTAGGACCAGTCTTTACCAAGGCCATCGATCACCAGAACTCGATCATGCTCAGGGTTGCCAAGCTCAAAGTGAGCGGGGCTGAAAATAACACGACCAAACGAAAGCCACTTGCTGGTCATCAGTGCACCGAAACGAAGGTTAGCCATGAATGACAATCCATCTGCTTGCGTTTCCGCTATCTCGATAAGGCGAGTGTCTCTGTATCTGTTTGCACTGGAACTGCTACGGTGCTTGTCCGAAATCGATGCCAGGGTAGCTTTAGAATGGCGGGAGCTCAAATTTATAGAGACCGGTAGACTGGAACGGTTTGAGCCAGCTCTCTTCAACGAATCTGAATCAATGGACATATGCGCAGTGGAGGGGAAACTGAGGCGTCCAGTGAGTGGATCCACGACACTGATGTTTCTTTCCCCATACTCCTGCAGAAACTCGGAAAGAGATATTGATGACGTAGGAGACTGGGAATGCAGAACAGCGAGTAGCCGCGACCGTCTCAGGTGCAACGAAGGGGTGGAAACACCTGGAGTGGAGACTTCTGACTGAGCAGGAGACTTGACGTGTTTCAATTTAAGCGGGAGAGGCCCCAGGGATGAGCGTTTTTGTACAGATTTAACACCGAAGTTAGGTTCTTGGTCATGAACAGGCGAAAGAACCTCGTCAATCAGGTCGTCGTATTCGTTCCAGACTTCATCTTCAGATGTTGGTGCCCCACACGTGGGCACTACGGCAGTACCAGTGGTTGCTGGAAAACTCCACGTGCCTGAGCTACTCGAGTAAGATACTGCAGAGCCCTTCCTAGACGGCAATATGAAAAATTCTCCCTGGCGGAAAGTCTCTTCGGCGCTCGGACTAACGGTAGCAATAGCCGAGCCATGAGTGAGTGCGTTGAGCCCATGTAGTATAGGATATGGCTCCACTGGACTAAAAGTGGCACTCATGGAGCCTATGGAGTCAAATGAGGTGCCTGAAGGTGCGCTTGAGCCTGGCTGGTTTGTGGTGAAGGGGCGAGAAAATGATCGAGAATGTGGACGGTGCGTCGTGTTGCGGGAAGAGACAACTTGAGGTATGCGGCCAACCTGGGGCAGGCGACTGGGTCGGGGTGCAGGATCAGGAAAAGGAGTCTGTGGGAGGAAACCTATTGGTGGTGGTGGCGGCAATACCCCAGGCTCAGATATGACCTGGGATGACTGGAAAGACTCGGAGATATGTGCAGGCGGTAGTGGGTCAACCAGAGAGGATGTTGGCGATAAATCTGTGACCGGTGTCAAGTCAGCCATTGAAGGTGATAAACGCCCATCTTCTTGAGTGACACCTATGTCCAGCTTGAGTCTTGGCTGAAGCTGAAGATTGGGTCGCAGGAATACTTTTGGTGAAGCTGGACGAGAAGTTGACATGATATCGCATGGCATAATGGGTTTAGGGGGCAGTAGCATCGACAACAGCCGCTCTTTTTTCACGACGTTGGGATCGGCTACTTCACTATCGACAGTTGATCCTGGTAGTGGCGCTTCCTCCTCGGGCGTACTGTCTGCTTCTTGCATAATGGCCTCAATGTCTTCCGCATCCAGGCCAGACTGGGCATCTCCTATGGCGTAGTGAGCGACCGAACGGGAAGCTGGTAAACGGATAGGAGAAGATGATGGTTCGGTTGCCGGAGTGGGTGCTGGAGTGGGTGCTTGAGTGGCACCGTGCGCACGCTGAAAGAAATTCCACTTTCTTGATGGCCTCGATGATCCGTGTTCGATTTTCTCCTTTTTCGAAGGCCTCAGCCAGTTACTGTCCTTCCTTTCAGACACGACGGCATCGATTGAGCCTTTCCGCAGTTGGCCTGTTTCGTTCCTAACTGGTGATCCGACAGCTAGAATCTTAGAAGCCCGTGACCTACGCTTAGTTGAAAGAGATGGAATGAATGACCTATTTGAGTCGTCTTCACTCTCTGATAGTTGATGAGTACTAAGGGTTGATTTCGTCACCGGAGACATGCTGTGTACAGGATCGGACATGGCTGACGGTAACAGAGCAGGATGATTTCTCCCCGACCCACCATTTGAAGATGAGTTAGTGGCTGTATTCAGATTTGAAAACCCGGAGCTCGGGATATCAAGACTACTCGTGCTCTGCAATGGATCCGGGCTCCTGGTCAGTTCAGCACTACTTCCCGTTCCACGGATGACGACTGGGTTGAGCCTCTCAAGAAAGAAATCATCCATGTCTGTACTGGAAGTACTGGTCACACTACTTTTGCGGGTTGATGGGGTCTGGTTCAAGCTCTCTGTCGTAGTCGCAGCACTTGGTGATTTACCGATGCTTGAGGCACTGGCTATGCTTCCATTGCGCGCTCTGACAGCGTATCGGCCATAACCCTCGTGACCTGTACCCGCAGCTGGTCCGCGACGGTGCGTCTTTTTCTCTGTTTTTGGTGGTGGGGCAACAGGGTCTGTTTTAGTACGCCTGGAGAAGAAACCGAATCGCGAAGTTTTGCTTGGGCTAGGAGCAGAAGTTGACGTGGGTAATGTTTGAGACCGCTGCTTCTCTACTTTTGATTCAGACGTAGGTCCCGAAATAGGAAGGCGTGAAGATATTACAGATCCTGAGGTGATGCTAGGGTTAGGAGACGGATTACGAGACGGTTGTCTGTAGAATAAGCCGATCCTATTCCGACTGTCCATAGTAGCGCTAGCGGTAGAGCTAGTAGATGTTGACCGTTTATGTGACAGTGGAAAGCTCGACATGTTGCTCTGGATGATTGGTGAAGGGCCGCGAAAACCAGTCATCTCAGGAGTGCCTTCTCTACTTGGCCGTGCAGGCCTGCGTGAAGCCGTTGATGTTTGCGGTTGATCAGCCAAATGGGCCAATTCTGGGGGTGATTGAAACTGTGCTATCTTCGGTGGCAGGCGTTTCATAGACGATTTATCCGTTGTTCCGATGACACCTGCAGATACTGTAGAAGTAGATAACGAGGACATCGATGGTTCTTGAACCGAGGAGAATGCGCGCTCTTCGGGCGTCTGGTATCTAGCTACTGAAGGTTTGGCTTGAGATGGACTCAATTGTCGTGTCCGCGCAATAGACTTTGTGCTCATTGCAATCCCTGGAGAATAAGAAGACATGGAAGTAGGTGTAGAGGAGACACTGAAGGCGCCGGGAGATTCCGAATACCGGGTGGACGGGGTAGACGAGAGAGCATAATGCGGGGCCGGTGGCGGTAAGGCATCCATAGGTGCCAACTCAATGTCATAGTGAGAATACTCCGGCAGTTCCAACTCAACTTCAGGGTGAGCGAAGATGGTAGACGTTGGCGGTAATGATATGCCCAGGACTGTCTCGGAAAAGGGGTCCTTATAACCACCAGGGATGCCTGTGGCCATGTATCTCTCATCTTGCGAAGACATTTTCCCTGAATGTTCCCGCCTTCTGCCGGGGATCCCGGAAGCTGCTTGTTTGCGTCGTATGAGATTCGATCGTGGACTATCGATAGTGGAGGCGGATTCTCCCGAAACAAGCGATGGTGTACGTGTGCTTGCAGGAGGGACCTCGAGTTTCGGCAATCGAGAGGAATAGCTTTGTGGAGCGGGTTTGGGCAAGGCCGACCGTGATGCGGGGGCCAGGGTAGATATAGTGGGAGTAGCGCTGCCTCTTTGTGACCCGGTAGCCATGGAGATTTTCGGCGTGGGTGCCCTATAGGTGTTGAGAGTTGTAGTGTGGAGCGGGTCATCTCTCGACGGCCGTCTCTTCTGCAACTTGGATGGTCCTGGCGAGGATAACTGAGTGGTGGTGGCAGTCTGAGCAATGGACGGCTGTGGCAATCGGGTAGTGGGTGCACGATGGGGATGCAGCGTTCGATCCTCGATCCTCCCCAAAGGCGTATTATGTGGCTTGTAGAAAGCCATGGTGGACAACTCGATGCTACCCGATCAGCAACCCGGCGCCAAGGGTAGAGTAGGCTCTGTATGACAGAAGCACGTGCGAAGTTGGCAACTCATGAAGACACTTGAATTGCCAACCAAACTGACAGTGCCGGATACCACGATGATTTGACAAGTGGGTGTGAAACTTGGTGGTTGGGTGGTCAGCGGCTTTCAGCTAGAAGAGTTGTGCGAGGCTGAGACGGCAGAAAGGTGGGTGGCGAATTTTGCTGTTGAAGATGACAGGCGCCGGGCCATTTAAGATGGCCGTTGGGTTTCTCTACAATAATGCCCGAATGTTCTCACAGAAACTCGGTGAGGACGGGTGGCTCTTCTTCATGTACTACGCCACCCTACGGTGGTTCCGAGTGAGTGGTGGCGTTCGGCTGTTCCGATGGTGGGTATAGTTTGTGGCGGTGCGCGTACAAACGACTAGGGTAGGAAACAAGGTCGCGTATGGGTCACTAGACTACTGGCAAGTGACGGCTGTGGAGGGCGTGGGCATTGTCGGGCTGCAAAACTGCGAGACTGCAGGGCTTGGGCAACGCTGGAGTAGTGTGTCTGCGGTGCAGGCGAGGGGGGCAAGGGGTCTGATATATCGTAGGCAAGCCAGAGAAGCAAGAGGCGCCGGGCTCGCAAAAAGACGGGCTGACGGGGGCGACACATTGCGGACCAGCAACAGCGCTTGCGCTTAGGCGGCGGGTAGAGGTTGGAAGCAAAGAGGCCCTCGACCAGTGAGGCTTGCAGGCCGTGGTGGAGGGTGACGATTCGCAACCGGACCCTGTGTGCGAGAGACGCACGCCGCACGGACGGGGCAGGGGAGCCAGAAGCCAACAGTCGTGACTGTCTGTCATTGTCATGCCATCTATCTACGTACAGTAGAATATCTGGATAGAGTAGTAGAGTAAGTAAGTACTGTGCAAGCTGAAGGGTGGCTAGGTGCATGACTAGGCTGAGGCTGGTGGCCCTGCCCAGGTGCCTCTGCCAGCGCATCTGAGGCGAACAAGAGTCAAGACTCACCATGGCCTCTTCGAGTGTCGCGCGGCGATCTTGGTGAAGCGACTCCTCTGGGATGCGAAAATCTGCCATCTGCCATCTGCCATCTGCTGCCCCGTCTGCTGCCCCGTCTGCTGCCCCGTCTGCTGCCCCATCTGCTGCCTCGTCCGCTTCCTGCTCTCGAGACTCGCTCCAACATCGAACGGACCAGACGCACCGTCCAGGATGCCCGCAAGCCACCAGTCGTCTGATGCCTCTTCTGCATGCCCATTCGCTGAGCAGCCGTGTGATTCATCTCACCCCTACCACAGGCACTTTCGGTCATGTGATGGCCCTATACCGCAACCCGTCTGCCGCGCCCTGGGCCTTCACCAATGGCCGCGCCCAGCAGCCCTACAACTCCTCGCTGCGGCTCTACCATTGTAGGTAGACTGTGTACGCACATACTTACATACGCAGGAGGGTGGGGCAATGCACTGGCCTCCTGTGAGACACTTGTGCGTCGCAACCACTGTGTCTTCAACCGTGCCCCACCACCCACGGTGACTTGACCCGTGCCTAGTGGACGAGAAAGCGGAGACCTGCATTCAATGCTCTTGTCCGGCCTCCCAGTCCTGCTTCCGATAGGCCTTTGCACCGCCCAACCAGAACCTGCCCACCCTATCTCCGTCGGACGTGCTCAAGAGTCAAACAGAGGTGCGTGGATGCATCGTCCACTTGGATACCGTTGTGTGCTTGCTGAAAGGCAGGCCAACAAGCAGATGGTTGGCGATGCCGGCGGGCCTCCAGGTAGCAGAAGAAGCAATATAGGTACCTTCCTGTCGGTCCAGGGGATTATATTAACCTGGACATGAGTTGGCGAGAAATAGCCATTTACAGGAACCCTCTTCGGCTGCTGAGCATCTTCCCAGTCCACGGTTTTGGATTGACCTGATGCCCCTCTCTGTCCGACACTGTTGACAAGCATCTAAATAGTCTACTGGACTACATCTTTACATACAAAGGTAGACTATGTGGTGGTCGCTAGGGGAAGGAAGCCCTAGCGAGGCGGTGCACGTGTGGCTAGTGCCTGGTGGCTGGTGCCTGATGGCTAGGTACTCCACGGCTGGCTTGGCCGATGCCCTCGCGTCTTTTACCACGGCCTGACCGTGTCCTGGCCCAGACGACCCACCCTTTCCCGAACTCAGCATTGCCAGCCCAGCCTCGAGCTCCATCTCCATTTCACGCTTCTCTTCATCCCGACCTCTCGTGCCCTCTTCGAACCTCCTTTGGTGGGTCGTTGCAGCATCTCGTTGGCGCACCCCCTTTCGCTACGCGTCTCACCTGCAGCCGCCCTCCATCCCCATACACACCCATCCGCGCCCGCCATGTCCAACTACGCAAAACTCAAGAACGACGAGCTTCAGGGCCTGCTGAGGGACCGTGGTCTGCCCACCACGGGCAAGAAGGCCGACATGGTCGACCGCCTCACCAAGGATGATGAGAACAAGACCACTGCCGACCAAGCGCCCGCCCAGCCCAACGCCCATCCTGAAGACGAGATTGACTGGGACGACGAAGACGCTCAGGCTCCCGCTACCAAGGATACGAATACCGAGGCCAGCGCGCCCGCCGACGCCGCCGTCGCTGCTCCGGATGCCCTCGCAAACGCTGACAGCACCGCAAAGCCCACCAACCCTCAGGCCGTACCCAATCAGAAAGCCGCTCTAGACCCTTCCACGACAGACGACCTGTCGGTCAAGCCTCCCGTCGACTCCTCCGAGCCAAAGGAACCTGCCCCGAGCTACGCCGCCGGCCTCGCAGCAACCGACCTTGATGCCGAGATTGAGAAGCGCAAGAAGCGCGCCGCACGCTTCGGCACCAAGCTCGAGGACGACGAAACGCTGAAGAAGCTGGAGCGTGCTAAGAAATTTGGCGAGGTTGGTCCGCCCAAGGGCCTCGATGAAGCTCTACCCGAGCGGGAGCGCAAGCGAGCACGCGAGGACAACGATGACGCGGGTAGGAACAAGCGCCGTGGCGGTGCTCGCCCTGCTGGTGCTACTCGGGGTTCACGTGATGGGCGCGGGGCCAACCGAGATGGCGATAGGAGGCGGGACACCAGAAGGGATGAGAAGCGCAGCGACAACGGAAGCGGGGGCAACTGGATGAGTGCCGCAGATCGAGAACGAGCCGAGGCGAGAAAGGCCAAGTGGACCGCGAAGCCAGCAGCCACGTCTTGAAAGGCAGGTCGCTGACTTGCTTCCACTGCGCCCGTGGTCACAACCATACTTGTACAACACGTCCTTCGCCATCCAATTCGGCTCAGGTTGCCAGGGCAGCTTGGCTGTTCCTTTTCATACAAAGTTACCAGGATAATCAAATCATGAATTTCGGGCCTCTTCTCCGGTTCTTTTTCCCTGTTCACCTGGCATTAAGCTACATCAGCACATTCGAGTTGATCATCGGGTAGACTGAGACGCGCCACCATTGCGAGCAAAGCGCACAACCTACCCTCTTCCGCTTCCACTTCCAGCTCGAAACATACCTTGTCCAAGTTTCGAACAGATTCCCATCCGTGCCTTGATGCTTTTCCTTAGATTACCACATTCTCGTGAAAGCACTTGCATACACGTCAGCATCCGAGATTTACCTCTTGGACATGTTCGATTGGGCAGTCAATCCTGTCTTTTTCTTAAGGTATTGTAGAGGCCTGCCGAACCTCTGGCGGCAATATTTAATTTTCTGTGCACAACGACGGATTGCACACTGCAGCAGAATACCGCAGACGGTCGTGCTGTCTATGCACAAACCAACGAAGTGTTGATGGCACTAGGAACACGATGAGAAGTCAGACTTCTCCCGCGTGAAAGATTCCCAATCTGGAACAGAGACAGTAGTGGAATCAAAGCTAGGCAAAAGTTTATTATGGTTCCTTGTTCTCCAGCTCGATGAAAATCACGTGGTACTTGTGAGACCCCGGGACCTCTGTATGATCTTCCAGCACAGCATCCCATATAGACCCTCACACTTGCATGACCCTCACACTTGCACGACCCTGAAACGCCTTGAAATACCGCATAGTGTCATATATTGCCTCGTTCTTCCAATTCTAACCCCCTTGGCTCGATTGTGCCCGATATTTCTGGGCTCGTCAATTATCCTAGACTTGGTTTGTCAGTCGTGATAATCTCGCTATTGCCTCATGTAAACTTTTCCTACGATTATAAGAACTAGCGTGGATGGAAACGCTCTTCTGTCTCACAGCGAGTTTCGAGATGTTTGTGGTGTGTGTTTATAAAGCCTTGTTACATAGTTGGGTCATTGACTTCACTTTTTCCATGTCCACCGCACCTGTGCATTTCAACTAACTAGGCTTCCATCACGTCAAGATCTTATCGGGTGGGAGTACATCTTTGGATGGATGTTTGAGCTCGTCATGAGAATCATGCACAGTCTAACGAAACGAATGTATCTCAGTGGCTGTTGATCTTGTATTATTTCGTTAGAAGACCCATTTCTCGTGTCTACACTCGCTAACGTCGTTTTTGATATTCTTTTTCAAGGGCGTCTACCTTAGGTTGTGAAACACTACCCGCGGAATTCAACTCGCCTGCGGTCTCTTATCTGTGAGCTCATACCCCGATTTTTCCACCGCTGACTTGAATGTCTGCGTCTCCTTGCATGCTTTCAGCCATTTTTGTATATTCGGCCACTGCCTATCCCCTGTACCTAACTTCGTTACTAGGATGAAGTCGATGCTGAAATGCATCATGGTATCCGCGGCAGTGACATGTTCCCCACACAGAAAATTGCCTTGGGAAAATGAGAGCTCCGTTTCAAGCCAGTCCAAATCCCTCTGCACATTGACCGAGAGTCCTTCCTCGGTTTGAGATAAGATCTCTTCCTGTGCTGCTTTTGGTATATTCAAACGGGCGTATGTTATGGCAAGGCCGTGGAGCAGGAAAGTTCCTTCAGCAGCGTGAATCCACTGGAGCACTTTGATGCGTTGGTCTATCTCTTTGGGTATAAGCCTTTTCTGGGTATCATACTGTTCGCATAGGTACCTGAGCATGCTTTGTTAGCCTTCGTGTAGTGCATAATTCCAAGGTCGTACACACTCCGTTATGACGCCACTCTCATATACCGTATGGTCTCCATCCTTCAATGAGGGGAGCTTTCCGAGCGGATGTCCGCTACTTCCTTTGAAGTCCTCCGGTGCTTTCAAGTTAGACATGCGGTCTGCGAATCGGATTTCATAGTCGAGGCCGAGCTCTTCCAGGAGCCACGCTGTCAATTCCCAAATTACAACGTCAGTGTATGTTTCCCAAAGGATTTCTACATCAGTAGATGTATGGTGTTGTGTTCTGCGGGGACCCTTTCCAGTTCGAAAGTGATATATCCCGCTTGCTGTCTGGTAGGCTTACCAATACGTATGGAGCGTGAAGCCTGGAGAAACCAAAGAGTTATTGGTGGCATTTCGATATTCTGTTGCCAATTTCAACCGTGGTTTGAGTTTGTAAATGATGCTGAATTGTCGTAAAAAGAGACACAAGGTCGGCTAATAGCAAGGACGTGTCAGGTGTGTTAACTAGTTCAAAAAACGTCATCGACAGCTTTAGTAGCATTGCGCGGGGAACTGGATCCAGTTTTCAACGTCTTCCGAAAATATGACCAATTACGGAGATGGCTCCGTGAAACGGACTGTTCCAACGAGGACCGAAGTGCGGCAATCTCGGACCCTTCCGTTTTAGCGTTATTGGTTCTTCGATTATGTACGTACTTTGTACACCCTTAAGGTGTATTCTTGTGAATGCATCTTACCCTGAATTCATTCGTCTTCCTTTAAGTGTTTGTAGATAGTAGCTGAACCAACATAGATCACAATCATCTTCGCGTTAGTCTCTTCGCTCATATATCTCTGTAAAGGACACATTGTCCTTCACATTGACCTGTAACATGTTTGAAAACCCAACAATCTTGTGCATGTGCAATATAACAGCACAATATGAACTACGATTTATGGAATCGATGTTTTTTTCACAGCCTTGTGTTGCATAATAACCTAATAAATGATCCATTGCAATGGATACAGGGTGATTGGGTGCTAGATAATTGGGTGCAGTTGGCACATTTTTAAGCTCATAGTATATATTTGGTGAAGTGCTTATTTTAGACTGGAATAGTTAACAAAAGTAAATCTACAGAAGTGAACCGCGAAACTTGAATACAGCCAGCAACCCTCAGTCCGCGTTTTATCTCGCTTTCTGCCAAGGATCATCCATCGATCCAAGGTTGTGGTGGTTCAAACACAAAAGATCACGTCATAATCATAGCGGCACTGTATCTGTTTAGAACGTGTTATCCAAACCTTGCTCATGGATTTGGATGCGCAATGCGCGCTTTTTGTTATCGTAAAACAGCAGTGTTTTAGTTTTAGTACAATAACCCCCCTGTTTTTTTTTCTTTTCTTTTTTCAATATACTTAGGGACCATAGTGTACGTGTAGATGTCGCTGTGCGAAAAGCCTCGGAATTATGTTGACATACTCTTTGACAATAATATTATTGATCATTGCCCTCCCTATATCTTAGTCTATCTAATTGTTCGAGGCTTCACCCATCTCTTTCCATGGCCCATTCCCTTGAACTTGCTGAGCTTCACCACAAAGACACCCCGATCAATGGTATTCACAACAATCCATCCGCTCGGGAATGTGTAATGACTCCAGGTTCCAGCGTCCCAGAGAGCATCACCGCCTCCAGGTTTATCATCATCGAGTGGGTACACATCGAAGAACGCAATTTCCTTGACGTTTTTACCAGTAGGATCTCGTGGGATCCCAGAGACATCGAGCACACGCAAGCCGGCCTGGTAGTTGGACTGATATGCAAGGCCATTGTGAACGAACTGGTTATGGTCGGTGGAGCGGGTCTTGGACTTGTAATATCCGGTGTTCACAGGTTTCTCCAGGTTCCTGATATCCCAGATGTAAGTGACAGGGAAACCGTCGATAGCCGGAGAGTCGGGAGCAACATCCTCAGGGTCGATTTGACCCTCGTCGAGCTCATCGTCCATGATGAGATGCGTTTGCCAGTTCAAATCAAGCACCTACGATGGCGGTTAGAAAGATGTTCGAGTCTTTACTATGGACTCATAATTACCCAGCCTTGGTGCGTGTAGCTAGCGCCAACGTAAGGTGTGCGAGAAATGATCTTGCCAGCGTTGGTGCCTTTCTTGTTTGTGACATCATAGATGGTGAGAGTGTCTTCATTGTAGCCGTAGCAAATCTGGACCACAGTCAGTAAGAATATCAATGAAAGTGGCAAATCTCTGTGAAACGAACCTCGCGACCGTAATACTTCTTGTGCGGACCCCGATAGATCACGCACTGAGCATCGTGGACATATCCATCCGCGGAAGCACACCCTGGTGAAGTAGGCTTGGCTGGGTTGCTCATGTCAATGAAGATCAAACCGGCGGCGCAAGTCGAGTTGCGAGGCTGAGCTCCAACAGCAAATGTGTTACCATTCTCGAAGTTGACAACAACGTTGTGCGTGCGACCGAGCTCAAGGTAATCGGAGAAAAGACCAGTTAGATCCGTTGACGTGTTGAAAGTCTTGGGCTTCTTAGGGTCGATTTTGAGAAGTTTCTTCATGTCGAAGATTTGAACGTTGTGGTTAACGCCTTCTGAACCAACCACGAGGTAATCCCCGCTGACCTTGATTTCTCTCCATATGACGGGGCTGGCTTGAGCAGGCAAGCGACCGAGATAGATTAGCTTGCCTGATTTGGTAACTTCGGAAAATGAAGCGCCGTCCAGTTGTCCGATTGCGATGAAATCGCGGCCACGGTGCGTCCAACCCCAAGACCCAGAGCCTTGACCTTCCAGGCTGCCGAGCTCCTCGTGCGTCTTGAAATCGTACAAGTCAATATCCTTGCACTTGTATGTTTGGTCTGGATCGCCTTTCACTACTACAGCCTTTCCGTTGGTGCACTTGATCAAGTTCCTGTTTCCCTTGTGCTTATCGAACCCCTTCCATCGTTTCTGGTCAAATTTGCCTGCGGCCTTCTGTTTAGCCCATGCAGACTAGATAATCGTCAGCTTATACCAAAAGCATGATATCAGGCCAATAATACCTCTTTGGCAGCCATCATCTTCGCCATAACAGCACCGGAGTCATACTCCTCCTTTGTGAATCCATGGACGAGAGGCAGCAATGCCGCTGCGAGGGTGGCAAACTTCATGGTGGTAGGGGCACTGCACTAGAATGCTGCAGTGATCATGAATTTGGTCGAAATTTCACCTTTATATAGTTGTTACAGGCCGGGCATCTCCTTCGTATATCCGTCCAAGACTTCGCCTGCCATGCCAGCCACGACAATAGCAGATATCGAAATCAATTATACCTTCCTATACCAGGTAGTCGGAGGTCTTGTGCCTCGTGGACGAGAGCGTACGACATTTTGCTGCAGCTCTCGGCACTCTTGGTAAAGGCTTGTCATCGACACCGGACTGGACGTCCATTTGCTGTGTACAGTCTTGGCAAGGAGCCTGAACCATGGTATCGTCCTTGTACAATTGACAGGGAATGACCGCATAGACTAATAGCAGCGGGGCCTTAAAAAGACGAGTATAATATACAGAAAGCCATATTTAGGTTGCAACTACAAGATTTTCTCAAGATTACAGCTACAACCAAGTGGCGAGTGACAAGGCCAAAGTCGCGACACGCCGTTGCTCAACGTTTTACAGGTGCATGACCCGATTGAAGGAAGTGGCGTTAGTATGGATAGAGGCATACAATAGTCTACCGATAGAACAGGCCGTTCCGTCTTGTGGGAGCCGAGGCGCCTAGAATTCGGTTGTATTTGCCATCTCATCGTAGACCGGATTGTCTTGGGAGTTTGCTGGGAGCGGAGTCGGTGCTGTAAACGGAAGGAGCCAAGCCTGATAACACTTTCGAAGACAGGACGCTACTAAGCACTAGAATGCAACTCTAAAAACCGCACTAAACTTCTCCGCGAAGTCACGAGACCAGAGCTTACGTGCTTAATCGCACTCGCCGATCAATAGATGATGGAACTTTCCGCAATCTCATTCATGTCGAGCTTCCTCTAGATATCTATCCTGCACTACAGCTGAGTTTGACATGAGTACTGTGCCAATTGGCTTCTTTGCTCAACGTCGCTTCTGCTTCTTCGGCAATCTGCACGCACTTGCCAGACAAAGCCAATGATCCAGCACACCTAGGCAGAGTCGAAGTCGAAAAAGACTGACATGCTCTCAGTTATTTCCCCCTCCATGTCTTTGTTTTCGACTTGTCCGTGTAATGACAGATGACGTTGACAGAGCGTTTGGCGCCGGTCGCCGCGACGATAGCGCTGCGAGGGTGACCAATCACGCTGTATATTGCCCACACAAGATGAAACTGGGACGACATCGAGGGGAGGGCCATACACGTGAGACTCTAGACAACCTGAATGCAATGTTAGTGAGTCGCTAACACCAGAGCTCAATACATACCAGTATGTCTGAAATTCCACTCATCCAAACCCAACGGATCAGTCTCACAGTCTGCACGCGGAGCTTTAATCGGAAAGACAGGTGATAGTCTCGTTTTGTTATCTTTGAGAGGCCGCCGATATGAAAACCCTTGGGTGTTTTCCGCCCCGGTCCCACCGCCGACGCCCTGCCTTCTATATTCAATCTTCCTTGCAACTTCCCAATTGTTGATGAGAAGTTTCGGCTGTTGGTCCGAAAGGTGCATCATTTCGAAATCATGCGCCTTATCTGCCACCTTTATTTCCTTGCTGTACTTCTTCATACGGCGGACTATGTTTTCCTCGAAACTAGCTCGAAACATGTTTTTCGATAGCATGTCCTGCACCGCACTATCGTCTTGTTGTGAGAATTGGTGCTTCGCCACCTGGCGGGGGTGTATCTTCTCTCTAAGAGAAGTCATGGCGGACTTAGACGACCGTACTGGAGGAGAGTTCGTACTAGTGAAGACCGTCGGTGCATTCGAGCGAGAACCAATATTAATGGTATCTTTCTTGTTGTTTTCCAGAACAACTATTGTTTCATCAGTCGTTTCAATGTTTGGCGTATTGATCAAGCTGGTATGACTCTTTTGGAGTGGCACTTACCTGAGGTACAGTCTTCGATACCGTCCTTGTCAGGAAAGTCCGGGTTGACAATTTCGGATGAGGTTGCTATATCGTCAAATCTGTTCTCACCACTGGTTCGATCGATCTGTTGTAGAGAGAGGGCAGCTTCCTCATGGGCCATCAATGGTGGTGGCTTTCTTCGTTTCGAAAACTCAGATGCGTGCCGCGACTGGTCGTTGGGAATAGTTTGTTCGATGGCTGTTTGAGAAGTTGGGTCGAGACCCAGTGTGTCGTGGGCGCTCTTTCCAAATATAATCAACCACATTTACTTTGTAACCATGGAAACCAATTTTCAATCACTTCTCATAACTCGAAGTATCTTTTCAACCTGGCACGTGCAGTAAAGATGCCGTAATCAGCGCGTCTTGTTCCTTAATTCCAACACATGGATTTATAGAAGATGTGGATTCCTAAGCAAGCTCTGCAAATTTCGGATACATAGAAACACAAGTGGGGTAGCACTGTCATGCAATTTCATTCGCTCGTTATCTCCTGTTCTTCTTCCGTCACTCACGTGTGGACCCCATGTCCTTGGGGTTCAGCCTGAGGAGCAATATCATTTGTAACTCTCTACAGAGACGTCTGGGCTACTATTCAGGTTTTATCATCCAGGTTTTCTGATGTAAGTTTTGTGAACAGTCACTGTTCACTTAGGAATAGGGTTTTCTTTCCATGCTCTGGGTTCCAGGATTAAACAGACAAGCTGCCAACGCGAAGGCTATACACAACCTTTGATATCTATCACGCGAAATCGGGTAGCAGGATGGATTCCACGTCGAGCTTCCCTCAGCCTTCCCATATGGTGAAGCCTTGAGAAGGTTGAAAGACCCGGGATCCAAGCAACTGGCATTCTCCAGGGTAGTGTCTACACGGCGCCTAAACGAGGCGCTAGAGTAGATTGGGATATACTAGGACAGGCGCATTACCTAAGGCCAAACTGGGAACTTCGCACCGTGACTGAATCACTGTTGCAGTCTGTATCCACTCGAACACAAAGATCTATTGCATTCACAACACGTGTGCTATACCAAAGATGCCCGCTAAATGTAAGGAGCGCGAGCGCATGATAGCTTCGGGCCACGCCGATATACCAGCCCTGCCAGTTGGAGCAATTCGAGGCAATCTATGCTTTCGTTGCTTCAGTCCCTCTGATGACATTCTGAAATGCTCCGGTTGCAAAAGAGCTTACTACTGTTCGGACAAGTGTCAAAGATTGGACTGGAAAATAATGCACAAGAATCATTGCAAGATTTTCCAGACAATTAATCAAGTCGAGGAAGAGAAGTACCAAGAGTCAAGGACGTGGGATGAATATCGTGATTACCTTGTAAGCGATATGAGGAGTTGGAGAGACACAGTGCTCGGTCGTACTGATGAATTATAGCTGTTCATTGTCCGCGTTATTCGCAATGCTGCACCAACAGACGAAAACTTACGCTACATCATTCAGTCAGTGGAGCCACACCTTTTCTATCGGAATAGCCTGTAACGCATTATAGAGCACAGATGTACTGCGTCTCTTGTCGCCGCACTGCTGTACAACTTGCGAATCGTAAAGTTGTGCTCAATCGATGTAAAGATTGCACTTTTGTTTCCTCCTGTGCTGAATGTTCCTCGACGCCTAGCCATTCAAAGTCGGTGTGCGAGTCCTACCAATCTTTTCGGCGCATTGAGAATTTCCGCATCAACTTTTTCGAAGATACTGGCAAGGCATCACCCCTCACCTGTACGCAGTTTCCCCGAAAGTCGTACGACCCTCTTTCGGATGCCACTGGGTGGTTTGAATACTATACAAATTTGTCGGATAAGAAGCAAATCCAGGGGAAGTTCAATCCCGACTTTAGCAACATCATGTCAGACGTTGATCGGAATGGCTCGGATAGAGAGAAAGAGGAAGCAGAGAGGATGCTCATGTTTCTCCTGTGCGCAACGGACACACTTACCATGCCGTTGACCATTCTACAGGCTCTTGAGGATCTTAAATGGAACGGATCGCATTTGAATATCCATATCTTGGGCGCCACGGAACGTGAGTTGGTCTTGCTGGCCAACTTCGAGGAGATGCTGCACCTTGTTCCAAGCCTCCGAGAGCTTCACATTACCGCCGTGGGACCACAAGTACCAGGTCCATCTCAAAACGAAGGTCTTATTCTCTCTCGTCAAGACCTGGAATGCTGTCCACAATGCAAGGCAAATGGAAGAAAACGCTCGCTTTCTCTCTACCAAGGCGTGTACCACGATTTCGTTGAGCATTCCAATTTCGCACAGGCTGATTTGATCGTGCTGTTCAATAGTGGATGGGCAGATGGTGATGATGCAACATCGCACTGGGAACCCACTATCAAATTGTTGATCGGGCAGAACGTTCCAGCTTTGTTCACGACCCATAACCACGACGAAGTAAAGAACGAACAGCGAAGAATGAAAATTGGGGGAGTCAAATTTGTCACCGAAGTCAGAGAAAACAAGTGGCGTAGCTTAGTTCCAACGCCAGAGTTCATCGGCGAAGAACACGGGATGTGGTACAATAACGCCTACAGCTACGTGGTTCGTGGAAAAGAGTAGTTGGATGTTTCATGTGTTTCATTGCACTTGACACCAAGCAATGTACAAAATGCAGAGCTCTGTCCACCACGAACGTGAATAAGTAAAATTCATCATGACCCAACGGCAACGGCGACTCAGGGGTCCCTGTCATTCCAGAGCAAGTCCAAACGACCATAGTATATGTACTAGGCTGAAAAAATATTTCTAGATGCAGTGTTACCCTTTCACATATGTAGCATGTTCGGATTATCCATCTCCCTCCCCGTATGCGCCAGAAATTCAAGCAGATACTAAACAGGGCATATACATACAAATGTATCACAAGGTCGAGAAGTACTAGGCGACACTTACCCCTGCATAGGGCTGTGTAGTGCTGTGTTGTTCAAGGGCCTGTCTTGACCAATGAGGAGATACTTATCAAACAACACCATAAACCTCACACTGTAACAATTTCTGCAACCGGAAATCTTCTACGTCCTTTTTCATGTTGTTCAATATAAGACGATAATGGATAAACCATAGAATAAACCAGGTAATCCTTGATCTGTAGATATATTATTCCAGCTACCCTTACTACAGAAAAAATCGCAGGCAACAATTAATACAACATCAGAGCAAACCCATGGGGAGACAGATTTGGAGCATAAATGGTCTCAACCCTCGCACTGCGCCAGGCAAGGACGAAATAATAAGGAAATACAGTCTCTCGCATCCGACACACCCGACTCATTACCCTTAACAGGAAAAAAAGATGGCCGAGTTAACAGAAACGGACGCCAGGTCCAAATCCATCAGCAGCAATGAAGCAAACGATCCATCTGTGAAACTCTAAAATCAAAGTCCACCAACGCCAAAGACATGAAGAGATATGCTGAGATACAGCAGCTGCTCGGAAGCATCTGCATGACGGGCGGCCTATCGGCAGCTACCCTCCCCTTTTCCTCCACAAGCCGGGGCAAGTGATGAGGCGGGAAGAACATGAACTTGAAGTTCAGTTTACTTGTAATAGCCGGAGTTGTCGGCCGAGCCGCTGTTCGGGCTGGTCGATGTGCCACCGCCGTTGTGTATCACAACTTGTGGCTTGCTGCCATAACGGTTGTTCCGCGACGAGTTTCCGCGGTGGGCGTAGAGGCTCGATGAGCCGGAAGAAGCTGTACTCATATTAGACTGGATGGTCCTCGGCACATGCTTGGTGTGGGAGGACTGACATGAAGTCATGGAACGCGGAGAAGATGATCGAACGGCGTGGGTGCCTTTGTCTTGAGGGTATGAGGCGTAGGAAGACATTGTCGAGTCGGAGGTTTTAGTTGTCGTTGTGTGGGGAAGATTGAGCGGCAATCCAGGCAAGGCGACGTGTGCAATTGAGCGATGAGACGATGGTCAATTGGGATTGGAATGGCAGTATTGGACAATGCAGAGTGAGTGAAGAAGAAAGTTCCGAGACACATAACCACCAGGAAGATTTATACGACAGGCAGAAGCCTGAGGCCGGCCTCAGGGAGGCATCGAATATGGAGACGGTGGTGACTGTACGTGGCCATGTCCGTCACCATCGGCCACCTCCTACGAGCGAAAAGCAGGTGCCTGGAAACCAAGGTGCATGCTCCTCTCCCATACGTGCAAGTCCTATGATTCATCGCGGGCTCAACCGCGCCGGTGAATCTTTGAGGCAGAAGCGGCAAGGGACAGCAGGCATCATCACCGTGCGCGGGTGCGCGGAAAGCGTCCAGTGGGCGCGGAAAGTGCACCAACGGAGTCATAGCAAGTCGCAAACATTCACCGAAGGGAACATGTTCGGTCGGGAACAGAGCCGCGGTGCGATGACTGGCACGTTGCAAGGCACACCAGGCAGGAGCCAGTCAGGAAGCAGGCAGGCAGGCGAAGACACGGTGACGTCTGCAGGTTGGTCAGGCTGAAGCATTCGACGGTGCAGGTGAATTGGCAAGTCAGCGGACGGTCTGGACGTGGTAAGCGTGGGAGGGGGGCTGTTGCCTACGCCAAGGGCAACGAAGGGGAGAGGGAGAGGACGTTGAGGCCCCAGTGGCGGGAAATGGAGAGGCTGGCAACATGGACAGAAACGCAAAACTGCGAAAAAGCACAAGTTTGCGATTATAGTTTGGGTGCATAGTGGGCGAGTTTCCTGACGGTGCAGGCATGGCGCAGGCCGCAGGCCGCAGGCATAAGGCGCGCGGGGGGATCGCCCAAGGCTGCAGGCCGAGGCGGGGCCAGACGAGATGAGCCGCTTTCGTTGCGTTGGGTCGGGCTGCTGGGGTTGCGTTGCTTCGCTGACTGTTCACTCTTGACCATGGTGCGCAGCCGCGCAGAGGGCGATGCCTAGTCACTTCTGGTGAACGAGCATGGGTATCAATTCTACAAACTGGAGCCATTCCTTTCCCCTGAAACTTCTGCCTCGGGCCTAATCCCAGTACTTCAGCACGCCATTGAGGTCGCCCGTGATAACCTTGGACGTCTCTCGAGGATGCCACTGCACCGCCAAGACAGGCGCGTCGCTCGCCTGGATCTTGTGATACATCTTGCACGTCTTCCAATCCCAGAAGCAGACGTAACCTCCGCTGTCGCCCGAACTGATCAGCTGACCATCTGGACTGATGGCGACGTCCGGGGCGTAACCAGCCACATTGTGGCCGCGGTAGCTCTTTTTGCGATTTTGGCGGAACTTGTCCGTAGAGGAATAGACGGTGATTTGGTTGTCCGAGGACTGGAAAGCAATGTATTTTCCCGAGGGATGCGGGGAGGACCGCACCATGGAGAACATGTACGGCTCGGCAATGAACTTGATGGGCACGGGGATGCCGTACTCCCACGCGCGGAGCGACTTGTCGTCGGACGTGGTGACGAATCGCCGGTCCTCGTCGCAGAAGGTGATGGTGTTGACGGGACCCAAGTGGTGGTCGTATTCCTGGACCATCTCCCCGCTCCTGGTATCGTACTGGAGGATCTTCTTGTCCGCCATTCCGGCCAGGAACTCGTGCGGCCTACTGGGGTTGATGCGTACCACATGGGGCGTTTTACCTGAACACCATCTGCGTTAGTTGGGCAAGGCATGGACAGACAGCAAGCTTACCTGTGGTGAATTTGTTGAGGCACTTTCCAGTCTCCGTGTCCCACAGCTTCATGTAGCGGTCATAGCTCGCAGATATGAACTGCGTGCCGGTGGGGTTGAAGTCGATGTCGTTGACCGACTTTGTGTGGCCAGAGAAGGTGCGCAGGAGCTCGCGCTGGTGGTAGACATCCCATAGGGCAATCTTGGAGTCGGCGGAGGCGGAGAGCACGAGGTGGCCGCTGTCGGGGAAGAAGCGCAGCTGTGTGATGGACTTTGTGTGGTACTTGAAGGTGTGGACGAGCTTCTTCGGGTGGTAGTTTTTGAGTTGGTCGCGGTCGCCCGTCAGTTTGATGTCGACGTCTGCGTGCGGGCGAGGTCAGTGGATGATGCACGGATGGGTGGAGGAGGGAGGATGCGGCAACATACCATTGGGGACATGCATGTAGGACCTGCCCTGGTAGTCGTACTGCTGGCTGCCCACAAACTCGCTCGTCTCGCCCTGCTGGGCCGTGTCGGCATAGTCGGTGCCGGCGAGCTTGGTGGGCGCTGGGGCGGGGTTGTCGGCGATGTCGTCCTCCTCGTAGACAATCTCGACTTCTTCTTCGCTGCCAAAGGCGTCGTCGGCGGCCGCATCAGGGCGCTCCTCTTCGTAGCGTGCCCACGGCCCTTTGTACGCGCCCGCGCCCGACACGATGCTCGAGTCACCCTTGGCCTCGCGCTTGCGCTTCTTCGAATGCGCCCCCGGCTCGAGCGCGCGGTGGCCTTCGCGGAAGCTTGCTTCACTTATGAAGGTCTCTGCGGCGAACCCAGTGGGCACGCGGCCAGCACCTTTGCCGTACCCTGCCATGGAAGCGGAGCCGGAGCAGAGAGGCAGAGAGAAGCGCGCGAGAGGGAGTGTTCCAAGGTTCCCAGGTTCCAAGGTTGCCCTGGAGGTGAGGCTTGACGTGTTGCAGTACTCACCTAGGTAGTCTACTTACTTGCGGTGAAATGTTAGGCGACCTTGGCATCCTGGCCCATGGATGGCGCCCGTGGGGACGGCTCGGGGGCCCTGCACCAGCACCAGCAGACTACCTAGTACCAGTACCAGCCTCGCCCCCGCAACTCATCCGCCCGTCTACGATGCGATAGAAGGCAAGCTCGGTGCATCCTTGCTCGACCGCTGCTATCGTCGCTCGCTCGTCCTTTCACCTCACTCTCACTCTCTCACACACACACATTCCCTCCAGCTCCAGCTGCACCGGCCACGTGCTGCTGCCCCCCGGTCCGCCGACGTCACCAAGGTAACAGCTTACCTGGGAAGAGCTCCAGAGGACTGCTGCTGCTGCTGCACCTGCACCTGTTCCTGCACCTGCACCAGCACCAGCACCAGCCACGCCATGCGACGCACACCGTGGGCCACCGCCGCGCTCCTGGTCTCGTTGTCGCTCGCGGGACCCTCGACGGCGCGCCAGACGTTTGCTAACTACACAGCCGCCCGAGACCCTCTCGACGTGTTCTCGCTGCGCGACGACCGCCCCGACGGCTGCCCCCCCTGCTTCAACTGCAACCTCGACGACTTCCAGTGCCACCAGTTCTCCAACTGCATCAAGGCCAATGGCAAGTGCGAATGCACACCTGGCTTTGGCGGCGACGACTGCTCCACGCCGCTCTGTGGCGCTCTGTCCGATGGCAACAAGGACAGAGCACCCAGAAGTGGCGACACGTGCCAGTGCAAGGACGGCTGGACTGGTATCAACTGCAACGTCTGCCAGACCAACCAGGCCTGCAATGCCATGATGCCCGATGGCGAGGGCGGTGTCTGCTTCAAGGAAGGCCAGCTGGTCAATGAGAACTACCAGATGTGCGATATCACCAACCGGAAGATTCTCGATACCCTCAAGGAAAAGAAGCCCCAGGCCACTTTCTCGTGCAACACGGCGACGACAGAGTGTAACTTCCAGTGTGAGAACCCCTGTTGCAATCGTTCTCGTCGTCTCAACTAACGCCGCCAGTCTGGGTCGACCAGAAGGAGTCCTTCTATTGCGCCCTTGATACCTGCTCGTCCAGCTTCGAAGCCCTCCCCGACCGCAACATCTCCAAGTACAACTGTGACAACATCAAGTGTGCCTGTGTGCCCGGAAGGATGCTGTGCGGTGAAGATGGTTCCATCAACATCGGCGATTTCCTCAAGCATGAAATCCAAGGCCCTGCAGAGTTCAAGACAATCTCCACCATCGATTCCAGCAAGGACAGCGGCAGCTTCTTCTCAGAGCCCAACATGAACGGCCTCATCTCGAGCATCTTCGGTGACGAGAGCATCTTCCTTAAATGTGATGCTGGGGAGTGTCTTTACGAGACTGAAGTGCCTGGCTACGAGAGGCCCATCAAGGTCATCAACACCCCTCTCATCGCCGGCATCATTGCAGGCTGCGCATTGTTCATCGTGGCCGTTGTGCTGACTATCTGGTACCTGGCTCGTAGGGCCGAAAGGCGGAAGTGGGGTCCCATTCATCTCTCTGATGACGAGGAGGATAAGAACGCTGAACTATTGGCCGATCACAAACCCGCCTCATTGACTTTCCAAAACGTTTCGTACCAGCTAAAGGATAAGCAGATCCTGTCCGGTATTACCGGTGCAGTACATCCCGGAGAACTTCTGGCCATCATGGGTGCCTCGGGTGCTGGCAAGACTACATTCCTTGACATTCTCGCGCGCAAGAACAAGATCGGTGTCACAAGTGGAAATTTCTACCTCAATGGCGAGCAGGTACGTGATGACGAGTTCCGCAATGTTATCGGTTTCGTGGACCAGGAGGATGCCATGCTACCCACCTTGACCGTTCACGAAACTATCTTGGATTCGGCCTTGTTGCGTCTGCCCAAGGAAATGAGTTATGCGTCGAAAGAGCAGCGTGTAGACGACGTGGAACGACAGTTGGGCATCCATCATATCCGCCATCAGAAGATTGGGTCAGAAGAAGGCGACCGTGGCATATCTGGAGGAGAAAAACGTCGTGTTGGAATCGCCTGCGAACTCGTCACGTCACCCAGCATTCTTTTCTTGGACGAACCTACCAGTGGCTTGGATGCCTTCAACGCTTTCAATGTTGTTGAATGCTTGGTCAACCTTGTCAAGACCTATAATCGGACTGTTGTCTTCACCATTCACCAGCCGCGCTCTAATATCGTAGCCTTGTTCGACCAACTGATTTTACTTGCCAAAGGTCGAACCGTATACTCTGGTCCCTTCGATAACTGCCAACAATACTTCGACAATATCGGCTACACGTGTCCTCCAGGGTTCAACATTGCCGATTATCTAGTAGATCTCACAATGCATGCTAGCGTAACGAGCCAGTCGATCGATGATGATGACTCACTGTTTTCAAGACAAGGTCTAGAGACGCGAGCAAGTAGCGCCATCGCAGTCAAGTCCATTCGAAGTGTCAATACCGATGCGGACACAGTGGGCAGTCCGAGCGTTGCCAGCCTGCGACCCAAGGGCCAGCGCAGAGCATCGATCAAACAACAACAAGAGCGTGAGCTTTTCACCAGGAAGAAGAATTCGGTCAATGACGGTACGATGTCCCCCAGATCTGACGATGGAGACCCCTATCAGCCTCGAGAAGGCAGTAAAGGTCAGTGGCTAAAACTTTCGCGTCAACAAGGTGCTCCACCACCTCAGATCTTGGAGGACCCGGATGAGCTCCCTCCTCCCGCCGACGGCGGAACCGGAACCAACTTAGATACGCTCGTGCAGGCGTACACAGCTTCGGACGTTGCGGCTGCACTTCGTGAAGACATCGCCCATGCCGTTTCTTCGGCCAACGAAGCCAATGGCGTCAGTAGCCCGAATCAACAAGGCAATGGATTCGTCGCAACTGGAAAACTCAAAGGGTTCCGCAAGGTTGGTCTGTTTGGCCAGTTCCTTATTCTGTCAAGACGTACCTGGCGCAATCTCTACCGCAACCCTATGCTTATGTTGACGCATTATGCAATCGCCGTCGTTCTCGCCGTTTTCCTTGGTTTCCTCTTCTTCGGCCTCACAGACGACATCCCAGGTTTCCAAAACCGTCTTGGTCTGGTTTTCTTCGTCTTGGCTTTGTTCGGCTTCAGTGCCCTCACCATCGTAACTGTATTCGCACCCGAGCGATTGCTTTTCACCCGCGAAAGAGCAAAGGGGTATTACTCTCCACTGCCTTACTTTGCTTCCAAGGTTTTCTTCGACATTGTACCCCTGCGCCTCATCCCACCCATTATTCTTGCCGTCATCGTATACCCCATGACCGGACTTATTCCGGCGTGGCCGCAGTTCCTCAAGTTTGTTCTATTCCTGGTCTTGTTCAACCTGGCTGCCGCGGCTGTCTGCTTGTTCATCGGAATTGTATTCCGTGACGGAGGTGTTGCAAACTTGATAGGTGTACTTGTCATGCTATTCAGCTTGCTCTTCTCCGGTTTTTTCTTGAACAAGGAGAGAATTCCCGCAGCAGCCAAGTGGCTGCAGTCGGTAAGTTGCGCCTTTATCTTAAAAAGTAAATTTTACTAATGTTATGACGCAGCTATCTATATTCCATTACGCCTTCGAAGGCCTCATTGTCAACGAAGTAAAGTACCTTTCCCTTGTCGACCACAAATACGGATTGGATATCGAAGTCCCCGGCTCTGCAATTCTGAGTTCGTTCGGTTTCAACGTGCTTGCACTTTGGAAAGACTGTGTTGGCCTGGCGATCTTTGGAGGCGTGTTTGTCATCTTGGCATATCTAGCTATGCACATCTTGCTTGTGGAAAGGCGTTGATGTGTTTGGGTGGCTCTCAATTGGACTTCGCCAGTCGGTTGTATCAACATAGGTCGAGCGTTTTGCATATTTCTTTTCTTTTCTCTTACAGTCATGTCATTGTCGTATCTACATGTTTTGCATAGAAGGTATTGTTCATAAAGCTAGCCTAGAGCGAGTAGGAGACTGCGCTAGTGTACGTATACGTATATATCCAATAGTTACCCATGGAGCCATGCTGCGCTTGAGTGAAGAATAAAGGTCGGATAATTTCCTGTCCGAGTATAGGGTGGTGGTCTTCAACCGCATGGGTAGATCGCATACATATGTCTGCTCCAGGCTGGCAAGACGGCACGTGAGAACCGGTAACTCGGGCCTGGGCCTAGAGAAAGAAGATAGTATGCTGACTCAGGATCAGCTGCTTCTCCCAAGGTGATGGTTCGTCCCGTTCTGGGCCCATGTCCGCCGCCTCGGTAGGTAAGTGCGACGGTTGACTCGTGAAGCGGTAACTAGAGTATGCATGATGGGAGACTAGTTGTACCTAAGTACCTAGACTATCGGGCAGCTCGGGAGCTGGAAAGGGAGTGTCTACTGAATCGCTAGTACATGGAAATCTCGCTTCTGCATGTATTCCACGAAAATTCTGCAGCGGACGCGAAAGCAAACCCTGTGGGTCCTCCTCCAAATAGTCTGGAAATAGCAGACGATGATCGCGGGACAGCCCGTATAGCGCGGAATGCGAGATTGACCGTTGACCGAGGCAATGGCCCTGTTGATCATGTAGCGAAGATCGATGGAAATGTATGCATAGCCCTTGACCTCCGTGATTGTGTCTTGGGTGGAAGTCTGCATATACGAGGGGAGAATTTCATCTCGAGCAAATGGATCAAGTGGAATAGAACAATTTTATATTCCAGCTTTCATGGCTTTGTCTACAAGATGCGCTGTTATTACAGATTCGCCATAGGTATATATCGTATTGATCGATTATGCATTAAGTTTGTCTCTATTTAAAGTAAAATCGCTCATAGGTAGGTATAACAGAATGGACCATCTGTTGTGCTCATGAGATCCCGCATCTTCACGGGTGGGCCTGCAGCGTACCCAAGGTCGATTATGGTGTCGAGGGTGGTGTTTGCGCTCTCTGGCATGTTCAAGAATGTGCCCGTTCCGGAGATTCCCTTGGCTCCTGTACGCGTTTTCTTGTCAAGAAGCTGCCAGATCCACCACACACGATCGATCATGCCGTGGTGAAGGTAAAAGAGAGGATCACCCGGAGAAGTGCTCACGTCGCGCCCAGGATCGCCCCCCATTGCGTAATGCCCACCTCCGTGGATGCCGATATTTCCACTTCCAGGATAGCCTTGCATGGTCATCTGGAAGTCGTAGACATCCTTGGGCTTGAGAATATTGTGGGCAATGGCAGTGGCGTTTGAGTACTTGCGGAGGATCTCATCGGTAAGGTCGCGCTTGAGGCAGCGTGGGTTGTACGAGAGGCCGTCACCATTGGCCTCGGTCGCGCCACCAGGAAGGGCAAGACCGACAGGTCCAAGGTTTACCTCCATACACTCAAAGGGCCCCGAAGTCACGCAGCCGCCTCCTGAGCCGGTTGGTAGTTCGAGCGGAGGGAGACCGGGGAGACCACTGAGTTCGATGTTACCCGCCTTCTCAACATACTCGCCGTTTCCGCTCATCGAATAGTCTGAGCCATCAAGCACAGCCGAGTTTTCGAGACCGACGAGAGCAGATAGCGCCCAGTCCCAGTATGGCTGTACTCCTTTGTATCCACATTCATCTCGCAGGGCTTGCTCGTATGACCAAGTGAAGTAGCGGTGCCACGCGAGGAAAGTACCACTGTAGTGGATATAGCCCGTCTGGTTGATGTGTGTCGCAACAAAATCGTCATACCGGGACTTTGCCCCAGGGACGAGAGATGAAGGCGTCCTGGCTGGCTTGCTCTGGAGACAGAGAACAGCGTCAGTATAGGCCTTGCGCTCCTTCTTAGAAAGAGTGGACCTGATTACAACAGTAAGCTTCCCTTCGGAAATACAAGAAGCCGCTATTCGAATTGGAATCGACTTGGCAACCGAAGATGGCTGTCACACTTACCATTCGCGTCGAACAGAAAGGTTCCAAAGCGAGCAGCCACCGCGCTTCTCGTTCTGCGAGAGTGTCTCATTTGTGGATTGGGCAGCGAATTCCGCTAGCTGCGCCAGCTGATCCTGGGCTTGTGTCTCATCAGAAGAAGCTTCAGTCGGGAGACTGGCAGATGAGGGGTCTTCCTGGGGTGTGGGAATTGCATTCGACACGGCTGCCAAAAGGCACAGGGCCACAGAAGAAGTCAGGCGCATGTTGGCTCGTAATCGTAAAGACGCAAGATTCCGGTTAAGAGTAACGGGAAGAAGTCCAAGGTGTGGACAAAGGGACGTCAACGAATTAAAGCGGGAAGGAGCGACCAGGAGAAGGGCCTAACACGGCAGAGCAACCGGCCGATTAGCCTACTCTTAAGAGCAGAGGCGAAAGGGGCGAAAGGGCGAAAAAAATACACTGGGATGCCCAAAATATGACCATGTCCGCGTTCAAGGATCCAAGCGCGCGCCGGTAGCAAGTGGCCGAAGCCGCTCAATAACCGCGCCGCAATCCGCCAGCAGGCCAAGGCCTCCTAGATGGCGTCGAAAAGATGGGACATGAAGGGCATATGGGTCCAATTTACACAGGGAGCAGAGGCTGGACGGAAGGTAACGTTTTGTGGCTAATGGCCTTTGGGGGCTTCGGTGCGGCGTCTAGCACGGGCGACGGTCATGCCGCTAAATATCGCTTAAAAGACTTGTAGTTATTACTCGATCTGTGCGTGGCGTGGACCTGCATGGTGTCTCATGTATGTATAGTGTATGGAGCTGCCATGCATGAACAGTCGGTAGAGGTCGCGTCGACCACGGCATGACGTTGAGGGAATCGCCACCATGCTGTGAAGCGACAATTACCATGACGACAACCACGGCGGGCGTGCAACCATCAACTGGGGGCCCTTGGTCTAGGTCGGACAGATGTACTAGATGGTAGTCTTCCAGGTCCTGGAAAGTAGGTACATAAGCACATACATGTTTCTAGCCATCCCCAGCAAAGTGACAGCGGACAAGTTTCCAGATCAGGCCGTGGAGGAACAGGGACACGGGCACTGTAGATACATACATACAGCACTGTTATTTCCCGTGGTAGTTTTGCCATGGCGTCCTCTCTTGAGATGGTTGACAAGACATGGAGACAGGCGGGAGAAGGCGCATCGCTCTGCTGTCACGATGTTCCCCTCGACCTCACAGCAAGGCGCTGGGGACATGATGGCCCAAGGCATCAATTCAGCCGTCCGCGTCCCTCGACGTTACTTGGCTGATTGCGCCATGCCCCATGGTTGCTACTAGCTAGCACAGTGGCACGGCTGGACGCTCGGGCGATCTGCTCACGTCGCATCTATTCCTGTGTGTAGTTCCCTCCCGACTCCGCGCTCCGCTCGAACTCCACTCTATGCGCAACATGAGCACCCGCATCCGCGGGTGATGGACAGGCGTGCGTGCAACTTCGTACTTACATACATACTGACATGGATATCGCCGTGACAAGCACTCGCTCGCTTCGCACTGTGCGTCGCTGCGTTGCATTGGCGCTTCGTTTCGGCGCGGCGACCCTGGCATCATGCCCACATAGGATAGGTACACCGTACTTACTTACACACATCTCGACGGCTCCGGAAACTGGGCGGCGTCGAGGACATAAAGTTGGCGCCAGTGTGCTTAGCGTCGTCAGGCCGCTCGCTTACTTGCACCCTTGTGGGATTCGTGTCCGGGATGCGGGCGACATGCAGCTCCAGGTTCGCAAAACACCAATGGTTGCGGTCTTTTTACCACAATCTGCCTAAAATCACCTGCAAATACTATTGTATCCGAATCGTCCCGTTCGATCCGTCCATCACCCATTGAGAGAAGCGTAGCTGCACGTGCTTGTGCCCGGGGCTCTCGCCCTCCAGCACTGCTTCGCCTCTTTGTGGAAATCCAGTTGTCACATCATCCGAGGCCCAACCCCTCTGATCGTTCTCCACACTATTAGCCAACGGGAGTACCCTCGTACAGCAAACCGTCGCAAGTTTGTTCCAGGGGCGCCGCTCTAGCTCCCTTGCCATCTGCCGCAAATCTGGGAGTAGCGCCATGCGTCAAGACGTCCGATCTCAATACACAACCAGTCACATACAGACACAGAACAGGCCATCTGGTGGCTGCTACGGCTATTTGGGACTTGGAAGGAGCGTAGGTTTCGTGTGTGGCGCTACAGAGCCTTCTACATTCGACAAGTCAATTGTCTCGGTCCTCGCATCCTATTTCACTTTGGCTTCCACGGAATCATGTGTGATCGCTTCACTGACACACTTCTTGTACATACTGCTGGTTTTGGTTGAACCGAAAATATATCCCGTGCAATTGGGCATCCTTCCTCTGGATGCCGCCCAACTTCAATCACCTTTTGTCCCTCCTTGTATAAATTCTGTATCTGTTCAGCATGACACCGACGCCGCTTGGGGAGGGTTCCCAACCCATAGAAAACGATGGCCCACGACTTCTTGGTGCCATACTATCCGTCACCGCCGTCGCCGTCATCACGATGGTGGCACGGCTCTTCGTGCGGATAAGGCTGATCCGTAACGTTGGGTGGGATGTTAGACTTCTCGAAGGCCCATGCTTTGACAGAACGCTGACCACCTCAGGACTATTGCATGTCCTTTGCAACTCTTCTTGTGAGGACGCTCAAAGCTTCAGCTCGTGTCACCACTAACGAACGTAGTGCATAACAGGCGCCTGCGTTGTCATTCCAGAAGTTCACTATGGAGCTGGTCGCCATAGAGTTAATATCCCAGAACAAGACTTCTGGACCGGGTATAAGCTGAACTTCATCACCCAACCCATCTATTTGATTGAGATTTGCGTCGTCAAACTATCCGTTGGCTTCTTCCTGCTTCGCATAGCAACCACATCGTTCTTCCGGAGGACGATTCAGGCAATCATGTATTTCATGGGCTTCTACACACTGGGTTGTTTCTTTGTAAGCATGATGCTTTCACACAAACCACTGTTTATAGCGACTTGGTGCTAACCACTGGAAAAGACCATAATGTTCCAATGTACCAATCTGGCAGTCCAGTGGGATCCCTCAGTAAAAGGCACTTGCTGGACTCCATCGACAATTCAGGCGTTGGGCTACACCAATATCGCATGCAACATTATAACCGACCTTCTCTTCGCCATCATCATACCCGTGCCCATGCTCTGGCACGTGCAAATGAACCGACGCCAGAAAACTTCTATCATCTGTATTCTCGGGCTTGGAATATTCTGTCAGTGCTGATATATCTCGCTCCACACAAGGATCTGATCTAACAGCAAACGCATAGGTGTTGCCGCTGCTGTTGCGAAAATCACCTACCTGCCCAACTACGGGATAACTGGCGATTTGCTGTGGGATAGCCGCAATAGTACGTCTAACCCTGCAGAGCTTCACAACTTACACTGATCTCGTGACAAGTTACTCTATGGACAATCATGGAGTCCTGCGTTGGAATCATAGCTGGCAATCTGCCTTGCCTCAAACCCATCTTCCGTTCTGTTCTTGGCTCCGTACGTATCTCCATATACAAAACCAAGTACGCTCCCTTTTTGTCTAGCCGTTGACTGACCTTGTGTTCGCTGGTAGACCTACGGCCGAGGAAGTCGAGGGAAGTCGAGTGGCACGGGAAATACTCCCCACCACCCCTACAATTCCCGAGGTACAGCCACACACACGGCCAAGTCCCAGGGATTCAGCAGCCTCAACTCCAGCAAGGCCCGATCTCACCCAGATAACCATGATGATGCCATCATGATGACCACGGTAGGAGTTGGCAAACACGGAAGCAGAGCAGGAAGCGTCGTGAGTATGCGGGAGGATGGAAGCAGCTTGAGAGACAGTGAAGGCAGTTTGGAGTTGTTGGAGAAGAGAGGCGGAGCGGGCTTGAAGTTGGGTGGGATAATGAAAACTACGCAGGTTACGCAGACGACTGTTGAGGGGAGGAGAGTAGCGTCACCGAGGAATAGGGAAGAGCCGCAGGAGGACCTGAGGCCCATCACCGACGTTCGAGACATGGTATGAACTGCAAGGGTTGGGAGCGAGTCGATTTTTATTTGGCGTATGATACCACGAGCGTCTGGCGTTTCTTTGGGTGGCAAGAGCTGCGTGATTGGAGTTAACTGGCAATCGATTCCGCAGTGTTTATAGTTGATAATAATAAGATGCAAATGTTTATTCAAAGAATCCAAAAGCCCTCGACACGATGGTCGTGTGTCTTGGGATTATTGGGAGAATTGGTGACTATTGGACGCCAGATTAGAAAGGAATGCCGGACGAAACAACGCTTCGTACAAACGTCTATTCAAGTCTAGTGCGCTTCTACAAGCTGCCAACATGGGATTAATCGAAAGCAAATCGTTGACCACCTCCCCATTCTCCAGTCTACACTAAGCCTAATACCTCTTCGGCCTTGGTGGTGGGCCGCCTCTGAACTTTGGGACGTTGCCCAGGTTAGGCTTGTACTGTTTCTGCGGGCGCTCCGGTTGCTTCATCATTGCCAGTCTCGCGGGATGGATGCCAGCGGTGACAGGCTCCTCGCTTGCTTCTTCAGCATCGCCATTAGCTGGCTTGTTTTTGGCGGCCTTGGCTTCCTTCTTTTCCTTGCGTTCCTGCTGTTTGCTCTCGATCTCGGCGCGCTTCTCGTGGTTGCGCTGGCGCTCATTGGCAAGCTTTTCGTTCTTGACGGCGATCTTCTCCTTCCGAGCTGCAGTGTTACCGCCTCCACCAGCGCTGCAACGTTGTTAGCTAATTTGTTCAAGAACCGGATATCAGACTCTGACGCACCTGAGCTCCACATTGATCTTGCGACCTTCCTTCTTCTTGGGATCGGGGAACACGGAATGATGGTACTTCATCAATGCGGTCTGCATGTGGTCATAACGTTCGAACTCGATGAAACCACAGCCCATGGACTTGCCGGAGTCCTTGTAGGTGCGAAGGCGGACCTCGAAGGGCTTGAGTTTGGCGAAATGTTCTTCGATCTCCTCCTTGGTCGCGCTGAAGGGCAGATTGCCTATGGCCTTGTTAGCACGGGTTCTAAAACAATGAAAAGGCGTGGAGTGGCTTAACGTACCGATAAAGACGATGAAGCGGGCGTTGGGATCCGCTGCTTCTTCGCCATCAGCCGCCTCGCCGTCTGGCTGCTCGGCCTGCTCGGCCTGTTCCTCTGCACCATTGGACTCGTCAACGGCTTCTGGAGCTGCGTCGTCGGCGTCGGTCTTGTTGGACTTCTTTTCCTTCTTGTCCTTCTTCGCCTTCTTCTCCTTTTTGGATTTCTTTTCGCTGGTCTCCTCGACAGGTGCGTCTCCTTCTGCGGCATCTACATCCATGGGCTCAGCGGGCTCAGCAGGCTCGACCTCGTCATTGGACTTGGACTTCTTGGACTTCTTATCTTTCTTGTCCTTCTTGTCCTTCTTGTCCTTCTTGTCCTTCTTTGATTTCTTCTCCGCCTTCTCGGCCGAAGAATCGTCGTCGGTAGGAGCAACTACGACTTGGGGCTCCGCAGCCTGGGCGAGCGCTTCGGCGTCGGCCTTGCTCTTCTTCGACTTCTTGTCCTTCTTGTCCTTCTTGTCCTTCTTGGATTTGCGCGTCTCAGTCGAAGCCTCTTCGCTCACGGGCTCTTCGGTGGCAGCAGGTGTGCTGGCTTCATCCGAGCTGGCGCGCTTTTCCTTCTTGGACTTTTTGTCTTTCTTCTCCTTGGGCTGGTCGGCATCCTGGGACTGCTTGGACTTTTTGGACTTCTTGGGCGCGTCGACGGCGTCCTCGTCCTGGCGCTTGCGCTTCTTCTCGTCCTTGAGCTCCGACTTGGACATGGCGGCGGGTATGGATTGGGGATGAGGGCAGCTGGCTGTTGGGGACTCGGGAGAGGGAAGTGTGGAGCGCGGGCCCCGAAATTCTCGAGGGAGGTAACTTTTTCTGCCGGGCGGTGTAGCGGCGCTCCGCTTGGCGGTGAAGGCGAAGGTCGTGCCCCCCAAGCTGGCGGCGGTGCAGGGCGCGGTATCTAGATAGCAGCGAGCACACCATGCGGCCGTCGACCAGCAACACGGGCGCGAGGGGCGCATTGGGCGTGGCCGGACGCTCGATACGGCCCCGGACGCATGGCTACAGCGGCGAGAGGCAGCACCCGTGTGCGCGCCAGCCCTTCTCCCACCGACCCCCCCGCCTGCTGCTCGCCTCGCACCGAAGCTCGCCGCGGCCACAGCTGCCCTTCCTGTACCCGTCGGGCGCATACCACCTGTCCAACACGCAGCTGGCGCGGCTCTTCTCCATCAGCGCCAACCAGAAAAAGTTCATCCGCGAGACGGCGCGCGAGTCGGTCAAATGGACGCTGATCATCTTCTTCGCGACGTCGTGCTTCAGCATCGCCAGCCTGGGCGTGCTGAGCGAGCGCCAGGAGCGGGCCTTCCCGTCGCCGCACGAATGGAGCCTGCTGACGCGCTTCCGCTTCCGCCGCGGCAAGTGGTGGCAGGTGCCCGAGAACAACGAGGAGGAGGGCTTCCCCAACTGGGCCCGCGTCTACGATGAGCTGCAGCGCGCCCTGAGCCGCCTCGAGGACCCGGCCAAGGACGGCGCCGGCCTGCGCGAACCTGACGGGCGGCGGCTGCTGGTGCCTGGCGTGGGCCAGACGGGCTTCGACCTGGACGCGAAGAGCGGCGAGTGGCGCCAGGGCTACTACGAGGTGCTCATGGGCATGGCCACGGCCGCCGAGCGTCTCGAGGGCTGGGTCACCACCAAGTCGCGCCGCTACGTATGGGCCCCCGAGTTCGTGCCCTCGCCCACCAACCCGCGGCCCAAGGCCACGCTCCCGTCGCAGCTGCCCATCCCGGACGAGGAACACCGCATTCCCGCCGCAGACGTGCCCGAGACCTTCTACCTCAAGATCATCACCACCCACGGCTTCACCACCCACCAGCGCATGACCGCCGCCCTTGCCTACGCCGACTGGCTCGCCTTCAAGCAGCTGCCCGACTCCGCCGAGGAAATGTACCGCTGGGCCCTCGACATCGCCGTCTCTGGCCTCCCCACCCCCCAGCCTGACACCGTCATCAACCCCGACACCCAGGTCTTGTCCGCGACAGCGCCCAGGGAGCACCTCACCCCAAACCTCGTCTACGCCGCCACCAACCTCGCCACCTTCCATGCCTCCCAGGGAAACCTCACTGTCGCCCTCCCCATCCTCGTCTCCCTCCTGCGCGCTCGCTTGGATGCCGACCCCGTGCCCCCGAAACCCATCTCGAAACCCACCGATTCGAGCTTCATCGGCACCATCACGAGCCTGCTTCACGAACCCGAGTACCCCCCTCTCCCTCCCACCGGTGACGAAGTCTTGCTCCGCCGTCCCGAGGATCGTTGTGAAGAAGCCGCCCTCAAGTCTTATATCGGCGAGATCCTTTTCGCTGTCGCCGACTCCCCCGCAGGCCGCACTCAGGGCCTCTCGTGGGTGCGCGACGCTGTCTCCACCGCCAAAACCGCACAGTCAATCCCCATCATCCAATCCGATTCACCCCTCCGTAAAAAATGCGAATCGTGTGAGGAAGTCGGCTTGGAAGCCTGGGGCAAGATCATGACATATTTGGTCGCCGACGCCCGTCAAAGGAAAGCCAACGTAGAAGAGAGCCGATTGCGGAGACTTTGGTGGACCCTGTGGCCAGGTGCTATTCAGGCATTGGACAAGGATGTTGAGGACAAGGAAGGAGAGGAGGAGGGTGTGGTCATGCGACTGAACAAGCTGAGGGCAAAGATGTTGAAGGAGGAATATGAAGAGATGGACAGGAAGTATGCTAGAACATTTGTATTTTAAAACACCGAAAAGGGCAAGTCGAGGCACCCATGTACAGTATACCAGTGTAAAGTATGATTTGTGGACATTTGAGCAATCAGGTTCCTACTTTTAGCGTCACTGAGAAGATACCAATCGAGATGAATTAAACGCTTAGATCTTCAGAAAAAGGTAATATGTAAGCCTTAGGCTGCCGGGCTCTTCCCTGTTTTGGAGCTGGGATACATCTTGAATGTGCAAATGGCGGAAGGGCATTGTGAGCGTAGTATGTATTTTCCAAAGCAAAATGATTATCCTCTGCTGTAAAATACATCTTATTTTTGCGGCTTGTTCATCACCCCTCAGCATCCAGCTTCCTATTCGTCTGAGACTCGGCGTCGCAACGCCACAACGCCACGACCCGCATGTCGTCTCGTATCCATTAGGCGCGTGCCCATCGCTCACCGGAAATCGGGGCATCACTGCTCTGCCGTTGCCTGACAAACTGCTTTCTCTCACTGTTTCTCAGTCCCGCGTTTTGATACCGTCCACTAAGCCGAGGTGCAGGATGCTGCAATGCCCGAAATAACCTTCATATTCGGGCCTGACAACAGTTTCTTCTTCGATTGTCCGAAAACATGGAAGTTGTACGTCCAAGTAGGCGAGGAAGCTGTGTAGTGAGCAATGACGATGGCTGATTGTCTGAAAGTCACAACATCCCGCACACCCTGCGACAGCTGTTCAATAGTTCCATGACTCCGTCCTGGAGGATCGCGCAGCCGTTTTGTCTAGCGCTCGCACCTCGCATCAACAGTCCGGAGCCGGTTTGGTATGTGGGATGCAAGGTATTAGCGGGCGAGGAGAAGATCTGTAGGTTTACCCATCTATCTACCCAACGTTGGTGGTCCCACTTGCTGCACTTGACTGGACTCCACCGCCCGAAATTAAACGTGCATTCTTATTGACGTCTCGCAACAGTGTATTCTCAGAACTCTTTTGACGCAAATTATCCCGATCTCGCTCGATGGACGAAGACAGTTGCTAGTGCACCGCGCTCATGCTATATAACGTTTGGCCAAGGTTACAGTTATTTCGCATCCGCGCCAGGTAGAGGTTCGGTCTGGGCTGCAATACCATCAGAACTGAGCGACAAGGTGCAGAAGGCTCATGATACACCGTGCTGCGTTGCCTTGGGAGTGAACGACAGTTGGTTTGTCCTGTGGCCAGATGGTTATTGTTCATGGAGATTCCATGGAGCTTATAATGGACTGGACAAGATCTTGACAGAAGCAGAACCAAGGACTGTATCGGTGAGTGTGTAGAGAGTATTTGGCACCAAGGTTTAAGAGCAATTTGTTAAAAGCTGACACAACATACGGTGCAATATGTGCTCTGCGGCTTCATGATATTTTACACGACTAATTTCGTCGTAGTATCTAGCGATATCACCGTACAATAAGGACCACTACTTTGTCGCTTTCAGAAACAGTACTATACAGTACTCCTTTACCGGTGCACCGCCAGAATGGATGATGCAGATGAATGAAGTTTTCGCACAGTGGCAAGCGGAAATCGCGCAGGCTCAGACAACTACTATGCAACGTCCTGCACCAACAAATCACATACCATACAACTCCAACCTTGCAGCTTCGAACCTTCCGGGGATTTATTCTCCGCCTAGTCCAGTAATACAAATATCGCAACAGTCGAACATGGCAAGCCAGGCCTTGTCGCCGCAGGTGCCACAAGTCTATGCGCATTACGCACCAGTGCCAGAACCGACAGCGGTGGAAATGCCTGGATGTTTTCCGGCTGGAACTATGCTGCAACGTCCTGTGTCCACAGTTGAGAGACCTATAAGTGTCAACGTGGTATGTTATGTGATAATGGAAAGATCCTTGCTCGACGTACTGATTCTCGTTAGAAACGGAGGAAGTTCTTCTCGAAGATATTCGACTAATTAACTATGAACGTGGATTTATACCAGCAGGCGTTTCGGTTTCAGGTAAATAAGCAGATTTAATAGCTATAGTCTCCACCTCGTAAGGATTGAATCATGAGGTCCATAGTATGTCAATTGGCTGTAGTTAAGATCCGCGTAGAAGATAAGATGACAGAGTTTGACAACTATGCAGAACAAGTTATCCAGAACAACCCCCAGGGCCACCAAAGAGATAAGCCTTTTAGGTATGATCAAATCATGTGGTATTGTTATATTTGGGAGCTCCACACACATCCAGTTTGTCTAGCTACCTGCTTCATCCATGAGCGTTCGACCGTTCTTCGCTGTCGCATTGTGCGCATGTCATTTTCGTTATACCTTTGAATACCTGTCGTACTTGTACAGGTGTAGAGAGGCTACGGCAATACTCCCAAGTACTTTTATTTCTGTACGTAGACTACATCCGTAGTATGGAAGGCAAACATTGCCGCCAATAACACCTTCCCAATCGGGAACGAATTGCGTAGTTGATGCATGAATCGGCGCGACACGACCCGATTCGTATTGCGTTGAGAGTCCTCTGCCGGAAAACCACACAACGCCTTTTGCTTCATCCTCGGGTTCCTCAACTTACAGGTTTTGGTGGTATTATTGCAAAATGAATATCAGAGGATCACGGAGCTTCTGCACCAGGGGAATCTCAAGCCTGGTAGCATGTGCATTGTCGTGGGGTATCGCGGCTGCTGCATATCCGACGGCGACAGTTCAGGTAAAGAATGGCACATATGAAGGCATTTACCTGCCCCAGTTTGACCAGGAAATTTTTCTTGGTATCCCATACGCGCAGGATACTGGTGGACCAAACCGCTTCAGGGCCCCGCAAGCACTCAACGAAACTTGGAACGGAACACGCCTTGCTCAATCATACAGCGATGCTTGTCCCGACTTTCAGCCAGACGCCGATGCAGCCTACGGAATGAGCGAGGACTGTCTTAGTATTAATATAGTCAGACCAACTGGTATTCCAGACAACACAAGCTTGCCTGTTGCTGTATGGATCCATGGCGGGTCATATCAAGTCGGTACAAGCGGCCTCCCAAATTATAACTTGACTTGGTTGGTACAGCGATCTATAGAAATTGGGAAGCCGATCGTCGCGACAAGCATCAATTATAGGAAAGGAGGGTGGGGAATGTTATACTCGAGGGAAGTGCAAGGAAGCGGCGAAACCAACTTGGCTCTGAGAGACATGCGAAAAGCCCTGGCCTGGATCTCTGAAAATATTGGGAGCTTCGGGGGCGACAAGGACAGCGTAACGATTTGGGGTGAATCTGCAGGATCATTTGCTGTCGGGCAGTTGGTGCTGAGCTATGGCGGACGTACAGACGGCCTTTTCCATCGCAGTATTCAAGAGAGTGGATCTGCAGCTACCGCATGGTACAATGGCTCAGACTGGTACCAGCCCATCTACGATAAGATGGTACAACAGACGAACTGCACTGATTGGCCTGATACACTGGAATGTCTTCGCACTGTACCGTAAGAATGCCCAACCGTAAGGCAGATGTGTCTCAGCTAACTTTATACCTCTGTGATCAGGTACGAGACTATATTCCCTTTCCTAGACTCTTCTAAAGTCGGCGGACCGGGATTCTACCCAACGGTTGATGGAGACATTGTTCCGAACTACCCAACACAACTTCTCCATTCGGGTCGCTTCGCACATGTACCCCATCTCTACGGATCTAATAGCGATGAAGGGACCGATAACGCACCCACGAAGATCTTCAATACCGACCAAGACATTTACGACTATCTCATCGGCAGCACGGGATACGACTTTCCTCCGAGCGTTGTTAGCAAGATAATGGAGCTATATCCAGATGACCCTGCCCAAGGCATCCCGCTCAATACAGGTTCCGAGCGCTTCGCTGAACAGGGTTATCAATACAAGCGCGCGGCCGCCATCATCGGTGACGTCTTCTACCATGCCACTCGTCTCGATGACGCTCGTCACTACTCCAAATACTCTCCTACCTACATCTACCGTTTCAACACTCGACCTTTCCAGAATGCTACCAACGCTACGTTCACTGATTACATTGGCGGACTAGCGCCAGCGTACAAAGGCGTCCAGCATTTCAGTGAAGTTGCATTCGTATTTGGTAATCCACAATATGTGGGACCTTGGCCAGAGTATAAGGCGTTGAGCGATGAAATGAGCGCGCAATGGATCCATTTCATCAATGGTGGCGATCCGAATGGGGAAGAGTTACCAAGGTGGCCGAAGTACAGTGAGGGATCGATGGGCTTAAACTTGGTACTTCAGGCACGAGGAAGGGGGTACAATGGAAGCTATGTGGAGGAGGATACCTATAGGCTGGCGGGAAGAGAGTATCTAACCAAATGGGCGAGGCGAAGGCATGTGTAGTCAGAGAAGAGCACCATGTGATCGATTGGTTGCACAAAGATTGTGCAGAACGCTTTTCTTTGCTTCAAATAATATATTAGCAAAGAATTAAAGAGTTAGTATGGATGAAAGCCTGCCTGAGGCGCCAGTACAACTGAATAACGTTATTCCGTGTACTTAGGTCTGACCTGTGTCGCGGAGGCTTTACCGAGGTAAGTCACAGCTTGTGAACAACGCCGCGGAACGCGCAACACTACAAGAACATCACTCGAAACCAGACAACGTCTGAATCAGTCAGCCTTTGCTGAACCACTGACGCTTAAGACCCACGATCGACTTGACAAGAGCACCGTTTGATCCTCCCCTGTACCCCACCTGCTGTGGAACCGAGGCACGCCGGCAACGGACAAGCTGACGCGGATACACGATCACTATTCACCCGTCACGTGCACACCAACCATTCCTCCATATCCTCGCAACAGGGTTTCTTCATCGCTGGTCAAGTAATTCATACATCTTCTTGACAAGAATGATGGCTACTCAATACAGCGACATTAAATTCGAGATAAAAGGTCAGATTGGTATCATCAAGGTATCTATCACCTCCAGCAATTACAGTGGCTCTTACTACATACTAATGTGCCACATTCTGACATGTATCACAGTTCAATCGGCCCAAGGCTCTCAACTCATTCGGTGGTACTCTGATTCCGGAGGTCATTGCTGCCCTGCGTGAGCTCAATGAACACCCTGATACTGTCTTCACCGTCCTCACCGGCGAGGGCCGCTTTTTCTCTGCCGGCGCAGATGTTCGAAGTGTGAGCTCATTGTCACAGGTAATTTCTCATTTTCGTTGATTCTACAATTGCTCCCAGTTTGCTTCGAACTACCGAACTGTGGCTGAGGATATATCACACAGCCCAAAGAGTACAACAATGCGGGAGAGAAGAAGTTGGCGTACATGCACAACTTTACTTATGGTAGGTACACCCCCCTCCCACCTGATCAAAGTACATGCGCTGATTCTAATCTTTACCGCCTCTCAGCTACCGAAGTGAGTACACCCCCACAGAGAGTGATGTTCCAGGAACTTACTCACATCCACAGCTCCTCCGGAGCATGATCGACCACAAAAAGGTGCTCATCCTCGCGCTCAATGGCCCCGGCGTGGGGGGTGGAGCCGCCTGGTTCCCCGGCATCGCAGACATCGTCCTAGCCTCTTCCACAGCATGGCTCCAGTGTCCCTTCAGCGCGCTCGGTCTCGTGCCCGAAAACGGTTCCGCGCTTTCCTTCGCACAGCATATCGGGATCCACCGCGCAAACGACTTCCTCATGTTCGGACGCAAACTGACCGCGCAGGAACTCCTAGACGCTGGCTTGTACAACTACGTGTGGGACAAAACGGGTGATGAGTTTCAGTCCGAGGTTATCAAGTTTTTGGAAGGGCAACTAGAGGTCAATGATGGGAAGAGCATGATGGAGACGAAGAGGTTGCAAAATGTGGGGATTAGAGACCAGCGGATGATCGCGGTTGTTAATGCTATTGATGCGTTGGCAGAACGATTCGTAGAGGATGCGCCGGTGAAGAGGTTTGCAGAGAAGAAGAAGCTGATGGAGGAGAAGAGTAAGACACGATCCAAGATCTAATCTTTTCAAAGGGGTGGCTGGCAAAAAGTTGCACGAATGTGTCCGAGTGCCTGGATCTTGAAGGCTGCAGCACCTGAATATGACTCGTGGCACGCTATTGGGCATCTAGAACGAATTCCAATTAATCATATAGATACATTGTGATGAAGTGGAATTGAAATTCTGAAATACCGTAGTCAGATCTGAGAATGATAGACCATTTTTGCTGAGATATTAAATTTTCTTGATGTTTCTCCAGAAGTAATCGCTATCGGGTTCTGTAAATATAGAAATCGAGCAAGATCATCATCCTATGCTATATACCGTAGCTCACCTTAATCATACAGCTAGAGAGAGCCCCTAATGATTATGACAAGCATCGTGAAAGAACATAGAAGATAGGATAGTATTCAACAGACGTTTGTCTATTAGTATTTCTGCAATGGCTCTACTCGGTTTTACTCCAATTGCCTGCCAACCAGGAGACTACCTGGCCTTTTAAAAAAGCAGATTGGATTGAACCTCAATACGTGAAGGAAAGGAAATGATTGGTATGACCCAATGAGTCTAGGTAGTTTTGCAGAATAACCAACGCCGGCCAATGCTATACAGAACATTTTTACCCAAAACGCCTTTCCATGACTGTATGCACACTAGCCAACCCATTACAAACGCCATTACATATGAACAAAACACCAATTGACTACTGGCTTCCATGGCTTCGCAGCCGCCTGCCCTTTGCCAAACCGGGACCGATACTCGAGTTGAAAGTCGTGATCGTTAGGTTTTCTCTGTCGCCTTTACCTTCACCACCCACCGTCTTCCTTGTCATCTTCTTCATTGGCAACTTCGTATCCGTTTCGCTGCGTTGCTTCTTCAGTGGAGGAGCAATTGCCGCCATAGTATCAGAATGCGACATGGTAGGCAACGGTGCTGTATGATTTTCTTGAGCGACGACATTAACATCTAATTCGCGAAGAGAGGTGCTGGGAGGCAGGCTGGATGTCTGTGCTTGTGCGCTCATGGCGCGTGTAAAGCTGGGTTTGGCGATTGGGTCGAGAACGTCGTCGGAGGCTAATGAAACGGTGTCGTTGAAAACCAGACCCTTCGTAGGACTGCGGCTTTCAGAAGAGACAGGTCGATCGCGGAGGCGAGAGAGTAGAGTGTCATGAGCTTCGGTGCGAGGGAGTCTGTCGGGAATATTGTACGACACACGCTGGGGTGTTTCACCTGTTGGGTTGTATTCGAGCAAGTCTTGGTGCTCTACCGCGTCACGAAGTTCCTGGAGAGGTGCGCGAATGTCGGCGTTTGCGTCCAGAGCCGGCAGTGTCTCCTTAAGGGCAGTCGCTTGAGCGGAGACATCAGACTCAATGGCTTGCACGCGAGCGAAAGAGGTGGAAAAATGCTCGCCGATGCTCGAGTAGGAAGACTGGACAGTAGACGACAAAGCATTGAGTGAAGATGTATGAGCGGAGTGATGAGCGTTGTTCTGCTCACGCACACGCGACATGATTTCGTCCAGGGAATGCAGTTGTGTGTCCATCTGCGCCATCTGAGCTTCGACAATTTTGACGGTGCTTTCGTGAACGGAGGTGGTCGTGTCTTTAAGGGATCTAGAATGCTCATTCGCTGTTGCGAAGTCACCCTTAATCTTGGTCTTGACCACTTCTTGGGACCTAGAGATTCCGGTGAGAATATCCTTGGACTTGCTAGTCCAGTTACCCATACCCTCTGAGTATGCAGTTTGCTGGGACTCGAATGCAGCATTCGCCACACCAATGTCTTCGCACACACCGAACAACTTCTCGTTTAACCGCTTGCCTTGAGCTTCCGCGTTGGTATTGATAAGGGACGTGACTTGTGCGAGTAGTTGCTGGCGTTCCTCTGCCGCTCTTTGCTGTTCCTCGTCCACGACCTGGATCAGAAGACCCTGCGATGCCTTGTTGGCTTGTACAAGTGCCGCATTCGCCTCTAATACCTGTCGATGGAGTCGCTCGTTCTCAGTTTGTTGCTCGTTTAGAGATTTGGTCAGATCGACGAATGCACTCTTGAATTCTTTACCAAGCGATGCGTAGGATGCGTGAAGCTGCGTGAGTCAGCAAAGTCATACAAGAATAGAACTGCGAAGGGACAAGGGTGATGACCTACTTCAGACTGGAATTTGTCTAGTTCAGTAATGATACTTGCAGAAATTTTTTCGGCCGCTGCAGATAGTTCGTTGAGACCATCCCCGACCTTTTGCTTCACATCTTCCCGCAGTGTGCTTATTTCCTCCAGCACCTCATTCATATCATCACGAGCTTTAGCAGTCTGCTCATTGACCTCTTGTTCGGATGTACCAAAAGCCTTCATCTTCTCCTGGAGAAAGATCTGGGAAGTTCCTAGCTTCTCAAGTTCGTCATTGACAAAATCCTGCATCCTTGATGATAGATTTTCCATCATCTGTTCTTGCTTGTCCCGGAACTGCGCCAACCGGTCTTCTACGAGCTGTGTCGTATCCACTACCTGGGTTTTGGAGGATGCCCAGTGTTGTCGATTTTGGGACTGCAGTTCGGAACGTCGACGAATTTTGGCCCTCAACGCATCTATATCGTGCGTCGTCCTGCCGAGTGTAGAGATCATATCGTGGCCAATTTCAGCGAGTTCACTTTCCGTTTTTGCGTGAGCTTTGCGGAGCTCGGTCTCCTCCGATAGATTCTGGCGTGTAAGGTTGAGAACAGCCTCGGTCTTCTCAAGGATGCCCTTGGTCCCGTCCAAAGTAAGTCTGGTCTGCTCATTGTCTTTCTTGAGGTTCTGGAAGTTCGTCGTCAGGCTGAAAAGCTCCTCCACTTTGTTACGAAGGTTTGCCTCCATCGTGTCAATCTTGTCCCGTTGCTCCTCACTGAGAATTCTTCTCGATTCGCTAACGGTCGTGATTTCTTCATAGTTCTCCTGCGTCAGATAGACACCATTGCGCTGCCTTGTTGCAATCAGCTCACTCTTGAGCTTCTCGATTTCAGCAGTAAACTCCTTCAGCAGAGTCTTTTTGGACATGAGCTGGTTGACCTGCGGCTTGTTACGAATATTCTTGGCGCGGAAAGCATAATCCAGTGTCGAAATAGTCTCCTCCAGATTGCTTTTGGCGGGTGAAAGGGTTGCAATGATGCAGGTTTTTGTTCGGCCGCCGAGAGAGTCTTGTAGCAAGCGGGTCAATTTTGATTCTCGGTAGGGAATATGTGAGCTGCGTTCCACGAGCGCGTTAATAACGCGACCCAGGGTAAGCAAACTCTTGTTAATAAGTCCTGCTTCAGCAGCGCGCTTATTTTCTGCTCCACTTCGCTGGATATTTTCGCTTCCGGCAAGATCCACCAGGTTAAGCTTTCCAGCGCACAGATATTCCACGCCTTCCTCAGATGTCCGCTTCATATAGACTGTGATGGTAAAGACAGTGTGACTTCGGGAACTGAGATCGTTGCACTTGGTTGCGGCGACTTGGCGCTTGTTGGTGCCGTCGGAAAGGAGCTTGATACCCTGAGCAGCTGACTTGAGATGGCACTCCTCCATTCCTTGGACCAATGTAGCGCTGTGTCCCTTTTTGCTGTTGTCGTCATAAATCTTAAGCTTCGTTGTATCGTCGTTGGACAGTAGATCGCGCAGCTCCTCGTTGTACAGCTCGATGAAGGAGCACTTGACCGAGTTCTCGGTCTCTTCGGCTTCGAGCTTGTTGAACAGGGCATAAAGCACGCGAGGAATAATACCGGCAGCATCGGGGAGGGGGAGGATATTTGAGATGTCACCAGTCATCGTGTACGTCTTGCCGGTACCCGTCTGGCCGTATGCGAAGATTGTGCAATTGAAGCCACCCAAGACCTGTTGGGCAGTTAGCAGCGGGCTCGTGCATGCCGGAACGTGTACATGCCTCGTCCAAGATGGGTGCGACGACTTCGTCAAAGACCATGCCCTGGTCGGCAGCGGGTGAGAAGACCTTGTCGAACTGGTAGGATTTGTTGCTAAGGGCACTCGGGCCCATGGATAGATCGACAGTGCTCCCCTTGATACCATTCGTGGAGACGACGACACCAGAGTTTTCCTTGACTTCGCGGTCATTGCGGCCTCGGCAACGGACGACCACGTTGATGTTGGTCTCCTCGTCGGCCTCGAATTCGCGCTCCTTGCGTTTGCTGCCGGCCGAAGGCGACGACCGCGCGGTCCTCGTCGAGGCAACCGACTCGGTTCGCGATGCGCTGCCATTCTGTGCCGGTGTTGCGGATCGGCCACGGGCGAGGTTTGGGGTGGGTCGACTGGTGGGTGGGCGCATCGATGTGGATGTGCCTGTGCGCTTTGTGGGCGGCGGCGCTGACCGCGGGAGTCCAGACATGGCCGGGGGGTTGTGTGTTGTGAAGCTGGAGGTTAGTGGTGAAGAGGATGCATGTGGTGCAGTGTGATGATGCTTCAAGGTAAACAAACACACTGGGTGGATCCCTGCCGCGCTAATCGGCCGCTAGTCGGCCGCTCTCGTCGGCTTGGTTCCGAACGCGCGGAACGGCAGCTGCCCAGGTGCCCAGGTGCTTTCACAAGCATGGACTGACCGTGAGTCCATCGATCCCTGGTTCCGGCATTCAAGGGCTCTCGCACCTGTTTGCTCTCTGACATGGCATGCTAGACTTTGTTATAGTCTACAACCGCTTGCAACGCCCTGACTCTACTGCCCTCCCCAACGAAGGCTGCTACCCTCAACCCCACCACCGCCCGCGTCCTCCTTCATACATACCTACCCTACGTGCTTGCCCTTGCGCTACACGCCAAACCTCTGTAATAAATCCGTATAGGCCTTACGGCCACGTACCAACCTAAACTTTCCGCCCTGAGCCCTGAATTCAGAACCCGCTTGCTGCATCCCTGCCTCGCCCCTCAGTCGCGTGGAAGCATCACGGGATAGCAACCCACCTGGGCACCTGCATCGTCACCTGCGCCTCGGAAACCTCCCACGGCGATAAAACTTCTACGCGGTCTACACCACTCCGCGCCCATCTGGTAGTCAAATCTACGTCCTCTTCCACAATGGAAGATGGCGCCATGCAGCTGGTCCCCGGCAGGAGCATCGGCTTCATGACCCTAGGCTGTTCTCTTCACGAAGTCCTCACTACTATCAAGGCAGAGGTTCGAGCATTTCCGCGCTTCCAGCTTTATCACGACAGCGCCCGACCTATTGCTTCTCCCATCCACGTCCTCCTTCCCGAGAATGGCCTTAGGCTGCAATTTGACGGGCCCGACCAACGGTTGAGGCTGATCGAGGTGCTCGATTTCTCCAAACCAAGGTTGATATACAAAGATGTCGAGGTTTTCAAACCAGTCGAAGGACATGGCACCATGTCTGCAGGAGCATCCGGGCCCAAGTTTAGGCACATCTACGACAAGTTACTGGGTCCAACCTATGGAGGGGAGTACATGCCCCCAAAGTCGGACGACCCAAATGCAAGAGGCATGTACAATCTTTCGTATCCTGGCGTTGCCTTCAACTTTCCCGTACAACACTCCGCCTACTCGCCTAAGAAAGACTTCATCTCGCTGCTGTCCTCTTCCGCCACTGGCTCAGCGTCCTCCATGGCTGTTTTCGATGGCGAGTCGTGGCAAAAGGCAAGAGGGTCTCTATTCACCTCCGCTCCACCAAACCCCCGTGCTCTCGCTCTGGTAGGAAAGGGTAAAGAGGGTGTTCCAGATGAAATCGAACTGGTCAGGATACATGGAGAAGGCCGTATAGAGCTGGTCAGGCGGTCGAGCCCTTCCTTCTGGATCACTCTCAGTGAAACCACACCCCAAGATCTCATCATGGAGCTAGGGGCACCGGACTCGATTTATAGAAAAAATGACCACCGATTGTCTATCCACAAAGATCGTAGGAGAAGTGACGTGTCTGACCGTTCTGGTCCGAGGTTGGCCCCCGATGATATGCGCGACTCGTATCACGGTTCTGCCGTCGAAACAGAAAACGACGATGACTGGGACAATGACGAAGAGGCTGCAGTGGAGGCACAGGATCGGGAAGTGGCAGCAGCGGAACACTTCTACAACTATTACCATCACGGCTTTGATGTTCTGATATCGCAGCCAACCCAAATATCACCTCCCTCGCCCACTTCTGACAGCAACGCCTCCGAGCCCCAGGAAGGTAGGGAGCTTGGCGCTCAGCCGCTCAATCATCTTACAGCCACCAAAGTCATCTTCCATGGCAATGTCCCTGGATCTTACCAATTCAACCGACACCGACGGAGCCGGTGGACGCTGGACCATGTGCCAACTAAGCGGAATCAAGTGCCCCTCAGTTCTGAGCTGGCGTTCTCCGACATCTCAAGCAGGTTGAAAGAAGTTTTCAAGGTTCACTATGTGGACGAAGAGGAAGAACGCTTGCAGCAACGTGGTATGGCTTTGAACAGGGGTTGGGGTGATAGTCCTGGTAGCAGCGTCGAACTTCTCGGTGGTTGGGAGGACAGCTCGAACAAGAAGAGCGAATCTGTGAATGCCGAATCTGGCGTCATTGAAAGCGCGGGAAACGTAGGGAATGTGGAGCTTTTTGGGTTTCCAGGCATGGTGTTCGAAGTCCTGAAGAATGGAGCCGTGAGCACTCTGACGGTGTATTGAAGCTGCTTTGTGAGCTTTTGATAGATTATACCATATTTTTATATAACATCTATATACCAAATTTATGTACCACTTCTATAGATATACCACGTCTAAATGTTGCAGCGAATACGACTACTTGATGATGAATGATGTACACGGCTATGGTGCTTGCTGCAACCGAGGAATCTCCGCACCATCGCCGAGCAAGCTGGAAGTCTAGAAAAATGTCTCGAGCCGGCGACGCAGTGCAGTCTCGGCCAGGATGCTACTATGGTAGTCCCGACACGGCTCCTACGAGCAGCATGGTCGTCCACGCTCCGCCTGCCCAAATCGACCTTTCCGCCACGCCCGTTGCCGGCGTCCAGGCCCGCATACCTCCGCCGATGCACCGATGAGCTCTACGCATGGCAGCAGAGCTCGCGCGCGGCGCCCAATGCCAACGGCGACACTCCCGCGACATTTACCTTCCATGACGGGCCGCCATACGCAAACGGCCCGCTGCACATTGGTCATGCGCTGAACAAGGTCACCAAGGATCTCATCTGTCGCTTCCAGGTCGGCCAGGGCAAGAAAGTGAGCTACATCCCGGGGTGGGATTGCCATGGCCTGCCCATCGAGATCAAGGCGCTGCAGGCCCAGAAGAAGGACCTTGCCCAGGCCGATCCTGTGAGCGTGCGCCAGGCTGCGCGCGAGCTGGCTGCGAATACCGTCGAGGAGCAAAAGCAGGGCTTCAAGGAGTGGGCAGTCATGGGCGACTGGGACAATGCCTACGAGACAATGGAGAAGGGCTTTGAGATACGGCAGCTGGAAGTGTTCAAGAAGATGTTCGACAAGGGCCTCATCTATCGCCAGTTCAAACCCGTGTACTGGTCGCCTTCGTCACGGACCGCGCTGGCCGAGGCGGAGCTGGAATATGATGAAAACCACAAGTCGCTGGCCGCTTTCGTGCGTTTCCCGGTCCACGTGGCGAAGGATCTGAAAGAGGGTGCGTTGAAGAGCATTGCTGAAACTCTTAGTGTGGTTGTTTGGACCACCACGCCGTGGACGCTCCCTGCGAACCGCGCCATAGCCGTGCACAATGACATGGAGTATAGCGTGGTTGAGGACCCTGAAAAGAACGGTGAGAAGGTTATTGTGGCAACATCGCGAGTCGAAGAGTATCAAAAGATGGTGGGACACGACCTGAATACGGTCCTGTCTGGGCTTCGTGGATCGGATCTAGCTGGACAACTCCAATATGAGAACCCCTTCCAGAAGCAGAACGGTCTTCAGCCAATTCTCCATGCAGATTTCGTCACCGATTCCTCTGGTACTGGTTTGGTGCATATGGCTCCCGGACATGGTATGGATGATTACCATGTGTGCGCTGCTCTAGGCATCGAAGCTTTCGCCCCCGTGGACGACGCAGGCGCATTTACCAAAGACGCTTTCCCAGAGCAGCCTGACCTCCTCGAGGGCCTGGCCGTTTCAGACCTTAAGAAGACAGGTAGCAATGCAATTCTAAACTACTTGGCAAAGCATGATCTTCTGAGAGCGAAGCATAATTACCGTCACAAATACCCCATAGACTGGAGAACGAAACAACCCATCATTGTACGTGCAACAGCACAGTGGTTTGCTAACGTCGACAACATCAAAAATGGGGCTATGAAGGCTATTGACAATGTTCATTTCATGCCAGAAACTGGTCGGTCTCGGTTGGAGAGCTTCATCCAAGGTCGTAGCCAATGGTGCATCTCCCGGCAACGTGCTTGGGGTGTGCCAATCCCTGCTCTTTACAAGGTCCTCGAGGATGGGCAATTGGAGTCTGCCATGGACGCCGAAACCATTCAGCATATCATTGGCGTGATCAAAGAGCGGGGAATAGATGCCTGGTGGACTGATGCTCACGATGATCCTGCTTGGAAACCTCACCATCTCAACGGAACATATGTACGCGGAAAGGATACAATGGACGTATGGTTTGACAGCGGCACCACATGGACTATGCTCCCTGCTAAGCCAGATGAACCCGTTGCTGATGTATACCTTGAAGGCACCGACCAGCATCGCGGGTGGTTCCAATCCTCTCTCCTTACTCATATAGCTACTCAGTCTTTCGATGGCGGTGCTGTCAAAGCTCCTTACAAGACACTCATCACTCATGGCTTCACACTCGATTCAGACGGTCGAAAAATGAGTAAAAGCCTTGGTAACGTAATTGCACCAACACAGATCATGTCAGGCGAGCTGCTGCCTCCAGTCAAGCGAAAGAAACAAAAGGGTGCGAAGCAGATTGAGGCAAAAGGCGCAGCACCCACGTATGATGCTATGGGTTCTGATGCCTTACGGCTTTGGGTTGCCGGCAGCGATTACATGAGAGACGTCACCGTAGGACAACCAGTGCTCGTCTCTGTCAACCAAGCTCTGCATAAGTACCGCGTAACTTTCAAATGGCTCCTCGGTGTTCTATCCTTGCCATCATGCCCACCTGTTTACAGCTCTTTCGGCGAACTCCGTCGCTCGCTCGTAGGGCAACACGACCTGTCCGCCTCAGATACACCACTGCCCAACCTTGCCGATAGACTTGCCATCAATCGTCTTGCCAAGGTGAGCCACGATGTTCACGGTTATTACTCCAAATATGAGTTCTACAAAGGCGTCAACACGCTCAACAAATTCATCACTAATGACCTGTCCGCCTTCTACTTTGAGACGCTGAAGGACCGCATCTACACCGGTCACAAATCGGATTGCCAGGACTTGCAACAAGCACTAGGACTCATCTTCTACGAGCTGTTACAAATGCTCGCACCTGTATGCCCCCTTCTCGTGGAAGAAGTCTGGGATCACGTCCCCGAGGCGTTGAGAGAGAACAGCGTGCATCCCGCTCGTGCAACATGGACGCCGCTCCCGCGGGCGAGTGAGGATACCCAGGTGCTGATGGACGGAACGCAAATGTATGTGGATCGCATCAACACGGCCATCAAAGCTGCGCAGGAGCGTCTCCGTACCGACAAGAAATTGGGTTCTCCCCTCGAATCCGCCGTCACATTCTACTGCCGGGACGCGAGTCCTCGTAACTGGTTCGTTCACCACTTTGCCAAAGTCCTGTCTCCTCTGTCTGCACCTGGAGCAGAGCCGAGCGAACTGAGCCGAGCACAAAGGGAGGAACTGGAGGGGCTTTTTGTCGTGAGCGGTGTGGAAGTGGTCTCCAACGCGGATGTGGCAGTGAAGAAAGAAGAAGAAGAAGAATCGGAGGGTGTGTTTGCAGAGCAGGAAGAATTCGTATTAGATGAGGAGATGGGATGGAAAGGGACGGTGGTGGTCCATCAACCAAGGGCTGAGAAGTGTCCGAGGTGTTGGCGTTTCCAGAAAGAGGCAGAGGAAGAGGTGTGCGGCAGGTGTCATGAGGTGGTTAAAGAGGCGGGGATATAAAGAGTGAAAGGTTGGCGTGTACCTTTTTTGGGAACCTGTATAGTACTGTTTGGTGGGTGTGCATGATGTAGTAGTGTACCTATAAAGTAGACAGCTTGTAAATTACTGTATCATAGTGTCTCCTGGTCCTAAGCTATCCCCTGGAACATTGTAATGGAGTAGAGATGATTTTCCAAGTCTTCCACCTTCTGCCGTCATGCCGGATAAGCACAAACACTCATGCAAATAGCGAAGTGTTGATTTTTCTTACTTTCAGTCTAGTCGCGAACGATGTTTTCAAAGTCTCAAATAGGAGGCTTCATTTATAAGATCTGCAATCGTTCAACTACACATGGCACTACCAACCAGGGTGCACGAGTTATCTCATGTTCAGCTATATTTCTGGCTTATAGATCTATGACCAGGTGACCTTTAAAATCACTGAACGCAGACTCTAGTGTACGATTGCGAGTCATTCTTTTGAACAGTGTCATGGGTGTTTTGGGTGTCGTTCTACTAATTCATAATTTTGTTTCATTTTCATAGAGATTAATATATGTACATGAACAGGCGGCAGGTTCTCCCTAATTCGCACCCTGGAGTGGCTCTCCCATCCCACCGAGCGTAATCATCTTTGTGACTTCATACTCTTTGATGCCTAACGAGCTTCCCTCACGACCGAATCCGCTCTCCTTGACACCACCAAACGGCGCTGCAGGGTCGGAAATCAAGCCTGTGTTGACACCTACCATGCCCACCTCCAACGCTTCGGCGATCCTGTAGCACCGCTGGATATCCCGGCTAAAGAAGTATCCAGCAAGACCAACATCTGAGGCGTTGGCCAATTTGATGACCTCGGCCTCGGTGTCAAATTTGAAAAGGCCTGCGACTGGACCGAATGTCTCCTCATTGGCGAGTTGCATATCGGCTGTCATATCGCGGATGACTGTGGGCTGGTAGAAGTTTTCCCCCAGATCAGGGATCTTCTGGCCTCCAATAAGAATCTTCCCACCCTGCTTCTCTGCGTCGCGTACATGGGCTTCCACCTTGGAAACGGCGCGGTCGTGAATTAGCGGGCCGTGTGTAACACCCTCGTCATATCCGTAACCCACGTTGAAGCCTTTCACCTTCTCGACGAAGGCCTCGGCAAACTTGTCGTAGATGCCGGACTGAACGTACAATCTATTTGCACAGACACAGGTCTGGCCTGAGGACCTGAACTTGGAGGCTATGGCGCCGGCGACGGCAGTGTCGAGATCTGCGTCGTCAAAGACGATGAAAGGAGAATTACCACCAAGCTCAAAAGACAGCTTTTTGAGGGTATCGGATGACTGCTTCATGAGGAGCTTGCCTACGCCTGTAGAGCCAGTGAAGGACACCTTCTTCACGGTCTTGGAGGTGGTGATGGTCTCGCCAACCTCGGGGGTGTTTTTGAGGGCGGTCACAAAATTGATGACGCCCTTGGGAATACCAGCACGGTGGCCCAGTTCGGCAAGAGCGGCGGCTGTGAAGGGCGTCTCGCCGGGAGACTTGGCCACGACAGTGCAGCCTGCTGCGAGGGCCGGGCCGATCTTGCGTGTGATCATGGCGGCGGGGAAGTTCCATCTGAAGCTGGGTCAGCGGATATTTGAAGGGTAGGGACTGGGTGGAAAGCGTACGGAGTGATAAGGCCGCACACGCCAACCGGCTCGTTGATGGTGAAGACCCTGTTGCCCGCAATGCTCGCAGGTATTGTGTTGCCATATACTCTAGGGGCCTCCTCGGAGAACCACTCGAAGAAGTTGGCAGCATACGTGACTTCGCCCTTTGCGTCGGCCATTGGCTTTCCGTTCTCCCATGTTATCAGCTTGGCGATGTCGTCGGCGTTGTCCATGATCAGGTCGTACCACTTCCGCAGCAGCTTCGACCGCTGGCGACCAGTCGTCTTGCGCCACTCAGGGAAGGCGGCTGCAGCAGCGGCGATGGCGGCTTCGGCGTCGGCGCGGTCCATCTCGGGTTGGGTGCCTATGAGCTTGCCAGTGGCGGGGTCTGGGGGCACGTTAGCAGGAGCGGTCGGCCGCAGCGGGGAGGAGCCCGTGTACCGTGGACCTCGAACGTCTTGCCCGACCTTGCGGCTATCCATTCTCCGTTCACGTACGTCTGCGCCTCCTTGAGGAGCGACTGGTCGTTGAGCTACCGCGCGTCAGTACTCTTGTCGCGAGCTCTGTGGGCTGGCTGGGAGTCGCGGCTGCACACGCACCGGCGGCACCGAATGGCCCATTGTGTAGCTCCTGTGAAGTATGGCGGGTAGCGAACGTGTCTGTATGTGGCTCCGGAATGCCGGTCGTCTCACAATGGCTCTGGTAGCAGCTGCAAAGGAACGCATGGCTGCGGCGACGGAAAGCGGAGCACTTATTTATATATCTGCACGGCAATTGCTGCCCACCGAAGGCTCTACCGTCTAGCCCGCTACACGTTCACTGCTAGCGCACGGCTGCGATAAGGCTCGGCGACACTTTCTCTCGCGGAGAGGGGGCGTTGTCGGAAGGTGGTGGGTACAATGGTAGGTCGGTGATGATGACGTTTGGGGTAGCTTGCTCGCTAGAGCTGCTGCCAGCCGCCTGTCGCTGCGGGGAAAAACACGTCCAAACCCCTCACAGCAGTTGCTCCCTAACTTTTGTATGACTGACTGCGAGCTGGGAAGTAGGCCCTTGGAGAACTCTGTCGGCCATCGTGACCTTTTGCCTGACTGGTCCCATCGTTTTATAATCCAACTTGGCTGGCAGACCCTGCGTGCGGCGTCTACGGCGTGTGGAGGGAGGTGGGTGGGTCTGGAGGGGGGGAGGGGAGGCATAGAAGTGGCCGCCCAAGATGCTCCTTCCAGCTAGCTGGCGGTGCACTGGACACTGGACACTGAACACTGGACATTGGACATTGGACATTGGAACTTGGACTGCGAGACCTGTTCGACTTCTTTCCGTGCTTGTTCAACTCTGTTCGCGCTTGTCTAGAATCTCTGGCTCCAGCCCAACATTATCATCTGAACGAACGTTCGGCTGGAGGATCCGTTGGAAAGTATGCAACGCGTTCAACACGGCCTTCCGACTCGCACGCAAGAGAGGCAGGAGAAGAACAGGCCCTCGCTGAAGGCCGGGATGCGTTGAAACGTACATGATCGAGATCTATTTAGTGAGGACATACAACTTACTTATATGCTTCTTATTTTCCCCTAGCAACATTACCGACAACTACCGTATACGACGAGTCGGGGTAGGGCCTCTGTATGGAGAGGTTACTCACTACTGACTGATATCGACTGAGATCGATATCATGTCTCCCGAAGACGCGTCATGGTCCTCCGGCGGGTGTCTTCATATAGTATAGAGACATGGGCGGCATTCGTAGCCATGCACTCAAAGACAACCAGGCTCTCACCCCATAATGCCAACCCAACACCAGTGCCGTATTCTTTTTAGCAGCAGAACTCTCGCTTGCGTATTCTGATACCGTGCAAGGACCATGTTTGATCGAATCCGTGTAGACATGGCCATCGGTGTGTGTGTGTTATCAAAGCGCTTGCACGAACATGTTCACATTGCAAGCTGGGCCCAACAGTGGTCCGGCTCGATCAGTACGAGCAGGAGAACACGGGAGATACGGGTCGTGGATATGTTAGCGGACCAGAAACGGCAGCTGCACTATGCAGGCGAGACATGCAGCAACGAAAACGTGTCGTAGCGGCGAAGGATTTGCAAATGCACCTGGTGCAGAGAAGGCACCTGAGCCGTTGGGCACGGGCCGCAATCGTGCGAAAGGAGATCGACGGCACAAGACACGGGTAACCCTTAAATGCACCTCATGGCACGTCACAAGAATCACCCTGTCCTTTTCCCCCTCCTTGGCAGCTCCAGAATGTGGCGACCGCCAACGACGCGCACTCTCGGAACTTGACACCTCCAGCGTAATGCACTGCTTGCACTGACGGCATATGCTATATGCGGATTGGACGTTTACGGGACATGAAGACACGTCACGTCGTGAAAGTATCTCAGATATATGCTCACGCGGCCAAATCTCTATTTGTCGTGTCCCTCGCCCAGATGCACTACATGTCACCTTTCTACGTCTACAAATTCACAGCCATAAGAACTCTTTGCCTATGCCATTGCCGGAAGACAACCCATATACATCGATATCAAGATTCCAGCGGAACATTCGTGACCTTCTATCACCATGTTGCGAGCTGTACGCAACCCCCAAAATCATTCGGTCGCATATATGTCCTAGTAGCACGACGCTGCATCATGTCTATATGTGGACAACTGGTTGACAGATCATATCCGAGCTGCTGCTCGCCACTTCTTTGATCGGCTTGCCGCTGCCACAACAATTACGATGCGTCGACTTTGTCCACGATGCTATCGATTGCCATCGTTCGTTTGGACGGCGTGGTTGGCGTCGGCGGTGCCTTTCCATCAGCCTGGGTAACTCCAGGCTGTAGCTGGGTCGAAGTCTGATCCATCGGCTCGCCTTCCTCAGGTGAATCATCTGCTTCACCGAGAACTTCGTCAATTTCTCTCAACCAGTTCGTCTTGAGCACGTCCATGGGAGGATCTAGGTCTCCTGGTTTTCCGCCTCTCCGAGCCTCTGCTGCACTCATCTTTCTTTCACCGCGCTATTGTCGTCTCAGCTATAAATAGCCCGAATGTGGACCATGACCATACCTTGTGAGGATGAAAATGCATTCTTCGAAGATGGCTGGCGGCATTGTAACACTCGTTATATCGCTTCCCTGTCTGGCAAGCTTTACAGTTGGCAAGGAAGCTTTTATCAGGGGAGGTGTCGATAGTTATCCACACCTTCCGTGTTTTCCTGTGCACCCGATTTGTATGTCTTTGACATGGTCAGCCATCTATTTCAAGGTCCTCGAGGTACGTAGTCTTTATCCTGCCGTCAACTACCAGAATGTATTTCTCATGGCCCCTCGGCCGTTTGATCTGATTGATCGAATGTGTAGATGGTCCGGAGCTGGACTTTACTTACCGGCGTAGCTCATGTTCACTTCGAAATCCGTCTGGATAATCGTTACAAGTCGGGCATTTGAGGCGCAGTATCTTTCGCGGCTGGGATTTCCCCGGACTTGGAAAGGTCGGCGAGGTGGTCGCGCTGTCAACGATCGGAGCTGTCACAATGGATTCCTTAGGCGGTACTCCCGGGTCTCCGGACTCTCCAAGGGTGCTGATGGTCAAGTCGTCTTTCATCTTGCTTCTGCGTCTGATCGGGGGCATATGCTGCTCCTGATCCACACACACTCGGGCAAGGAATGTAGGACTTCAGTTCGCTTCAGATTGAGAGAGGCTCTCTGTACAGGTGAAGTGGGGCCCACTATTTCGACCCCAGCGGATGCTCGCGGCGAATGATACCAGCGAACTAGTGGTGGGTTAAGATCGGTCAGAAAACCGGAGCCTGTCAACAACGCTTCAGGGTCGGTTGATCAGTGTAGACGAGGCAGCGCAAGATAACGTCTGCCTTGAAGTTGCGAATTTTACGGTTAGGTTGTGCACGTTCGAGGCTGACGGCGGGCTGAACTCAGCCTCGAAGCCTCGCATGGACCATCTCTCAGGCTGAGCTGATAATCCAATAGGCGTCAGCTCGCTACTTCAAGCCGTGGCTGCAGCTTCAATCGCCCACTCAAAGGCTTTACGAGTACAGCTGGTAGGACCTTTAGCTCGGTTGGCCACGACAAGTGCAAAAACAAACATCGATCCTGCGCGACACCAAAGACGAGCTGTAATCATCTGTACAAATACAGTCTGCGCAGCACAGCTTCTGCTTCTTCGGAAGCTCGATTCAACTTCTTGTTACCAGTGCTTGGTCATCTGTGATTCGGAACACTAGCGTATTCGACTATTTCCCAGCACCACCGACCAACACACATCAATCAAGGACAGCCTTGGAGAATCCCGTATCGCATAAAAACCTTGTCTTCCTCCAAAGTCTTCTCTAAGGGTTCTCAAATGCATACAATCTGACTTTCTATGCTCCCGTTCCCGTCTGGCCTGGCATTCGGCAAGCCGGGCACTTCCGTCGCCTCACTACGGCGGCTCACCGGTCGCAGCTCGGTTCCGGCTGCATCCAGACATCAAATCAGCGTTCGGAGAAAACTGGTCTGCTTTGCGAGGCACCGAAACTAGATGCATTCGTTCCTCCCGCAGCTGTCTACTTTCGTGTCCGCATGCACCTGCATGGTCGGTGTTTTCCATCGCCATATTTTTACCAGCCAGGTGCCTCTTTGCAGTGTCTCAATGTCGAATACGAGCCATGCTCCTTTTGTATTGGAATCCCTTCTCTCGTCCTGGATCTATCGATGTGTGGTCGCTTTTGGGGGCCACCTTCGAGAGAAGGCAATGGGCATTGGCCTCGTTGTCAGATCGGCTAAGAATGGGCCGCGGCTGACGAATACGAGTCGTAGCCTCCAAACCTGAAACCTTGCTTTTTCGCCAATCATCATCACGACCTTGAGGTCGTCAAGTAAAATACTGATATGCTGCTGCTTCCTGTTGGTCGCGATTCACGCTTACACCTTGCTCTTCAGAACTTTGAACTGCACGGCTGTTCAAGATACCTATCAATATCATCAAGGATTCTCATCGATGGTGTTTTAGTGCATATAGGAAGTCGCTATGCAAGAACGGTCGCTTATTACTTCGTAAGCACTTCGTTATAACACCCATCATTGGCATTTCAGCGTTTCAGATATATGACCTCCTGCCTGGCGAATCTACACACCTCATGCTGTATTAGGCAGCTTGTTTTTGGCTACGAGTTGGTGGCACTTCGTAGACCGATTGGAGCCGCGGCTCCGAGCCTTGTGTACATAACTACACTGCTCAACTTCCACTTGTTGCAACTACTACCTTCCGTGAGTAGAATATCTCTAGGGGAAGAATGAACAATCGAAGCTGACTGTGCTGATGTTTAAATTTTGTTGCCACCCTAGTCTGTAGCCAAGCACGGTGAAGGGTCATTTGTGCTGATTTCCACCCACGCAACACAGGCAATATATAATTGGTCGTTTTCAAACTCAATGAATTTTACGGAAGTATGCCTTAAAAATCTCACCACTGAAGAGATCTAACATCACAGCATTAGAGATACATAATCCTGTGGGCTAGGCGTCCTACCTTTACTACACTCTATAGGGACTGCAAGCACACCGGTTACGATCAGTTTGCAGGGTTCGCCTGTTCAGAGAACAGACGAAGAAACATGGTCATCATCTTGATAGACTGGCACACAAGATACAAGTGATTCCAATTATAGAGCAAGGTAAGCTACATGGCAAAATCAAGGCGCAGAATTCACATGGAAACATACCACCTGCGAGCGGTCTATTTGGATTGCGTTTGTTGTAATATAGAAGTGGTCGACTTCATTAGTATAATCATTCTTTATAGATTGCAACGTGGTGGCGAACATGAGGTATCTTGCAAACCTTGTCCAAGCTCTTGACACGGAAGGCTGTTGAAGCATCAGCTGAGCATTACAGCGTGACCAAGCCCAGCTGACATTCGATTTTACCATAGCCACAGCTTTAGGTCTACCAATATCTACGCCATGTTAATCGCAATGGAACATACCACATGACGGTTAAGGCTTGTGGCTGTATTTCCATCATCGTAACTACGCCGCTTCCTGATTAAGGCCCATGCCACGAGCCCCTCTTTCCCTGCGCATTTTCCCGGTGACTTCTACTTTGCGATATCTCACTAGTAAGATGAGACTAATTCTCACTTTGTTCTCTCACCCTATCCTCTCATCTATACTTCCAGATTTATCTTTTGTGTTACCCAAGACGATACTCTCAACTTCGACCTTTCTGATCCTAAGCTCATTACACCCATACTTCACGTTTTACTCCAATTCACATCTCCGAGAAGCAATTTTGCATAACTCTCATCTAGCTTATATTATCTTTCGAAGCTGATGTGCCAGGGGTTTTGTCGATTCAAGACATGAAGTTCATTGCTATCTTACTCTCTATTGTCGCGCTTGCCCTTGCCCAGTTCAACTATGAAGACTGGCATAAGCCTGGTGCGCTTGACCTGCGCGGTCCTTGTCCAGGATTGAATGCTCTTGCGAACCATGGTTTTTTGCCCCGCGATGGACGGAACAGTGAGTGGCCCTGAAAATCTCAATACTCGAACCTTTGCATCACTCCTGCAAGGTCGAATTCTGCCAAATGCGAAGGGTCGCACTGGATACTGACTTTATGCAACAGTATCACAAGCTACCCTAATCAAAGCAGCTGCTGCGATCAACTTGTCCACCGAAGTGACTATCGGCCTCTTCACCGCAGCACTCAAGACATCTTCCGATCCCGCCAGCGGCACATTTACCCTCCAAGATCTCAAGAAACACAACATCATTGAGCATGATGGCTCCCTCTCACGTGCTGATACAGGCACTGATGGGGACAATGACCAGGAGTTCAATCCTGCGGTCTTCAAGGAGTTCAAAGGATTCTTTGGAAGTGCCACGCAAATCCAACTACCGCTCGCAGCCGCTGCGCGCTGGGGCCGTATCAAGAGCGCACAAAAGACGAACCCAAAGTTCGTGTACGGACCTTCTCAGAGATTTAACTCATACGCAGAGACAGCTGTATACTTCCAGCTCCTCCAGGACCCGACCACAGGTGCAGTGCCGCTGAACTTTCTTGACATACTCTTTTGTGAGTTTCTCATCTATATTTGAACTATTATACATGCCTTGTAGCCTGTTGTACTGTCGAAGCGTAGTTACTGGCTTCATGCTAACTAGTGTGTTAGGTGAAGAACGTTTACCTGCCCGCGAAGGTTGGCGTGCCCCGGCCTCAATCAATGGGCTGAGCACAGCTAGCGTGATCCTCCAACTAGCGATGGCCACAGATGAGAAAGCTACTGACCTTGTGTTACCACCTAGTAAGCGTGGTTTCTCACACATGGGAGAAGTGGTGTTGTAGAGGGAGTATGACATTTACACAGGGGTTACATGTGCTTTCACCAAGCGGATGGAGGTCAGACTTTTAGTGCGATAGGAATTCAATCTATGAAGGTGTCTCTCAAGTTTATCTTGGGGGGTTTTGTGAATGTTGTGAGTACCCAACCAGATCACTGAGACAGCAGCCAAATGGCAAATAGATTGTGATGTACTCATCGATAAGGGCACACCCAAGATGCATGGAACATAAGTACCTATTTCGAGAACGTGTTTCCTTTATCAGGCTTAGTTGTAATTGAATGTGCTGTGGCCAACCAATTTTCCAGCTATGTTGAAATATAAACGACGAGACATAGCTGCTTTGATTTTACATACTGGCTCTGCGGGATCCCACAAGATAAGTATCAGGTCATCAGATCTCAAACTGTGCTTCAATTATAGGGCCTGTGCTGATACCAACAAGTGAATGTTCCTCCTTTTGCATCTTCTCTAGGTGCTGACGCTCTACTTCACACACATTCAGATTAATCATCTGTAAGGCCAGCAAACACTAGTGATGTCATGGCTTTTGACACTCCAGTTAATTCAGCATCTATTTTCATTGCTATGCAATCCTTAATCCTCGGAAATCCGGTGTTCGTTCGTCACCAGCGTGTGTGAGATAAAACACGACTATCGGTTCTTGTGATACAGGTTTATAGAGACCCCACGCTTACCTGTCACTCAAGTACATACAGTACATATATAAAAGGAAGATCTATAAATTACATACGAAATACATTATTCTAAATACAGTCATAAATGGGCGGCTCTGCGTATGTCGCCCTCGGAATTATTTCTCGAATTCCAATGCTTCTGCGAGTCATCGTCGCTCTGTATAGTATTCTCGACGTGAATGTTCGTCTCTGTCACAATGGCGATCCCGCTAGTTCCCACTATTGGTTTAATAATAGAATCCTGTGATCCAGAAGGACTGTGCTCGGTCAAACCACTGGGATGTCCCCTCCTCTTCTTATCCACCATGCGTGAAAGGCGGTTGGTACCGCCCACAATGGTAACAGTTCGCCCGATTTCCTTATTCATGGTTTGTAACCCGTAGTCGTCACCTGGGTGGGCAGCGTTGATCGCTGTGGCAGTGGTGGTTCGATTATAAGCGTGTCCAGAAATGTCGCCATTCACGAACACACGACGGGTTAGGGTATAAAGCAGTGCATCGACCCAGCCACAGGATGTCAGGAATGAGCCGGCTATGCAAAAGAAAACATCCGGGAGAGTAACCCCGGCCATGGTCACCATGCGGCCGATGGCGATGGGAAGCTGCGCTTGCATGTTAGTCCCACGTGCAATGTCATATTTATAGAGGAATTGAACATACGGTCAAGACAACGTAAGTTGCCGGATACATGATCATAAACCTAGTGGCGCGGGAGAGCTTTGTTGTATCATTGTTGATGATGCTTCGTAGACGACCCTTTAGATGGAAAAATATGTGCGCATATATGGCCACCGTGCCGAACTCAACAATGAAGATCCAGAGGTAGTGAAGGTAGAGTCGCTCCTTCTCGAAATCTACAGATACCCAACACTGAAATTGAACGGTCAGTCATTGTATTTCAGGATTGAACGAAACTCTCAAATTGGTTCCGACTATGACGTTGGCAAGCAGAATTTCTTGGGGAAGGACAGAACTTACCCAGCCTCCAGCCCGGGCAAAAAAGCGATTACCGTGCAGAGCAGGTCCCAAGACAGTAAGAAGAACAGCCAGGACCCAAATGCCTACTATCATGATGACCAAGGCAAGGTATGGCATCCGGTATCCTTTCACCACACCAAGCCAAGTGTGTACAGCAATAGCGAGTACGAAGAAGCCACTGGCAACATCTCCAATGTGGAGGAACCAGGCCTGAATAAAGCAGGGGGCTGTGGGAGCCAAAATCTTGTCCAATCTGAGCCAGTGGAAGGTGATAACAAAAGCGATCGATTGCTGTAGGTCCGCTAGGAGAAGGTTGTAGATGAGAATGATGTACTGATTGTATCGAACATACTCCTTGTGGTGTTTTCTCCACCCAATCAAGCGCCATGTAATGAAACATAGGAGAGCGAACACAGATATGGAAGAAGCCATTGCGAATACAACCAGCGGTATGAGCCCCTTGTGATAAACCGGAGTGAGTTGTGGCAACGAATTCGGATAGTCGAAATAACGCTTCGAGAGCATTGACCTGGGCTCCGAAGGAGCCATCAGGTAAGGGGCCAGCGAGGCCATGTGGTATACTGTTCTTTCGTGATAGATCCGTGGCGTCGGCTCCAATCCAAGGAATATGTTATGTATGTCGTGCTTCCCAGATCATTGCGTCACTTTCTCGTATTCTTTATTCCACGCCCTCAAAACGTTTCGAAACGGTCGTTTATGTAGTTATGATGCCCAAAGCTCAATTAAACTCCACTGTGGCGCGAAGCAGCGTGTCAGGTATTTCGATCAACGGAACGATAAACCCAAAATCAAAAGACGATAACGTTCGCAAAGTGAACAGGGTGTGGGATCGTGGACATGGTCACATAATAACGCGGAAAAGGCTGGCGAAGCAAGGGCACGTTCAACTCATGCATGGACGGTAACTAAGCATGCACGGTGAACGACTAGGTACTGTCTTGCATAGGCACTTGTCGCAGCTCGGATGGCGTGTATCTTACCTTGACTCCACCAACCAGTGAGCATTCCAAGGCGGCTTACGACGACCAATGTTAGGGTTCGCAACGGCGCAAGATGGTCGGCACGCGAGCTGGAGCCTGCGAAGTTCTCGACCTAAGCTCTGGCTGGTGAGATCGCCGGACGCTCAAACCTTAACCTCCCAGAACGTTGTGATGGATGCTAGGGGTCCATGCCAGCCACACCACGTGGAATGTTTCTCCTTCAGACACGGGGCTGGTTCATCATTGCAGGATGCGTACTTGGGAGCCGGGATAAGTCTGTGCATCATGCGCTCGAGGCAATCGAGCAGTGAACGCTACATGCATGTTTGGTTGAGCACATCTTGGGCATGCAGTCATCAATCGTTGGACACATTCAACGGGATACCAGCTTGTTGATGTGAGAAAGTGATGGGCGGGCTGAAGTTGCTGATGCTCGCATCATGAGCGATTCAGGACATCTACTAATCTGGGGTAGGTGTCGCGGATCTTGGTCTTCCTGGGGCAGTCAGGGGACGTGGTCAAAAATTCAAAATGGACATAGCGCCTCTGCCGTCCGTCGTCCGAATCGCCGTAGAAACTTGCCCTTGTACTGACATGGTTCTCGAACCCAACCGTGCGCAGCAATTCCAGTAGCCTGGATGTGACCACTCGTATCTGTCTTTATCAAATTGATCAATAAGACCGGACGCCACAAAAGGGGCGCTGCAGTCTGGTGGAGGGGCTTTCGGCGGTCAGAGACGCCGCACTCATTACTGAGCACAATGACGGTCTTTACTCGCTCGGTGTTCCGAGGGCTTGCTGGCCTGTGCGTTACCTGGAAGCCGATCCTGCGCGTCTGGACGATCCTGTGAGACGTGCATTTCTCACTTCAAGCAGCCGACACTATCTACTCGTAATACATGGTCGGCTTAGAAGGAAGTATAGAATTCTGTTGATCCCGCGCGGATGCATCACAAGCGACGGACGAGTTGTTGTCACTGTTGCTTCAGGTTCTCTTACATACAAGTATTTGCATGTCAGCACTAAGAATGCGCGATCCCAGCACACAACCTCGTTACCAAGTTCTACACATGCATTGACGAGATGCTCGCTTAAAGCAAGGCTTTGATTTGCGTTGACGATGCAGCTTCTACGTAGACTAGTCAACTGCCATGCCTTTGTATTTCCCACGTCTATGTGCAATGTAGTCTTGCTCAGTGTCGCGCACTACCCCGTAGACAGGGACGGTATCAGTCGACGCGTGGTAGCTCAGAGCAACATTGGTTATGCTGATATGAATAGTATGGATTTCGATGACCTCCAGACCAGCTGCGCGAAAACTGCAGCGGTTCAAGAGAGAAGCAGTTAGCTGGCTTTCGGAATCCACGAAGGATTGCAATTGCACTGCCGCGAAAAATAGGCGACACCAGCTTGGTCCCGTGAAACCCTCACGAATCCTTCCAGACATTGTCGATTCCCATGGACTCCTTTTCCCGAGTCACATTTGTGCGGTTGCTCCAGGGCTCCATGGTGCGGCGTGGCCAACCCACTCTCGCCTACCCCGCAAATACCCCAAGCGGCCCAAGGCCCCTTTTAGGGCTAGAATCTTATGCAGGGGGCTTTCTATTTATCCCCGTGTTGGCGGGGCTTCCTCTCGAAATAACGCCACTTTTTCGGCCACATTCTCTGTCAAAGACGCGAATTGCCTGGGTATATGCCAAAGTATGTGAAATTTCGCTCTGCCCGACATGATCAGAAGTACGAGGAGCGAGGGCTATGGGGTATGCATCTTGCCGCGTCTTGAGAGGGTCGAAAGAGGAAGGTATGGAAACCTAGCCGCCACATGAGCATGTACGGCTCATCGAGTTGGAATTTTCAAATGGTGGTCGAACAAATGTTTCGTTACATGGTACTGTTGAGGTTTTGAGGGAGAATGCTCAAGATCATTCCATCCTCAGAGGTCGACGTTGCATGCATGAGTGAATAGCAGTCGCTGGTCCCGAGCTCGCCTGTTCACCGAACAAGTTAGAAAGGGGCCACTGGACATCTGGCAAGTGAGTCTTGTCTGTTGGTTTGCTCTACCTAATTTGTCAAGCAATTTCCTGCCGCATGTTCCGTCTCGAAGGTCTTCATTTACCCAAGGTTTACTGGTGCTACGCCAGCCCCAGGAAGTGATACCATGGTGCTTAGCCGATATAGTCGCGCCTCACAAACGCAGCGTATACGCCTCTTGTGTACATCGTTACTTGGACCGGGACTGGAAATGGCATCATAACCACGTAAAACCGATAAGTAGTCAACATATGTCCAATTGCAGACAGCGCATGGGCTGGGCCATTGTAAGTTTTGTCTGCGTACGAAGGCTTCCGCTCACAGCCGGGAGCTGACAGTGCGTTCATGTGAGAGTGCTCCTTCAAGGCAGGCGACAGAGACAAAGTCAGTCTTGCAGCATATAACCTTTAATTACTCTATCTGGCCTATATATAGTGCAAAAGAACGAAAGCTTTCCACGTGAATACATAGTTCAGTTGCCTCGAGTCAGATGACTCCCTAGCTTGGGTATGTCATTTTGGTGCTCCTGCCGTTTGGACTATGTGGGAGTTCTGTTGGGACGACGATCACTACCACATTGGCGGGTGAACACAAGGAGCTACCTGCTTCGAACCCCCTAAATCCTTACAGCTTTCCTAGAAAATGCATATCCATGGCGTAATTGCGCATGAAAGTGCCGACAGCAGTCTGAGGACTCTCGGCTTTCGCGATACAGATCCTGGAAGAATGTACACGACTCAGATATCCATAACTTTGCGTACGTAGACAAGTAACATGAGACCGGAAGGAAATCTCTGTAGTTATAGAATGCAGGCAACTGAAGCATGTACGATATCGCGATTCCGAACAAATTGTCGTTGGCTTGCACACAGATTTGTGGGATGAAGATCATTCAAACGCAGGCACTATCTCTGGCCGATCAACATACCTACTAAACTTCATATTCCACCTTAGACTTAATGTTCTTCACGTTCAACAATCCTTGTTCGCGAAGTTTGAAGATTGGCTGATCAGTATACATCAGTTCATCACTTGTTCCTGCGTTTGCGGTGACTTAATCATAGCCGTGAAGGAATTGACTGGATACACGGATATGAATGGTGATGCTCAAATGCCTTTCCTTAGAAATTGCGACTAGTACAAGTCTGAAATGGTAGGCAAAATCGTATGCTGCCACTTGGTTCCAATTCTGACTGCATGAAAGCAGGCAGGTGTAACTCGTGAACGCCGATACACGCCGCATCTATATAGATTGAGAACCACATTGGAAAGGACACATATGTAGAGGAGCATAACAGTTGCAGAAAACAGATTTGGGAAAGTGGAGGTTGCCTGTGTGCAGGTGATATGCCTTGCAGGCTAGTTACGAAATTTCATCGGATTCTCAAACATCGTTCTGCTACACCAATGGACAGCTGTGATCCCAATGAAAACTTCTGCAAATACAAGGACTTATATCAAAGTCGATATAAAATCTCACATCCAACAGACATAGCTACGACCTATGCAAGATCACCGAGCTCGCATTCTACATATATTGTGAGATTCTTGAAATGAGACATTCAACAGCCGCAGAATATGCTGGAAGAAATGTATGAAAATTGCTGAAGGTCATGATCTCTTGTCCAATCCAGTAGCAGCAACATCACCGGTAGCTTTCTACTACCATGTGCACTGTTCTTGTACAATGGTAGTCCAGGGCTGTTACTTACAACCTGGTGACTGGGTAACGATAACATCCTTATCATTTAGAGACGGTCTTGTTTGATATGTGGAGACGCCGGAGTTACGCTTTTTAAAGACGATAGTCTCGTAGTATCACTGCACATATGACTGACGCCGAGTTGCAAGCACTCGAAACGACCTTTTATTGGAATTTGGACTTGGATGTTGTTTCATTGGCATGGAGGGTATCCCTTCGCCAGGTTGGCACGTCATTTTATCTGCAAGGCGAGTCCCATGACATCGCCGCTTCCATATGCTAGAGCAACTGCAGACCAGAGAAGATATAATTGAGAACCGTCATAACCACGCCATTGATCCATCCGTATCCCATATTGCCACACACAAAAGCCACCTCGTCCACGCTTAGATCGTTGTCTCGTAAGGAATAGGCGTGATGCTTTCCGGCTTGTTGTCCTTGAGGCTGACAGTCCGGGCCTCACGGGGCGCGACTGCGAGGCGCTTCAAGTGGATGTGGGTGCCGTCGGTTTTGGCCTGCTTCCTCTTCGCGGCGTTCTCCTTGACGCGCTTGATGAAGTCCTCTCGGGAGCGGGAGTGCCTGACGTGCTCGATGCGGACGTTGATGCGCTTCTCCATGTATCGGTTACCGACCTGCTTCTGGCTGTCTGGGAGTCAGTGTTGACCGCAGACCGCTAACCAATTTCAACGTACAGAATAACGCCGACAGCGTTCTGGGTCACGTTGTAGACGATGCCAGTCTTTCCGTGGTAAACCTTGTAAGGCATACCCTTCTGCACGGCACCTGTTCCGTTGTAAGCATACTTGCAGGCGGATTTCGGTCGATCGTAGGTGTGTTCGTACCATTGGCAACAACGTCAACGATGTCGCCGACCTTGTACTGGTGGAGGTAGGTGGAGAGCGGGATCTATAGACATTCGTATCAATTGTGTCGATTGCAGTCGTCCGGCAAACTCACGTAACCACGCTTCTTGAAATCCCTCGAGAACGCATAGCGCGTACCTGCGCGAAGACCGGCGGAGTGACCCATGGCGAGTGTTGTTGTGCGGGGATATTTGTCGTGGTGATGGTCCAAAAGTTGATGGTGGTTTCCGCGAGAGACGAACACTGTGCGCCTTGGCGAGGTCCGTGCGCCTAAGCGAGCGCTCGCCCACAACGAACTTCGGTCTTGCGAACTTCGCAGCTCTTCGAACCGACAACCACCGACAACCATCATGGCGCCTCGCAGCTACAGCAAGACCTACAGCGTCCCCAAGCGGTATGTGCCTCGTATCTGTTGCTGCAAGACATACTGACAATTATTAGTCCTTTCGAGAGCGCGCGAGTAGGTTACACGGCCACTGAGCAAGAGCGTGCTCTGCTTATGTCTTGAACTTGCGTTAACGATGATATAGTTGGACACGGAATTGAAGCTTGTCGGCGAGTATGGTCTCCGCAACAAGCGTGAGGTCTGGCGCGTCCAGCTCACCCTCTCCAAGATCCGTCGTGCTGCCCGGTAAATTCTCCTGTCTCGACATGCGCATGACAAGGTTACTGATTAGAGCGCAGTTCGCTCTTGACTCTCGATGAGAAGGATCCCAAGCGTCTCTTTGAGGGTAACGCGCTCATCCGCCGTCTCGTCCGTGTTGGTGTGCTCGACGAGTCTCGCATGAAGCTCGATTATGTGCTTGCCCTCAAGATCGAGGACTTCTTGGAGCGCCGTCTCCAGACCTGCGTCTACAAGCTCGGTCTTGCTAAGTCCATCCACCACGCTCGTGTGCTCATCCGCCAGCGCCACATCCGGTAAGCATATTCCTTCCTAAAAGGATTTCTTCACTAATTATGCATAGTGTTGGCAAGCAGATCGTGAACGTCCCCTCTTTCATGGTCCGCCTCGACTCCCAGAAGCACATCGACTTTGCCCTCACCTCGCCATTCGGTGGAGGCCGCCCTGGCCGTGTCAGGAGGAAGAAGGCCAAGGCTGCTGAGAAGGGTGGTGACGACGATGCCGGTGATGAGGACGAGGAGTAAATCCACCAGGCAACATGATTTATACGGATGAAAAGGCGTTGGTCATGATGGGGCGATATCTCACGGTTGTCATTCTGCCTTCTGGTTCGGCATCTCCAGTGTGGTTCACATATGGAACGTTCCACCCAAAAATGTATTGAAGTGCCATCATCCGTTCACATTGATCATTTCGCCCTGAACATAACCTGAGTAAACCCGTGTCTTGCCCTAGCCCACTACTACTGGCCACAATAGGTTCCGTGCGGATTGGCAATCTAGTCAAAGCTTACTACTGCTCGTATGCGTGTTCCGTATCCATGGGGCTGTGTAGTGTTTATAAAATTTGTCACGCTAGGATCCCTGTATACTCTTTCCAGTGGCCAAAATTGTATTGTTAGCTTTTGGTTCGGCACCCCTTTCTATTTAATCTTCTGGCAGATCATAGACAGTTGCATACCGACATTGTTATATTTCATACTATGTCCTCAACATTGCCATAATGTACAAGATAGGCTTCTATATCATACAAGACCTGGAGACATTCATTCTTACATGGATTAATTTTTCTATGATGTGGACGATTCATACTATCTGTTACTAGGTCGGCATGTAATTTTCGTTGTGGGTCCCACTTAGCTCAAGCCTCCTAAATGCCTGTTCTGCTCTGAACACCAGTCTCCAGCTACGCGAATGATTGGGGTGCGACAGTGTGTATGCGTGAGTAAGGGGCTTCCGCAGTTATCAACATAGTGGTACAGACTGCACACATGATGTTATATTGGGCATTCCATGGGAGTTGGTCAAGTTCAACGGTGAAAGTACATATTCTTACTCGGATATATTCGAAAATGGAAAGTGAAGCTGACTGTCATGATACGAGTTTGCAGGGATCATGACAATCAAGGGAACTTGATTCTATATCTTTCAAAGACGGTGGTATAAATTATCCCAGGCTCCTCCCAATGCGACCCATTTACAATGATGATCTCGTGACCAACAATCAGTATCCGCCCACAGAATTGTCCGTGTACAGCCTGGTTGTCATCCCTGGACGGACTTCTTGTCCTGTACCTTCAGCCTCAACAGACCTCCCTTCTTGCATTATCCAAACACCACTGCTTGTTCCCAACCGTGTTGCACCAGCCTCAAGCATCTTCCTCGCACTCTCAAGGTCTCTTATTCCGCCGCTCGCTTTGACCTCCATCTTGCGCCCGCCACCGCGCACTGGACTACCCCCATTGCTCTTCGTCTTGGTGGAGAGATGCTCAGCTGCTGAGACCATGAGTTGAACGTGCGGCAAAGTTGCACCAGGGCCATTGAAACCAGTTGAGGTCTTGATGAAGTCAAGATTTGCGGATGCAGCAAGATGTGCAGCAGCGAGAATTTGGTAGTCGGTGAGTTGGGATGTTTCCAGGATGAGTTTGATGACGGTAGGGTTAGGGCAAAGGGCGCGGATAGAAGCCAGCTCTTTGTATATAGCGCTGTAGTCAGGAATGTCCTCGCCTTCTTCCGCAACAGGGCCGCCAACGGAGTATGGACCTTCCGTGGCGGCAGTGCCAGCGCGTGGACGGGAATTTGCAGCTGTATTGGCGGCGGTTATCGTGTCTGTCGTTGAGTTTTGAGATACAGTAGAAGCAGAGGAAGGCTTGTTGTGCTTTGTGAGGATACTGTAATTCAGTACAAGATCCAATTCCGCTGCCCCTGCAGCAACGGCGGCGCGAGCTTCGCGAAGCTTTTCATAGGTGTCTTGAGTACCTTCATGGAAACCAACGACGCAAGCCACGACCACGTCGGTACCTTTCAAGTTGTTCACACAGCGCTGAACCCATGGTAGGCGGACGCATACACTCTTGAAGTTCGCGACCCTTGCCTCTGCACATAGCGAGTCAATCTGTGCCTCTTTCGTATCCAGCTTCAGTACCGTGTGGTCTATAGTCTTCGCAAATTCCGTACTTGCTGCTTTCGGTGCCGGGTATTTCCAACCTCTTCCTCCCTCACTGCCCCGCTCCTGAACTTCGGCCAGGACCTTTCTCTGCGTTTCGGCGATCTGCTTTGCCCATTCCTCATTTGTATATCGACCTGTCATGATGTCGATCTCACCCAACTCTTTATCCAGTGGAGAATTGGCAGCGAAAAAATCGCGGATGTAAGTTTCGGATTCGGTGGGATGCGCCATGTTTTATTCCTTTGCTTTGTAGGAGTCAGGGTGGATGCCGCGGCGCGCACTTTTGTTTAAATGACGTCGAAGTTGGGGGCTCTGAATCGCGGCAGGGCACAAGCGCACAGGCAATCGTTCGTATGATAATGGCCGTGCTGCGTTCGGGTAATCCAAAAACCTGTTGATCGCGAAAACCTATTCGTTTATATCGTGGGGTGACTGGCGTGCTTTGTATATCGGAGGTCGGCGAAACCGTGGTTTTATATGTCATGCGGCATGCAGATTGGAGAACTGGGCAAGCATATTTCTCCACGGTGGGTTAGGAAGATGCAGCTAGACCCCTCTCCTGCTGATACGGGTAAAGCGTTGGGTACAAGCCACGAAATGGATCTTTGGGTCGTTCAGCAACAAGGTATAGAATCTAGTTTCAGGGGAGGTATTTACATGCACCCCAGAGAAGTTCAGTGTAGCAATGTGGAGAAGAGACAGGTTGAAATCAATTCGGTCGATAATTAACATCACATCAAGAAAACACACAGTGACCAAGCAGGTTGACGATGAGCGAGCGTGAGGAACTGGTGGTTCGATTTTACAAAGGACGTTGCAGGCAGGGACATCCTCGATATGCAACCCAGTCCTCGCTCCTGGACGATTAATCCGGAGCTCTGAAATGCTATCTCGCCTCCCACATGCATATACATGAAAAGCTGAAACGCATGCCGAACATAGAAAACATGGAGAGAAAGGGTAGCCGAGATCAACGCTTAGATATCCGGAACTCCCGTTTTGATTTTGGCATGACTCGAGATCCCTCTTCTATCCTGCGGTCGAGTCGATCGGAACCATGTGAGATCTACACCCTATCCCATTATCATCATCATCGTGAACCGTCAATCCTCCGCTGCCATCATTTGGAAGACGTTTACTTCCTTCGGAAAGAGCAGCCCTCGGTCAACCTCGCCTTGCCACCAGTCGGCTGGCAACTGTAATTCCATTAGCCTTTTTTTCCCTCTCCTTCCGCTATGTGAGTCTACTTACAGGACCTGCGAGCAGCCCTGGCAGACGACGACTGTGTTTGCGTGCGAGAAGACGGTGGTGATAGTGAAGCAACCGGGGCACTTGACGTCCATGAAGAAAGAGCGGGGTGCGGGCACGAGGGTCTTGAGCTTGTGCTTCTTGGCCTCACTACGTCAACGATTAGCATCTGCACCTTCGAGGTGTGGGCGGGGTGTTGGAGCGTACGCGGCCGGGGTGGGGTTGAGGAGATCGACTGCGAGCACCTAGACAAGGTATTAGCAAAAGTCCGCAAGTCTAATTATTGTCGACGACCGCAGAGGCAAGACTCATGACAGATGCCGACAGTCGCGTGTACGTTCTCATTCGGTCTCTGTCTGGCGCATGCAGAATCGGAACATAGAAAAACTCACCATCTTGACGATTTAAGGCGAGCTTGAGTTCGTGGATTGGCGTTGTGGAATCGTGGTCGATGGATTGAGCGAGTGATCGAAGGCGCTGGCGGTTCGAGGAGGGCGGCGAGAATGGTAAGAGAATTTGGCCTGTGGGCATCGGCCGTCGGCGGCAAAATAGCCGAGACGTCCGTGCACACACTTGCGGATCTATCGCTGCCCTACAAACTATCCTACTAAATACTGGTACGTGGGTGGTATTCAAACCATACTCAATATCGGAAAGCTTGAAACTGCACTTCGATGTTTACAAATGCTTGCAGTAGATACTGTCGCTGTCAATTCTCGTACTACCGTGGGTCATCTCTATGACGATCTCTTGGCGTCCTTCAAGGGGACACTAGCCCTACACACCTTAGTCACCCCCTTCATGGTGTTCAGGCTGTCTGAATACTTGATGCTCTAAAAGTCCGTGGAGTCCAAGTAAACGCTCTTGATATCGTTGCATTTTTGAATGATCTGACGAATAGCTGGAAGTGATCGTGATAGTGGAATTAGCAGACCATGCCAGTTGAATAGCGACTATTGATCTCTGATACGAATTATACGATCTACTGCTGAGACCAGTCCAATTATATCTCGTAGTCATGAGTATTCCGAATCCTCATCCAGATTAGCACGCGAAAAATTAGCTTTCCATAGTTTTTGACTCAATCAGCAGCGGAAACTCCATGTGGGCGTATCACGCTTTGTTGATATTGCTTGTGATAGCGACATTCGAATTCTCTCACAGCATGGAATGACTCTTGTTCTTTGAGACATGGTCGTCGTTATATGTATGCGTTGTGTGCACCCTCTCAAGCGAACTCACCACCTTGTGGGTTGCAATGCCGTTGTTCATCGACCAAATTTCACCATGAAAAGAGATGAATAATTACTTCAAGTCTAGCAGATCATGAAGAGTGGACTCAAGATAGAAGAAGATATTGATCAGAAAAGACCAAGAAATAACTCAAATGTGAATTGATGACGGTTGGGAATGACTGCAAAGCAGCCATCTGATTGCGGCATGTACTAAACCAAACTAAAGGCTGCTCAAATTCGAACTTATCCAGATCGGATATACAAAGATGGCCAGAAACGTATATGCACATTCAACGATGTAAAACATCAAGTAGACACGGATACTAAGTTTATGGCCAGGGGTAGAAATGTAGAATGAAGTGTTTGGAATCTGCCCAGCTCCAGATATGACCAGACGTTCGATAATCTCAAGACGCGGTGCTACCCAAAAGCTTCTCTCTTGCAACGCGGATTAATGGAAATGTATGAAGCAACAGTGGCGGGTAGGGTATTGAGGAGGTAAAAGAAGGGCGACACGGCAAAGCGTACTCGTGGAGGAATGGAGGATTACATGACGGTGCAGCTGCTGCTCTGGTCCTTATTCGTCTTGACGGACAATGCTACACGCGCAGCCTCGGTGAAGGCCTCGTTCACACCTCGATTTTTCATAGCGGAGCATTCTGAGGCTTGGATCAGTGTAGAACCACTTGTGAGTTGATGTATGGAGACATACCTAGGTACCGGAGGGCTTTGATTTTTTCTGCAATTTTAAGACCTTCGTCGTATTGGATCAAGGGCTTCTCAGGCTGTGCTTCTTCCTCATCTTCATCCTTCTTTCGCAGATCGCACTTTAGAGCAACCAAGACGAGCTTAACGCCGGGGCAGTTCTCCGCAATCTCGGAGACCCATTTAGTCTCTACGTTTTCAAGCGAGTCTGGGGAGTCGACGCTGAAGCAAAGCATGATGGCATGGGTGTCATCGTAACTGAGTGACCGTAACCGGTCGAATTCTTCCTGTCCGGCGGTATCCCACAAGCTGAGCTCTACGTGTGTATTGTCGATATAAATGTCATGAACATAGTTTTCAAATACTGTGGGCTCACTGGAACGTATACGGTCAATGCAGGGAGCCAACGCATGGGGGACAGCGCGACTTACTACACGGTGGGGAAGTACCTGGCGCGCATGGTGTTAGTTGACACATTGCCTGGCCATAGGTTGTAGAAGCACGTACCCTCTCGTGAACACGTTGAGCAGCGATGTCTTGCCGCAAGCACCGTCACCGCTATAAGACGCTGTTAGTCGGACACCCAGAGCTTGAACTGGCACCATGAGAAGCGTACAGGAGCACTAGCTTGCGCTGCACGGACTTTGTTCCACCACAGAGCGGCATCGCGGCAGTCTGGAGGCGTTGCGGCGATCGATTGGCACCGGCTGGTTAGGGATGAGAGCGCTTGCGCAGAGGTGGTACAGAGGGTTCGCAGTCGCAGTCGCAGTCGTGGACGCGGCGGGGCAAGGTGGGAACAGCGAGTGTCGTACCGAGCGGTGAGGGAGCGTAGGGGTGCGGGTTGAGGATGGCAGAGGCGAGGGCGCTCCAGAGCTGGGCTGGGCTGGAGTCGCAACGGTTGGGATGATAGCGAACAAGACTAGGATGCGGTTAGTCTGCGTTCGTCTCCCCGATTTGCCGGGCCGTGGCGCATTGGCACCTTCCAGACTGCAAATGTCTTGCTGTCGGCTGCCATGCTGGAAATACTCATCGAGAGGCACACAAGGTAGAGAGGGATCTGCAGAGTTGTTGTAGAGTGTAGGATGCTGGGTGTAAGGATGGGCTTGGGAGGTAAGCCGGGGCAGGGCAGCAATTCTGAGGGTTGCCTTGCCAGCACACATACTTAGGCGCGTACCTGCTTCTGCATGTCGAGAACATCAGCATGATTCGCGCATGCTGCCGCGGTTCACGCTGGGCGCAATCCACGGTAAAATTTTACCACGCCCTCGGACAGAGACTCGCCATGCACTGTGCCAACGTCATCAATCGGGCAAAGGACTTGGGACCGGTGTCAATCTTCACCCGACCCCACGCTTCTCCGGCTTGCTCCACAATGACATGCACATAGCCTGCACTGATTGACTCTAGCTTGGTGCACTAAACGTAGGCCGTGTCTAGATGAGAACGCCTAGATGGCATCTTTACCTCAGCAGGACCCGTTTAGGCTGTAACTCAACACACACAATAGTCTGTGGGCCGCCAATTGCTTCATTTAATTGAATGACAAGAACTGATATATACATAATGGCGGGCATAGCAACACTAGCCCCCGGAGCAGCTAAATCTGCACATCCAGAGTGACGAAGCCATATGCTTACAGGAGCTTCGGCTTACGCTTCTAAACAGAGATGAATACTGGTGCTGCTAGGCCGGTCAATCTTTGCTCTTCCTGCAACAAGTATCGTGTGGGAAGTGAAATCAGTTTTCCTCAGAAACGATGGTTGTGTACAAGCAAGAAAATGTCGAGTCTGACAGTAGAAATAATGAAAAAATGGAAAGGTTGTACATAAGTTTGAGTAATCACTGCACATCAGGGCTCTTCTCGAGTGACATTGATCAAGCGTGTGAATAATTTATCGTAGCTTGATCGGTGTTTGCACAAAGCGGGGGTTGAGCTTAAGCTCCGGTGCAGCCCCTCCAAATCTGCTTAGTCACGATCGCCTACTGTTCGTACAAGGCAACCGCGACCAGCAAGCCGCATCTCACCCCACGACTTCACGACTCCACCTCTCCACCACCCTCGTTCGACACCAACTAGCTCTGCAAGACCATCGGACTATTATCTATCTATACGAAAAGGCTCGCTAGCATTCCTCCGCATAATGTCCGACGACGATGACTTCATGCAGGACTCGGAGGAAGAGTGAGTATGATCGACTAAAGATAGGTTTACACTGACTCTTGGAAAGGTACGATTTTGAGTACGAAGATGACGACGAAGAGCAGAGTGGTGACGTTGATATCGAGAATAAATACTACAATGCCAAGCAACTCAAAGGCGACGAGCCCGAGGCGGCGATTGATGAGTTCTTGGGTATACCGGCGCTCGAGGAAGCAAAAGGCGATTGGTATACTAAAGAGTATAATACTTCTGCGAGACAACGCAACTGATCTGTGGTAGGGGTTTCAAAGGGCTGAAGCAAGCAATCAAGCTTGAGTTCAAGCTTGCTCGCTATGATCAAGTGGGTACTTACGGCCCAACTGCGGATGGCGAAGCTAACAAGCCAACAGGCGGTGGAGCACTACAAGGAGCTCCTTACTTACGTCAAATCAGCTGTCACTCGTAATTATTCCGAAAAATCCATCAACAACATGTTAGACTTCATCGAAAAGGCTGCCGAAGACCCAGAGGCGTATCGCTGCATGGAGAGGTTTTATGCTCTCACACTCGACACGTTCCAGAGCACCAACAACGAACGGCTTTGGCTGAAGACAAACATCAAGCTGGCACGGCTTTGGTTGGAACGGAAAGAATATCGGCAGCTTACCGAGAAAGTGCGCGAGCTACACAAAGCATGTCAGAAAGAAGACGGAACAGACGATCCGAGCAAGGGCACATATTCTCTAGAAGTCTATTCCCTGGAAATTCTTATGTACGCAGACACACGAAATAACAAACGTCTCAAGGTGCGTCACAACGCCTCCTTTCACTTTGTCTTTCCCTCACGATCCAACAGGCTCTCTACCAACGAGCGCTCAAAGTGAAATCGGCTGTACCTCATCCCAAGATCATGGGGATCATCCGTGAATGTGGTGGAAAGATGCACATGAGCGAAGGTAAGGGTTGCATCATCTCAGATTAACCGCAGTGACTGATGATACGCAGAAAACTGGAAGGGGGCACAAAGTGATTTCTTCGAGAGCTTCCGCAATTATGATGAGGCTGGATCTCTTCAACGGATCCAAGTTCTAAAATATCTAGTGCTCGCGACCATGCTCTCGGGCTCAAACATCAATCCCTTTGACTCCCAAGAGACCAAGCCGTATCAAAACGACCCTCGAATTTCCACCATGACAGACCTGGTCAATGCTTATCAGCGCGAAGACATCCACGATTACGAGAAGATTCTAAAGAACAACCAAGATCTACTCCAAGATCCCTTCATTGCAGAGAACATCGATGAAGTTACCCGGAATGTGAGGACCAAGGCTGTAGTTAAGCTTGTGGCTCCCTACACCCGGTTCACGCTCGCGTTCATCTCGAAACAACTCAAAATCTCCCTTCCAGAAGTTCAGGATATTGTTGGCTTTCTCATTGTTGACAAAAGCCTTCGCGGCAAGATCAACCAAAAGACTGGTACAGTAGAGATCGAGAGTAGTACAGACATGGAACGGGTTCAGGCAATAGAAGAGTGGAGTGCGTCGATTGGGTCCTTGTGGGCCACGGTATTGAACGAGGGAGAGGGATTTAAGTCAGAGGACGGCGGCTCGCAGTACACCCAGAGCGGTGGCGGGCCAATGGTTCAACAGAGCCTCAATGGTATAGGAGCAAAACACGCCCGTGTTCCTAAAGGCAAGGGTCCGGGACGCGCACTTGGAATTGGTAGCAAAGGATGACTTGCAGATACCGTCTGCGAGCGATTCGCAAGTAACCAATAAGTGGAGATCCGGCAAGATGCCACGGGACCAAAAGGTACTACGGCACCGTCGCGGAGGCTTACCTGACCTGATGGATTGAAACATGCCGCCCAGGTTTCCTCGGAGGCGAGGGTACGGTCGGACACGCAGGTGACACAAGGCAGGAGTTTCCTTTTGGCGGAGAACCTCGGGAATCAGTGTACCACGACAGCCAACTTGTAGCAGTAGAAACCGATTGCGCGCACGTCCGGGCACGCTCAGCCATAGTGCTTCGTCTTCACTTCTGTGAAGCCTTGTGATGATGTTCTGGTAGGCTTGATGTCGCCACTGCGCCGCAGACCGCATTTCAGGTCCGCGGTATCGTATGCTCAGATGCTAACTGTCGGGGAAACGGGAAGTCCTGATTGAACACAAGCGAGCCGCTCATATTGCCGTCTGGAGCCTTAGCCGATCTCGGTTGCAGCGGGGGGGGGGTTGTGTTGACGAAGCTGCCCGCGCGTCGAGCGTTCCTTTTGATTGCCGCGTCGACGCCACTGGTAGGGAACGAATCACGCATTGTATCAGAACCTTGAGAAGAGTCAAACGGACGCTAGGCGTTCAGCCTGTGTGAGATCATGTGTGAGGTGGTTGCTCCTGCTCACGAACTCCACGGATTCCCACGTTTCCCCTACCGCCATTCACTACGCTCTGGATGCCGCGGGTACGGAAGGCTATGTGCTGCCTCGGACCAGACTGCAGTCCTGTGGCCGTTTCGCAATGTGCACGGATGGTGGGCAGATTCGGTGATGTCTCTCTATAGAACTTGCGTCGTATGACATCCAGTCATCTTGTCGATGCCTTCATTCGCGTTGCCACGGGCTAATTTGCTTGGGTACTTGTAAGAGACTGATGATGGGCAGCCATCCACGTTTTTCTTTTGCGAGGAGACGCAGGCCCTGTCCGCCCTGGGGATAGGATCGAGCTCTTGCTCTTGTACTCCTCCTGGCCATCCCTTCAGTTTCACATTAGCAGCCCCATTTCTCTGATGTGCATAAGGCGTTGTTAGCACTGATTGAGGTCGATACAGCGGTTCTCCCAAGCTCCTGTGCGACCCACACAAACCACCTGAACAAACCCTTGGATCACGTCCCGGGGGCGTTCGTGCCTGGCATCAGATTCGAACGGTTCCCCCCAGCCCCGTAGATCACAGTATTTCCTGGTATATTGGGACCGCCCCTGAAGTGGGTTGCACCACAACGACACAGCTCCCGCCGTCGGCCACGGCATCTTTACCTACTAATAGAGACTGAATCCCCAAGGGTGCTCGTGAACAAGCTAGCCATTGCTGTGTTGCCGAGGACGCTGTGGAATTCCAGTGTCCAATTGCCCGCCCGTCTTGCGCCGTCGCGCTCTCGACTCTAGGGACGGTCGCCCGCCGCCCGCCAGCAGCGTTCTTCCATCCCGCCAGCGTCGGACCCACCGAAAGCATACTGAGAAGTTGCGGTTGATTCATCATGAGGGCGATGCCGGGGGTTGGGTACCAGGCCTATGGCCACGCTCCGAGGCACTACCACGAATCAGCAGTCGCGTTTGGCGCGCTGCCCTTCCGTCCGCCGGAGCTAGCCTCCACCCGCTACCAGCAACACCCACACGCGGACCCGTTCAACTACACATCGCAGGCCAGGATGTCAGACCCCGCGTTCCTGACCCCAGAAGAGGAGTTCGCCCAGCTTCAGAAGCTGAGCAACGAGTATGAGCCTGAGGCCACGGTGAGTTGCGCCGCCAAACCGCCCGCCCGTGGGGTGCGCTGACTGACAATGGTCGCAGGGCCCGCTCGTCGGCGAGCGGCAATCCAGCAGTGCTATCGCGACTGAGTACGCAAATGCAGACCCCATATTCAGGGTCAAAACCGCTGCGCTGCCTGCCAAGTATGCCTTCTTTCGCACGTGTCGAGGTGATGGGCACTGCGGCTGGCGAGGTGGGTCCTGTTCTGGCACCAGTGTGGTTTGTTCTCGTTGACCATCATTGTAGCAATCGCCTTTGGCTATTTCGAGGCCCTGTTGCATGTGGCCGACGTCACCAAGTTCGAGGTCGAAGAGGCCCGCCTGAGCTCAGTGAACAATCTCCTAAACCTTGCCGGTCATTCGGAGGATTTGTACATTGACTTTGCCGATGAGGCATATGAACTGCTCCGTAAGCTTGCCGGCTCACTCCAGGTTGGTAACGGCGCAGGTCTGCTTCTTGAAGCTTTCAATGACTACAGTGTATCCATGGCCATCATCACCTATGTCAAGGTATGAATGTCGTTCCCCTGTATTGCCCACTGCTCTAATAGCCAAAGCTACTTGCCAGTGCTTGGATCCAGTCGCGGGCAGATGAATACCAAAACTACATCCCTACCGACTTGAAGAGTTATTGTTCCCAGAACATTGAAGCTGCCAACTGCGAGATCGATGATGTAGGCGTCGCAGCTTTGTCAAATGTGCTCCTCAAGCCGGCCGGCATTGGCCTGGAGATTCTCTATCTGGATCGTTCTATTGGAGACGAGGCCAATGTTCATGAACTCTCGTCGCCGGCCAACTTCAACGGCCTATTGCCTATGATTCGTTTACTGTACAGGCCCGGTCATTATGACATCTTGTACAAGGCCGAAGACTTGCCTCCGCCTCCACAACAGGCTCCGATCCATGTTGCCCTTGCCTACAACAACCAGCACAACTTTGAGGTGGCCTCGCCTGAAGCTAGCCTGCTATCGATGATACCGGGTATGTACTCCCATAACCGGTTCCAGGATATAGACCAAACTTTTGGACAGCGTTGGCCATCGACGTCCTATGGTTTCGATGCAGCGCCGGCTCCGCCGGCTCAGGTCGCTCCAGTACAGCCGTACCAACCTTCACCACCGGCTCCAATAGCACCAGTCACTACTTCCCACCAAGATTTCATGTCTCCCGTTCACGCCAGTCCAATGAGCCAGCAGAGTCCGGCGAGTCACCATAGTCTCCAGATGGAACCATCCGTACAGCTTCCATTCCACCCGTCACCATCAATCAACATGGATCGGGCATCAATCACGATCGAGCGTGGGGGACCCTTCAGACCGTCAATGTACGAGCTGGAGCCCGGTTTTGGTACAGGCGAGGTACCATCTTTCCAAACAAACATATTTCGCAAGTAAGCATCTTGAGGTTCTGTGTGCATATCATGTTACTAAACGTGGCAGCTCGCATTACAATACATGCCATTTCATGAATCCATCGTTCCAACCTGAGGAATGGTCACCACACGAATATCGAACAGGCAACAAAGGCAGACACAAACCCACCTCTTAGTAGCATAGCTTCGCGTTGAAGGAAACCTCACACCTTTCCGAAAGACTATTTCGATACTCCAGCGACCCAGACTGGCGTTTGTCGAGCACAATTTGCGTACGGTACCTGCATATTCCCGGCCTGTGTGGCCTGGATCTCAACACGACTCATGATGATACCATTGTTAATCAAGCTTTCGGCTCTGTTCTCATAGTAAAATTCAATTGGCATCGATTTCTTCTTCTCGGTTACTTTGGTCTGGGCGGATCTTTGCTTCACATCAGATTGCAAGAAACCTCCCGCGAGGATCATGAAGTTACGACCAAAGACTATCCAACCCCCGCGGGTGCCATGAACATACTTATGTGTTAGCGACTCCCTCGGCAAGGGTTATTCGTCGCCATCTTGTTTAATCAGCCTTCTCTACTGTTCAACAGATATTTGGTATCCACGGTCTTGCAGAACTTCCTCAAGTTTCCCTTGCGCCCCGTCGCCGCCGGTACACCGTTAAAGGCTCAATCGTCAATGGGCCTTTGTTCTTTACGAACGAGCCTCTCATAAATTCACGAGCCCTGCCGAACAAATGCATCAAAAGCAACCACCACGAACCTGAGACCTGCCCTTGATCTCCTTACCATTTCCCGGATATACTTGGTGTTTGCAATGCGCGCGCTACGCACATTTCGGAAACAAGTAGTCGGACCGAATCAAAGAGAAGGACCAAGAAGTTAGAGGCAAGACATGGGGAAGGTTCGGGTGTTGCACAACTGGTCCCAGAGGGTAACGCGGAGATCTTGTTGACGTCAGCGTCGACTCGAGACTAGAGGCTAGCATAGAATCTGAAAGGGTTGCCGGAAATCACAATACGACATCGAAAACACCATGTATGCACGTGACCCTGTAATATGGATCTTTGTGTCTCCAATGTACTTCACGTCTGGTTACTGTTACTGTAGCGCCGTCTATTGCATGTCTTAGAGCTCGAGCGGCTTGTGCGCTCGCAATCGGGAGTCCAATAGTCTGCTCTCCGCCACTGACTCACATATCAAGGAGAAAGCATTAGCCTATACCGCTGATATCCGTCCGACATTGCCTGCGCGTTCACCGTGTGTGGTCTGTCAGTGATGTAGGAGCTCATTTGCGCACATGTGGAGGGAGATCTGATTCGTGAAGCACGCCCCAAAGACAACAGGACTGACTCGGAATGCGGTGCAGGCATGGGCAAGGGTGCAAAGAAAAAGCAAAATGTTGTTGAGGGGAACATGTGCCATCACGCGCAGATGCAAGCGCCCCCTCAGCATGCACGGAAGCTTCCATGATGAAGGGTATCGAAGGCGTTCACCGTCTTGCGGTGCGACTGTAAAGTGCAGGAATGCAGGAATGATTGCAATTTCGGTGTTGCAGGTTCTACATTGTTGAGTCTTTTCTTAGCCGTTCTATGCGTAGCCATCCGTAGTATCATTACATACTGTAGCCCACCATCGGGCCATGGCCCCACTGCTTCCTTGCATGTTTCCTACCAACTTCCATCTAGAGTCAAAAAGGCATCATCACCCATCTCCCTGCACCACGTCCCCACCTCTGTCGCACCGCATCGGCGCGAATCAACGCCACAGCACAGCCCAGCAAACCACGCCCCATTTTTCACCCGCCTGTCCATGGTTGAGCTGAAGGCATACGCACCCTGTGACGGGCATCTGGTTCGTTGAAGGTCGTACACCTCCACGACAGCGCTACCCCGCTTCGCTGTGCCCGCTCGTGGCTTGTCTGTGCTCTTTCATCGGGGCCAGATGATGGTCAGGGATGGACGTGGATTAGAGGGAATCTAGAGTGAGGCGAGGAAGCTTGGGCGCTGGAGGCGTATCGCCGAGGACAGGGCGGGCAGCGGTTGAGTGTCGAGTGAAGGCAAGCCCAGGTTTCAAAATGCATGACATGGATAACGAAGATGCTTCTGAAGCTTCGCGAAGCATGTCTCGTGCTCGAAATGTGACACAAGGGCGCTGAGTATGCAGCGCACGGCAGTGCCGACCGCCAGGGGCAGCGCAAACTGATCATGACCGGAGATTCGTACCGAGCCTGCGAGGAACCAGGTGTGTAGCGACGGACTCGTTCCTGGGACAAGGTCATTCCGAAGGAGCGGCTTCGTCGGAAGAAGCGTCAGAGCCTGAATCGGAAGAGCCGTCTCCGGTCATCTCCACGTCGCTGGCGCTGCCGTTTGCGATGGCAGATTTAGGCTTGGCTTTGTTCTTCTTCCGCATGTTGCGCCTGTGTTCCTTACGAACGAAATACTCCTTTTCCTCCTGCAAAGCGGACAGCTGCTGGAAGGTGACTTTCTGGATCCGCTGGAGACTGGCAAGTTGCTTCTTGAGCTGATCAAGTTCTGACGCCTGAGTGTTAGTCGAAAGGCCTTGCATCTCGTCTACGATGTTCCCATCGCTCAGTGAAAGATAGTCTGCAGCTGGAGCCACACTGCTGTTGGATGGAGCGTTCCAGGTCGCAAGCTCGGCAAGGCTTGCGTCGAGCATAGCTTGGGGGAAGCTAGAATGTGTCAAAGCTTCTTCGAACACAGTCTGCTTTGGCACTGTTTCGGTGGCGGACATGGCAGGGCTATGTAATTGACCACTGAGTTGCATGGTCAGAACGTAGTTGGGCGGAACAAGTGCGTTTCCATTGGTCATGCCGCTATCCTGCTTTGGCTTCACTACGGTTTGCATCTTGAAGGCCGGCACAGGGGGGTTCGGAAAGCCGGTAGGTTCCAAAAAGGTCAAAGCTGTGACGGGCCCCGGAAGATTGGCCACGGTCGATAGATAGTTGCCTTTGGCAGTGTCCCACACGGCAACCTTTCCAGTCGTGTGTCCTGAGATCAGGGTCTGGCCGTCCCAGCTCAAGCTCAAGGCGATTGCAGGGCCCAGCTTCTGCGACTCGGCACTGAATCTCGACTTTGCGGAAGGTTGTATGGGGCGATGAGACGATGCTGTGTCCCGCAGAGTGTCGGTGGCTGTGGTCTTCTGCATGTCGTCGTAAAAGTCGACTGTCTGCAGACTGCCGTCTTGGTAGGCTATGTAGAAGGCGCGATCGGCGGGGTCGAGGGCGGTTGCGTGGGGCAGTTCGGGGAGCAGGTAGGTCCGCAGCAGCTGGCCATTGCGGTAGTCCCAGACTATGGCAGACTTGTCCTCGGAGGTGGAGATGGCGATGTTGGCACTGCTGGGGCTGTGGCCGAGCACGATGGAGGTGATGGGGCCGCGGTGGGTGGAGAGGGTGTGGAGGGGCGAGCGGGAGGCATCGGGGGCGAAGGAGAGGATTTGCGGGAGGGCCCAGACGTGGACCATGGCGTCGGGGGAGCCGGACAGGAAGAAGCTGGAGGTCGGGTCGACGGCGAGCGAGGTGACGGGCTGGAGGTGCGAGGTGGAGGTGGACACCATGCGGCCGGAGGCTATCTGTGAGGGCAGTCAGCAAGGAGACTGGGGCGTGATGCGACTGCAATGGATGCTACGAACCTCCCAGGCCAGCACCCGCCCGCTCTCGGTGCCCAGCAGCAGCACGCTGTCGGCGGCGGCGAGGGCGATGCTGTGGATGCGCTCCGGGAAGGGCACAATGGCCTCTTGGTTCCCCTTGTCGCGGCTGTAGACGTGCACGACGGCCTTGTCTGCCTGCGCGGCGAAGACGTGTGAGCTGCTCACGGCAAGCCCGTTTGGCGCCGTTGCGCTCTTCTTGAAGACATGGCGCTGTGCAGGCAGCGGCTGCAGCTCATGCACGAAGATGGCCGCGTCCTTGGTCACGCCCGTGTTTGCCTTGGTCTGCGCGGCGATTGACGCGACAAAGTGCTCGGTGAGCATCGTGGGCGGCCGCGAGCGTGGGATCCCAAGTTCAAGTTCGGATTCAAATTCACGTTGGAGCTGACGCTGGAGCTTGGAGATGTTTTTTTTTTGGGCGCGCTGTCGGGCTAGTGACGCAAGCGGGACGAGCCGAGGCACTACCTATAGGTAGCTATCTATCTATCTACCCATCTATCAGATCTACTAGTATCAGACGTCTGGCACCGTCAGGACCCCCTCCATCACCTCCACCGCCGCGCCCCGCATCCGCACCTCCCCAATCTCCTTGCCGCCGCTCTTCAACACCACGTCGACGTAGATGTCGCACCGTCTCCCCATCTCCACCCCCTGCGTGAAGTGGAACCGACGCAAGCTCTCGCCCGCTTCCGTCATACTCAGGTAGGCCGCCAACGCACAGCTGGCACTCCCCGTCCCTGGGTCCTCTCTGCTCCCCAGGCTCCTTGTGCGCACCTGTCTCACCCCGCTTTCTGTTTCCTCTTCGCCTGCTTCGGCATAGAAGAAGGACCCAGTGTATCCAACATCCCATCCACTCCCCGCGTCCAGCTGCTCCCGTGCGTATAGTTTCCTTAACGGAAGCAGACCTTCGCTGGGGACCCCTAGAGCCCGAACGTCTTTCATCTTGATCAGATTGAATGCCATGCCCTTCACTATCGATACCAGCGGCACCTTCTCTTGGCCCGACCCGTTCAGTTCCGGAAATGGGTGAGCCAGCAGTTTCTCCCGGTGAAAGTATACGTCGTGCGGGATGCTCACTGTGCTGATTCGTGTGCTCGCATCGAATTCAAACGGAATCACACCGGCTATCGTCCTCAGCCTTTTGACCTTCGGGTACTGTGACGCGTGTGTGGCCGCGTACACTGTCGTCCCAATGGTCGGGTGTCCCGCAAAGCTCATGCGTGAGAGCGCCGTGAAAATGTCATAATCCGCCACATCTGCTTCTTCTTCGGTGGGTTCGTGCAAGAAAGTAATCTCCGAAAGATTGAACTCGTTGGCAATGCGTTGTTTCTGCTCCTCCGAAAGTTGAGCGCGGAAGGAGGAAGGAACGCGTACGACTGCCAAAGGATTGCCACTATAGCCGACCTTGGTGAAGACATCAACTGTAGTAAATTGGAGCTGCATGTTCCTCTGAGTTGTGGGGAGAAGCCAGAGTAGGGAGAACAATGTTGTGCTTTTATACAAGGCCGTGAGATAGAAAATGAGTCATCACTTCTAGTTGGTCAATCATCTTAGAAAGACGATATAGACTACCGACTCACTTCGTGTGTCCGCTCAAGCCTTACTATGTTGATTTGTAATAACTTCAGCGAAAGCGGGGTAGCTTTTTCGAGTCAAGTCTTGCACAGATTCTATCTTCATAGACGAGGTAAACGCATTTACTCGTAGGCTGCTCAATGTCTCACTCTGAAGCACATCTTGATATAACCGAAATATGAGTGTCTCCATCCTCAAACAACCAATGATACAACGCAAACCTGGCTTCCCCTACTTCGCTTCCTTCGCCCACTGTTTCCCGCTCCAGACTGGCTCGACCGTCCAAAGCCAATAATCACGCCCTTTCAAGAGCCATACCGCCCAACTAGGTAGTCGCCAGCCCATAGCTGCCCCTACACCCTTTGATGTCCCAATAGGTACCATCTGCGTCTCTTTCTTCTCCTCTTTAAACTCCTTCTCCATCCCTACTTCTATCTCGGATTTACCGGCAGCAAGTAGTAGGTCACGCTTGATATGAGCTCCTAACACGGGAATAGCTGCCATGATAGAGTGTACGGCAGGCCGAGCATAGGTAGACACATCGCCGATGGCGTAAATCCTAGGGCCCGCTTTGTCCACACGAAGCGTCGACGGGTTGGTCTCTACTTGACCGTTAGAACTTAGCAGGTCATTGGAGATGAATCCAGTGTTGGGTTTGTAGCCGGTGGCGGGAATGAAAAGATCCGCTTCGAAGACACTGCCATCATCAAGCGTGAGCGTAGCTTTCGATGCAACTTCATTACGAATGATTCCAGCGCTAGCAGGACTGACTTGAACAACCTTTTTGCCTTTGATGACAGTGACGCCGACTTTGGCAAGATAGCCTTCGGCGGTAGCCGCAATTGATGGTCTCAGATTGGGAAGAATGTTCGATCCGGATGTGATGACTGTTATCGGCACTCTTAGGCTTTGGGGCTTGGACTCGAAAAACCCGGCACGACCATTCAAATATTCTCCCAGCTCACCTGCTGTTTCTACACCAGCCGGACCTCCCCCCGCAATAAATATGTTCTTTGCTGTTTTCAATCCGCTCCGAAATCTCGCCCATGCAGCACGAAGCGCCTTCTCGTCGTTGTAATTGAACCCAAATAAAGGAGATGGTGTAGAGGCACCCGTGGCGATGATAAGAGCGTGAAAGCTGAGCGTTTGAGTCTGGCTGTCACTTTTCCCTTTGATGGAGACAGTTCGGTTCTCATGATCAACTGATGTCACAGACCCGTGGATGAAACCGAATTGGTCGGCGGGATATTGCTCGAATTGCTTCGGTATGCTGACGAAGAGTTTTTCCTGGGGGAAGAAATCGTCGGATACAAGTGCGCGGGGACAGGCTTGTCTGCAGATTGCCTCGGACGCCGTGCTGATTAGGATTACTTTGTGGTTGTTGTGAGGTAGGACAGGCATTGTATGCTTGAGGGTGTAGTGAGCGACTGAGATACCGCCATACGAGCCACCAAGAATGAGGATGTTCCTGTCGCTCGAGCCATCATCGTGAACCATGTTACCCGCGAAAAACTTCCGTGTTCAACTGGTTGTTCAAGATGTAATCCGCGTTCCAGGATGTTGTCACTGAAGGGTGAAGGAAAGTAAAGGCTATATAGCCAAGTGCTTTATGGTGAATTGAGGCTTATCTTGTACTACAGAAAATACGATTCTCTGCCTTTATATTCATGCAAAACTACATACGGCCATATGGCTTTGAGAAGTCGGAGCCGAACTGGTCATCTCGGAGACGCAGACCCTTGCTTCGTACATCGCTTGATCGACCAATAGGGGGCGGACGTTGTAACCAAAATAGTCCTTGACGAGGCTCTGTAAAAGCGATCCTTATACAATTCGGACGAAATAATCTTGGTCGGACGAACGACAATAGAAGAAAATAATACATCCCATCTTCGACGGTGCATCGTCACAATACCATTCTCGGCTCGAGCTGCGCCTTCAGTTGCGTTTCCGCGTGACTCTGTCAACGTTGTGAAAGACTTGACTAGATGATGGCGATGGCAGCCAGGTAGCAAATAAGAGGAGACGAGTTGATGATTACGACATAGGCGCTATAGCTGATATTTAAAGATGATGGGAGGGCGAGAGAAATGATGGGACGGTAGCGAAGGGCTGCAAGGCAGACTGGCTGCCGCCTAGAAGAAGGCAATACGGGCTGCTTCCGTTGTTCGTGCCTTAAAGAGCCTGTGTAAGGGCGTACAATTCCAAGCAGAGGGGATGATAAGAAGGCCAAACCCGCGCAGTGTGTTGTGACGTCTCACACGCTTTTTACCGTTTTTGCATAGACATAGGACTTTTTTGATATTACCGGCTGCGATTACACACGTAATGGCACAAAAAGACAGTGAGAGATGGCCATCAGATGTCAATCCATCTGAAGCACCTCCATCATATAGTGGTGAGCTTGCCTTTTCTCTACAACGTCTGAGCGTGCTGAAGGTATTGCACCGCTTGAATCGACATCTACTGTACACTGGCTATTGGATGAGTGTTTTGTTCCACAGATGTTGTCTTGCATCTTGCTTAGCCTTAAGCCATCACTAACCCCAACAGAAACCCCGACAGAACCCACCACAACGCCTACGGCACGATCTCCTAGAAGATCCTTCTTCCGCCGAGCGCTGAACATCAATCCCGGCTTCTGCCCTGGGGCTGTAGAGATGAGAAATACGTACAAACAAAAGCCCAAAGAGGGCGAAAAACACCGCCTGTCGTTCCACAAGTGCGCCTACTGCGGTATGGAGCCCCTACTCATCTTTCCAAAGTCTTATACCGAAAAATGGCCCAAATACGCTCGCTATCGCGCGCAATTTGCATTCGAATGTCACGTTGCGGCGGAGCGTCTGGATAAATCAGACCGTAGATCCTGTGTGATCTGCTGGGAGGATAGAGGCATTTTCGCACCGCCTATGGCACTGGAGGAGTGGGGCAAGCATATGAGAGCGCATTTCAAAGAAGAAGGCTACTGGATGTGCTCAACGAAAGGGTGTAACTCTGGCATGGCAAATCAGTACGACTGTCCTTCCAAGGAATGCAAGGGAATTCACTGTTAGAGCTTCCAACATGTATAGCCTATATGAGAAGTCACATGGTCCTCTTAGGCATATGTCAGTTTGTTTTTTCTCGTTTCCACTGATACATGCTTCCGAAAACTATTTCATCGGGTTTTCAGACGGCCGAGCAACAATTCCAATGATTTCTTCACTCATTCCACGATGGCTATGGGATTTGGTTACGAGTTCAATACGAAGATATGAGGTCACCTAATACACGGGTAGTTGATCTTCTTTTACGTCAATGTTTTTACCCTGAGATGATCAGCATGACGGTCCATACATATATATTTGTTTCGCATCTGGGTGTTGTGGGATCATTGATCATGTCAGACCGACTAAATATCGTGAAGTAATCAGGCTTTGTGTGAACTGTAGATTCCAGCGTTGCCTCAAGCGCAGCTCAAGCTCTCCTCCGCCCAAATTACCCGTCCTCACTCCGGCTGTTCCTTTGGGCAATTGAGATTTCGCACCAATGAGGACTCAAGGTGCTATATGCAACCTGGTTAGCAAGACTATACACATGCAGCGAAATTAATTAACTCGTAAAGAGATTCGACTCCTAACAAGCAATTACTTCACTCCTTTTAGGTGGGGCGTGGAGCACTATCTCCCCACGCCGCGGTTTCAGATGAAGCGCGTCAACAACATAAGTATATATACAATAGTGCCACCCTAAATTTCCCCTTCAAGTGAGTCGCTATCGAAAGGCAGCCCATCATGATAGCCTTTTCACTGGTTTCGGTCGTCTTGACGGCTTTTGCGCTCATCCCAACACCCTCAAACGCCCGCGCGCTTAACCAAAGACAGGATGAGAACCACTGGGTCACCACGTGGACGAGCATGCCTCAATTGGTAGAGTCCAACAACATGCCTCCATCTCAATTTGTCAGTGAGCTGCCAAGAGTGTCAACAGTACATTCACTAACCCATTCTCAGTCCTCCGGCGGTGTACTCAAAGATGCAACCCTTCGTCAAACCTTTCACATGACCGTCGGAGCTCCCAAGATCAAGATTGCCATCTCAAACACGTTTGGCGGTTCTGACCTCCCCATCACTGCTGGCTCCGTTGGCCTTCCAGCCGGTGGTGCTGCAGGCGTCTCTGCAATCGAAGCATCGCCTTTGGCTGCTATCACGGTCGGCGGCAAAGCATCCTTTACCGTCCCGCGAGGACAGGTCGTTGTCAGCGACGAGATCAACTTTCAAGTCAAAGCACAGCAGAATATTGCTGTGAGCTGTACGGAACCCCGAGTAAAAAGTAGAAATTCATCCGCTGACTTATTACTGCAATTTATAGTGTATAGCCAAGCTGGGCAAAGTGGAAGCAGTATTACAGGGCATCCAGGAAGTCGAACAACTAGCTGGTTCGTGAAGGGTAATGCAGTTAATACGACGAATATCAGTGGAACGAGTAGCGTGCATTGGTAGGTTCACTGTTGTTTCAATAAAGACTATGATTCGTGTAGGTCTTTTTTCAGATCATATGCTGAGTAGTCAATAGGTATTTTGTATCTGCAGTCCATGCCTACGTCCCCGCCACGACATCCTCCATGATCATCATCGGAGATTCCATCACTGATGGACGAGGCTCTGAAGATAGTGAGTTACCTAACTTTTCGAGTCGATTGGTTATGCCACTAACTAGGCGTCAAGATAAGAACAACCGTTGGCCTGATCTACTCCTAGCGCGTCTCCAAACCAACCACACCAACATCGCCGTTGGCAACCAAGCTGCGGGCGGCAATGCAGTCCTCTCTGGAGGGTTAGGCCCCACAGCACTCTCGCGCTATAAACGTGATGCCTTGGAGCAACCCGGCGTGAAATACGTGATGCTCTTCGAAGGTGTCAATGACATCGGGGGTGGCGCTTCAGGCAGCGCTCTGATTAATGCCTTCAAGACCATCACTGCAGATGCAAAGAAGGCCGGCCTTGTCACCATCGGGGCGACCATTACACCGTTTGGAGGCAACTCTTACTACAGTGCACAGCATGAATCGGCGCGGAAGCAGGTGAATGAATTTGTGAAAGCGAAAGGGAACTTTGACTGGGTTGTGGACTTTGCAGGTGCGATCGAGAACAAGGCAGATCCGACAAAGATGGATAGCAAGTACAACGGTGGTGACGGGTTGCATCCAAATGTGGCGGGGTATCAAGCTATGGCGAACGCATTCCCATTAGATGTGTTCAATTAATGTCATCATTTGACGCACGTGTGAAAACGGTACAAGGGGTGGAAATGTGCGTAGTTAACGGAAGTAATATGGCAGTGTACATCATCAAAATGCAGAGAATAGAAATCGAATTGATGGAGTAGTTGTATACATGTCGACTTTTACTGCAATCGCACCGAACGATCTTCAGGAGTTTGGCCCACTCCGAAGGTATGTAACAGGACCACTTTGACAACTTCTATGGTAACCACTCATGAAGGGCAGAAACAGGCGCGGAGTACGAAATGCGGAAACCAACAAAAAGGGTAATACAAGTAGCCCTGAATGCAGTCGGAGTCGATCGGTGCGTCCTCGTGTCAGGAACTGGATCTGGAGCTGTAATCTGATCCAGCTGACTCCGCACTGGGGCCACTCGTATAGCTCATCTCTGACGCCTCCTCATATTGTGACTCAGGATGAAAATGAGAGCGCGAATGCATCGAGTAGGAGCCCGGAAGGTGTTGAGCGCGAGGACGTTCGTTCGGATGGTCAACGGAGTAGTGGCCATCACCGCCGTGATGGAAGGCCGCTGGGGGTTTATGGGGCAGGTCCGATAAAGAAATCGCACCGCTGTTGACAGACTTGTTTCCGTTCACACGATAGCGCGGAAGTGTTGGCTTGTGTAGTTGAGAGACAGGTCGGCTGATAGGATGAAAATGAGGCACAAAATCAGATTCGGTGGTGCCATCACTTGTAGCACTCCCTACGACCCTGTTAGCACGAGCACAGGCCTTTAAGGCGAGGGGGAAACGCTGAGCTTACGTCCTTGACGAGAGCCTTCAACGTCATCTTCCTGTATGTAGCGAACCTCAAAACGAACGTCTTGTCCGTCACTATCAACACCAGGATTGGCAGTCTCATATTCTAGAAATTTGATCAGTCGGTAGAAGAGCACGGCAATTACAGCCCCAAGAAGTGGCCCGACCCAGTAGATCCAGTGATACCCATCAAACTTTCCAAGAATGATATCAGGGCCAATGGATCGTGCCGGATTCAGTGAGCCACCGGTGAAAAACACAGCTGCTTGGATGAGCAAAAGGATCAGAAGAATCTCATGGCTCGCTCACCAGCTAACTCGGAAATGAAAAGTGCGAGTCCGATGCCAATGGGCGCAAGGAAAGTAGCTCGATGCTTCTCCGCAGCCAGCATGAAGATAGCGAAAATGAGTTCGGCAGTGCAAAGTGCCTCGATGAAGACGCCTCTTGTGACTGAAACGTTATCGGCCAACGTAGTCCGAACCGCCAATGGACCTGGGAGCAAGCCGGACACAACTGCAGCTGCGGCTATAGCCCCAAGTACTTGGGCCAAGATGAGCAAAAAGACTTTGACCCAGCCGATGGCACCGACCAGGCCCAATGCCACAGACACCTAATTGTATGGTCAGTGTGTGGCGCGACAAGAGGGCTACAATGGTCCGCAGATGCAGCCCCGATACGTACGGCAGGATTGAAGAGCCCTCCACTGATGCGGAAGAAGATCCATGCGTTGACAAGCAAGGAGAAACCGAAAGCCAAGGAGATGTAAAGAAGCGTAGACGCGCTCGGCGGGCTGTCAACGCTATCATTGGGCGGCGTGTTGGCAACTTGGGTAGCGGCAAATGCAAAGGTCAGGAACAGGGCAGTGCCGACGAATTCACCTAGCATGGAGATGAACAGATAGCGGACTCTGTTGGGAAGCCATGAGAAACCCGGCAAGCGCCTCTCGCCAGGACGGTTCGGGTCCTCGGTGTAGACAGGCTTCATTCCTGGAAGGACCATGAAGCTCTCTGCGGGCCTGTTGACATTCATCGAAGGCGGCTTACGAAGAGCTGTGTTCTAATAGTCGCGGTATGGGGGCGTGACGAAAACGTCCGAGACGCAGCGCCTTTGAGGAAGAAACAGACCGAATAGGATGGCGAGGAAGGAATAAGAGGGTATCAAAGAACGGCTGCAGGGCTAGGTATGCAGAGACTAGATGTGCGCTGTGCCGGAACGATGTAGGAGGCGAAGATGAAGGAGGTTGGAGACTGGAGGTGGGAGGGCAAGAGTCTGGGGGGAGACAAGAGGACAGTCACGGAGGCATGAGGCAGGTCCATGGTGGATGAGGCGGTGATGAAGGGAAAGCGGCTTCCGCAGGATGGGGAGCAGGCACATGGTGGAGGTGGAGGTGGAGGAAGAGGAGGAGGAGGAGGAGGTGGTGGTGGTGGTGGTGGCGGCTGCTGCTCTGGTGAATGCGGCCATACACTAGACTAGACTACAGGTAACTGTCAGATCAATGAGAGAAGGAGCGAGCCGCGTCTATGTGCCTGTGCCACAGAGCTCTGAACTGGAACTAGTGCTAGGCAGGGGAAGGAGGGATTGAGGCAATCCAAGTACATGTCTCGCTGCTTGCGGGAATGGGCCTTCTCGTCTACGTATGGGAAGTCTGGTGGAGCTGGCTGGGTAGGAGAGGAGAGGAGAGGAGAGGAGAGGTACCCTTGTATCCACAGCCTTGGCGTGCGGCGTGCGGCGGGCGGCGGGCAAAGGCGGAGAAGCCAAAGAACCAAAGCCTTGGAGCAGTCAAGACAACCACGAGCCTTCCTTGCTCCCTCACTCCCTCACTCCCTCACTCGCGTGCCTTTGGTCCAGCCTTCTTCTCTGTCGCCTTCGCACTGTGCCTTAGATATTCGCTCTTCCCTTCGTTCCCTGCCGCTGCCCTGCATCCGTCTCACCTCTTCCTATCCTTGTCGCCTCGTCGTATCTTTGTCACGCCGTCTGGTCACCCCGCCCGTCACATTAACGCATCATCGAGCTGTCTGCTTGCTGCACCTGCATTGCGCCTTTGTCGCCGGACCCCAAAACCGCCTCTGCCGGATGCCCCCATCTTTGTAGAGCTCCAGCACATTTTGCTGTTCTTGCGCACCGCCCCTCTCGTCGCCCATGCCCATGCCCACCATGCGCCCGCTTCGCCTGCTTCTCTCGTTGGCTACCAGCTTGATCACCATCACCCTACTGCTGTACCTCGTCTTCGGTTCGCAGCACGAGGAATTACAGAGCGGTGCTGCTCCTGCCCAGGAGAAGGGCCTTTTCAAATCCCTCTTCTCCTTCACGTCTCCAGCCTCGTTGTTCCCACCCTCCGCCATCATCAGTCTCACCGACGACAACTCTACTTTCTTCCTCGCCCGCCCTGCTGCCTTTGGACCCGCCCTTCCTCCCAACAGCCTGAGTGCGCCGCTATGGATTGGGAGTGGTTTTGGTGACGACGCCATGGGCAAGGGTGGCGAGCTGGGCTGCAGCGACATGCCTGCTTGGGACGAACCTGACGACCCGCTTTCGACCTTGTCTGACCCAGGGCATGTATACAAGAAAACATCCGACCATCATAAGAGTCTTTTGAAAGAACAGCCTCACGGAGCCGTTGATGTTGCTGGGCGGTCCGCTACTGGCAGCGACGCCACAGACCATCATCTTCGCCCAACAGTGTCCATGCCTCGCCCTCCTACATACCGCCTTGGCAAGTCGCCGCAACATGCAGACATCGAATCTCTCCAGCAGACCGCAGAGATCACCGGTAAAATAGTCTTGTTGAAACGCGGCGGATGTGGCTTCTTGGAGAAAGTAAAGTGGGCTCAGAACCGAGGTGCCGTGGCCCTGATTGTGGGAGACGACCAGCGAGGGGGCGCTCTTGTACGAATGTATGCCCGTGGCGATACGTCCAACGTGACTATTCCGGCCCTGTTTACATCACACACCACAGCTCATTTACTTTCGTCACTATTGCCATCCGAAGGTTCCTTCCATCACGTCTTGCCAGGTGGTAGCACCGAATCCACTTTCCCGAACAGTCAGCAGGCAAACCCTACTCTCACAAGAAGGGCAGAATCAACAGGCTGGCTTGCTTCGATTTTTGCTAGTCATCGAGTCAAGAACTCTGATGGTGCTGCTACAAAAGATGCTACTAGGCGGCCTCCAATCAGTGGACAGGTCAATCGGGCCTCGGCAGCTGAAGAGGATGTTGGCCATGTGAACCCCAAGAGTAAGCCTGCAGCACCCGGCTCTACGCCCACGCCAGTGGATTATGTTATAGGCGAGCAAGATTGGCGTGATACGGCATTCATCACCAGCTCTGCATCGTACAGGGCCGCTTCAAGACAGAGTGCCCTACCCAACACTAACGGTCGGGGAAGCGACGCCAAACCTGATAGCAGCGAGCATCTCGGAAACAGCAGCAAAAAGATCAAGGGTTGGTTCAACCAGTTCTTGGAAGGCGAGAAGGAGCCCTCGGTACAAAATGACGAGAAAACAGACCACTATTTGACTTCCCCGGTCGACCAATTCAACAGGGGCCAATTGAACAACATTCACGAAGGTCTCTGGGTGACACTCACTCCCACCAACATGTCAACCTCTCCCTTCTTTGATACATTGTTGGTTCTGGTCGTCAGCCCCCTTGTTACCTTGACTATCGTATATGCACTGCTTCTTCTTCGCTCGCGCATTCGGCGTCGGCGCTGGCGAGCGCCCAAGTCACTCGTCGAACGCCTGCCTGTTCGCACCTATCAAACCATCAGTGACAGTAGCCCTTCAGCGACCCCAGTTGCTTCCTCACCCGCCACTCCTTTGCTTCAGCATGAACCGCCACGGCCCAGCTCGTCCCTCTCACGACCTCGATCTAGAGCAGATTCTGAAGTACCTGCAACATCATCTTCTGTCCAGCAAACCCATCGAACGCCAGAAGAAGAGAAGCGCGAGTCTGGCCTAGCTGCTTGGAGACGTAAATACGGTGGCCGGCAGAAAGAATGTGTCGTCTGTCTAGAAGAGTACGTTGATGGTATCAGTCGAGTCATGAGCCTGCCGTGTGGTCATGAGTTTCACGCAGACTGCATGTGAGTAAAATGAACAAAGGTCATTCAGCACAATACTAATGCGAAACAGCACGCCCTGGCTAGTCACTCGCCGACGAACCTGCCCCATCTGCAAAGGGGATGTTGTAAGATCGCTATCGCAGTCGTACCACGACCGCGCAGCACCCCGGTTCGACCTCGGGGAGACATTGGGTGATGATTCGGGCGATATTCAAACACAAGCCGCTTGGACACGCAATGATTCGCCTTCAGCGTCACGACCATTGCCCATCCCATCAGACCACAACGATGGTGATATCGAGGCCAACTGGAACGAGGATGGTGATGAGCGAGGACAAGGAACACCACAGGATAGTTCTCTGGACCCGGGCAGCTCGCTCAGAGATATCAGTTCGTCTGCCGTGACTGCGATCTGGAGGGGTTTCGAGGCTGTAGGGAGAGTTACAGGCTTGCAGCGTCGATCGAGCAGCCAAGAGCTTGATCGAAACCGGTAGGCTCGTATTTTTAGCGTGTACGATTTTTGTTTGTTGCATTGCGTTGGAGTACTAGAGATTATTCTGTTCTACTGGATGCTTTCGGTTGTGGGACGGGGCAAGGTGGCAAGGTGTCTGTGTATACCCGGATTACGACAATCCACTCGGTTTTTATTGTTTTGTAATGACCAATCCTTTACCTTTGTGAGGGTGGCTGCTTCTCTCCAACTTGGTAGTGCCCTCGTCGCGTAACACCATGTCAGCAGCAAAGACCAGTGTGCGCTGGTCTAGACAACACAGTCGCACTGGAAGAAGCACGTCAGCCCCTGCGTCTAGGCCTAGATGCAACGGCCGTTCTGGTGCCGACTTGTACCGCAGAGGAAGGGGGAAAAGCCTCTGGGGGCGCTAGCAAGACCCAGACTCTTCACTCTCCCCTGGGAAACGCAACCATGGATTGACAACAATTTTGTGTGATGCGAGCTATCGTGCTAACATGACAAATGGATGCAGAAGGTCCATCCAAGGTTTCGAAAATTACATTTTCGACCCAACCAATCCGTAAAAATCGGATGTGTCTACTGTAGTTGTGCCCCAGAGCCGCAGGTCTCGGTTCCGTGCTCTACAATCACCTGCCGCCGCTAGGACTTCGGAGAGGCCAGCTTGGACATGGGCCACGGTGATCTCCGTGAAGCTGTATTCAGCACAGGCGCAACGCCGCTCACGCGGGACCTATCATCACATGCATGGCTCACGACCCAGGGGATGTAAAATCGCCAAAGCCACAAGAATCAATGTTTCATCTGGTATTGATCTCCTTGGATGCTCAAGTGATGCTATCGCTCAACTAACATGTCAAACCCCGGTGTAAATGCATGCTATCAAGGGACCCGCCAAAACCGCACAACAAGGAAACAACGAAGGAGAGCAGCCGTTGAAGAAAAATATTTCATATGAACAAGTGAAAGGTATGTGTCAAGAAGTGTAATTCCGAAATAAAAAGATGGGCTATGTACATCAGAAGCCGCTGGTACTTGGAAATGGTACAAAATAGAAGAGAATCGAAAAGAGGCTGGAATAACAAGGCCAATGACCCAGCTCTCGCAGTAGAGAGTAGCGACCAACAAGTCTTCTACGAGTAGAGAGGAACTTGTAAAGGTGCCGACCGTGGTCAGCGGCGCTACTTCTCGTTATGCCGTCGCCTAAACAGACAAGACGTGCATGTCTTTCTGGTCCGGAGTAGGCGGCACATGGAAGACGAAGCCCGCGGCTACAGCCTTACCCTTGTGAGCCGCCAATCCTAAACCAACTTCACGCATTCGCTCCGCGCCCCTTCCAGGAGCACACCGCTTTTCTTTGGTGCATTGTTTGTGCTTTTGCATCTTCTTATACAGTTGCTCTTTGCGCCGCTGGCGCTTCTTCTCCAAGCCGACCTTGATGTCGATTGCTCGGCGAACAGGGAACTCGTTTGGAGTATCTTCATCATCATAGTCGAGTTCTGGTGGATTTTGTGTGACTGGAGTCCTAGGGAGTGACGAAGTCATGGTTGGGACCGGACGCTCCGCCAATCCAGCAAATTGGATCGCAAGACCATTGCGCTTACTAGGGTCAACTTGGAACGAGGAGCCTCTGCGTGTAGGCGGAGGGCTTCTCAGCCGGATAGGGGCCGGCGATCGCATCCGCTTGGGGGATTGACCAAAGAGTTTTCTGGGAGGCGGAGAACGATGGACGGTGCGTTTGATAGGAGCAGGTGATCGCAGGCGTTTGGGCGACTGAGCCGGTGAACGCTTCGGCGGAAGATGTTTGCGACGCCCACGAATGTCACCGTGCAGGGCGTCCATGTGTCCATGCAACATGGCATGTTGATCGCTTTCAGATGCAAGTTGATCAGGCTCGTCGTCTTCATCCTCCTCATCCATCTCCGGGTCCGAAGTCGGAAAAGTGGGATCCACATCCTGGGGAGTTTTCTTGTGCTTAGCCTGACGTCTGGCTTCTAGTGCTGACAAGTAAGCCTCTTCAAGAGGGCGGTCTTCGTCCAGAGTTCCACATACGAAGTCTGTGCTGTCTGGAAGTTCGGGTGTAGGAACACGAATGTTGACGGGTCGTGACTTTCGCCGTTTGATCGTCTTTTCTGGCATATATCGGTGATCATGATGCTCGCTCTCCAAAGATCCGATGGAGGATTCAGATATGCTACGGCGACCAGATGGCCGGATATGGTCCAGTTGCTCGATGGAAGTAGCTGCCGTAGAGCGGCCGGGTGTCCACCAGTTGTAATCCGAGCCCGCATCGCTGTCATCGTCGGATACAGCGAACCCCTCTTCGTTATCCGTCTGGAAACCCTCGTCAGACGAAACATCGGCGGCGTCACTATCATCCTGGTCTTCGACATCCTTGTCATCATCCACATCATCTTCCTCATCGTCAAGCTCGTCCTCATCCTCGTGATCTTCAAGGATATCGTCATCCTCTTCGTCATCAAGGGCCTCCTCTTCTGCTTCCTCACCCAGTTGACGGAGATTGTTTTCAATGATGAGCGTGTCTTTGATTGTAAGAGGTCGGCGATGACAAGTTGACTCCTGAGTCCATTCGTCTACCTCTTCTTCCGAACTAGCAAATTCATGGAAACGGAAGGCTTCGGTTCGTGCCAAATCGGAATTAGTGCTGAGGCGGCGAGAATGATCAGATACGCGAGATCTCCGGACAGCCACAGGCGAGGGATTGCGGATCGTTGAGTCAGAACCGCGATGTGCTTTAGGTGGTGGCTTGGAAGTCGTACGCGGTCGAGGTGGAGGTGCTGGACTGGCAGCGCGACTGGCACGTGGCTTAGATGGGGCTTCGGTCGATATTTTGGCGGGACATGCAAATTTGATGGTGCAGGCTCGCTTGGGTGGCTCTGTGCTTTGTTGTTGTTGTTGTGGTGGTGGTGCAGTCTTTGCAGCCTCGGATCCGGATTTGGCCTCCTTCTTGTTGCCACCACAGGCGAAAGTGATGCACCGCTTACGGCCAAGACCAGCTTCCACCTTGTGCTCCCCAAGATTAGGGACGGGTGCAGCCTTCAAAACAGGAGCGACATTCTCTCTGTCATAGGGCAATATGGCGACTGGTTGTTCCAGGTGCTTGGTGGATATGGGAAGCATGTTGAGGCATGAGACAGGAGGGAGCGGGGGACTCGGGGTGCTGGTACGCGTTCCGGGACTGGTGATGTCTCCATCGCTGGTGAGCTCGGCTGTAGATACACTGTTGTTACTCCAGGTTGAGGTACAGGACATGCCTCGGGGCACATCGTCGACGGGCGAGGAGTCGGTCGAGTGTAGGGCAGTCGACAAGAGCGAGGTTTGGCGTTCGCAGCGCGGGGCGTGCTTCGCGAACGAGCCCTTGAAAGAGTCGTGTAGCCTGAGAGCAGAAGGGCGTGGAGTGCGCTGTAAATCGGGAGGCTCGTCAACGTCGGCCAACATGTCGTCTTCTGAGGACATGGCAGGTGCGGCGTTGGTGGGAAGGTTATAGTTTGTAGGGGTTGATCGGGCAGCGTGGCTGCCGACTTCGTCCTGCGCCATAGTGTGTGGCTGCGGCGGTCGTCAAACAGGATCGGCGGGGACGAAGGCTCTTGGCAACCGAATCGTGGGGAAATTGGAGTTGAGGAGAGAAAATGGCAGGCGGCGTGTGGAGTGCTAGTGCAGGCGGTCTCGAAGGCCGACACGACGATCCCTTGCACGTGGGTGTGGAACTGAAAGTAGCAATTGAACGGCCCGGTGTAATCGGTAAGAAGAGGTAGGCGGAGGTAGCGGTGGCGGCGGTGGCGGCGGTGGTGACGGTGGTGACGGTGGTGAGGTATTACTGAATTGGTGGTATGGGTGCGGGAAGGTGCAGGAGAGGGCGCCCTCAAGGACGTGTTGTTATGATATGAAGTTCAACATGATGGAAATGCAGAGTAAAATGCTAAAACAAGGTCGAGCAAGTACTGCGCCATGTCAGAGGTGCTGTGTGGCTAGCGGTGCAGGGTGGGAGGGAATACCTGGCGGATATGATGTGAGGATCCGCAGTCAGCCCAAGTCCAAAGTGGCAAGGCGGTACAATGGCCGTGAAACGCGTCCGGGTGGAGGGCCAAGACGACGGGGGGATTCTGGGGGGTCTGGGGGGCAGGTATACCTCGCGCACAACGGTGTCCCTGGGGAACTGCGGCGAGGCAGAGGTGGTAGAGGTGGCAGAGGTGTCGGGTGCAGAGGATGGAGGGTGGGAAGGTGCGGGTTCAAGAGCGTTGAGAAAGCGACAGGGCTGCACGAGTAGCGCGCCAAACAAAGGTAATTATTCATCAGCGTGCCGAGCACTACTGGGAGAAACGAAAGTGCAAGGCCTGCAGTGGGCGGCCAGTCTGCACTCTGCAGGGCGACAAAGGGCCCAGCGGGCGCGCCAGGAGCAGCTGACGGGCGGGTTATTACCCTCGCAATGTCACGCTGCGGCGCTCTTTGTCCGCCTTCAACAATTGTATACGGTGCATATGTAGATAGCTGCCGTCGCCTTGACGGACGTGGGCGTTGTTTGTCAGCGCCATCTCACAGCAGCACCAGGCCCGATCAGGGCCGTTTCGTACGGGCGCAAAACACGGCAAGAAAAACCTGCTTGCCCTCGCCGCGTAGGTCCATGGACGCCATATCCCGCTGGACCCTGATGTGCCAGCCAGATTCCCTCGCTGCCGCAGCCGCCATAGTCGCCTGCAGCTGTCTGTCTGTATCTAGATGCCCCTTGTATCAGTGCAGAGTAGTCTGTGTTCCTTCGCACTCGAGGATACAGACACGCGCATGCAGCCCGCCTGTCCGTCAATGGCAAAAGTCCCTCATCCAGTCCGCTCCTTTGCCAGCTCACCACCGCGTTTGATGCGCACACTCCTCCTGATGCTGGCGTTGCGCAGTGCGTAGTGCTCAGTGCTCAGTGCTCGGTGCTTGTTCCTTGGTGCTCGGTGCTCGGTGCTCGGTGGGTGCTCTGCTGCGCTGGCCAGGAGCCCCTCTTCCTCGCATCCTCACCGCTCTTCTCACCACCTCTTTGCCCTCGTCTACTGGCATGCGCCGCTTCTCCCAGATCCGGACTGTATCATCTGACAGCTGCACGACCTTGGAATAGATGGATCCTTCACCCGCTGCTACCCCACCCTTCCTGCACCACCCTTCCTGCACCACCTCGAGTGCATGCTCTTCGAGCCCTCCCTGCACGCCATGCCGTGTCCGCCATGCATGCCATTCGACACCTATCATTCGTGCATCGCGATAATCCTTGCTGCCCACCGCGTGCGGGGAACGCGAGTGAAACCATGCAGTACTTAGATAACCGTGTATGTACCATGGACACGCCAGCTTCCAAACTCATCTTGCCTAGGTACCTGTAGCATGCATCCTGTGACGTTGCCCACGGCTGTTGCACCCTCCATCTGCCCTGGCCTGGAAGACGTAAGTAGTAGGTAGGCAGTCTAGCGACTGTTCCAACCGTGGCCGCACCCCATAGCCCTGGTCCTGGTGACGTCCATTTCCAAACAAGAGCAGAATGCTGACAACCCACACCCGCCCCGTTCCGTGCCCTCGACATCATCACATCAACTTGGTCATCGTGGTGGTTCCGCTCGTGCGGACCTTGCCCAGCCGGTCTTCATCCACTGCATTTCCTCCTTTTGTCCTGCAGCGCCCGCTCTTGCAAAGGTTAGGCCACCCCCCACCCCCCACCCCCCAATCTGATGTTTATGTACCCTAGTAATCTAGTTGTGACTTGTGCGACCTGTCTCACACTGCAAACCTCCGGCCGGCCTCGGAGACCGTAGGGCTGAGCAATCTCCACCGGTACCCTATCCTTTGTACCGCCGCTCTGCCCAAATCAATGGCTCATAGATTGCCCACGCTGTTGCTGTTCTATCTACCGTGTCACGCCCAAGCGCAGTGCCTGTCTTGATCATGCACCACCGTTTATTTGACGTTGCACAAATCTTCCGTGCAGTGTGCCTCCCAAGACAAGCTCGTACTTGCCAAGTATCTCGGCGACCGTGCGAGCTCTCGGCTTCGCGTCGATCACCCGTCTTAGGTTCCACCGGACTGCCGAACAGATGTTCTGCGTGCAGCCAAGATATGATAAACTCTGTAGATCGACCGGTAGTCTGATTGCAAAACTCAAATGGCTTGATGCCTATGTGGCTTGCTCAAGATATGTTTCAGCGCATCTCCTTTTCCAATTGTTCGACTCGTCAAAAACCCCCAATAATGTAGAGCGTAGACGCGTTTCCTTATCATTTACAACACTATACAAGATATACAACCGTGTTTTACATGCCAAAGATTGCCCAAAACAGCCATCTATATGCAGCCTATCCTATCGCTGGTATTACCACAAGAAGTCACATAACCTTTTACACAACCCTATCATATCATCATCATCATCTACGAGTTCCTCTCCTTCTGCTCCTTCTCATACTTGGCTATAAGCTCCCTCTGCAGCTGTGGCGGAGCCGGGCTGTAATGACTGAATTCCATCGAGAACTCACCCTTGCCTTGTGTGCTCGCCCTCAACTGGCTCGAAAAGCCAAACATGCTGTTCAAGCTACAATCTGCGTAGACTGTGAAGTCCTCGGGGCCGATCTCCGTATCGTTGATCACGGCGTTGCGCTTGTTCAAAAGACCGATGACGTTGCCTTGGAACTCGTTGGGAGCAGTGATGGTCGTCTTCATCAGGGGCTCGAGGACCTTCGGTGCACCTTGGATGAATGCCTTGCGGAAAGCCTGTTGCGTTGCGTTTTTGAACGCCATTTCGCTCGAGTCGACAATGTGAGTGGCACCGTCGTTGATAATCATCTGTGTACCTAGAACACGATGGCCAAGCAGAGGACCTTTTTGGACCGAAGCCATGAAGCCCTTTTCACACGCAAACAAGAACTTCTCCGAAATGGTGCCACCCGTAATCTGCTGCTCGAACTTGTTCTCCGAAAGCGATTCGGCTGGCTCCATCCAACCGACAACACGCGCATAGTCTCCGGCTCCACCCGATTGCTTCTTGAGCGTGTGGTCGAAGTTGACACGCTCGGTCATGGTCTCACGGTAGGCGACCTGTGGCTGGCCTGTCTCGCATTCAACACGATATTCTCGTCTCATGCGTTCGACGTAAATGTCCAAGTGAAGCTCTCCCATGCCAGAGATGACAGTCTCTTGCGATTCGGGGTCAACGTGCACACGGAAAGTCGGATCCTCGCGCGTGAAGCGGCTCATGGCTTTGCTGAAATTGGGCGTATCCTTGGTGTGCTTGGGCTTGATCGACAGCGAGATGACGGGCTCCGGCACAAACATGGAGGTCATAGTGTAGCCAAGAGCACCGTCTGTGAAAGTGTCTCCAGATGCACAGTCGACACCGAACACTGCACAGATTTCACCAGCACCAATTTCTTGCACTTCTTCCATCTCGTTGGAGTGCATACGCACAATCTTGGGAATCTTGACCTTCTTGTCTGATCGGGCATTGAACACATTCATGCCTTTTCGTAGCGTACCCTGGTAGACTCGAATATATGTGAGTTGTCCAAAATTGCTCTCTTCCAGCTTGAAGGCCAGACCCACAAAAGGAAGCGAATTGTAAGAGACCAGCTTGACAGGAGCTTCATTGCGCTTCTTGTCCAAAGCCATGTTCTCGACTTCGGCAGGGTTCGGCAGATAGTCGCAGACAGCATTGAGCATTGGCTGAACAGATTTATCGGCCAAAGCAGAGCCCATGCATACGGGCGTAAACTTGAGCGAAATAGTCGCTCTGCGGATAGCGGCCTTGATCTGTTCCTGTGTCGGCTCTTTTTCGTCTAAGAAAATCTCGGCGATCTCATCATCAACATCGGCTAGTGTCTCAATAAGAACTTGTCTCTTCTCCTTGCAGAGCTCGATCATGTCTGCAGGGATCTCATCCGTTTCTCTAATGACGAGTCCCTTCTCGCCCTCGTTGTAGATGGCCTTCATCCTGATAAGGTCGACCACACCCAGAAAGCCGTTCTCGCGACCAATGGGTGCCTGGATGGCGGCAGCGGGTATCCGAAGCTTTTGGTTGATCTGTTCGACAGCTTTCCACGGGTTGGCGCCCATGCGGTCCATCTTGTTTACAAAAGATATCCTAGGGATGTTGTATCTCCGCATTTGTCTATCGACTGTAATGGTCTGACTCTGAACGCCACTCACGGCGCAGAGAATCATGACTGCACCGTCCAGCACTCGCAGGGCACGCTCAACCTCGATGGTGAAATCAATGTGGCCGGGGGTATCAATCAAGTTGATGTGGTATTTCTCTTCTTTTCCATTATCTTCTTTTTTGACCCAGTCGCAGAAGGTGGCTGCAGACTGGATGGTGATTCCCTTTTCACGTTCCAGGTCCATGGAGTCCATCTTCGCGCCGACGGCATCCTTGCCACGCACTTCGTGTATGCTGTTGATACGGCCTGTGTAGAAGAGGACGCGTTCGGTGGCCGTGGTTTTCCCGGAATCGATGTGTGCCTATTGCTTGGTCAGTATCATGCCAATGACTCTGCTAGAGCATGCGGAGAGGAGTTGCGTACAGCAATACCAATGTTCCGAACTTTAGACAATCTCGCAGCCTCAACAGGATCAAGGTTCTCGACGATTTTCCCCTGCGACAATGCACTGGGGTCTGCAGAGGCCTGTTCCAATCTGCGGAACAATTAGCCTTTCTTAATCGCTCGTAAGGGCATTCCACCAAAGTCCCAAACTCACACTGCTGCCGCTGTGGACTGCCATCTTCGCTGGTCAACTGTGCGCTGGCTGTTCATCCATGCATCTATCTTGGTTCCGCATGTGGATCGAACGCGCGATGTCGCCACGGTCGAAAGTGCGCATCGTGTGGGAGCTCGGAGGGCCGAACGTGTGGAGGTGCGCAGACAACCTTGGGCAAGCGATTGCGCCCGAACGAAGGACTGGACACGCATCACGGCCGAGCTCAGATCAGCCGAGAGAAGAATGGAGAAAAGAAGGGACGACGCAGAGGTCTGCTGTGGTGCTGGGCCAGAGTGCTTGCCCGCGAAGAAAAGTTGAACAGGGATCATCAGGACCCTGGTCGCGTCCGCGGGCCATCACGTGTAACGTGATCCGCCCAGCGTTCTGAACAGCCTCGAGGGCTATGGGCAAATGCACAAACGTATGTGATAGCACAGGCAGATGGGACTCTGTAGGCAATGCATCTGCCACCCCTATGGACGCCTTCGCAAGGCTGCTTGGACCTTCCCATTGCCCCTCACCCCATCAAGGTTGCGGGCTTGCTCAACTCATGCATCTACAAACTACACGCATATGTTGACAAATGCTCTGGAGTGCTTGTATAGCGACTTGATCAAAAGACACACACGTTTCACATTGTATTACAGCCCGCATATAGATTCATCACGCATACTCTAGACGTTGACACAGTGGTATATCATCATGTTTCCCGTCCATCCCTTTTCACGCTGATGTACGCATCTTTGATTGCAACGGCGGCACTCACAAAAAGGAGTAGTGCGTTGAAGGCCGCCATCATGTAGAACGGTGCGCCAGGGCCGCTGGAGTCGAACAACGCTCCACCAGCCTTTGTGAGCAGAAGGATACCAAAGCCTCCCAGCAAGCTATATGTTCCTGCTATTGAGCCCTTGAGGTGCGTATGCGATGTTGGATCAGGAGAAGGTCGGTTACGTGAATGGTTCGCCCCCAGAAGTGGGGCTTCTTCCGACGTGGGAGTTAGAGTAGGACTTCGTGGTGGTGTTGCTCCAGCCGATGGATGTCCGTTGCTAGGCATTCTCTCCTCTACGTTGTGCAGTCGGCTCGTGCTGCTATCATCGTTATTGATACCACGGCCTAGAAGTGCTAATGAGCACACAATGGCCCCGATCTGGCTTATGCCCAACAAGGCGACGATTGCAAATATGCCTCCCGAGCCATCCTTTCCCTTTGGATCCGGACTTGCAACCGATCCGAACGCGGCGTATCCTGCCACGCCTGCTGCCGCTGCGAGGATCAAAGGCAGGTTGTACTTCGGGTAGCGAGCGGAAAGATGGCCAAAAATGGGGGCACAGAGTAATGCGACCAATTGGCTGATTCCGGTCAACATGGCGGCGAGTTTATATGCTTGTGGACACGAGTGCTTGATGTCGGCAGGGTCCGAGGGGTCTGCAGCACGACATTGACCGGTACTCAGGAAGTACGTGTTGGTGAAAAGGGGAATAAACAGGGAAATGGCGACGGAAGACGCTCTTGCTACAAAGCCACCCACGTAGCCTAATCCGATGGTTGGCGACTGATAGCCAAGGCGTATGCTCTCCCAAAAGAGGCGCGGGTATGAGAGGGAACGCGGCCGCGCTGAGCCGGACTCGGACGGCTTGTGGTTGGTGTGCACCAGACGTCCCCAGCCCTTCTCGTCTTCACCAGGAAGGCGACGGAGCCCAAAGAAGCATCCGAGCGCAACAAAAATAGCAATGGTACCGACAACATAGAAGGCGTCGGCAACAGCAGCGGCGGGCTCGGCCCCTCCAGCACCGAAGCGTGTGGGGAGCGGCAGGAATAGGAGCAGGGCCACCAAGGCACCGCATCCGGTAAAGATGCCAACGAGACCTGCGAGGTGCGAGGTAGATGCGGCCATGTCCTTGTCTGCCACGCCCGCGGTATTGCTGTCACGGGACGGAGACGACGACTGGAAGCGCGCGGGCGTGATGGTCAGCTCGGACGAAATGGAGGGCGCCAGCGCATGCGACGCGCCGTTCTGGCGGCCGCGAGGCGTGCGTGGGTCCTGTACGGGCTTGCCAGACGGGACGACGGTCATGGTGGGGAGAATGGCCGTCACCATGGTTGCGCTGGAGCTCGTCGTCAGCATCTGCGCCTGGTGCAGCAAAGGGAGGAGCAACCCACGTAGCAGTCGCGCCCAGGCTGAACAGCAACCGCGCGAGCAGCAGCTGTGGATAGACGTTCTTCGCCGCCATGAAGACCCACAAGCTCACGCCGACGATGGTGTATCCTATGACGGCGACGCTGCGGACGCCCACGCGGTCGCTCAGCAAGCCCCAGACAGGACATGCAACCAATGCCACCAGCTCGTCCGCGAAGCCCAAGGTGCCCACCGCGTCACCCACATGGTGCGCCTGTCCAATGCGCTGCGTCACCACAAACGAAATGGAGCTGTTCAGGAAGACGAGGAACGAGATGGAGAACAGTGCCACCCCAAAGAGATATGTTGCGACCTGCGTGCGCGTCGCCGCAAAGCCGAGCATGCTGGTCAGAGACGGAACGCGCAGCTCCCACGAGCGTGTTGTGTGTAATGGCCGTGGCGGACGGGCATCGAAGGCGAAGGCGCGTCTTGTCGATGGGAACGTCGTTGGACTAGTTGCACCGTACCTAGGGAGGTAGTCTACAAGCCATAACAGCCGAATACATCATGCCAAGGCCGGCTCCCTCACACCATTTATCCCGCTGTAGACTACACGGATTCGCGTGCACGTGGATGGTTACCGTTGTCTGGATGCTTTGAGGCTTCTCCAGGGTTCGATTCGGAAACAGTCGGTTCAGTTTGTTGCTTTTTGGCTTCGATTCAATGGCCATGGGCCATGGCCGCCTCAGGTGTGTCTTTTATCACAACCACTCGCAGCGTCCAGGTCCAGAACTATGATGGGAAGATAAATTGCAACATAACTTTACTCGTTTTCCTCTTATGGTGTATCTATTCATTGTCACTGGTAGGCAATCAATCGGATACGGAGCAGGGGTTGCGTCACATGGGCTACATGTAGGGGCCCGGGACTGGGGGTCGTGGTTGCCTAACATTGCCCATTGATTCTTACTCAGCCCTGGAGCTTTCCTGCCTGCGCGTAGGCTGAATAACAGTCATATGTCCGGGAGACATCCATAACTTACTGGGAACACTATTACAATGTGTTACTGTTTGAAATTTGAGCTCCCTCAAACATGCTTTGAGCCCTACCTTGCACAAGTCAATCCCACCCTCCTAGCGGCGACAGAACCCCCATTCCATACCAGTAACCTTAATAGGCTTCCTCCTGAGATAATCGTACAGATATCTAAATCTTTGGACAACCACAAATCATTGAACAGTCTGGCTCGTGTTAATAGTCGATTCAAAACACTGCTCACGCCTGTCATCTACGCCGAGTTTGATACCGCCTACAACAAAGAAACCCACTTCCTGCGAACCCTCATATCGGCTCCGCATCTATCTCACCATGTCAAAAGGCTGCGCTGGATGGATGAAAGAGACGATTGGGATTCGGACAAAGACGCCTACGAGGTAGAAAATCGGCAGGTCATTGCATCGGAACTATCGAAATCACCTTCTATCTTCCACAAGCAGCTTGCTGCGGCAATCAAACATGCTATCGGCGGGACTCTTCACGTCGCTCTCCTCGCAGCAGCCTTGTCGCTTGCTCCCAACCTCGAGCTTCTAGAACTAACGCTGGCCAGCCGGACCACCTCGCGCATTCGCTGGAATGAAGCCGTGTGGATCGCCTCTCCTCACTCCTTTGGACATCTTCATACCATCAAAGTCAAACTTCAACGAAAAGCAGGCATGGACCTTAACGTCCTCTTTCTCCTGCCTACTGTGCGTACCTTGGATATCACGACTGTCAGCCGAGGGAAATCAGATCAACAGAAAAGCATGTGGTTGCCTCTTCCGGAGAAGAGCTCCAACGTTGAGACGCTGCTACTGCGCAAAAGCAGCATTTATGTGGACATCTTGGTGGCGGCGGTGAAGTCGTGCAAAGCTTTGAAAAAGTTCTTATACCAGCATCATGACATCTGGGTTCCACTGCGTAATTTGGACATGACGCAGCTGAGCTCCGCATTGATCTTACACAAGGAGACACTGCGTGAATTAGGCATAATGGAACGGTTGGGCGAAAGAGAGGAGACCACACCAGTGCCAAACGAGATCGTCGAGCTCCCACGTCTAGAGAACGTCTTACTTCCGATATACAGTACGTGTCTGAAAACGAAGGACAGAATGAATCTGGGACCGGAGGTGAGACGGTATGCGTGTACAATCAAGGGTACCGAATCTAGGAAAGCGTTCGATGGATTTTTGAGGCTACTTTCGCGGGATATATCGAAGTTGAAAGAGGAGAGTCCACTGCTCGAGACAGTCACAGTATGGGTAGTGGAAAGGGAATATACAAGCTCGCTGGTGGTTTACGTAGCAAAGTCTGAGTGTAGGAAGGCAGGCGTGACTCTCAATGTCAACGTCTTGAGCGATAAAAGTGATGTCAGCACTGCTGTGGACAATTGGGAATCGGGTGTCTTCGAAGCATGATGAGGGTCAACGCTGATAATTGCATTTTCCAATGCTAAAACGTGAATAGCGTTGGTTTACGTCCCGGCATGGCTGGATAATCCTAGTGAGTTTTTATTTTCCGTAAAAAGTTGCAAGGGAAATACTACTGCGCAGGCAACTGATGCTTTCCCGTGTACGGAATGAGATATTTTCTAGGTAGTATATATAGGCAGACATGATTATCACAGTTAGACATGGGACTGTAGAGACAATCATGGGGACATAGGCCGCTATATTGTATCAACCTATTGATTCTAGAGCCACCTAGTGCCTGAAGATTATCGATGTACATGTCACGATACGTATGAGACCCTGTTTGAATTCCGGCTTACTAAATTATTGCATATCATTAGCCGTAATCTGAAAAGTCTAAATACGTTAACATCAAAATAGTAACGTGTCGGGATGCTCCCGCAGCTAAGAAGCATGGAGTATGCAGGCAGTAAACATCACACCAAACAACATTGCTACATAACTCCGAATTCTAAACGCTGCAGTTGATGAACGGATTCGTAGGAAAGTCAATAATATCAGCTGTCGGAAGTAACGACAATGCTACACTGACTGGGTGTGGGACTTTTTGGATGTGATCTAGCACCTCCGGAATGATGTGTCTTCGTCTTCGTTGCCATCGTGATTGACCCGATCACATCGTGGCAGCAGCAATATTTTCCATTGACAATGTGTCTGGTAATTTGTTTGGCTGATGGTGAGGACGTTTCGTATTGGCTAAGGACCATTGAAGTCGATCTCATGCCTTCCGAGTGGTTCAGAAGGTAGCTGACACATGAGACACATATTGTTGTCTCTGGCGCTGTAGCTATGAACAAATGAAAGGTTTTAAAAATGCATTATCGCGAGTATGCTGGTTATATTGCTCCTTAAGAGTAGTGCTGACATTGTGCAAACCTTCAGTGAGTTTCCAAATTTTGTGGGTGCCTCGGACATTATGTCTCTGATCTACCCCTGAGTCATAGAACAGTTCCCCTACAATAAGACACTTGTCCCTTTTGAGTGTGCAAGTCCCTTTGTTTCGTGATGCTGACCCTTACGTGGTGCGCTCTAAACTTTGGACTTCTCCATATGATCGACAAACGATAAGGTGTCTGACCAGTGCATGCTAGACCGCCTATCCTCTGGTGAGATTTGCGAATCCACTTAAAAAGATGGGAACGTCTACCAACATCCGATACTGTGGTGTTTATCTGGATATTATTTAAGCGGTGAGAACGGGTGAGCGGCCATGGACTGGTCTGGCCGGAAGTCTCACTTATTCTGTTGACGCAAAGTTACATTGTTGAACAGAAAAACTTGTTGCCGTGTTCCGCCGTAATGCCAAGGATGCTATCGGAAGGCAGTACGAGTAGATTGCTGCTGTCGGAAGTGCACATTCCAGAATCACATTGTCTTGTAAACCGGAGAAGGATTGTTTTACTCTACCCCTGCACCTCTCATACTGAGCTCTGAAAAATCATGGAGTATGGTGCCATCACTCGCGGTGTGTGTCCTATCAGAGGTATTAGCGCGCTCGTGCCCAATAACATCACTGCAATGGAGAGCTGCGAATCACATGTGACAGCCCATCCGGGCGTCCGCATCTCGTTCATTCGGTCAACTTCGCCATACAGCATCATGGAGTCGTTGCCAGACAAGACAAAATGGATTGTTTAGGCAACGTACATAGGTATGCGAATCGTGTCGGACTTTCCACGCTTCCTCGCACGTTCTTCTCACATGGCAAAGCACGGTTGCCGCAGTTGTTCGCCACTGGTGCCCGTTCCGTTTTCTCGATGAAGCACCAGATCGAGAAATCGATTTTCCCCATGATAGGACCCTGTAAGTCTGCTGCTCAACAGAATGGATTCGGAGTGGCGCCCGTGGGCTTTTATGGCCATTTCGAATACTTGCACATAGGACGATATGATCAGGATCGTCGGAATTACGAGTGATCGGACAATGATTCAGTGCAGGCGCGGGGTGGATATCAATCGATTGGATAACAGAACACGCACGCGACAGACTGAACACGTCAATAAAGGGTTCCAAGAGCACAAGATGAAACACGGACGTCAGTGTGATACACATACACGAAGACGGCACGTTGCGCTAGAAGCCACCAAGAATCCGGTGAGAGGCTTCCTCACCGCTGCGCTTATGCAGAGCTTGTAGATCGTTTGTCTCGCAACGAGTACTGCAGCTAGCTCGAGTAGGTCAAGGTGTCCTCGTTGGGGCAGCGTCTATACGGTCCCGGTAGGAAGCTTGCACATACAAAGGATAGAGCCTGGCCTGATGGCTGGGGTTGAAGTCGAAGCGATAGACTAGAGTATGGCCAATACGACTACATTGTCGCCTATGCGTTTCGCCACGTGCAGTGCAGTGACTCAAGGCGGTGAAAGCTGAGCTTGCACAAGTACGCAAAAGTCATGCTGAGCATGTATGTCAAATCGGTATCTAGCTTCCAAGTGAGTGAGATAGATGGATGTGAAGCCACCTTACGAAGAACGACGTCCTTGGGTCTTGGCCGATGCGTATCTATTTCTCATCGTATCTACTCGTACGATGACACACGCGAGCAGAGATCACAAGGCCTCTTGATCAGACCAATAAGACTGGACAATCTACCTTTCTATTACTAGTGATCTCCCCCTACCTGAGCATTCTTCTAGAAGGGAGCTCCACTTGCCTACTGAAGTCTACCGCTACGAAAACATTCCTAGAATCAAGCTAGAAGTCGGGAGCAGTTGAGCCAGAACAGATTCTCCCAAGTCATGCATTTGGACCCTGCAGTAGGCAAGCCACATTGTCTGCACGTGGTACAACGTAGAGGAAGCAGTTGAGTGACCTCCACCAGCATGTGCGCAAAATAACATCCCTGCGCTTCATGATCGACGCAGAACCCAAAAGCCAGGACCACCTGTAGCCGCCAGATGTGTCGTTGTGCAGATCAGAATTTTAGCAGGGGTTATAGTCTGCATCAGGCTAAGGCGTACTTATGCAGAGCAACGACTATCGATACGGATGTCGGCTACACACAAGCGCCCACCATCGTACTTAGTCACGTCGAGCTACTGCTTAGATGAACATGGGGAAGCTGTATACGATAGCAACCAGTCGTCATGGATGCCAAAAGACGAGATTGAGGAGAATATTTGGAGTTATTCAAACAGAGGGCAGGGAATATTTGTATCTTAGAATTTGTTTCAGTTATGGGTTTGTTTCATACGCTTACTACATGTTCCAGTCTGCTCTACACAAGAGTCACCAGTAACCAGTAACCAGTACCCCAGTACCCAACTACACAAAGGGTTCCTTGAAATCGTGCTCGTTCCACACTTCACACAGTCCAATCCAATCGAGTGATTCATGGACCTTCTCTCCTTTTCGGTCATGATGTAGATGTCGTAGGATGCCCAAGAAATCATCTGCCGCCCCCTAAATACTCCGGACTCTGCTCGGGACGTGCCTTTCCAGTCGAATACACGTACAAGTGCTGGTCATCGCCGCTGGATAGCTCTTGTCGTACCGGCCAGGTCGTATTGAGCCGAACGCCTAATCGAGGACAATGTGCTCGAAGACAGTTTGACTCGGAATGATTGCATACCGTGTGCATATCTCTCTTTGTGATTTTGTGTTTTCGAATTCATTCAAGCAGGTCAACAAGACCGATTTTTCAAGTGACCATCCTTTGATCACTGTCCTCCCAATGCCATTGCTCGCTGAGTTGTAGTGCTCTGTAGTCAGTAGCCCAGCCAATATCACTCTCGATACCACGGAGCAAATCAAGCACCACCTGACGCTCTACAGGGTCACTCAAGCATTGCCCAGCGGTGTACAAGGGCTGCACTGAGTGGATGCGAACGGCCTCATCGGGACGGCCCAACGAAATACCGACAATTTCGCGACTATGCCTCTGGCAAGCGGCTAGGACAGATTGGTACGAGTTCAAGCGTTCGTAGACAGTTGTTCCTCCTTGTGTTGACTCATGCGGTTTGTTCATGAATAGTTGGATCTGGCTCATGTGGTAACATTGCATCGTGGACGCGCACATGGGAATGCTGTACCAGATCTCTGGGAAGAGTGCGTTGGGCTCCGCGAAGGAGGATAGGGGCCTTGGGTCGACTCTGGCAGAAGGCTTGAACGTAATCGGCAGGCCGTCGTGCCAAACTTGGAACTGACGTTGCAGTTGGTGCCAGTACTCCAGTAGTGTTCGCTGAGGAACACCAGCCCAGTTGGTAGCAGCTTCATGGCCAATGTTGTCTCCATAGGCCATAAAGTTGACCAGTTTTCCCATCAGCCATACAAGAGCGTTGCAGATAAGATCCTCTCTCATCATGCCTTCGCCCTCGGGATAGCCACTCTCTGTGACGTTGCTAGGGACTATGAAACCATCCTCGTCGATGAGAAGGCCAGCTTCTCTCCAAAGCGAAAGATCTTCGGTGTCAAGTCGGGTTCGTGTTTTGTTTATGACTACGTTGGTCAGCATAAGAGCTTTGCTTATACATAATCAGACTTACAAGCTGCGAGCATGTCTTGCCTAGCGATGTTCCAAAATGTCGCTCGTCTCGCTTTAGAAGAGAGGCCATGGTTAGCATAAGAAACCACCGGGCTAGAGCCAGGTATCTGAATAGGCATCATACTTTCTTGAGAAATGACCAAGAGAGACTTTGCGCCATTGAGATGGCGTGCCCATTCCGGCACCGAAGCATCCAGAAACTCGTAGACGCAGAGAATGGCAGAAGCAGCCAGGAGCTCATCAGTGTTTGACTGAGCCGGTGTGTTGCTAAATGTACGTCGACGTTTTGGAGAAGGGCCGTCCAAGCCGAAACAAGAGTCGCTGGCATCTGAATCTGAATCCGGTGTGGGGATCGAGTTTGCTTTGATAGCGTTCAAAAGAAGAGATACGGCCATATCATAGTATTGGGTAGCTTTGTGAGACCAGTCAACCAGATGTGTGTCCGGATAAGTTTCCATCTGGGCCAGTCGCGTTACACTGCCACCCATGACAGGCTTCCGCCCTTGAATCCGGGCCAAGGATTTGGCGGAATAGGCCAGAGCAGCATATTTCAGAAGAAGGTTGTCGTGAGCCTTGACTGGAACATAGGACGAAAAATATGTGCCAAGATCAAAAAGGTCCATCCAGTAGCCAGGGCCTTCCGAGAACCACCGCAGAAGGTAGGCAGTTTCGTAATCGCGGTCGGATGTGGAACTGGCGTAGGAGGGAGTTCTTCGGCTTGTTGAAATTGAACTGGAACGGGGTATCTGGTCGGGGAGGTGGCTCAGCGGTGACGCTAGCTGAGGATCTATGGGTGGCGGTGTCATAGACAGGGCTTGGTGCAACATGGGCCGAAAGTGAGAATTAGCGAGCGCGAGTGGCGGTGAGATGGGCGTTCCCACTGAAGATGCGGATGGTGACTGTAGCATTGAAGGGGTGTCGAGTGGAGGCAGAGCATCCAGCTCTGGGGTGTAGCACATGGGTGAGTTATGCAACGGTCCAGAGACGGGAGTGTTGGCCGCTGTGGTAAATCTGTTGTGGCCTGGCCATGAAGTCACCGACCGTGGCTCAAAAGATGTAGGTGACTCTGCAGACGCATTTGACATTGCATCGAAGTCTGGGTCGAGATAAGGGTTGGTAGTGTTGATAAAGGTTACTGGTGGGTCGTCAGGTGGAGTGAAGGGGGAGCAGGGACCGTTAGAGCTTACCATTCCGAGGAATGTCGAGCCAGATGGTCTCCTCATCGAATGTGTTCCTGTAAGCGTAGAAGCCCTTGAGTGAATTGTCGTCACCCGAATCATCCCCGTTCATAGAGGCATTGTGCTGGTGGCGGAAGACGATGCCTGAGCTGGGCACGCATTCACGGTTGGCCTTGCAACATTGGCCACAGACGGGCTTCTTCTCGTCGCATTTGAGTTTGCGCTGACGACATGTCAAGCTGTACGAGGGTCCTCATGTCAGAGCTGGCAATGGTCTGGAGACTGTCCTACTTACCATCCGGTTCGTGATCGCATGGCGAGGTCAATGTGAGTTGTGAACGCTGGTGGGGCAGTGCTCTTGCTAGATACTTGGTGCGTGCCGAGACCACGCGCTGGGTGGCTCGCGCGTGGTATATGTATGTCACCATGGTAATGGAGTCGTTACAGTGCTGCATCCATGGTGAATGCGGGGTCTGGATGGTTCACGCTAAGATCCACTTTCACAAGTTTTAGCAGCACACCATTGAGCAGGTGGCCGCGACGGCTTTTGCCTAGTTAGTGCGAGAGAAACGTCAAGCTGAGTCGTGCATGGCTGGTTTGATCTGGGGCTGGCAGGATGGGCATCGATGCGCACGGTGGTTCGAACGCAAGTTTTCAATTCACCGGCCGAGTTGACGCCGCACATGCAGCACTAGCGAGTTTTATGCACGTGGGAGTTGTCCGGAGTATCGCCGATGATATTTACCGCTACCTCAAGCCTTTCCCTTAGCGCTCCAAACTTAATTTCGAGACCAGACTGACCCCTTTTGCTACCTGCCCGTGTTCCAGGGAGCCTGGTCGGGCGACCGCATCTAATGGCGCAGTCCGGAGTTGTCGCCAGAGGCCCTGAGTGCATCTTCCGCCACGCCACCACCAACGGCGCACACGCCTCACCCAGGTAATCGCAAGTCGCAACCAGCCTTCGGTTTCGGATCAGGGACTTCTGGAAACGCCACGGAAGCAGTCGGCACTGTCGTCACCGCTCTACACGCCGACCCTGCACTGGGAAAAGATCATCATTTCGCCATCTTCTGCTTCTTCTTCGGACGTGCCGCAAGATCCTCTTCAGCTGGCCCGTCGCTGTCGCCGTCGCCGTCAGCGTCCGCGTCGGCCATTTCCTCGTCGCTATCATCACTGCTCTCGTGGTTCTCGTCAAACTCTTCTCCCACCTCAGACTCAGACTCCGTCTTGAAGTCTTCGTCGATGCTCTCGTCATCTTCATCGGCGCTTCCTCGATTGGCAACCTCACCATCACTAGAAGCAAGGTCTTCATCCTGGAGCGCTGCGGCAAGGATCGCACCAGACTATGGGAGGACCCGTTAGCTTCTTTACCCATGAGACCACGTGCCATGGCTACCACTTACATCATCGGCCATTTCGTTCTTCGTCTTGATGCCTTTTGCCCGGAAGAAGTTCTCTAGCGGTTGCTGCTCCTCACTGCAGCACGTGTTAGCTATGCACTGCACAACGACTGGATGTTACCATGTACCGATTGATGTTCGAGAACTGATGTTCGTTTTGACCATTCTTCATGGTAAATGTGATATCGAATGTGCGACTCGCAGCCATGGCCCCTCCGACACGGCTCATTGTCACCGAGGCAATCGAGTCCATGCTGATGTATGTGGCCGGTTTCGGGACAAACATAAACGCCTTGTCCAAACAGAACAGATGTCCCTCATTGGCCTTGATAGAACACTTAACGCCAGATTGCTCGTGGTGACTGATGAAGTCTCGTGATGGCCTGGTGATGCGCTTCCCACTGAGACCTTTGAAGATGTCGGAGATGACAACGGAGATAGGGGCCTCGTAGTGTGGTTGGAGCTTGTCTTTGTACTTCGTCTCGAGCAGGTCCTCCTTCATGTTGAGATCCAAGTTAACTTCTTCATCACGCTTGAACTGCATGACCAGGAACGGATATCGCGTCTGACCTTGGCGCAGCGGCGGATCCAAGCCAATGACGATGAGAGAATGCATGTCGTCGGGTTTGGGAAGCAGCATAAACTTCTTGATGTGGTCAAACTGAATCTTGTAGTCATATGTTTTACCGCGCAACCGGAAGGAGCTCTCGTACATGTCGATATCGAAACGTCCACGGGGTGTCAAGTGTAATATCTCCAAGAATGTGGCGAATGTGTCACCTGCAACCTCTCCAATTTCGGCCTTCTCTATGAGAGTCTCATAGAACAGGTTGGCAGCATTCTGCTCGTCGCCTTGTTCGCCGTCTTCGATGTCCTCGCCGTCCTCGTTCTTCTCCTTCTTGGATGCCACGCCAGGGATATAGAAGCGCATCTCGACGAGTTGGTCCTTGGCACCCGTCACCTTCTTGCCACGAAATCGCGCTCCTCCCAAATGTCCATTTGTATCAGCGCCATTCTCGGTAGGGGCGGAGAAGTCGACCGCCACCTCGTTCTTGCCCGCCAGATTTGTGTTGGAGATTTCGGTGTACGGCACCTCAAACGCAGGACGATTTGCGACGCTGAAGGAAAGCTCAGCCTTGCCGAACTCGGCTTTGCCCCAGTTCCAGCCACGGAGCGCATGCTCCTTGCTTTCGAGGTTGACGCTGTACCAGAGCTTGAAGAGCTTCGCGATGCGGTCGTAGTCCTAAAAGTGTAAGCAGCGTCGCGTAAACTGTAGTATGCCATCGTACATCTTGCTTGAACCCATCTAGTTGGATGACCGAGTCCTTGCGGTCCTTTGAAAGCACCTTGATCTCCCACCCTCGCGCGGCACGGCTCCATTGTGCAGACACTATTTGCGAAGCATCGAGGGTGAAGTTGCTGCCGTCGCCGCCACTCGCGGGCTTCCAACCGAAGCCGGATTCCGCGAAACGTGTCACACCGTTCTTCTTCGAGAAGTTGAGATAGATGTCGTTGAAGGCTTCCCTGTTCATCCTCAGTACGTCATGTTACATGGAATGCTCAGCGCTATGCATTTCCCCGACTTACATCTCGATTAGTAGCAGGGTATGGAGTAGAAGTTGACCTGTTGACGTGGAGCGGCTCGGCTGTGGTGAACGCGACGTAGCAAAGAAAGTCGCGCTCAGCGCGTTCACGCTAGGGCCACTCTCACGTGATCAATTAGTGTTCAGGCGCACTTACGTCAGAACACCTCTCCGTTTCTCTCACTAGCTTGGTAAAGGGCGACTGCCTCTCTCACGCGCCGTGGATATCTACACAGGAACGCACCAAGCTACCTAAAGAGATATGACCTGATACCAACCCATTTTGCCCTGCTCGGGTACGCCTGGATATATACGGGCTATTTTCCAGGTTTCAATGGTAAAAGTATGAGTTCATTTGATTAGGGTATATCATTTGCTGCTACTTTCTTACAATGATATGCTTGAAGCAAAACTTACACCATTCATCATGTTAGAGTGTCCCGACCAACCTAATACAACTTGTGTATCTCTCATTCACTGAGTAATATCAGTCTACATCACACCTTTTTGGATGATGTTCCTTGCCTCCGCCCAAAGGTCAAAATGAGCATTGATCTTGACAAGGAGTGTAAGACACTCGTTTGGTTGAAGTTAATGAGGAAGTCAGTATGGTTTTTACAAGATGAGCATCAATCTCATGCGCGCCTGATTGTGCCAATGAAAACACTAAGCTGCAGTCTATTATATGTATCTTGTCTCATCTCACTATCCACCGGGGTATGAGGAATGTTTATTGGCATATCAGGAAATCTCAAGAGAAATTCAAAGCCTGCGCGCCCAGTATCATGACTGAATCACATGCATTCTACTAAACATACAGATGTTCATGTGAGCGGATCGGTGCAAGTCTCATGTATGCAATGTACTCGGTAGCCACACTATTCTAGGTTCTCTTCCTCGCAGCCTATTGATATTTGGCGACCAGACGGCTGTAGGTTGTAGGAGCACCGAATCAGCATAGTCCCTCATTCAATGACAGAGTGAGACAGGCGTAGACGTATTTGCACAACTGAGAAAGCTGCTACGCAAATTGCACGCGAACGTATGTCACAGCTGAGCATCCCAGTACGAAAACGACTACGCGACTCGTTTGTTCACTAGAGACCTGCAGGTAATCGTGGCGTGCCTACGTGGTGCATGCCTGTGCTTTGAATACACCTGCGGAATGCTTGGGACCACCCCGGGCCTCAATTCTAGACACAAAAGCCATAAACCCACACAATGTTTTGAGGCAACCCGTCCTAAAGCCCCGATAATGGTTCTAGGTACGGAACGAAGTTTAGTGCTCAACGCGTGGCGCACAGGTGCACAAAAGCGCGACGGCTGGTGTGCGCGAAAGCGCTAGATTCCGCACCTCCTAAGTGTAGACGCATTGACTGTGTATCACTAACGATAGGACAAAGGCAAACACTCTTGATATCTCGATGGATTGAACTACTGTGAGAATCAAGGCCCATGCTGGCTAAGGCCCAAGAGCCAAGGTCAGTCCAGTCAGTCGGTTGTTCTGGACTGCGATGATTAGCAACTTTTCTACATAGCCACGGCGACACGTTGCTATTACGAAACATAGTCAAGGGTGTTAACATGTACTGACCATAGTTTCGGTATTCTGAAATTGGATGGCCTCCCACGAAACCTGGTCTAGGTACATATTCTTATCCATCATGGTGCTTAGCCGGGATGAAACCGCAACTGCATCATCCCGTGCTTGTAAGGGTTTGAACAAGGAAGACCTCAATTGATTGATCCGATAGAGCATCATCTTAGAAACCAATAACTACCCGCCCCAAAACCATGCAGATGCCCACAGACGAGGAAAGTAGATAGACTAAGCTTATCTACATATTGAACAATTCAGCGGAAGGCTCCGTGTGGCCATCGCTTTCATGCCGATGTTTCCCCACGTCGGTCGGCGCTTTCATGCTGGGGCCATCCTGCCTCACAACGCACTAAGCTAGCTGGTGTAGTCTCATGTGGTGAGAACCCACGCCCTCAGCGTCGTCCTGAGTCAAGAACCTGCATAATGCAGCTCCATCCTTGAATATCGGAGACCTCACCACTCCTCCTGGTACGCCTGTCTTTTCGACATTGTACACAAGGGTTCCGTTCGCTGCGTCGCCAAACAACACCTCTGGTCCTATCTCCTTGCAACCAGTGTTTGTGTATGTTTTCTAGCGTGATAAACAATGAACGAAAAGCAATCTAGATAGCCTACTCTACAGTACCTGGGAGAGCGAATTATCATTAGCAATCTGTACATATGATGTCAATTGTCTCGTGCTTGGAGCTGCAATTTTACCCAATCGGCCCGCTTCCAGCTGAATGATCGACCTAGACAAGCGTAAGAAAAAGTGGCTGACAATGCCTGATGATCGCCGTTTAGGAGCTGCCAGCGAGTCAGTGGCCCAGGAACGGGGTATTATTACTTAGACAAGTATGTACACAGGGTTGTGCGCAAATTGAAAACCGAAGCGTTTCTGGAAGGACAGACACTAAAACTATTGGTCTCTCGCTTTGACCAGTATGGTGACTGAGAAAGCGCAAGGTCGCATAGCGCTACGATAAGGACGATATCTAGGTATGCTCAACTAGACTAGTCAAGTGTGACGTGCTGCCGTGTGAGCCACCATTTGAATCACCTGTGCAGTGAACAAAGATGTGCTTAAAGGCCGATATCAAAGATGAATAGATCAGAGGTGATTACGCATCCTATACGTATCTCATATTCTTCTTTAGCGTAATGCCATGAAAGGACCAGTGGAAGCTGTTTTGATTAGCCCCAGAGTGTGGAGAACGGGTTCTCAAAATTTCACCTTGCTCGCGCACACGAGCTTGGACCTCTACTGGCCGTTGGGAGTACATGTTGATGCCCGTGAATTTGCGATGCAGGATCAAGCAGCACGTTGAAGAATTATGCCTCGAGCATTATTTTCACTTGATGTTGTGCCAAGTAGTGGATCCATTCGTAGTCATACACATTGAAACGAAGACCTGGAGTATCTGTCAAGAGAAGCGTGTTCATTTATGTTGGCCCCAGATGCAGCTTCGTGCAGGACTAGCGAAAGAGGGATTCAAGCGGCCAATGCGTCAGGAGGCATAGCCGTGTCCAGTAATCACCTCTATCACCGAAAGAACGGCATGGTGTGAGCATAGGACCTGAAACGGTTAATGATTGTGAAGCTGTCCTACTTCAGATGAAATTACTGTTGCAAAGGTTCATAGAAGATCGTATATTTCCCATACAGAGGCCATTGACAAACAAGACAGAACCATGGCTCTGCAAGCCTCTACACTAATATGAATATTGCGAGTTGCCTTGAGGAACAGTCGGATCGCTCGGCGCTTTACTAGCAGATGGCTCAATTCAACAACTGTTGGTGGTAGACTCCCTCTCGGTCAACATTCCATGGAGGAGCGAGCTCCGTACAGAAATCTAAGGCAAGAGATATTGAAAGAGAGACTAGGCCTACGATGACGCTCGCCTGTGCTGAGGCCTGCCCTAGAGACTGGTAGAGTATCTGTGATGCGACGCCCAAAGCCCTGTACGTCTTTCGGGGAAATTGAGTACTCTAGGAACATTTGGCATGATCACGCCATCAACAGGTGACATGCCAGACGATGTATGCACTTGCACATCTATGATGCTGCCCAAGCCAACGGCATCGGTGGATATCATGTGAATGTATAGAAGACGCAATTGCGGATCGGGGGCCCCGGAAGATCAGATGGGAAGTCTCACAACAGTGCAGCGTGATAGTCGGCCTTTTACACGTCAGCCTTTTGCTTGACTGCAACACCCATCGGTGCAGATCCCCCAGAGCATCAAATACGAACGCTGCGATCCGCTGCCTGTTTTATGATCCTCAGCCTTAGCGTACTTTACACGTACCGCATGACCCACGTTTACGAAGCTGCCACGCCAGTGCATCATTTCACGGCTGTACAAGTAGACTACCCACGAGTGTATACTGTAGACTACATACATACATACAACAGTGTAGAATACTCTATACATGTTGTGGGTCCGCGGATTGGCGACGGAAGGTGTTTCGAGGGATGTTGAACGGACGTCAAACGAGCGTCAGTCATACATATGTACGGACGGCTGGAATGTTTGCCGAAGGATTGGAACGGGAGCGGTGCAGTAAGTATCTAAGTAGTCTACCCTTTGTAGAGTACTCTACGAGTACAGTACAGTAGATACTTAGCAACAGTGGCTGCAGCTCTGGGGAAGGCAAGGTGGCGTGATGGTGTGCCCTGCAGCGAGCCCCGGCCACATGCACCCAGGCGCCGCGGTGTCACGTGCGATAGGCCCAACCTTCCTTGGAAGGTTCTAAGGTTCCAATCATGCCCCAAGGCTCCAAGGTGCTTCAATAATGTTCCTGTTAAAAAGATAAATATCTCTCTTTCCCTCCATGCAAGACATCGGACCAACAAATACAGTAGAATGCGCACAAGCTGTGCAGCATTGTCGTTGAGCTTTACTGCCGGTCATTTCTGCCCGCCATACACCTCGGCATGCTCTCCAGCACGACTTTTTTTGCGAATCTCAAAACTCTGCCTACATCGTGGTCTGAACCCTGGCCCCACCCGCAAGCCCTGCCGCTAGCTCTCAAAGCGGGGATGCAGATCGTCCGTAGCCGCCGGGGATAAATCATCCCTGTTGGAGGCATCGAGCATCGAATATCGACTTCTTGTACAGGATATGCCCTTTGATCAATTCCATGCATCCATTTCCGGGCACGCGAAACAATGACGGCAAGGCGACGAGGCTGTCGCTCCGAGGAGCGAATGTATCTGTGTGCTGCTGCGGTGGGATGGGTTGGGCTGCCATGTACCTGCATACATATGCGAGGCCCACGGAGCGTTTGCTCGGGTGCATGCCGAGTTTTCTACCTGCCTACAAGTCCCCCGGCAATCGTTGCCAGTGGGGAGGATCGTGCGCATCCACGACCGTTGTCAAGAAACAAGACCCACATGGTTGATTCAAAGTACCGACAGTACCGACGAGAAAACGACGATCCGCAATATCTTGCAATATACGAGCACGTATGTACTTGAAATTCGTTTTTTCAAAACGGTCATGAATGGGTATCATTGTCTCAGTAACAAAAAATCTAGCCTCGTAGCATCATAGCAGGAGCGCAGGGGACCCGCCCTGCGCCGACTTTGCTCAAACCACGCCCACTTTCAATAACCCCCATAGCCTTAGCCACCCATTTCTTCTCCTTGGACCATTCCTGTGACAACTGCATCTCCACCCATGCTTGTCACTCTCTTAGATGCCGGCTTCGTAGATATATGCTCGCTGCTTGAAAAGAAGGATAATCCTTGATCCGTGAAAAGATGCATGCGGCATGCTTAACAAAGGAAGCTATATTCATGATGCTGGTAGTTGAGCAGTCGTAAAATCGTACTGTGCTGACTAGTTTTCTTTTCTTTTCTTTTGTTTTTATTTCTATTCTTGGTTCCATCATCCTGCACAGTAGCCTGTCATCTTGGCGCAGTGGTTGCAGTAGAAGAGATTCGTGCCGAATTGTACCATGCTGCCACTGGACTCCCGTCGGCATCGGCTGCAGCAGAGCGTGGAAGGACTTGTCAGACCTGAGCCAGAGCTCGACGATGAAGCCGAAGTGCTGGATGGAGAGGTCGATGCAGGTTGCAAGGGTTGGGCATTTGGCCTGTGTGCTGCGCTTGTTTGCAGCTGGAGAAGCGAAGAAGTCTCTGTGGTCGACATGTGTGATTCTGGAGACAATGGTCGTGATGCAAGCAAAGGATGGTAAGGATCCGAGTCCGTATTCGGAGAGTAAGCGGCCAAAGGTGTAGCGCTGGGCGTCTCTGTGGAGAAATGTGACGACGAAATGGGGAGCGAGAAGTAACAAACAGACGACGATGTAAAATCCGGGGTCTGCATGTTATGCTGGATTTGTTGGACTTGGTGATCGGTTGATCGGATGGCTGAGGGAGCGTGTGCGTGTTTTACCTCTAGAGTGCGTAGGCAGTGATCGAGACGGACAGAGCGGGCCAAGGCATGGGTTATACCATCGCGGCACGCGGTCACATCGAGATTCACAAACACTCGTCGCGGATTCATAGCCCAGCGTGCGGGTTTGACCCAATCAAACTCGGGCGGAGCGCTCGGGACTGGCGCTCCCCAGCGCCGGAAATGCCAACGAGTGAGTCCAGCATCGGATTGATGGCCTAGATCCCATCGACAGACACGGGGTTTTGGCACGTAACCTTTCAGCACTTTCATTGGCGAGCTTGCGATAGTTACACGCTCAAGACTCGCGTTTACAAGAATGATAAGCAGGGTGGCGACGCGCAGACCCTCTACGCCCAGAGCTGACTCTTAAATCCTCCAATCTCAGTGCTCCGCTCCACGGAGAGCTCGGCGGCATCGAGATGGTTCAAAGTCCATCGAAAGATCGCTTTTGATCGGCTCCTCCTGTTTACCATGCCGAGAAAACATGTCCTCCTGACGCCACCATTTGCTTTAGCCACTACATTCATGACTCTACATACTGTACAGTACTGTACTCCAGAGTTGATCCCAGCCCCTCTGTTTGCGCAACCTGCAGGACGCGCTGCAGGGACGCGCATCATAGAGGCTTCGCCAAGGCTGCGTCCTACTGTATACTTACATCCTGCATCTTCCAACATCGATGCCTGACTTCCATCGATGATCTCCTCTCCTCGCACCGGACGTGTCTGAGTAATGCGAGCATGGGTTTTGGTTTGTTGCATAATTTACTCACCAGATGGCTCGCGCATTTCTGGCGCTCGCTGATGAACTGCGGACCGAACTGTAGACATGTCACACAAAAGTCTAGACCGGACTCTGCTTGTGCGAACGTTTTGCAGGCAAACTTCACTCTTCCTAGATGGTCCCAACAAGCGGATGTCCACCAAATCCGTACCGTACAACACCGCAAGGGCGTTACAGACTGCCTGCATATCATCTGACCGAACCGTTGGGCATTGTCTATTCAGTAGAGAATCATACGCCCATGGTCGGTGCTATCGGGTCGGTAGCGTTCTCCCCCGCCTTTCTCGGAACATGTCTACATGCTCCCATCCGCAGCTAAGCAGTCTGGATGCATCGGTTTGCGTCCGGAGGTGGTCCGGTGGTGCTTACAGTGCATTCCATTATGGCTGTTTTTCTGCAACGAAGCGGCCATGAAATTCGCGCTTTTCCGCGCGTACGAACAAGAATCTTGTCAGACTTGATTCCACATATACCACCCGCTCATTGGGTTGCCATTTCTACGTTGTGGCCTTGCATCTAACGGTTACAAAAGGCAAATACTGGACATCCATCGTAATTAACGTCTTCTTCCCAGAGACTCTCGAATGTTTCGCCAGTTTTTTTTCTCGTGTCTTGCCTCCCTTATCGCCACAGCGTGGAGACAGATTGTCAAGGTGCTTGCTTCAGTGCACACAGTGGGGAAGGGGTTATCAACCGACCCAAGGCCTTTGAGATGTGGTCTTGGTTCCACAGAGAGACAGAGGCTTGCACCCCCTCTAGTGCAGAGGCTGGACGTTGGGGCATCCGATGTCTCCAGGCCTCTTTGTTGCTAGCGCTGCCGCCCGATCGGTATCCACAGGCCTACTGGATGGCGGGTCATGTGCACTGGTTGCTCAGCTGGGCAGCTGGAAGTATATTCAGCATGGATGCTATATAAAGCAGTGTCTGCTTGTACGTGTGTTGTATCTCATGTGGCGCTGTCGCCGACGTGGATGCGCAGACAGCGGTGGCAGTGCCCAGGTGTTGTTGTGTGATGAAGCGCTACGAGGCTGATCTATTCAAGCCCATCAAATGGTCGGCGGCATGGTCCGGTGGGCTTTCACCTATCGTAATGGGCTGTCGATTGGTGCGTCATAAACAGCGGGACCCGTGAGTTTCCTGTCGCGTCCTCATCTTCACATTGCGTGCAATCTCAACCCACGATAGAACCGCGCTATCCGCCCACTGCACCTGCCCCTCCACACGCGACCGAACAACCCCACCATCGCTCCGAGTGCCTTTCCACCCAAACTACGCAATTTTGCGCCATGGGCAAACCACCGAATGTATGTACAGCTTGCAGTAATCGTGAGTCGACTGTGACTGACCTTTGTTCTTCAGCTATACGCTTTCCAAAACATTGATGAGCTGGCACCGAGCCTGCGCACATAGTATGCAATTCCCAGACTCGTCATAGAGCACCTTGGCTGACTAGGCGCCTTTGCCCTTAGTGTACTGGAGGCTCAAAATGCTGCGCTCAGTAGACATGGAGTTTTCCGCGTCGCCGTGTCGGGCGGGTCGCTCCCCAAGGTCTTGGGTCAAGCTTTGTTGAAGGAGACAAACGGCGAAGCCAAGGTTCAGTTCGACAAGTGGGAGATATTTTACGCGGATGAGCGCCTTGTCCCGCTTGATCACGAGGACAGTAACCACCGTCTCGTCAAGGCAGAGATCCTGGACAAGATTCCCGCCGAGCTCGGCCAGCCCAAAGTCTTCACCATAGACGTCAAGTATCTCGATGACGCCCAGGAACTGGCAGACCAGTACGAGCAAACCCTCGTCAGCGTCTTTGCGGCACGCGACAGCGTGAGACTGCCCATGTTTGACTTGCTGCTACTCGGCTGCGGGCCCGATGGCCACACTTGTAGTTTGTTTCCTGGCTCTCCGCTTCTGCGCGAGACCGAAGCGTGGATCCTCAAGATCGAAGACTCGCCGAAACCGCCGCCGAAGCGCATCACGTTGTCGCTGCCTGTCGTTACACACGGCATCAAGATCGCTTTCGTCGCCACTGGTGGGGGCAAAAAGAACATCATGAAGGACATATTTGACAGAGACGATGGGAGAGAATTACCTTGCGGTCTGGTCAATGCACAAGCGCAGGAGAGAGTCAGCTGGTTCGTCGACTACCCGGCCATTGAGGGAGTATCTTTTCCCGCCCGGCGAGGCAGCCTGTAGGGTTCAGCAGTTGCCCTTCAGCGACAAGCGGATGCTATACGATAGTTGGGGGGGATAAGGATGGGGGTGGTAAGAGTGGAATCTCATGTTTTCCCTCTGGCGGACCACATTCGGTAGACGTCATATTATGTGCATTTACCCAGGGACAGTCGCTCCGAGCGTCTCCAGCTAGCACGTTACTCTCTGTGCCTTTCGAAGGCGACATAGATCTCTGCGGTAGAACACCAAATGCTGTCAATTCCTACCTAGGTACCTGGCTTCCCAACTTAGTCTCCCACCAGTAGAAAACAACTTAGTCAGCATCGATAAGATAAGGAACCTCGCGTTGTTTACATGCACAGGTGAGCCTCCACTGCCTGTCAACTTGCGCAATTCTTGCATTGCAATGCCTATCCCGTCCCTTAGTTCCGCAACGACGTCCCGGAGTCAGCTCAGCCGAGCGAACAGTGTGTCCACCCGGCCAGAAGTATTGCTGCGTCCGCATAACGCTGCTTCCACCGCCATACTGACCACACGACAGCGTCCGGGAGACGATCACAATGTCAACGCCGCTGCACCGAGCAGGATTCACAAGCGCTCCGACTCCGAACAGACAAGTAGCCTCGAACCGAGGAAGCGGAGCTTCCTGCCTCAGCGGGGCCTGCCGAAACATGTGGGGGGATCCGTCGGCATAGCTGGGAGTGACGCTTTACTGGCAGGACCACCCACGCATGCAGCAAGCTCAGATGGCATCAAGCAGACCCGGCCTAGACCACGGTCATTGTACCAGGCACAATCCACCCATCGAGAGGCAACAGGGATGGATGGAACCCCGAGTGCACCACAACTCAAGGATACCAATACCAAACCGCCAGGCTCCGTAGGACTGAGCCGAACCCAATCTCTCAGGCGACCCGGAATTCCTCTGCAATCAGCACTGTCTCCAGCGACAGGGGGTCGCACCCATACCCGCACGAATTCGGCCAGCACCCCAGTCGGTAATTGGACAGATGAGGAAAAGTCCGCAAGGCCTGTATATCGTACAGAAAAGTCGAAACACTCTCTAGCGACTTCTGCTCATGCCAAAACCTCGAGCAGTGCTGCTGTGGAAGCTGCGAATAATGCTGTCCGGACGAGTGCTCGACTTGATGCATTGAAGCGATCCGCTTCCACTCGCTTGAAGCCTATTTCCTCACATAGCCGAGCAATGAACAGCAAGCCGAATGACTCTGTAGATCGTCCATCGGCAGAGGAAGGACGTGGAGCTCTCAAACAAGAGGCCAGAAAGCCTGCTCGGCCTGTTTTTTCCACTTTGCAGCAGCATTTCACTCCTAGAAAGACAGGCAAAGCACCCACTTCTACTTTTCTCCATGCACCAGAGCCACTCAATCACGTTCTGCCACCGGAAGTCGTCTCTCTCCAAAACGAGCTTCTACAACTACATTTGATGCACGAATCGTCAGCATCAACAAACGAACAGTGGGAAGCAAGTGTTCAACAGAAGCTGCAAATCAAATTTGACGAAGTGGTAACTCTTTATCAGACTATGCAAAGAAATGAGCGGGACGGCCAGGAGCAGAAAAATATTCTAGCTTTACGCGAATGGAATGGATCGAACCCAACTTCTAGCTTGGTGGAGCATATTCAAGTGCTATCAAGTCCCCTGCATGAATTGCCATCACTTCTGGATCCTGGTGGTCGTTACTCTGTTCTTGTTGAAGAGTTCACGAAATGGTCTTCACAAGCGGATCAAGTCTGGTCTGACCGTACTGAGCCTAGCGGTCGCAGGGGCGGAGTTCACTCTCTTGAAGGACTGAGTGAAGTGTGGAGAGGAGAACATGCGGCAATGACTAGGAAACTGACTGCTTTTGCACATTATTTGAATGCTCTACCCCTGGCGGAGAACGGGCCTAGCATTACGTATATCGTATTGCGGTGTCAATCTCTGGTCAATAGTCTATTGAGCGAGCTGCAAATCATGCAAGCAACCGAATTTGAGGTTATAGCCAGAGAAAAGCTATGGGTAGAAGCGCGACTCCGAGCCATTGCGGAAGATATCATCGACGTGCAGTTTGAGGTAGAAGACGAGGCGTGGCGCCTATAGTGAGATCCCTTGACAGATGGCTGAGCGGCTGTTTTGTCTACGCCGAGTGTAAAGATTTCAGAGGCGGTGTCACCAAGTGCACTTGACCGGTTTTCACAGTAGCTGACCAAAGAAGCTACGGTTCCTAAAGGCTCCCAGACATTCGAGAAATGTTGTACCTATACCGTCCACCAGACATATGGAGGTCTACGATTAGAATTATGAGCCACAGAATCGAAGGCCGAACAATCCAAGAACGCTTTTAGACACACTGGTGTCATCTTAATACATGCATTCTGCTTGATACCTGTGCTCTTTCTACCAATGTGCTGGTTGCATTCACGAATAACCCCGCATGATGTTGTGGAACAAATAAGCTCCTTTTCCCTACACCCGCGTTGCCGTCCCATAGCATCAAGTTGGATTTCAATCACTATGGGTGCTCTGACATCAGATCATCAAGACAGTTCTTACTAATTGCGCTAACCCAAAGAACCACTAGACTCGACTTACAAAGCCTCGTTGGTTGTTCTTGTAAGCAGGAATCCCTATGGCGACAAATCTTCGTTGAGGTCATACTGTTAGTATGCATCTGCACCATTCTGCATCTCTTGCTGCGACCAAGTGCTTTTTCATGACAGTACCTCTGAGTTTCAGTCCGAACCCCTGCAAAGCACGTCATCTATCCACGAACGTTCTTCTGGCTCTTGCAAATCCTCTACCACATTAGTTGTCTTTCTTCAATTGGAAACGCCGTGTGCTCACCCCTCTGGATCCGGGGAACATTCTGCTTTTAAACATTCTCTTTTTACATATTCGGAATTCAAATTTTCGACATACCACCGAGCTTCGCACACCAGCCGAAACCGTCTCACAGTGTTTGACACACGTAATACACCTGCGGACGGATCAATCAAGTCACCATGCTCTCCGCCCAGTTCGTGCTCTGACCTAGCCCGGCATCCATGCCTGACTCTTTTAGACTGGAATAAGCATCGTTGCCAAGCACGAAGGGAATAACCATATACACCACTTGTGACTACCTTACTAATCCTCTAGCATTGCAGTATCTAGTACATTCTGGCCATGGCAATCTGAGCTGGAAAGAGTGTGGCCTGTATTACGCTTCCTCCAACGGATGGCGCAAAAAATTTACTGTCTCTACTTTCGAAGGGCCACCCCGACTCATGGACTCTGACAATGGAAGAAAGAGGCCATGGGAATCGGAAGGTTCGGTGGACGCACGCACGAAACGTCGGAATTCTCCTGCTGTCACTACATACGGGCGACCCCGATTCCCGCAACATGCCGGCCTCTACCATCATGACAACGAAACCCTCGATCACCGGAAGCTACCTCCATTGTGTACTCCAGTCCTCAGTACAGTCGATAGACCGCTCTCAATCGGGTCTTTAGGTCAACCGCTTTTAGTGCAACACGAATTCGAGTACAGGCCCAGATCCCAGTCTCTCTTTGACCAGCCCCAGCAGATTTCTGAAAAAAGATTAACGAGCGTTCGAGGTATGATCAAATCTCCACTTACACACTGACTGGTCTGTTTTTAGCGCGCTGACCGCTATGGACATGGGCGGTGGCAACTTAGCGCGCGCAGCCGGTTACCCATTCAAAGCATAGAGCGTGTGCACTGTCAAATTCGATGTCGTATTCATAGGTCAAAGCTGATTACAGATTGCATAGAATCAGGTTTCCAAGCGCTTGAACGGGAAGTGTCTTCTCGTCCTATTAGTAGCGGCCCGTCTCTGTCTCAGTTCGGCATTGACCAGATGCCGCATGCGCGTGCGGCAGAAGGCGTGACTTGTTGTTCAACTAGCTGTAAAGGCCAAGAGTGTGTTCGTGCTCGAACCTTGTTGCACAAACTTGCCTCCGAACTGGTGCTTCTTGAATCGAGAGTGGCATCAGTACTACAAATAGATCATCGCTCTCCCGCAGAGGTGAGTTTGCCTTCCATATCTCGTCAGATCCGATCTTCTTCGCCACATTTTCGCTGGAGCCGTTTCACAGCTGACTTCGGTTCATCAGTCACCCAATTCTGAAGAGCTGTCTATAAAGCATATCCTTCAGTGGGCACTAGAACGAGTGTCATGGGCTAACATCAGTCTACGCAATCACAACGAGCATCCTGCCCTATTCAGCCCTGAGCAAATCGTGGCACAGCCAGACGCGATTGCCGATATGAGGAGAAACCATGAGTTTCCGGGTTCCAGTGATGAGCGATCATCACCGTCCAGAACATATCTGCCTTCCTATCAAGGCTTCACTCCCTATACCAATACTACCATTCCGACAGAGCTCAGTCGGAGCAACCCTTACAGCAACGAAATACCACCTACAGCAAACTCCCCTCAACACACAGCATCTTCATCTGGATCTACCTTCCTTGTATCGCAGTCGCCATTACAAGCACCGCAACCTACTCGGTCAGCAATATTACCGTCACCTTCATCTATGAGTTTCCCAAGCGTCACCAATCTACCATCTATTTCGCCTCCTATAAGCACCACGGCACAAGCCTCTGCGCAATCGACATTATTACAAGAATTTCAGCATCAGATCAGCGTGAAAACGATTGCTCTCCAAACACTTCAGCGCGAATATGATAGCCTGCTTCAAAAACTCGAAAGACAGCGCACTAAATGTGCGACGTTGGAGAAGAAATTTGAAGTGAGTGACGTAGAAATCAACGGTCTCACAGACGAGAAAGAAAGATTGCAAGCGCAGATAGAAGCAATGGAAGCCCAGGTTCAAGACTTACAGGAGAGCCGGGATGACAGCCGGCGACAGTTGGTTGCCAACGGAGCACAATACATGCGAATCATGGAGATGGCAAACCGTCTGCAAGCGCAGAGTGCAGAAGACAAGAAACGCTGGGATGCAGAGAAGATAGAATTACAACAGCGGATCAAAGTTCTCGAAGAGGCAATGGTGACTGGCACCACTTCCGAGTGCCCAGACCAGATTCCATCTCCTTCCATTGTTCTTGCGCATACAAGTACTCCAGTTCCTTCATCGAGCGAGACAATCAACGTGCTACGAACCGAGATCGGACGGCTACGCATACGGACTCAAGCATTGGAAACGGCCTTGAATGCAATGAGGGAACAGGGCTTGTCTATTCAAGCGGCCGCAAAAACGCTTATGGAGTCTGGAGGAAAGATCGAACACGCTGCTTTAGGAGCTTTCGAATGAACAAAGTGGCAAGATTTTCGACTGGCACTCCCGTGGTAATATATTATGGTCGGACAATACATTCGCTCGATGAAAAACACTCTAATTGCACACTTCTGTGCCTTTCGTCGCCCAAATCTGCCGCAAAGCAAACATCGAGTGGCAATTTCACACAATTTTTTCTTTGAAATCGAGTCTCACTCCAGCCGCATTGATTTTCAGCGTTGCAAAATTTTCGAAGTTGTCTGCAGACTTAGAGACTATAATTGGAATGGGTTTCTGTCTATCAAATGTCGATGTTGGTACTCTGTAGAGGGCCGGGTTGGCCAGTCTCACAAAATTTCTGGAAATTCAGGTCCTTTTCACAGCTTTTCTGAGAGCAAACATAACTATATCAAAGAGATGGTATTATCTGGCGTATGCTACAGGACGGCCTTTCGATGGAAGGATCGTACCCATCTATCTCGCTGGAATTGCCTTGGGACAATGATCATGACTCCCATAGCACGCAAGCGTCAAGGTTACCAATCGAGCTCGTACTGGCTCCGTATCGATATTGTTCATCGGTCATCGCGTTCACCGAAAAATCAGTCGGATCCAACTACATGCCGACCGGGAAGCTTCTCGGTATTGTTACCCAACTGTCTATGATTTAGTAGTCATCTCTCCATAATCATATCCCTAGATTCATCAATTTTCTACCCGCATATTATCTCGGACGGTGAATCTACTGTTACGCAAATCACAAGAGCCTTAATCATGTCTGTGCAATCTCGCATGTATTACTATTCCATCCACTGCTTGACCGGACTTGGAAAGGCGTTCATAGGCATTGGTGGACCTTGCGTGATCAGTAAGCTACAGATGCTGGCTCGGCAACAAACGCCGTGTCACATTGTTACGGATGCTGAGCGGGCATTTCGATATCATGCATTCAGATTCGTAAATATTCATAGCAAAAGCGCGAACAGGTGCATGCGGCGGGCGGAATCCAACGCCGGCCATCTCTGGACGACAAGGGCCACGCTACCAATTCGGCTCCCACTATATTCCTTCCTTAAGAGGCGCCTGGATGCATCAGTAAGCGGGTCTACACAGGCTGTGGCTCGCATGAGCAAGGAAGGCCTGCCTTACATAGGGGCAACGTCCATTCGTTACGAGGTGTCGTTTGTAGATGCCTGCAACTGGAGCGATGAAGGGTGCATACGCCTTGCATAGGGGCACCCGATGCACGATACGAGCTGGAATTGATTCCTAGACGGCACTCTTGCCGTCCGCCTGCATGTTTAGTTGTCTGAAAAAGAGCCTTGGCTTCGTATACGCCCGCGGCCGATGCATCGAGCGCTCGAAGCGAAGTGAACGAGTGGCCCTGATCAAGAAGAAACGGCGAGTGGGATTTCCTTGCTTTCTTGCGCGGTTCTCTAGCTCCCCCTTGGGAACCGTCGCTACGGGACCATGAACGTCCAAGATTAGCGTGTCCGGATCAACAAGCCTACAGTGCCGTGTGAAGGATGCAATTACGTTGACGTCGGAAAATATACGCTTGAATTCCGCTACATGTGTCTCGTTGAGACAGGCTACAGCATCTACGATGGCAAACTATCCCAGGCTTTTTACTAAGCATCCAGTCGCTTGCTCACTCGCTCTTCTACCGATGAACCACTGTGTGAACTGCTACCAAACCACTCGGGACATTCCCAGCAACTAGTGAGACCCGCGTCAAGGTCATCCGCACTCGAACTATTCTCCTTGCCATCAGCAACGTTGCAGCGTCAGCATACAGGACATCAGCATGGACTCTCACAGAGAAACACCGTTGAGCCTACGCTCACCCTAGGACATCTTCCCTAAGAAGTAGACATCACCCTTATAGCAGACACACACTATAGAGCGATCGCCGGCAATGTACAAGCAGCAGGGCGTAGTGAGCGATGCAGCTCACTCAACGCTGTGACCATCAGCATATGTAGCCGTGTCGTTCGTTCTTGCCTTGCAAGGCCATATCTACGCGTTCAATCAGGTAACCTGTTGCCTCCATTCTCTTCTTGGTTCTGTTATGCTCACGCATCAGTAGACAGTACTATGGAACCCACCCACGAACGATCGGATGTATACAAGCTTTGGTCAAACCGTACGTGGAATAAATCGGGGGATCGTACTTCAGCTTCGCGGCTTCCCGTCTAGAAGTGGGCGTTTGCTTTGTACAACGGCAGTCCTATCAGAACGTCTGGCGAACATACTACAGGTCATAACGCCGATGGCAATGGCAGCGACAACACATACCGCATCTCGATGCAAAGGTTTATGTAGATTGCCTCGATTTTAGTTCACCATTTCAGCTGGAAGGTCCGGAGACGAACACTCCAAACTTCACAGCTCCGTTCATCACTCACGAGCATTTGCGTACAACACTCGTTCATCCTGCTTCCGTACGCCCTGAGAAGCAAACCACGAATACCGTTCTGCGGCTCAACACTTACGCCGAAGAATTTCGATACACAGCTAGCATTGCTGCATCTCGTGCGCAACGCCTGGCTGCGTGGCAGACACGATCACAATTCTCATGCAAGGACGACGGGCGTGCAGGATGGACAATGGACATAGATATGCGAGACGAAAGACGTGTTTTTACGAGGAACATCATAAACATAACCAAATATGAACATTGTTCGAGTTCATGATGAGATACTAAACGCACTCGTTTTCATCACAGCCATCTCCACGCTTGCTATGATCGAGCACACAGATGATGTGTCAGGAGAAAAAAAGAGCACAATGACCTTCTCTCTTGTACATCACACCACCACGGGCACGCCCGAAAAAACCCTGCGCGTGCTAACCTCCTCGACCCAGCTCATCACGCCGCTGCCGCCGCCGGGTAGTTCCTCAACTGTATTCCCGTTAGCACTTTCATCGCATTCAAATCCATAGGGAAAACTTACATCCAAGCTAATCGCCTTACTACTCATCTTACTCTGATCCCGCATGATACCCACCAACGTCTGGCTCTCCTGGAACAAGCCCGCCTTGTGACTGATGACGATGAACTGCATTCCGGGCCGCGCATGGCTCGTCACGTACTTGGCGACACGCGCGACGTTCACATTGTCCAGCGCGGCGTCCACCTCGTCGAGCACGAAGAATGGACTGGGCTGATAGCTGTGGATGGCGAATAGGAGCGCGAGGGCGGCGATGGTGCGCTCGCCACCGGAAAGATGCTCCATGTCGCGGAAGCGCTTGAGCGGCGGCATGGCGTGGTACTTTATGCCTGCAAGGTAGGGCTCTACGCTGTCCTCGAGGTCGAGGTACGCTGTTCCACCAGTGGTGAACTGAGCCGACTTGGTAAGTTCGCGATACACAGGGAGGATGTTCTCGTGGATGTGGTCGTAAGCCTTCATGAAGAGTTCAAGGCGCTCCTCCTTGACCGTCTCGAAAGCGACCTTCGCATCCTCGGCCTTCTTCTTTGCGGTCTTGAAGTCCTCATTGATCTGGGTGAGCTTGTCCTGGGCGGCGGCGAGGCGTTCCGCAGCTTTCATGTTGGGATTTGCTTTGTTGATCTCAGCGTCTAGTGATGCAATCTGGTCTGTGAGCTGGTCTTCGGCCTTCTTGAGGGCAGCGGTGGCTTCGGCCTGGAGAGCGTCGTCGTCACTGTCCTCTTTCGCGAGAATATCGTCGATCTCGTCACGAAGCTCGTTGTCAAGCTTCTCGAAGTCCGGTTCGATGCCGTAATCGTCAATCTCGGGCTGGGTGTCCTCCTGCTCATCGACGTCCATCGCATCAGGATCTTGTTGTCGTACGGCATCAGTCATAGGTAGTGAAGTCAATGCCACAGAGTCTTTTGTCAACGGAATCTTGATTTCGTCCAGACGACACTTCTTGAGAAGGCTGTAACGTTCCATGGCCCTGTTCTTGATGTCGATCTCTAGTTGTTGCACATCATCCTCCACGTGCTTAACCTTCTCGTTGCGCTTGTCCAGCTTGTTACGAGCTTCCTTTACGACTGCACTCTTCTCACTCTTTGACTTTTCCAATTTGGCCAATGTTGCCTGCAGACCCTCCAGTTCTGCTTGGAGCTCGTCGATGGAATTTTGCAGCTCCTCTTGTTGAGCCTGGTGGCCTTTAAGGGCAGCCTGATCGCGCCTGAGCTTTTCCTGGGTGGTCTCGATCCGCGACTGGATATGGTCGATCTGCTGCTGGACATTCTTGCGCATAAAATCAAGTGTCGTACGCTGCTTCTTGAACTCTAGGCGCCTCTGCAAAGTCTCCTGCTGAGCAGAGCCCTGTTGCGCCTCGTACTCACGAATGTTGGCATAACCAAGGCGCTGGCAGAAACTGCCAAAGAGTTCATCTTCGACCTGATGAACGGCATCTGCAGCTTCCTCCAAATCCTTCTCTCTGTTGGCCAGCCGTCGTTCCACATCAGCTAGTTTTGGCGACTCCTGTGTTATTATGGTCTGAGCATGGTGGAGCTCTTTCTGCTGGCTGCTTATGTTGCGGTCCAGTGTTTTAATCTCCTCCTCCATTCGGCGGGTCTGATCATCCAAATCGGTCAGCTCCCCTTCCAACTCATCGATCTGTTTGTCGATGGCATCGGTTCTTGGAAGATTGGCAAGTTGCGTTTGGTATTTTTGCGCGCCTTGCCTTAACGCATCGATGTCAGCGTCGCCCCATTGCTGCTTTTGGTTGGAGCCGTGCATTGTGCCACCAGACATGGTATTGCTCTTGGTGATGACGGAACCATCCAAGCTAACTGCCTTGACACCAATCTTGCGCTCGAAGCACATTTGTTGGGCAAGCTTGAGGGTATCGCAAATGACACTGTCACCGCAGGCAGAGGAAATGGCTCGTTCAAGATGAGGCGGATAGTCAATGCAGTCGATACCCAGACGCATACCTTCATGCATGCCTTTCAAATCTTGCCTGACAGCCGTTACAGTTAGCGAGTCAAGAGGCAGGAAGCTCATCTGGCCGAGTTTTCCTTCCTTCAAAAAGGCGACACAATCTCTTGCAGTCTTATCAGTATCCACAAGAACAGCGTCCATGTGCCAACCGAGTAACGTGCCTACAGCAAGATCGTACTTCCTCTGCTTCGGTTTTATCAGATCTTTGTACCGTCCGTAGACGCTGTTGCCGAAAGTACGCTTCATTTTGGATACATGCTCCCGAATGTTCCTCTCTCTGTTGGACTCGTGGCGATCCATTTCGGCAGCTTGAAGCTTTGAGAGGACCTTGTTCAACTCTTGATTGAACTCAACCGACTGATCCCGAATGCGTTTCCGGTCCGATTGCAACTTGTTGAGAGCTTGACGCTTCTCGGCGTAAGTCTTCTTCTTCTCTTTCAAGTCGGCCCTGAGAGTGTTTTGCCTTTGTTGCAATTGGGCAACATCTCCTTCCAACCTTTCCACAGTTGCGTTGAAGCCGTTAATCTTCTGTTGCAGGTTCTGCGCATGTTCCCGCTCTGTACCAATCTCTCGCTCAAGTCTTGTAACTTCAGCTTGGTTGGCATAGGTCCGAGTGCTGACCTGACTCCTGAGGCGGTTGTACTCTTGCTCATCTTCCAGTGAAAGCTCCTGCCCTTGCTGAGCGGCGGCGGCGCGGCGCTGAGCCTCCCACTGCTTTTCCAGTTTGTCAACCTGGGCAAGATTCTTATCTAGCTGGGCAATCTCTTGTGTTTTCGCATCGCGATCCTTGGTCAAGGTCGCGATGCGGTCATCTAGCTTGGCCAGCTCTCTCTCGGTAAGGCGGATCTTCTCTTCGATGGGAACAAGGTCGTTCTGGGCATCCTCGATCTCCTTTGCCTTTGCATTGACACTATTGTTGGTCTTTGCGATGTCACGCTTGGCCTTGGCTTCGTCCTGAGTGGCATCCTGCAATCGCTTGTGGTACTTCTCGACGCCGCGCCTGTGCTCCTTGAGCTCCTCTGCGTGGCTCGAGATCTTGGCACGGGCCTTTTCAATGGCTTGCTGATGGTGATACAGCTTCCACATGATGTGTGTCACGGTCGCATCGTCGCGCTCGGCGATCTTTCGCTCGTAAGCCTTGGCCTCGTCGGCAAGCTCCTGGTAGGTCTTGATCTCGGCGTTGATCTGACGCCTCTGGTGGAGGAACTGGGCGTTGTCCTCTGCGGCGGCATCGGACTCAAGCTTGAGCCTCTCGTAATCAGCCTTCTTCTCCAGACTACCCGAGATCTGCTCGATCATGTGGGTGATCTCTTTGGGGGGCTTCTTAGCCACCTCCTCGACCTCGCCCTGGGGGATGAGGAAGGCGCGGGCCTTGACCAGAATGTTCTGTTCCTCGAGTGCGTCGTTGTAGGCGCGGGCGGTAACGACGCGTCCGTTTATGCGATACTCGCTCTGGCCTTGGGTGGTGATGGTGCGACGCCAGCGGTGAATGGTCTCGGCATCGTCTTCGAAGACGGCCTCTACCCAGGCGGTCTTGGGGTCGACCTGCTGCGAGTCGGCAGCTTCCTGGGTCTCAGCGTCACGGTTGGCGTTCTGGTCGCCGTTGGTCTCGTCAACGGCGGTTTTGCTGTTTTCGATTATGCGACCGCGATAGACGAGCTCGCGCAGCTCTCTCGATCGCAAAGAGGCCGACTTGATGCCGAGCACGAAGGAGATGGCGTCCATGCTATTGGACTTGCCGGAGCCATTGGGACCGATGATGGAGGTGAAGTACGAATCGCCGAAGGGCAGCACATGTTTGCCGCGATACGTCTTGAAGTCTGCGGGCAGAGGTCAGCGCTGCAGCGGCGACGGGGTAGTTGGGAACGGGCGCAACGCACTGTAGAGCTCGAGGCGCACGAGTTTGCCCATGATTGCGCTGTTTTGGGCGGGGGCTGAACGCGAAGGCGCGACGACGGGTGAGGGTGGAGCTGTTGATGCTGGTCGTGCTGGGTGGGTTTAGTGCGGGTCGCAGCGCGTCGACGCGTCCCAGGCTGCGCGGGTCGGGGCTTGTGGGCCGCCGTACTTAGGGAACTCGGTGAAGTGAGAGCAAAAGGCCTGGCCCACCGCCCGTTGCGCGCTGTTCGTGCATGACGTCTGAGCTCCCCTCCCCCCCCCCCGGGCCAGCAAGGCATAGCAACACAGGCCACACCGTCTATTTCTCCTACCTGCACCACGGCCGCCAGCAATCAACACACACTGCAACAGCACCGCCTTCCCAACGGCTATCTTGTGATCTGGCCTCGTCATCCACCGCCCTGGCCCCGTCGTTCTTGTGACTGCATCGCGCCATCGACACTCCCAATCACCGCCCGCCGTTGCACCACGCATCTGTTTCTCAACCCGACAATCAATCCACATCAATCCACATTCTAGCCCGGTGCCCATCGACTTCCCCGGCCCAGGGTCTTGCCAAATCCGTATAACCCCACCGTGTGTGCTTTCTTTCCTATTTTGCTCGTGCTGTTCTTTGCATTTGCACCTTCACTTCCACTTCCACTTCCACCTTCACCTCCACCTCTCCCTCCACGACATGAAGCCCCGCCTGCAACCCAGCTAACCACCACCATCGCCATGGCTGTAGGCTCGCCTCCCCGCTACCCAAACAGACCTACCCACCGTCGTAACCCTTCCAGCTTGGTCGTCGTCCCCGAAGACCTGCCCATCATGGCCGACCGCATCAGGTCAGAGCCCGAGCTGTCCTCTGCCCTATCCACCGCCGATGCCGATGCCTCCATGCCTCCCATAAACGCCCCCGGCCTCTCGCGCTCAAACTCCTTCTCCAACAGCTCCGCCTACATGGACGACTCGGACGCCGAGGAAGCCGCCTTCTTCCCGCCCGTCGAACGCTTGACCATGTTCGATTTCATCGAGAACCTGGCCTTGTCGCAGCGCGTCGAGAAGCTCCAAAGATCCGTCTCTGCCCAAACCGAACGCCTGAGAAACGCTGCCAAGACGCGAACAACCACCACCAGAGATCGTGCTATCGAGGAGTGGCGCCGTCGCGTTCCCAATGAGAGTGAGCAGTTGGACAAGTACAAGAAGCGCATGCGCCAGTCCGTCGAGCGCCTCAACGAGCAGTGGGCTTCCAATACCGCCGTCACGGCCCGAGAAAAGGCCTCGTTCATCGCCGCCGTCATGAACATCTTCGTTTCCGGATACCTGGTCGGCGCACGCCCGGAGTGGTTCCCGCTGTGGTACACGGTCCAGCTGCTCTACTTCATGCCCTTGCGCTACTATACCTACCACAAAAAGGGCTACCACTACTTCCTCGCCGATCTCTGCTACTTTGTCAACGCTCTGCTGGTGCTCAGTCTCTGGGTCTTCCCGCGCTCCAAGCGCATGTTCATCAGTACCTACTGCCTTGCTTTCGGGAACAACGCCATTGCCATTATCATGTGGCGGAACTCGCTCGTTTTCCATTCCATGGACAAGGTTGTCAGTCTCTTCATCCACATCATGCCCTGTGTAACTCTTCACTGCGTTGTGCATCTGTTATCGAGTGACTATCAACGCCAGGCATATCCCGCTGTATGGGCCATCCGCAACGCTCCCACAGACTCACCCATCCGCTATGGCCTTGTGCAGATGATGATATGGGCAACCCTGCCCTACGCTGTATGGCAGCTCAGCTATCACTTCCTCATCACCGTCCGCCGCAGAGATAAGATTGCTGCCGGCCGTCCGACCTCCTTCACCTGGCTTCGGAAATCCTACGCCAAGAACTTCCTGGGCCGCTTCGTCCTCTCCTTGCCTGAGTCGCTCCAAGAGCCCGCTTTCATGTTGATCCAATACAGCTATGCTGTCCTCACCATGGTTCCTTGCCCCCTCTGGTTCTGGTCGCGATGGGCCTCTGGCGGATTTCTGACTGTCGTCTTCATCTGGAGCACATACAATGGAGCCAACTACTACATTGAAGTGTACAGCAAACGCTTCCAGAAGGAGCTCGAACAACTGAAGAAGGACGTCTCAAAGTGGCAAAACTCCCCTCTCACACCTATGCCGCAGCCCAATGCAGAGCAAATGAAGGAGTTCCCACTACTCGATGGCAACGCAAATGCTTCCGGTGCTACGACGGCATCCAAGGTTCTCGGAGAAGATGTCGAAGCTAGAGAAAGAAAGCCAGTGAACGGAAACTTAGACCTGAACAAGTCTTGATCATTCCAGGGAGGATATGCGGCATCGCTGTCCTTTTTTGCATTAATCCGTCTGCTTTTGTCAAGTTGGAGCTCAGAGAAATCGGCCTTGGATTGCTTTTTCCTTTTGCCAACGTACCCATGGCAGCAAAGTTTGCCAGCCATATCGCTTGTTCTTGGCGTCCACTGTTTTTGACACTTTGTTCTTACGTCTTTAGTCTAGTCTTGCATGTGTGGTGGCATTTAATGGTCAAGTGTTGCGGAAGAGTTGTGTGGAGCTGTTCTCTATATCACTGAGGGAGGATCCCTATTTCCTTCAAGTCTCTCTAGAGTGGTCGCAACGATATACCCCTTTTCTTTTGGCTCGTCAATACCATTCCTATCCAGATGCCGAGAGCGACTGTGAAAATCCTAATTTATGCCTCGTGATCTATGTAGGATTCGTATCCCCTACAGCAATTATCGTGGGTCGTCTTGATCCATTGATCAAATGCCCCTGAAACAGTGAAATACCTTTACTCTATCGAGGTAGACCAACTACCTACACAATCGTAACCAATCTCTCCCCCACCGTCACCCAATGTCCATACCTCTTCAACTCAGGACACTGCCCCTCCTTCACCCAATCATGCTTATGCTCCTTTCCCACCTCCTCCCCTCCCCACCCCATCTTCTCCAAGTCCTTCCCCGCCATCATCCCCCTCCACCCAGGCTCCCTCTCTATCTGTCTCCCCGGTCGCTCCTTAGCCCCACAATTATACCCGTACCACGCGCAGTCCTCCCACACGACGTACCCCACCCTCCTATACTCGTTCTCCTTCTCCCCCGTAGGCACCAGCGCAAGAGCCCACACCTGAAGCGGGTCCGACGTGCGGTGTGAACGTGCCAGCGAGGGCGGCGAAACACCCACGTGGTACTGGGCGATGGCCACGAAGGTGAGCTGCGTGGTTGGCGGTATCATCTCATCTGGGCGGAAGGTGCCGCGGACGAGACGCCAGTTTTGGCCCCCCGAGACGCGACTCGCTGCCGATTCGGGCGACGTGTCGGAGAAGATGAAGAAGTCGTTTGGGTGGAGGCGACGCCCGGCGTAGGTGATGAGTTGCTGTGAGCCGTCGGGTTTGGCGGACGTCATGGTGGGGTGGGAGGCCGAGGCTTCGCGGTTGGCGTATTGGTAGAAGGCGTCGATGTAGCCGGTGCGGATGTGGCTGCTGAGTTTGAGGATGCCGGTTTTGCGGTTGGACGTGCCGGAGGTGGAGATGGAGAGGACTTCGCACATGCGGGTTAGGGAGATGGCGTCGGGGATGGGGTAGACTATGGGGACGGTGACGCTGGCCCATGACCAGCTTGGGGCGATGGATTCCTTGTGGCGGACGCTTCGGTTGCGCTCTAGGTCGAAGGCATCTGCGGTCGTGGGCGTGTACTCGTTGGTGTGGGAGATGCTCCAGAGGAGACCGAGCCAAAAGTCTTGCTCCCAGATACCAGCGTAGTACTTCTTCTTTGTGTGGCTGCAGAGAGCTTGTGCGATGCCTTCGATCGCAACTAATCTGTCGCTTGCCATGGTCATCCCGCGGTGGGTGTAGTCCATCACGGTATGCATCCAATATTGGAGCTGAAATCGTGCTGCTTCAGTCTTGTTCGCTACACCAGGTATGGAGAAAAACTCTTGATTGTTCATTATGCCAGCCCGGACCACTTTCTGGTGGCCTATATGTCGCGATAATCCTCCGAGGGGAGTCCGTTCGGTGCCGTGGCTGGCATTGCATTCCCAACGGATCTGCAGGCCATCAAAGATAAGCATACGCGGTGATAATAATTGCTCTTGAAGCACCCAACTGCGCCCATATAGAGGAGGCTCGACGACTGGTCCCCCGGGCTGTTGTGTGCGACCATAAGAGGTAAATAGTAGCTGACGAGATTTCACTATATCAGTCTCAATTTGTGGTGTTGCTAGCGGAACGTCCACAAGAAACGGAAATTGTAAAAGCCCATCCCTGTTTTGAAAACAGCCCATGTCGCCCCCCGATGCGGATGCAGCCGCAACCTTTAAAGTAGCATTGCGGTACACGTCACACATCGTCGCCGCCTCGGCCTCCCAGTCGCTTTTCGAATCCTGAACGATGCACAGTGAATCGATCCATATGTACCTGAACCCCAGCTTTCGAGTAGCGTGAATCGCTTCACGAAACGTTTTGGACAACGCTTCTGGGTCGATACTTTCCTTGTGCTGCTCAAGATTTTCGAGTAGCGTCCGCAAGATAACGATTCTACCCCAGCAGTGGCTGAGTGAGATATACTGCCTGTCATCACCGCTCTTGATGGATTCCTTCGTTTTGATAAGTCGGATGGTATCGTTAGAAACATCAATCAGGCGAGTCGGAAGCCAAGAGTCTTCAGCGGGGCGGGATACAAGGCGACATTCCTCATGTTGATCTAGACATCTATCCAACCAAAATTTTGCGAGTTCAAAGTTTGCATCTGAGCCTGTACTCTGGTTGTTCAAGTTGATGGCGCGGTCGAGTGTCGCTCCTAACTGCTCTGTGACAAGAGTTCAGATATTGCCCAACGTGCTGGGAAATAATTGAGCCTACCATCTTCAAGATATCCATCACAAGTAGCTAGCATTCGTCTTGGCAGCCGTCCAACTTTACCCGCATTGATTGTCACAAAAAGCGAAGGGAAAGCAGTATTCTGAGCATCGATCTCAAGCACAATATCTAGCGCTTCATGGTCGTCTGCGAGCAAATCTCGGTGTTCCCACTGCGTAGGTGACGAAAGGATGATGCGACAGATAAGACATGCTTCCTTCGCCGAGGCTTTTAATTCGCTTATGGAATGATGTAACACCGCTTCGTGATGCGCCCAGCCCGTACTACTGTTGGTGTCTAAAGAGTTGCAAGTCTTAGAAGCCAAGAAAAAAGCTTGCCAAAAAGCTTGACACTTGGAGCAAAACATGATGGGAAAGAGCAAAAAGTTGAGGGTCTCGAACAATGGGCATTCCTGGTTTTAGTTGGATTCAGTGCACGGTCAACCCTGTCGGGGCCAGAATGGCGTTTCTGCAAGGTGGTCAGCACCCCTAATACCGGTACCTGCCCGTTTATCGTCGTGGTTGACCTGAAGGGGACAAGTAGATTGGTTGGACGAGCGTGATTCGCCTTAACATGGATTGTATTCGGACTTTGTGTTACTCTGTTCGGGGCAATGCGTTACTATATTTTCTTTTTTGCCGCCAGCCTCTGCGGCGCAGCAGGCGCCTTCAAATTAACATCTCTTATGATGACTGCCAGTATACCTGCGTTGACGATAAAGAAAAGTATACCGGCTGCCCATAGCCCTGGGACAAAGGTAGAGTATCCGTTGAATTCTAGCTGAAAGCCTTGTTGCAGCCAGAATACCTAGTGTGGTTAGCAGGCTGTAGGATTCATAGGAACACGTGCGGGACCAACCTGGCCAACAATCCACAGGATCAATGCCACTGCACCCAATGCGGGCTTTTGTAACAAAGTTGATTGAGGCAGATAGTAAGGCAAGAACATCATGTACCAAAGAAAGTACTAGTAGATCGTTAGATTATGCAATTTTCTTTGTATGCGGAGCACAGACCTGACTTGTGCAGACCTTGTTGAACGCTACAAAGGCGAATGTTTGGGCAAGCATCGTTGACGGCAGGTCTTTTTTGCTTAGTACCAAAGGAATGAGGACTGCGCTGAGAAGTAGTTGTGGCATGAAGGCCAAGCGTTCCAACTCAAACGATGATTGGGCGTTTGCAGCTATGTTGGTCTTTGGAGACGAGTTCAAGTAGAGCAGGGTGTTGTATGGCGAAAAGTTATGGCGATGGTCTATTCTGATCAAATGATAGAAATAGCTGTGATCAAGGAAAGGCCATCCGTACCTTTTCCCGGTCAGTGTTTGCATCGGCCATTGGCAAGCATAACTTACGCAATATACATGATCACGTTTAGAGCCATGAAGGTTACAAAACTGCAGAGAGCCAACATGAGTCTCTCCGGAGTAACAAATGAGATGGCTCGATCGATGATAGAAGTAGGCTTGGTCGGCTTACTGTTCTGCCTTCCCTTGACCTGGTCATCGTCGAGCCACCAAACAATTGAAGCAGCATAGATAAACGGATATATCTTGAAATGAACGGCAAAGCCAAGGAGGAAACCAGCGAGCACAATACGTTTCGCCAATACAGCCCAAAGCAAGGCAGTAACGAAGACACCGAGCAGACCTTCAGAACTACCACGTGTGCTGATAGTTGCAACCATTGGATTCAAAAGCCATATGCTAGCATATTTCAGCGCTCTTTCTTGAGACATATGCTGGTAGTTTCGAAGGATGCGGAACATCATCCAGCCCGCAATGATGTCTCCCACAGCGAAAAGAATCTTTCCAAATGAAAACCAGGGACCAGGCCACGTTGTAGGATAGATGAGCCAAGCCAGAAGAGGAGTATATCTATACGTGTCCCGGTCGTATGGTGACTGTCCCTTGGCGATGAAACGTGCAGCATCTGTAAAAACGAAGTAGTCGATATCGGTATATTTCATGGGCGAATATGCATCCTGGAACAGTCCATACACCAGAAACACCGCTCTAAGGAGAATGGCGGCGGAGAACACTGCCCGTGGACTGCCGAAGAAAGCGGGCAACGTCATGTCGAATTATGACTTGGCGAAGACAGGGGCGTCGAATATGGCTCATCGACCAAAGGCAACGCTAATTACACAGGAAAACGAACTGAACGCAATGGTAAACTCGATGGAAGGGGATGGGGATAGTGAGAAAGCCACTTGGGACTTGATCGGACCCTGAGTAGCGGACGTACTATCCCGTGTGGGGCTAGAGCTTTTTTCACTAGTGTAGCCACTTGAGTGTTTGTTTGACGTTTACTTCACTATGCAGCCGGCAACCATGGGGCCTAAACGCTCAAGAGACGGAGCCATGAAAGAAACGAAACCAGAAAAAGCTGATCAGGCGGCGTCGCCGTTCATGCCGATGTTCGAAGGGTTCCGAGCAGAGCTGGACGAACATCACGACAGACGAGAGAGGATTATCAAAGCGTCGCGCGACATCACGGCTGCCAGCAAGAAGATGCATGTAATGATCCATCTGCTTGTATGAATATAAAGCTGACTTTGTGTCTAGAATCTTCACACTTCAAAGGTTCGCAAGCACATCAAAATATTCATCTACAGAACATCATAACAGAACTAACAAGACAGGGTGCGGACGCTTGGTCAACCAGTCCCAGCATTTGTGAACAAGGGCAATGCTCAGTACTGGGAAACAATTGAGAGCCAGTACCGGCATATCGCCGGCGATGTTCAAGGTCTGAACGCTTTCCGTTACCCCCAGATAACGGGAGGAAACCAAGAATTCATGGAGGCTCTGAGCTTCCACCACTATCTGGAAACGCAGACACTGATTTCATACGACGCATCAAAAGAACGCATAGCTGTCATGAGTGGAAGTGCGGGAGCGGTGCTGCTCACGCCCGAGGACTACATCCTTGGCATTTTCGACATGGTGGGCGAATTGATGCGCTTCTCGATCACGGCAATGGCGACCAACGGCAAGCTTCCAGCGGGCAAGGTGAAGAAGGAAGCCAAAGCCAAGCAAGAGGAAGCGGAGGATGCTGCCGACGAGATGGATGTTGACGAGCAAGCACCGGAAGAGGAAGAAGAAGCACGCACTGTCCTTTCGGACCTCAGGGCGCTGCGACTGCAGCTTGAGATGCTGGAGCCGGGCGGTGGAAAGTTCGGGGCGGATGTGAGGAAGAAGGCGGATGTGATGAGGGAGTGTGTGGACAAGGTGGAGAAGGCGCTGTATGGACTCACGGTGCGCGGCACGGAACGGCCAAAGGGGTGGGTGCCGGATGTGAGGGAGGAGAGGCGGCCGGAGGTTGAGAGCTACTAGGTGAGGATAGTCTGGTATCAGCGATGGGTACTGGGTGTGCCTGAAGGAGAAGCAGGCGCGAGACGGCGAGAAGATTGGATGGATGAGAGCATGAGTGGTGGTGGAGGTGGGGTGCGAGGGGTGTGAGTGTCCTGCTAGTCTCGGATAGTCTGATATCAGCGATGCGTACAAAGGCACTGACTGACTGGGTATCTACATCTAACGGAGAAGCAGACGTGAGAAGGCGAGAAGTGTTGGCTGCTTGTGTGGTGACAAGGGCGACACATCGGGTGGCGGTGGGGGTGTGGCGGTGCCAGTGTCTCTCTCCAAGGTTCGCACGCGCACACGGGCGAGGATGACGCTGCGGGCGGTTCTCAGACTTGACCACCCTCCCAGCACGAGTGATTCCCACGCATCGCTCGCCCGCGTCATGCTCCTGCTCCTGCTGCCCGCCCTCGCTCAGCCGCTGCGCCATAGTCGCGCAGGCAGAACGGTCGCACCTTGAATTGAATTCTCACCGTCAACCTTCACGGGCGGATAGTCCTGGCGCCCAACAAACGCCCGTTTTGACCAGTCGCACCCATTCTTACCATATTCGCTACCTCGCCTCTCTCTCTCTCTGCCCGCGCGCACACCTCACATCCCCATCGCTCGCTCGTTCTCCTCTGCGACGCGGCGACGATGCGCCGCAACACCTTCCCGCCACGGCCGCGGCCTGACGACGCCCGCCAGCGCGCCCCCGAGCCACCCAAGCGCAAGCTGTTCAACTGCATCGTCGACGACACAGCCCTGATCGCAGGCGCAAAGAAGAGCACCCGCGACGGCATCCGCAAGTGGATTGCCCAGGATGCCATCCGCCTTTTCGTGCCCCTCCACAGTGATACTCCCCCCGCCCCTCATCCTCCTCCTCCTCCTCCACCAGCACCACCACCCATACTGACAAGGCCCACAGCCCTCACCCAGCTTAACCACCTCAAGGCCAGCCAGGAACGCTACAATGCCGATGCCCGCGATGCCCTCAAATGGCTCGACGACGTGACCTCCTCGCCCACCCTCGCCGCCCGCATTCAGCTCGAGGGCGCCGACGAAGCATACAACACCTGGGCCGAGGTCGAGCATTTTATGCTGCCCGAGACCCTCTTGTCCATGGAGCCGAGCGATTCCGAAGACGAAGACGAAGATTACGACGATGACGACTATCGCGACGATCTGGAGAGCTCCTTCAATGCCCTGGACGTTTCCGATGGCACCTCGATGAGCAGCGTCGACCAGTCACCCAAATCCACAGTCACCAACACCCGACCAGCAAGCGCAAAGACCCACGGCGGCAAGACGTCCGTGTCCACTTCTGGATCGCCCAGCCGTACTGCGCGCAACAGCACCGAAACCTCGCGCACAGGCAAGCCCTCCAGAAACAGCTGCCCGCCCGGTCTGCGTCCCCTTTTCAACCACATCCTGTGGCGAATCCACCAGGAGAGCAATCCTGATGCTGCTCTTGACAATTTCATCCTCTTGACCAACGACCCGCCCAAGCAAGCTATAGCTCAGCAATTTGGCATTCGGGCTAAGCGCTTGGAGCAACTACGTGATGCTGTCATGCGCGAAGACCGCGAGTTCAAAAATCACCTGACGGTCTATAAGAAAGAAACTGAGGAGCATGCTTTGAAGAAAGAATCGGAGCTGGAGCCCAAGCCAGCTCCGCGTCCCAAGTCCAGTCATTCTGCGCTGGATAAGCCAGTCGTTGATTCCGACGATGAGGACTATGTGCTGATTAAAAACGCGCCACGTGGTCCGGCGAGCGGTACCAACCACCAGCGCGTGTTCGATCCGAACGACTTTGGACGTAGCAACCAGCAACACTCTCCTCGTGGTGGTCGCGGTAACTTTCCGGTCCGTGGTCGTGGTGGACCCATTCGTGGCGGTCGTGGAGCTCCCACCGGTCGTGGACGTGGTGGAGCTTACATTCCGCCTCAGCCAATGTTTCAGTCACCGCCGGCTCCTCGCCATGATCCCAACCAGCCGATTGACCCTGATTCCTTCACTCGCCCGGCAACCCGTGGCAATCCCACTCGCGGAGGCCGGAGGTCCCTATGGGAACCAAATTGAGGTCGCACTGGGTTTGTGACATGCAATTTAGTGCATGACTATTCTGTCCTCTGCTAGTCCTTGGTGGAATGCTGCGAAAGAAGTTGGAACGGAGTGTGTCGGGTCTAAAAAGGTTGTTACATCCCTCAACTAGCTCACAATCAGTCACATCATGAGCGCTTGGGGACAACGTCAGAGACCATCAGGGCTCACCTAGCATCTTCCTATGAGAATGCGAAGCGATGACCTCAATTTCGTCATCGGTCCTTACCGTATGACGGCAACGTAGTGACCGTCTATGGACTTCACGTGTTGTTAAAGGGAGAGTTATGTGCTTGCAGTGGCGTGTGATGGGGATTTCAGTCTGTCAATTGGCGAGACGAAAAATAGTGTGGAATGCGAGAATGTCTGGAGTCGGCTCAGGCCGTGTTAAGTTTGATAATTTGTGGTAGAATTTTGCTTCGAGTCTTTGATATTATGTTTGATGGCTTGAGTACACGATTAGCTTGACATGTCATGCTTTTATTGTACGGAGTTGCCAGAATGCAAGCAATTTCCTATGTACCAATATCGTGAAAGTGCAACATGAAACCAATTTAAAGTAAAACTCTGAGATGCAAGAAGAAGAAGAAAAGGTCACCATTATCATCTGATAGGATCCATATCTCTAAACACACCGCTACTACAGTATTCTCTATCAATCGAACAGAACGTACTGCTTTCACTTATTGAATTTCTCGCTGTTGTCTGCAACTGTTTTTGCCTCCCAATTGACACGTCCGATATTCAAAATAGTCACACCACGAAGCCTCTGGAGCCCAAGACGAGACAGGACATAGATAAATGGCCACTTACAGTAACAAAACTGGGTCTCGGTAGTTTATACTTGAGTCGTACCCATGCCCGGTACCCAATACGTACATATGTACGCTACCACAGCGCGACCTGATCTATTCTAGGGTGTGAACCTGACCAGCGTGGGATGCTACCCGAGAGATCTACTCGACCTTGTCTGAGTAGACGCCGAGCCCAGCCCACACAACCCAGCAACACAATTCCCTATCTCCCTCGAAACCAGGTCCACGTCTTCGTATATGCACCCTCGTGTACCTATGGCGTGGCCCAGCGGCACTCCCAGCTCTCGGCTCTCTACACCGTAGCAGGACCCGAGCGCGACGTGGATACCCGTTTTGTCGACGCTCCACCCGCCACGTATGTACCTGTATGTACCCAGCGACTCGTGTTGCAGACGGCTCGAACCTGGATGTCGGTTCTTGCCATGATTCATAGCCGAGCTTTATTTACATACATGGGATCCAGCTCAGTCTGGAACCTCGCGTCGCCTCGCCCTGGGGGGGATCATGGTAGACCCGGTACATGTCCCGCGTGTGGGAAGCGCTGGGTAGGATTTCACGTGCATATACGAGAGATAAGTGGGAATGAGGCGGTCCCAACAGGCGGCAATTGCCTCGTGTCTTGGATGTGGGACTAGATATTGATTGCTGGATTGGGAAAACGTGGCCATGCGGGTGGGTCGACGGGGGGCACGGTTTGGGAATCGTGGGCGGATGTCCCGGGTTGGGGGATGCATTTCTGCAATGAGTACATGGGGGTGGTGTGAATGCACGTGGTGGGAGGGAGATCCGGGAATGGTGGACTCCGGCAGTTTTATGGCATTTGTATTTACCGACTTTGATGGTCATCCTGAGATAGTCGGAACAGAAAGTGCAGAAGATGGTGAGAAATATCTCAATTAGATTATTACTACAAGTGTACCATGTACGTAGAATTATATTATAGAATCTGGCTTTCCGACCCTAGGGAACCCGTATTATGTGCCATCACCTCTACTCTAAATTTCGTGAATTGGTCGTGAATGCTATCCATAGGTGATTTGATGAACTTTTCTTCCGATTGAGCTTTCTAAAACAATCCGAGAGCGAACTGTGAGAAAGTTAGCGAGTAATTCAATCTCGTAGTCTGTGGGAAGGACTCACCGGCAGCAAAGCATGGCACCCTACTTGGTTCGCTAGAGGCACAATTGCTGCAAAATCACTGATCGTCCAACCACGCGGGGCGAAGGATGCGCAGTAGATCATACCACCAATGATGGGGAGTAGGAAGAGGTACATCCACTTGAAATCTCGGACAATGCGGTCGAGACCCACGCGGAAGCCGGACTCGGTGAGTTCTTTGGCTGTCGTGGTCCATTCGATGCGGACGCTGAAAAAGTGGCAGAAGATGGCTTTGAGGAGATGGAAGGAGATTCCACCAAAAAATAGCAGGAAGAATCTGAAAAGTATTAGCACCATGTTGTTAGTTTGCCCGATGGAAAAAGCAGGACTTACGGCATCCACTTGACTGTCTCCATGAGCGACCAGAAGAAAGTCTTCTGACCGAGACGATGGCGCAACATGGCATATGCGAGAGGAGATAGAACGTTGAAAACCACAGCCATACCGACGAAGATCTTCCAGGAGGTGATGTAGAACTGATCGACGTCGTCGGTGAACCATCCCACGACGCAGTAGTTGGCCAGTGAAAGAGGAATTGCAGAGGCGATGGCGTAGTAAGTGCCGATATAAGCGAGAATTGTCATCTTGCTCGTGACTTTGATGGGACTCCATAGGAACTTCCAGAAGAGCGGGGTGATTGGGCCTCTTGTAGGCCACTTGATGATGGGGTTGAAGACAAGCTCGTTACCTAGTATATGTGATTAGTATATTTTCGATTATAGAGGTTTGAGGTGAACTCACAGCCATATGCGTACTTCTCCCATCGAGCGAGCTCGTCATAGACGGTAAGTGATACACCTTCCTTGAAGCCGCCGTTGTGATAAGTTGCAAGACGAACGACGAACTTGTTGATCTGCAGTCGGAGACTGACATCGAAATCTTCACTGACGTGGTGCTCGCTCCAGAATTTAGTCATTCCATCTTCCTCAAATGCAATGCTTTGGATAGCTTTCCACCGAATGAACGTGTTGTGTCCGACGAAAGGCGCACAGTCACCGTTGCCCACGGCATATTGAATAGAGGTATAAACCAGGTCGGTGAAGTACGTGATTCCGTTTTCGAAGACGTTGTTGACGACTTGCATGATACCACTTGCGTGCTGGATGAGAGCGACCTCTGGGCTTTCCCGCATCTCCAAGGCGCCGTATAAGAGACAGTCTTCGGGCACACGAGTATCTGAGTCGACAATCAAGATCACTTCGCCCATGCGGATGTTTCCGGCAGCCCATGTGCGACCCCCGTCTTGCTCGAGCATGGCGTTCATCGCTCGTCCGTACAGCTCATCTTCATCATCAATAGTAAGATCCTCAGAGGTGCAGCCACGCTCCCTAGCTCTTTCTTCTATGAGACGAAGGAGTTCATCTTCTACGCGTAGGGAAAAGTCGAGGCAGTAATTCATGTTAGAAGCTTTCTTGAAGTGACCAGCGCGGATGAAGATTTCCTCGGTGTCTGGGCCCTTCTCGGTATCGTCATCTTTCTTCTTGGAGAACCAGCCGCTCTTCTCTTTCTTGTGTTCGTGATGCTTTGGACGAGCGACCCAGCCGATGTTGTTGAGTTCGTAGAATGCTTTACGGGCTTCTTGCATCTCAGGAGAGACACAGCGCATACCATCTTCGTTGACGAAAATTGATGCTGTTCCACCACACTGTTCGTAATAGCGTACGGCTGTCAAAAGAGATGTCACAGTGGGAATTACGACTCCCTTAAGGCCCTCCTTGTAGACAGGCATCTGTATTGTAACATGTGGCAGTTCATAGTCCTGGTGGCGCATGCGCTTGGGTTTCTGGCCTGTCGATCTATAAGTTTGACGTAATGTAAGTGAAGCAGCCCGTCAGTGTACACACCTGAGTAGTAAATACTGTTTCCTTGAAGTGCCGAAAGAGGTCCAAACAGCTGACCCAAAGATCCTCCAATGACGATAAAGAAGAACTGCACATTATTAGCTGATGATTGGACTTGTGATGGGCCTAGAACGGAAGAAAAAGGTGACCTCGTGTTGCGTGACCATCAGCTAGCCACGCTCCGAGGATTAGCAAAGATTAGCGCAACCTACCAGTGAGAACGACGCAAACAGCGGAACTGTAGCAACCTTGTTTCAACGTCAATTGTGCGCACAATAATCTATCATAGCGATGTTCATACCAGTGCGAAGCGGATCATTCCTCCATCGAGCCGGTATTCAGTAAGCAACTTGGCCACACATGCCATTTCGACAACGACCACAAGGATCTGGATTAAGTCAGCGGTTGCAAAAACCCAAGGAAACTAGTTGCGCTAACCATAGCGATGCCAATAGTAAAAGCGTGAACGAGAAGAAATTCTCTCTCAGGCAGTTCAGCCTCCTTGGACGGGTCATATGCCTGGTCTCCTAATGCCTCAACCTCAATGGCGCGATCAATAGCAGTGATCTTTTCGCTCATTTCAGAGGGCAGTCCTCCTGAAATCGGTGCGGATATAGGGTATAGAGATGTCCGAGCTCCACCAAGAGAGCCTGCTGGAGGAGAGTGCATCGGCTGTGGAGTGTGCTGATACGGCGAGGTGGGGTTGTGAGAAGGAATGTGCGATCCCCAGACAAGACCAAGAAGCCTTGTCTCGACATCAGTGCCGTGGGCGACTGGTGGAGATTAGTACGGTGTTGATACACACCAGATATCTGTCAACTTACGAATTCCAGGAACCGTGTCGCCCCATACCAGCACCATACGCTCTTGGCGGCACAAACAGACGTATGAATCTCGAGTTACTAATGACTTGCCCGTGGCAATATCGTGCACTGAATTTACGATGGGTAGGGTGAATCCCCGCGGGTCAAGTGAAAACTCGGTTTGAAAAGGCGTAATTTGTTGAAGTAGTGCTTGAGTGATTTCGGAAGACATGGTGAAGGCCACGGCTACACCGAGCCTTTCTACGGCACGAACGAGATCTGTATTCAAGAAGAGGGGCTCGCCAGTGTAGATACCGTCAGACCGTCGTAATAGGACACCCAGATTTGCGGCGCCGCCATCTACGACTCCATACTCGTCTTCTGGAGGCTCTAGCCATTTCGCTTGACTGCAACGACGATGTAGGAATTTCTGCACACTGCTCAGCGACGGGGTTCTATAACCATCATGCAAACGGGAAACTTGTGTACTCACTACCATCACATCATGACGATCACCGCCAGTGCTTGCTCTGGAAGCAATACTTGAGCCAGCGCTATCTCTGAAAGTCAAACCAGGGCGTATAGGCTTAGCAAGTCCTGACTCCGTCGATGAGCCTTGTGACTCGCGGTCGGCACGTCCAGAAGCCATTGTGAGCGCGACAGAGGAAGGGTCAAGTCGGTCCTACGAAGTGCAAAGAGCTACAGTAGCTCACCACAAGTTCTGACGCGGAAAAAGTTCTTGAGATGAAGTGCTGTCCAACATATCGGGACAGGTCGCGGCCTATAACCCAGTTTATCGCTTAAGGATTGCATCGGACACTGCAGCTGGGTTGTTCTGCATTGCGCATGGACCTGACAAGGGTCATGTCGAGACCAGACCAGGCGAGCTAAGATATTGAGGCATGAAGCCATCGATACTCTGAAGTCGAATGGCTGGAGATAGGGCTCAAGCTCGGCGAAGCCGCCTCCAATGGCAATTACCACCGCCACACGTCCTCTGGCTACCTGAGTCTCAAAGTTGAGTATTGATTGTGGACATACAACACAGGAGCAGGCTATACGAGAAAAGTACTATCTACGACAGCTACTCAAGTGCCACACCAGCAGACTTGTCTATCTACTGTGCCTGACCGTGTCATGAGATTACCCACAGAGCGTGGAAAAGATATTCCATTCAATCAGTATCTTCAGATCTAAGTCGTGGCACACACTTCATGGTGGCAACACTCCACGAACTTGGGGAAGAGAGCCACCCGAGACATTTTTAGCAACAGCACCTAATACGACAGGACATGGTACCATCCGTGGGGTGTACTGCTTGACTCATGCAGGTTTTGATAGAAGCCGGCGCTTGTCTTGAACATTCCGATGTACAGTGAATTGCTTGCCAGCCAAAAGATATGAAAGACCAAGCTGAGACCCAGAAGGGGAGAATGGCCGACCATGGGTTGATGGGATCTCATGCATGGATGTGCATGGATTCGGCGTACCGCCCATGATGCTATCGCGGGATGAGGTTAGTCATTTTGATAGACGAACCATCATCCTTCGACCCGTGCTTAGTAGGCGGCACCTGCCTTGAGGCGATCGTCAGGAACGAGCAAAGTCGCGCTGATTCAAAGTGCCAAGGGCCTCTGGAGCGTTTTAGACAGGCTTTATGCATAAATCCACTCGACCAGCAGCCATTTCGGCGATGGTAGGACGAGTTGGACGAGTTGGACGAGGTGACTGCAGTGGATTGTGTTTCACATGGCTACGTGGGATTGCTGTAGGTGAGTGTCTAGGGCAGGCAAAGATGATGGCATGCAGGCAGGAGACGGGATCGCTGCACAGTTGGAGTCGCGACCTGTCGTGGAGTGACACTCGTATTGGTGGCTGCATCAGGCAGACAAAGGCGATAAGACCAAGCTTCCAATACAAGTTTTGCGCTTAGGCAAGTCAATCTATTACCTGGGTTTCTCGTGAAGGGAGAGGGAGATTGTGTGGCTGGCGGTTAACGGAACCACAATGTCGGTACCCCTTGTGAACATAGTATAGATAGACGAAAAACAATGAAAAAAACAACAACATGGCTCACTTGGAGGCGAGGTTGAGGTTAATGAATCACTGAAAGGCCACGGAGGCTGTGAATAGGGGCACATGAGGGTGCTGCAAAGGCGGAGTGAACGGGGTGAATTGGGTGACGGGGTAACGGGGTGACACGGGGCGGCAGAGACGAGAGCGGCGTACGTTGCGGCGCATGGGTGTACTCCATGGCACGAAACGCTCACGAGGGGGCGGTGGAGCCCTGGAGACGTTGAGCGGTAGACGGGGGGGTTGACGGATGATGCGTTGCCCAACCCGATGTGGCGCACCTTGTAAGCGAGCCGTGATGTGACGATAGAATACGAATGCACATTCCCTGCTCCTGCTTTGATGACTTCCTCTTTCGACCGTGGACATGCTGGACATGCTGGACATGCTGGACGGTGCACCGTCCGTGCAGCCGCTATCAACCTCCTCGCATCAGCCCAATATTGCGTTGCGTCTGCCTCCAGATCGCCGTGTAGGTAGGTAAGTAAGTAGGTACTCAGGGCAGGTATGCACATAGCCCCCACGCGACGCACGCACAACAACCTTCACACGCGACGCGGTGCACCCAGAGATCCGTCTAGACCCAGGCTTGGAACCAGCGACACGGGCCTGCTCCATGCTCCCAGCTAGCCACCACGTCCAATGCTTTTCGGAAGTACATCTGCTCCAGATTAGATAGTGATGCCCGTACATTATTACCTCCCGACCGGCCCTGCCTGTTCTGTGCAGGATTGATTGTCTGGTGGTCAGCTCAACAACACCACAATGTCGAGCCGGACCTCTGTCCACGTTCATTCGAACCCAGGCACAAATCCCTTCACAACACCCCTGCGCCAGAGTCGTGCTCCCTCAGTCAGCGAACAAAACACAAGCGGAGCAGTCTCATATGCCTCTCCACCAGACGTGAACGGTACCGTAGTCATCTTCCGTGCTTCGACATCCACTAACATCTCTAGCCTTCCCACAACCGCGGAGGAGGAAGTTCAAGAGTGCACGCCTTGTCCCTGGCGAATATGACGAAAAGCCTTGGGCTGTCACAAAACACCCAAAGCTGAAGTGGGAAAGGGCCATCTTCTACGGGAGCATCGTCCTCGGCATCGCCATTGGCGGCTTCATCTGCTATCGCGCCTATGCCAGTGTGACAAACCACGATGTCAGAGCATGCATGTGACGGGCTGAGGCTACTAGCTAACGTCTTTGTAGTACTGCTTGATTCTTGAAGACGATTTCCAGTCCATCAATAAGGATGTTTGGAACTATGAGATTCAACGAGGGGGCTTTGGGTCAGGCACTTTCGAGTGGACGACCAACGACCCAAAGAACATCTACACGGATGCTGAAGGTCTCCATATCGTGCCGACGCTAACTACAGAAACCACCGATATCACGAGGGATCAACTCATTGATAATCACGTGCTCAATCTGACGGTAAGGCTTCACAGTCTTGTATTTGCTGGACATGGTACTGATATAAATTCCGTTAGACTGATGGGACCTGCACCACAAAAGGCATCGACAACTGTTCTATTCGATCCAACAAGACCGCCGGTACCATTATCAATCCTGTACGCAGTGGCCGTATCTCTACAAAAGGTAAAAAGACCATCACCTTTGGCAAGGTTGAGGTCGTTGCAAAGATGCCTCAAGGAGACTGGCTGTGGCCTGCCATCTGGATGATGCCGGACAACGATACCTATGGTGAATGGCCTCGTTCCGGAGAAATCGATATTGCGGAAAGCAGAGGCAACCACGGCGACAATTACACTAGTGGAGGTAAGCTATCGCCTATCGCACCCGTCTCTGGGTGACTATTACTTACTGTGCATCAAACTAGGGCGAGATTCCATCATTAGCGCATTGCACTGGGGGCCGCTTCCGGAAGTGGACGCTTTTTGGAAGACGAGCGGCCAGCACCAAATCAGACGCACCGACTATTCTAACGCCTACCACACGTTTGGTCTAGAATGGAGCGAGGATTACCTTTTCACCTACATTGACTCCAGACTGCTGGTACGTGGGCTATCTACTGCTCGGCGATGACGCTTTCTAACACAAGAACAGCAAGTCTTCTTCCTCAAGTTCAACAAGCTCATGTGGAACCGTGGTGGGTTCAGTGAAAAGCTGGTGAACAACTCGGCCCTCTACAACCCGTGGGCTTCGACTGGACAGAAGAATACACCTTTCGACAAGTCTTTCTATCTGATTCTGAATGTCGCTGTTGGCGGCACGAACGGCTTCTTCCCTGAAGGTGTGGGCAACAAGCCCTGGGGTAACGCATCGCCCACGGTAAGCGAACACAAGCGCATCACCGATCCTGCAACGCTTGCTAATAACCGCTCAGGCGCCCAAGGAATTCTTCGACAGCATGGCCAATTGGCTCCCGACGTGGGGAGAAGGCGACAAGCGCGGCCTCACGGTCAAATCCGTCAAGATGTGGAGCCAGGGTGCTTGCTAGCGGGTCAACGGTGGCAGTTCCACGGTTGAGGAGGGTCGTTGACAGGTGAAGGACTTGACGGGCGGTATATTGTCGGTTAATAGGGATGGGTTGATCAAGGGGATACATAGTGGATAGAAGGGCACAGCACCGAATATAATCGCAATTAAGACTACAAGCATTCCGAGTTTGGGCCATGATCCGTGGCAATGCCCGACCCGGGACGGATGAGATGTACACCATTGGCGGGAGATGGGCGCTAGGCCTCTTCGGACAAGTTCACCCCAGGACTACCTAGTGCGCACGCACGGCTGAGCTCGATACGACATGGGATGGCATGGAAAGGGAAGGGATGGGAAGGGATGGGAAGGGATGGGATGGCTCAGTGTCACACTGTCACTCACCCGCAATCGAGACCCTCCGTCTCGCCTCATGCAAGTAACCCCAAGCCGCTATTTCCATCCTTCGGATCGCCGATACTTACACCTGGGGTGCTTTTGCTGTGCCGAAGCTTGAAGGCACCCTGCGTAGTCAACAGTCTTCGTATCTGCGCATCATGCAGCTCCGTCATTGGCCTCCTCCGGCTGACAAGGAGCCCCTTCAGCCTATGACTTTATTCGCTCCAAGCCAAACGAACTGCCATTTCAGAGCGTTGGTTCTCACGAGATCCGTACTTCCAATGCTTGCTTGCTCCACAACGGCCGACGGCCGACTCGCCAACCCCATCCCACTGTTTGGCAAGCTTACGGACTGTAAAAACAAATAGTCCCAACCGAGCGATTTCCCGATATGTGTGAAGCGATCCACATTGCCACGAGGGCGCAACTGCGGGTCTTCAGCTCGGTCTTTCGTTTTCTGAAGCCTCTCGTGTGCGGGTCGGCTGATAGCCACCACTACCAATAGTCTCCACGGCCTCCTCCACTGGTTTTTAATGTTTAAGTTGCTCGCGGGACCCCGTTGTTGATCTGCAGCAACCATGCGTCGCTGGACTTCCTCCCCTGGCCGCTCGGCCTTTGTAATTCTTTCCTACGTATGGCTTCTTTCATCCCCAACAACAATCGCTAACAGGATGGCCCTAGATTTATGCGACACTCGCCCAATCACCCGACTGGGAGTATTTGGGATGCTACACGTATGTCTATTTTTGGAGTGAATCTAGGACTGCGACTAATGCGATACAGAGATTCCGTTGGAAGCCGTGCATTGAGCGGTGCCAGTATAACCAGTGGTGACATGACAAACGCTTTCTGTTCGGACTTTTGTACAAAAGGCGGATATAATTTTGCAGGCACCGAGTATTCCCAAGAATGCTGGTGTGGCTACAGGCTCAGCACTACATCCGATAAGACCCCAGATTCAGATTGTAGTTCTGGTTGCACCGGTCCGGAACTTCTTGAATTGCACGACATGAACCCATGCTGAAACATGCAGGTAATTCGACCGAGGCTTGCGGAGGAAGCAATCGATTGACAGTCTACAACAACCCAACCGGTGTCTCTCGAGAGCCTTCTGTAAACCCAGGCGTTGATGGGTACAGAAGTCTAGGATGCTACACGTATGTTTCTTCCGTCCTTTGTAGTTAGGTGGAAAGACAAAGCTAACGTGCAGTTACAGTGATGCCCCAGGTGCAAGGACTCTTGCCACAGAAGTTTCGAACGCTATTCCAGGAGGCTATCAGAACAGCACAGTAGCAAACTGCGTGGCCGCTTGTTCTCAGCTAGATTACTCATATGCTGGTTTAGAGTACTACGGAGAATGCTGTACGTATCCTTCTTTCTTCCCCTACAGATTAAATCGGACGCCACACAACATTCGATGACTAATCGCATATAGGGTGCGGCAATGCGCTTCACGAGGATGCAACGTTGGCATCTAGTCCTTCAAGCTGTAACACCGTGGGTCAACCCTTTTTTTTTCGATCAAGAAACTATCAATATCCCTTTAAAAAAAAGCTTATCTTTGTTCAAGGGCTGACCAAACTAGCTTTGCAACGGAAATGCAACAGAATATTGCGGCGGCGGCAATAGATTGAATCTGTATACAAATCTATCGTTGGCAAGCTCAGCGAGCTCTTCTGTTTCAACCTCCACACAGTTATCCGTATTGTTATCATCTTCGATCGTATCTACTTCATCGGTTCCGGACACGAGCTCATTGGCGACGTCTACTGCACAGTCAATTTCTTCCGCAAATGGAACAGCCACAAGCTCTTCTTCGAGCGATGCAGTCACCCCATCAAGCTCAGTAACCTCGTCAAAAGCCTTGACGTCAACGACTTCCACCTCTTCCAGTGCTAAGCCAAGTATTACTGGGGTTCCTGCAACACTACCGAACGGATGGAACTATAAAGGATGCTGGGTAGACAACGCCAACGGCCGAGTTTTCGCCAATCAAATTCAGGACGCCAACGACATGACTGTCCAGAGGTGCATCGGCAATTGTACAGCTCTTGGGTTCGGTGTGGCAGCTATCGAATATGCATACCAGTGTTTCTGCGGCAATTACCTTCAGAACGGAGCCAAAGCTGCCGCGCAATCTGATTGCAATATGCGTTGTTCGGGTGACGCCACCCAGTTTTGCGGTGCCGGCGACAGATTGAGCGTCTATTCTAACAGCACTGCCAATCTTACAGTATACGCTGTCCCTACTGTACAGAAGACCGACTTGCCAGAAAACTGGGCTTACGTTGGCTGCCTTCATGACGATGCCCCTGGTGGTGTAAGGGCGCTTCCTTATCAACTTATCCTCCAAAACAATAATACAGCAAACAACTGCATCAGTCAGTGTTCCGCTTTCGGATATCCATATGGTGGCCTAGAATATGGAGATGAATGCTATGTAGGTCCATCTTTCTTATGACGATGATAGACTGACCACTTGCAGTGTGGCGATTTGGGCGATATCCAATCAGCGCAGGTCACTAGTGCCCCAGAGTCGGATTGCACGTTTACTTGTTCCGGGAACGCTACGACGTTCTGCGGTGGAGCTCGTCGTTTGTCACTGTACAACTGGACGGGACCAAATCTTGCCAAATGGAATTATGCCAGCGGTAATGCTGCTGGGGCGTACCAGTTCCTGATCGGAGGTGTAGTTGTTCCTCTTATTACGCACGCTGCACGCAATGGAAAAGTCACTTTCCTTGAGAAGGCGGGAACCGGCCCGCCAAATTCAACTGGTGCTTACGAACTCGATGTTGCGCAACTCAATAATTTCGGGAAAGCATGGAGACCAATGCACGTCAAGACAGACGTATTCTGCTCGGCTTCAATCACCTTGCCAGACAAAGTAGGGCGCCAACTCAACGTCGGTGGCTGGGCTTTGGATGCTACCTTTGGTGTCCGACTTTATTGGCCCGATGGTACTCCAGGCGTCTGGGGCAAAAATGACTGGCAGGAGAACGTAAAAGTCCTGAAGCTCCAAAACGGAAGATGGTATCCCACTGCAATGATCATGGCAAACGGCACCATACTGGTCGTCGGTGGCGAAGAAGGATCGAATGGGAGGGCAGTCCCTACGTTAGAGATCTTACCTACACAAGGGCCTGTGTTGTATGCTGAATATCTGAACCGCACGGATCCTAACAACCTCTACCCTTACTTGGCAGTACTTCCCAGCGGTGGTATTTTCATTCAGTACTACAACGAAGCCGCTATTCTCGACGAAGTCACCTTGCAGGTGAAAAAGCGGCTACCAAACGTTCCTGCGGCCGTGAATAGACCAGACGGTGGAAGGACGTATCCCAATGAGGGCACTGCTGTGTTGTTGCCACAGTATGCTCCGTATACAGATCCCCTCAAGGTGCTCATATGCGGTGGCTCGACTCCTTATCAAGGCAATGCTCTCGATAACTGCGTGACTATCGCTCCAGATGTACCAAATGCTAATTGGACACTGGAACGGATGGTAAGCTCTCTTTACTCTGTATTTCGTTCAAGTCTAATTTCTACAGCCTTCCAAACGAGTCTTGTCCTGTATGGCTGCGCTTCCGGACGGCACCTACCTCATTCTCAACGGCGCGCACCAGGGTCAAGCAGGCTTCGGGCTAGCCGTCGATCCCAACTTCAACGCTGTACTCTATGAACCCTTACGCCCACTCCACAATCGCTTCACAGTGCTAGCGAATACTACCGTTGCGCGCATGTACCACTCGGAAGCGATTCTCATGGATGATGGACGCGTTCTCGTTTCTGGCTCAGATCCCGAAGATAAACGCTTTCCGCAAGAGTACAGGGTCGAGGTCTTCATTCCACCATACCTTATGGGTAACCCTGTGCAACCGGTGGTCACGATTACTGCTGGCCAATCAGACTGGGCTTACAGCGGGTCTTACACATTCAGCGTTGACCAGGCAGTGGCCAAGGTGTCGCTGCTTGGTGTTGGCGGAAGCACGCATGGAAACAGCATGGGACAGAGGACAATCTTCCCAGCGTTCACGTGCTCGGGAGCCAGCTGTACGGTCACAGCGCCACCAGACGCGCATACTTGTCCGCCGGGCTGGTTCCAGCTGTTTGCTCTCAATGCCCAGGGTGTGCCGAGCAAGGCGGTGTGGGTGAGAATCGGGGGTGATCCAGCGCAGTTGGGCAATTGGCCTCAGCAAGGAGGCTTCAATCTTCCAGGAGTATGAACACGGGAGGGATGGGGTTTCTTTTGTTTTCCAAGGGAAGAGATTGGATCCAAAGTCTTGGTAATAATTTTTCGGCTCGGTTCGTACATCTGTGCGAATAATGTTTTGTGTTTGATATACAGCCAGCAAAGTCGTTGCTCAAATACAAATGAGAATGTTTTTCCTTCACAACAATTTTCACCACCGTAAATATCCGTGTTCCTCCAGATGCGTCCCCTGGGCGGTTGACAACTGCAACTTAGATTTCACATCCCTTTTCCTTCTTCCTGGTGGTCACAATAAGGCTGAAAATTCCTGACGCCATGGCGCCAATGCTGGAGCATAAAATGCCAGCTATGGCGCTCATTCTCGGCACCCAAGGTCTGCCGGCGGTTTGTGGCTTGATGAGTGATGTCCTCGTCCGAATGCCGAGTGTTAGCTATTCGGTCCCTGCGAATACGAGACGCAGGAACCAGGGCCGGCTCAGCTACACCGCGCGAGAAGTCATTCACCGCTACATGTATCTGCAAGAGGCTCACGATGGCGCCAGGGCAGCCGAAGAGGCGTAAGCCCCTCCAAGCTCCCCACGTTGCTGCCTTGGAACCTTGAATCAGATACCGTCTCAGCTCCACATACCTACCCAACGTGAAATGCGACAGCCGCAATACGAGCCTCCACTCCGCCAAGTCCGCCTACGACTACCCGCCTTTTCTCGGCCTTGATTTTTCTTACCTGCATACACACATGCCGTGCAGAATCGATACTTTGCGACATGTTTTTCAATACTCGCCCATGCACGAGTGAGACGCTGATTAGCCGCGACCACCGGTCAAGATAAGCACATGGCTGCAATAACACCAAGAGGGCTAGCATGCAGCATGCAAATATCAGGCGCAGAATCGACACCGTACACACATCCCGCGTTCGACGCAAAGCCACTGTAGTGACATGGGGGTTTTGTTTTGGGTGGAGGATACGAATGGGGTGGTGAATTGGGAGTTTTGCGCGACGTCTGGACGGATGGATCGCTACTTTCAAGACGGATGGAAGAGTCGCGCATTCGTGCTCCCACAAAGGTATAGTCTAGTATCTTTTACCTTTCACGTGCTGGTCTTTTGGGGTCACTTTAGCGCTTGGGCCTAGCACTAAACAACGCTTCCTCAGCTCGTATTTGCGACATGCTATGGGCGAAGGAAGGAACTGTACTTTGTATAGCTTGCATTAGCACTTATATCACAAGATTCTAACGGTATTAAGAGCATGGGCCCGCGGAGAAATCATTGTTGTGGGCACTGTCTTATCCTCCATCACACATGTCCACTCGCTCCGTACCCAACAGACTGTTGATTGAGGTACACAATCATGTAGTCATTGTTCACAGCTCAAGGCTATGAGTGCATCTAACCTTAATTTTATCATGTCCCTTCATCGCCACTACAGACCTGAAGTATAAACAAGAGCATGCTTTGTAAGGCAGTCACGACCTACACTATCTCCTCCATCATTCGCTTCCATACTTCATATATCTTTTTATAACATCTGAAAACTCTCATATTATCTGAGTCTTCCTTACAAGCGTATATCTTGCCTCGAGAGATATATTCACATATTGTGTAGTCGGTTAGTGAAGGTGTACACTTCTGTGGTGATCTTTACTACTATGCACTTTAATACATTTCCTAAGCTGTCAATCCTAGTGCTACATCACAAAGCATTGCTTTTAATAGTCATCTTGGGGATGTTTTGCCTAACTTGCTCTGTTATACGAAAGTGTGTGTTATCCTGATGCTTCGTTCTCAGTGTCGACAGGTTAGACGCAGCAGGTTTCTTTGATACTTGTTCTTATGACAGGCCTTATCTGAACTGGTTTCTGAGCCAACGAAAGAACTGTGCATCGAACTTATGATGATAAAAGCTGCATTGTAACAGAAGTCTCTGCCGACTAGATATCTTCCACTTGACTCTTTCGGCCTGACTTCCATCCTCTTCGAAGAACATCTCGGCCAGAACTTTTTTTTAAAAAAATGCTGTTGTTTGCCCATGAATGACTGGAATCCACAATAATATAACCATGGCCTCAGGAAAAAACGGAAAAGAAGAAGACATTGGCATTAGTTGAATCAACATGTTTCAGCCTTTTTCGTGTTTTTTTTTGTATTCCAACGGCAGTAATGTTTTTCCTTCTCCTTGAGTTACCTGATGTAAGCTCCTTTATAGAAATATAGGTATCATGTCTCGATGCGGTAACCATCGTTCACGAAACCTTGTGAGAGGGTTTCCAACTCGTTCTACCACTCGGTACGCATAAGGGGCAACCATTTCTAGAAGCCATATAGCAGGGAGGGGGGGGTTTTTTTTTTGAATACACGCCCAGTTAACCGGTAGTAAATTCATCAGAACACCTGTGCCAATGGCATTTTCTGGCACTTTGGAGGGTTTTGTGTAGCTTCTGAGAGAAATTTAACTCGTACTGCTGTTAGTTACACAGGGCCTATCTATCGTATCGATCTTCAACTATTAATGGAAAGGAGACGATTATCCCAGAGCCCTAATGTCGATCTATTACTCTATCTTCAAGCTATGAATGAGAGACTAGCTTCCGTTATCTTAGACCTCAGCTTATGGATATATAGAGTCAGGCTTGATAACTATCGACTGATAGGAGGTAGCATAACATTAACAGCTGCCTCTGTTTTTCTACCAATAGCTCATTCAATCTAGTAGAACTATTGTATAAGCATTCATCATTATCTAAAACTTGAGGTAATTATTCGTGTTAGCTTTGTCATGGGCAAGAAGGATGCTGGCTTGTAAGCCTACAGGTGGAGAAATCTACTTCAAATTTTGAAATTAGTTTCTCGTGCAGACATAGGTACAGCAGATTCTACAATCGATTGTTACTCAATACAATAGATGAATTGAAGGAAGAATCACCTGGAACATTGAATAGGAGGGGAAAAGATGTACTTATCCTTACAATTCCCTTTCTGTGTGGTCAGGCTTCCATTCAATCACTCAATCAAGTTTGGTGCGAGGAACAACTCTATCTCGCTCGAAATATAACCATGCATCAGACTATGTAACCAAATAACACCCTTTCATCTAGAGCAGGGTGCACTCTTAGGCGTTACGTTCCAATGTGAAGGTTATTACAACCTTCTGCTAAACACTGATCCTTCACTACCCATGAGAATTCTGATAGCATTATACAAATTTAAAAGCAATAATAAATACTGCAGGAAGTTTATTTCTAGCAACGTTTTGCATCGGAGAAGAGTCCATGTATCAAGTGTGGGGCTACTTAGTGACTAGTCATGATTAAATGTAGATGTGGGCAAAAAGAGTCATTCGATAACGAAAAAAACATACAACAGCGGGGATTCGCTAGTGGTCACCCACCTAACTACTAATCCGCCGGTACACTGCTTATATATGGCTGAGCGGACGGGAAGCCTAGTTTTCAATGTCCTATGGTCGTATGTGAAAGAATGGGATCGTTACATGCTCTTATTCACGGTTTGAGAATCAGCAAACAGCTTCAACAACACATAGACGCTTTATCAATTGAGAAGAATACCACGCTCATGTAGAGTTAATAAAAAAGCTTCTTAAATGAGCTGCATGGACTATGGCTTTATGGTAGTACCGTAATCTAAGTTCTGAAAGAGCGAAACTTACTCAATAGTTTAACTATAATTTTCAGAGCCACGAGACAGCTCTAGATATAGGCGTTGATTAGCATTTTGATCATTCATTGCAGAAACTTATCGTCTCTAGTGTTTCTATAATCCGATCGTTGGATCTGTTGGACTTTCTCAGAAAATCTTGGGAAAAACTGAGTAATGGTCTCAGCATCACCGAGAGATCATAGTCCAATAGGGCGATGGAATGAACGTGATCCTCTCTCACGGAGTGGCTATTAGTGGATTCTTCCCTTTCATGGTGGAAAGTCGTTGCTGAGCGGACTTGTGAATAACATATTTATGGGAGTGCCAAGCCCCTTGGTAAAGGTCTGGCACTGGGCTCATCCTTGTATATCGCTTGTGAGCAAAGAAATCTTTACATCTTTTCATGTCGGACTAAAGTGCACCCCTATTCTAAGTTGCCCAGTCAGCCTGGCTCTGGTCGGATTCCCGGCCGATCGGTTTTCATGTAGATTGTATTCCTCAGATCGCCCAAGTCGTATGTTATCTCAAGCTTCCTATTGTCCCCCTAGGAACTAAGATCTTGCTGGCAGAAGAATTGGTCCTTGATAGCCGACTCGAGACCCCTATAACAAGGTATGTTGTATCTCGTTGAGTTGTGAAGACATCATTGCTGCCAATAGTACACTTATCGACAAATATATAGCCAATCTGGTACCCGGATTGGCAGGTTGGGACAGCAAATATTTGTTACTGTATCGTGGCTTTCGTTCTGTTCTCAAATCTCTGGATTGATCAATGAGATGTGGGTTTTATCAGAGGTCATGTTGAAGCCTTTGTGGAGAGAATCACTCTTCAGTCATAGGTGGATTTTCCTGACGGCAGCGATAGCCACAATGCTTGAACAAGAAAACGCTAGTTAGAGCTGTCCGACTTAGCCTGCAACGTTTTCGAAAGCTCATAGACGGCGCTGCCGGCATTTAGACGGCTTATGCATTTTGCCAGGACCCTCCGTGTCTTCATAGTATCTCGAACCAGGTAAACAGGCGAGAGGTTGTGCGTCTAGTCATGCTTGTATATGCATCGATCTTGTCGAGAATGAAACCAAAGGAAAGGATCCGTCCGTCTTGCATTCAAGAGCTTCGCTTGCATACGAGCGCGCTAAAAGCTCATCACTTCTGCGTACACCCACAGTCCATATGACCATTGTAAGTGCTGACCGTTCCAAAAGTCATTAATGTGTTAGAGGTTGTTGTCATCTTCGTTGGTTGTAATGTCCCATCTGCCGTGTGATTTTCAAAGCTAGGATATCCGTAGCCTGGTGTAGGCCCTTGATGGCAGTAATTTTGTCGAAAGTATATGTTGTAGGATCATTTCCGGGGCAAAAAAACAAAGGTATCGTAAAGTATAGAGTTGCACTCGCGAGTTCTGAACGTGGCGGTAGGAATAGATCTGTACCAGATCAACAACACACTATGGACTGTATGGCTCACCACTTCTTGTAGGAGCTGAACCCGCTCGTTCAGCCATGAGGATAGACAAGACAGATATGCTTCTATCTGCGTCCAAGAACATCCTAGATGATCATGAAACCGCTACCGGTCTTGTCTGTCTTGCCAACTCAGCAGTCCTGTAGTACGCCGATGTATATATGTAAAAGCAGACGCGTTCATGTCTGCTCCTACCCTCAGGTGTCCGGATCGAGTTCTCCAGCGACTGTGTACAGCTTAACCCAAGTATGTATGCTTTCGCTTGATTATTGCGCTTTTGGTGATTCTTAAGACGTAGAAGGAAATGCTGGTTGTCTGTATTAGGTGTAGGTACTAAACTTCTCTGGAAACGCCTTTGCCGCGTCGACGATAATGAACAATGAGCGCTCGATCAATAGAAATCGTTAATACTGGGCAATAACGGAGTGTTATGCACCATTTAATTGTTGCAGATCAAGTATTTGACACTTTCGAGCGAAAGGGAGCTACGGAGTTGAATATCGGGGGAAGGGGGGGCTTGACATATATGACCTTGGAGATATGTGTACAGCATGCTGGATGAGGGTGATGTGTTGCAAGGGCACTGGTGGAGCCGGTGCTCTTCCCTGGAGAGATCCTTTCTGGTATGGGATCCCCAATTCTTTACATTGGTGTCTGATTGGCAAAAAAAGGAGAAGGAAAAGCTCCTTAGGCTGACATTATCATGAAAGCCGAGGGACTGTGTCTAGCGGCGGTTCGGGACGATACTTCCCTAGTTGCGGTGATGGAAAGATAGCCGTGAACTATACTTAATGTTAATATCCTGGTATCGAAGCGCTTCATTGCAAATCGTTCCTGAGACTATGCTAGGATACTGTGAGGGTAACACCTAAATGTAGAAATTGATCACAAAAGGCAACCTACTCACACCACGCAGTCGAATTCGTCCTGCTTAAGCTTTCTAAGCCCAAATAATGATTACGTCCTTCCGAAAAGACCCAAGCAATCTTACTTCATGAAATTGCCAGTCTTCATCGCAATGAATCCTGCTAGGTCTATCCAAGCCGAAAGCGTCCTTGCTGGAGTGGCGCAGTGGAACGATAATCACAATCGGGTCCACCTGACAATCTCAGCAGGGAAGACTTTGCGGTGCGGGCTACAAGGACATCAAGATCTTTGATGATGCTAAGTGCGTTAGCGCGCCTCTAGCGCACCGGCGCGGAAACATGAGACAAGTGAAAAGCCTCTGATTGGTGGAGAAAACGCCACGTGACTGTAATCACGCCCAGGTGCCCACAAACAGCCCTGCGGCACTCCTACGCTTACTGCATCTCAGGTACATACAGTCCATTCCACCGTACGAGATTCCCGCCCGCAAGTATTGGACAGGTGAAATTAGCAACCCCTCAGAGATTATCCCTCAATTTTGATATCTCAGTGGTGCACAGCTATGTGCAATTACTCGACTGTAACTAGGTAAAATATTTCGCATGTCTCATGAAGTAGGCTGCAGCAAATAAAAACATGAACATATATGGAAAACTTGCACTGCAGCATGAACTTCGGACGTTTCATTCGACTGCGCGATGCTAGACAGGGCTTGATGGGCTTCGATGTCGATGTTTCATGTCTAGCCACAGTCATCCATGATTCGGTCATCCGGATCTCGAACATTCGGAGCCCTGAGCACATGCATCGAAGCGAAATCCATAGACCTCGGACGAGAAGACAAGCAATCAAACTCTCCCCAGGCGAAGTCCTTGTGCGGGAGCTAGTGGTAGCCGCCATTCCCAGCCCTTAATTATCGGTCTATTTTCCAACCTAGACCGGGGTCAGCCTAATCATAACAAGCATCTGGCGCCGTTCCAAGATGACAGTTGCAGACAAGCGCTACGTGAAGCCCCAGTTCCCGCATTCCCTAGTACCGAGATTGCTGGTTCCAGAAGCTCAGGCACAATATCTCAGGCCATTCACCGCCAGCATGACATGGAGGTATATAAGACGCCCATGGCATCTGGCCTAGAGAGACAAGCTTGAAGCTGACATTCGTTTTTTACCCCACGCTCTTTAGCAACTTGTCACTCTTTTTGATTCTCGCGTGTTCAGTTTTAGAACCCTCTATTCGCTTCACCGACTATCTCATTTAAAAATCAACCTCAACCACAAGCAAGAATGAAGACCTCTACGTTCCTCGCCATCGCCGCTGCTGGCAAGCTTGCCGCTGCCCACGCTACCTTCCAGGAGATGCTTGTCAATGGCAAGTCCCAGGGTGCTACCGGTGTTCGTGGTACCTCCAACGCGAACTCCCCTATCTACTCCAACGCTCAGGAACTTGGATCGGACATGATGATTTGCAAGGGAGGAGCCAAGGTTGCCGGCTCAGTTAAGGTCGCCTCCGGTGACAAGCTCACTCTTCAGTGGCACCACAACAACCCTGCCTCTCCCGGTGATTCTGAGGATCCCATTGCTGAGGTATGGTTACTTCTGAATAGTAGCATCATGTACAAAGCTGATTCGTCGTAGTCTCACCACGGTCCTATCATGGTCTGGGTCGCGAAGGCTAGCACCGAGGGCAAGGGTAACGCCTGGGTCAAGATCCAGGAGGAAGGTTTGAGCGGCGGCAAGTGGGCTGTCGATAACTTCCGCAGCAAGGCTGGCAAGATCGATGTTACCGTTCCCGACCTGGCCGCTGGCGACTATCTTGTCCGCTCTGAGATCATTGCCCTTCACGAGGGTATGGACGTGGGCAAGGCTCAATTCTACAACGGTTGCGGTCAGATCACCGTCACCTCGTCTGGCAGCAAGAGCATTACCAACGGTGTGAACATCCAGTCCGTCTACAAGCCTGATGACCAGGGTGTTCACTTCAACATCTACGGCGGTGCTACTTCGTACCCCATCCCCGGCCCCAAGGTCAACGCAGGCTTCGGTGCCGGTGCCGCCACCCCTGCCACCCCTGCCACCCCGTCCAAGGAGGCTAACGTTTCCGCTGCTCCCACATCCACCAAGGTTGTTGCTCCTAAGCCCACTACTCTTGCGACTGCCATCAAGACCACTGCCGGTGGCTACGCCACTCCTTCCAAGGCTCCCAGCGCTGGCTCTGTCGCTAAGTGGGGTCAGTGTGGTGGACAGGGTTACACTGGTGCCACTGGCTGCGTCTCTGGCAGCACTTGCAAGGTGCAGAACCCCTACTACTCTCAGTGCCTCTAAGCACCTCGAAATTTGTTGAGGTACGAGAGCGTACGCTGCCTTTTTAAATGGCGCCTCCTTCGCGCATGCTGCGACATGCTCCGAGGGCTTAAATTCTTGTGTATATATTTTAAATGTGTAGTCATCAATTATGAAAGGACTTAAGCCTCCTTCAGCCTAACATGTCTTCTTCATACCCTGTCTTCTTGTACGTGATATATCTCCGGTCTTCCTAATTTAATGTTCTATGGCTCAATAGAGTGTTGTTTTAGTCATTAGCAACATTGCATATTAGCGACCAGTGACAGTGAAGCGGCTAGGTTACCAAGCAAGGCTTATCAATGCAAATACTAGACCATGGTGTCCATAAAAACTTTAGATTTTGTTAAATATGATTATGTCTTCAATGAGTGCATTTCTTAAGTCTGAGGTGTTCCCCGATTTCTGAGCGCGGAGGGTTTCCGCTTACTTTATCAACCCTTTTAGTAATCCCTACTGAATGTTTCACAGCGGCTCAATTTCCCAATTCCATCCACGGGTATATGTTGGTCGCTCTGTACACTTTGGTTGAGACTCCATTGTATGCAATCATGGAGTCATCATCTATTTCAACAATATTAAAACGCACTGTTGAGTTTCTCCTAAGCGAGTCTCGTAATCCGGGAACGAGACATCTCCTTCACTGCCTCGATGGTCATAGTTCTTCGACACAGTTGCAGCTCATGAGACAGCTTCTTTGTGTCCGCGTACCATACCCCGAGTTACCCGAAGATGTTCTCCAGGACATAGAGGATATTCTATTCCATGAACGCAATCGCCGTGTTCAAATGCCTGTAAGTTTACCAGCTCCAAACGATGAAGGTTACCGTATGTTAATCATCTACTGCTGCTCTTTAGATCAGTGGCATTCCATGTGTGGCCGTCGTTCCCCGAGGAAATGATCGTCCGCCCACGAACATACGATTGTGGAGAGGCGACATTACTACACTCGCGCCTGGTACGACTGCAATCGTTAATGCCGCGAATACACAGATGCTAGGCTGTTTCCAGCCGATGCACAGATGCATAGACAATGTCATTCACTCGTGGGCCGGTCCGCGTTTGCGACAGACATGTTCGGAAATTGCTTCGGCGAGACGGTATCAGGACGCATTGCCCGTTGGGGACGCCGTAACGACCCAAGCATACTGCTTACCATGTGATTATGTGATCCACACTGTTGGACCTCAGCTTGGCGAAGGCTCCAAGCCAAATATTTTGGAGAAACAACAGCTCAGTCAATGCTACTATTCCGTGCTGGATGAAGTGGATCGCCTACCCGACTGCGTGGAAGGGAAGAGTGTGGCTTTATGTGGCATATCCACGGGTTTGTTCGCGTTTCCAACGAAGACTGCAGCGAGGATTGCAGTTGACACAGTTGCGGCTTGGCTCGCTCATCATCCGGACGCCATAATTTCGGATGTTGTCTTTGTTACTTACACCGAGGATGACCTAGAGATATATACCGGCCTTTTCAAGGAAGCCCGTGCTAGTTGGGAGTTTCCCATGGAAAACCGCTTAAAAATTCTATCCCTTACTACTCCAACAATTCAGAAGGCTCGTACCTGGCTCCTTGAAGCCGACGCCATCATTGTCAGTGCAGGCGCGGGTTTCTCTGCTGCGGACGGACTTGACTATACCTCACGTACACTATTCCGAAAGCATTTCCCGGCATTTCTACAGTACGATATTGAACGCCTATATGACGTCTTTGGCTTCACCGATTGGCCATCGGAGCGAGTCAAATGGGCATACTACTTCACCCATCTCAATTTGGTGTCAACCTGGCCACGGTCTGAACTGTATCGGCAACTTATTGAGTGGCTGGATAAGTATGGTGATAATGCGCATGTGAGAACCTCGAACGCGGACGGATTCTTTATAGCGAACGGTTGGAGTGAGACAAGGTTGTCTACACCACAGGGGCGATACGAGTTCCTTCAATGTGTTGCAAATTGCACACCAGACTCATACCAAGAGTCACGAGAGTTTCTTGAAAAGGCCCTCGCTGTTCTTGACCCTACCACGCAAGTACTCAAGGACGATTCCGCTATTCCTAAATGTAAGAGCTGTGGTGGAGACATGTTCATATGTGTGCGTGCGGCTGATTGGTTCAATGAGAGGCCATACACAAAAGGCGAAACGCGTTGGAGGAGGTTCCGTGAGGGGGTTCTCAGCGGCGAGAAAGGCAACACAGTGATTCTTGAGCTGGGCGTGGGGATGAACACCCCGAGTGTGCTAAAGTGGCCCAATGAGGATCTTGTCCGACAAGGTGAGGGTAGGATCAAACTTGTTCGGATGGCAGTTGGAAGTCATGCAGAAGTACCGTGGGAGCTCGAAGAAAAGGGTCTGGCAACGAGTGTCGATGGGGATATCAGCATAGCGCTTTCTCAAGTACTTCCAGGGCGACGCTCATAGCTCCGGAACAGATGGGAAACGGCAGCATTGGAGCAGCCAAACAACCCTCGGTTGTATATTCGCTGGTTGTAGCAGCAAGCTAGGAGTTGATAGCAGAAATTGAATTCAGAGCGTTTGGTCCCTTCGTGTGAAGAGGCACCCGCGCATGAAGTCACGTCACGTGGTGTTTGTGGTCCGTGCAGCTTCCGACGCCGACAGTTGACAGGCGACTGCAACGCGAGCTTTACAGCTCCATCACTCAGTATCACCGCCTGTCGCACTTTCGGATTCCCTGAAAAGTATCGGAACCCTCCTCAGCATCTACCTCGGATCTTACAGAAGATACATCGAGCTTCGCACAACCTCGTCGCAACCCCGCCACCATGTCGAGCGGGCAGGTGTTGAAGGCCGAGAAGGACTTCACGAAAGAGGCTGACAAGGTGATTCCAGAGGCGGAGAAGCTTGGATCTGTATGTGCGAACTATGAACGATAGAGACCGTACTGACAGGTAATATAGAGCAACCCCCAGGCGGCCATCGAGAAGTTACTTCTGCTAGAGAAGCAGGCCCGGCAGGTATGATCACATGGACAATTCGGCGCAAAGACGGAATACTAACAGAAAAAAGGCCTCTGACCTTGCATCGACATCCCGAGTCCTCATAGCCATCTGTTCCATAGCCAAGAATGCCGGCGACTGGAGTCTTCTCAATGAGCAGGTGCTGCTGCTCTCCAAGAAACATGGCCAGCTGAAGCAGGCTACGACCAAGATGGTGCAGACGGTGATGGGCTTCTTGGATGACACGCCTAATCTCGAGACAAAGCTCTCGGTTATCGAGACGTTGAGGACCGTTACGGAGGGGAAGGTGCGTGATGCACATATTCTTGAGACCCGGGGCAGAGCTGATGTCTTCCAATAGATCTTTGTCGAGGTCGAGCGAGCTAGGATCACACGTATACTCTCCAACATCAAGAAGGAGCAGGGCGATATCAATGCGGCTACGGACATTCTGTGCGAGTTGCAGGTTGAGACGTTCGGTTCCATGACCCGTCGCGAAAAGACCGAGTTCATCCTACAACAGGTGTCGCTGTGTATACAGAAGGGTGATTGGACACAGGCGGGCATTCTTTCGCGAAAAATCAGCACACGCTATTTCACGCGCAAGCCGAAGAAGTCGCCTGAGCAGCTGGAAAAGGAGCAGAAGGAGCGGGAAGAGAAGGAGAAGAACCGGAGTGCCGACGACCCTCCGATCGAACCCGAGGACGACGTGACGGACCTGAAGCTTCGGTACTACGAACAGCAGATCACATTGGCCAAGCACGAGGACAAGTATCTTGATGCTTGCAAGCATTACCGGCAGGTCCTGGATACTGAGGCGGTGGAGGAGGATCCGAACAAGCTGAAGGCTGTAAGTGATGCACCTCTTTACTGTTTGGCACTCCTGACAATCGCAGATACTCCAGCGCGTCATCTACTTCATCATCCTCGCACCCTACGACAACGAACAGTCTGACTTGATCCACCGTATTCAACGAGATTCGCGTAATTCGGTGATTCCGCAAGATGCGCAGCTAGTCAAGCTCTTTACTGTTCCTGAGCTGATGCGCTGGCCGATGGTTGCGAAGCAGTTCGGTCCTCACCTCACAGAGTCGGATGTGTTTGATGCCGAAGCAGACGATTCGGACGACCCGAAGGCTCACAAGAGGTGGCAGGATCTACGCAAGCGAGTGATCGAGCATAACGTGCGCGTGGTGGCCAAGTACTACACTCGCATCCAAATCCCCCGGTTAACAGAGCTTCTGGACCTGACTGAGGATGAGACGGAGAAGTACATCAGCGAGCTCGTAACGGCAAAGACTATATTTGCCAAGATCGACCGACCAGCACGAATTGTCAGCTTCGCGAAACCTAGAGACGCCGACGATGTGCTGAATGAATGGAGTGGAAACATGAAGAGCTTGCTTGGACTCCTCGAGCGTATCGATCACTTGATCACGAAAGAAGAGATGATGGCACGCATCCAGGGCGCGAAGCTTGACAAGAGCAACAAGCTTGCGAAGGGCAAAGCTTAGATGAAGTTGTGTGAACTTGCATATGTGAACAAGCTCGGGTAAGGATCATGATTAGTCTAGACATAGGTGAGCCTTTACGGTACCGGCTCGCGCATACACTGCGCATGTAATATAGACGTCCGAACACGTGTGGTCTATCCTCTATATGCAACGCCATGCTTGAAACAAACAAACCTCAAGAATACGACGCAGACCTAGAATGGCATGTCCATATCCTCTACACTCTCTTCTTGCTTCTCTCCGTGCTCTGCTTTATGAAGCACTTCCTTGATGAAACCGACCAGTGCCGCAACATACGTTTTCTGTGTGGTCAAAAAGTGCCCACCAGGATGATATACAACCCGACCCTCGCTCTCTTCGCAATGATCTACTAAAGCCAAGCTCCTCGCCTCCTCTACCACCGTGTCTAGAGTGCCGATGAAGTGCAACATCGGTGTCTTGATTTTTGGCTCGTAGAAACCACGATACAAGTCCACACCCCGCGCCGCGAAGCCCGAATAACTGACCGCAAACTTGAGCGGCGGGTGTATCGTGTCCTCGATGTAGCCCGTATCTGCTTCGAAACTCTGGGGATAAGACATGCCACCGTCCTTATACAGTGCCTCGAATGCTTTCCGGCGGTCTGGTTCCAAAAGCGAAGCGAGCATCGCAGCCATGGCACCACCCTGGGAGAACCCAATTACCCCATCAAACGGCCCCTCTTCCTTCAGTACCGAGGCCAGCTTCTCCAGCCCCAACTCTATGCCCTCGTACCGGTACGGCTCGCCATCGCCCTTCCGCCTCCACCACGCCCAAGCATCGGTCTCCTCTTCCTCGCCGTTTTCCTTGGCCTCGTTGCTCGTAGGAAAGGGAATGTCTGCATGCGCTAATCTGATGGGCGCCGTGGGGAACGAGAACGTGATCCCGGCGGGGAAGGCTTTCTGGAGGTTCTTCTTCAGGGCGCGCGTTTTAGCGTGGAAGTTTGGACCGGATTGTGTGAAGCCGTGGACCATCAGGATTTTGATGGGGCGCGAGGGGGGCGGAGCTGCGGCCATTTTGCGCAGACGGTGGAGGGTGAGAAAGTTGGGTGGGAAGAGGTGGCGGTAGCGGGGCAGGAGCATAGAGTGTCGGGGGGTAGATGTTGGTGTAGGGTTGATTGATAGGAATCGGAATTCGGAATGATAAAGCGTGGTGCTTGCGTCATGGGTAGTTCGGACGTCTAAGCGATACTTTATCATCGTCCTTTTCGTAAAGTCTTGAACCCTACCAATTTGACGTACTATTTTCTCCGTTACATAGCTTCTACGGGAGTACTTGCTTTATCTTAAGCCCGTAGATATAAAATGTCTTGCTGAATGTAGAGCTCAAGGGCAAGATACACATTCATAGTACATCCCAGTTTCGCGATAGCCAGGGATTTCCTTGGGTTCCAACAAACATGAGTTGCATCTCCAAGTTCGGTAGAGTTTCCATATTCTCACATTGGGGAACGCTACAGATACTATCTATCTCAAGTTCATCCAATCCTCTCAACTTCCCAAGTTGTCCCTCGAACACTGACGGAGGCTTGTGTGATGGCATGATTACTATTGCACCACTTGTCACCGTGTAAAGATCGTTGATTTTCAAACTAAGGCTTTATCACAGTTAGATACCGATATGTATCAACAGGAATGAACAATATGAAGCATGAGTAGCTTATTTCAAGTACTGGGCTTTTGTTGATCGAGTTGATATCTAAAGGGGGAGTGGGTGTACGAACCATGAGCCTGAACTAATTATTTTTGCAGTGTGGCTCCTTAAGACCGATGGTACTGACCATTCTACATGTTGGACATATCTCAATTCACATCTGCTTTCGTAAAATTGTTCTAGATGCAGGGTAACAAGACCACATCCACATACCAAACCAAAGCTTCAAAAAGCGTTGACTGATTATCTTGGATCATCGGATCTTAGCTAGACATAAATACTGATACTTGATCAGATGTTACCCGTCCTAAATTACATTGTTACCTTCAAGAGACTCTGGCATGGTCAGCAATATACCATAGCCCTTAGTAATCCGAGTTTCCCAACAAAGGAGTTTTTATATTCACAAGTTAAATCAGAGCAGCTATGATAGGCCGTTGTTCAATTTACGCCGTGTGATTCAAGGGCAATTGAAGTCCAAGTCTCGACAATGCATTATGCAATCTACTAGGTTGATTAACCAATAAATAGTAGTATGTAATCGATATTGTTCCGACTTTTGCGTCTGAACTACATCTATAGCGCTTTTGTAAACTTCTACCCTCGTTGGTTATAGAGTGCGTGCAACGATCGCGGTGATCAACCCAAGAGCGCACTGTCAACCTACTTAAATGAAGACCTTAGCTGTAGTCCAACATGTAGCAAGCCCCAATATCCAGGCGTATTTCCCACGAACTTGTTTGAATAAGTGAGTTCAAGTAAGATAGTAATGCAGTCACGTTACTATTGGAGTGTTGGACCCCTCTTAGATGGGTAGTGACCAAGCTTTGTCTCAAACGGGGAGAAGCAGGGCAAGGGAACATACTCATGCAGTGCTTCCAATGCTTGATCGCCCCTGTATCTCACCATTACAATAGCTCCTAATGAATGCTTGTTTGACTTTCATTTTCGTCCAACATGAAAAAAGGGTCAGAATACCAAAGAGCCATGCTTTTGCCCAACGATATGGAAGCGGAAGAAAATGGAAAAAACCGTCCCAAAGTAGAGAATGTACCCTTACCGACCCGTCGAGCGTGGCCATATAGTCCCAAGCAAATACCGTTACACACCTGACCAATATATACATCAGACAATCGTATCGTACCCATTCCCCTCCAGGTTCAACTCTCAAGAAAGTCGTAACCAGGTCCCGTCTATTTGTTCTCCCGCAGATTCTTCAACTCCGCCGTCTTCTCCTTGACCATATCGGTCAGACTCTCCCCCTCTTTCCGTACACCCTTTGCCAGACGCTCCTTCCACGCTTTCTCTTCCTCGTCCCGCATTTCCAGCTCCCTCAACCACCTCTCCCGCCTATCCATTCTCTCCTTCTCGGCCTTCATCTTCTCATGCTCCTTGCGCTTCACGCGGTCCTCCTGCCAGTACATGTTTCCTGCGACGAGTACGGCGATGGTGAAGGCCTGGGCGTATAAACGGCGGCGGAAGAAGGTGTTGGTCATCTTGTGGTCGCCTTTGCGCATGGAGCGGGTAGCGCCGACAATGGCCCAGACGGTGACGGCGCAGCCGAGAGGGATGAGGGGTTCTTCGCGCAGGCGGCGCCCGATCTTCTCGAGGCGGTTTTCATTGTAGAAATCCCTGAAGGGAAATTAGTCACGAGATATGCAGAAGCAAGCATTGAGGAGAAACATACTCGTTCTGGTCGAAGGATGAGGGCAGCCGGGCGCTGTTGGGACCTGACATGGGCGGACCTGACATGGCGGTGCGGAGGTGGCGGAGGTGTCGCGTGGGTGGGAAACTGTGAATCGCAGGTCGGAATCTCGTTTCAGACGTGGAGCATGTGAAATTGGGCTCGTCTAACCTCTTTTATCCTGTTTAGGGCTTGCGACAGAGAAAAATAGGCGTGTTGTGGTGGATTGTACAAAGGTATGCTGGCCCGCAGTGGAGCTCCAAATCGATTATCTCACCACTCTCTCTGCTCGGCGCCTCGGCCCTGGAGGTTGTTCCTGCCGCCGACGCGATCCTTCCCGCTCCAGGCACAACATCGACCTCACACTGGGTCTCGCGCTCTATAGATCACCATCAAACCTGTTCTTATTACGTCTGGATGACTGCAAAAACTGTGCGCACACTCACCTCGCTCCTCGCTGTGCAATGAATGATGAGGCCGAGTCCTCGCGCGCTGGACAGCGTCGCAGCAGCGCTGCGGCCTTGGAGGCGGAGCGCGAACACGACGACTCGATAGCGGATCTGGTTGCCCAGCAGGAGCAGCGAGCAAAAGAAAGAAGATTAGATGCAAAGCGGAAAAGAGTGGTGTTTCTGGACCATCTCCTCCGCGAGCTGGACACACTAGTGTTCCTGGAGCTCATCACCCTTTACTATCTAGAGTACATATACTCACAACATCCATACATTCGCTCTCTGTACTGACTTCTACAGCTGCTCGTTCTTCTGGTTTGCCACTCGTGCCATCATCCACGGCTCTCTACTTACTCCGCTTCCTGATATGGGTCTCAATCGCCAGCACGACGAGCACAAGCCCTACCTACCTCTGATACTTCTCTGCTTTACCGTCAACTTCCTGCTACATCTCACGTATCCTGCTCCATCGGCTGGCGAAGACACACGTGGCTACCTCCACGGAGGCCTGATGATCGACTTCATCGGCCAACAAGGGCCAACAAGCAAGTGGAAGCTCGCCGGGCTAGACATTTGCATACTACTCTTGCAGCTTGTCATGGTTTCGGTGCATGTAAAGAGGCGCCAAGCGAAGAAGACGGTAGCCCAAATATCCGCAGGAAGCACAGAGACGAGCGAGGAGCAAGAAGAGAGCCAGCCTGTCGAGGCAGATGCTGCACGAGGTCAGGACGTTGATGCCGAAGAACGAGGTGTCTTGCGCCGTACAGACACCTTGTCCGATCTTGGTATGGATCCTGACGAGGATGATGCGCTTTTGCCAGCTGCGGAAGGTGTTCACACAGATGCCCTCGATGTACTCATCTCCGGCCAATGCGTCATTGGCGAATTCAGCCTCATCGACACGTTGATGGATGAGCACCAAAAGTATCAAGCATTCCGTCAGACACGGGCCGAAGCAGGTGGTACTTCTTCGCTGTCGCCTAGTGCGTTACGACAGCTACAAACCATCCGCATGCGGTTCGGAGTCGGCGGCTGAGAGCAACTCGCTCGTACGATTTCTCTACCGTTGATCAAATGTGTCCTCAGAACCGAGGTGACGGAATCCCACGCGGGACACAGCATCCCACGTTCACGGTTTTGTTCTTCTAGCTGGCAAGGATGCGACACAGTGCCATGTCGCCGTGCAGCCAAAGCCACAAGCAGACAGCTGCCAGATGATTTCATTTGTGGCACCTTTCATCTGAAGTCCTCGACAGCACCCCGCACTAGTTGCAGTCGTGCTACTTCGCGCAGTAAGCGACATGTCTGACTTCCCTGTGACCGAAAGGTAGACGACACGGCCTTATTCTACAGTAGCCCAGTTTCGCTACTCCATACACGGGACATGATCATGACTCGAGGCTCAGGCGATTCGTGCGGCGACACCAGCATCTACCTAGGCAGATTGTAGCACTGGTAGTTCTCGGTAGGATGGTACACGGCGCTACGGGCTTGTCGTACTTGGGTCAACACCTACACGTGTGCTGTACAGTAGGTAAAGAAGAGCGTGGCGCTGGTTAGGCGCGCGAGGCGTGCGTCATGTAACCTCGATAATCAAAATCTCATAAGGCCTGCATGTGCATGTGCATGTGCAGATTGGCCGGGTAGCGCTGTAGCGTCCATGTTCTCGCTTTCGGGCCCAGGTGGCGCAGTGTGGAGATGACCTGGTCGTGCCGTTATCGCTGTTGAGATGCGGGCCGCTTCATTGCGCGGACCGCCCCAGTCGCACGTGGATAGCTTCCAAATGTCGGCATCGTATTGCGTATGTATGTATGCTGCTCAGCGCTGCAGCCGAGCCGAGCAGGAGACACGGGCCAGTGCTGCACGCGCATATCATCCACAAGGTCCCAAGGTCCCAAGGTCCAACAAAAAGCCCTGCCCGGACAGCCAACCACCACTCATGCCCTCTATAGGGTTGCACGCAATTTTCTGATTGGTGCCCCTGTGCAAGTAGGATTTTGATGCTGACACGGCCGTTCGTCCTGGCAGCCACGGGGATGCGGTTGGGGGGACCTGTTGATCGCATTTGGCGATAAGACGGGGAGGGTAGCCTACGGTATGGATGACGGTGACATGACCACGGACATGGCTCCTGTTGGGAGGCGGTAGACTACCCCTTGTAGCAGCAGCAGCAGCATCAGCAGCAGCGTGGACGGCGAGTGTTGCGCGTGCGACCCACTGCACGGAATAACCCCAGCTAGACTATCCATCTCCCTACAGTAGTCTACTGTACCATGGGATGAAATGGATCCTCGACTCCCCCAAGCCCCCAATTACTTGCAGCGAGCCAGGCAATTTCCTCATTGGCCGCACGGGCGGGCACAGCACGACGAGAACCTGGACAAGGATCCCCGCTCACATGACCGTTGGGTGCTGCAGGCCATCACACCCAGCTGACATGCGTCGCATGCGCCAGACGGGATGGCGTCTCTGCTGCCCAAGCCTTCTCCCGCGCATGGGTGGTAAGTTGCGCTGGCTCGGATCGACGCAGCATCCTTGCATGCAGTTGGAGAGTGAGACATTGCTGAGTGCCCCCCGCGCGACTAACCCACACGACGCCCACCAAGTTCTCTAGCATGTCGTCGTGGTGTTAGGCCATCTAATGCGCTCACTACAGTAGACTACTCTAGACTACTGCCTCGCGAAGGTTTGCCTGCAAGGCTAGATTAGTGGGAGGAGAGAAGGGGAGGGGGGCCCGTCCTGGTTCTGCTCCTCGTGGTGTCCGCACACCGTGTTTGGACGTGGCGACAAGGCCATGGCATGCGCGCTCGGCAATCTCAATCTCAGCGGAAGCGCTCTGCCAGACGCCTACATACATACATATATACATACATACATACACCCATCCATGGGTGGCGTGCGGAAGCGGTATTGGCGAGCGAAGGCGTCTCGAGCAGTCGTGCAACCACTGATACGGGACCGATTGGAGGCGGGGGCAGCAAGGGACAGCGCAGAGAATCCATGTGCGTTGGGTCGAGTTGGCGGCTAGGCACGGTACAGTGCAGTTCTCGAAAGCAGTCTAGCAGAGCGTGTATGTATGTATATATATATGTATGTACTATGTATGCATGCGATGGCGAACACGCGGGTTGGCGTCAGATCGAGTCCTCCGTGTAACGTCTGGTCGGCTGCGGGGGTGGGCTGCTCTCCGCCCGCCCGTAACGCCAGTCACGCCGGCCATGGATGCCGCACATTGCTGTGCTGGCCGTGCAGATGTGAAATTCGTACTTGGGAACAACCGCCGATGCGCCGTGTCACAGCAGAGGCCGTGGGGGTGCCGGATGAGGAAGGCTGGCGTCGAAGTGGAGGATGCGCACCGCTGGAGATTCGCTGGAACCGTCTAGTCCTGCAGATGGAGATGGGCGCACTATAGACAAGCGTGCAGCCGTCCAAGTAATCCTGTCAGCAGATGCATCGTTAGATATCGAAGCCTGTCAGGTTGGCAAAAGTACGGTGTGAAATCCACACACGTGTCGTCGTGGGACCCTGGGGGTTGCTGCCCTCTTGGTGCACCATCGAAATGGGTCCATGTCCGCCACTCCCAATTCTGCATCATCGGCTTAGGTGTCCAGGTCGTGCTTGCGTCTTCAGAATACGACTCTGACCTGCGTTCCCGAACCATGTCGCCATCTTGGGTCTGTGGACGGCCCGTAACCGTATTGGCTGTCGTAGGCGGCCGGTCGAGCAATACGCCCTCCAAGAGAGGGAAAGAGAGAGACATGGTAAAAGCCATGTCGGATGCAATTTCTTCCCCCTGGGCTGGAGGGGGGCAGCATGCGAGTTACCAAGTTCCTGGATCCAATACAATGCCCTATCGTCGTCGGCGGCTGTTGTCCGATGCAGCACAACAGCAGCAGGGCAGCAAACACAATAAAATCCCCAGCTTGAACGGTAGCGGATGGGCTTCAGGGACACTTAGAGAAGGTTTGAAGTCCTCCCACCGCACATGAACTATGTAGTTTGTAGATGCTTGTGCCAGTGGGTGCTGGTCAGACACAACAAGATCGTCATACAGTGTAGCGCATAGTAGTTATCTTTCTTCGTGGCCAGGTATTCTCGACCATGACTCGGGAATTTACACATAAGCCATAGGCTACATTACTTTTGTATACAATCAGTCACGGTGGCTGGTGTTCGGTAGAGTAAACGGCCAAGTCCAGCTGTTGAATCTTAGGCACCCCATCGCTCCGAAGAGTTGCGAACCGGGTTGATGTACTACGGTAACTGTCGGCTTCCTGCGCCACCGAATGAAGTAGCGGTATAACCATGATAGGGTGCTGCGGGGAATCGGCACCATTACCGATATACTGAGTACAGGAACTTGTTGTTGGGCCCATGCAGGTGATAGGTTAATGACGAGAGGGGGGAAGACATCGAGCCGCGTGGCACTGTACAGTAGCAATAGAACAGACGTGTTTGTCGATGTGACACAGGGAGCCAATGTCAGCTCCATGTACCTGCAAGGTACGATTGAGTGACCCAGTTCAATTTCCAAAGCCCACCATCATGTGGGGTGAAGTCATGAATATATCTATCAATCGAGTACCGGCTGTCCAGGTCAATGAATACGTTCTAGACCTGAATAGTTAGCTTCACGTCTTTTCCCGAAATAGCTATTCTGTATGCATGCTTGCGGGAAGGCTTGCGGGGATGCATGTCGAATTCCGGCAGGGGCGACATTATTCGATGCTTACGAGCGTTTTGACTTCGTGCCGTGTCGACCGGTGCTTGACGGTGAACCTGAACATGAAAGGAGCTTCCCTGCAGCAATCGGCCCTTCTTCCACACATGGCCGGGCCATCCAGGTGCAGATCGGATTGTCGATGCTGCAAGGCTCTCGCTTTTTATTGTTCACAAGACCCTGTCGATATTTGGCACCCTTACCTTACATACTCACACAGATCTTCTCTCATACCATTGGAAGCTGTTCCACAACTCATGATAACAAAAGATGACACGGTTTCGCCACATTCGTTCCCGAACCTGTCAGAGTGAACTATCGAACGGGCCGCACCGGACTTAATTCCGACAGCTAAAAGCACGCGGCATCGCGCTTAGCGTCAGGGACCGACACACACGCGAAACTTTGTACATGTGGTTCCTGGCGCTACGCGGCCCCAATTCACATCCACGTCATTAGCGTGCGTGCAATCCGCAGGAGGGAGGTGACTCGATGCTGTGTCTCACCGAACCCACCACGCGTACTCACTAAAAGTCTTAGTGACTGGCAATGACTGCCCAACCTGTAGAGTACCAGTAAGCTAGAACCCAGAAGCTAGGGAGAGCAAAATTCCGAAGCTACTCTTTTTCATGCATGTAGCTCTCTTCTATGCCGTTGTCGCCTGCCTTCCCGCTGAACCTACTGGCGAACGATCGATCACGTACATGGCTAGTTGTGCTGTTTGGTTGGCCATGGTAGCCGACAGAGCAGACACCCTTACACACCCACACGTATAGACATACATAAAACAAAAAAAGAAAAATGACGAATCATCAAGGGCGGTGTTTGAACCTGAAACTCCATTACAAAAAAAGCATGACTGATGGAGATTCAAGATTCATTCCTGTTCGATGACTGAGAGCGGTGTGCGTAGGGGAGCAACATCATCTTAGCTCCAGACACTGGCCGCCTCTCTAGCCGAGCTCCACGAGGTATAGCACGATGTCGATCAATAATGAACCGTGTAATCCTCGAAAGTGTTGATCAACGTTTCTCCAGAGACTGTGTTTGTGTCACCGGAATGGAAGGCGTGTTGTCAATGTCTGAAAGGCCGCTATGGCGACTGTACCTTCCACACGGTCGAATGGCTAGAATCCGATCAACGTTTATGCTATAAAAAAAACTCCTAGAGATCTTACGAAGACATTCATGATCCTGGATTTGCAGGTACGTCAATCCAGCAGACACTAGCGTGGGATCATCAGGATTGGCCCGCAAATATGCGAAAGCCAAAGCAATCCGTGCCGGATTGTGGGGATTCGGTCGGACCGTGCACATCCATCCTCAATGCGTAAAATGTCCGGGTTCTAGATGTACTTGGATCGAGCCGATGCGCTGCGTCGCATAGGGCTCTGGTGAGATAAATCTGCACACTGAATAGAGTTCTGAGCTGCAAAAGGCATTGCGAATCGGCATATCGATCGACGCCACAGCAGACTCTATCTGTCAGGGTAAGTAATGAAAAATCGCAGCTGTACCATCTGAAAGCAACGGTAGCAACGGTTGAGATGGAAATTGATAGTTTGCTTAGTTTGCTGACGAGAAGTTGTGAAACTCTCGAAAGAAGAAACAAATTTCCCGTCTGTGCTGATGAAGCTCGACCCGTTTGATAGTAAAATACACGGTAATAGGAAAACCCATGCTCAGAGATATTGGCTAACAAACAGTGAAAAATTCCGCGAGGAAATGAACTCTAGCAACAGAGCTCTATACGATGCAAATGATGGATGACCAATATATTATATGAGAAGCCACATGGGTATATCAAGGACACTAGGTCGCACAGAAAAGCAAAAAAAATATACAAGTAGTTGGTTGTGCACGTTACTGGAAGCAGGTCTCGAGAACCGAGCCACTCGGCGCATTGCTTACTAAGCAAGAACTACTGCTTTTGGTTTTGGGTATCGGAACTGAAATTGAAAATGATGTAGGCACGCGGGTCCAGAGAGAGTGATGTGGAGGGCCGAAATTTTATCGATTTTCGCGAGCTTGGCCAGAAGCTTGTGCCCAGTGCTGCTGTTCATAGCGAGGCTCGGAAGAAAATGGATCATGCAATTGCGGCCGTTGACCCGATAACTGCTGTTGTTCTGGGTGCAGTCTTTGATCGCGTGCCTCGAATGCGTGTGATTGCGTTTGCTGTTGTGCATGGTGCGATGGAATCCCCGAAACCGCGGGATTTGCCGAAGAATACGCAGCGGATGAATAATTAGAAGACGACGGCCCTGTGCCGTTCATTGAAGCAGTTATCTGACCCAGGGGCGGATGATAGGTGCTAGTCCTTCTGCGAACATTCCTATCTGGCTCGACATCATCGTCCTCGTAAGCTGAATAAGGCGATTCTGCAGAGCCGCCGCCCGTGTTCGACGATGCGGCATTCGATAAGGCCATCGACGGCCGCCGTAGTCTGGGGGAAGAGGGTCTCTGGCAAAGGCGCTCTGCGCCGGGCTGCTGATACACAACATGCTGGAAGTAGTCTCTTTCACCTCGGTAGAAATCACGGTCTTCCAATGCTTCGCGCAACTGCTGCTCCAAACGCGCGATGCTCATCGACGCCTCTCGTTCTTTCTCCTTGCGCCTAGCTCGGAATCGGGCCGAGGCTCCCGCGTTGCGCTTCCGCTTCTCGTCAGCAACTTTGGACGCAGCCTGAACATCCACAGGAATCTGCACGTGATGACCCTGTTGGCTTTTAATGGTCATGATTTGAATGCTGCTTTGGCCAGTAGGGGCCATGGGTATCCGACCGCGCTCCATATCCATAGCCATGGGAATATGATGCAAATCTGGCATCGGTAAACTAGCTGCAGTTGATGCATACTGTGCTTGTTGGGTTCCGGTATCAAACTGACTTGACGCCACAGACGCAGGCTGACTGTAAGGAGAATAACCGGCGATCGGACTGGCACTGCCCGATTGAGGGAAGCTCATGCTCGCTCGCTGTAGCTCGCTGCGGACCATACCTGGGGGTGGTGTTGGCACAGTAGGAAAGTACGTAGGTCGAGGACCCACGCCCACCATAGGAGGGGTGGGTAGCGCTGGTTGCGAGGTTATGGAATCCACGCCGGAAAGTCTTCCACTGGGTGAAAGAAAGGGGGATTGGTGAGCATCAATCGTGCCTGTAGGGGGGTTCAAGACACTAAGACTTTGAGAGCGGTGAGCTGTGGGCGACATTGGCCCCCCCTTCGTGGTGGACGGGGTGGCTGAAATTGTCTGGCGGGCATCATGTCACCCTGAGTTGAATCCACACTGGTAGGACGGCTGATGGATGGCAAGTTAGGCGGCGTGGGATTCTCGGTTGGCGAAGGCAATTCGATATGCGAGGCACTCTGTCGTCGGCTCCGCTGCTGTTCCAACAGGTCCGCCTGCGGGTTCAAGATGGAATGCACACCCAGTCGGCCCCCAGGTCTCCGCTCATTCAAGGGAGGGGTGCTAGACATTTGGCGGAGTGGCGGCAATGAAATGGAGTTGGTGGATGGAGCATCCCGCTGGCCTTCTCGCTGTGGGGCATGCCCGATCGGATTCGGATGTGTGGGTGATAGTTGAGGAGTCGTTTGAAGGGCGGGATTGGAAACATGCTCTCTTACGGGTGAATGGGTTGCTGCCCCTGTTGGCCTCGACATGGGAACCTGTCGGTCAGATCCCCTCTGGCCGCTTGTGGCCCACCATGAACGGCCTGGATCAGATATGTCGAGCCTGGGCAGGACAGAAGAGTCCGGGTAGTTCTTCTCGGGAGTGTGAGCAGGCGTCAATGGGCGCTGGAACGAATGCGTGTAGCGACTGTGGGGGGTTGGAATGGCCGGGAGCGTTTGGGTCGCCAGCTTGGATGGTTGGAGAATGTGTTGTCGGGGTGGACAACACAGAGGAGGGGTGAATAGAGGAGAGTAGGCTGGGAGAGGTTGAGATGGAAGATGCAGTGCAGATGGGGTCAAGGCAGGAGACGTCGTGTGTGATGAAGCTTGGAAGTGGTTCGGAGTCGTCGGACAGGTCGAGGGTAGGCAGGTAGGTAGCAGGTAGGTAGACACAGGCAGTGCCAGGCACTGACGCTTTCACGGCGGGAGGTGCAGAGGGCTGCGGCTGGAGGTAGCCGCAGGAAGGCGCACGGCGACAAGTATGAATGTGCGGTGAGTTGGGGCTTGGGTGCCGCGCATGGTCGGGGTGTGGGCAAATCATGCTACTGTAATATGATGCACGGTGGGCATCCCCCTGTCTGGGCCAGCTCCCCGCCAGGAAGCAAGCACAAATGTACATGGTGGACCCGGGCACGCTAGGCAGAGTGTGCTGGGCACGGTGGGCAGTGGTGACAGCAGGGCGGTGGCCGGGGGTTCCTGGAACGGGTTGGCACGGGACACAGGCTACTGCAGAAACCGAACGCCCCCCCTGCGCGGAACGCGGGAGTGGGTGCAGTGGGCTTTTTCTGTGCCCAAACCGACGCCGGCGCATGGTGCAGCGGGACAGCGTGCGTGGTGCAGTCGAGCGTGTGATGGGGCCGCCCATTGGCCGCGCCGGGCGCCCAGCAAGGAACGGTCCAGATGAGCGTGATGGAGGTGGAGATCGCCAGTCGGGCAGCAACCTGCTTGGACTGGTATGTATGTATGTATGTATGTGTGTATGTGTGTATGTGTGTATGCACCGCGCCCGGAGAAAATGTCCGCCAGCAGACTGCACGCCATCACCGACGCAGCAGCATGTAATTTGGCGCGAGCGGAGCACTGGTCGCGGGGCCGTGTCCGGGGAGGGAGGGAAAATAAGTAGAGTTGTCTGTAACTGGCCGCAGGCACACAAGAGGAGGGGATGGGATGGGACGGGATGGCCAGAAGGATGCAGGTGGGTGGTGGGTGGGCAGTGGGTGGGCAGAAGGAAGAGAGGCCAGAGCAAAAGGCAGAGTCAAGTCAAGTCAGTCAGAGGCGCGAGTGTGCGCGAAGCAGAGGAGAGAGCCACTCAATCACTCACTCACTCACTCACCCCCTCCCTCCCTCCCTCCCTCCCTCCCTCAGTCCTTCCGTCAGTCACTCACTCAGTACCAGGCACGCAGGCACGCAGGCACGCAGGCACGCAGGCAGGCAGGTCCACGGGTGTGCCTTCCCCACGTGTCGTGGGGGCTGGGCTGCTCCTTCCCTAACGTGCCGCTCGCGCTTTCCCCTCCCGCGGGCGCTGGTCTGCTACCGCTCGGCGCTGGCCTCACCTTTTGTGCTGAATGAATCGCAGGCCGTGCCGCACCGCACACGCTACGAGCCCCTTCACCGTCGCGTCCCGTCTGGTCTTGTTGCGCATCCTGCTGCACCCGCCACCATGGATTGTCATGAGTTTGGAAGCTTCGGCGCCATAATTAGGTCCCACGCTGTCGGGTCCGTCCAAGCTCAGTCCAAGCTCAGGGAATTTCCAGTCACGCGTGCTGCCTCTTCTGCTCCACCTCGGCCAGCCGCGACAAGCGTCTCCGTCATCCACCCTGCGGGGGCCCTCGCCCTCGCCCTACCACTCCCCCTCTCCTCCCCCCCTTGACCGAACAGGAAACCCCTCCAAACGAGATGAGTCTGTGCCTGGAGCTCCGCATCCCGTCGCTCGGCTGCACGCGCACAAGGTTGCACCGGCACTTGCCCGAACCTGATCTTGGACAGCAGCCTCCGCGCGCGCGCCCGGGCGCCATCATCGACACGTGATCCTGCTCTTTCTCCCCGGGGGGCCTCCCGCCCGCCGCCTGCATCGGTGCATCCATTCGCAACTGTCGCTAGTGTCCATGTTGCGTCAGCATCTTGTCAACTCGCTTAGACTGGATACCTGCTCGCCGTTTTCCAAAGGCGCAAGTCATATCCAGCTGCAGGGACAATCCGCTAAGCCCAGAGTGCCAGGGTGCCATGCGCACCCATGTTGCTTCCGGCATGTATAGGCACCCTGTAGCAGCTACCTGCACGACAGAAGATGCCTTGCTTCCACCCAACCTTGGCCTGCTAACACAGGTAAGCCATCCCATCTTCACGGCATGCCGGGCATGGCCTTGTTCTTCCAATTGACCGTGGCCATCAGCACGGGGCGAAGCGTGACCTTGGCTTTTCAAGAAATCCTGCTCCGCCATTGGCTGTGCTTTTTTATTGTCACGCCAGGACGATTTACCCGGTGTCAACGTTCACAGGATCGGCTCGTTCGCCTTGCCCGCCTTGGCCTGTGCTAAATTTGAAAGGCCCGTATCTACCCATGCCTCGATTTTGCTTCTGCTTCCAATCAGCCTGCAACACAAGAGATATAGACTTGCACAGCGAATGACTACGAACCCCACCAAACGCTTTCAGAATGGAACCGTCAGAATTGCAGAAGCCATGCATCCATCCACATCAGTTCCCATATCCCAATTTTTCTCGGACGGACTTGCAAACATGAACATATTATTCAAAGTAACACCGACCTAGCTCGCGCACGCTATCTTCCAGCCGTAGCAATGGCGAACGCCCGTCCAACATGCAGACATAGAAAGCTTTTGAGTCCTTCAGAACTACCCCAACTAATCAAGTGTAGGGTCCACGCTTGCGCGTTGTCTCTGCAACTGCAGCCTCACACCTAGATGGTACTGTATGTCTCGGCGAAATTGATACAGCGCTTGCCTTCGATCAAATCACCGACTGGTATTCTATTCGGCAGACTTGCCATGCGTGTTGTCTTTTTGTTTGACATTCCCAATTCAGGACCGGCTTTTCGCTGCACTTTCCTGTCGAATCCGTTTGATGCTCGACTTGCTTCGGCCAAAATTCCAACGAGAAGATTGTCTTGTCAAAAAATAGTGTATACTTGGCTCAACCACACATTCCCACCTGCACGTTGTTGTCGACCACAGATCGAGAATAAGATTAAAGACTAGGAACACCCACTCGCATGTCTGCATATGCTAGATGTCTCTCCGTTCACATTCTCCAATCACTTTGTGCATGCTTGCATTCCGAACATTCCTGAAACAATGTGCAAGGCTACGTCTCGAGAATCGTCTGCCTCTCGCACCAAGTGCACCATCGAGGCTCTGTGCGAGCTGTGATACAAATCTGTGCTCAGCACATGACTTCGCTACTATACCAGCTCTGCTATAGCCAGGCCCATACATATTGCGACTTCTCGGCTGCTATCGCTGTCGCAACACCGTTGGAGCCAAGTGGGACCGACACATCACTATTACAGCGTCGCCCTAAACGAGACCTTACTACAACACTTATGGCTGGATCCGGCAGCTACCAATTGCCCGATGGGCGCGTGCTTTGTCTCGACAGGAAACAATATTACCCGTGCTATAGGCTCAATATGCCTGCACTTCCAAACGAGTCATGTCACAGAGCGGTCGACACCTGTTTGCGCTTTGGACAGGCTGTGCGACTCTCCTGTTGGTTTCAAGATCTTTCCACTCACGAAATCATGGCTTTGCCCATGGGACTCTACCTTCTCATGCATGGCGAGTATTGTGGTATACACTACTTGCTTTTGTGCGTATGCTGATGCTGCCCCGACGGTAGGCTAGTCAACGGATTGGCTTCACTCTTAGCCGGGTGCTATTGAGTCGCAAGCAAAACACGATACGACAATGTACGGGCGTTCAGATGTCCATCACAGTAAAAACGAAGACATTGTCATGTTTGTAGCCCACCTAACCTCCTGCCACCATCATCTCACCGGCGGAGATTGCTCCGGACTGTTGGGTTGGAGGCGCTGGAGACTTGCGTCTTGAGAGTGACCCTAGCCGTGTGGATTCGTGATTGAATCCTTCGTACACGACACGGACAAGGATGTATAGCCGGTATGCTGGGGACCAACCAGCGAGCTCATGATTCAGTTATGCGCTACCGTAAGCATCTTTCCACTGCTAATTTGTTATTTATCCATCATGCTATCACTATGCACAACAGTCCGCTCACACTTCTGTTGAAAACATGTTGCAATTGGAATAGGTGGTGGATGCCACAATAGAACCAAATGCGTCACACCGATCAGCACGGACGATTGCATATTTTCTGCGTATCCCACTAATGACTCGCGGCTGCCGCCTGCGCCATGGCCATGGTAACGTGTCGCCGTTGGAGGACATTCCACCTTCCCGGAAGAAGGAGCGCTTTGTGTCCCCAACACTTGGTCACTCCTGATCTTCTCGTAGACTGGGTACATAATTCTGGAACGCTGCCATCTGAGTGGATCTGGTCCGAGTCCCACTTACCCACAGACATGAGAATCTTTTCCCAGCATGACATCGCCTCTTGCATGAAGGCTCTGCACTACCTACTTACTGGAGTAAGACTTAAATCTGACCAACATCCTTTGGCTAGGTCCGCTTCCTCCGCTTCAACAAGACTGCTTATCGTCAAAAAGCATGGTGCTGCGTCAAGACAAGCGAGTTCTTCAGAGTACTTTTCCTTTTACTTCATTCAGGCTAGCTACTTGAACATCCCTAGGGCTTGTACCCTGCGATTCCTCCAGCAGGGAATGCCTCTTTTGCTTCTGTACATATGAGGCATTTCCGGATTGCATCCATGACTCGTCGGATTGGTCAAAAGGTGGCAGCGACAAGTCTAGGTAACAAATCGACCTCCCGCGAGGCGTTGCAAGAAAAAGCACAGCCACGAGCTTGTACCCACCCGTTCTAATTACGCCGCTATGTCCATCGTTTTGGTCCCTATTTCGCTCCCCACGCGAATCACAATTCGAGCAAGGATGTTTCCCTGATTTTCTTATTGGAAATTATATAATGACTGCATTGATCGCATTGGTGGCCATGTGAGATTCTGCTGCGTCAGAAACTGTGCTGAAAGTCATCACAACAGCCTGGACAGGTCTTTTACGATGATCACAGAGCCACTGCAACCAGGCTCTTGTTTGTTATAGCGCAGAAATTAACTTTGCTCTATCTCTATGCCATCGCACTAACCGAGGTAGCAATTGGGGGAAAACTGCATCCAGGTCACGGCGGATGCCCACAACGGGAGGCTCCCAAGATTTCCATCCAATTCACCATAGCCTTTTATTCAATGATGCGTTCGCTCGACAGACCCGTACGACAGCTCTCGGCGCCTCCACGGGTACCTAGGTAGTAACTAACCCCGTGACAGCATGGGTAGCCTTGTGTCTGTAAGTGACCAAGTGGACCGTTCGCTGAATTTCCTAAAAGCAGGCGTAGTAACATCACGCTTGAGAATTTGAGATTCTAGTTAGCTTCATGTTAGTATAGTAGTCACTACTTCACATCGTATGATTTAGTTTTTGTAATGCAATCGCTATTCAACAAAAAGATTGGCTCAACCTTCTAGGCACGTAATAGGGCCGTGTATTTTCATCCCTAATTTCCATCACAGCATCTTTAGAAAAATCTATAGCGAACAGATATGATCTAAGCCTACCGAGCGATCCGTGGCTCTGTTAGGTAACTTAGCGATCCATCCGTTTGCTGGGTAGCGTTCATAAAAGTCGCTGCTTCTTTCACAATTCCTTCCTAGCGATCGATTTCACAGTGCTGTAGCTCGACAAGCTCCTATTCGAGCTCCTTTTCTTAGCGTTGTTCATCAAACGTCTTTTCTCGGGGGCGAGAGGAATGGCCTGATGTATGCATCGGTGGTCCATATCGAGCGGAGGCGATCCCCGATCCACGTTGCGCCCAGCTCCGAGTCTCCATGTATGTTCTATGCATATGTAATGGAATAAAGGGTCGAACGGCTTGTGATCCAGCTCCGCGATTTGACCAGGTCTATAACCCTGTCTTGAGGAAGTTGGCAAAGAAGATGCAGCCCTTCTTAGACATATGGAAATTATTCGATAGTCAGAACTTTCAAGAACATGACCATCTTAGTTGGAGGTATGACATCTGTATTCCGAGCATATGGAATACTATTCTTTGGTTGTCAGGGGTCGGTTAGAATCGGCTAGGCGACCGAGCAGCAGAATCCCTCGTACGAAAGAGTTGGGCAGCATCGATTACGAATGTCGCGTCGATCTCAAACGGTGAGGCAACGTACAACGTAGGTGGCGGCATCAAACATTGAGAATGTACGCATTTAGCCCTGTAAAACGCAGGCAACAACAGTGCTTGATAATTAAGATTCTGATTGTTCCTAGAGTGTTCCAACGATTGGTGGATAGCATTGATAACCATCGTAGCTTAACTAGAAGTACCCAAGCTAGCCAGATAGATGATATAAAGCTCGTGAACCTGATCAATACCAGCTGAACCATTGCTAGTAGAATGGAGTTTGATGAGCACATTGTAATTTTACAAGGACGCGTCACCAGGGCTGTAGAATCGAAAAATTTCAATTAATACTGTTCTCACTTTCCAAGAGTTTGACTCAGTCGACATGCCTTCTGAAACTTGGTTTGATATGATCTTCATCTAGTTCCAAGGACGGACAGTGGATATGTTGACGAAGCCTTCACCATATTATTCCCCACCTACTTACCGGGTTATTTTTAGCATCTGGCCAGTTCATAATTCATCGGAGGAATGTTTGAACAGAGCGCTGTGTGAGTCGTTTCTGATTAATGATCATGAAAAGGGGGTAAATCGTGGTGATCGTGCCTAGGAGATACAGCACAGTCGTAGCATCAATCAACGCCTACTTCAAGATGTGTCTCACCAATGGCAATAACTGGCAATGCCTAGCATTCGGAATCACATGAAGGTAATTTCACGGCAAGAGGAATTTGGCATGTTCAAGTTCAAAGTTCAATGGCACCTTCATTTTGTAATAGAATGAATTTCTATGGGATTCCGGGTACTAGGTAAGGTTTACAACCACCAACACCGTTCCATACTGCTACATTCTGCTGGCTCGGGCCATGCAATAGCTGTTCAGAAAGCCTTCATTGCCCCTTGTACTCCTAGACCCACACCAAAGCCTCAGCTTCCCCAATGTAGCATCCGAACCTCCTTCACTCCATCAAGTCAACAGTACAAGCCTGAATCACGGTCGAGGTAAGTGCCGACGACGACAGATCGTCGGGTAAGCGAGCAGCAACACCACCACGATTGCCGCCATGAGACCAAAGCAACCCCAGACAACAGCCACCAACAAAACTGTAGAAAGAGCAGTAGTTGGGTCCTGAGCCATCTGAGGCATCTCAACCTCCACCAGAGTCAGCCTCGGCACGGAAGGCGGGTCTTGGTCGTCGTCCGGTGAGTATGATAGGAAGAACAGAGTCTTTCTACACATGGGGCAAGTTTGCTTCGTGGAGAGCCATTCCTGGAGACACTTGGTGTGGAATGTATGGCCACAGGCTCGGGTGCGAACGAAGGGGGTCTGTTCCGGGTTGGCCTCCACCGAAGCGCTAGCAGTGATCTGGTTGGCTGCACTGTTCTCGTTTGTACCACTCGCTGATGTTCCTGCAGTCTCGCTCCTAGAGCCCCCGTCATTGTGTGCGGCATGGGCCTCTGTCTCGGAAGAGCTAGAGCTGGATGGACCGGTGTTGACAAGATTGTCGAGGCAGATCGGACAATGGATTGCGGCGCCCTGGGGCAGTTCACGAAGCTGCTCTATGCCGTGCCATGCGAAATCCTCGCGCGTTAGACAGAAGTCCATGTTCGCGTTTGGATTGGGGTTGGGCTTGAAGTTGACCAGTCTGCGTGCCGGTTTGGAGCAGTGTGTGGTGAAGATCGGAAGGACAAGGATAGAAACCAGCCTTATACAGAGCTGAGTGTGCATTTCTGAGGGTCTTTCACTGGGTACTTGGTGATACACGCGTGACCAGAGCGAGCTTAGGGAGTGATAATGGGGAGTGAAAAACCAGGAAGTACGGACCTCGAGCATTGTGTATACTCACAACGGCTAACATTGTGAAGTCACTCGATCATCAACTAGATTGGGCATTCCATCTCCACAGACATGATGAACTAGGAAAAACAGAAGCTAACGCCAGCACAGCCGTACTGAACGAAGAATCCAGCGATCAATCATCTTGCGCTTGCGTCCATAGACAAGAATTTTCAGCAACAGTGACAAGAGGCACGCATAGGGCGTTGTACGCGGACAGAGTCCGCCCAAGTGAAAAACCTTATGTAATAGACTCTTCTCAGCGGTATGCATACACACCAGAGAGTACGTACTGGTTGATAGGCTTGGTCCACCTGCTATAGACTCTCCAGTATTGGGGTCCGATTGCCAAGCTGTCGTCAAACTCCAACAACGACGCAGGCAACTCTGATCACATATTCCCGTTCTGTTCCTCGATTAAAAATTTACTGAGACAGAAGAAGATATTGCCGAGCGCTCAGCTGACGCAGTATAGAACGACGATGGATTCTTTCATTGTTAATCTGGGTCCAAGTGTTGCTGGGTTGGGTTTTTCCTTGACACTCCATGGTACGGGATTATTGATGTAGCGAGTCGACTGTGATTGAACGGCTGTTTTGCTATTCGAGCCGTGTCGATGCTAGTATAGCTCCATGCGTTGGTCATGTTGCGCCAGTGTGGTAGGAATCATCCAAGACTGCAGGAAGGTGGCGCATTTTTTACTGGGAAGCAGCGTATCTCTAAGATCGTTATCATACTTTTATTTTATTTTTTACCTTTTTCTCCTCCTCTCCTTCTAATTCATACCCATCCATATCTCCCCCTTTTTATCCAGGGCTTGTCGGTGCAAGCCGTAGTAATTTGATGGACGTGGTCCGGTACCATACGCATACAAGGAAGTGGTCTTATTGGTGCTTAATCTTGCAGAGACCGTAGCCTCGTATTTCCCAAAACTTCCATACGGCAGTCGCTGCTTCCCATAATGCAGAGTCAACTGCACTTTTTACTACAATGCGCCTTCTATATAGTTTTTAATGTGTTACGAATGATCTTGAAAAGGGATTAGAAAGCGTAACGCTGAGTTAATTCACATTGAGCGACCGCACAAGCGCACTAAGGTCTCTTTTCCATCTATGTCGATTACTACGCTGTCGAATGGATGGTTCTTGTCATAACGACGGTCACATTGGACACATTCACTTGGGACTTCCGGTCCGTCGTTACTCTTCAACTACAATCAGTACTGTCGCCCTCATACTCTGACCTAAAGTTTCTTAATACATCTATGATCGACGCAGTACACGCATTCATACCTATCTATGTGTCATTTTTGGAATTCAAACTCAGCTGAGACGACACCGACGACAGCATAGCACCATGAAATTGGCTCAACCAACTTCGTCCACTCTAGAAATAGGTGGATTTCTTCTTTGGCGAATAATCATGCATGTATCTATTCCTAGTATCCATGAAATTGAATGTTCAGATGTCACTTCCAGAATCACATCAATATGCGAGACCCTGGTTACTTTCAAGGACGCCACTACACACGAATGCTTGTCATGGCTCGCGAGTATAAGTAAAATCTAACTCTTATGGGTCAGCCCTTATCCAGCCTCTAATTCCTGTTCATTTGATGTCGCCTACGTGAACTCCAAAACTCTATCGATCGCTATCCTTCAAGGCACAAACTCCCACCATCTGGTGTCTTCTGCATCATCGGTATCGGCAAAGTGACATTCTCGCTTTACAATGTGGCTGGATTCCTCGTCACCCCATATACTTCAATGAACCACATGCTTCCCACAATGGTATCAGGTACTAAGGGTGAGCGACCGATAGACTTCCTGCGAATGAGAGAACAACGCAGCATGGAGCATTGGTCGGCCACCCCGAGTTGAGGACGGATATTGATTGGACTTATAGCCAGGTCTTTTAAATGGTCATCCTTCCTGTGGTCTTGCGCCAGAAAACCATTAACCACTAGGAGGTTGCACATGCATTTCATCGAACCAGTATCATGGCTGGCCTAGCTTGAGGCAGCACACTGATCTCAGGCAATACAGTACAACTACGCGTTTCTAGCTAACCTTACATGCACATGCAAGATCACCTTCCGCAATCGCTATATTGGAGTGACATCGCCAGTGAGTCTTTATATACATTCAGTGCACACGCTATCGGAGGAGACCATGTCTAGTTCAACGGACTTCGTTCTTTGAATCGGAGGCGCGAGCGGAAATTCTGCGAAAAGTTTTGCCGCTGGTCGGCATCGATAGAACTGTGGCACAGCAGAACTGCCGGTGGCCAGGACGGATCCAAAGTAGCAGTACAATGTCCGACACGCCAGGTACCAAGCGAAATGCACACAGCGGGCATGTGATACGTACAAACAAAGTGATGAAGATATGGTAGGTGGCGATGTCTCTGCAAAATCCTCATACGAAACATGTAACGATTTGATAAGTCATAATATAGGAGACGTGCGTACATATACATACAATGCAACCCAGCATAATAGCCAAGTCGACCACCTCCGCCCCATCGCTAACTCCGTTTCATGTTTTCGCCCCAATGGAACCCTATCCACCCCTCCGCACCTACCATCTCTCTATCTACCACCCTTTCCCCGCTACAGCTTAGACCATCACGGAAGCTCAGTATCCCCAGTGATTCGCATCCTACCGTCGGATGCCTGCGCCACTTCAGGACTCCCAATCCGGACTTTTGCATGAACGTTCCCCACTTCGTCCAGCGGCTTCCAGCTCGACGAGGACCGCGGCATCAGGGCGAGTGGAGTCTGCGATGCGGGCCACCGCCACAGTGGGTGGTGCTGAGCGGTGCGACGTGGCTGAGCGACGCGGTGGCAGCAAGAAAGTTTGTCGGAATTAAGTATGTAGACTACTGAGTGGGTTGTACACACGTACGCAGGCGGTCCACCATCTCGACCACCAAGGCGCGTTTCACCATGAAGGGGATGGATGGAGGCAACGCAGTCCGTCGACTTGATAGGTAGGCTAAATCGTTGATGGGGGGCCCCTCCTATCCCATCGAATCATCCGCGCAATACGAGAGACATTTCCAAACGCGCGTGTCCTGCCTATCGTAGAAGGTGTCAGCCGGGCGACGATGCGATTAACTTAGAGTAATAGATAGTGTATGCCCGGTGGAGGGTGTCTAGTGATCCTTCAATTTCGGACATTTGCGACGATCTACTGTACGTGTGTGGGGGAGCACTGCCATGTAGGTAGGTACATACAAAGGGTATGTGAGCAAAGTAGAGTAGGTAGCGGCCTTTGGTCCGCGCGTTTTAAGGCGTCGAGGGTGTCGGAGAACCCGGTCAAGGGTTCACCCATGTTCGCGTAGCAAGAATAGCTGGGCGACAGACCACAGTGACATACCAGCGGAAAGAAGTGCATTCACAAGCAAAGATATTGGAAAGCAACAGTTCATCGTGTACAATTTTCATTCGATATGTACATAATCTCAAGCACTTTGAGACAGTCCATCGGTGATTCCAACCCCTAGCAATCGCCTTCTAGTTCGAGCCGAAAAAAAAAAACCCCCCAGAAAAAGTATCAACAAAACCACAAGCCCCTCAATCCCGGCTCTTGTGAAAAGTGTGAAGATAGAAATGAAAATGTAACAAGGACCATCATCGTAGGAATGAATGGCATTCCATCAAAGCGTGCTATCCTGCCCTTTTGGGCTGCGGATAAGCACACGACTGCAAGGCAACGCTTAGTTCTGGAAAGCAGCGCGAGCGGCACGGCCGTAGTACATGCTGCGCTTGGAGATGACCCCGTTGGAGCAAGTGGTGCCAGGGGCAACGTCCTGCCAGACGACAGAGCCACCGTTGCAGAGGCCGAACTTGGTAGGGCCGTTGCAGACGATTCCACCCTCAGAGGTGCAAGCTCCGGTGGAAGAGCCGCCAGTAGAGCCAGTGGAGCCAGTGGAGCCACTACCAGAGGAACCGCTTCCAGCCTCGTTACCGTTGCCGCCAGCAGAGGGAGCGCCGGCAGAGCCAGTGGCGGCAGGCGCAGGGGTGGCGACGACAGTTGCCAAGGTGCTCTGAACGGGAGCAGCAGCAGGGGAAGAGACAGCGGGGGCAGAAACGGCGGGAGCCTCAGGAGTCTCGGGGGCAGGAGACGATGCAGGCTGCTGGGGAGTGGTGGGCGAAGAGCCAGAGGCACCACACTCACCGGTGGGAGCCTCGAGATCGTTGGTGCCGCCGTCCTCGAGGTTGGAGCCCGGGTTGGGGAATTTGACTGCCTTGTTCAAGGGGCTCTTGCAGGTGGTGGAGGCAATGTTCGCCTGGAACATATCGGGAAGGGCATCGAGACCGGAAGCATCAGCAGCTCCGCCAGTGACATCGATAGGGGCGCAGTTCATGTAGAACTCTGGAGCACCCGACATTTTTGCGAACCAGGACCAGGCGAAAGTACCCTTTCCATTGGGGATCGAGTCGGGGAGGGTGTACTCGAAGGACTTGGTTCCGTCAACACCGGGGCAGCCACCCTCAATGCTCTTGATAACCTTGAACACGGAATCCTTGGTGGGAGTGGTATCGGTCGTGTAGGAAAGCTGGCAAGAGCCACCTCCGTGGACGGCGCTGCCGTCGAACTCAAGCTTCTGAGGCTCACCGACCTTCATGCTGTTCATCTGGGTGACAGTGAAGCCATACTGGCTCTTGCAGGGGAACTGCTCGGCAGTGATGGCAGCCTTGTCGATCTTGACCTGGTCGGCTGAGTAAGGAACAGGGTTGGAGATGGTGATGTGGGCATTGGTAGCCGCAACGAAGGCAGTAGCCGCAATGAGAGCTGATCGGAAAGACATGTTGATGGTAATGTTGGGTTGAATCGTGCAACGATTGAAAGTGGTCAGAAGGAGTGTGTTTGAAAGCAAAGAAACTAGCCCGGCTAGAAGAGAAGAAAGAGCAGTGGAAAGTGAAGGAATGTAGAGGGTTGGAAGGACTGTGATGAGTTGATGTTCGATGAGGGAGGTTGAATGAGACTCTTATATGTCACTAGACGTGCTCTCTCACTTCGACGGCGGCGGCGCCACAAATTCACAGGCTGCCCATTGCCGGACTTCTCCATGACGATCCGCAATCAAACCATGTAGTTTCGAACTTGACAGTCCGTAAACCAAACGCCTGACTGCTCCACCGGGCCGGCGCCTAGGTACAAAACTGGGGCTGGTGATGCCGAGGAGGCCAGCCATGGAGGCGCGGCAGTGCGGATGTTTGATGCAGGTACACTATGCCAGGGCCTAAGACGGAAGGTAGGTCTAGCGGTGATAGGCGGTGATGCGCGGTGATGGGCGAACAGGGTGGTCGACTACGCGCGAAGGTTTTGTTTCGAGTATCCACCGAATGGCTCATTGGCCGGGGCGCAGTCGCTTAGCGGGCCGCAGAGCGATTCCGCTGACAGATGTTTTAAGCTTGTTTGAGCCGTAGCACCAGCATCCATGTCGAAAACGACTGATTGGTGAACTGTCGCGACACCGTTCAACCCTCCAGCAGCATCGTCGTGAGCTTGTCTGTCCACAGCGCAGTAGCCAGAGCACCTGCGTCTGTCACACGCCTCGTGCCGACATGTGGTTGACAGGCAAGCCCGACAGAAGACGCCCGGCCCCGTAGACTAGGAGTGTACTCGGCAAGGCTTCGTCTCATTTGTCCGAGGGGCGGAGGCCTTCCCTTGTTGATCCTTCACGAGGCCTCCAGAATGCAACCTGGAGTCTCGTCTATCTTCGTTTTCTCCGACTTGCCCATCATGCACTATGGCCGCAGTCCAATCGGCGCCGTAGTGCCAGGCCCTCTTCACCACCAATGTCCGGCCGTTTTTCCTTTGGTGACGCACCCCAAAACAATCGGTCATTTGAAGGCAGTGCCAGTACCGAAAGGTCGCTAATGCACTTGGTTTTTCCCTACTATTTTGGTCGGAGTAGGGAACGGGGCCAGGTGCACAGCTAGTTCAGCAATCTCTGAAGGCAGCATCAAGGCAGTATGTTGCCGCGTCGTCTACCAAGGTAGTACTGCCATTACTCCGACCGACCAAGTGCTCACGGCATCTCTCTTCGTCTCAGGGCCACCCAGCCCCGGAGCATCCTTCTTCAAACAAGCTGTTGTACACGTTGTGCGTTCTAACATGTCTCGGTCGACCTGGAGTGCAATGGGTAGAATTTTCAAGCTTTGGTGCTACACCAGACCTGCATGCATCACGCGAACACATAGGCGTGCCCCGTTCTTTGTAGAGGCAACATTGCCGACTTGACAAGAGCCAGACACGATAGCGAACCACTCTTCAGCGTCTTGAAGCAGTTTTGCTCGCTCTGTCCTCGGCATCCGACAGCGTAAGTATCTGGGCGTTTGGACGCGATGAGGGCAGTGCCCTGTTACGTCACGCTCGTAACAAGCTGGAGAGGTTCAGGGCCGTGGAATGACCAATCCAAGCTGATTTTTCAGTTGTTCTGGTTTCTTGAAAATGCTGGCTGAGCTTGGTAGATATGTCAGGCAGGGTCCTAGCAGTCTGGGGTGGACCGTCTTGCGGCCACAGACAGTGCGTCCAAGGGCGCTGCAAGGTCAAGAGTCCAGACACAAGGGCAGCAAAGCCACCAAGAGCAGCTCAGCTGGTCTGCTGGGTGGTGAACTACCCAGACAGGCAAGCACTCACCCTCAGCGTGGATTCCTGCGGGAAAGTGGCCCGGCCCATAAGGGTTCGGGACAAGAAGCCATGAAGCGCCATGGTGCAGCCATCTGCTGATCAGCGGGATTGCACGTAAAGATGACAAAATGGCAGGGAGTGTGTGAGGGGCTGTTGGAGGGGCTGCTGGGGAGTTGGCAGGACGGCGATCAAGATGTGGGATGTGGTTGTCCCTGCAATGGTTGGAGATGGGCGGGGCATGATCTGCTTGGTGCGTAAGAGGCCAGGGCGCCCCCACTAAGAAAGAGAGCGGGAAGGAGGGAGGAGGCACCACAGCACAGCACAGCACGCAGCACGCAGCACGGCACACAGCACCGCGACGGGACGTGACGTGACGTGACGTGACGTGACGACGACGCACGTAAATAATACATCATGTCGACCATCCGTGCCATGCGCACGACAGACCTCCTGCGTCTCACTACGACCAACCTCGACCCCTTCACCGAGACGTACGGCATCAGCTTCTACCTCGAGTACCTGACCAAATGGCCCGACCTGTGCCGTGTCATCGAGGGCGTCGACGGTGAGATTGAAGGCTACAGTGAGTTCTCCTTTTTTCTTCCAGCTCTCTTGTCTCCCTTGCTAATATGCCCAGTCCTCGGCAAGCTTGAGTCGTCGCCCTTCCCGCCCGAAATCCACCCTTACTCCCCGCACACCAACACAGAGCCAAACTACCTTCCCTGGCACGGCCACATCACCGCCCTCACCGTGTCCCCGCGCGCCCGCCGCCTGGGCCACGCCACCGCCCTGTCCGACTCGCTGGCCACCGCCTGCGATGCACAGGACGCCTGGTTCGTCGACCTATTCGTGCGCGAGAGCAACGACGTGGCCAAGGAGCTGTACAGGAAGATGGGGTACAGCGTCTATCGCAAGGTCAAGGACTACTACAACGACGGCGAGGACGCCCTCGACATGCGCATGCCGCTGAGCAGGGACAAGGACAGGGCCCACGTGCGGGAAAACGGAGAGACTTTTGAGGTCGACCCGCGAGACGTGTGGTGAGCGAGCGAGCGCCTCTGGGATGGGACCTCAGTGTGAACATCACGTGGCTGTGTAGCTGCCCAGGTGTACAGATGCGGTGCATTCATCCCGTGCATGTAAATGTGAGCAGTCCAATTCCAATACGCTTGTGACCTTGCTCATCATACCCGTCCTGTGAAGACACAGATAATACGCACAGAGGGTATATTGCAACCCAAAACTCCACCCTTTGCAAAACCATACAACCCGTCATTACCACCTGCCAAACCTCAGTATTACAAGAACGGCCGCCCCTCGCCCGAATTAAGTCATTTCGTCTCGTCTCGTCTCGTCTTGTCTCGTCCGAACATCGTGCCTGCGTTTTCTCCACCGCAAAGCGCTGGACCAACATACTTGGCACCAACACGTCCCCTTCGGCGTGCGTCGCGTTACCATTGACCTCGGTTCCTGACCAAGTCAGTCTCGCTCGTCCGCGCTCGTCGCAATAAACTCTAGCACATCATAGTGCAAAAGAGTCTTTACTCCTGTTGTTCGACCCAAATCGTAAATCAGTCTTCGAATTCACCTTCAGGTTGTTGCGAGTTGCGTCGGCAATATGACGGGGTATGCTACCATTGGCATGCTGCGTCGTGTAGCCCATTCCGGCATAACGTGATCGTGATCGTCGACTATCAGGTTCTGCGTCGCTATCTACACCGGAGCTTGCGGGCTCGGATGAGATGGATTGAAACCGTTGGTATTGTTGTTGGGACTGCTGTTGATTTGGAGGTTGCTGCTGCTGTTGCTGTTGCCCCGGTCTACGTATATCGCTAGACACGGGAGGGGCAGGTCTAAAGCGTCGTACCGAGTTGGGCTGCTTGTCGTCGTCCACCAGGACCACCATCCAAACACCTACCGCGCCAGATAGGCCTAGCAGCGGGGTGCAATGTATCCATCTGGGCCGTCCCTCGTCGTTGTGATCCGCGTCGAGACTTGCTGTTGGGGTGGTGAGCCACCGGATCTTCGCGGTAACGCCGCGCGACGAGTCCGTCAGAGCTTCAGCTACCGAGTTGCGTACGCGCGTGCTGCCTCCAATGCGATCCAAGAACCGCGACTGAAGGATACCAGGGACGCGGAGGGAGGGTGATACGAATAGAATGCGCAGCGAAGGCGCCGGCCTGATCAACAGATACTAGTAGTGCAATTAGCAATGAATGGTAACATCAAAGAGTGAGAACGTACATTTTTATACACCCCTTGCAGCCTACCCTCTCCCATCAAAGAGGTTGTAGCTGCCGTCTCGAAATCACTCAAATCTTTAATCAACACTCTCGGCCCTCCTCTTCCCGGATTATTCCCCCGCGTACTCCGCCCGTCGTCTTCTCCAACGTGCTCTCTGTGCATATTTCCTCCATGCTGCTTTACCATATCCAACTCTGAATGATTGAACATTTCACTCAGCTGTTGGAACTCATCTTTGGCGGGGTCAGCCTCCACCCGCTTCTCTTTGATGTCGAGATAGTGTTTGAAAGCGTCCAGTTCCGTGCATTCCTTCACGAGACCCGAGACGTCCACCTGCGCCCCGATGAAATAGCGGAGATTACCGCGGGAGTCGAGCAGTGGAGCAAGCATGAGGAGGTTCATAAAGGGAGACCCATCGCGACGGCTGTAGTATCAAGTCAGATTTTGGGAATCAAAGCTGCAGAATATCTGAGACGTACTAGTTCAGGAAAACTTCGCTGACTTCTTTGCCCTGGATGACGGCGTTGTGGAGACGCGAGACGGAGCTGCGGTTCGTCCCAGGGCCTTGGAGGAAGCGGCAATTGCGACCGATGGCAAAGTTGACGCCATACTGGGTTGTGCGATGGAACTCTGCGATTTTGTATTTGATGAGCATTTCTTTCTAAATAAAGGACGATGTCGGTCCCATGGTTGTTGAGCAACACGGAAAACATGAAGGTGACATGACATAAGAGACGAACATACCTTCGGATGCAAAAATAATCGGATTATCCGACCGTGAAGGATCAGTCACGCAAAACACCTCTGCCAATCCCTCGCTCGCTTCACGGAGGTGAATGGGCAGATTTCCCGTGACGCGCTTCTGCACACTGAGACTTACAACCTGGATGAAGGTGTGCGTGATGAAAGCAGGGAGCTCTTCCCGCACGAGGAGGTTGAAAGCTTGCTCTGCTTTGTGCTCCAAGACGGCATTGATCGTTGGTCGCGGGGGGTGCTCTGTGAATTCATGGTTCTCCATCGGTTCCAGCGCTTCAGCCACCGCGTTGGCGTACTGGATCGCGCGCATGGCTTTCAATGCATCGAGGTAGTAGACTAACACGGGCACCGACTTAGGCCGATGTGCGCTGAGGAAAGAAGTAAATCGCAATAGCGAAGCTGTGTCGAGGAATATTGCTTCTAAATGTTCCTTGGAGAAGAGCTGCTCCGACCGCGTCTCAAGATTGAAGCATTTATCCGCCGTGGCTTCATTCGGGGCGAGGAGTTCAAAAGAATGGGGGTCATCTTCCAACAAGGGCGATAGGCGGTCAATATCCTCAGGCGGACCTCTTGCCTGGAGAGGTCCTAGTTGTTGCGTCACGATTGAAGAGGCTTGGGTATCCAATGAGTGGGTGGAGTCTTGGTCAGAGCTGCGTATGCTTCTTTCGCGTAGAGAGACAGAGTCAATTGTTGTGGGCATTGGACCTGGGGAAGTGGTCGATAGCTCGGTTTGGGGGGGATTGCTTGAAGAGCGTGAGAAACGTCTGTTCAACGTCGCAGTGGTACTACTTTATGTACTGTCAATACTGATACGAGTCATGGTGGAGCGCCATCATTACCTAGTTCGTGTGGGGATATGAATACCTCTCCGTGTAAAGTCTGGCGGCGGATCGGCGGCGGCGTCGTCTTCGACTTGGAGAGAAGGGCTTGGGAGGAGATTTTGGTCAGGGGTTTTGTTGAAAATATGCTGTGCAGGGGCATGTTCTGGATCCGCATGAACCTGCTCCAGGTCCAGTACAAGCGGCTCGGTCATGGCTTGCTCTGCATCGGGCGTGTCTTCACTTAGGGCGCTATCTCTCGCAGTCGGCGGAAGCGGGTCGCCCATGGTGGAGTCCCTCACAACACTGATTGGCGATATTATGAAATTGGAGGACGAAGAAAAGAAACCGTGAACGGAGCGCCTTTTCTTCTTTGTCAACAACATGGTTACGATAATGCACAGCCGCGAAGAAACTTTGGTCGGCCGACCGCGTTTAGGTTGACGCAGGTCAGGAGAAGGGTAATGGCGTGCACTTAATGGAGGGACTGCTGGATCCATATGCATCCATGACGCGGGCAAGACATACCGTACCGAAAGAATCCAGTGGGACCAGGATGTTCCAACTGACACCGGCAAGACGTCCAAACAGGCGTGTAGAACCCCTGGACTGGCTGAGCAAGCGCCACAGCAGTCTACCGGGCGATGATGACGCTGGGTGGATGATGTGCCCTAAAAGCAAACCGGTCCCTCTTTGGTGCCCCAATAATGGATCTGCCGCTCGGAGCCTTTCCGAGTCTGCAGCCTCAAGATCTTAGCCGGCGCATGCAGATGCACCCAGGGGTCAATGGCAAGAAAGACGCCGTTGTTGTTGCTCCGGCGGTTTTCGTGATGTTGCACGGCAGATGAGGTGTCCTTGCTTGTCCCTGGGCTTTGCGACTGGATGGATGAACGCGCCAGGAGGAGGGGAATGCAGAAGCACACATCAAGCCACTCGTCGCCTCATTAGAGCGGATGAGCGTCATGCACCGTGCCATCCTTGCGGAGATCGATCGTCGTTCCGGTCTCGTCGAGGGTCGCAATCGCGTGCTGTTCCAGGAAGCTCCCACATGCCGAGCACATGCGCAATGATGTGCAGGGCCATGCTAATTCAAATCGCGTTGGTATGTCTTGCTCGCATCAGCCCCCGCGCAACCTATATCGCCAGCTTTGGCTTCACACACGTGTCTGCAACGAGCTTCGTGGCTTTAGGAACCGCGCCGCCCACGTAGCTACATCACTGGAGGCAGTTCAAATTTCGCGAACCAGTGCTTTTTGGGCGCTTTTTGGCGTTTACATAGCTAGCGTCATCATACAAGGTTCCGAGCTGTCATTAGGCACTTTGCTTTCAGCTCGGCCCATACATACAAGTGTACTAGCTTATGTCGATCAAATAGACGGGATAGTAGAAGAAAAGCCTAGATCGGACGAAGCAGGAAAGGTCGTGAGCGCATCAAGTTCATTTTTATGGAACTTGCGATTGTGCTGTCGATCGTCCTATGATAGCAGGCCTTCGCGCTCGGCGTCCCAGTCCTCCTCTTCTTCGACGCTCTTGCTAGGGTGTCTATATAGTACATAGTGCTGGAGGAAGAAGATCACATCGAAAACAATGGTGATATTGCTGAGCCCGAACTTGACAGGGTTACCGGTGATGCCGCTCCAGTCGTTTTGGAGTGAGGCATCAAGAACAAGCTGTGCCATCGATAACCAGCCACCAGCAAAATCGAGCAGCATTGGGTATATACTCCAGCCGTCTGTTGATTTTCGCTTGAAGTTGAACCAAGCTTGAGGGATGTATTTGACGACAACTGTGATCAGCTTCACATAACCCAGTGCGTATATCTTTGCAGTGTCAGCTTGAATACCCACACGTTGTCATGTACAGGCTGGCTCACCACGTCAATCCAGGCCCACCCACTGGGGTCGTATCCTGAATCTTTCCCTACGACCTGCGCAAGGAAGCTAACGATGAGTATTCCCAGCACACATCCCCAAAATATACCCAAAGCTGCCTTGGACGCCTTTTGTCTCGCGCCCACTCTAAAGCCCCAAATCCAGGAATAGAACTGGCTGTATAGAATCACGCACATGAAAGCGCCATGTGCAGCGAATAGGAAGTCGTTGAAGCGAACGGTGGTCTCAGGTGAGGCAGGATGACGGTAGGCGTATTGCGAGCGTATGGTAGGAGAATACATAAATGTGGCGGTGTTGATCGCATAACTACAGGCACAGTTTGGTCAGCTTGGACAGATTCCGGATACTGTATGCTACACACCATGTAAATCCAAGCAAGTTCAGTGTGGGAAAGTCTGTGGATCATGAGTTACAATCTGCAAAACGGCCCGTCCATAGCGCATCCTTACCGATCGCGAGCCCTAGTGTAGAGCTTCTTCGCCAGTTGTTCACGGCCTGGGGGTAGAAAGAGGCGGACCTTCGCGTCAGGACAGATTAGCCTGACTTGCTGGACACGGTGGAGTTGGAAAAGCATACCAGCTCAAGAAATACGCCCACCCCAGTATACGCGACAAAGCGTGCAGAAACATGACAAGCTCGGATTCCTTCCTAGTCATCCCTAGATATAGCGAGGTGGGCGATCTAAGTTATATGCACCCAGTTGGGCATGCAGTATCTCGGTGATAAGGGTGAGGGCTCGTCGCAAAAAGTGTCTTGCACACGAGGACGATAAGAACGATGGGGCCAGACTCAGCTACGCCTTCTCATGATCAAGAGGATAGGGGGCAGAATGTGCATGCGCAAAGACTCGTGCGCACGAGGACTGAGCAGACGACCGGGCTTACTTCCATTCCGAAAGTCGGTGTTTGGAGATCAGCTGGCGGCATCGCGTAGCATTATCGCGGGATGACGACAGCCGCGCCCCGTTCCTGAGGAAGGGTGCCAAGGTTCTAGGCAGCATGACTAACGGGACAACTCATTGCACGAGCGAGGACAACACGGAAACTTAATCCAAACCTCGCCTTGAATCATGCAGATACGCAGGACTAGACCTCAGATTGACAGAAAATTTGGTACTATCTGAATTTGTGTACATTCGCTGGGAATTAACCAAAATGCGCCACCCTGCATCGGAATCACTCCGATTACCATTCAGCACTCCAGGGGTATTCAATACAACACTGGAATCCAGCAATATAACCCAACCCGGTACCTTTCTGTTCACTATCGCAATCTAAAATGAGTGTCTACTTCGTGGAGCTCGAATTCCATCATTCGGAAGATATTCGAAAGAACGACACGGTGGCAGATTCGAAATATATGAGCGTGTGGCAGCCCTCCATAAACCCGCTTAGCTGTGATCGCAGCAACATCCCTTGGGAATCTACTCTCTGTTAGTAGATGTTGTTTAACGCAGGCTAGCTTCACTAACGCATTTGCATGAAGAGGGTTCAAAGCTAGTGCAGGGACACTCGATGCAGGGGCTCAGGACAGTTGTCCCATCGGCATCGCGCGATATCTTGACGGATCGTTCCAAGCTCGTCTATTGATCGGCGTCAGTATGTAAGCAAGTGCTTATCTCTGGGGATAGTACCACTGCGGGTGATGCAAGCGCGACCGATGCCATGGCCAGAGCGACTGCCGCGAAGAACCTCATTGTTGCTATGTGGGCCTTTCTGAGACGCGATATTGGGGTAAAGTAGTTTCTTTAAAGGCTAGAAGGCAATTTCTGTTGAAGTTGGATATCGAAGTCTGAAGATGTGCGGGTCGGTCGGAAGAACTGCGATTGATAGACGACCTGGCAAATACGCTTTGAATTCCTTCAGATCGACAGTTAACTGACTGAGTTCACACTAAGAATCCTCTCAAACTGCAGTCAAAAGACACCTTATCGTTCTTAAGAAAGCAAGAACGCTGCCAATCACTCTAAATATAAGTGGCTATCCAGCACCACGTTCCATCCCCAGACATCACTATATGTGTCCCAAGAGCCGGCATTCCGTGCCTCGTGGCAAAGTGTTCCGCAGATTGACACTTTACCTGCGCTTCGCATCTTGCTACGGCTGCGGGTATCATTTCGACATCCTAGTTGGTACATGGTTCGGGTAAATGATCGTCGGGTATCAGCCAGAACGGATGAAGGCCCCCGCAAGGAACTTATATTGCTACGCTAACGCTGCACAGGAAGACCAAGCGGCTCTAGATTCTCTTTGTGCGAACAGTCGCCCGCCGGGGAGTTGGGAAGCGAGAGTGATGGCAGTCCAGACTTGGGGTAAAGTACCTCGAAAATCTTAAAACTGTGATCTATACACCAGGTAGAATCTCGATCGATCGTACTGAGTGTGGTATGATGGGACTTACAAGGAACAAACAGGATATAGTTAGTTACCCGTGCCGACGCTGTCGAATGAGGTTGCTTTACAACGGAGATAACAGTTCCACGGTGGGTGTTAGTACTCATGGTATCGCATATATGCAGGACGACCTCCTACGTCATTCCTACCGACAAAGTCCAGACTGTTCATTCAATCTCGAGAAAATTGCTTCCATTCCATATTGGGCCACGTACTACTCTGAACTAGGCCTATATCAAACTTCAGAATTTCGATTTCCTTGCTAGTACATTCGCTTCTCACTCAAATCGGAAGACTTCCTTGATCATGTTTTTTTCCTTGACAACAATGCCGCCTAAAGCCACGCATATACGAGCAATAGCCGCTTCATTTTCTATCTTTTTTCTGATTGAGTACAAGTCCGCTCAGCTAGAGGATCACGCGGTGTGTTCTCTTATGATGAACATCTTATTGCTTGAGAGGTCCAGACGGTAGCCACGTCCACTGAACCGAGGGCCCGCCAACCAGGAAAGACTAAGGATTCCCTCGGTAAGCACTTATTAGGTTCCAAGCTTAGTGAAACTCAAGTCTTCCATGCGGCCGGCTCGCTAGGATGCGGTCTATTATCCTTGTGCTTGTTTTCCGTCCCTTTCCAGAAGGAAAAAGCAGTGTCTGCCTCAAATTCCCAAGGTGTATACCAAGAATTCAATACTAAGAAGGGTTGATTGCGTTCGTTGAATTGGCGCAGAAAGAATGTGCTCACACTGTGGTCGACTGGAGATCGGACCACAGCGGTAAACGAGAATATTAATGCTAGACTCATGATCTCAACAATTCAAAAAATGAGAAACTGAAATTGTTACTCCTGCTACCTGCTCACTATTCATGAAAGTTCCATTCTGAGGTATTAATGTGCGAAGGGTACAGATAGTATCTAGATCTACTGTGATTGTAGCGTCTTGGTTGTGGCAGTTCCATACACCATGATGCTATCCATTCGACAGTACCAGAATGTAAGCACTCCATCACCTGATTCCTTGGCAGCCCGTAAGGTTCAATAACTAGAAGGACTGAGTGAACTTCTTTGAAGGGATACACACTTTTTAGGCATGGTGCAAGACACATCTGGTCTATACTGTAGTAGGTTAAGCACAATGATAGCGGAAAGATTGGCCGGGATACACGCAGTTCACTATCAATTTTTATTACCTCAGCCCCCAACAACACCACAGCGTCTCTCCCCCATCCCTACAAAGCACAGCACGATACCAAGTCCTCCCTCAACCTTCCCAAGCCCACCCCAAGAACTTGGCTCAACAGTTCACCTTCTCCGCCCCACCTCTATCAATGTCGCCATCGCCGGCCTTCTGACGTGCTCACATCACTATACCAAAAATGCATAGCTCGACACCGCACTCTGGGGAAAATAGAATCGTTTTTAGGTCATCAAGGGGAAACACATCCCCCCACGTGGCGATCCTCTAATGCGGGAACCTTATCTAGACGTTCTCTCTAGGCCACAATCATGCCAACAAAATCAACCAAGACAAAGGGGCGTATACCAAGTGCCAAGTGAATCACACCATTTCCACCAAGACCAAGAGTTCAAACAAAAGAAAAGCAACCATTGAATTTTTTTCATGCCGTCATTTCATGCCGTATCCTACGCGAAGTCGTGTAACCGTAAAGTAATTGCAAGCTTACAACTGTTCGAGCAGACCTTCTGCCTCGAGCAGGAGGATAATCTGGTGGACCGCTGTCCTGACATTGGTCTGTGAGATGTCGACCGTCAGGTCGGCCTTTGCCGGCTCCTCGTACGGGTCGTCCACACCGGTGAAGCCCTTGATGTCGCCGTTGCGTGCCTTGGCATAAATGCCGCGCTTGTCCGTCTTCTCTGCATACTCGAGCGGGGTAGCAACGTGAATCAGGTAGAAGCTACCGTACTTCTCGACCAGCTCGCGGGCGTGCTTACGGGCCTGCTCAAAAGGCGCGATGGGTGCAGCGATGACAGCGGCACCGGCCTTGGTGAGCTCGGAGGCGACGAAGGCAATACGGCCGATGTTGCGGTCGCGGTCTTCGCGGGAGTATCCAAGTTCAGCAGAGAGTTCTGAGCGGACGTTCTCGCCCAAAAGGAGGGAGACGGAGCGTCCACCCTGTTGGTTGAGAGTGACGTTCAGCGCGCGCGCAATGGCATCCTTGCCGGAGTTCGTAAGACCGGTGAGGAAGACGGTGAAACCTTGCTTGTTGCGCGGGGGGTGCGATTCACGGAGGACCTTGACGACTTCGGGGTAAGAGAACCATTCGGGAATATCCTGTCCAGTGCGCAGGCGCTTTCGGAGCTCTGGTATTTGGTCAGTATATGTGTTGTATGGTAAGCGTTGTCAACATACCTGTGCCCGAGATGTTGAGAGTACGGACGCCCTCCTTGACCTCGTCGACAGGCTTGTACTCATCGGTATCGGGGAGGTAGGTCATCATCTGGAACGGCACAACCTCGATGCCGAGCTCGTCCTTGTACTTCTCCACCTCGTACTGGGCATCATAGGGGCCGTAGAAATCCACACCCTTGGAGTTCTTTCCAGGGCCGGCGTGGTCGCGACCAACAATGAAGTGGGTAGCACCATGATTCTTGCGGATGATGGCGTGCCAGACAGCCTCACGAGGACCACCCATGCGCATAGCCAAGGGCAGCAGACCGAGAACGGCCATGCCGTTGGGGTATCGGGAAGGAGGGCTTGGTAGACGCGGACACGGGTGAAGTGGTCGATGTCACCAGGCTTGGTGAGACCCACGACGGGGTGGATCAACACGTTGGCTTGACGGGCTCGGGCAGCGCGAACGGTAAGCTCACGGTGAGCGCGGTGCATGGGGTTACGGGTCTGGAAAGCGACGACCTTGGACCAGCCAAGCTTGTCGAAGTGCAGACGGAGCTCTGCGGGGGTGTCTGGATGGCTTGTCAGTGATGTCTAAAGCTGGAGTCGAGGTGTACAAACATCGCAGACCGACATAATCGTAGTGCTCTAGACGGTCGATAGCGTCCAGCTTGCCACCGACATAGAATTCTTGGACAGTCTCGTAGAGGTACTTCACCGCGGGGTGCTCTGGATCACCTCCAAAGACCTCCTTGGCCTCCTTCTCCCTGTGAAGCGGTCAGCAAGAGTGTTCCAGCGCGTGCGTAGGTGCTCTGGCATACTTGTCTGGCCTGTAGACATCGTCGACTGTGATGATGGCAAGGTTACGATCGTCGCGGAAGTCACGAAGCGCAACCCTGGCACCCGCCTTGATCTCGAGCTTGTCTATGGTCTGTTGCGACACATCGAGGGTGATGGGCATAGAGAAGAGGGCGCCATCTGCGAGACGGCTGTTGGCAACAACACTGGAAACAGTCAGCTCGGTGCCATGTCAGGGACTGTGAAGAGCTACGCACCCATTGTAGTCTTTCTCGTTCAGGAAGCCTATGCGCGACACGTCAGTGATGGTGCTCGAGGCGGCGTGTCGTGTGTCTCCGAATCATTTCCGGTTGGAAGCCCGGCAAACGGGAGGGGCAGCCCCGCTACGAAACCCAACCTCTTGACGTACCTTCCAGCGGCGAGAAGCCTCCGCTCAGGATCAGCTCCAAATCGCACAATTGCCTCTCGGTGAGGACAATGGCCTGGAGCTTCTCCGCCTCATCGTAAAGCTCCTTGCGTCGGGGCGCATCACGAGCGATCAAGTCCTTGAGGATGCCGCCTGTTGCTCGTCAGTGCTGCACGCCACCTTTGCACTTGCGGTGCGAACATACCATGGGGTGGGTTCGCCATATCGGATGATGTGAGAAGACGACGATAGGTATGTGAATTAGAAGTATATCTCGAGGTTTTCGTAGCACACAATCTACTTGATCGTCTGCCTAGAGGTTTCGTGGTAGATGGTCCTTGGGTATCGTGCTTGCTTCTTGCACTCGCCGCAAACGTCAAAGAATGATCAAAGTAATCGCGCCACAATGTTCACACGGGGAGGGAGGGTGGTTATAAATGGGTCGTAGAAAACAGGGTCCCGAAATCTCTGCTTAAGTGTGCGGTCCGATGCGTGATGTACTCACGTAGTAGGTCCTATGGCGGCTTCCCGCTTCTCCACGGCACTGGGCCACTGCTGGCCTAACCATTGCTGGTACGCTCTCTGGGCCGGCAATTTGTTGGGTCGAATTGCGCAATAGCACGAGTCTTGGATTCGTTTGTCACCTTGGGTGGGTGGGTAGCCTTTGCTGATGCTTGTTTGCTCCGTCTTGTCTTGGTACTCTACTCTACATCCCACACCCAACCCGCATTTAGCCAAGATGATAACGTATGTCATTGAATTTTTAATTCTTTTACCCAAAGCTAGGTAATCCAAATACTATATACGGGAAACATGCATGCTCAACCCCGGATCTGACCATCGTGATCTCGTGGGGAGTAATCCTGGCGTCCTTTCCTAGGCCCAATGCTATTCGCTCGTGTCCAAACGCCGATGCTAAAATGCTACAAAAAAGACCACTTAAAATATTTTCCGATGACGACATGCAGATTATGCATCCACAGTCACGTTCTGCAACTTCTTCGTCAAATCCTCAGCTTCTTGCTGCTGTTGCTGCTGTGCCAAAAATTGAGCATATCTCGATTGGGGGTTGTGGATGCCGCACTCGGTCTTGTTCTTTCCCTTCCAGCGTCCAGCACGCTCGTCTTCGCCTGCAGCAACAGGTTGCGTCGAGTGCCAGTCGCCAACGCTCTTGTAACCACGATCCAAGAGCTCATTGTAAGGAACCTTATTTGCATCGACATACGCTTTGACTTCGGCAAACGACCAGTTGGCAAGAGGGTTGATCTTGATGACGCCGCTTTCGGTGACTTCGATGATATCGAGATCACCTCGCTTGCCGCCCTGACTCTTCCTTCGTCCAGTCAGGAGGGCTTTCACATTGAGGTCTGCGTTTGCCCGAAGCGCCGGCTCGACCTTGGCAACATAGTCATATTTCTCATCATCCGTCTCCCAAAACTTCTGACCGTACTTGGCTTCAAAGTCCTCAGTGGTGTTGCATCCACGGGGCTTGTAAACGTGGATGTTGGTGTTGTATCGCTCCCGGACCCGCTCGACAAGGTCAAGGGTCTCTTGAAAGTGGTACAGGGTGTCAAAAAAGATGAGGTCAATGTTGGATTTCAAAGGGCCATCAAGCTTGGAAAGCATATCCACAGTGACTAAGCCGGTCAAGCCAAAGGCGGTGGACTGATAGAGACCAGGCAAAGATGTGATGCACCAACGGAGGATATCTGGCGTGATGTTAGAGGTGCCCAGGCCTTAAACGCCGTGAGGACGTTACGGACCTTGAGGCTCCAGCTGTGCCAGCTGGTGATTGAGGAACTTGAGATGCGACTTGGAGAATACGATGTCGGGCAGGCTCTCATGGCTGGACTCGCCGGAGACATAGCCAGATTCGTCGTCGCGGATCATGTTCGCTTCTTCGTAGTATAGCGGGGACGATGACATTATTGCGGAGTGCGAATTGATGTTGGACAATAGTATAGTAGAACTTGATGGTATTGTTTATAATGATGGATGTATCTTGGGCCTTATGGTGCCTCTCTCAACCGACGCAAAGGGAATTGTGTGTAAACTGAGCACAGAGGAAGGAGTACAGAACAGCAACTGTGCGAGAATGGGCTCATTATGCTCCGTCATCGGCAAACGTTGATATACCAAGGCGCAAAGGTCTCATAGTCGAGAAGTATGGCGCAATCCGCGCTAACCAAGGTGGTCGAAAATTTCTTCGGGACAAAGATCGGGCTTCGCCCAATGAAACGGCCATGGTACCATGGCGGCCTCGAATTCCAGCGTCGTCATTGCGCCTATCCCTTCTTTCCTGTGTTTCCGCGGCGTGACGGCTTTCTAAGCATCGGGTGTGTAGTGGTTTTGTCATCGGAGGCGAGGGGCCCATCTGGGGCATGGCACCTGGGGAACCTTGAACGCCACCGTAACACTACTCGTATTTCACAGTATGCACATGCTCGGAAGGAAGTACCAGAAAGCTGACGAGTTCCTGCTCTTCACCGACCCCCGGAAGTGGCTTCGATCGCTCAGCCTAGATCATGCGAGTACGGCAAGCGGCAGGAGGTGTTCCTCCGGCAGACACGACGGACATCAAAACATGTGTGAATCCAGGCTTATGTTACACCCCGCTCGATGCGCTGTTTAATATCCACATAGTGTAGTGGTGTTATGAGAGCACCTGAAGTGCATGTAAGCGATGTCGCTCTCCGCTTGGATTCGAACGAATGCGAGGCTTTCTAGCCGTCAGCAATAACTCTTTCCGGTCCACGAGTGCTATTTTGTGATTCGACCGTATAGAGGGCCATATTCGGCTCGTCGTCGGGATGGCGTACTATCGGCCGGAAGGCTGGTGGATGAGGCTACGATGTGGGCCGTGCTGCCTGGAGATATGACGATCAAGGCTCTGTGATGTATTATGTCAGCACCTAACCGCTTTGGGATGCTTCTTCACTCAACTCAACATAAATTGCTTAGTCTAGTCTATATGTGCATACCTTTGTATGTATGTATGTACATTAGGGTTGGAGAGAACTCTGTACAGATAAGACGTTCTATTGAATGTCATCGTTGTAACAGGTATAGCTACCGGGAGGATACATGACTAAGATAGTGCCTCTCAGCAATGTCACGCCACAAGTCCTTCACACCGCGGCTACTCTGTCCACCGTGTACACATGTAGCGAATCATTTCCTACGCTTAATTTTTGCCACCGCCAGTCTCTTGAACGCATGAAGATACTTGCTCTGCCATATGGACCATTCTGTCCCTGTCATCCTTGGCTAGCTTACCTGTCTTCGCCAGCTCTTTTAACCTCTCTGCCTCCTCATAGTCTTCGCTACTCAATTGTGCCTTCAGCTGTTTCAGCAATTTAGGTGCAAACTTCCCCGTAGCATAGATTATGCCTGGATGATTCCTGGAGAAAAGTATGAGGACCAGACTAAGAAACATCAAAGGCGCATCCGTTTTTGGCTTCTGCATCCGTCGGACCATATCTTGGACCAGAATTTTCTTGGCTTCTTTTGCTGCATCCTCATCGACACTTGCAAGCCCTTGTTTTTTGCTGAACTTGTCCACTGTTAAAATGATGCTACTCATTTCTGTCTTGCTAGTCTTCAGGGTTGCCTCAAACCTGGTCAAATTCTTTCGTGTCCTTCTGCTGCAGACCAGCCCTTGAGCTCTCGATCTGGATGCTATATCTGGAAGAAAGTCTTTTTGCAGGTAAACTGATAGTAGCTCAGAGAGCTGTTCACTTAACCTGGCATCACTGATTGCTCTGACCCCTTCGTGGTAGTTGTGTATTCGTAGCAAGGCCTTTTCGGTCCAAAACGTGGAGAAATCATGCTCATTTCGCATTTCAAACCCTGAAATAATGGACGCGAAATGATCAGAAGCAATGGATACAAGAGCTTTTTGTTCTGCAAGGTGGCGAAGAAGGTGGTCGTCCTCAGGAATGGAGGCCAACAATGCTGCCTGCTGGAACCTGGGCTCATTTTCGGAGTTTTCCTTGAGCAAATCCCATTGGTTCTTGGCATGAAGCTCTGTGAAGCTCAATAGAGCTTGTTGTTGACTATCGTACTTCTGTCCCGTGAGTAAGTAGTCACCTTGTCGGACTAACGCATCACCACGTATCGTTTCCTGTTGTATTCTTTGCATGAGATTTGCCTCAGCGCCAGATCGAATACCAAGAGGCATACTATCGGGGAGTATAGCCTGTATACTGATTAGAGTTCTGGCTCGTCTCTGACATGTATACACAATCGTCTTGGCTTCTCCCCACTCACCGGTATGTAAATATAGCCACAGTCATGGATCTTGGACAGGCCGGCAGCAGCAAGTTCGGATAATTTTCGGTCGGAAACGATAAAGTTGTCAATCAATTCCAGAGACGCGATATTCGAAAGGTATGTATCTAGATCTCCAGGAGAGGTGTAGAGCTCCTTGAAGGTCTCTGTAAATTCTTCTCGGTTAAGCCAGAGCATCTCTCCTGACTGTAAAGCGGCAATGAGTTTGTCTCGTCTGCTCGTAGTAGATATTCGAGGGGTACAGCCGATAAAGTTCTCTCTATCCTCAATGTAAAATTGTTCAAGAAGGTCGGTTTCTTGCCTACTGAGCCTGCCGAGGTGATCAAGGCATTGCCTGACAAGCCATGTCTATCAATAGACATAAGTGGTCAGTGAATAAGATAAAAGATATGTGAAATGTTGTGGTATGCTGGGCGAATATTTATAGCTTGAGTGGAAAGAAATGGCAGATTTCACATAACACTGACGTACCGGAGGTGCTCCTGGGAGCGTCTGTGGACCAAGTTTGACTTCCCTTCAAAGGTCAATGTTGGTACCTTAACTGCACGCTGATACTTACTCTAGTCCATTCTTGCCCGCCACAAGTTTTTCACTTGCAGTCTCAGATAATGTTGTCCAGTACGTTTTGCCCAGTAGGTAATCCTCCGTGTCGTATGCGAGACTGTCTTTGATGTTGGTGACCTGAAGAAGACTTGGTATATTTTCCACTTCGACGTCGTTTTGTTCAGTAAATTGATTCTTGATGACGACTCCTTGCTCAAGCGATTTTTTCAGGGTTTTAACGATCACATTTCGTTCTTGCTTGGCAATGATGTTACGCTGGTCTCGGCTTAACAATGCCAGCGTAGGGTCTGATCGAACCAATTGTGAAATGGTACTGGCGTCAACGCCTAGCCTTTTACTTGCACTTGATACAGGGATCCGGTTAAGCTCTCCTGTCACCATATGTTCAAATGCTTGGCGTAAACTGCTCCCTGTAACAAAGCTTTGCCCACTAACAGTCTTGATCAGAAGGGGTAGCTCATCATATATTCCAGACTGTATTTGTTTCCCCGGGGGAAGAAATCCGTGGATCTCTATTATGTCATCTTGAGAGAACATGATGGGTGTTGTGCGCGAAATTGTGTTGCTCAGGTTTGCGACGACGCAAAGCCGGATAGTGCCCGGGTGCAGTGAGCTCGTTTTTCCGTGACAATCCCGGATAAACGGTGTAGTAAACTGACATAAAAATTACAAGGGAAACAAACTCCTTATTTTGTCTGACGCGTTTATCCTAGCTTGAGTGCATGATCTTGAGGTCTTGCCCTAGTTTGGGAGTTGGGCGCTCAAGCGTGGGTCCAGGGCATGGTGCAGCCGAGAGTCTCGCTGCACGCTCCCAATCAGACCGTACAAACCTGGATCCGGAACGGGAATAGCTTGGCACCCGCACCCCAACTTCTGCATGTCCTCGTCGTTGCATTCGAAGTCACAGAAGCACGCCGCATCTCGTCAACATGTCTCAATTTCGTTCAAAAACGCTGGATATTGGATGCTTCACTAAAATCCGCAACATTCGTGACCACACCAAGCGGAAAGTGTACGCAGAGAATGAGCCCGAACGGTAGGCGACCCTGGTTGTGGTACCGCGCAACGATCCGCTGACTACGGTTTCCATATAGACAAGCCCTCCGCTACATAATCCGAAATACTACGTTCCCGCAGCGAGTTCGCGCCCAGGCCCAACTCCAGCTTACCCAAATGCACTGCTACACGCGCTTCACCCAGATCAAGAACAGGTGTATTATGGGAGGTAGAGGCAGGGGTGTCTTCAGTGACTTCAGGATGGGTCGAGTATGTCATAAATAAGGTGATCAGAGGCGGTATGAACTGACAATTGACAGTATCAATTCCGAATGAATGCGCTTGCCGGCAACATCCCAGGTGTAAAGAAGGCGAGCTGGTAGAGGAATGGAAGAGACTATGCATTTCCCAGAAGTGTTTGGCATGATAAGTGTATAGTAGTGAGACAAACGGGCATTGGAAGGCGTTATAGGACGTGTAGCACAATTGTAGCAAATATTGAATGGCCGCTCTCATGCGACGGCTAAGACTCACCTACGAGTGTAACGCTCTTTCTCTCTTTATCGGCGCTTACCTAGTCTCACGGAAGTTATCTTTCCTTCTCTCACTCCGACCGTTTAGCTCTTGCAAACAGACGCCCCACAACAAACGCGCAGCTGAATATATAAATCCGCAACTTGTGACCCTCGGCGCCCCATCTCGGCGCCCCATACTCGCTCTACTGTTCCTTGGGTACGCTTGCCTTTGGTGGGTGAAACAACAAGATTTGTATCTTCGAGGGTCAAGGGTAGACCAAGTCGATCCTACCGTCGATATGTTTCGCCGACAAGAGAATACGTTGCAGCCTGATGCGACATACTCTGTAAGTTAGACCATGTGACAGCGATCAGACGGGGATAGCATATCAGATAAGCTAACTGCGCACTTCAATCCAGGCCGATCTTGGTGAGCTCGGCTACTTCCTTGATCACAAAGGCTGCTTCCGTGATATCGAGGCCCCCGAGCTCTTCTACCGGTTTCATTGCACAAACGACGACCGCCACAATGAGGTCCGCGCTGAAGCAATGCGAGGTAATGCCTTGAATCAATATATCAAGAACATGAGTATGTGCTGACCATTTCATAGTTTGCCATCGCCGGGAGGTATCCAAGCGCTTAGCTACCCTGGGTCTTGAAAAGCTTTACTTGCCTACCTTGTCTACCAGCAAGCCTGATGGACCCCATATCCCCATTCTTGCACCTCCTGCCGATGTTCTCAAGACTAGGAAGCGTGTGATTGTCATTATCAACGATGATACGTACCAGGACTTGGGCATTCTCGCATACCGTGAGCTGCAGCGAGAAGGTGGCGTCAATGGCGGAAGCATTATAAACTTTGTTAAGACCGTGGATCGTCACTTCACAGTGAACTCGGACTCTGGACTCGAGAAGAAGCTTGCAGAAGATGATGATGCTAGTGATGAGAAGAATAATCATGTCCCTGGAATGATCGTTCTCAACAATGGCCAGCTTTTGTATTCACACAAGTACAATAAGGCAATGTCGATCCGCAGCTGGGCTGCACTCCCGCGAAAGTCTATCTTCCATGATTCCATCAAGATTCATGAGGTTGAGAACCACGTGGAGGGACATATGACATCCAAAGAACACATTAAGACCGTTTTTGACTCGGTTATCCTTAATTCAGATTTCGTCTCACCCGATGCCGAGGTATATGTCGTGGCAATCGAGAATGGCATAGAGAAGCTCATCAATGTTCTTCATGAGGACTGTAAGTCTTATTTTCTAGGAAAGAGATTCCGGAACTGTCCCACTGACACTTATACAGTCCATAAGTTTGCTGACCGAATCACTGCTCTGGCTGCAGTCCAGTCGCCCGTTGGCGGCCATGCTATCACCAACCCAGATGTAAAAGCCTTCCTCCAAAATCGTGGCAGGAACTGGGCAACTTCGAATACTGGTAGTCTTGCCCCAGATCAGTGCAATGCACTCCCAGTGGACTCAGCATCACCAGAGCCTGTACTCGATGGCGGGTTTTGTGCCATGACCCCAATCTGCCCAGCATTTGGCGGTGGCGACACAAGCGTTGGCGAATGCGTATTCGTACAATCCATTGTACAAAAGGCCATCCTGAATTTCTTCGAGGAAGTTGCACAAGGTAAGTGGTTAAAGTTTACTAATCTTCAATAGGGTAGTACTGAGCATAATCTAGACCCCAAAGGTTACTGCAATCCCTCTTTCGTCATCCCCAAGCCCTTTCCTGATTCCGACCTGTCCCCACTCGCTGCTGCAGACATTATCGACCCCAAGAAGCAAGCTCTCCTTGACGCACAGGAGGAGCTGTACCGGATGCATACTGCTCTCCTCAACACCCCAAAAGATAGGCCTGAACTTGTTCAGAGCCTCGCCCGCCTTCAGAAACGTATTGAGAAGAAGGAGGCCGAGATCAACAAGCTCGAAGAGGCGTAGATTGCCGGGGATGTAGGTGGGGGGGTCTAGCTTTCACGTATGCTATACACGTGGAATTGCTTTGGCACCCAGCCAGGTAACCATTTTTGCCATAAATTTTCATTTCTCACAAGTTGTCCGTGAAAAAGAAACGTGCCAATGCCGTGAACGCCCGCTAATGCATGCCCGCGATCCATTGTTTGATCTTTATTTCGGTATCTCTCCATTTTACACGCCCTCCAGTAGGTCGTCCAGATCGTCATCATCCCAACCCCCGCCCCCTCGCCGGTTGACCACGATCTTACTCTCTTCCTTCTCCTGCTGCTCTGCGACCGCGCCCAACAGTTCCTTGAGCTGTTCCTCCGTGACCTTGGCGCGCAACTGACCGCTCCTTGCGAGCATGATCAGGCGGTTCTCAACATCTGTGGCTCGGGACTCTTTGACGAGGCGGATACGGCCGAGGCGGTCGGCGGCCTCGGGTGTGAGGATTTGCACCAAGATAGAATTACGTTGGTCGGCTTCGCGTTGCCTGTTCATGTATGTCAGTTCTGAAAGGTAAAGCGACCTGCGAGGTTGTACGACTGTACCTTTGCGCATCTTGGTCTGAACCTTCGCCTCCGCCGCCGCCGCCACCACCGCCGCCAGAGGCACCGCCTTGCTCACGTAGCTGTTGGAGGCGTGCGCGACGGATCTGTGCATATTAGTGAGGTCCAGCAATACTGCGAGAAAGTCTATATACCTGCTCGAGGTCGTCGTCGGCCATGGTGTTGAGGTGTGTGAAATGTTTTGGTGGGGTATGCGAAGGAGTGACGCTGTAGCTACTGTTGCGGGCGGGGCTCGGCTGCTAGGCTGGTATTCGTTCGTCTTTCCAGGTACGCATGTGCTTGACTATGCGAATTAACTCTATGAGTAACACGGAACTCAGTGATGGCTAAGAGAAATTTACCATTTTTCTATTCGTACGATCAGAAGCAGCCATAGGATGAATCTGATAGACGTAAATAAACTGTTACGACCGAATCTCAGACATGACCCTAGATACTCAAGAGACTGGATGTTCGTCTATATGCGTGTTTACTCTCTAAGTGTCGCCGAGACATTCGCACATAAATTATGACAGCCAGCTCAAGCCTTACTTTTGCCTTTTTTCTCTGTAGTCTAATGTTTGCTACTCCAGCCAAGGCTTTGATGGGTGACCAATCTGAGACTTCCCAAAAGAGCGAATGCTCCAACTGAGCCAAAGATAGGGAGCATTAGTTGACCAATCAAAGAGTTGTTTGTGACATCTGAAGTTTGAGATACATTTGTGACACACGTAGAGTAATTGACGGTTTTTAACATTGCCGGCTTAGGCAGTTCGGATACTGGCTTCTCGTCTGTTCTTTATTTCTATAGAGCAAGTTGGTAGCATTAGAAGCACGCCTGTCTACGCTGTGTATCTTTGGGAACCCGCGATGAGATGATGCCAAGAGTGAACGACGACCGGAACTGGGTGAAAGTCCGGCTTAGAATCTGAATTACCCGTACGGACGTCTAGAAACTGTAATCAGTAGCAAGCTGCAAGAGCTTTCAAATATTGCGTATGCATTTATAGACATTCTATAGCTCTCTATGCGTGTTTGTCCTTGTCGATAGGAAGAAGCTTTGACGTTGTACCTACCTAGGCCCTACGTAGATATAATGCAGAAAGCTATGCAGACCCCTTGAACACTTCACGGGATACCATTTAGGATTTAATCAATTGCAGTATTGTGTCGTGTCTATCGAATTCAATCCATATATAGATAATAGGGATGTGAAGGGAGTGGCCCGGCTGTATAAGTCATGTGTAGCCCAGGGCTGCCCAGATGGAACGCTACCGAAGGGCAAACCTCAGAATGTTGATGATTAAACAAGAGCGTTATTTCAAGTCGAGCTTAGATCCACAGAGAGAAGAAGATCAGAGCTTAGTCTATGTATAACAGTAAAGGGCGCGGGTGAAAGTCCTAGGATGATGCTCAGTCAAGGGCGAAAAACTCGGACTGGCTAGTAGAGAATTCTTCTTTCCTGCTTAGGTACCCAAACATAGCCTGGCTACCCACGCCAGAGCACCATGAATTTCGGGAGATTGTGAGGACGAGAAAATACGATAGCACGTCTCAGATAGCTCGACTGTATTTTTATTTAGTATATATATTCTACGAATGTACATTCTTCCATCAAGCTTAGTAAGATCATCCAATGTGGTCTAGTGGCTAGGATTTGTCGCTCTCAACGATCGAGTTCATCGATCAGATTGCCGACAAGGCCGGGGTTCGATTCCCCGCATTGGAATTACTTTTTTGCTCCGGCATACCTTTCTGGCACAAAGGCTGTTGAAAAGGGTTACATGTCTGACCGAGATCTGCACATAGGAATCTCTTCTACATCCTCCCCACTATGACTGCTATGTTACTTAATTAGAATCATAGCAGGCTTCATGTATAGGCATGCAAAAGCTCTCTCATTACTATTGATGGAGGACAGCACTTGTGAATGAAGTTTATAGTATTTGATTTTTTCTCAATGCAATGCAGTACTAACAATCTACTGTTCCTGTTGTTATATCGTTTTGGCACCTCCGTCCGGTAACAAGCTGACTGTCCTTGTGACTGTCTGTGTAGCGGTAGCCTTGGTCGTGACCGTGACGCTTGTCGTCTTCGTAATTTGACCTGGTGCGGAAGTGATGAGGCACGAGCATGCCGATGAGAGCGACGAGATACCAAAACCAATTGAGACCTGGCGCTTCTTGACGGGGAGTTCAGTTGGGCAGCTAGCATCGTAAAAAGTGTACGGAGACATGGGGTTGATGTTCGTGTTCGAGGTACTATGAATGATTAGTCCCAGTGAAATCAATGATTCGATAAAGTGCGTTACGTACGCATCGACATTGAACAGCATGCAATTAGCTTCTCCGTAACCAAAACTCTTGCATTGGGTATCGGCCGTGCATGCGGCGCGGCAAGCAGTGAATGTATTCTTTGTACCCGAGCTATCGAAATAGTACGCAGCGGTGTCCTTGGTGTAGCCGACTATGCCGCAGGCAGCAGTACTATGTGTGTGTTAACTCCAAAGATTTCAAAGTTACGATTCATTGTGACTCACGGAGTTGGCGTTGGGGTCTGGATTTGCGTTGTTGATGAGCTGGTCGTAGGTCTAATAGTCGACGATGAGCTAGTAGTCGGTCCTTTCGTGGTCGTCGTAGGCTACGCGATTGTCAACACTATCTTCGGAAAGGGATTCGTATCACTCACTCGACCTGGCGAAGTTGTAGGAGGGTACAGCGTAACAATTACTGTCGTCTTCACAGTAGTAGTGGTTGCAACTGTAGCGGTAGCCGTTTTCGTGTAAGTCCCAGACTTCAAGATGCTGCTGCACATCAAAAGTGCCTCGGAAGTATGCCCAACGAAGGAATCTAAGCCGCACGCGGATACTGTGGCTCATTAGTAATTATCATGAAGAGTGGAATAGAGCAGACGATTCTCGCCAGATCATTGGCTCTCTAAAGGAGACTCTATAATCGAGCAGTGACGTATAATAGTGTAAATAACTCACCATCAGGGATTTTAGTAGGCTGAGCACCTTGTCTGATCTCAATTGCAGCAGCACTGGCAGTGGCGGCAAATGCCGCCCCCAAGAAAAGAGAGGCCTTCATTCTTTTACAAGGGAGTCACGAAATTTCGAAGGTGGAGTCCAGCGAGGTTCCGACGCTGCGAAGATCCGATGGGAGAATTGATCCTCTTATAAGTAAATGCAGCTTGCAATAAGACCCCGGAAATTGGTGACAGGAATGGATAGTTTACTAGTGATGTAGCATATTTCATTTGTGAATAGATGAGAGAGGTCCGTTCAAGCGCATTCGATACTTCGGTCGCATCGTGACGGCCTAGACTGGTCGTAAGACGATGTTCCAGTCCCAATGCACATACGCACGCCTTCATTGCAGCTTCTGTTACCAGGATAATCCCGTTCTCGTCGTGTCTCTTTTTCGCGTTCGTGCCGGACGCGACCCTTTCTTGTCCTAACCAGGCAGTGGGCGCTCCCAAGGCCCGGTACCGTGCAGCAGGGCCAGATCAGCCGCGCGAGGCCCACCATAGAGAATATTCACGAGAGTATAAACGAAATATATCCAAAGTGAAAACAATATATGTTACGGTATGTGTATGCATATACCCTGGTCAGTAACCTGGCAAATCGCGTGTTGAGGTGAAATTACCCTGGGACCTAAAAATACTGCGCATCTCGTATCGGCTGCAACTTCACAGGCGAGAACATCTCAAGTCCGAGAAGTGCATTAGCGAAGGAGATGATCTCTAAAAAGGAATTCTTGCGGCATCACATAGTTGTCTAGAAGACAGTTGTGGCAAAATATGAAAAATTGCTCAGCGGGCAGTTGAGTTCGCTTTTGGGCGGCGCGATAGTATGCCTCAATACTAAACATATGAGCTTACGTATTCATGCACTCTGGATTGCTTGACTCTTAAGAATCAGGTGTGGGTTTCATGCAGGTGTAACATAGTAAATCGGCATACAGTGGGTTCGTCCAATTGCTCGAGCGGGTTACTGTGACCTTGCATTATGCTACTCTCTTCTTATAGTGAAATGAATCCGTCTTGTATCCCCAGTATGGAAGCGAAAGTGATCATGAGAGAGTTCATGAAGAGTAGCCTCGACAACGAATGTAACTCCAAGATCGTCACCTATCTTTTTCCACATGTCCTTCAGACTCTCGGGGTTGTGGCGATACATTTTCCCGGTCGGATTGGTTCTATGGTCATGAGCCGCGGCATTTAATGCACCAATTTGTCGGCCGGCGATGAATGAACCCTTTACGGGGCGCAGGAGTTGAGCAACAGCTTTGGAAACTCTGATCTGGTCTTCATAGTCGAATAAATGGAAGAAAGAGCCAGTGTATACAACGTCGAATGTGCCTCTCAGCTCCGTCAACGGTGATGGGTCGTCAAAGATGTCGGCGGTGAGGAAGCGACTTTGAAGTCGGTCATGGTCTCGAAACAATCGGTAGCCTAATTCCACATACTCTTTGCGAAGGTCGCATCCGTAGAGATTCTTTGATGGCGCGCCATCTGCTACCAACTGCCGAATCTCTTGTCCGAAACAGCAAGCCATGTCCAGCAAACGTTGTCCCTTAGCCAGGCGGTCCAAAATCTCCTGATACTCTTTTGTGTGTTTCAAAGACAGGTCGAGGAAGCGAAACTGCCCGATGCAAGGATACGGAAAGATTTCCCAGGCCTCATTGCGTAGCTTCACAACATGATCCTCAATCTCTTCAGTTGGTATTCCGCTGTAATTTCGCAACAAGTTTCTGGCATCGATAGATAGTTGAGAGTCGTCTGGCCGCTCATCGAACCAGGCTACGTTCTGATCCGGCAAATCCTTCGACTCCATCGCCCTGTTTGTGCAGAATTGATACACTGTTGTGAAGTGGGAGGTATAAATCTTGTTGCGGACGGGGTTTGGTCCTAGACGAAGGACGCGTTGACGAGTTCGCAATCGATAGCGTCATCGTGCCGCAACCAGGGTAAGAGGTAAGTAAGCCAACTACATGGTCTTTATCTTCTTTCTCACTCATACCTACCTTCAAAACACACGTCAGATAAGCTGCGTATTGTTTTGATTTGAGCTTGATATTGATTGACGACTCAACATCTTATGATTTCTGACACCTGCCCATGCCTTGTACATCATCAAAGCATGCACTGATCAGCGCATAGCTCCATGTATTCGCCGGAAATAAGACTATCAATAAATTTTTGTCACCAATGGGTGGAATTAGTCTATGTAAGCAAAAAACAGGATGCATTGGGTGTATCGAAAGGCACTCCAGCATGTGGTTTAGTCCTTCTTATACACCCAACAGCCTCTAGGGGCTATGCTTCTTTGTGTTGTTGACGACTAATAGGCCATGACATTACGGCCTTAGGTATAGATATCCCGATTTGATTGCCACGTCGCATGTGCATGAACGTTGCAAACACAGATCCCCACCACACGTTGGTCCAGGCCAAATGGTACCGCATTCACTACCATGGGGTACCAGAGAATGAAAGAATTCTAGTTCCTGGCTTTCTACGAAACCCAGAATTCTAGAAATCAAGGGTCTTGGGATACACTTCATTCGATTTGATGCTCTTAACGAAAAATTCGCCTAGATAACCAGACTCCTGACTTGTTGCCGCCTTCAAAAGTTGCACGAAGCCGGTTACATCCGCTCGGATGACACGCATGGTCATGTAATAATCCCGGGGAGCATTCGCTGTATGAAGTAATTAAATAACATGTTGGTGGCAGTGCAGTCAATCAGGAAGCGCGTGTGAACACAAACGGATATCAGCAGGAATCATCAGGCCTTAAAACACACGTTACGGATAGCGATTGCATAGCAGTCCCGAGGGCGTCCTGCAAATGCGGATAGCTACGCATGGTTTGGCATGGCTACTGTACAACTGTTTCGGCTGTTGCATCATTCATTGATGACCTACGTTTCAAAAGTATCGTGTATGTGGAGCATAGTCCTTATCGGGACTCAATCGCCACTACAGTACCGTATTTCCGTTTGCTTGAGACACGATGATATCGCAGCGTCACAGCTTGGGCATAATTTGACGTGGGGTAGAGGTACAGACCGAGACTGCATTGCTGGCGATATTTCAGAGGCTCGCCAGCTGTATATCAATTACCCATATTCCTCTTTTTATGCGAATACACAACGGCCTTTCCCCGTTCTACTGACGACATGGCTGAAAATGTGTCAAGCATTTCACATTTCCACAATGAGGACACTGCGGTGAAAGGCAATAGAAGGAAGGATGAGGGGGGAAGAGAAGCCTGGTTAACAGTTCTGGGCTCTTTCCTTGTCTATTACTCTTCCTTCGGAATTATCAACAGTTTTGGCTTCTTCCAAAACTACTATCAGACAGAATACCTTCTCAACGCATCCCCTGCTCAGATCTCTATCATCGGAACTCTTCAGATGGCACTCATGAATGTTCTATCTACCGTGTCCGGAGGAATATGTGACGAGCATGGCATAAGAGTGAGAAATCCTCCTTTACAAGATATATTTTGCTCACAAGGCGCTAGTTACTATACATTTTCTCCGGTCTGGGTTCATCGATCGGGTTTTTAGCACTATCTTTTTGCCCGCCTGGCGCCGTGTGGGAGATACTTCTCACGCAGGGTCTACTATTAGGTGTGACTTTTAGCTTTGGAATCCAGCCAGCATGTACGGTCGTGGCTCACCACTTCGATAAAAAACGCGCTTTAACCATGGGATTGGTATTCTCGGGCTGCTCGATGGGTGCTGTGTGTTACTCGTTCATGTTCACACAGCTTCAGCCCAAAGTAGGATTTGCATGGACAATGCGTGTTGCAGCTATCAAAGTCCTGTAAGTCACGCAGAGTGATAGAACTGAAGCTGCTCGTTAACAGTAGTAGTATAATATACTCAATTGCACTACGAATATCAAAAGCCATTCCCAATGGCGGAAAGATCAAGTTTGATACACTTGTCGATTTCCATGGACTCTATGACGCCAGGTATGCCGTGCTTGTGATAGGAGGGTTTCTAATAAACTTTGGCCTATGGGTACCCGGGTATCACATAAGTAAGCAGTTCAAGTTTAAGATGCGCACAACTAAAAGTGAGTAGCAACTTATGCACACAAGGTCTATCCAACATGTTCAATCACACCATACCTCCTGCCACTTATGAGCAGTTCAGGCATACCTGGTGCAATTGTGTGAGAAAATATGTTCAATCTCCTATGCATATGGCTAAAACTACACAGTGGTGGAATTATAGGTGATCAATTCGGTCGGCTCAATGTCATGATCCCCATGACTTTCCTCTCAGGATTGATCTGTCTGTTCGTTTGGCGCCTTGCACCGTCCATGTCTATACTCGCGCTGTTCGCTTCATCATTTGGATTCACCTCGGGAGCCGTTGTATCACTATTACCACCGACAGTCAGTCAAATCCTTCCGGCGAATAAAGTCGGTGCAAGGATGGGAGCGTTTTATAGCATTATATCGATTGCAACGCTGACTGGAGCCCCGGTCGGTGGGGCTATCTTGAACACGGCCCCAGAGAAGAGCGACGACTATCATTGGTTGATAGTCTATTCTGTAAGTTTTTTTTTTCACATCTGAAAAATCAATACTAAATTCGGTAGGCTTCAGCTATGCTGATCGGATCGCTTGTGCTGGCTGTAGCAAGACTTGTCCACGGCCGTGACCAGGGACAACAATGGTGAGGACGAGTACAGACCTCAGGAAGTATAATGGCATTCAATGAGAGGATATAAGATAGAGTGACATTTTTCCAGACTTGTCAACGGGATAATAAATTCCGCTCCACCGGGCTACATACTTTTGGCGTTCTCTGGGCATTTGCATCCCCACTAGGCGCAGCGATTTGGTGATTGGACTAGCGCGCCGAGGTCGGGTCTTGTCCCACGGTACCTGGTGGATATCAAGCCAAATAGTCCACATGCTATGAACATACATTACTCTGATACTATTCCTATTGTCAATATTTCATGTTGTCGAAATGGACAGATCTCATTCTAATCCAGCTAACGCCCCGCCCCGCACGTCCTCTCACTGTCTGACGAACCCCAAAACCCAACACAAATATCTTCTTCAGATATCCCGTCCTCTTAATCTAAAGAAATCACTCGAAAAACGTGGAAAGCGTCTTCCGGTTATATACATCCTCGATGGCAATGCATTCTTTCTTACCGCGTCGGACATATGCTGGCGTAGAGAAATGAGCCCGAACTGGGCAGGTGGTGGCATCGTTGTCGCAATTGGGTATGCACTTTCTTTGGACTATTCAAGATTGTTATCACTCATTATGTTGGCAATGTATAGATATCAGCATGATCCGGACGAAACGTGTTCAATGTACAACTTCGAAGGGAGGAATCGGGATTATACACCTTGCGACGCTGAAGGAATTCCGGGTGAGGGTGAGATATCAGGCTATGCGCTCGGTGGAGCAGACTCGTTCCTAGAATTTGTGGAGGCGGAAGTGCGACCTTTTGTCAGGAGTCTATCTAGAGAAGAAGGTATTGAGGTTGGAAAGGAAGCGTTTTGGGGTCATTCATTTGGAGGTCTATGCGTATTGCATTCGTTGATGACCGGTAAAGGAGGAAATTTCCCGTGTTACTATGCGGTTAGCCCGTCGATTTGGTGGGGGAAAGGGTATATATTGAAAGAGGAGGAACGTTTGAGCGAGATCCCCAATACACAGCTCACCATGAGCTATGGGTCTAAAGAGCTACCAGAAAACCTGGACCGTGGATCTGAAGAGTCGAGCAAAGACTTTGGTAGCAAAACTTCTGCAGCCCAGGATGAAGATCATGAAAAGAGGTTAAGAGTTGCAAAGGATAGGGCAATGGGCCCAAATGTAGAAACATTACAACAGAGACTGATTCACGTGCCGCCAGGAGGTAGAGCGAAGCTTCCAGGGGTTCGTGTGATCAGGATTGAGGGAGATGATCATGGAACAGTCTCAACGGTTGGGCTATTGAGGGCTTTGACAGAGTTCTTTTCAATGGATTCTTAGACGAAACGATGTTAGGTTACACAGAAGGTCACCATAATTTGGAATATGAATGTTTTTGAGTGTTTTCATAGTATTTCTGTTCAACGTTTTGCCTTAAGCAATTGAACTTCGTGCGATGCCTTTTTCAAGATCCCACAACAAGACTTTCTCCAACCACAATGACTCCCAGCTCCGACTATTCCTTCTAGCTTTCAGCCTTTTCCCCACCGTCGTGAATGCGCCCCCTCTCTCTTCGGCAAGGGTGACTCGTTGAAAATACCTTGAAGATTGAAAGAATTTGATGCGAACCTTTGTGTCTGACGGAGGCTAATTAGACCAGAATGGCCCAAGAAAGAATGAATAACCAAGAACCACAGAACACAAAAAGTGTAGTGTGATCCACCCCTCTTAAATATTCTCGTCGACAGGTCTGGAAGCTCACCTCTGTGGATAGCAACCCGGCCTTCTGCTCCTCTTCTTCGTCCAATGGTGGATAAAGCGTCTTCCACCGAGAGGATCCGTGGTGGGTTGTTGTCTGTGGACCCTCGGATCTGGGGATCTTTCGATCAGACAGTGTTGGTGTACTGTCCGGGTTGGCCGTGAGTCGGCCAGATGCGACAGGAGACTATGAAGTGGAGTCTTGCACATGCTCGACCCGAGGGCTCTTCCGGGGAGTGGAATCGACGGACTCAGGGTTCTTGTCGTCCGTGGTCCGCTTGCGCTTTTCACCTGCGACTTGGACTGGTACTGGTGCTTTCTTCGGAGCTGACCCAGTCGCAGAAGCCATTTGTGGAACTGGAAGACACTGCTCTTGAGTTCGCACAGCCCGACAAGGCTGAAAAGAGGATGCTACTAGATCGAATAGCTGCTGTTGCTGCGTCGGTGACAACTCTACAGCTTGTAAATCAGCCAACTTCTTGGACATCTCTTCATTCTCTTGCTTCAGAGCTGCGATCGCCTCGGCTTGAGACTGAAGCTGGATTTTGGACTCCTCCTTCTGTTTTTCGAGCTCTTCTGCTAGCCTCTCTTCGTGTTCCACCTTGACAGCCGCCATCTTTCTCTTAAAAGATGCATGCGCATCTATGATATGGCTATCGCCATTGCTCACTAGTTCCATCAACGACTCAACGGTCACGGCAAGTTCTGCATCTTTGACCTTCAGCTGCTCCGCATGCAGCTGTTCGCGGCGTTGATCGCGTCGTTGATCAGCGTCGATCGCATTTTTTATATCGACGATCCGCTGTTCCTCAGCCTCTTCGAAGTCCTGAACAATCTTGAGCGCGACGTTCTCCCAATTGTGTAGGCATTTCAGTAACGAGCCCGCAGAAACAAGTTTATCGTCATACGTGGCGATTCTATTCTTCAGTCCGTTTATAGCAGAAAGAAGACGACGGAGCGGGACGGATAATGGCTTAGATGAACCCGCCTTCGCAGTCTCTCTTGGAATTGCGGTTTTAGGAGCACCCGACCGAGTGCGAACAGACTTGCTGGGCTTCACAGGCGTCTCGAGGTGGCGCGTCATTGTTCTAGGGGGTGAGGCCTCTTGGGCGACCTTCGACTCTGCGAATTGAGCAAGGAACTCTTCAGTGACTTGGCGGACTTGACTGTGAGTGCGAGGTCTTGCGATCTTGTTGCGCGTGGGGGATCCGGGTTTGGTGACTCTGTTGGGAGACATCGAACGGCGACTCCTGGTTGCTACTTGGAGTTGAGTTTACCTGGCTGAGAGCTTTGTGTTGAAGTACGCGAACTGTTACGAACTGCGGTGTGTGTAGGAGTGCGGACTGACTTTGCGGTAGAGGTTGGTGGGGAGGCGGCTTTATATATGAGCTATGGAGCTGTTGTTAAGGTTCGTGCACATCGATTGAACGATGCGCGGGGCAGTTGAAAATTGAGAGAGTGCACACAAATTCAGCTGTCAAAGCGCCCGGGGTGAGTAAGGTCCATAATCAACTTATTTTTCGTTGACAAACGTGAGATGGCGCTTGTCTCACAACATTCAATATAAACTCCTGGAGCCCCGCATCTTATCGTCCACTGCTGTGGTTATGTACCCTTCGCTATGCTTATTCCAAGCGTTTGCCAGCTCTTAATTATACAGAAATGTTTACACAAAAGTACCCATGGCCTTTTCCACGTGCCGAAAGCCTAGTTTGCCTTCCAGATGGCAAAAATATTTGTGTATGCTCCTTCTAGTTCTCCTCACGCGTTGCTCGGGGGTATTGATATTGGCGCGGCAAGATCATTGGCCGCCTGTGAATCTTCGCGAAAGCTTCGGCGGCGATTGGAGAGCTATCTGTGCGGATGGTTGTGCCAATGGCCATGAAGAATCTGCAGAGCTGAGCATTAGTTGCGTCCGGACTACAAATGCATCCACATACCCAAAGGTAGCTGCTGAGCCCATCATGTATTGTCCTAGTGTCCGAAGCATGCCGTTGGGACCTGGACCATAACGCACAATGTTGGTGAAACCTGGGGCTGTTAGACCTTGCAAAGCAGCAGTGAAGAGTGAGGGGTAGCGGACCAAAAATGAAGCCAATGATCAGGCCTACAGACCCGCCCATCATACCACCCATCTTGACTGCATACTGTTAGCAAAGCTTTAGCGGAGGCGGAAAAAGGTGGTGACGCACGTTTGTCGAGGGTCGACTGCCCCTGGGGCACTGCTCCGACGGGAACTGGCATGGTGAAGAAGGTATGTGGTGCGTGTGGAGAGGCAAGGTACGAGGAGCTCAAATGGTGGTTCAATGGTCCCACCCACATCGAGGTAGGTAGGGCATTAGCGCATCGGTCTGTGGAACTTGGGTCACGTGATTTCTGGCCACAGTGAGCCGACGCGGAATGTGGAATTGAGAAACATGTTGTCGTGTACTCGCAGCGGCCAGAGCAGAGAGCCTGCACAATCCGTTCCAACGCCCAAGGCCGTCGCGCCGTCTGCTCGACCAGCACCGTTCCACGGGTCTACGGGAGATCACGTTTCGCGTGAGCCAGTCAGCGCTCGGAGCAGTGTGTGGAGAAGGGACAAGGCCTCACCTCATCCGCTTCTCGAACACATCATTCCCGTGCATCTCGCCGACAGCACACGGCCAACCGCTGCCAGCGCTCCCCACGCCCGCCCGACTCGCGCCTGTCTCGATTCCCCCTTGCCCCGATAGCGACGACGACAGCAGCGTCGCACGGGCTCCCTCTCCCACCCCCCCGAAAAGCACACGACACGACCCAGCGACGCACACCACCTGTCCCTGCCCCAGAGGCCCTCGCACAGCCCATGCGTGCCTGAGCAAACACGCACTGTACCGTTTCCGCTGTCGCCGCCGCCGTTCTGTCGTCGTGAGTCGTGCTGCGGGTGACCCCCCGCCGAGCGCTCGTGTGAGAGAGAGCAACCACCACACAACAGCCGCGGGCTTGTATGAAGGGAGGGCGACGGCTCACCCACACCCGCGCCTGCATCAGTTTGCTCGGGCAGCAAGCGCCGCACCTTCACTGTGATGACTGCAGTTGCCCAGCCAGTGTTCCAGCGATGGAGTAACCAGCCCAACGGAGCCGCGAGTGACGATTTTAGGATGTACATGCCGCGGAAGAGTGCACAACGCTCCAACTCGTCCTCGTCGCTGTCGTCACAGGCCTCGTCCACCACCACCGTCTCCACCGCCTCGTCCTCGCAGACCAACGGCGTTGCCGCAGCACCGCCCGCCGACGCCTCCACCTGGGCTGCGCGGAAAAAGCCGACGAGGGGGTTATGGCCTGCGACCAAAACAGAACCCGTTGTCGGTATCGCAAACACCCGCCCCCAGTCTCTCACCTCGCCTAGCCAAGGTCCCTCTGCCACCGCCGCCATGACCCAGCTGCACGCGCAACCCGCCCCGCTGCCCTCGCAGCTAAACGGCTCCGCTCAATCTCAGCCCAACGGCGCACCACGCACCCCGATGCAGGAGGCCCAGGCCATTCTCTACCTTGTTCCCATGAACGGCACTTTCGAGCGCAAGACCATAACCGTGCCCTTTTTCCCAGAAGTTCTCCGCATCGGCCGACAGACCAACAACAAAACAATACCGACACCGCAGAACGGCTACTTCGACTCAAAGGTCCTGTCCCGCCAGCACGCTGAGATCTGGGCTGATCGCAATGGCAAGATCTGGATCCGTGACGTCAAGTCGTCCAACGGAACCTTTGTCAACGGCCAGCGCCTGTCGCAAGAGAACCGCGACTCGGATCCGCACGAGCTGCGCGAACAAGACATGCTGGAACTGGGTATCGATATTGTGAGCGAAGACCAGAAGACCATAGTCCACCACAAGGTTGCCGCACGTGTCGAACACGCCGGTATATACTCCAACACTGGCGGCAACATGGCTGATCTCAATTTTGGTGACATGGATGGCCAGCAGCTGTCAAGTCTTGTAGGCCCGGGTGGTCAGCAACAAATGGTCAACATGCGAGGTCGCACCCCGAGCCAAGGATCAATCAACAACCAGCGTCTGACAGGGCCCGCCGCTATGGGAGCCGGCATGGGCGGGATGCAGCAACCGCGGCATCCTAATTTCTGGCTACAGCCCATCACCATGGAGCAAGTGGTCAAGAAACTGAATGTGAGTTGATGCACCAAAATCTCTACAACTAGTCACTGATTTGGTATAGACGGAGATGAAGGCTGCACGCCAACAGTCCCAAGATCTGCAACAGACTCATTCTTACATCAATGCCATCCTTTCTGCAGATCCGAAAAAGGAATCGACGAAGGGCTCACCCATGAACTCCGTCAGAATTTCTCCCATCAAGGATTTGAACCTTAAAGCGAGATTCTCCGACCCGCCGGCGCCTCCACCACAGCAGCCGCTACCCGAGAAACCGGATGCTCCATCTTTGAAGAGAATTGACAGCGAGAAGCTCAAGAGCACTGGCTCGCCTGTGCGGTCAGACGCCCAGATGTCTACATTGAACGAGGCCTTGCAGACCGCGAGGAAGGAGATTGAAACTCAGGGCCTTCGACTTAGGGACCTCGAAGCTATGTTGACGGAGGAGCGCCGTGCAAGAGAAGATGCCGAAGAAAGAGCCAACCAACTCGAGCGTGAGCGACTCTCTGCAGATACACACGTGGCTAACGGTGACACGGACGAGACGGAAGTCGATGATGGTACTGATGAGACCGAAACTGTCATTTCCAATGGCTCTCCATCTTCCAATCATGCCGATGTTGCCACGACACGCCTTCAGCAACGTCTCGATACTATGATATCTGAGATGAATGAAATGAAGCTGCAAATGGAAAAATATCGCCAGCGCGCAGAAACCGCAGAGGCAGATCGAAAGAGTCTAGCAGAGATGATTGAGAGCATCCGTAGTGATAATGCCAGGTTGGCCAGCAAGCATCATAGCCGCAGCCAAAGCGGTTCCGCGCAGAAGGAGGAGACCGCCGAGGTCGATCGTGATGAAGGCGGCACTACAGAAGAGGGCGAAATTCCCATTATCAACCAGAGGGATGTGGACGAGGACACCGATGGCACAGACATGCGAAAGCTCGTTCAGAATGGTCGGCCAGCCGAACTTGAAGATGCCGCAACATCCAACAAAACATCTCAGGCTTTAGCGACGCGCACAAACCGCAATGAGCTAGCCCTTCATCATGGCGCACCGGCAATCTCAATGCTTACGGTAGTAGCGTTGGGCGTGGCTGTTATGGCATGGCTTAACAACTACCCCAAAGTTGATCGATGAGAATTTTGTCCAGCTACAATTTGAAAAAGAATATGATCGTGTGTCGTGCACGAACTGAATCTAGAGGAGTTGCGGGGGTTGCCTCCTAGAACCGCCGTCCCCACGCCCGCATTGCGTGTGTAGAACGTCGGTCTCTATAAGCGCGCGCCGTCATACGAAAGACGTTGGTATGAAGTCGCCTGCGACTATCCAGTCTTACATTGGGTTTGACCACCTATATCGCGCAGCTTGGACCGGAACGAGATGCCCCGGCATTTGAAGCTGATGTCCGTGACGCAGCTTATCACGAACGCAGACACAATGGACACGACACGAACGTACCAAATCATATATATTTGTTTATACATTTTGTTAGCGTTTTTTCCTGTAGGATGCCACACCATTCTTTATTGGCGCAAGCAGCAGGGCCACTGTACATGATCGATTTCCCTTGCATCGCAGGATATGGGGCGTTTGTATCACTGGGGGACAGAGCTGTCCAGGCGCACATGTTTTGGAAGGACCTTTATTTCATTGCGTGTTTTGGACCTCTCAGGTTAGAGAGTTATTCTTTGTACAAGTTTGGACGTTTTGTAAGCACTGGCGCTTGCATCTCTCGCTCTTTACCACGGTTGGCTACGTCTGAGCACCTTTTCCTTTGTCCGAGACCTTCACTTCAGCTATTTGATACATTAGGAAAGAAGTTAACTACCAAATTGCGTTCCCATGGCAGTGAAGCGTCCAATTTCTGTCGAACCACCGGACTTGTCTGCAGCAGACTCCAAGCTGTACCAAGGCCTTCAAGACAACGAACAACGCACGCAATTTCACGAGTGACAAGTTTGTTGGTCATGTTGGGCATGGCCCAGACCCTCGATCTCTATGGACCTTATTTCATGGCATCTTCTGCATGTCACGGCTTGCTTCCAGGGTTCAGCGGTGGACAACACACATTCGGAAAGACAAGCCCTTGGAAAGCCCAACAATGTATTTTGGTTGGATGGGGTAGTTGTTTGATCCTTTACCTCCTATCTCCGTGTGGTTGTGCGAAAGGGGCGCTGCGCTGAACACCCACGCGTGTCTTTGCAGGCAGCTCCGTTTCGTGCGGGAAAGTCAGCCCGGCTTCCTTTTGTGCGGTTGCACAATAGTGAAATCGTGACCCCACGCGTCCATGGATGTATATGTCCTACGCCACATCGGATGTTGCGGCAGAAGGCAATTGGCCATGGGATATGTGAGTGGCTTATTAAACATTGTTGAAAATGGAATGCCGCTATCGATGAAACAGGGAGGCGCAAATCATACGTAGGTGCACCTTGTATCACATGACCTGGTCGGCTCCGAGGTCGTCAGAACATGACCGGTACGACCTCAGCACGGACGCCTGGTCATGTTCCTGTGCAACCACACCTCCATGTTCTATATGCGTGTAGACACACAGGCACATGTTCAACGATTACGACCAGTTGTAGAGCGAATTCTCAACGGATGCGGACTTTGGCAAGTCCGTTCGATTATGGAACGGAGAGACAATGTACGTCATGAGGAGAGGTAGCATTCAGCTTGATATGGTCTTGTCCTTCGCCACGGCTATGTATTACTATCTCTAAGACCCAGAACATCTCTGCTCAAAGAGTGAAAGCTGGTGGCAAGATTTCCAACTAGTACCTTTTATCTTTATCAGAGGATTAGGATCATGTCCTACCTTGTGAAGCACTCTGCCGTCGGCACGCTTTTATCTTTCGCCAGGACTGGCAAGATATCTTACCGTAGGGGAGGTCCACTGAAGGATGTCTCTCCCGCATCGACTTCAATCAACTCTGCTACCCCTAGACCCAGTGGTTCCACCGAAGATGTTTCTGATCTCGACAAAGAGGAGACAGACATTGCGATAACCAACATTGTGGATTGGAGTAGTCCTGAGGATCCTAGCAATCCTCAGAACTGGTCCTTCCGCCAGAAGCTCACCGTCACAGCTGTGCTTTGGTACGTACAAATGGGACGAGAACGTAAATGACTCAAGTTAATGTCTATTAGCTTCTGGACGTTCGCGTTGTACATCGGTTCTTCCGTATACACTTCAAGTCAACAACATGTCATTGAAATATTTGGGATCAGTCACGTCGAAGGTGCACTGGGTGTTGCTCTCTATGTCCTAGTATGTCTCCCTCATCAAGTGTGTCTGTTCCCAAGCTAACCACACGGAAAGGGCTATGGTCTCGGAGGGCTTTTGTTCTCACCCCTCAGCGAAGTCCCAGCCATAGGTCGCAACCCCGCCTATGCCATCTCGGGCTTCCTCTTCGTCATCCTATGCATCCCCACCTCCCTGGTGAACAACTTCCCGGGTCTCATGGTCCTCCGTTTCCTCCTCGGCTTCATGGCCGGCCCCTGCCTTGCCCTTGTTGGTGCCTCCTTCAGAGACATCTGGGCCCCTGCACCATTCTGCTATTCCATCGCGTTTTGGGCCATGTCGGGCATCGCGGGTCCGGCCATGGGCCCAACCATGACCTCGTATGCTGTTGAAGCCCTCGGCTGGCGGTTCTCGAGCTGGGAGTTGCTCATGATATCGGGACCATCTTATCTCGTTATGATACTCATCTTGCCTGAGACAAGTGCGCCGACGATCTTGTACTACGAGGCTAAGAGGAGAAGGGAGGAAACTGGGAATAAGGAGTTGGTGAGCGAGGCAGAGCTGAAGCAGCGGAATTTGAACGTGGGGGCTCTGCTGTTCAATGCGTTGCTGAAACCGTGGGTGCTCAATGTCAAGGATCCTGCTCTTGGCTTCACGACTCTATACTCTGGTATTGCGTATGGTATTTTCTACTCGTTTTTCGAGGTAAGCCTCTTCTCCCTTCCAACGATACAAGCAGTTGTTAACGGAGTCTAATATAGTCGCTCCCCATTGTCTACCCCCACGACTTCGGCTTTAGTTCTACATCTACAGGCCTGATATTCCTCACTGTTATCCCCGCGGGCCTCATCGCCTTTATAACTCAGTTTCTCTTCCTCAAATTCCGCGTCTTCCCTGCGCTGGCCTCTGGCACTTTCGGCGAGGTCGAGAACTATCTCATTCCTGGTGTTCTTGCCTCCCCGCTCATACCCACCGGTCTCTTCATCTACGCGTGGACAGCTCGCCCGGAGCACTCCCATTGGATTGCGCCCACCCTTGGTTTCGGACTCGTCATCGTCGGTAAGCATTTTCTCATCTGACACGTTTCAACTATACTTGGAGGAAAAAGCTAACGGCAGTGCACCACAGGCCTCTACTTCGTCTTCCAATCCATCCTCCTCTATATCCCTAACATCTATCCCCGCTACGCAGCCTCCATCTTCGCAGCCAACAGTCTGGCCCGCAGCCTCTTCGCCTTTGGCGCCATCCTCGTCGCAAGGCCCATGTTCGAGAAGATGGGTGTGGACGGCGGAGTCAGCTTCCTAGCTGGACTCACGGTGCTGTGCATGTTCGGAATATGGGGGCTTTATAGGTTCGGCAAGGCGCTGAGGCAGAGGAGTAAATTCACTGGTGCATAGACATGTATAGATTGGGTGAGGTGCTGGTGTGAAATTGTAAAAGGTGTTGGGAGCGAGAGGTATAAGTGCGTGCGACGTAATGGAGAGGTGCTTGGAAGGGGGAAACCTTATAGATTTCTTTGTCCGGATTGTACTGTACTATACCTCAAGACTCTTCAACAGAGCACTGAATTAATGATTTGTTACGTCGAAGTCTGGAAAAACTTTGGTATGAGGTGTTATTAGTTGATATCTATTGATTAAAATCAGCTAGATAGTACAGTACCAGGAATCATAATCTCATGACAGTAGAACCATACAGGCTTGCTGTATGACTTTGAAAATTCAACTGTGGAATATATATATATATATCCCTTGTACCTTGCCTGAAATCCAGGATACGTCGTTTATCATTCGCCAATTAAGGTGCCGAAATACTCTCATCAAACTCCGATATCCCCTACAACAACGAGATAGATAGAGCTTCGGAATCATCCTAATAAATGAGTTAAAGCTCTAACATCATGCCTCCTTCAAAGGCATATGCGTACCTCTGTCTCAACAACTCCAACCAAAACATGCCACAGAAGAGTCAACAAAACTACAGCCACATAAACCCATTCATAAGACCATATCACAAGCATCAAGGGTATCAATAATAGCAGCTAGACTACTGTATTTACAGTCCAATCTCCCAGCTACCTCCACGTCACCTCAGCACCAGACTCAACCTACTCAGCCCTATCGCTGATTCGCCAACTCAGGCACATTAGGACTATACGGATCTGTATGAACCTCCTGCGCATTGGGAGGATACACATGCTGCCCCGTATGCTGCGGCGAGTTCACCTGCGACACAGTCGGATTCGGCGAGTAAATCCCAGCATGTGAGACGGGGCTGACGGTGTCCTGGCGCTGGACCGGATCCTGAGAGAAGTGCCCGCCGGCGTACTGATGCTGTACGGGCTGTGCGTGGTGTGGCTGTGGGCTCGCGTACTGAGTTGGGGGCGGGCCGTATTGTTGGCCGGATGTCGCGGCTGGGTTGTGGTCGTATTTCTCCAGGGGAACGGCTTGGCCGTTGTTTTGGTACTGGGGTGGGACGTTGGGGTTTGGTTGTGCGGGAGTGGATCCAGCGGTGCGGTTTTTGTTCCAGGCAAGGATGGAGAAGACGGCGGTGGAGGCCCAGGTTACACTGGGGGTGGTTAGTAGACGGTGGGAGGAGGTGATGTTAGACTTACAGTTGCACGGCGGCGAAGACGGCCCCAGCGGCGAGGATACCGTAGTAGGTACCGAATGTTGTGGTGTCTCGCTTGAGGAGTTCTCTTTTCTTCAGGTAGCAATATGTTGATCCGACTGTTCGTGGTGACAACGTTAATTCATGTCTTTAAAAGAAGTGATGGGGTTCTACGTACGGCCATAGTCAGTAGTGTAGCAGTAGTCTCCTCGACCCCACATGGCAGCTAAGTTTGCTACCAGACCAAGATCCACGAGCCAGAAGATAAGAAGCCATACGTGTAGAGCCAAGCTAACGTAGAGGTTGTACATCTTCGGGATCAAGGTTTGCGAAACAATCAAGTACGCGCAGGCTGCCATTGTGCATAGGCAGGTAACGAGAGAGAAGATGAGAGCATTGTAGGCGATGTACTTGATGCCATATGCATCAAATCCCAAGATGACTACCGCGAAGAGAATCTGAACGGCATGGACGGGAATGGTCCAGCGAGGGACAATTGTACTGAGAGCGGACGGTCAGCCTTGCATACCTACTTTAACTATGACAATTACAATACATACGGGGTGTTTCCTTCCGACATCTCTAATTGTTTTGAGGCTCAAATATTCGAGACCTAGTAATGCACCTCACAGAGAAAGAGATTGGGTCCAAACACGTAGAGAAGGTAGCGTACAGCAGCGGTCTTAAACCGACTTCAATTGATTCAGGCAGACATCCGATGTATCTATTTCTAGCCCACGCCCTCCAGTGCCAATGTCCACGATTTGTCTCCGATGGTCGTACTCGGCAATGATAGCTACTTGCAGCCAGTGATTTGCGCCCGTTGAACGCATTGGGTCTTAGCTCACCTGTCACACAGAGACGGGGTCTAGCGAGCGTGAATGCTCCAAGCCAATCAGCGATGATGTGGCTCGGTTAGTCGTGGCGCAGATCTACTCAACTGAGCATGGTGTTGCCGGTCAGAGTGGGCCCAGTTCGTGTTGGGAGTTTATGGGCTGAAACGAGGCGACGTGGTTTGCTCAGAGACGAAGCTGAAGACCGGGGCTGAAGGAACACGAAGGTCAATTTCACGGGTAGCGCTTCGGATGTCTGGGGCTGTCAAGTACCGGTGAACGTCGTCTTTGCATGAAGTCATTAATATACACCTCGTGATGGAGCTGATTTGGTAATTCGAGGCTGTCATCTTGCATAAATGTATAAGAGGAGAATGGTATATGTTGAGGGCTGTGACTTGCCCCGCACCATGTAGGTCTGCACCAACCGTAACTGCACATGTGTGCATCTCCAAGAGCTGTCGGCTGAGTCGACACATCATGCCACCTGATAACGACATTTTCACTGGGCCTCGTCTCCTGATCAAGGTACTGCAATCCGACTGTATTTGTGGCTTGGATCTAACCGTTCCCAGACATGCCGTTAAGAAATCATGACTCCACCTTGATATCTTCCTCCGCTTCCAACTCAGCACAACTGTGCTCCTTCCACAGGTGCTCCACCAGCGCTCGTATTTCTCCACAAACGGTATCCGCATCCTTGTAATGACTGCACAAAACACATGCATAGCCCCCACCCGGACGGTGAGACTTCACCAGAAACCTTGCGCCTACCAGAAAAACTCTATCGTGACCTTTGTGCCGCTCGTCTTCTTTCACCATCTCCCACGCTTTGTTCGGCCGCGACGAGATATGGGTATGGCAGTATGGACAACACCCACTGCCGCCTGTCTTGAAGGTATCAGCCAGAGGAAGCGACGAGGTACGCTGAAGGTTACGCGCGTAGAAACAGAAGAGATCCGCGGAAGGAGTATTTCCACTGTGATGGGGACTCCGTAACGAGGAGTGATGCTCTTCTACGCGCTCAGTCTTGTGCTCGTGTACAATGATATCATGGGACGGACGAAGTTTAGGGGAAGTCGGGAAAGACCCAGGAAGTAAATGGAGTGGCTCTTTGTGCTCTAGCACGGGCAGCATGCGTTGATACTGTTGGGCGAGCGCTTCGATGACTGCCAAACGGGCGGTACGCGTTGTGTGAACGAGCTCTTTGAGGTGGTAGGATGAAGGATGGCGGGGATGCTCGGAATCCATCATAACGTCCTCGTATGTATACAGTAGTCTTTGTTGCAGGATGATTATCTGTGCTTGTAGTTGGTTGCGGGTTATCACTGTGGGGTGTCAGCAAGAACGGATGAGCTACTTTGACGGCACACCATATACGTACAGTCGCCGATGGCAAATTTCTCGCCAATGAGATGATATCCTCGATCGAATTCAGACTGCACAAGCTGGTGCGAACGTTCGATGGTCCCTTTCCCGCTGTCGCAAGACTCGTCCCGTGCATGCCTACTGCGGCTTCGACTCTGCCATCGATGGTGATGTCTGTCGTCGGAGTGTGAATCTCTCCGATCGCTATGTTCATGACCAGGCAAGTGTTCCTCGATCTCATGTTTGATATCTTCCTTGAGACCTTTCTTCGTGTTCTTGGTCTTCTTTTTCAGTTTACGGTAAAGCTCTCCCGCCGAACCAAAGGACTTGGCTAGCGTAGATACGAGAGATACGACGACTACAATGTCTTGTAGTACGTCTTTCGTCTAAAATACCGTGTCAGTGAGTGGAACTCTAGTAGTGCGCGCTCACGCCAATAAAACATACATCACCGAGTTCCTTCTTCATATGCATTGTGACGAGGGAAATTGCTAACAACGTGCGAGCGAAAAGTCGGATGGTGTAGGGAGGCTTTGGAGTATAGTTATCTCGGGCTTGACCGGTTGGTCAGGCACCTACAGCGGCTGACCATCTTCGTCTTATCATGCTGCCGCACGAGGCCGCATTCCACGACTGCTGAGGGCCACAGCCTCCATGTGAGGGCTGACTTTATCCACATCTCACATGAAATAGTGAGGCTGTGCTTGATATTTGCAGTCCTATTGCCCACTTCAGGCGGCAGTTCCAGGGCTTTGGGATTTGGAGGACTGAGTATGCAAGTGAGTTGTTAAGTGCCGCAGCACCTGGTGGCTAGAGCGCCCGAGCTCTTCCAGCTATCCAACAGTGTCAACTTGCTTTATATTATTACGGTTTGGCTTCACGATGCGGCAGTGTAGTGTACAGTGTGGGGCAGGCATGACCCGTTCCCACTTGTAGGTTAGCCTTGTCTTTCCTCACATGCCGAGGTGCTTACGGACTGTTGGCGGGCACCTCCCCTCACCACAACCTTTCTGAAACAGCAAGGCATTACTCCTCGACAGCAACTATTGATGTATTTAAGGGTCGTATCCCTGGTTTCAAATGTCCACGATAGCTGCCATCATGTTTCCGGCCTTAGCTCGCGATCTAAGGAAGAAAAGTAATTCAATGACGTAGTAGAACTCGCGGATCCGTAGACAACTTTTCGTATCTTATTGATGCGGTGAGACTTCTTCACGTTTGAAGAATTTAACCACGATGCAGACGCGACCTACACATTCAGCCATCACCAATTTTGTCACTAGTATCCTGCCATCAAAACCCACCGATGTGCAACTCCTCTACCACGTGCCCCGCCACCCAAAATACAGTCCCGACCATGCGCGCGTGGACCGCATAGTTCTAAGCGTCACGCCTACGCCTGGTGTTTACGATTTGATCGGGTATGGCTCGAGGGACCATGCCTCAGCGCCACGTGGGGAGATGGCCCCGCGGATACCGCGCACGCTGTGTTTTTTGCATCGACCTTTTACGCTTGACCGTCGCCGTGTGAGGAGAGATGCACTCGTACTTGCGAGCCACACTTCGTTTGACGAGAATATCACTGTGGGGTGGAACGTCGCATTAGCGGCGCAGCTCGGTGTGGATCTAGCTACGAGCGAGTGCGTTCAAGGCTACAAGGGGGACCCAGATAGAAAGGTTGGCATCGTGGGTAGAACGTCGTTGAAAACGGGCGCTTCGATGGATGAAGTACTGAAAGAAGAATTCGGGGCTCTTGAAGCCAGAGTTGTGGCTTCAGATGAGGAAGATGCAAAGGTCGTCGCTATCATGAATGCGTTCAGTGCGGAGGAGGTATATCGTATTCTGGATCTATCTTTGCAGCGTGGGTGGATTGAACCTCTGGAGCAGGGAGGCGGCAGAAATATCCTGTACCTGACTGGGCAACCTCGTGAAGGTGGGATGGCGGTCGCTAGGGAGTATGGAGTCCAGGTCGCCTGTGTGGGACATCGCGCTGCAGAGGACTGGGGGATTCGATACATGGCGAGGCGGTTGAGGGAAAGTTTCCCTGGTGTGGATGTTGATGAAGTGTATGAGGAGGAAGAACCGCGGGTGAAGAAGCCAAATAGGGAAGAGACGTCTCAATGATCAGAATCATTTGCAAGCAGTAGATTTGAATCTATACTGTTAAAATAACAACTACTTTCAGGTATATTATTCGTGTGGATAAGTCATCATGAAGGCACACAGCGCTGTTCAGGGTCAGTAAAGGTAGAATGTGTTCTACGCATTCCAGGGCGAGCACAGCTCTGCCCGGGCTGCGTCAAAGGTTACATGGCAAGAGTAATCTAGATGTATTTCGGAGAACGTTTTCCTGATCTCCAGGCGAATCTCCTAATCTGTACGTTTACCGACATGCCCAGCATCATCTCTGCAAATCAGACTGTTTCTGCCAACGGATTGTTACGATTGAGTTTGCGCTCCACAGATGTAGACATGCAAGCTGCCGACAACAAAATCCTACTGGTCAGAGTCGTACGTTACATACCCCTCACGATCAAGACACATTGTAGGTATAGAGAAATCTAAAAGTCTTGTTCTGTAGTCGTGTCGAATTGTTGTGGGTGCAGGTAACATTCACGGAGACTCCACCCAAGTCTCCAAAGAGGGAGTATAAAAACATTAAATTCCTCGCTCCAGCGTCTCCATTGTCCGACTACTCACGAAAATGGTGTCTTCCTCCCCAGTAGCAATCGTCACCGGCGGGAACTCAGGGATGGGCATGGCCATCACCTCCCGTCTCATTGAGAAAGGCTGGAACGTCGCCATCGCCGATATCAAACCCAACGCGGAGTTTGCCGAGCAACTCGGCGATACGTGCACCTTCTACAAATGCGATGTTGCCAATTATGATAGCCAGGCAAAGATGTTTCAACAGGTCTGGGACAAGCATGGGCGCATTGACGCCTTGTGTGCGAATGCGGGGATTGTTGATAGGAGGTAGGTTAGTAATTAAGAGAGTGCTTGATGAAACTGATGAGGAGGCAGTTCGATATACATCTTTGAACATCGGGGATCGGAGAAGTATGAATATTTGATTCATGTATTTACGAGGAAAGACTGATAAGGAGACCAGGATCCCACCCAAGCCAGATCTGTCAACTACCGATGTAGACTTCAAGGGGGTTGTCTACGGAACACAACTTGCCATACACTTCATGCGTAAGAACACCACGCCTGGGGGCAAGATTGTAGCAACAGCAAGTGCAGCTGCCATAGTACCACACGAAACGTATCCGGAATACGATGGTGCGAAAGCGGCTGTCGTCAACTTCGTTAGGGCTACAGCACGGATTCTAAAAAACGTGGGTAGCTGTGGCGTGATGGGGACCGTTGATAAATGCTCACTCGCGGCAGAAGGAAAATATCAGCATCAACACTGTTTGCCCCGGCATCGTCCACACACCAATCATCCCACAAGAAATGATCGATGCCGTGTCGCCCGACTGGTAGGTTCACAGACGGTATGCATCGGACCTTCAGGGCTGATGGACAATGCCAGCTTAACGCCAGTGTCGACCGTAGTAGCGGCCTACGAGCGGTGCCTAGACGATGCTTCCGTCTTCGGCAAAGTCATCGAATGCTCGGCTGGCGAGCAATTGGATCTCGAACCGCCCACACTCGCCAATGGACATTATTCGAGGAGAGCAGTGACTGTCTGGGAGCCTCTGTTCAAACTGTGAGTTTTATTTTTCAGCTCTGTTTGTTGTGCCAACGAGGCTTGAGGTGGAGCGCGTTAGCGCGTGGTAGGCTGTCAGCAGTTGGTGGCTGCGAATATGATTGGGGGCGACATGTTGGGACGATGATTTGCCGCCGTTTGGATGGTCAGCTACTTTGAAGTCGGCAACGCTAACAGAGGTTCCAGGTACCACAAAGAGAGCTCGGGCTTGCCGGACGCAATCTCGTGATACGAGGGTGTGAAGAGGATACTGTGCTGCGGTGATGGGCGTGATAGGACGCTGAGAGTGTGGTTGCATTGTGGTGGAAGGTTTGCACCCAGCAGCCAGATGAATACATGGACGACTATCACCGAGAAACTTGGAAGTGGTCGTCACCGCTTGTTTTGAGTTGATGGACGATGAGCATTCATCAGTCATGTGATTTCGATGGAACCTTGGATCCTTGAAACCTTGTGAGTGTACCTACTGTAGATCGGTCCCTCGCCCTATATTTGGAGATCACATGGGTGCACTTGGGTGCACAGGGATCACGATGGCGGGGCGCGGGACCTAGATGAAGGGCCAAGGGTCCAGTCGCACGACATATGCGCGCGGTGGAGGGGTAAAAAGTAACCGTATACGAAGGATGTTGTCTCCGGTGCGGGGATAGGGTTATCATGTGGTAGTGTTTCAACAACATCGTCTGGAGGATGATGTTCGAATCGATATCATTGCACTTTGGGAGGGGTGGGAGCAGATAATACTGGCCCCATGGCTTGCAGAAAAGGGCTGCAGACGGTCAGAAGCAGGCAGAGCAGAACAGAACAGAGCTGCAGCTACAAGGGTAGCCAAAGTAAGCGCCGAGGAAGATGCAGATGGATGCAATCGCTAGAGCATTCTACAAGACGGCGCGGTCCAGGACAATGGATTGGCGGTCCCGACGAAATGTGGCGGTAATCTTGGTAAAAAGGCAAGACATGAATGACGTGAAATTGAGAATGAAATTGAAATTGGAATTGGGGTGCTGTTCTTTCGACTGCCAATGATGCTGCAAAAGGAGCAGATGGCGAGCGGTTGTTCTGGAATGGGAGCAGGGACCAGGGTGGCATCCAGTGGCCAGGATCGGCTTTGAGATGGCGACAAAGACGTGGTGGTCCATTATCCAGAAGACCAGAAAAGATGGGAGTTAGATTGCATCTGGGGCTGCGGAGGGTCCAGCGACCAGACGTTTGCATCCACCTGCCTGCCTGCTTGCCTACATACATACACACTCGCTGACCTGGCTGGCTCAATAGCAGTGTACAGTGCCGAAGTGGTGTGGAGCTGGGTGGCTTAATATTGGCTTGGCAGGGAAAGCGCCGCATCAAGACTCCAGCAGATTCCCATTGCCTGCGCTGGAGGGGGAGCGGGCCATTGGCGAGGGCCACCATCTCACTTGCAGCACTGCAGCAGCAGCAGCAGCAGCAGGCTCGTGGTTCTCCTGCAGTGCCTGATGCACACGCGCCGCGCTGCCGTCGTTGGGGCGAGTGCCATTCACCGAGCCTCTGAGGAAGCGTCTGGGACAAGCCATGGCTCGACGCTGGCTCTAGACTGCTTGGATATATTGGCCTGCACGAGCCACGCCCGCCCATATCACCACTTACAGGTAGGCTGCATGGCGGCGCTTTACCCGACTCGCACCTTGGATTCTTTATCCATGTCCAGCCAGCCGTGGGCACGACGGTGGCTTGCCGTGTGCGCCGATTCAATGGCGCCATGCTCGCAATCAAATAAGGCGCCGCTGGTCCCCCGTGGCACAGCCGTTCACGGTTCGACAAGGCTGCTGCCATAGCGAAGCCCAAACCCAAATACTCAGCACCGTCCACCCCAAGAGGTGACGATCGACACCGAACCCCCGTTTTCCCACCGTCGTCGCTCCTTTGCCCATTTCCACCCGTACCGCATCGTCCCGGCACCGTTCCGACGGGTTTACCGCGAGCCCTGCAGCAGACGCACAGCACCACTCACGCCCTCGGACCCGCGCCTGCATCCACTGGTTACTGCACCAGCTGTGCCCTCCACGCCTGCTGCTGTGGTCATGGTCTGGCGGCCTCGTCGCGTGGTCTGCAAGTAGTAATTCAAGAGAGGTGCTGGCGGGCCCTGGGTAGAATAAGTAGCTGCCTCGCGAAACGGGCCAGCATGTTTCACCATGAAGCGACCATGGCGTGGTTGCAGGAACACCGCGATTGTGATTGCGATTGCGATTGCAAGTGCCTTTTGAGGCCGCCGCCACGCTCCCTGCGTCCTGCAACAACATCGTCGCCCGTCCGTCGCCACCCTGGCCTGTTGTTGCTGCTTTTGTCGTTGCTCTCGTGGGCCTCCCTGCTCGGAACCACATCTGCCGCCTCGCTGCTGCCACATGTTGGCCGACAGGACAGAGCAAGATCTGCACCCACGCCCCAAATCCTCGAAGCCGATCCTCTCGTGCCTGGTTGGGACGGTCCTGAGCTCGTCCTCGATACCCGCGAGCCGCCCATGCCTCCAGCCTACTATGGACACGCGACAGAGACCACCTCCGCCCCGCCCGCCAAAAGGTCCATCAAGACGGATCCCAAGGCCAATGGCGACTTCGAGATCCCCGTACCCTTCGACTCGGCCCTGAACAACAACTTCACCACCAGTTGCGCCCAGTTCTTCCGAGCCATGTTGACCAGCGAGACCGTGACTGACTGCCACCCCTTCTCGCTAATGCTCCAGGTACATTCACCACTCAACTGGCTTCCACCGCGACTAACCCGCTACAGACATCCAATTCGCTCTTCAAAGCATCGCGCTCCTTTGTCCGCATCACCCAGACCCTAGAAGCCACATGTGCCGCGAATTCGACCCAATGCAAATCTGGAACTAACGATCTTGCACGCCAACTTCTCGCCGACGATGCCTGCAAAATCGACTACGACAACAACAACCCACAGGTCGTGCAAGCATACAACGGTCTCATCGCCTACGAACCCATGTACCTGGCAAGTTGCTTAAAAGACGATGACGGAGACTTCTGCTATGCGAATGCCGTCACCAACACCACGTCCGAAGGCATCGATGCCGTACCGTTCTACTTGCCGCTCGGTGTCAACATGCCTGGTGGTTCCCGCCCTACCTGCAACTCGTGTCTCCAGGACGAAATGGCCATCTTCTCATCCTTTGCCGCAAACTCCACGCAACCCATCAGCAAGACGTATTCGGGCGCCGCCAGCACCATCTCCATGTACTGCGGAACAGCATTCGTCAACGTGACTGCTGCTCCACTCAAGGGCGCTGCTTCTGCTTCGACGGCCACGTTTACACCCATGCTTTCCTTATTGATAATGGTATTCTTCTACATCTTCCAGTAGCCGGGAGGTGCATATTCTTAATTTCTAGTGTATATATTGAGGGAAAATCTTTGCGACTGGTTTCAGTCGGATCATTTAGCGACGGCGTTCCGGATGGATAAATAATTCTTTTCTATGTTGACAGGCGGCCAGGACAGTGTGGCCGCGCGGATACCCATTGGATTGTCGATATCGCGACGAGGGCCTCGAATTCAGGCACCGGGGCGTGGAGTTTGGGACAGAAAGGCGACGAAGGCTGTGATTGAGGCAGCAATCTTCACGAAGAAGGGATATCCTTACCCGCATCACCATCATGATGGGTAGTTATCACTATCGATTGTTATTCTCTAATTGGACGAGAGTCACGCGGCGATTGGCCCGAGGCGTGGCGCGATCGTCTCACAAAGGTCCTTGAATTTCAATGTATATATTAGACTATTTACCTACCGCACTCGCGCCGTACAATATACTCGATTGAACCAGGTCGACGACTCCATGATTGACAGTGCCTAGGGATTACTAAAACCTCGGTCGTGCTAGCTCCGTCATGCAGGGTACCTGCGCAGTGCAACGCGTCGCGTCCCCCCTCGGTGCTGCTCTGACGGCCAGCATCCCGATGCGTCTTAGAGCGTCGCACAACCCAGAAGCAGTCTTCTGAGACATGGACGCGAACCTCCCAGATCCCCCATATGCAAAGGAACTCTGCCATTTGCCCTTCAACTGTCGCGACCTGACCCCTAATTGTCCGTAATCATCCACCCCTCCCCCGCGTTCGCCATGTGAAATGCTTCTCTTCTTCCGCGTCCGGCCGTTGGGCGGGAACTTCTCTTTGTCCACGCTCAATTCCATGACCCGCCCGTGGTTACAGTAGCAGAGCAAAGACCCAATCTCCTCTCATTTTAAATCGGGTCGCTCTGGGACCGCACCGTCGGTTGCGGATAATCCGGAGAGGAGACATGATGCGACAGGGACAAATCCCAGACACCAAACGTGTTTGACTGTCTGTCAGCTCTGCACGCAACGGAGATCCTTGTCTGGCATTCTGTACATGCGACAGGCACTTGTCCCGCCCCGTCGGCATGTCATTGGCGTTGCATCCTTCTTTAACGTACCCGCAGTACTTGCTTTACTCTATTCAACGCTCTTTTCCCATGTAATACAGATTTCGGTCCACTCACGCTCTCTACCAAAACCTACACACGTCATTTCCCAGCCGTCTAGTCTTCGACATCATTGGTATACATTAGCGCACTAGGATAGCAATGACAGACTATGCGGCTCAACAAGCGCTTAGCCTGCCGCCATCATCGCGACAGGACATTGTCAGCGCCTTACTGAACGACTATGGAACCTCCTTTGGAGATGCCGAAAGTTCGCCTTATAAACTTTCGCCAATTCTGGCCGTGAAAGAACTTCCGCCTCCACCTTCGTCGGATTACGCGAGAAATTGGAGAAATAATAATGATAAACCTTTGCCGGCAGTCGAGAAAATGAATGCCCCCTTCCAGCTTCGGGGTTAGTAGCCAATTCCTAATGCATTCGAGGGCGTTACGTGTGGCTTGCGATTGAATTGCACCGACGTTCACCTCACATTCACTACTGCACGCTAGCAATGACCTGCATCTCAATCCGCCTATACTTTCTCTACATCTTCTCATCCCCGCGCTCTTGTTATCCCAGACCAATGACGGTTACTAACTAGCTTTCAGTAGATGAACCAGTATCGCCTGACTCGCCGAGCAGCTCGAGCTACTCAGAAGGTTCTCCCACGAGGATAGTCTCCAAACGTCTGAATCGAAGATCGGTACCGCGCTCCCTGACCCTAACCAAAAGCAACGGATCGACAGCAGAAGCACGAAGAGAGGAAGTTGTTGAAGAGAAATCACTCCCACCTCCACCGCCTGAGAAATCCACGCGTCGCAACCAGCAACCAGCGATGGGCAGTCACATCTCGAAAGGCAGATCGCCACGGAAAGACTCTTTGCACTCACAAGATGGCAGGTACGATGCAAAGGAACCCGTGAAGAGAAAAGAGTTGCCGAAGTTCACGTCGCTTGCCGAGCTTGGAAAAGGTCCCCGGGGTGGTAAAGGTGGTCCTCTACCCCAACCGCGTTCAAGAAAGCCGAGCCTCGGGGCGAAATCAGATGATGATCGCGGGCGTAGTCCTGTGCGGAGTAGTGTTGAATCGAAGACTCGTCAGACGAAAACACCGAGGCCGATAGAGCAGGCTGCTCCAATGGAAGCACCACCTATTGTCAACAATCCGCTTCCACCAACCCCGCTTGAAGAACAGGCTGCAGCACCCCCGCCGCCACCAAAGAAGCCATTCGGAGGAATGGGACTGCCTTCAAATCCGAAACACAAGAAGGGCAAAAGTAGCACTGGCTTCGATCTGATGAAAAGCGCGACGTCACCTCTATCACCACCACAACAGCAGCAAAAGCAACAGCTTCCCGCACCGATGACCCTCACTCCAGGACCCACACCGTCCCCAATTAGAACACCACAGATGCGTCAGGACGAGATTGTGGAAATTGTGGACCCACAAATCGAACATGGAATCTCAAACGCTCCGCGCCGCCCCTTTAGTTTCGAACCACCAGTCTCCACTTCGCCACCTCTAAAAGAAACACCCTCCAGCGCTATCGAAGATCAAAACACTACTGCAGGTACCACCGCTCACCAGCCCACGCCTTCCGTCCCCATCGCCTCTCCTCTCGACGTCCGCCCCCCGGCACCTATCCCCTCCCCTCCCGACCACCCCCCAACATCAACATCACGTGTGCCCCTCCCCCCTCCAGCCTTCACCAGCCTCCCTTCCCAACAACAATCACACCGCCCAGGTATGTCTGACGTCATGGAGTCGGGACCGGCCTCCCCGGAAGAGATCCCCTTCGTGCCTCTCACCGAGACCCCCGTGCCCCGATCGGGTGCCCCCATCACGGAGAAACACCACCAGTGCTACTCCAAGCATGCGACGTTCGTGTGGAGCCGCAACGACTTCCAACCCATGGCGTGCATGATCTGCAGCAAGAACGATCAGGAGAGGAAGTGGGCGTGTGTGTGGTGCTACCTACGTATCTGCGTGGAGTGCAGCGCGGAGCTGATGAAGACGCCGGGGAGGGATCTCCAGGCTGCGATGCAGAAGCGGGCGGCGCAGGCGACGTACGGCGGGGAGGAGTATGAGGAGATCGAGGGGTTGGCCGAGGGGATGCATCCTGGGTTTGAGGGAGGTGTTCCCGTGAAGGAGAATGGTAAGAGAATTGATAGCGGGAATCCGGCTTTGGTTGTTTGGGATGCTGATGCAGAGGATGTAGGTGATCGTGTGGATTTTAGCTGAGGGGTTGGACTGTCGAGATGATGGGTGAGGGGGAGGAAAAAGTTTTTACATACTACGAGGGCGGGCGCCTTCTGGGGATTGAGTGTCAGGACATTTGACGGTCACACTTTGTGGCATGCATAGATGGAGTAACGGGTTTCAATGTGGGCGTTGTGGTTCTGGGGTTAGGGTCTCGTGTAGATATGGTATACGGGCTTATGAGGATGGTGGCCGCAAGTCTGGCTACTAGCTTAGTTGGGCAAGATTCAATCTGAAAACGTTTAATGACAATTCCAGTAATTTGGTACTGACGGTTCGTATTGACGGGTAAGATCGACACGCGGTGTGTCCACTTGGCTTGAAATCACTTAGGCAAACAGGCACTATTGAATGCTGAAATGGATGGCACACTATGTACAGTACTTGGGCTTGGTCGGGCCTGCTTAGTTCTAAAAAATTCTCTTTTAGTCAAGCACCTCAGAAATTCCCAGCCTCATCCACAGAGCTTGGCTTTCTTACACACAAACTGTGCCTGATTCATCTGCACCTCTGCCAGGTGTGTTTTGAACCTCAAGCACATCCGTAATTCAACTGGTCACCTCATACCTACCGACCATCCATCACGCACCAAGCCACTCCCGACTGATCCCGCCAAGCCACTCATCCGCCGTAATTGTCCCCCCCTCTTCAAGATGTATATTGAACCCCTCGGCATCTTTAGACACCAGTCCCCTCGGCGGATATATCTCAAAAACAGGGTGCTTGGCGTCGCAAATCCTAAAAGTATTCTTCCCCTCCATGAGCTTCTGGTGACACTCATCGCAAAAGGTAACATCGATGCATATCTCGCACACACTGAACGATCGGAAGAGGGCCTCACTGCGATCACACCCTCCATCGCAGCGACCGATGAACTCAAAGATGTGGTCTTCATCATCATCTACATCACCATCCACTTCCTCGCTAGCTCCTTCGGCCTCACCGCCGTCATTCTTCCCCTGACTAGCTTCGTGCTCCCTCAACTCTCTCGACTTACGCAAAGGCTTAGTGATAGCCCACGTGATCGCAGCATTCTTCCTATCCCCGTAACACAGCAGGGCCCTCGCCAGCTTCGAATACCCTTCGTAGTCATTCTCGTCATCGCGATCAGTCAGCTCCTCGACCGCCATCTGCATCATAGGCAAGATCTTCGCGCGGGCTAGATCGTTCTGGCCACGGTCTGCGTACCAGCGGCCTAGCAGGGCGGACGCTTCGTGCTGGCTGGGGAACATGTCGTCGTCCGAGTACATGGGGGCTATGAGGGCGACGAGGTTTTCCATCTTGGAGACCCAGTTCTGGGCTTCCGATGCGGTGGCTTCCTTCGCTTTGGTGAAGTAGAGAGGCATGAGGGCGAAGGAGGCGTCGAAGGCGGGTTTCGTGCTGGGGTAGTCTTCGACCATGGTTTCCCAGAGGGAAATGGCCTTGGTGTCGTCGCGGTAGAAGCCGAAGTAGAGCTGTGCGAGTGCGGCATCTGCGGCGCATTTGAGGTCCATATCGTCGGATCGAATGGCTTCTTTCTTGACGGCTTCGAAGGCGTCCCTGGCTGTATCTAATTCTCCCATCGCCTGTGCAGCTATGGACATATATTCGGTTGTGTATCTTTGCGGGGTGTGGCTCGTTATGATGCGGCCAAGGAAATTCGCTCCTTCCTCCGAGTCAATTGCTGATTTCACGATCTTGAGGGTCTCCGAATAGTTCCCGGTTCTATGCGCCGTGAAGATCTGGTTGAACCCCACGACAGGGTCCCGTGGTGCGAATTTCGAAGCCTTCAAAGACACTTGGAGCGCGGCGTCCCGGTTGCCTAGTCGGAGATTGGCATCTTGAATCAGTTTGAGGAGCGGAAGTTCCCTGTGAGCGTGATCTTCCGGGATGACCTCGATAGCTTGCGTCGCGGCTGTGATTGCTGCCTTGAATTCGCCTAGGGACACAAGGGCGTGGGCTTTGTTGTTGAGGGCTTTCCATTGCTGATTTTCATCGGCGCCCATTTGAACGGCAAAATTGAATTCTTCCACGGCTGCGAGCATGTGTTGACGTGTCTTGATCTTGGTGAAAGTGGATCCCAGATTGGTGTGCCATTCGTATCCTTTTTCCAACCCACCCAGCAAAGCCATTGCTCGAATCTCTTCAGGTGAAATCCTTTCCGCTAAATGCTCAAAAGGTCGGTTAGGGGGCAAGTTCCATTTCTTGTGCGTCGTTTCGTCACTCTGGGTGCATCGTCAGTTTTCTGCTGGTTTTGACGAATGCAGACAGACTTTCACACAAGGAAGGTAAGAACGAGGATATTGAGAGTTTACTCACTGTAGATTGATACCCTTGAATAAACATGACCGCTAGCATCTCGTTGTACATATCTCCTCTAAGCCAGCTCTGAACGACATAGTGCGCAAACGGCTCTAGTAGCTCCTGCGCGAAGGTCTTGTCCCCTGACACCCTGTGAGATTCATCCCTGTTGACGACCTGCCCTGAAATACACTGCTGAAGACGAGTGCATGCATTGTAATCAAAGAGCTGACACAGAAACCTGTGATCATCAGATGAAGCGTGAAACCACCACAACAGTGAGCCGCTATCTTTGAAGAGATATTTCACCTCCTCCTGCAGCTGACTGAATAAGGTAGGATACTGCGATTGCAGCGCTTGTAGATTCAATTCTCCGAAGTGGTCCAGGAAGTGGTCAACAGAGTACTGGAGGAGACCCGGTTCGCGCCAATTTCTACCCATCTTTTTGGGGATTCTGCCAGTCAAGCAGAGGAGACAGGTCAGCGTTACATGTCCTTGTGCGTGGTCAAGAACCATTCCTATTCCCCTGTGTAGTGGGGCTGCGCGAAAATGCTGGCCAACGCTTGCGTGTCCGAACTTGACTGTGGCAAAGTGATAATTGTAAGGAACATCGTCTTCGTCTTCGTCGTCATCATCATCGTCTTCTTCATCACCGTCACTGTCCTCACTGTCCTCGTCGTCGTCATTCTTATCATCAGTCTCGCCCCCCAACTCACTCCCCCCTTCGCTCGACTCACTGGGAGTAAATCGCGACGCTGTAGTATCAGCGCTCGCCACAGATCCCATGTCATCATCATCCTCATCATCTCTGCCCGCCTCAGAATTCATAACGCTAAAGAACGAACCGAACCGCGTCCTCAACTCATCCTCAAGCCCAATGATACCATCCTGACTAAGATCCCTCAGCTTGAGCACCAGATCGAGCTCCCCCAGCAAGAGATCTCTTTTAGCGCAAGCGACCCAGATGATAATCTCGTTGAGATCCGCCTTGTCGAATCCTCCCATGACGTCCAGCCTCATGATGACACGCTTGAACATGTCGTCGAGGCCTGAGGGAGGTTTATCAAGGGCTTCGCGAATCAATTCTGGTTTGTTCATGTCTTTTACTTCCGCAAGCATTAGCTTTGCGAGCATGAACATACCGTCGGAAGTCTCTCCTAGGGTCTTCGTAATCTCTCTTCGTAGCCGCTTGGCGGGGCCGGGACGCATTTTTTGGAGTAAAGGAATGCTTTCTGTGACGCCCTTCTTGATGAATCGTTCTACGTCTGTTTGCGATAGGGATGGCTGTATTTGTATGATTTTCGGGCGTCGTTTTTCGCCTCTCCATACGTTTGATACGTTGTAGTCGAGGTCCGGGCGGCCTAGTAACATCAATTGGATAGCTGGGGATGATTCAGATGTAGATCTTTGGTCAGAAAGTCTCTTCGCTAGTTTGACAAGTAGCTCCTGGTTTTCCAAGGTAGCTTCGTCGACGCCATCGATAATGATGTAGAGAGGTCCTTTATCGCCTTCGTTGAACTGGTTCACGAACAGATGATCCCAGACAGATTCTGGACGAAAGAGATTGCTCTCGTCCCTGCAAACACTGACAGCGTGCTCGCGATAGCTTTTACTGAGCCCCGTTAATTGATACGCAATTGTTTTCAGGATAACGTCTGGTGTATGTTGGGCGTTCATGCCCTCTCTGATGTAGAAGAAGCTCGTCAGCTCGGAACTATCCTTCAGGTGCGAGAGAACTCTTGATGCGAGATATGTTTTCCCGGTTCCCGGTCGGCCTAGGATCCATAAGACAGGGAATTCGCTTCGGAACCACGCCTCATAGAGCGGCTCTTCAAGCAACCAGTCGCCTGATCGTGAGAGCCTGGACGATTCGATGTTCTTCCCAAATGCTTCGTTGTCTGCAGCAACATGAGCACAAAGCGTTCGGCGAAGTAGGTTATAGTCTCTTTCCAGGTCAGCTTTCTCGTTGATGATTTGGGCGGTTGCATATGTTTTCGCAGTGATGAGACCCAGTTCTGTTTGCACCCATTCGTTGAGCTGGTCGAGTGCACTCTGGATCTTGTTTTCCTTGTTGAGTGCACGGTGCATCATTTCTCTACCCCGACCTCTGCGGATCGCAGCTTCTGATTCACAAAAGACATTGAGTAGCGAGTCGAGTAGATTGATTATAACTCTCCGGAGCTTTTGGTCGATGGTTCCCTTTATATACTCCTCCACCCGACTGGTGATGTCTCTGATCCTCTTGAATAAGGTTTCGAGCGCATCATAACAATCAGACACGGCGGATCCAGAGTTGATCAGAAAGATCCCAGCCTCGAGGATTACAGCTGCAGGTGCAAATGGAGTCAGTGAAAGTCCCGCCTGAGCGATGTTCCCCAGGTTCTGCAGCTGTTCCATTGTTGCCCGTAATATACCCCAGAACTTCTTACGGGAGCTTCGGAACTGTGCAAAATCGGTCTCATGCTGTGCAATCAGATTGTCAAGGTCTGCTCTTGTGGCGATAGGCACTCTCCATCTCTGCGTGATCGATCTCTTCGATTTGGCTAGGTATTCATCAACTGCTTCTTCCCAGAGTTGCGTGAGTTCTGAATCGTTTTCGCTCATTCTGTTAGACGATGAATATTGGGCGCAAGTAGGAAAGGAGTTTGACTGTAGCTGGATGTGGCATCAGGCTGGCTATTTTTGGAACCAGTTGGAGACCCCGCCAATTGCCCCACTACTAAAAGCACCGGTTTAGATATCCTCCCAAAAATTTGTCGATTTAAATATGGGCTCCGATATACGCACCATAGATGAGCAGGTGTAGATATTCACTTAGACAGAAGAATGCAGCAAGGAAGTCTAGTTTGAGTCTTAATATAATATTAAGCGGTCGAGATTCAATAGAACGACGAATCTGCGAAAGGACAGACTCAATTTCCTACTCATACCGCCAAACCTTCGCTATTGAAATACCACAAGAAGTACTCATACAAGCCAAAGTACAGAAGCGCTATACATCCAAGCCGCTTGAGGGAATTTTTCAAGATAAGTATGCAAAGAAGAAGCGCAAGTACAATAGACATCCTCCACAAAAATCCAAGCAAAATGTAAAACAGAACGGGTATGAGCGGCAAAGACTCCCCATCGAAGTGAGAAGGGTATACGCGAGTATTAGGTGCGGTCTCCAGCTCTTGCTCTATTGCAACACTGGATAATAATGCTAAGTATGCAGTATGGGAAAATTAGCTCAAAAGAAATCGAAAGCTCCAAAACAAAGAAGGAGGCAGCATGCGCCAGAATGAAGACACCGAACTGCATGCAGGTATGTGTTGGTGTCAGTCGTGCACGCGGCTTACAGTAGCTATCCTTTATCGATATACAACGTGGGAGGGCGTTGGCGGTCGATCGAGGTAGTCATGGCAAGGAGGACACGTGCGGCGCAGGAGAGGTCGAAAGGTGAAATGCGACAATTATGTAAAAAGAGCCATCGACTCGAATCGAACAATCCAAAGGGAGATCCCGCAACATTAGTATGGACCCAAAACTGACAAAAGTCCGCCCTGAAACCGAAACGCCTACGCATTAATGCTCCTCTTCCACTTCATGTAGATCTTGAGCTCTTGTTATATCCATCAAGCCCATCCACGGCTGGCTTGACTAGCTCTGCTCGGTGACGTTCTACTTCTCTCATCTTCTTCCATGACATCACTCAGTCTCGTGGGGTGATGATGTCTCATACCAACCCACTCGCTGCCATACCCAGATCCACTGTAATCCGGTGCACTAGTAGTCTGAACACTACCGTAGCTAGGTCCAGCCGAGGAAGTAGTCGTGTACCTGCTAGGCTCCGTCGCCGCACTACCATAACGCTGCAAGTGCTCGAGTTCGCGCCTCCGGTCTTCTTGGACATCGTATTCATCTGAATCTTGTTGGCGAAGTGCTCGAAAGGGGACGCGGTGCCCGGAGGCATCCAGAATGTAATTACCATATTCGTCTATGGCATATTCTTCCTCACCTTCTGAAGTCTCCTCTTCATTATGAGAAGTTATTGCGGAACGTTCGTCTTCCGGTGCCGACACGCCTGTTTCCCGATGCAGATACGCTTCAGGTTGTTGATAGAATGCTTCGGGCTGAGAGCTTCTTGCCTCACTGGTCAATGGCTGTGTGGTACTAGAAGCTTGGTGACCAGCTGTCGCCTGTTGAGTATTAAGCGGTGCGGGAATCTGAACTGGCTCAGCTACTCGTGACTGTGCGGGTAGTTGCACAGACGCACTGCCAGAACCTGAAGGAATGTAAGTTCCCTGTGCTACAGGGTTTACCTCGGGCTCGCGGCGCCTTTGGTCCATGTGCCGTCCTTCAGTAAAGGGATCGGTGTCAGTGGGTGATTGACCTTCTTCGTATGAGTAATGCTGGTCGATTCCCTGATCACTTAGGCCTCCGCCATACGAGTCTTCACCGTGGGAGCGATGCGAGACACTGCCATGTCTGCCCATGGCCTGAGCCGTGGGAAGCACCTGCACCCCCCCAATCATAGTGGGTTGTCCTTCTCGCAGCGAGAAAACACGGTCACGCTCTTCTTGTTCGCGTCGCCCAAGTTCTTCCCATGCTCGTCTAGCTTCTTCCTTGGAGATCTGTAATTCACGCTTCATCTCTTGCACGGATCGTTCAGCGTTCCTCTTCTCAGTGACCAAACGCTCCATATCAGCCACTGCTTGATTGCGTGACACGCGCTCTTCCCTTAATTGGTTCTCCAACTGAGCCTCACGTTCTTGTGCGCGCTCCTGCTCCTGGCGGTGATCGTAGAACCAGCGTTGGAACTTTCGTTCAGACGATGCCCGCAGCCTTTGCAGCTCAACAACTGCGTGGAACAAGTTCGCCCCGGCGGCAGAGAGATCGGTAATTTGACGTGACATCTGTTGAGCAAGAGGTTCCCGACGCACCTCGTCAGTGTTCTGTTCGAGCCGTCTTATCCAGTAAGAAGTAAGGCCTTCCCAATGTGAAGAAAGCGTCTCCCATCTTTCAAAAGCATGCGGGAAACTCGAGATGGTAGACTGGCGGGGTTGTGAGGACGAAGGAGCAGTCTGGGGTACAGAAGATGGAGCGGGGGGAGCAGCACCAGCTTGAGATGTTGCAGCAGGAGCCGAAGGGTTGCGCGTGTGCTGCGCGGGCGGCGGTCGTCGCGAAGCTCCTGCTTGCCCAGTACTCGAAGGTGGCTGCACAGGGCGCGGCTGCTGCTGCGACTGCGAATTGGCACGCGGCCTAGATGATTGTGCTGCAGTAGGTTGGGCATCTTGCGCTCGGCCAGAAGAAGGCAGATTCGCACCTGCGGGTATCATTCTTTCCGTTGGCCTCGAGCCTGTACCTTGTATGGTATACGAGCCATAGCCGCTCTCGTACGCTCCCTGGGGTGGTGGTTGTCTCAAGAGCCCGGCATCGGGGTCTATGGGTGCGCCTGCAACGCCAGCAGCTTGAGCACGTCGCTCTGCACTTCGCCGTCGCTCATGCTCCTCCTGGGCCTTCCTTTCTTCGTCAGCAGCGCGTGCTTCGGCCTCGCGCCGGCGACGGTTGTTCATGATCATCTGCGGGGTCACAATGTTGGAGCGGTCCGACTGGGTGACGGGAGTAGGCCCCGCGGTGCGTGCGCCGCCGTTGGCAGCACGGCCGCCGTTGCTGCCTGCCAGATCTTGCATGGACGCGTTCTCCTCGGCAAGGTCTGGGGTGAAGGGATAAGGCAGGCGGATTGCCTCTTCGAGCACGAAGCGGATGGCAGACGCAGTCCGCTGGGAGATGCGCAGGGCAGGGTGCGGTGCGAATTGGCTGGGGTCCCGGGCATGCAAGGCCCCAAGGGCTCCGGGGCTCTGGGCGGCAAAGCGTACGGAGCGCTGGGTCTGTGGTTGCTGGGGCGGCGGTGCTGCAGGCGGAGTAAGGTACCGTTGGCGGGCGTCCTCGAGACGCGGGGTGCGGCGGAGACTGTGTGCCGGGCTGCCTTCGGAACTCGACGCGCGCGAGTGGTTGTGTTGGGCCCTGAAGAAGTCGGCAGCCTGCTGCTGGCGTTGCTGTAGCGATGTGGTATAAGGTTCGTAAGCGGGAAGGTCGTTATCGTGGGTATCGTCAGAGGGCGACTGGGCGAGTGAGTGCAGCGTGAACTCGGCGCGGCGCGTGGACGTCAATTCGGCGGGCGGAGACTGGTGCTACGCAATGGCACTCGGCCAGAGGCGACGGCCGCCGAGATGACGTGTGGATGTGGGTGCGGTGGTGGTGGTGAAGGGGGGCAGCCACGGGGTAGCTAGGCCGGACGGCGGGCGCGCAATCCTGGGGCTGGCGACACAGCTGGGGAAATGTTGCAATGGCTAGAGGGTACGCTGTCAGTGAGGGCAGCCATGGCTGGGTGTACAGAGTGTAAGTAGGTGGTTGGGGGTGGTTGGTGCAGCAGCGAGGTGTAATATTGGGAGGCTGGGACGCGCCAAAAGACAACGTATACGCACGCTTTTACAAACAGGAAACGCACCGCGAGTCGCCGGGCATGCTTCACCGACTCTTCCTGCCCGTACGTCTGTGGACAGCGCGATCGTTGGGGCCCGTTGCCGTCTCCGTTGGCGCTGCGATGCGCGTAGCGGGTCAACACCTCGAGCGGGCCTGAGACGTCACCGCGGCTACGTGCCTGGAATTAGCCACGGCGGCAGGGCGGGCGGCGGCAGAGCGCTGCGAGGCGCGCGAGGGACTCTGGTCGAGCAATGGCAGGGAGCAGGCGTCAGGAGCAGGGCATGGCAGGTGTGCGTTGGTAGCAGCCAGGTCGCGGTTGGATGAGCAGGAGCAGCAGCAGCAGCAGCAGCAGCAAGGCCAGACACCGTCAAGAGCTCGAATCGCTCCACAGATGCACGCGCAATGAGAGAATGCGCAGCAACTAGGCCAGCAGTGTCGTGGTCGTTCGTCGTGCCAGCACAGCGTGCATACTTGGCGTGTCCCCATGTCATCCGAGGCCTCCTCGTCCGGAAACGCTCCCTTTACCGTGGTTGGGGACAAGGGAGCACAGCAAGAGCGAGACGATGGAGGAACAAGCGTCCATGGCACCGGGACTCTGCAGAGACGACTTGCAGCAAGCAAGGATGGAGGAGAGCGAACTGCTCAGACAGCCTTTTCGCCATCACTTTCCTTGCCTTTGGAACCCGCTGCTGACAGGCCAATCACCGCCCCCAAGTCGTCTTTCCCCTCGCATCATGTCCCGTGCCACCGATGCGGCTCGTCGTTAGCATCGGACGGTGCTTTCGCTAGGGATCCATATCCGAACTTCACCATCTGGGATGCCAAGTCCGCACATGTCAACTACCAGTGAGTGACTCTGCTGACGTCGTAAAAGACTCGACCGGATTATGGTGACGATGTCTCTCCAATGTGTATTCCAAAGCCCGTCGTGCCTAGCATCTCGATGTGAACAAAACCACCATCATCGAGTCCATATGCAGGTCTCAGGTCTCAGGTACGCGAGCTGAGACACTAACATCACGCCATTGCGAACGACAACAATTATGTTCTTCATCAATTATAGGAGCTTGATTCAAGACACTGCAATGCAGGGCGAGACCAAGGTGCCAGAATGCACGTCCATCAAACACCACAAGGATGGTTAATTCATTCACATGAGAGATCTCACATATCTACAAATTCCTATGTAGAGTATTCAAACAGAACATCCAACGAATCGATGGTAACAACCTCATCCTGCGTTCCACTCGGCACCAATTTCAGCAAAATATCGATGCTTGCCACACCTCCCCCATACGCCGATGCTGCCCCGGACGACGTGGAGCTAACGACGTAGTTCCCACCGACTGTACCAGGCGGAATGGCACTGCTGACTTCAGACTGCGTCTATACATCAGCATACGTTCTGGAACATAGTAATCTCCATCTCTGTACTTCGTCGCACAGACGCACATCACCGTATCTCAAAGAGCAAGAAACACATACCGTATTCCCCCCCACCTTATACACCACCCTATACTCCCCCCCCGTACTCTCCGCATACCCCCGCACACTCATTCCCTTATTAATAGTATACCTCCACTTCGAATCCAACTGCAAGTCCAACGTGACAACGCATCGCTTCGTCCTCTCCGCCTCCGTACTGTCCACAATCAAGCTGTCGAACCCCACCGTAGCCCCGTTGCCCGTCCCTAGAACGAAGGACGCGGAATTCCCTGCGCAGCCTGTCCCACTGGTGGACACGGATTTCAGAATTGCGTTGGCACCTGGTGGGGCGCGGGCGATGATGGATTTAGCGAGTTCGTGGGTGGTGGAGGGTGTGGTTGGGAGGGCGGCTGCGAGGGCGGGGAGGAGGGTGGTGAGTGCTTTGAGTTGCATGGTGGGTGTGTAGAGATGGTTGGAGGAGGGGTGGAGGTGGTCTTGTTCTACGACGCATATTTGTGGTCAGATCAGTGAATGCTTTATACAATTGCCATATGTTGGGTCCTACTCTTGAATCGACTGAGGTACACATCGCGATGGTGTCGCATTTTCCAATTGCGGTCCGGGGTAAGCCGACTTGCAGCGGTAAATGTCGATACGATGTGTGCACGCAGTGTATATTGTTATTACAATATCTACCACTTCTGTGGAGCTCTATACGAATGGCAGGACAGCCTTGCATTGTAGCATTATCCCATCTGGTCACTACCGAAGCTTACTCATGCGATGCTTGCACCGCTGTTCTTAATCACGAGACACGCGACAGATTTGAGTTGCCATATATTTGACCTTGTGTTACATGTGAGGAACCATGGATCGACCGGTTAATCAAGATGGTGCGATGTCAGAGCCGTGAATCTATCTCACTCCGCTCCCGCATGCAAAGTGAGCATCTAGATTGCAAACCTGAGTGTCTACAGATTCCTTGTTCAAGCTACCAGACGAGATAGTTTTGCATACCCCACCACTTGGACAATGCTACACAGACTCAAGTAGAGATAAGCATGCGAGGAGAATGAACTTAAAATATATAAGAAAGGAGGGTAACATGCAGGGCGCTGCCATCTAGCCAAAAACAGCCTAGTATTCAGGCAAGTCATGGTGATACAGCGTGTAGGTTGCACCCATCATCACGGTACGTTTATTCCCCGACCCTGTTGGGGAGTTGTTGGACGTGGTTAGATGTAGGATGTGTATTTGCTGCATCATTCTAGCGCCACAATGCCTGATTGTGCTCAAGTAAATAGAGACATTTACTTTGGACATGGTCTACATCCCTCCCTTGGATACCTAACTGGACTTTACAACATGAAGAGGGTTGGCAAAGACCCTCCTTGCGAGATGAGTGATCTTACGGTGCGCCACCAAGTCCACACAGCATGTCTACATTTCGCGCTGCAAGCGATGCCTGACCAGTGTCTTGGCCATGAATCCCAAGAAACGAAAAAGACGAACCAGTAGACCAGTTGAAAAAACAATACTCGAAGGCTTCTATAGGCTATAAGCTACACGTAGAGCTACAGGTCCCCGTCCATATACACACAAAAGGAAAAAAGTCGAATCTGGAAGGTGCACCGTTTTCTACTTTTGCCCCCCCACCCAATATCATCCAGCAATGCACGCTTAATCTACAAGCAAACTTTGCAACCGAGCCTCCGTAGCAATTACGTCCAAGGCTTGCTTAACCTCAAGGACCCTCCTGCACTCGCCAAGCCAATCTTTGCTAAGCACCTTGGCCCAACCTTGAAGACCGTTCACCTCACGAGCGGCGGCGTCAAGATCACCTTCCTCAAGAAGCGACTCAGCTCGGGCAAGGACGGCCTCAACATCCTGTCCAACAGCAAGGCCGGACTTCTTGAAAAGGACCTTGGACATGGCTAGGGAGGCAAGGTGCGATGCGACACCAGCATCCTCGGGCAGAAGAGCCGCTTTGCGCACCTCCTGGGCGACACGTCGGAAACGATCAATCAGCTGTGCCGAGTTGGGGATGCCACGCTGATAGGCAGCGGGGTTGATGCTGGCAATGGCAGCACTGACGACCGGGTCTTCAGCTGCAATCTCCTTGAGAGCAGCAAGCTCAGTGATGAAGGGCTTGGGCACAACCTGGGTCTCCAGGGCTGACTTGACGGCCTCGACGGCGACTACAAGATGTTGGGTCTTGAGGTTCGCGTCTACAACAGAGTTCCACTCGCCGGTAAGCTTCTCCAATTCTTGAACAGATGAAGAGAGCTCGTTCAGCTTGCCGAGCCTGCCCTGGCGCTCCGTCTCGACCTGATCCCGTACAGATGAGGCGAACTGGCGTTGGAGGGCGATGCTCTGCTCAAGCAACTCATTCTTGAGTCTCTGCTCATAGACCTTCTCGGCAGCCTGGAGCTCTGATCGCATCCTCTCCCTGTATGCTTGAGCCAGGCGCTCGCGCTCGTTCTCATACTCTTCCTTCCACTGAGTCTCCTGAGCCTTCATCTGGTGATCAAGGCGCTGGACAAGCTCCTTGGCAGCTCCGTCAAACTCGAGGTGAGCGGCGTTGACCTTCTCCTCTGCCGACTTCTGGATGCTGGCCTTGAGCAGGTTGATGTCGGAAACGACCTTGGCAAGTTCCGACTTGGCCTTTTCCAGCGCAGAGTCGTACTTGTGGTCACGGGCGGAGTCGGCATTGATGACGGTGATGATGTCGTTGACAATCTTCACAACGTCCTGCACTACAGGCTCACCGGCTTGCGGCACATTGAGGTGATCGATCTGGGCAATGGGCTTCGCAGACTTGGCAGGCTCAGCTTTCACAGTCTCCTTGGGCGTTTCCTTAGCCTCGGCCTTCTTCTTCTCCTGTGTCTTCTTTGGCGGGGTTGACGAAGCAACCTTGGGAGACGAAGAAGCCTTGGGGCTGTCAGCAACAGCACTGACGTGAGGTCCCTTGGTGGCCAGGTCGACTTCACCCTCGGTGGCTACACGCGAAGTGAGGCCGCTCCTTCCGGGGATGGTGACCTTGTTCTCGCCCGTCACCTGGGGGTGGAGGCGAGGCTCGCCAGCACGGCCAGGGAAGCGTCTTCGGAACTCGCGTTCCTCGAAGTATGCAACTGCATCCTCGCCGTAGGGCACGAACTCGGTGAAGAAGTCGTGGAAGTTGTCCGAGACGAGCGAGTACCACACGCCGCCAGTGTATCCGAGGGCAGAGAGGACCAGGGTGTACAGCAGGAAACGGCCAAATCGTCGCTTGCGCTTCGGCTTGGGGGCGCTCTTTGGGTCGGGGGCTACGCTTGCGGTTCCTGGGCCAGTGGGAGGGAGGGTCGCGGGCTGCTCGACGGGTGCGGAGCGGGAGGCGGCTGTTGTGGCTGTTGTGGATGTGGTTTCGGGAGCCGGCGGGGGCTTCGGGACATCAGACGGAGGAATGGTCGCGTTCTCGATGGATGCAGACTGGGAAGGGGTGACGGTGGGCGCGGGATTGGGGATCTGCGTCTCGCCCAGCGTCTTTTTGTCGTCGGCGTAGAAACGCTGGGCATGCTGCCATTGCGGGCTGACCCTGGGCGCAATTGGCCGCAGGGCTGGCCGAGCGCGCAGGATGGAAGCGCGCAGCATTTTGGCTGCCTCCAATGGACGGGGATGGGGGAGGGTCGAGGTGGGAGATGGGGCGTCCGATGGCGGGCTTGCAGTTTCTTAGAGAGCTTCCCAGTGCCAGCGTCACACGTGCAAGCTCGGACGCCCACGCCCGGACGCCCTTGGGACTAGACTAGAGAGCAGTCAGTGTGGATGCCTCAGGCCACAACCACCACTAACAGTAAGGCAAGTCAGTCTGCGGTGCAGGGACACTATCTATACTGTCGACTAGACTGCCTGCTTCCTGCGGCCACCACCGCTGCTGCCACGCCTACGCTACTCTGCACCGCCGTGACCCCAAGCCCGTTTGCGTGTCCGTCTGCAATCACATGCCGTTTGCTCGCTGTCTCGCTGTCTCGCTGTGAACCAGCACAACCTGTTCCCCCGTGCTCCCCTGCTGTATTATAGGCTCCACGTTTCTGCGCCTGTCCTCCGGGCTTCCGAGTGACAAACTCAAGTCCGGCTTCCGATTTCTACAAAAGCTGATCCTCTGCTCACCCTCACGCCCGCTTCACGCTTCACGCTTCACACGCCCCCTTCACTATTCTCTCGCCGAGTGTGCCCTTCGTTTGACCACGTCGCTGAGACACGCAGCTGAACTCCGCCACCCAATCCACACCCACATTCACGTCATCGTTACCATGACTCTGTTCTCTTCTAGGCAACCGTATCGCGGCCTTCATTGACCTCGCCCACACCCCGTCCGAAAATCTTACCCCGCCTTGTCACCTGCACAGCATCCCCATCTGCAGCACTTGCATCAACTGGTGGCTGTCTAGCCCCACTATTCCGCACATCTAAGTATATCCAACCCACTGGAAGCGAACCACCTCGAACATTCGGCGAGGACAGTCTGCATAAATACCGACTCGACACCTGTTCTCAGCCTTGCTGCCCTCGAATGGATCGTCCCGGCCGCCCAGGCTCGCACCTCGTGCGTGACCCTTGTCTCTACACCATGGATCCCATGGAGATGTCTTGCTTCGACATTCGCGCCTCGGCCATCTCAGCACCAAAACGCTCCATGGACTCGAGAGCCACAAAACGCAAAGCCCTTACCTCTGCACCGCTACAGATCTCACTGCCCCGCTGCACAAAAGAAAGTGGCTCCTGGATAGACACCCTCAAGCGAGGCCGTCTACAACACACCAAGCAAGAATCGCAACTGGAGCAGCAGATGCATCAAAGCACGTGTTTGAATCTCAATCCTGACTCCAACGGCGCCGAGGTCGATCTCTGGATTTTGCCCGACTTCGACGACTGGGAGGCCGACAACGAGGCCCAGCAGCAGGTCTATCAGCAGGCGAAAAAGGAAGGCACCTGGATGCCGCTCGTCAAGCGCGCCGTGGACTCGAACCGTGAGCGACTGAGGCGCCGACTCGAGGGTGACGGATGGGACTTTGTTGGCGGCAAGTACGGTGAGGATGGCACTGCACTCAAAGAAGAAGCCGATGCGAGTGCGGACAGCGAGGAGAGCGTCGACGAAGAGTTCGACGTGGTCGTTCTACCCGTCACACGTGTGGCATGTTAGGGATACTAATCTTGCTCCATCCTCCCACAGTGATGCCGATTGGCATTCAAAAGTCCTGGAGTTCTGGCGCAAGAAAAAAAGTTTCCCAAAGATCCTCCCCACTTGTTGTGTTCCTGCAATAACTTGCTCGAACATGGGAAGCTGGTAATACTGGACACTAATGATTTCTCTTTCTCGGTACATAAGGTACAATCACTATCACCCTTTTCTTTTTGTTCTAGACTTGTCACTGTTCCCAATGATACCCCAAACTCATGTATCACTACACCATGTACCAGTCTCTATCATAGTATCAGACAGGCAAAAGTGCTTGGATAATGTTTACGATTTCATAACGATTTCACAACGACCAGATGCGAATCCATTGCGAACCAACCTCGCTATGCTTTATCTTGGCTTTGATTAAAATCTATCTATTGTAAAAGAAAACTTGACTCTCCTATTCGTACATCGACCCCGCGCTGATCAAATCTTTCAATGACGAAAAAACCAACTATTCGATCCTCTTCTTACCCTCTTCCAGCCCCAATAGCCGCGCATCGCTCTTGCCTCGCTCATGTTTCGTACCTACAAGACCACCAACGACAGGGTTATGCGAGACACGGGACAAGGTGTCTTGCATCGATTCAATGGCATAAGGAAGCCTGTTCAGCTTGGGCCAGTTGACCTGCACAACCATTAGCTCGATACAACATCTTTCCGGGGGTAAGTTGACTTACATAAAGTGTACCGTTGCTCCAGATGAAATTCAGAGCAACCGCAGTGAAAGCCAAACAAATGAAAATGATGAGCCGCAGAGGCCACACGGCGGCTTCGGGCGCCCTTCGCGTAAAGCTACCCACAAAGATAAGGAAAACGCTAGCAGCGAGAATATAAGGAATCGACTGGATGAAAAGGGGTCGGCGGTCTGCAAAGAGAAGTTGCCCGCCAATGCCAGAATCTGAAGGCAGATAGGTGCCAAGGAAGAGATCAAAAGCATCCTGGCGGGGCCCGTCTGCGAAGTTGTTAAGGACATAGCGCGTGATAGAATTTTGCAAATCCTGCAGAGCGCCCTGCTTCGTCCGGATACCCAGGCGCGTGAAATCCGTCTTTAGTGCTCCCGTACCGGAGTAAGATTTGGAAACGATGTCCGCATTGTCAGCCCAGACGTTGCGGAAGAGGAACTCGAATGCCTGGTCGTCCTCTGCGTTCTCGCCCTCACGCATAATGCCCAGGTCGATGAGCATGCGGGAGAGCATGAAACGTCCGATCATGCTCTGAACAACGTTGGTCCTATCTAGGCAGTCCATGCAGTTCGTGCGCACCACTGCAGTCTGATGGCGTCGAACTTCCATCTGTCCAGAATCACCAGGCATGTCCACACCGCGGAAATAGCCGTGCTTGAGTACGTGAGGTTCTAGCTGGTCCATCAGGAGCTTGGCTCGGTGCCACTGCAGGCCTTTGGTCTCGTTGTGGAAATCAAAATAGACGTAATGAAGACGGTCGTATGTAGTCTTCGTCTGCTGCGGTTCAATTATGTGGAATTTTTCGGAGGTAATTTGGTCTCTTTCAACATTCTCCTCGGTAGAATTGACGAGATAGTCGACCATCTGCTCGTACGCATCCTTTACATTCTTCTCACGGCCTTTCTGGTTTACCAGATTGACCATCCAGTTGTCGCCGTACAAGCGAATCTGTTCGGCAAAGTGCTTCTTGGCCGCTGGGACGGCGCTCTCAACACCACGCACCTGCAGTTTCGGAGTGTACTTGAGCGTGTTGATCTCAGCCCAGTACACAGGGACACTTCCACGCGTCTGCACATATGCCAAGACTTGCGCCTCCTTGCCCGCACCGGCACCTGTAGCGCCGTTCTGGTTGGAGCCATAGCCTCCCAACCCTCCTGAAGCATGGTCGTTCAGAATGATGGTCTGCTCCGTCTCATTGAAGTTGGACACGTTGCCATTCTCGTCGATGCCCCTGGAGAAGTAGCGAGTGCCCGCGCGTAATCGTGACCGACGGGTGATGAGGATGAAGGTCAAGGGGGTTCCTTTTATGGAGGTGTTCTTGATCTCCATCATACCATACATCACGGGCAGAATGAAGGGGTCCACCTCGGAATGCTGCCCGCTGGGATGTCTGTGTCCATAGCCAGTGTTCAAGCCACCACGGAAGTCGATCAGGTCGCTCTGCACGAAGCGATTCCAGAAGAAGCGGTCGTCGGCACGCTTCCATAGTGGCACCGAGGGATCGACATGGGCCTGGCGCTGGAAGGTGTTGGTGATGTCGAACGAGTAGGAGAAGTAAAGCGGGGAGGTCTTCAGCAGCGTCTTGAGGAGGCTGAGGTACGTGTCCTCATCGGGATCGTGCAGCGGGCGCTCGCGCAGCGGCAGGAACTCTGTAGAAACGACCTTGTAGATCATGTGACCCTTGATTCGGCCCATGGGCTGGGCCTTGGTTATGACGATAATGTACTTGTCTTCGCATGCTCATCAGCCTCGCTCCTGCTACCACTGTACGGTGGGTCTAACCTAGACGCAGCTTGATCATGCCCAGAATGCCGGCAATGCTGGACACGCGCTTGGAGCCCAGAAGCTTGCCATCGTGCAGGCGTAGGTCACCGCTGGGGCGGTCTACAACCAGCGTGGGCGCGGAGGGGGAGGACGGCGACGAGAAGGCGTAGTGCGAGGGCGACGAGTGCACGTTGATGTCACGGAAGGGAAGGCCAGCGGCCATGTTTGCGTTCCACAGATCGTGATCGCCCTGGCGTGAAGGCAGATCTGACCGCTGTGGGTGTAGGTGTGTGTCTGTGTGTTGGCAGAGAGGCGAACGGAAGCGTCGTGGTGGCCTTTCCGAAATGTCCACTTCCCAATCCGTGGATCCCGCGCGACGTCAGTTAACGCCAAGGTTAGCGCCTCTCCGTCGTCGTCACGCTCTACCCTTTCACTCTTCGGCGCTCCACACTCACCATCCACCCTCCCTCCCGCCTCGTATACCCCGCCGCCCCGCCGCCGCTCCAGCTCTTCGTCCCCCTACGCTTCACGTCGCCCCCATCGTCTGCCACTCCGCCCCGACCATGTCCGCAAGACCGCAACAAGGCGGCCGCCCGGGAGGCTCCAGGTTCGCGCAGTTCAAGTTGGTGCTGCTCGGTATGCTCCAGGTCATGGCCGTAGTTGACATGTGCATCGCTAATCTGCCTAGGTGAATCTGCCGTCGGAAAGGTGCGCATGTGCGTCCCAGCCAACCATTTCATCCTGGCTAACTTATAGCAGTCGTCCCTGGTGCTGCGATTCGTGAAGGTATGCTCTGCCGCTGCCGCTCTTCTATGTGCGAGCACTAATCGTCCGTCAGGACCAATTCGATGACTATCGGGAGTCCACCATCGGTGCCGCCTTCCTCACCCAGACCATCGCCCTCGACGAGTCCACCACAGTCAAGTTTGAGATCTGGGACACGGCTGGCCAGGAGCGCTACAAGTCCCTCGCACCCATGTACTACCGCAACGCCAACTGCGCCGTCGTCGTATACGACATCACACAGGCTGTATGTCCTGGGAGCCCTAGGGGCACAATCACCCCGCTAACACCCGCAGTCATCGCTTGATAAGGCCAAAGCATGGGTAAAGGAGCTGCAACGCCAAGCGAACGAGAACATCATCATCGCCCTTGCCGGCAACAAGCTCGATCTGGTCACCGAGTCGCCCGATAAGCGCGCCATACCCGCCGCCGACGCAGAGCAGTACGCCCGCGAGGCTGGCCTGCTTTTCTTCGAGACATCCGCAAAGACCAGCGAGAATGTGCGGGAACTGTTTACCGCAATTGCTAAGAAACTCCCACTGGACCAGGGTGGACCACGAAACCTGCGACCTGGTCAGGGACGACAGAGCGTGAATCTCGGACGAGACCAACAGCAGACACAAGGACCTGCAGGATGCAACTGTTAACGATGAGGCTGTATTGTTGAATTGCTATTTGTGTGCCTGTGGCAGGCATCACCACGGGCCCGTTGACGCAATGTGCAAGCGTCTTCGTGCTACGATTTGGTTGTTCGTTCCTAGTTCGTTGGGCATGTTGGGCCGGTCTTTGGAGTCCATGGGGTTGTGCGGTTTGCGTCCAAGAGATGAGAATTCGAGGCCACTCGACCACTAAATTTTAATTGGTTTCATCCATCTTGTTTCTTGTTCATTGTTAGGTAGGATTCATTTGCCAACTATATCCACGTCTATCACGGGGTTTTATAATCTCATTACGACTCGCTCGCTTGTTCCACAATGGTGACGTCCTGCATCCTGATGCAAAAACTTGATGACCAACTATGCTCTATTGGGCAGACAGGAAAGCTGCACATAGAGTCTGGAATTCTCCTTGAATCTGCAATATTATCGTAGGACTTGGTCACTAATAGTACATGCATACTAAAGAGCGCTGCATTGCCATGTTGAAAGTGAAATCCAACAATCGAGCCACCAGTAAGGACCACATTTATCCGTACCTGCTAAAAACCATCTGGAATCCGATTACAATGGCTCATCGCCTCGGTCTCAGTCCGTCTGGGTTTTCGAGGAGAGATTTGATAAGTGGCATGAACTTCATGTCAAAGCGGTGTGTTGCCATTATTTCCGCAGCTAGGCCTGGTCCTGAAAGAGGCTCACCTGGAGTCGAAATACCCATCTAGTCATCGCCTACCGGAGGATCATACCAGGATTCGCCCCCACTTGCTTGCAGGCCCCAATTTCCAGGTAAGACGTCAAGGGAAACTGTGTGCGTAATATCGATAGTGATATTGCATAATCGTAAAGCCTCCTTTTCGGAAGATTGATTCGCTGTCCTTGTATCAATCGCTGCATTCGACAAGTTCCAGAATCGAGGACGAAGTTCGGCGAGCTTGCTACAACTTGCAGGTAGCGGGTTCCTCTATCGGTGTGATCATGCTTCACTTACTTCATACTATCTCCCCGATTCGTGGCTGAAGGTTACTTTCCGACACGGGCCCCACTGGCCACGGTATCGTTCTCCAGGAACACGAGATGACTTTCCCATCGATCTTTCATTATAACAAAAGTCCTTCACCAGTGCATAACAACAGCATTATACAAAAGTAGACACGAAGGGTTAGCGTCGGTGTTCTGTTCAGTCCCTCCAGCGTATCACGTACGACCAGAATTCCACTCCGTCGCACAATTGGTTAAAGGGCTGCACGAGAGACCACTCGTAGCCACGGTTGAAGCGAAAACATGCTCGGCGCTGCATGCGTGACAGCCAGCCCCACTTACGATGTACATCGCATACATATAAACACACGCCGAGCGGTGTGAGAATCTTGTCCTGGTGGTTTTTAAATCGCCGCGAGACGCTACGCAATAGTTTACACATACATACCATACATACATATTTTCTTTTTGCATTTAGTCTAATCGAGAGTACTGCGCTGTTCTCCGTGTGCACGTACTGTAGCTAGTGGTGATACGCATCAATAGCGATCGACAAGAGCCATGCCCGATACGAAAGAGGTAGTGGAAGTGGGGATGGCGAATGCCACTGCTGTCTACGAGAAGCATGGCACGCAGTATGACGAGAAAGATATGGATCGCATGGGGAAGCTTCAGCAGCTAAGCGTCCGTATCCGTATTATTTTTGTTTCTTCCTGATTCCCGATCGTTTGGCTCACCCAGTGGAATGGTAGAGAAATTTCCACTTGTTCTCGATTATCAGTGTAGCGGCCATCTTGGGTGCTACTTGGGAATTTGCCTTGACGTGAGTTTTTTGGTCCGCATGTTGAATTTTGCTGAGGGTCTGGCAGTATCATAGGGATTTCTTTGAGCAATGGCGGCCCAGCTGGTGCGATCTGGATGTTTCTGGTAGTTTGTTGTGGGATGTTTTTGGTGACTCTGTCGATGGCTGAAATGGCATCTATGTAAGTGAAAATCGGCATCACCAAACCTTGCGTTCAGATTTCGTTTCCTGGTTTGGCATCTATTCTCGGTGGTCACCTATAAAATGGGCTTGTCTTGAATCTGGCGTCCTGCTGATACGTACAGGATGCCTATCTCCGGAGGGCAATATCATTGGGTCTCGGAACTGGCTCCCAAGAGACACCAAAAGCTGCTTAGTTATATCGTCGGTAATTATATCCGGAGCAGAAAGTGGCTTGATCTAATGCATATCACAGGCTGGATGTGCGCCATCGGATGGCAGTGTGCGATGGCAACCACCGCTCTTGCAATCACCCAGCAACTACAAGGCCTGATAGCTCTAAATGCGCCTTCCTATATCGCCAAGGCGTGGCATAGCACGCTGTTCTGCATCGCTGTCACGGCATTTGCATGTATCTTGAACACTGTCTCCATCCAAAAGCTTCCTTTGATTGAACGTATCGGGATGGTATTTTACATCCTGGGGTTCCTCGCACTCACCATCACTTTGTGGACTATGGCGCCCCACGAAAATATTGGTAGTGTTTGGACGAACTTTGAAGACAACAGTGGCTGGGGCAACGTCGGTCTTTCAACACTAGTCGGGATTCTCGGGCCGTTGGTCACCTTGATAGGCTCCGATTCCTCCTGCCATTTGTCCGAGGAGACGGTCGATGCAGCATGGGTACTTCCCCGGGCCATGGTAGCAACAGCCACTTTGAACTATACTGTCGGCTTCATCATGACAATCACCGTCATATCGTCGCTAGGAAGCGACGTCTCCGCGATATTGAGCACATCGTTTGGCCTACCATGGATACAGGTGCTATTCAATGCTACCGGATCCACAGCCGGTACCTCTGTCATGGTAGCCGTGGTTTGTGCTCTACTTTTGCTGTGCTTAATCAACAGTAGTATGACAACCTCCCGCCAGCTTTTCGCATTCGCAAGAGACCAGGGACTGCCATTCTCAGACTGGCTCGGATACGTAAGTCCATTTGCAACATGTGTAAGTCCAGTTCTTGACCGTGCCAGATTCATCCCGTCTACCAAATCCCCATCAATGCTCTCCTAGCGACCCTGCTCATTACCAGCTTACTATCACTCATAATCCTTGGCTCAACCATTGCTTTCAACATCATCACGTCCCTAGGTCAGCTCGGATTAGTCTTCTCATATATTATCGCTATATCTTGCATTCTCGCAAAAAGATTCCAGGCCCCGAATGAGCTTCGACGAGCTCGCTTCAGCTTAGGTAAAGCCGGTCTTTTCATCAACATCGCAGCGCTCTGTTTCCTAAGTCTAGTCTCTGTATTCCTTTTCTTCCCTGCCGTACCGATGCCCACAGCGGAAAACATGAACTGGAGCTGTCTCATGTTCAGCAGCCTGGTCGGCTTCTCTCTGATCTGGTACTGGTACGCTGGGCGCTTCAAATACGTCGGGCCGGTAGAGTTTGTGCGGGGGGAAATATAGATGATGAAATCTAAGAGAAAGGAAACTTTGCACGCATGCGGGATACGAGGTTATACGAGGTGTGACATGTATGACTATTTGCGAAAAAGAAAAACCTCGCTTACGCGTTAAGGGGGATACTTGACTAACTCGGAGATAACGTTGTGATGGCGGAAAACTATCCGCGCCAACGAGTTAGGTTCTGGATGCAGTCTTTGGCTAGTAGGAGTCACGGTGTGATGGTTGAGAGGATGTGGTGTCTCTTGCAAACGGGGCTGCAAACGCGTGCTATTCAAGAAGAGAGTATTCTACCATGATGGCCATCATACTCTCAATCATCACTTTGCTCGTCTACCATGTCAGGTATATCGACAGAGCGTAAGGTATACCTGGTACACAAGAACTTCCTGTTTGATCATCGTACACACGTCATTGACCAATGTTCTAGGTGAGCCTCCTCGGAGACTCCTCGGGCGTACTTGATACTCTACGCAATAAGGTCATTGAAGCTGGCGGAGACATTATAAGAACTTTCAGAAAGGACAAGGCCCGGTTCTAGTATGTATTTGAGATTTACTCCGCTTGCGGATGGCGCTGATGATGTGTAGTTTCATGATGACGCACAACCTGGAGCACCTCCACCCTCTGCGGGAAGACACCGAATATGACAAACGCATCCGGGTGAAGCCGTTCTGGCTCACTTCTGAAGAGGTAGAGATGTGGAGGTGCATGTGAACGATGCAAGTTCGTGTGGTCCAAGAGGGTTCTGGAAATCCTATGTGAGAACGATATATGCTTAATAATCATCTGCCGGTCATGGGAATTGTGTATTAGTTGAGGCAGAGCTTCGGATTGTCTATAGGTAATAAGCATTCATGGCAGGGAGTGGAATGGATCTAGCAGGGCTCCCCTGCTTCATCCTACAAACGAGGCCACTGTTAGAGCTCAAAGCTACCCCAGCATCAGCTAGAGTCGCGCTAACAATCCTTGAGAAACTGATTTCATACGATAAAGAGGCGATGCCCATGTATTTACGGCCGCAATAGTATCTACTTTTTAATCCATAGTTTACATACACTCAAGGGTATTTTCCAGTTTTGCCAACGTGAAAGGTGGTGTTGTAGAGGATAATATAGTGAGGTCTCACCATGGCTTCTATTGAACATTCACTAGTCCTCGAGAGTGCGAGGGCTGACCATATCTCGACACTGGATCCCCAAAAGAATGTCCTCCAAAATACGATATTCCCCACAAAGCCGGGAAACCCAAACAACACCCAACAAGTCTTCGAAATACTCCCAAGGAACCTAAATCCAACAGGTCAAACAGCACTGGGGCACAACAACAACCACCACGATGCCATCGTCCCCATCGATTCAACCCCCAGCGCACCTCTCGACCTCGCCCTCCAAACCCTCCCCATCTCCCACCCAAGCACATCCCAAAGAAACACCCCCTCCCACGCCTACGCCTCCCAAGGCGTCCCCCCCGAACTCCCAAACTTCCTCGCAGAAGTCATTTTCGTCCTCACCTGCACCGCCGGCCAACTAGTCTCCGCCCTCTTGATCGGCCACATCTCCGTCACGCAAACCGTTTTCGCCGAAGCCCTAGGAATTTCCTCTTCCCAGATCCCATGGCTCCTGAGTTCCTCATCGCTTGCGTCCGGTCTCTCGGTCGTAGTGTCTGGCTCGCTGGCTGACCTCGGCCCTCCGAAGTTACTCATGGTCGGGGCATTTATCTGGGAAGCTGTGTGGATGGTTGTGTGTGCCGTGGCGATTAGTCCGCGGTTGAAGATTTTGTTTTTCGTGGCGAGAGCTATGCAGGGACTTGCGGTTGGGGTGCTGGTGTCGGCTTCGATGAGTATCCTGGGTAGGGTGTATTCTCCTGGGATTAGGAAGACTAAGGTTTTCAGCTTCATGGCGGCTGGGTCGCCGTTGGGGTACTGGATAGGTTGCGTTCAGGCGGGAGCCTTGAGCTCGCGTCTTCCTTGGATATTTGGCAGCACGGCTATCTTCCTTGCGGGGTGCGCGGTTGCGGCACAACTTACGATTCCGAAATTGCGTCCGGCGGCGGATAGTTCGGAGGTGGAAGCTCCGTCTCTGAGAGATTTCGATTATTTTGGGGCGGGGCTGGCTTCGATAGGAACGACTTTGGTTGTCTTTGGACTTACCCAGGGGTCGTCCACGCATTGGAATCCGTACACTTATTCCACGGTGATGCTCGGATTTCTTCTCCTGGGAGGCTTCTATTTCGTCGAGAAATACGTCGCTCGCCCACTCATACCGAACCGACTATGGAAGACACGAGGATTCGCTGCTCTCCTTATCTCCTACTTCCTAGGCTTAGGTGCGTACAGTTCGTGGCAGTTCTATGCTATCCAGTTCTGGCAGCGCTACCAGCACGTCACACCCCTACGGGCAGCTCTGTACATCCTCCCCAACTGCATCGTCGGCATTCTTGCGGCATATATTGTTTCTAAGACCTTACACGTCGTACCCACCAACGTCATCCTCACCGCGAGCATGATAGCGTTCGGTCTCGGTAGCGCCTTCTTTCTGCCTCAGTCCCCGAGCTCGAACTACTGGGCGCTCTCGATGCCAGGAATTGCACTAGCGACGTTTGGTCCGGACATGAGTTTTGCGGCGGCGGCCATCTTCATCACGAGTAGTGTGCCGAGGAGCTACCAAGGTGCTGCTGGGAGTCTGCTGGTTACTGTGCAGAATCTGACTATAGCTGTTATGACGAGCGTGGGTGAGGTGGTGGGGGCAAGGGTTGAGACGCTGCCGACGGGAGAGATTGGACTTACTGGTATCAAGGCGATTTGGTGGTTTGGCCTGGCGGCTGCACTGACGGGTGCCCTGATAACGGCTACCACGGTACGGATACCGAAGGCGGAGGAGAAGGAGCATGTGCAGTGATTTGCGGAGGTGAGTGGGGGGACGATGTCTGAGCTGGGTTGCCTAATTGGAAAGGGGTTGAGACAGAACAACTATTTTTTGTATGCTTGGTACCGCGTACGGTGGGTCGCACCAGATTTTTTAACGAAGTATAATTTCACATGGAGCTGTAGTTCTACTGGTACTGTCGTAATTGAGTCTATGTCTACTCTTATATACTGCGAATATATATTTCCCATCCTATATCTTTTCGTTATATCTATCCGGTAGGGGAGACATCTCCCACGGTCTCTTGGTCCACTATATCATGTATCCTGAGCAATAGGTAGAGAGTGGCGATTGCTGCAGGTAGTATACCCATGATTATTGTCGTCTCAGTCTAGTCATCTTGAGCGATGAAGTGCAATTTGGCAGTGGGTGTGAATCCCATGTTGCAGTTGACTGCCCATTGTCTATGATCCCCGAGGAATTTCGTCTACTTCCCGAGTCTCTTTTCCCTGATGAACCAAGCGAAAGCCGCACTGCCGATGGTCAAGCTCAAACTTACCGCCAGGGCGGCTCTCGTGCTTTGGCTGTAACACTTTCGCACAATCTCTTTCAGCTCAGGCTCTAAGCTTCTAAAATATGCAAGTGAAGATCGGACGCGCTCCGCAATTTCTGAGGCATCTTCATCACCGCCCAGTGCCGCCTCGAGCGTCTTTCGCAGTGTTTGGTTAAACGCGGTTGCGCACATGCTTATGCCGACGACCGATCCCAGTGAGCGAAACAAGTAGGAGCAGGCAGTGGCCACGGCTTGATCTTTATGATTCGCATTTGCGATGAGCCCGATTAATGTAGTAGTGACCCCTATCCCAGTCGAGAACGCGGCGAGGACAGTACCTACCACCATGACTGGTATCATCTCTTTTATTATACCGGCGAAGAGCAAGATCACTGATAGACCAACAAAAGCGTTGGAGTAGGCAGCCACAGTAATCCAGTAGTATTTACCAGTCTTGGACATGTAAATGCCACCGAATAGGCTGCCACAGACGCCACTTAGTATGCATGGTATTAGTAGCAAGCCTGCCTTCGCAGCGCTCATATCCGCAATGACTTGCCAATATAAAGGAATGAAGAATAATGCAGACAGCCAGGCGCCCGAGGCGAAGAAGTTGCAGAGGTAACAGGCGAATAGAGAGCGATTAAAAATGATTCTAAACGGCGCAAACGGGTGACTTGCGACGTATCCTTCGACGAGGAGGAAGACGATGAAGAGGGGGCTAGTGCACAATCCTATTAGGGTGATCTTGCCTAGAAGTTGGGTCATCAGATCAGTCATGTACGCAGCGTTGATACGACCGCCGGTCTACACTCAAAGGGGCGAGCAGTGTACATACTATTCCAAGAAACATTCGAGCCATGGTCGAGACCGACGAGAACTCCAGTCACTGCCACGAGAAGGACGAGGGCGCCTAAAAAGTCGATTTTCCAAAGCTTTTCCACCCAGTGTGAATGGTCCGTTTTCGGCATGTGCAGCACGAGGGCAACAGCGAGAATGGCAGCTAGACATATTGGTCCCTGGAGTATAAAAGCCCATCTCCAACCAATGCTGTCTGCCAGGAGACCACCGATAGGGGCGCCGGCACCCGCTCCAAAAGCGTATATTATGTTCAGGTAACCTTGCCATGCACCCCGTTCGCGAAGGCTCACGACGTCACTCATCAGAATAGACGTGATGGTATTCATGCCAGCGCCTCCGAGGCCAGCCACTGCTCTTGCAGCTATCAGTTCCTCTATGGTGCGAGCGAAGCCGCAGAGAGTCGAGCCGATGCCGAAAACGAGGTAGGCGAAGAGGAGACATGGCTTGCGACCGAAGATGTCGGAAATCTTGCCGTAGAGAGGCTGGAAGGCAGATAAGGTAACGAAGTAGGCGGTGGCTATCCACGAGGTGGAGTTAAGGGCTTTGAGCTCGGTCCCTATGGTGCCGTAGGTAGACACCACGAGGGTCTGGTCGGCTGCGGAAAGGAAGACCTGGGTGTGTGAGCCTTGTGTGGTTGCAAGACAACGAGGATGTACGTACACCGATGCAAATGGCGGGGAAGATGTACTTCATACGCTTCCTGACCTCAGGCATGCCTTGGTGCAAAGACGCGTCGCCATTGCTAGGCTGCCTTTCCAGCTGGTCGCCATCAACGTCGTCGGGACCGTGCTCGTATGGATCATCAGGTGCAATACTGCTGTCTTCGGCGATGGGGTGCGGAGAGACAGTCTGGAGCGGCTTAGGTAGAAGCGGGGACGTTTCGTTAGGCGCCATTGTTTGCATGTGTTTTGGAGAAAGGTTTGGAGAGCTTGCCCCCGTAAGCGATAGCTACCGTCCCATGGGATTCGGAGCTCCCAGCTGTTTAGCGGGGTCCCAGTACGGTTTCGCGTGTGATGCAATTGGAGTCATCGGCCGAATCGGTTGCTGATTGGTTAGCTTACTTACCTAAGCCTGACCTTGCGAACCTGTGTGCATTTCCTGCTCATCTTAGATAACGTATAGACTAATGTGATTAGCTCTTCAACCATCGGACGGTGGATTTTGGGGCCGAAAAGATCATGCAATTGCGGACTCTGTCCTCAGATCCTTGAATGCGAATCCAATTACAGACTTGATCCAGTTCAGAGAACTGCTGATTGGAATAAATTCAAAACCAGGCAAAGGGCATACTAAAGACAAACAGAAGTTATGAGAGATCTGCCTGTAACCTGGAAACATTCCGTCCGTCTCAGATGTCTACTCTAGAAAGGTAACGTGATACTTCCTCACCTCCGGTCCTCCGCATCGTGTTCGCTTCGCTAGTCTACCATCACACCACGTCATGGTAAAGCATGACAAAATCTACAAATAGAGTGGACTAATCATATTATCAAAACATTCGGCAAATTTAAAGTCCGAGGTTACATTCAGTGCCCTGACCCATTCGTTGTAAAAGTGTCGATTCTTTGGCTTTCCACGGGTACCGGTCCGCAGTCTAAACCTTTAGCCTCTCATGTGGTTCCCACCGGACGTCAACCCGCACACGCCCAAGGACCCGCCGCAAAGGTTCCAGAGCGTCTTCAGGTCCATTCAGACAACACGTCTAACCCGTAGTAGTCTATTCCAGCTAACCACGCACGCCCCGCTAGACTTCCATGTCTCCAGCACACGTTGTAACCCATGCATGCACATCATCAAAAGCCCTAGACTAGCCCTTGATTTCAGCTCGAGACTCCCGGCATCCCAGCTGCCACTGCTCCGCTTGAGGAAGCTATATCCCTCGCTTATGCGTTGATCAACCATTTCTTGTCGCTTGCTGCTGTACATGCATGCACAGGGTACCTTCTTTCTAGGAAACACCTTGTCTCATATTGTTATACTCGCACCGCATGCAGGAATGCGTCTATGTACCAGTAACGACTGTGCGAGTCTGCTTACCACATCTTCACTGTAACTATCCAGATGCCAAGCCAACATGTCCTGGGCGAACGCTCACTCAGACGTCCATGATCCCCTTTTAGTGCTGATTTGCCCCAAGTTCCATGCAACAACTTATTGAATTGACAGTTAGGTTAGGTAACCTCCCCTTCTGGCGGTATGGCAAGAGGAGGCTAGTCCCGTGCGGAAAGGGACATCATGCATGTGCGACTTGTCTATACTATTATTACACGCGCTACCGCACTACATCTGCGGGTGGTGACACGCTTATGACCAAAGACATCGCATCACGCCAACCCCTCCTTTTCCAAATCTACGGTACGCTATGCGCGCCGTTTGGGCTTGGTGAGGCTTAACATTCAACCCGTGACGTTCTGTGTGTATGCTATTCGCAGGGGGCAGGGTATCTACATCGGTTGATAATTACCAGCGCGCCGGTTGTCGATTTGAGGCAAAGAACTGGCGGTCATAGATGGAAAAGCAAGCAAATAACATGGAGACACGAAAAGAGCCCAGTACCATGAATATATGTCATATCATTACTTCGTCGCCGGGCCCAAGGAGCCAGCAAAGGACCGCATATCTGTCTCCACAGATGTAAAAATCCACCATAGAAGATCCCCCGTATCAACAATAGTCTAAGGAGCGTGCTTGCTGTAGATCATCCATACATTAAATTCCCGCCAAGCGATGTCATTCTATTCCGACCGACGCCAACGCATGCCGCAGACCAATGCTTTCGAGTAGAGATAGGTGATCTAGTAACCACCCTTGGTAGAGCATTGAGTGCTGGTGATGACCTTCGTCTTAGTGGTGGGTAGAACCTTGGTCTTGGTCGTAGCATACGACTTGGTCTCGGTCTTGACTTCGCTCTTGGTCTTGAGCCATGTCTTGGTCTCCTTCTTGGTGGAAACGCCCCTGGAACATGTTAGAAGCTGCTAAATCGTGGGCTGGCGATAAACTCTTACGTTGTGGGCTTGGTGATGACTTTGCTCGTTGTCTTGGTAACAAGCTCCGTCTTGATGGTGTAGGTCGTGACCGGGATGGTCTTGACCTTCTTCTCAACAGTAGTCCCAGTTTCAGTCTATCCCAAATATTAGTGAGGATCCAGGAATTTGCAGTCGGCGGGTTCTTGCCTTGGTGACTTTTCCGGTTGTTGTAATGGGCTTTTGAACTACATCTGTGTAGGTGAGGGTCTTCAGATAAGTTGTAGGTTTGGCCTTGTATTCGGTCGTCGCCCACGTCTTCGTATAGCTGCCTACTTCGGACTTCGTCTTGTAGACGGCGGAGCAGGTTGTCTCGTAACCGGGGTTCTTGCCAGGGAAGGCAAAGGCGAGGGATGCCGAAGCAAGGAGCACAATGGCGTTTGTGAAAAGCATCTTGATGAGGGGATGGAGTAGTTTGGTCCTTTAAAGTAGAAAGAAGCGAGAGTGGACTTGTGAGGACAGAGAAGCTCTTGAGTGCTGTGGTGCTGCAAATTACTGTGTGGTCCAGGGCATCTTTATAGCTATCCATCGCTCTTGAATATGCCCAGTCTCGACCTGCCACCCCCTGTCAGGTGCTCACCACTACCCGTGTATCGCGTATACGGTCCTAAGCTGACCGTGATTGAGATGCGGCTGGGATGATGCCACGACTACGGCTGCAGCTAGGTGATGCTAGGCCTGCTGGCAGGGCGGCGATGGTCTACAGTGCGGCGCTGGAACAGCTACCGTCGAGGTCACTGGATGATTTTGACGCAGGCTGAGATCATACAGCTATTCTTGAAGTACGCAGAGTGGAATAGCTCCTCTACGCCCACGAGAAACATCGAAGTAACGCAAAAGCAATAGTTTGTGCATGTAGACTAAGCGTTTGAAAGTGGAGAGAGCGAATACGGGAGGAGATCGGCGGAGCGCTTTGTGAGGCTCATCGTACATCGGCTTCCATCAATAGCAACCGAGACAGATGATGGATAGATAGTCGATGTCTTTGGCATGTATTCAGGATGGCTTCTCCAACTAGCAAGGGGCCAAGCATTTGATTCTCTCGGCAATGAACTCCATGCTCTCCGAGCTACAACAACTGGTTGGGGTACCCGTCCGTAATTGTGATGGTAGACCTGAGTACGAGTGGGCTTGAAACTGCATGTTCTCGCATCCTCTTGGCATTGCGCCGGCGGAAAACGGTTCCTATGTACCTACATGGTAGTAGTTACCGCTTTAGGGGATGGAACAGCTGATGGCGGCAGACTTCTAAGCAGGTGGACACAGGCTCGTATACTGTGCAGACAGGAGGCCAGGCAAAGGTCATAGGCTTCCAATCAGGTGTATAACCAACTGTGGGACGAGTTAAGCTGCATTGATGATGGCCTGATGAGCAAGACAGTGTTGAGTGAGCGGCCGGACGGACTAACAGCCCCGCGATGCGGAGTGGTCGATATAGACGAGGGCGAGGAGAAAGGACCGACATGTCTCTGCTTAGTCAGGAGCGCGCCTCGCCGACTTTTTTCGTATGCTTCCGACCGCGCGCATTGCGGTGCCACAGCCTCACGTCGTGAAAGCTCCCGAGTTCCGGCTTGTAGCGACCGTATTTTGTGCATCTGTACGACTTGGTCGTATTCGCTACATAGCCATCCCAAGGTACTTGCAGCAGCAGCAATTGGGCCGGAGAATGAAGAGCTGATCCTGCAACTGTACCTGTACCTGCCCGACTCTGCTGCTGCCCACTGCATTACCTGATCGCCTGCATCGCTGCTGCTGCAGGCACACATGGAAGCCGTCCAGAAGCTTCCCATCGCCCGAATCATGACCCGGTCTCCTGCGCCGCCGAGCAGCCCACCTGCTCGCCCACCGCCCGAGTCCGCATACGAGAGCACGCCCATCACCTCGGCACGATCGTTGCGGCAGCTGTCTGTATTCTTCTTCGGAGCCACCTGCTTCCTTGCCTCGACCGCCATTACCCGCCGTGCTATATACAAGCGTCACCTGCGCCTGAAGCCCAGCTTCTACGCCCCGAATACCAATCCGCACGAGTACTTCAGCCCCCTCCATGACGCTCTCCAGGCCTTGAACATGGCCACCATCAACTGTGTCAGCTTGGGCACCATGGGCCTCGGCGGCACTATGTGGGCGTTCGATATTGCGAATGTGAAAGAAGCACAGGCAAGGCTCAGGGGGAGACTGAATTACGACACCATCTACCAGAACGGCGAGGCCGTACCCGAGTCCATTCTGGACTTGCTGGTAGCGTCTCAAGAGACTGTGATCGAGGAGGAGGAAAGCAAAAACGATACCAACGGCCCGGAAACGCCACGATGACGACGATTGTAAAAGTACGATATTTAAGCCATGTAATACTAGTGTACGTTTAGGTAGACGAAGAGAACACGACGCGGGAAATGTCCATCTCGCCCTGTAAGTTTAAAAAATGAGGTATTTGACGAAACTTGGCCTATCATATACTGGCACGGAGCATTGCTGCACTGCCAGCACAATTCCAAGAGCCCGGTTGGGTACTGTAAAACAATACTCGCATTTCATAGACGGCCAAAACATGTCTCCACATTTAGGCCTGTCAGTCGACTCTACAGCAAATTGTTCGTTGATGCGTGTCCGTCATCACGTAATTCCTTGCGCCTCTCGGGAACACCCGAGCAGTCGTAAGGGTGGACGGCAATCCTGCTCTGATACTCGGCGCTCCAAGTCGGTGTGCCGTGGCTGACTGACAGCCTGTAAGTGCCGAGACCTTTGTGTAACACAGCTGTCTCAGTGCCTCTGGTCGCTACTCAACAGACCTTTCCCTTCTCCGTATAGACTTATGGCGACTAGGAGGCGTCGACTTCAAAAGAATCTTAACTGCACATCATCAGAATATGTGCATATGTATGAATGACGATGGGTCAAATGGCCTGCTGTTTCTTTTAATCAAGTAATTCTATGTTGCAATGTGTGGAGAAGGTTTATCAACCTGCACCACCGCTGCAAGTAAGAATTGACCAGACCGTTGATCAGGTATTGCTCATTGTACAGCATGCATGTTCCACCAATCCCGCTGTCCCTTTATCCTGCTCGCCATTTGCTTCAGCTTTGTACTAGAATATATCTGGATGGCTGGGAAGCGCATATACGATGTAACTCCGGTCTAATGGCCCAAAATACGATGCGCACAACACACTGGCTGTCAGTCCTACGAGCATCGCTCATCGACCAAGCCCTTCGGATCCTTCCCAAGCCATCCCGCAGCTGTGACAACTCATGCTTTACGCCCTATCAGCTCGAATCCTGCACGTCGAAAAAGCAAAAAAAAAATCACGTTTCTCATCACCTTTCTATTTCTATCTTGTACATGCTAGTCTTCTCAGCTCTCTCTTTTACGCGCCATTGCTCTCCTGTGCTGTTTCAACCTCACCCGGCACCACTTTAACTCCCATAGCCCCATCCCTATTAGCCCTCCACACCCCTTCACCCCCTCAAATCGCTCCAACTTCCAAATCTCCGCCCTCTTCTTCGTTTCCTCCAACGCCTCCTCGCCCGCTCGCCATGCCGCCTGCCTATGCGGTGCGCTCACCGCAATGATGATGCTCTCTTCTCCAACTGGACACTCTCCCAGCTTGTGCACTATGGCAATCTTAGTGAGACTGTGTTTCTCGAGCAAGGCTGAAGCGATAGAGTGGAGTGTAGCCATGGCGAGTGGGGCGTAGGAAGTGTAAGCTAAAGAGGACACCGGTAGGTCGTTGAAGGAGTCCCGCGTGGTGCCAATAAAGAGGACTGTTGCTCCGGCGGAGGGGGACCGCACGAAGCGGGTGGCTGCTAGGGAGTCTAGGTCATTGGGGGTGAGTTCGATGTGGATGGTGTCGGTGGTTTTGGTGATTGGGTTGGAGGGTATGTCTGGGGTGTATGCGGAGGACTCGGCTGTTGACATGGTGGAGGGTTTGGCGATGGACGGTACCGTGTAGGACTTGATGTGGGATTAGAGTTGTGATACTATGTCACGGTCAGGGGAGGTTAAGGCTGCTTAGAGCAGTGTTTCGCTTGTGACAGGTGTGCGTTAAATTTACATAAATGAATAAAAACACCAAACGGACTCACATGACGTTAGATCACAGGAAGGTTTATACATGAGTCTACAGATAATGCGAAGAGACACTCAATACCAACGAAATCATGACTGATACCGATAGTGGGCTGGTAGTGGCGGTGGTTATTAAGCCGCTGATGTCCACGCCAATTGAAAGCTGATTGGCTGATATTCGGCACTTCCCCTCCCCGCTGTTCATGCCTCAAAAACTGTTTTCAGATACACAACTTGTATTTTTAAACTATAGAGCTAACATAGAGATGTACGATTTGGCAATTCATGCAATATGGTCTATACTAGTCTGTCGCTGCTGCCTAAGTGGGATTTAACCATACTTGTCAGTACGTGCGTACTAAGACCACCTTACTTTCTTATCCGACTTTCTTACTCCGTTCTACAACAATTTTGCAATCTTCAAGCTTGATCTGAAATCACAATGGCCGCCTCAATACTATCCGAAGTTGACTTTAAGCCTCTGATCGGCCACTGCTCCTGCAATACTTCGTCCTACACAATTACTGCATCGCCCCTCATTACCCACATTTGCTACTGCACTTGGTGCCAACGCGAGTCCGGCACCATCTGCGGATCCAACATCCTCATCGAATCTTACAACTTCAAAACCAACACTGTGGAAGCGCCCGGCCAACAGGTCCCCGTGCTTGTCGCAGGTCCCACGCCCTCCGGCTATGGCCAGACTGTCGCGCGTTGTCCGGTCTGCTTCGATGGGCTATTTAAGTACTACGGTTCCAATAGACACATAACCTACGTGAAGGCTGGCACGCTAGACGAGGAGAGTTTCAAAAGGGTTATGGCGGGGGACAGGGTCCATATTTTCACTAGCTCAAAGCCACAATGGATCAATCTGGATCAAGAGAAGGAGAGCGGCGTGGGTGTTTTCGAGGAGTACTATACGCAAGCAGAGGTCTGGACGAAAGAAGCGCTGGAAAGAAGGAAAATTCTACAGAAGCGGATAGAGGAAGAGAAAAGTACTGCGGAGGCAGGTAAAGAGTGAAGAAGGGCATAGACAGAGCCCAGCACGGCTGTGATATTCTGAGTCCGTCGATTGCTTTTCTTCTCCACAGCTGCGTGACTCTTATAATGAAGCCTAACGCAGTGAAATCTTGCTAGCCACGTGTGCAGGCAGGCTACGGTGCTGAAGGCCGACCAATACATCGGCCCATCAGCCAGACTCGTGACGCACAAATGTTCGAGGTAAGTAACCACTGTAAAGGCATCACACAGCGACCGTTTAGCAAGGTAAACACAACAAGCGGACATACGCGCACCATTTTGCTGCCTCAGGAGCCGACAAAGGGCCTTCGAAATGCCGCGCATTGACAAATGCAGAGACCCCGCGGCGACGTCACCCAATCCCGCTTTCTAGCTCTCAACGGCAGTGGCACCAAACGTAAAGCTCAAGAACCAGCCATGGTGAAACTAGTCGTTCCCATCTCACGATACTGTGGAGCAGGGGTCTATCGGCCCCGCTTTCTACTTTCATCATAGGAGACTTGCCTTGTAACCCGTATCTTGATCTGGTTGATGATATTCCCCCGGGAACGGGTGTTATCGACTCGATCAGGCACGGGGTATCCTTGTACTTTACCCATCCGGCCGATGACATGCTTCTTGAAGTCAAACTTACGAGTGGATTGATGGATGCGCAAACGATGACTAGGTGCCCATCAAACTTGGATTTCTGCAAGCATCTCTTTGGCACTTCCTTGAAGCCAGTAGCTTGCTAATTGGTGTCAGATGTCTAACTCCTAATATCAGGAGTCGTTATGCTCTTACCAGAATAATTGAACAACCTACCCGCCGCATTGTGGCAGCTACCTCACCAGCTCAAGGTAAATCTAGTTAAGCAAGACGGAGAAGTCGACCAAACCGATACCTATGTATGTATTGACGATAAAAGGAGCACATACCCTTACAACACTTGGGCCATGAAAACAGGGACATCATGCCTTCCTATCGTTCTTCCCCTGCGGAAAGCACGGACACACTCGACTCCCCACGCGGGCTGTCATTGCCGGTCTGGCGGGTCTAGCTTGAACAGCAACTTGTTCCAGCCGACCGTCCGATGAACAAGGTACAAGGAATCGCAAACACGGGTGTAGAGAATTTCGTCAGGGCGCCGGAGATAGGATTATTATGTATACCTATGACTTGTTACCGGAGATAGGGCCATTACATGGCTCTCAACCGGTGTTGTTAAGACGCAAGCCAAATGGTATCATATTCGAGGAGGTGGACATTAGTTTGAAGCGGAGAAAGCAAGAGTCGGCTCAAGTTGTCTCGTACTCGTATCGATCATCTTTCGACCGGGTTCAGTCTGGCCGTCGCATGGCGATTGCGCAAGTTTGCGCCGCCTGTTAACGTTATCTACCTAGATGTGTTAGTTTTTTCAAGTAGCGTCGCCTAGCATATGAGGATCCCAGCAAAGTGCGGAGCCTGGATAACGCGATATCCGTCTTGCGTGCAACAGTATGTACTCTGGTGCCCGTAAAACTCAATGGGTCAAGGGTGTGGTTTATGGAACGCTTCATGAACCAGAATGGTGTACTAGACACAGTTTTTCATAGCAGCTCGACTCAAGATACACCATATGATAAAAAGCTGCCTCGGTTTATATATCCGAGAACCCTTTGAAGGAGGATTCCATCTTCCAAGCATCGGGAAGGATCCATTTGCGAAGTCCAAGCACGCCACACATGCAGGGCTCCCGTACGCCAATATAACGCTTAGGATTACTTGCATCAAGTCGCGTGGGTCGGCACCATGCCGCCGGGAGAAGCATCGCAGTTGTCGTTACGATGCTCCCCCAGTGCATCAATTGCTCTTCCGGTCTGTGGTCCATTTCCGAGTACCAGATCAGGCCAGGCATTGGATTTGTTCCAGCAATACTTCTGTGATATGATTTCCACGTGTAGTATCTAGCGTTATACTTGGATATTTATCGTGTGAGAAGTCTCACATCGCTTAAGGTTATGCCTGGATCAGTTGGTGCTTGTGAAGAAGAACAAGGGGATTGGGACAGGTTGCGGTCATTCTATGCGATGTGAAGGGCAAAACATTAGATAAAAAGGTCTCTTGCGAAGAAGAAGACGACTGAATGCATTCTGGGGGCAAAAAAGCTGGACTTGCTGGGAATCGAACCCAGGACCTTTCCCACGCTTGATGTCTTGCAGAGAAGACAAGATGCTAAGGGAAAATTATACCACTAAACCACAAGCCCGTTGAAGCTGATTGGATAGGAGAATACAATTATTGTCATAATATATAAGCAATTCTGTACCATAACTCCCATCACTGCCTGCCCACCAGTCCGAAAACCAGTCCTGGTAGGCTCGCATTTTGCTCCACAAAGGTTTGCGCTCAGTGCATGTTCCGAGAACCTTCTACGCAGGTGTCGATACGACGGGTAGTCTCCGGTTTAGTTCCGCGGATGTGGGTATAGCGCATTGGTGCATCAGTAGAATCCAGTTAGATGGCCGCTCAATAGAGCATTGTGATTGGTCTATATCCCTAGCAGCAACTGCTGGGTCAAAATTTACTTTACGCGATTGCGGCGTGCGCGGCCTAAACTCTATTGCTCCCGCACATTAGCTCGCAGGTTTCCAAAGCGATGCTCGTTCTTGCAAGGAAAATAGCGAGTGTGCCTGCAAGTGCCGTGACCGAGGAACGGCCGCACCGGCAGGCGTTCGCTCGCACTTCTTTCGCCCGCTGGGGGCCCAGATGCGCAAACGTCTTTCGCGACGATCATCTAGCCACTTTTAGTACGTGCCGAGTAATCGAACTGAGAACTGGCCTTGTGGGGGAGGGTGAAAGTAGGGGTTTCAAGATGTTCAGTCTCTAAGATTTGGAATCTTTGGTAGTGGTTTGTACATTGGATTATTTTCGAGGTGAGAGAACGCGACATGGACGTTTTCGCTTGTAGAGCAATAAATGTAATGCAATAAGGACGGGGGTCTGATGTGACCGCCGAGATTGTATCCTGGCTTGTCAATATTTATGCAAGTGGTCGGTTGTCATAGTGCTGATTCGAAAAGGGAGGGCGCTCGGCAATGGCGACTTATTGAAAGCAGTCGCTTTGGCCGCATTATTGCATGTCTTGATGCTGAATCCCTTGGACAGAATCAATGCGGCACGGCTGTGTGACATGTTACCCTCATATCCATAGTCACCGACCGCGGCATGTGTGTTCCGAGTCGCGCGTACGTCTAGATCGACCAGTTGACGTCGCCTCCCATCAGATAGAGACGATGGCTATTGTCGACCTTCCGCGGCCCCACAAACATCCCACTCAGTAGCCTGTTGGCGCCTGCTTGAAACAAATGGCTAAGAGTGGCACGGGACATACTGCAAGTGGAAACGACCTGGCCCACTCCCATGTGGCACACCAGGGTTTGAATACCCCGTGTCAGTTGGCGGCATTACAGCTTCAAAGAGACTAGACCTCTTCGTGTCTCCTAAGGTCATATTTCCTTCTGTTCCCCTTGAGAGATCTTGTTCCCTTCCCGAGCGGTCGGGAAAAGGAACAACTGGAAGTAAGCATTATGGCTGCTACTCCAGTGCCCACCCGTGGGCCCGAACTACTTGCTGTCGACATTGCGTTTTTGTGTACTGCTATTATCGCGTATTCGTTACGATGTTACGTCCGTATAAGAATGGTGAAGGCGTTTGGCAAGGACGATTACCTTATGGGGGCAGCGACAGTGAGTTGTATTCCGAATTGTCAACACTGAAGATCACTGAGAAGTGTTAGATCGGTCTGATTGCGTACGCGACCTCGTCGATAATTGGCGTTCATTACGGGACTGGAAGGCACCGAGAAGATCTCTCTGTGGAGGGCTATGAGAAGGCGCGCCACTGTTGGTGGTTCTGCTACCTGTTTTATTGCTGCTCTATGATCAGCTCAAAGCTGTCTATTGGATACTTGTACGATCTACCTATCAGAAACTAAGACCATCACTGATTTTTGGAATAGCCTTCTTCGAATTGCCGTTAGAAAAGTCCATGTATGGATCATCTACTTAGCAATGCTGTTAGTATTTTCCCCAAAAAAGAGATACGCCCATGCTAATATCGCCAGAATCTCAGTTGTCTCTTGTGCAGCATTCTTCTTTGTCACGTTATTCCAATGCAACCCGATTTCTTACTTTTGGAACACATCAACACAAGAAGGAACCTGCGTCAACATCGAAATCGTCATCGCGTTAGGCTATCTATACAGTGTCTTCAGCATCATCTCCGACTTTACATTTGCCATTTTGCCAGCATTTATTGTCATGACGCTTCAACTAAAGCTCAGGACTAAAATCGCGTTGATCCCTCTCTTGGCTATGGGGTGCATGTCAGTTTTATACCTTCTCTTCCTTTTCCGATGCACTAACAATCCTTCAGTGCAAGCGCTGCTGTCGTCGCGCGGGTACCATATATGCACCAGTTCCGATCGCATGATTTCCTGTGGGAGACTACTGACATTGCAATCTGGTCGACTGTCGAACAAGGCTTAGCTGTCACCGCCGGTAGTCTGGCCGCCATCCGCCCTCTCCTCAACCTCGTCCTGACCAGACTTGGTCTTTCTTCTCAACCGACAAACCCGGGCCTTACTCCCTATGGACTGCGATCATCGACACACGGTTTTGCTAGTCGACGTAGGCCTAGTGCCGGGAATGACCTCGATATGTACAAACTGTCTGGGGAAGCTGAGTCTGGAACAGTCAAAGTTGTAAATTCGAATCTCGGTATACCCGGACTAGACGACAAAGAACTTCCGAAATCACCCAATTGGTATACTGCGTCATTCCAAAAGATGAAAAGAAGCTCTCGACTAGTCACTCCATCGAAGAAAGAGACGGATGGTGATAATGATAGTGAGAAGAGCTTGAGGGTCAAGCAAAACGATTTCAGTGCCACACAGAGCTATTCAGACGAACGGTCGATGCAAATAATGGTGGAACGGAGTTTCTTCGTCACAGACGCGGAACGAAAAAGCTATGTAGAACAAGGAGTGAAGAGCTGATTTTCGTCCCACTCGGCAGTGCTCAATTTTCTTTACTTGACACCTCATCACTATATCTCATCTACATCATGAGCTCGATCAAACATCCACCACACATTGCTTAGGGCCATACCAAACAATCGTTCGACAGACTGGAACGATGTTAGATGGGGATTCAATAGTGTCGGCTTTGACGAAGTGTTTTGAGCCACATCACTTGGACAAGCCTGAGTTGTTGACTGGTCGCTTTGATTGTCTAGCGCAAATCGGAAGGCTTGAATATGGTGACATAGACTCAGCAGAAAGGGTTGAATACGTGCGATGTGCAACGTTCCACATGGCCACTTTGCCCTCAAACACATCAAATGATGGTCGATCAGGACAGATCTCCTTTGTACGGGCATATTGAGGGTACACTAGCAGCAATGCAGTCTCTGAAATGGAGTAATGCATCTATGAGCGCTAATAATATAATGAATTATCTGACGACATCATGAACATATAATTGGTAAATCTCGTGATGATGACTTCCAACTGATCATACGTACAATCGTAGAATGCGATAACTGTCGGGAGGCTGATTTGCGTGTCAACCTTCTCAGGCCAGTCCCTCAAGTAGCCATGCCCAAGGGTACTGGACGGCCCATAATAGTTTACATGACCTTGCGCTCCTGGGCCAGTCCTTCTATAGTGGACCCTAGGGTGATACGTGTAAGCTTGTACATGATCATTAGAGCCATACGTGGTTTTGTCAGGAAATCGGTAACTTGTAACACGCACAACCAGAAAAAAATGCTGAACAAGTAATGCAAGTGAAGATATCAAACGTTCTATCCCACCCATTTTGAAATCTCGTGTATGTAACTATAGTCCTGGTCCAGTGATATCATCACCCTGCCATGATTTATGTCATGACAATAACCGAGGATCGCCTTCTAAAAGAGAACAATCAGACGCCTTCCAAAGTATGCAAATAACGTTAATAATGCCGTGGCCACTTCTCATCATGGCTGTGGTCGCGGACGAGGCGGCGCATTGTGTTTCACACTCCAACCTTGCATAGTCCTCCGCGCACCAAGTGTCCTCCTTTGCCCACCAACTTGGGTTTGCAGCTGGCTCATTGAGGTAGTGTGTAATGTTGTTGCAGGTCTAAATCCCGATGCTATTGACTCGACTGCTTGCGTATCGCCTCCAGAAGTCATCATCGTACGCTCGTTGACCGGCTTCGGGGGAGAACTTGAGAGCAGTATATGCTTTGAGCGTTTGTTTTCTTCTTCAGATGCTGACTTTTTCGGTTTGCTACTCATGGGTATGTTACGCAGGCTGTGATTGGGAAATGTTGGCGGCCGATATGGACGATAAGAATGAGAGGAACTTGTCTGCTTGTTGGAAACATCGGCAAGTGGGTGATTGAGGGCGAGAACTGTAGGAGATGGTAATGTTGGTGCTCTTACGACAGGAAGTGGCAGCTCTTGTTCTTCAGATAATGTGCTCGCGGAGCGTTTGAAGAAGCCCGTAATTGCGCCCTGACCTGCAGCGCGCGGCTTGACTTTCCTGGTTGATCCTGGGCCGCTACCAATCTTGTTCAGCTCTTTGTGTCCTGGTTTGCTTGAGGTAATCAGCACATTCACTTCATTGGAAGTCTGTCTTTTTAGTAAACTGTTTGCACTGGGAAGCATTCTCATATTCTCAGCTTCTTGCTGCAGTGCTCTGATATCCTTTGCACTAGTGAACCCTGTGTTTCCACTGAGAGGCGTTGTAGTCAAACGACCCGGGCCACGTCCCGGATTAGAAGATGTTGCTCCTGTATTAGGCAATGCATGGGAACCCTTCAGGCGCTTGGGGTATGGTTCTGTCGTTTCGTTCCAGCCGGATGCCGCATTGGGGAAAGGCTGTTCCCCTTCGATATCGTCTCTTGTGAGTGGATATTTATCATCTTCTATGCGCTCAAGCAGGCTACGAGCTGTTTGCACTTCTGCAGCAGATGGACAGGACCGGCGAAGAATCTGCGCGAGATCGCGTATTGTTGGGCAGCCAATAGTTGGACCGGACTGACTGAAAAATTTCTGTATGCTGGAATCGTTTACGAATTTTGATAAGACAGTATCCTCAGACGAAGCAAGCTTAACAGGACAGCTGAGATAAAGTAAACCTTTAGCCCTGGTCATACCGACATACAGTAAACGTCTCTCTTCATCGTGATCCTCAGCTCTGGAATGAGGTATTGAGCCCATATAGACAGCTGGAATGAAGACAACCGGCCACTCAAGTCCCTTGGCAGCATGTATAGTGGAGATAGTGACCTGATTTACTTCCTCTCCACCGGGCTGTTCTACTGCTGACGACAGTGTGACATTAGCAAGAAACCGAGACAGAATGTCAGCTGCCGTGTCTTGACGTTGCTCGATCCCCTCAACCAAAGGCAGAGCATCGTCGGCAATCTCCTCGCCATTTGCCACGCTTGTAGCGAGTTGTGTAGCTTGGTTGACGAGTTCTTCCACATTCGCCCACCGTTCCTTCCAATCTTCTTTGTGTGTGCTCTTAAGATATGGTTCTAGTTGAATTTTGGTGATGACATGACTTATGATAGCCAGGAGATCACATGAACCTTCTTGGCGTAGCTTTTTCTGTGCGGTGAGTATCAAATTGACAAAGGTGTCAATGCCGATTTGAGCCGATTTGGAGATCTTCGTTCTAGGCTTCCTCCTGCCTTGAGCACTATGCAGAATAAGTGTCCAAAGATTTATCTTCTCTTCATCTGCTTCTTGAACAAGGGCTTTGACTGTAGTTTCTCCAATTTTCCGTGATGGGCGATTGATGATCCGGATCAACACATCGTTGCTGTCCGGCTGGTTGATTATCCTAAGGTAGTCCAACACCAGCTTGATTTCGGCGCGATCGAAGAATCGCAAACCGCCAACCATGCGATATGGTATTCCAGCTCTGGCAAGCGCTCTTTCTATCGACAAAGACAATGCGGCGGAGCGAAGTAGAATGGAATAATCGTTGTAATTGAGTAGTCCCGCAGTAAGTGTGGTTGTACGCTGAATTTCGTCAACCATCCACCATGCCTCAACGTGCGCAGTGGCCAAGTGGCGCAGTGTAGGTTGCTCCCCCACACAATGTGTCGCAACGAGAGTCTTGTCAGCACGAGACTCATCCTGCTCGATGACGGCCATTGCTGAGGTCAATATGCATCCAGAAGATCGGTAGTTCATCTCAAGATTGATGACAGAGGAGTCGGGGTAATCTTTGCGCATCCGGAGCAAGTTCTTGATCTCAGCAGCACGAAAGCTGTAGATGCTCTGGTCAGGATCGCCTACAATAGTAATACGCCCCCTTTCTTGAGCCAGTAGTTTCATAAGTTCGTACTGAACGTTGTTCGTGTCTTGATATTCGTCAATCAGCACGGCCTGTATGGTCGAGACACATTTGGGATGCTTCTGAAGTAGTTCCACGCATCGTACCAGGAGGTCGTCGTAATCCAGAAGATTCTGTGTCTTGAGTTGTTCCTCATATTCAAGATAAATAATCGTGAACTCATGATCGTCGGCTTTTTTCTGAGTGGCGGCAAACTGTTCTGCCGAAATGTTTCTCGCCTTTAGTCCAGATATCCGGCTGCGAGCTTGATCCGGCGGTACTAAATAATTCCCTTGTTCAACTATTCTTTTGATGATTGACTTGCTGTCGCCTGTATCGGCGATACCAAAGTTCTTGGGTATGCCAATTTCTTGACCGTAGCGAACGAGAAAGCGTCGGGCAACTGAATGGAACGTGCCCAAGATCAATTTCTTTTCAATGCCTAGACCAACAAATCCACAAATGCGCTCCTTCATTTCACGGGCGGCCTTGATCGTGAATGTACAAACAATGATGTTCCATGGTTGTAGACGTTCGTGATTGACCAAATACGCGACACGCGCCGTGAGCGTTTTCGTCTTCCCAGATCCCGGTGGCGCCAACACCTGAAGTACGGAAGCTGGGCTAGTCACCGCGCTTCGCTGTGCATCATTGAGATCCTCTAGCAGGGCATCCATCGCTGCAGACAATGGACGAAAAGGTCGTGGGCGTAGCTAAAGTTCGTGCTTGAGTAGCGTTGAGGCACTGGAAGGGTGGCGCGCTAAGTCGGGCTTCTTCCTAAAGAGGCAACGTGCTGTCACGCTCTCACGTGGGGATATGATGCGGCGCTGGGGCTTCTAGGTTCGCGATAAGACATCCTCGGCATCGATAGACCAGTGTGGGCCTGCGAGGAGGCACAAAACATACAACGCTAGCTACCAGAGGCATAATTGACAAGACACAACGGGAACGTAGTGTTGATGAGAAAGTAAGCAGCCAGCTAGGCTTGAAATACATGGTTGTTAGGCAGCACTGTACTAGACCCGCGTAATTGCTCGGCAATGCAGAAAGGATTCACTTATATATTTGGACAGATCCGACCTGTCTGCGTGGTCACCCGCATCTCTCTCACAAAGCGCTCGTAACCGATCGTATTGCTGCCAGAGCACTACTGAACCGAGCCCCGTGCTCCGTTATTATGGCGTCCTTGGCTAGCATGCCTCCCGAGCTACTCCTTTTGATCGCCGATGCATTGAGTCCCAAGGATGCATATTGTTTTGCTGCAACGGATCGACTTACATGGCGTACCTGCGCCTCTCTTGTTGCTACTCACAAAGAGCTGGCTGAAAACTATGGGTTTATTTGTCCAGAGGGGAGTAACTTTACGCTCTGGAGGCTTCTTGATGAACTTCTTACTACTCCGCGGGTTGCAGATTACGTTCTTGAGCTTCAATTGGATATGCCACAGATGTTTTACTTCGACCCCAGATATATCTGGTACTCCGCAGGCACACCTTCGCTCAAACCGGCCTTAGAAGATGTCGATAAATATCTCACAGCTGCCAATGACGTAGAATTTCTGTTCAGTACTGCGAGTGAACGTGGCAGTATTCAAAGAGACCGAGAGTTCACGCCGGAGGATCTGCGCCGTAGCATTGAGGAAGGATGTACTGATCCAATCGCCATAATAGTTTTGAGTCGATTACATGCACTCAACAATCTTCGACTTGTTCCGTGCAATCATGAGTTCTGGTTCCTGCGCGGTTTGCAAGGACTAGCAGCTGCATACGTTCACTCGACATTCAGTTCGATTTCGCATGGCCCTTTCGAAAACCTTAAGAAGGTGCAGCTCTCTCACGATGATACCGAAAGTAGCATCCGTTGGGAGTGGGCAGTGCTCTTCACTCGCCTCCCAAATCTCGAATATTTTTCGGCTCACATGTTGGGCGGTTCTCCAAGACCTCCATCAGAAGAAGCAGGTGGATTGTACGAGGCATTGGAGAGTTGGAAACCAGCCAAATCACCAACATCAAACCTCAAGACCTTACTGTTATCATATGCAATGGTCTCTTTCGAAGTAGTTGACATGATTTTGAGTAACTGCAAAGCATTGGAGACCTTCGAATATCATGTTGGTGGAGCGCTCATCTCATGGGATGCCGAATACGACCCGAGAGGATTTATGTATTCGCTTATAAAGTATTGTTCACATTCACTGAGGAGGCTTGTGCTGGAAAATGAGGATGAATGCGAAAGCGTCAGTCTCTATACTACCAAATTTACCTCGTCACTAATCAAACCGTAGATACAAGACGTGAATGGCGCTATCCGTCCGATTCCGGACCTTCGCTGTATGAAGAGATTGCAGGTTTTGCGATGCCATTACGCCGACCTGGTAGTAGACGAACAACCTGAATCGGACTTTACACTTGGCATATTTCCTACGACATTAAAGCATTTACACCTCGACACACAGAGTACACATGACGTCTCACAGAGATTAAGACTGCTGGATATAATGCTGAAGAGCAAGAATGATGCTCTGCCCGGCTTGAGTCAACTCTTTCTAGATACTAGTGGCGATCTGGTTTGGAACCACGAGGGTTACTCTGTACGGGAAGAGCGAACGAACGAGCATGGAATGAAGTATGAAAGCATCGAAAGATTAGTCGACGATCTATTTATGTCACCTAACAGTAGTGGGGCCTGAGTAAAATAAGACTAGCTACAGGACGGCTGCATGTGGTTCCAAAGTGTGCACTCTCTTGGTACCTGGCAATTACGTGTGGCGTCGAGGCAGAGCTCAAGGGTCCGAGCCCTCTTAAGCGAACCTGGACTATTTTTAGCGATCTATCTAGACTCTACCCTTTGTAGAGAGAGGAATTCATGGATACGAGAACACCACGTGACACTCGTGGGGTCGAAATTGGAGAGATGTCCGTATGTCACCGGAGTCCGCCTCTGCACAGTGTTTTACATTTAGACCGAACCAAGGTACGATCAAATGTTCGCAACAAGCCTGCCTGAAAGCGCTTCCATTCGCCTAAATTGTGGTTGATGACTGTCTGTCGTATACGTACCACAGCTTAACCAGTTCTGATTCGTATTCGGTGATGAGGTCAACGGAGCTTCATCTCTCTTTCCGAAGAGCTGCTTTTATCTTTGCAGACCAAGAATTAAATGCGAAGTACGGTTGCTTGTGAGCCTGTGTGCCTGATCTAGAGTCCATAATCAGTGAATCGTCTTCGCATTCTTGCCGTACAAGCTGCAAGAATAACCATTGAAGCCAGTGCTGTGTTCGTATGCGTCTAAAAGTGAAGTTCTGGCTTGCCGCCGGGCGGTCAGCTGTCAAGATCAATTCATTAGTGTGTTGTGAGAAGTATAAAAACTCTTGTATTACCGTGCTCAGTGACACTTCATTCCACAAGGAACATCTTTCTCTGACATTCTTCCCGGGCTCATCATTCTTACTTTTAAAATCATGCGCGCCTCTCTCTTCGCTTCTCTCTTTTTGACTGCCGTTGCCACAGTCACCGCCGCTTCCCATAAAAACGGGCCATGTACAGGGAAAGACGGTGTACAGGGTGTTTGCATCTCCACCAAGTCTTGCACGAATGCTGGAGGTGCTTACATTGCTAACCAATGCCCGGGTCTTCCCGATGACATCAAATGCTGCACCAAACCTTCTTGTCAGAAAGCTGCGCAGAAAGGCGACTGTCGTTTTGTTGACAAGTGTGGTAGTGGAAAGACCACACTTGCAGGTCTCTGCCCCGGTCCGGATTCGTTCAAATGTTGTGTTCCGAAGACGGGCTCTACTCCACCCAAGCCTAAGCCGACTTTGAACCTGGGACAGAAGATCTTGAAGAAAGCACAAGAGCAGAAGGGTGTACCTTGTAAGACGGATGCGACCTTTGCAAGAGCGAGGCTAACACGCGTAGATCACTGGGCTGGTGGCAGCTGCAAGGGAAAAACTGGAGGTGGGTTCGACTGCTCAGGGCTTGTCTCTTGGGCAGTGTGCCAGGTGACTGGACGTGACCTATTCAAGGAAGGCCTGCGTGTCACTCGAAGCATGTATTGTGCATCTGAGTACGTACTCATATTCTCGGTCTCTGTTATATTCGCTTACATGATACAGGAAGAAATTGAAATACAAGTACGTTATTAGAGCTGGTTCCTATGCAAAAGCTAAATCTCATATCACACAGAAAAGTGCCGTTCTCCAAACGCCGTGCTGGTGATGCTGTCTTCTTTGGAGTAAGTACAAGCCTAAGAGCACCACGGAGGCCCCTTTCCCCGAATAGGCGGTAAAACTCGAAGCTTGACTACATCCTTGGGTAAGCCCTTGATCGAACTCTCACTAATCTCCACGATTTAGGGCAAGTGCGACTGTAAAAATAACCCTGGTGGCATACATCATGTAGGCTTGATGTTGGATGATGGCTACAATATGTTCAATGCTCTTAAGACCGGAACGAAAATTAGGAAAGATAACTTTAAGAACTGGAGCGAAAAGGCGTGTCCATATGTCATTCGATTCTAGTGGAGCCAGGAGGAGTGGGTTTAGTTCATGTTCATTGCGGTGAATGTTTCTTACTCTTGCAATACATCCTAGCCTCCTAGTCGATGGGAAACTAGTATCATGTACCTTAGAAAATGGTGCGTGTAGCGCGAACACCGGATGAATATTCTCTTTATCCCTGGATACCAATTTTAATTGTTGGCACGGGTGTACATTTATAGCAGAGGAAACCCTCGCGGGCACGCTTAATTAAGTTACAGGACACGCTTGTGCCGGGCACCTCGCTTGAATAGAATGCGTTTTCCATAGAGTAGACCAGGAGAAATTTGTGAAAAGGCTGGTCTGCATGGATCCCCCTCACCACCTTCTTCCTAGAAGGGACTAAGGGAGAAGGTGGCAAAAAGAAAACTTCCATTCAAAAGCAGATAAGATAAATACATCTCTATCCTGCTCCTCTATTGATTAAGCCATGTGTGCTATGTATCTACTATAGTTATTATGATGTTGTAGTAGCTGGGAAGCAAAAGCGTCATAATAACCCCCTCTCCCTCTCCCTCTCCCTACCCCTATTTCTGCTCCCGGATGCTCGAAATCAGTAAAAAAACATATTAGGAACTCCACTGGGTAGGAAATCCTTCTATATACGGAAGCCCGGGATCGAACCGGGGACCTTCTGCGCAATACATATACTGAGTATATTGTAAAGCAGACATCATAACCACTAGACTACTCCCGCTGATGTTATCCGTTGATGTTATAGTTGTCAAATGTATCATCAATATAGCCTAATTGTTTTCTAACACAGACATAAGCCATAAGCACAATCCATATAGAGTCTATCTACCTTCAGCGAGCTAGTGTAGACGGAGCTTGAAGTGGGGCAAATTCGCTCTTGATTCTCCAGGGGGGCCACCATGCTTTATGTGTGTGCAGCGGTTAACGACGCAACCTCCAACAATACCACACTTGTAGATATAAGACTGAACCAATCTACCTAAATATCAGTTCCTCTGTGTGCCGTCGCAGAATCCTCAAGGGCTATGCTTTGTCAACATTTTGGAAGATCGGCTTTACTGCCACTCTGCTCCGCCCTATCACTATTCTAGCGACATACCCCAGCTAAGCTCCGTCAGCTCGGAAGCAGCAGCAACACCTCCCCGCGTACTTCGAGATATTCCCACATTTACCCCCCTCCCCCCCCCCCCTCGCCCCCTCCAAAAGCACAGGCACGCCATATATAAACAGTCTCAATCGTTTAGCTCTACCCAAAAATCGCTCGGCTGAGCTTGGTTCGACTCAAAATGCCAGCCCGCGCCCCAACCCTCCGCAGCCTCCTCCGGACCACCGCTTTCCGCCCTGCGACCACCCAAGCACCACGCTCAATCTCGCAATTCCAAAGCCATTCACGATCTCCCTCGCCTCCACCACCTTACCAATCGCGCAATCTGACAATCCTCGCCTCCGCACAATGGACCCGCTTCCAGACGCCCTACACCTACTCGTCGGTGCGGACCTTTACGCGCAGCGCAACGATGCCCTTCCCTTCCAACAGCCCTTTGCCGTCTAGCTCTCCCAATGCTGCCGCTAAAATTGATGAGGTCATTGAAGAGATCCAGGAATTGTATGGCACAGCGAGAGACGAGTTTGAGATTGCGGCTGAGGAGACGGAGAAGAACACCACGTACGCGGCAGATGATCGGGCAGCGGCGCGCGAGGAGCTAGACCGGCTATTGGAGTACTACGGGGGAGTGGTGGAGGGCCCGGACAGGGCAGTCGCGGAAGAGGTGAAGAGGAGGGTGGGTCAGCGGATCAGAGAGCTCGAGCAGGCTGTATTAGGAATGGAGGAAAGTGTTACGCACGGCGACTAGATGGAATTCAAGATGGAACGGATGTTTCATCTGATGGTCAATGTACGATATGTGACGGGAAACATCGAGTGTACGATATCATGCGAGGAGAATACTGGCATATTAATCTATGTGCAGTCGAACCATGCATAAGCACCTCTCATTCATAGAAATATGAAAAGCCAATTCATAAGATAAAGGCAGCTTGTTATAAAATCGAATGCCGCTCCCTGGTATGACCCGCTGTAAACGCCGCTGTACCCTTTGTACGCCATGACTCTTGGTATCTACCGAAATATCCACAAAAGAAAACATACTGCCACTGTGCCTTTTAAATGTCCCCCAAGGCGCATGGGTCACCACCATCTCTTCGGGTTCCGCGAAGAGGTTGCGCATTGTAAGCAGTGCCTTGCATTAGCCACAACAGCACACTTCCCGCAAACATTTCTCCCACAGCCAGTGCATGCGAATGGGCTTCTATCCATGGCTCCATCCATATCCATATCTACATCCATGCTGTTTGCATCGGACTCTAATACCGTGTCGCAATCTTCACACCGCGGTGTGTGGGAGTTGTGGGCGTGTTGAATTTGTGGTTGAAGAAATTGTGCAGGCGGGGCGGTAATGTTCCAAAAGGCATGGAGCGTGGATTTCTGCGGCTTCGGTGCGGCGAGTACTTCGTTCGATGACAAAGAGTCAGAGGAGATGGGTTCGGCATGTGGTTGCTTGCGTTGGGCGGAAAAAAGCTTGTTCATGGTTGCTTCTGTGCCGCATTAGAATATGGTACATATAAGAGATGTCTGTGATACATACCGTGTATAACATGTTCATCTGGCCGGTTGTCCCGCACTCTTTTACGCGTCCGCTGGATCCAGTCTCCACTCTTTACCCTTCCCAGGTTCGAGAAATCCCATCCCACCCCTCGACTCATTGGTGCTTCCATATCCATCGCATATCCGCTCGCAATTGGCGTGGGTGATTGTGTTTCCGGCGTTGCAAAGCTACCGAAGCTGCAGGCAGATACAGGAGATTCGTCAACGGATCGCTTGCGCTTGCAGCTCATGGTGATGAATGTGTCGTAATTAGTATTGACCAAGTAAGATTTTATTCTAAAGAGAAAGCGTTGATAGAGGTATGTGGGTGGGATGCTTCTGGTAAATGGCAAGTAAGCGGAGCTGAGGCGATGATGACATGTGGAGGAGGATGGTTTGAGGCTGGACGCGTGCATCATCGCGACGCGACCTAGCGCGTGGAGGGAGGCCCCAACAAAGAACGCTCGGGCAAAGCCCGACCACTCCATTTCAAGATCATGTCTTCGATACGAACGATGTTTGTTTTTCTCCACTATTGGATCGTGCGAGAACTAGCAATTTTGAGTTTAGTCTAGCTACTGATTAGCTCTGCGATAACAGTTGCGTTATTAGTGATGTTCGGCCTGACTGTGCTTTATGTTTCTAGAAGTAATAGTCACTGGTCATCTTGATTATCAAACTCTATCTATAGACTGTAGACATGCGTAACCGTCAGGATCATGGACATTAGGCTTCTGGAACTTGTGTATGCAATGTTGCAGCAATCCTGGAAATGCACGCACGACCATTTACGTCCTCCTCTAGGTCGCAGCTGCCCCACTACACCTAGGTACAGCTACCTCTCCGTGCTACCCCACCATCAGCACTCTTCCTCTTGCAACTACTCTCACAGAGAACACCTTCTACATAATCAATATCTAGTTCAGCTTTGATGGCGCCAGGCATTCGCTATCCCTCACATGCAGGGTCATGGTACACTGATGATGGCATCGCTCTCTCACAGCAGCTCGACAACTGGCTGTCAAAGGTACCCAGCTCAACAACGCCCATAGGATCCGTCTCAAAACAGAGCGAAGTTTCGATACCAACACAGAATGCTCGGGCGATTATTGCACCGTAAGTAAATCAGGATGCGGTGTGTTCGATGTCCAAAAGCTAACAGTATGCAGACACGCTGGATACTCCTACTCCGGGCCTGCTGCTGCATGGGCTTACAAGAGCGCTGATTGGGCTAATGCGTACGATTCCAGATCAAGTAGCTTTGCAGATGGTTAATATGTACAGGAAGCGCGTCTTTCTGCTTGGCCCATCCCACCACTGGGGTTTGCCTGGTGCTGCAACCACCGCGTGTGCTGAATACGGTACTCCGCTCGGCAACCTCATTGTGGACACTCAACTGGTTGAAACAGTCAAGAAGGAATGGAAGCTGCAGACCATGACGAGGCAGCAAGACGAGGACGAACATAGCTTGGAAATGCATTTGCCGTACATCTACAAGATGCTGTCACTGTATGACTTCTATTTCTCGCGGTTTTTTCACGAAATACTGATACCAGAATACAGCCATAACACAAGCTTTAAATCAGATAGCTCGGCGGTTCCGCTGGTCCCCATTCTTGTCGGTGCGACCAATGCAAACACTGAACGGGACTTGGGCTCCAAGCTCGCACCCTACCTCGCCGATCCAACAAACCTGTTTGTGATTTCCTCTGACTTCTGCCACTGGGGTTCGCGCTTTAGATACACGTATTACCAACTGCCCGATGGTAGCGCAAAAGACCTGCGGTCTTCTTCGGAGGTTAAGAAGGACTACCCCATTCACGAGAGTATCAAAGCCGTGGACTTCGAAAGCATGGATGCGGTCGAAAGTGGAGAACATAAGCAATTTCTGGAGCAGCTGCAAGAGACGGGTAACACAGTCTGCGGACGGCACCCCATTGGCGTTTTCATGGCGGCTGTTGAAAGTGCACAAGGGCTGCAGGGCGATGGAAAGTTCAAGTTCGTGCGGTATGAGAGGAGTAGCGAGGTGGCAAGTTTGAGGGATAGCAGCGTATCGTACGCTAGTGCCTTTGCTGTACTGTGAAAGTGGATGACGCCAAAGATAGTGCAAGTATAACTGGGAATATATCTGCAAAATAACTGATACGATTTCATAGGATTCTGATTCAAATTCTGACTCCGTATAGTCGTGGGGACTGGTGATGCCCCTGGTTTTGATGAAGCTGTTAGTAAAGTTCACCATCTGCAAGGTAGTTGTCACAAAGCAAGATTATTCCTAATAAATATGGTATTCTATCAAACAATTAAATCATAAGAAGAAAGTTAAAATCTGGGTATCGCACTTCTCAACCAATAAATCCATGGTCCGAACAGGAAACCAAGAAGATCCTACCAGCACTCGCCGATGACATGAATTAAGAGGGCTAACTCCGGAAAGCAAGCTGCCAATCAGTCTGATGAAGCCAACCTACAAACTCCGAGCCCCGTCTATCAGCATAAAGAATAAAAGAAGAGAAACCATAAACAGCAATATACAACCAAAAGAAACCAAACCAAGAAACTAACACAAAAAGAAAGTAGAGCTCCAGACAGCTCACGACTTCTTCCACCCACTCAACGGCTTCCACTCATCCGTCCTCGTCCTCTTCACCCTGCGGAACCTCACCGTCTTCTCCTTAGCTGGTTCCTCCTCGAAGAAAGAGTCGCGCCTTCCCCTCTCGCGCTCCCTCGTCTCCCACTCCTCATCAACCCACTTGTCCTTCCTACGGAACGTATCACCCGACCATGCCATAGCCTTGCGCTCCGACGAGTGAGACGACTTGGGCCGTCCGAAAGTGGCCCTGATCCTCAACCGGAACTCGCGCTCGCGGTCATCTTCATCGTCGGAGTGTGAGTGCCTGGCTGGAGAGTACCGTGTGGTGGTGTACTTGTAGCGCAGTGTGCGGTCTTCGTCCTCGTCATCGGAAGCCTTGGAGTAGTACTTTGTAGTGGTGTGGTGCTTTGGAGGCGAAGTCGACGGACGTGACCAGATGTTGTACTTCTCTAGTTGGGTAGGCTGGCGAATGGTGAGGGCGCGGGAAGGCTTCGTCATGTTGGATGAGTATGGGTAGTCGTCGTATTGGTCGTCGTCGTAGAGGTCTGCGTGGACGCGCTTAGAGTTGGTGCGGACGAGGCGACGGTTGGAGTAGTAGTCGTCGTCGTCGTCTGCTTGGAAGAGCGGGCTGCGCTCGCGGGTGCGCGAGGCGTGGTAGGAGAGGTAAGTCATTGTGGTTGGTTGCGATTCGATGAGGTGATTGGCTGATGCTCGAATGCGAATAGTGACTTGAAAAGAGAAAATGAGTTGTATCGCAGTAGATTGATATACTCTGTTGTTGGAATGCGTAGTTTGTATGCTCAAGCAAAGGTGTGTGAAGTCACGATGTCAATAGTCACACGAGGTTTTATACTCGGTCTGTTTTCTGTCTCACTTGCCATGCTTCTACATCATGCCCCCCTCTACGGAGCTTGCTAATGAAACTGCGGCAGTGCCTCTGGCGCCACAGCAAACCCGAGGCGCAGTCGTTCACTCGAGCGATCCCGCTTTCCCTCTGATTGGCCGCGAGACAGTACCAGCCACACATCTCTCCAATCACGATGCAGCAAACCCGAGCCCAGCCACAAATCTGACCACTAGACCGTTCATGCGACGCATGACGTCCGCCATGATTTTCTGGCAGAGCCCCCGATGTTCGGTCAGGCGGTCAACGAGCGACAACCGGTGGGGTTGGCAAGTAGGGTCAACCCAGCTGAAAGCGTGTCGCCACGACCAGGCAGTGGGCGATGAAAGCTCCACGTTGGGGGCCGATTTGTAAACGACCGAAACTTGGTCGGTGTTTTCGGAAACTTTGTCGCGAGAAAGGGCCGAATTTGGGGACGAAGAAGCGGGTGACAAACACGGGTGCCTGCACAAGTGTGCTTATGCGTTCTTTCGATGTGACGAAAGCGGGCTGTTGCAGTCGGTCGGTGCCCCCAGCATTTGGTCGAGGCCGACCGGTGACAACGCTTGAGGTCACGCATCTGTTGCCTGGAGACGAGTCAAACTTGAGTTGTGGCTCTTGTAGTTAGCGTGAGGCTCATCTCAGTGCTAAAAAAATTAGTGGGCATTATCAACATAGTGCCATCTTTCACTGTTTGTCGGTTCGCTAAATGGTAAGAAGACCTGCATAGTACATACGGTACCTACTAAAAGATAGCCCTTTCCACGGTTTCATGGCTCACCGCTGCCTAGGGCTGTGGCGTTTCTAGTCACTTCCATTGTGCCTCAGGCAGGTTTTAGAAGGGCGTCATATGAATATGAAGCAGCCGCGTTGATGTCTTGACCAAGTGTGCCATTGAGCACACGCCACGAGAACAGGCAACAATTCAATGCCTGGAATGCGCCCCGGACAAAATTTTGTAGTGGCGCGTGGCCTAGTAGACCTTCTAGCCCGGGTACTACCACGCTGATCTGTGACACGAAAGGCGTGTTTGCCTTCTAAGGACATCACACTCCCGGGTCAGGCTAATATTTCTCAGCCCATGAATATATTCAGACATTCAAAAGGAGAGGATGAAGAGGTAATAGATAGCCGTAACTCGTAGCTTGAATTGTGGACTAGCTATGCCACCGATATACCTAGCTACTCCTTAGACAGTAGCTTGGGAGCTCCAGGGCAAATTTTTGCGTGAGACCCGAAGCCAAAAAGCCTCGTCAGATTTCCAGTACTTTCCCAAAGTTCTGGTTACAGCAACTTCTCTTCTCATTGAATACTGCTCCTAAAAAGTGAACTTAACAAATTGACAGTTGCTCGAAAATTATCTAACTCGTAACCAGATGAATAGCCAATGTTGATGTGCGTTCCTTGCGGTGCTATGGTAATTGGATAGATTATTTAGCGCTTGTTCAGCAGGCTGCTAATAATATCCCGAACGGCAATTTTGGTCGTTTTCTTTCCCTTACCCTTTATTGGTGTCTTTTTGAGCGTACATGCCTTCGCCTTCTTTCCCTTCGCCTTCTTTCACTTCCCCTTCTTTCTGTGTCCCTTGTTCTTGTCCTTATTCTTGTTGTTCATGTTGTTCTTACTCTTTCTGCTCTTTACCTTTGAAGAATTTCTGCCTGTCTTAGGTTTCCTTGTCTTACCCATCTGCTTCCTTGCTTCCAGACGTTTATGATTGTCGTTATCATCCTCATCATCCTCTTTATCATCCTTTCCATCTTCACCCTCGTCGTCCACCTCGAAATCCTCTTCTTCTAATAGAGCACTCCGTCTTCTGATGCCTTCTTCGTGGGCAGGTACGCCAGCCACTGCAATCTCAACCCGCAAATCACGGGTTAGAAGCGCGCCCGTCACAGTACTGCCAGCAGTAATGCATTGATCGAGAATGTCGCGAAACCCTTTGATACAAACCTCCGCCTCAAAAAGGCCGCTTTCCATGTTGGATCTGATAGTCAATAGAACCGGTCCACAGTCCTGCCGGGCTGATCGTATCCCAGCGGTACACACATCCTCGATGGAGTCATAGGTGACTTTGAGGGCTTCTGCGCTAGGATTGTAATTAAGCGGGCGGTCACAGATGGGAACTTCGGTAGGAAGCGTTCCTAATGCACCAAGGCTGAGCACAATGCTAAGGACTGGGAGTGCCTTTTCGACAACTGCGGAAATTTTGTCGAGACAGCGATTGCCTAGTTGTCTCCGGAGTTTGCTGATCAGTTCGAGGTTCCTCTTGCGCCAGCAATGCAAATATAGTCACAGCTTCTACGAGAAGATAGCCGTCGCTTGGGGTTGATCGAATGCGCGTTCAACAAAATTACATAGGACTTCCATGAAAGGAAGCTTGGACAGAGGGTTAGAATTTTATCGCACGACGGACCAACGTGAGAGAAACTTACAAATGTGCCTTGAAGTAGGTAGCAAAACGATTCCCAGTGAACTGGCTTAGATTGCATCTCTGGGTGTTGAAGCGTGTGTACCAAATCTTCGAGACTGTGGTGGCTAGCATCATTGGAGCCACGGTCAATGATCCATGAACCCCACTCTCCATCGACACATTGACAGATGTACCGCCAAGTCGGGATTGAATCAGGGTCCTTATTAGTACCTGCTGAAGCTTTCGTTGGTTTCAAGACCACGAGTAAATTCAGAAGTGCACATATTTCTTCGTGGCGTATATATCCACGTTTTGCTTGAGAGGAGGAGCTTGGGAGAGTGTGTGCGATAGCAAGCAGTTCCTCTCGTGTATAGCCCCATTTAGACTGTGTTTCTATCTCCTTCCTCGCCATGATAGAGATCATTACATCTAGCAAATCCCTATCGTCATCCTCGTTACGTTGCTGGGTGTCACCCTCAGAAGTGTTCCCGGACTGTGAAATGGCCATGCTTCGGAAGAAGAGCCGTATATCATCGCTACAAAGTCGAGGTCTGGTAACTAATTCTTCTTGAGAGTCGTACTTGTAGCTTCTCCTTAGCAACAAAGCTTGCCCTTGCTCAGATAGCATTTGTGTTCCACGCAGGAACACCTCACAACTCATCCGTACATGAGACTTTGGGTGGAAAGGAAAATTACCGTAATGGATGATGGTTCGGAAGAATAGCGACCCGGCGGCTTCAATAAGGCTTTTCTTACCAGGATAGCGAGACAAGAGAAATCGGATGAACGTATCGGATGTCCAATCTGATTTGTTTAGCGGCTCGATTTGCGCGTTACGCAAGGATACGTACAGCAATCATGGGTTTCAGGTTCTTCGGTCGCGTTCATATAGAATATCGTGCGGCGATACTTAAGGAGAGGGACTGCATATTCATAAAGTGACTCTAGGAGCTCAGATTCAAGATGCGCTTTACAGAGTGAGTCTATAAGCACCGGACAGAATAGAACACATAATGTGTGTTTATGTGGCTCCTGCGTTGGAGGAAAGAATGACCAGACATACCAGAATTGGAAAGTACTGTTGATGGAACAGTCTTTGGGCCAGATACGTGACTATTGATAACGCCCATGGTTACATCTATATTCGTTTTGCAGGAGTTGGTGTAGAGTATGTGCTGAGGGCAGATATACAGCTCGCAAGACATTGCCTAGCTTAGTCATCTGGCTGGTCTGATCCGACGGAGGTGCATGGGAGGCACAGTCGACATTTTCGGGTTCCCGACCTCCACAGGCTTGTTGTTTTAATTATTCTATTGATTGGCTGACCATTTGATTGCCATGTCCTGATATATATAAGACTCCGTACTCCGGCCCGGGTCTAGGCAGTCAGATGACATGCGATAGAGACGGTAGCTAGGTAGCATGCATACTCTATATCGCAGGCATTGGTGGCCCTGAGAGCACCGGCCATCGAACTCATGGCAAAGCAAAATCCTTGAAAGTCGAGCCTTTCAAGGTGAAGAAAAGAAAAGAAGAAGCAAGCCGCCCGGTTGAAGACAACCGCCGATAGACGAGTCGACGGAAACAAGCACAAATTCACTTTCAGCCCTCGTGTTCCTCCCAACATAGATTCACTATCCCAAACATTCGTTCCGTGATCAAAGCAGTCTTGCTTCCTTAGTCTGTCCACCTTTTCACCTTCCAATCCTTCTAAATATATCCTGGCGCCCTGGGTTCCCGTTCTCTGGCAGCACGCCACCCATAAGTAAGCCGCTGTGCCCATTATAAGAGCAGAGACAAGTAACGCGACCCACCAAAAGTTCTTAACGCGTGCGGCCCAGCAAGCTGCAAGAGTGAATAAGGCCCAAAATAGGAGGATCAGAAGGACAATGCCCATCAACTAGAACTTCCCCGCCTCGTAAGCCTGTAGTAGTGGGGGACTGAGTGGAGAACATGGCGAAGTGATCTGGTATGCCCAGGTTTTGCGATTGGATGCGGTATGCGTTGGTGCCGAGGGAGATGTAGAGAGGATTGAGCTGTGGTTGGTCGGAAAGGACCTGGCCCGCGTGAAGGAAGCCGAGAGTTGCGAGGGTGTTGTTGAACATGGTGGGTGGGTGGGTGTGCGTGCGTGCGTCTATATCCACGTGCGTTTGTCGGGGCCTAGTGGAGTCAAATGATGATGAAACGCTGCGGAAAGAGGACTGGACCTGGGGGCGTCTGGGGCGTACCCGTTTGGTAACTGAGAGCTTAGTTTGTGAGGTTGCCTCGACTTATGCTATGACGTTGTGTTTGGTGCATGGCTGATATGAGGATGAGGAGGGTAGGGCCCATTTAAGTAAGAACAGACGGCGGTGTAGTCAGTAAGCTTAGCACTCTGAGATTGTGCGAGGACACGTCGGATTTATACGTGATGTGACTTATCATTTCACTGAACCACGATTCGCCATTACAGTTAGCATTTCTGAGCATACGCTGATAGGCGACGCTCCCGAGAAATTATGTGGGGTGCCTATTGAGCGGTCCACCCGGATGGGTGTTGAGCATGTAACTCAGACAACTACTAATATCCCTAAGCCGGCTGGCGTCTTTTCTAGGTTGTTAAAAACGCGTGATTAGGCAGAGTTCGTGAAAATTGAAGTAATTTGACTTGACGAAGGTTACTGTTGCCTGGGAGGAAATTATGGTACGCGCGCGTAGAGCTTGACTGCATGGTTAAGCGCTCTGCCCGGCAGCAAGCCTAGCACCTAGACCTCCCTTATAGGCGTTGGACTTTGTATAGTTCGCTAATACGTGAAATCGATGTGATGGTACTAGGGAGAAAGGTGGCACTGCGCACACAGCCGACAGTCCACGAAACGTTCTATATCACATCGGAGATACACGACTCGATGATGTTGTTGCTCGATTGACGTGGTGATGCTACGAAAGCGAACCCATGATATGCCTCAGTGTGATAGAGGTTCAGTACGATTCAATTGTTATTTTGCAGACAATGTCATCACCAATACTGTCCGATGACTCGTTCCAACATGGGGACTTTTTTTTTTCTTTGCTGGTCAGCAGTCGTGGACCGCATCACCTGTTCGGAAATGCAATAACCGTCCCATAGCCTTGAATCCCCCTTTTTACAGACTCCCCTCTATTTATGTCTGCATTGTTTGCAATATTATGTATAGTCTCACTGAGTCTAGTGCCGGTAAGAAACCACGCCCGTAACTATCTTCCTCATCCCATCTTGGCGTTTGAAAAGTCCATTTCGGGATGCTGGTCCTGGAACTGCTTCAGGATGTCCAGCTTCTTCTGCTCGTCGCTCGTCGGCTTGCCCATCTCCTTCTGGCGCTGGTCGAACATCATCTTCTCGACCATGCCGCGGGTCTCGCCGTCCAGATCGCCGAGGTTGCTGTTCTCGGGCTGGATCTTGGAGGTGTCGATCTTGGGCGCGGTGGTCACGACGTGGGCCCACCACTCGAGCTGGTTGACCTTGTCCAGGTGGACGCTGATCTCCTTGCCGGCGGGGACCGTCTCGAGGGTCCAGGTGGAGTCATCGACGCGGATAGGGTGCGGGAGGTCGCCCTGTAGGCTAGATGAGCATGACAGAGCGTGGGTGCAGGCGGCGTGGGGGCCATACGTCGATGATGGGGTCCTGGCCCTTGATGGCGACGCGGAGGTGGGTGCGTGTGAGCTTCACGTCCAGGTCGCGGCCCTTGTACTTTCCGTCGATGGAGATGGTCACGTCCAGGTCCTTGATGGACTGGGTCCACTTGTAGGGAAGGGCGGCCTGCTCGGCATCCTCTCTCGCCTTGGCCTCGGCATCGAGCTTCTTCTGCTCGTCGGGGGTGGGTTCGGCCATGTTTGGTGTGCGTGGCGGCGAGCGATAGTCTACTGTACAAAGTATCTATCTTGTTTGGTGGGCTACGCCGCTACGTGGGGTCGTCCTAGTCGTGTTAGCCGTCGTTAGTCGTCATACCCTAGCTCGCTGGCAGCACCGTGCCCTCCTCGCCGGTTGACATCCCGGAGCGCATCACCAATTCCACCTGCTGCCCCTTTGCGCCCGGTCTGTACTCGTAGCAGACCGCCCGCCCGCTTGCATTGCTACCCGCCGCATCCTTGCCCGACCGTCATGCTGCCGTAGAGCCTTCTACACGAAGCGCGTCCGCGAAGCTCCCCACCTGAACCCTGGCCCCTCCCCTCCTCCTCCTCCTCAACTCCATCGTTGCCGGAATTATAGTGGAGCCATGGCGAGCTCCTTTGAGAAGTCTGTAAAGGGCGGGACCAAGATCAAGGTGTGCCTCCCGCCTCCAATGCGTTGGCCTGTCTGGATACGTGCTAATGCGCCTGGATGACAGCTCGCCGCACCCAAGTCCAAGTATGTCGAGCACATCCTCGTCGCAACCCACGCGGGCGAGGCGGGCGTGGGCGAGATCTTCCGCGCCCTGACGAACCGCCTCCGCGACTCCACCTGGACCATCGTCTACAAGAGCTTGATCATCGTGCACCTGATGATCCGCGAGGGCGAGCCCGAAGTCACCCTCAGGTTCCTGGCTAAGAACCCCCGCCGAACCCTCGCCATAAGCCATTTCACCGAGGTCCAGACCCAGGGCCAGAACATACGCAACTACGCCGAGTACCTGCTGTGTCGTGCAGAGCAGTATGGCTCCACAAAGATCGACTATGTGCGAGCTGGAGAGGGCCGGCTTAAGCGGCTAAACATTGAGAAAGGTCTACTCCGAGAGACCGAGAGCGTGCAGGATCAGATCAAGTTCCTGCTGCGATGTGAGGTATACGCGCATGCATCTACACCATCTTGGACACTTCTGACAGCCATGGCAGCCTTTCCACGAGGAGCCAGAGAACGAGATAACATTAACTGCGTTCCGCCTACTTACCATGGACCTGCTCGTGCTCTTTCACATCATGAACGAGGGCACCATTAATGTTCTGGGTAAGAAGCGACCCCTTTCCACTCCCAATTCTTGCTAACCTTACAGAACACTACTTTGAGCTATCCAAACCTGATGCCAAACGAGCTCTCGACATCTACAGGACCTTTGTGAAGCAGACCGACCTGGTCGTGCAATATCTGAGCGTTGCTCGGTTACACGAGCATTCTACACGGCTGGAGATTCCAAAGATCAAGCACGCACCTACCAGCTTGACTCAAGCATTAGAAGAATACTTGAACGACAAAGATTTCGAAGTCAATCGCAGGCAATATCTCGCTGAGCGTGAAGCAAAAAAGACGGGCGGAAAGACCACCAATGGAGCCAGCAAGCAGCTCGCAGAATCCAAGCCTGCTACATCAGCCACATCTCCAACTCAGTCTTCTGCACCTTCCAAACCACCAGCCGTCAGTCTACCGCTCATCGACTTCTTTGATTCAATACAAGACAACCAGCAGACCATGGGCCAGCCGCAAGCGCAGCAATTTCCTCCGCAGACGGCTTTTGAGCAGCCAAATCTTCAGATGCCACAACAAACAGCTGGCTTCCAGCAGCAGCAGCAGCAGCAGCAGCAGCAAGCTTTCGGTCCTCAAGACGGACAGTCAACGAATCCATTCGCTCAGTTGCAGCAAGGAATGCAGCAAATGAACCTTCAACCTATGCAGCAGCCGCAACAGCCGGAACAGCCACAACTTCAAACTCAGTTCACCGGTGCTGGCTTTGGTGGCTATACCCCTCAACCGTTTAGCCCACAGAACTCTTTGGCACCACAAAACGGAATGCCAAGCTTTTCACAACAGCAACCTATGATGGCTGAACCGCTGCAGGCACAACCGACGTCGACGAATCCATTCAGAGCCTCGATGCTTCCGCCTGCGCAGCCAACAGGCATGGCCGAACCGAAGCTCCTTGGAAACCCTACTGGTGCAGTTTCACCACTAGGCCGCTCGCCTACGAACCCCTTTGCGAAACATAGCACTGGTGGTTTCCAATCCTCACTATCCCCCACATTCGAAGGCAGCGCCTCTTCCACATTCTCCGTGCCCTCAATCCAATCTCCACAAGCAAGTTCCCCATTTGCACCTCAGCCACTACAGCAGCAACCTCTCCAGCCCACACCCACGGGAACCAACCCGTTTGCAAGGAATATTTCACCTGTCCAGGGCCCACAATCACCACCGGGTGGCCTCACTGTTCACGCGACTGGCTCAACGAATCCATTTAGGGTAAGTTGGCACTCTGCAAACATGATTGTTCGTAGTGTACTGACCACATCTAGCAATCTGCCTTCGTAAATCAGCAAACAGGACAAGGGTGGCAGAGCTCAGGCCAGGGCACGCTGGGAGGCATGAGTCTCGACGCCGTCCCCACAACAAATGTTTTCCCTAGGATAGGTAACACAGGGACGGGAGGACAGCAGCAGCAGCAGCAGCAGCCCAACTATATGGGGTAGCAACCTACCAGGCTGCGCGGTGGAGGTCGAGCTATACGGAGACTTGATGTCATTTAGCAAAGGCGTGGTTCTTCGGATTTAGATGTGGAACGGAGGGCTTTCTCTTGCGGCGCGGCGTTTGGGCGTGGCGTTGTTACGCACTACTCCGAGGCATCGATTGATATGGATATTGAAGAGATGTTGGGCGAGCTTAGCGCTTCGAGCGCGAGGATCATGGGTAAGCTTGCGAGGGTAGAGAGGATGATGAGGGCGTGGCCTTCGTGACTATTGTTTGTTTTGTAATATTAGTGCGGAAGAGAGGGACGGCGGATGCAATGTGAAGATGCGAAACCGGGTGTGGGTTAGGCGCATTCTGTGTGGTTTTGGGATGTGGTGCTGAACTAGTTGAGATGTGCGGCTTGAGAGTCGAACGAGACTTCGGTTATTGTATGCCAGATTGGTACGTAGGCATCATCATGAGGACCGAGAGTAATTCCTTGGACAATCTTCTCGTCATATATCGAGGTGTGCATGCCCGGCGTGGTGCTACCAGACCGATGAAGATGCAAGTGATATTTGTGTTGGTTCAGCTCATTCATCGCTCAGGACAGTCCATCCAACCCCGATCTGAAACAATCGTTGAATTCATCAAAAACTACATGTGGTATATCATCCCAAGACCTAGCTTCCATATTACAGCCCTGCTTCTGCTTCTGCTTCTATTCTCGCAACCTCACAACTTCACACCCCCACCCTGCACCCTCTCCAGCTGCTTCCCCGTGAACCTCTCATAAGTCTTCGTCTCCGGGTCCATCCAAAACAGTACATCACCCTTCTCCTCCGCCGCCCCCACATCAATCCCATCCTTCTGAAACAAATGCTTCTGCTGCTTATTCGTCCCCGTCTTATGCATCTCCCTCGTCACCCTCAACCAAATCGGCACCGCAAACCCCGGCAACTCCTTCTTCACCAACTCCGCAACACTCTTCAGCGTCGCCGCACTCGGCTCCGTCGTCCCGCTCTTCAGTATCACCGCCGCGCACCCCGCCCGCCCATCGTGATGCGGAACCTGCACCCCGTAGACATTCGCCTCCTCGATATCGGGGTGTTTCCCCAGCGCATCCGCCACCTCAGCCGTAGACACGTTTTCCGCTTTCCACCGGAAGGTGTCGCCTATGCGGTCGATGAAGTACCATCTCCCTTCCCGATCGCGCTTGATGAGATCGCCGGAGCGGAAATACGCATCTCCTTTTACCTTTACGTCGCGCAGGATTTTCGAACTCGTGGCCTTGGAGTTCCCCCAGTAGCCCTGGAATTTCTGACTGATATCCGAGGCGTCGAGCTTGAAGAGGAGTTCTCCGGCTTCGTTCCAGTCGCAGCTGTAGCAGAGGCCTGTCTTGGGGTCGCGCAGGGGCTCGGGAGGCGAAGCGTTGGGATCCATACGGATGATTTTTAGGGAGGAGCCCATGAGGATGTTTGCGATTGTGCCGGCGCGGGCGAAAGCGCCGGCGCTGAAGTCGTTTGTGGATTTGTTGAAGAGGCCGCTTGGCGCCTCGGTGGCGGTGTAGAACTCGTAGATTGTTTGGATGCCGAAGCGGTCTTTGAAGGGTTGCCAGACGTCGGGGCGGAGGCCGTTGCCGAAGGCGGCGCGGACGTGGTGTTGCTTGTCGAGGGGGGATGGGGGCGCGGAGAGGAGGTAGCGGCAGGTTTCGCCGACGTATTGGATGATGGTTGCGTTGGAGGCGCGTACTTCTGACCAGAATGTTTTGTGGCTGAACCGTTGGGACATGCAGAGTGCGGCTCCGGATTGGAGGACAGGGCCAATGCCTGGAGATGATAAGGTCAGTGTCGTGCTTGCCTCTGGAGAAAGGTGGAGGACATGTATCCTCACTTACCCAGAACGGAAGCAGCGCTGTGATAGAGCGGCATCGATGTGTACAGTACGTCTGTATTCTTCAGACCAATCCAGCCCTTCGCAAACTTGGAACCTATCGCGGCCTTTCCCCAAGACATGATAGCAGCCTTAGGAAGGCCTGTCGTGCCGGATGTGTAGATCAACATGGCCATGCTGCTCACTGTCTGACCCCCGCGCTCAGAATCAGCGGCACGGGTTGACGGGAGAGACAGTATGTGGTTCTCAAGACGCTTGTCGAAGAAGACAATCTCAAGCTTCTTGCGCTGCGGCTGCGCAGTGGAGTCCTCTGTCCCACCCTGCGAAGCAGCTTTGCTGGCCTGCTCCTGAATCTTACGTGGGACGTGGCTAGGATCACTGTTGAATCCATACACCTTTTGATTATCATGCTGTTCCACAGTAGGAGGGACCGTCGCAAACCCATGCTCTGCCATAATACTCTCTTCGAACTTTTCCTTTCCATTCTTATCCACCAGCACCAGTCGTGCTGTACTCGTCCTGATAGTGTGGAACAGCGGAGCGCCCGTCAGATTGTAATTGATGAAAGCTGGCTTCGCGCCAATGCTCCACAGACCGAACCATATCCATATGAAAACCTCGCTGTTCACAAAATCCATAGCAACTACCTCCTCTTTCTGCACACCTTTACTCTTCAGCCATACCCCATACTGCAGAACGATTTTGTAGGCCTCAGCATAGGTCCATTTCTCGCCCGATTGGCCTGATATGATCCACGGACGATGGCAGTTCGCCGACTGAGCCTGCGCTTCGAGCGTGTAAAACAAGCTAATCTTGTCGTTGCGTTCAGCGAGACGACCCCTAACGTGCGCAGACACCAGGGAAGAAAGCAGCTCGTAGTCATACGAGAAGGAGTACCGAGCATTGAGGTAGGCGAAGCCCGCTGCGGCAGCGGGGAGGGCGATTGGAAGCGCTGCAGAACTGCGCGTCAACACGAGAAGTCGAACGTCATCTGCACCATCGGAGGCCTACCTTGCATTGTCGCGCACCGGTCGTGATTATTAGACACTAGAGAAAGGGCGACGAGAGTGTGTCGCTCGGACGGCAGGGGATAGGAGGAAGGACATCGTGTCAGCCAAATAGGGCCGCGATTGCGCTGCTTGGTCGCTCAGTCGCGCAGACTGACACTTGAAACGATATGCCGAGGCACACTTGGTCGGATGCGCATGCGCTTTTCTGGGGTAGAATCCCTACCTAGTCCGCTTGGGATCAATGGGCTGCAGCACCCCGCTCATATTCCTTGGCTTGTTCCTGTTCATACGAGCTTAAATGGAGTTTGTAGGGAGAGTGGGTGCGTCAGGTGGTGGGAACTCAGCGAGAGGGCGATCGGTAGGGTAGCTTATATTCAGTCATCGATGCGAGTTGAGTTTACTATTTCGTCAGCAATCTCAGTGTCCTTTGAACACACATATATATGCATTGAGTAGACGCGACCCTTTGTACACAACGGCTTTGGTGTTTGCGATTTGGGTTCTAATACTTGATTGGAGATTTGTGAACCATTACTAGTACAAACTTGCACGCTTTGAAGCCGTATGCAGAACAAGAACATGCATGCCTCATATCAAATGCAGATTCAAAAAAAAAAAGCCTATCCTCTGCTCACCATCAATTCCATCAACCGAAGGTAGTGTCACCCTTAACACGGCGTGTACCGTACAGCGACTGGCAAGCATATAGACCGAATTGGGTGGGTTCGGCTCAAATCCCCACCGTCTTGTCTTGTCGATGCGACCTCAGAAGAATTCGAACTCTTCGCGGCAAGGCACCGCGCACTTACACTTCATCGGATAAAAGTGGTCAGCTTCGGACGGCACATGCTCGTTGACCACTTCGTCTTCGGGTTCGAGTTCAGATAGTTGGATTCCGCCCGAGTGACTGCTATAATCATTCAGCTCGAGCAACTGATTGACAGGGAGCTTAGAGTTCGGGGCGTCCGAATTCTCTAGCATCTTTCTAGCAGCATGTCGAAGGCCTACACACGATACTCAGTATTTAATCGAGAGGATGCTCGGCAGATTGACTTACCTGAGAATCGAGCCTCCTCAATCTCGTTCAAGAAGTTCTTGACCTTCACGTTACCATGTCCCGCAAGAATATCGGCAATGCGCTCGTAAAGGGTCCTCATGATGGCACGAGGGCACGGATGAGTGTAGTGGAACAATGGCCGTCTGTTCAATTAGCATATCGAATATTGGGGGAATGGGTTTGACCTACCCCGGCTCAAGTGGGTTGTTGCGCCAGTAACGGCGATGATCCTTCGGGAAACGAATGACAATCTGAATAGATATCAGCTTACATGCGCTTCATACATGTATGATTATAATAGACTTACCTCATTAAGAAAAGGCAGCTTATCCAGGATGCCAAAGGTTACCATTTTGTATGCCTGCTTCATGTCACGGTCGAAATTGCCGGCGGTCACCTCGAAGAATCGATAAAACTCGTTGAAACTGAATGAGAGGTCGACCTGGCGGATTCCGTGAAAGAAGGTAGCATATTGATGCAGTTCGGGATACAGCTTGGGAGAGTCTCGATATGCTTGTCGAAGCATGTGGCCGGGATCCTCGGGGTTATTGTGAGGAGGAACGCTGCCAGACTCGGTGATTTGGGAGCGCCTATTGAAACGCTGAAGGCGATTCTGAAAACCTGAATAGTCAGAGCTCGTAACACAAAGTCCTTTGCTATAGGCCTGTAACACACACATCTAGTCAGTATTCGATTGAAAATCTCACAGCGGAGCCCTCAAACTCACCAAGCCACCACAGAGCCGAAGTCGCAGGGTGATTGCTCGAACTTGGGTGGAAGTCTGCAGAAGAGCTTTCCATGGACCCAGTTGATCCGATATTTCGCATGCAGATCGTCCTCCATTGCGTGCCCTCATGATCTTGAGACAGCGCAGCATGTGAACATCGCTCCGATGATCTGGAGCCTTGACAAAGCAAAACTGGATGACGTGCTCTTTCAACTCAGTAGGTAGGCCCGTCCAGTTGAAGGTATTGCCGCTGGCGTCCCAGTACGCCTTCAGTGTTTCGAGGGATGTATTAGCTTCGGAAGGCTAGAGAATATCAGCAACAGGTCTGCAATGTTGTCTACAAGCTGTGCTTACTGGGAAGTACTTGTTCAGCATGGCTTGGATGGAGACCCAACGACCCTTTTCTCGAACCTGTACCTTGAGTTTCGAAACCCCTCGTTGAAAGAAAATGTACTGCCGACAAATCTTGTGAACCTGTTGGTTGAAGTTCTGAAAGACAAGCTCGAGCTTGGGCTGAGACGAACTATGCTCTGAGATCTTGCTGGGCTCCGAAAATGCAACATCAATGTAGAGGGCGAAGTGAGAAGGGGAAAGCTTCTTGTACCCGTCAACGGCCTGCTTGACGAGATCAATCAGTGGTCTAGATGGAATGATTAGTGGTGCCCTCGAAACCCAGCATGTGCACAAACTTACAGAGTCTCCTTTGAGATGGTCCCTACGATCTTCTCTTGGGCCTCCAACTTCCCATCCCATAGTGCTCTGTCTGTTCCCTTGCCCGTATCATTTCCTACCGTTACGGCGAGCGTCGCTTTGACATGACTCTTCTTGTCCTTCTTGTTGTTATTGATTCCCGCCCCACCTGCAGCTGATAGTGCTTCCGTTGTGGCATCCTGTTCGGACCCGGTGTTCTGAAGAGCTGAGCTATCCTTCGCTTGATTAGCCTTGGTCTTCTTCCTTTTCTTCTGCTTTTTTTCCAGGGTACGTCCCAGCTGCTCGAAATTCTGCGTCGAATCCACAATGGTAGGAGCCGTTGCTACCATAGCCTTGTTCAACACTGGTTGATTCGTATTTGGGGATTTTTGCTTGGCCAGATTGGAGGATGATGCAGCTTCGCCGCCATCAAATACCTGAACTTCGGCGCTTCTATCACCGCGCATATCTTCCCGAACAGATGTTTTAGCATGGTTCTGCGACTGCTGGGAATGGTTGTTCTTCTTTGCCTTCCTGGACCTGGTATAGGTAGCCTGTGACTTATTCTGACCAACCTTCTGAGCCTTGGTGACGTTAGTAACTTGGTTCACATCCCAATCCTCAAAAGAGAACTGGCGGGCGGAAAACTCGTCATCGGCAGGAGTAGAAACAGTCTTCCACTCTGTCTTGTCTTCATAGATGCGACCGCCATTGTTGTCCTCAGGTGTCGCAAACATCCACGCCCCAGGAGACAATTCGGATCGACCCCTGTCTTTCGGGTGCATCGTGGAAGATTTTGGACGGTATGCTTGAAGTTTCCGTCCCGCAAATGTATGTTCGAGTGAGATTGTGAGAGAAATGAGCTCGTATGATGTAGCCCGCACTTCAAATTGATGTAGTGGTAATCGGCCGGGTGATGTTGAGAGGGATTCGAGTGCAAGAGGTCGAGGGCTAATTAAGACTTTGATATACTAGGCAGCGCCCCCAAGTGTTGCCCTCCGATTCTATTGTTGAATAGGTTGTATTGTCGTGACAATAGCCAAGCAAACAGAAGTATCGGCCGGTGACCTAGACACCAGGGCTCAACGTCCCTAAGCGCGCGGTGGCACTATTGTCGCTGGCAAAAGCTAGTGTCTGCCTGAAGCTGCAATGTCAGTGAGCTGGACTTGTCCGGAATATACAAAATATCCGTTACAGTCGACCGATACAGCCCAAGTTGGGGGGTTGGAGGACAAGTCAAAAGATGGTGGGGTAGGGCAGGCTTTTAGACCTGTGACGAGGGTTGCTGCTATATATCACTCGTAAAATACCACTAGTGGCTAAGCGGGTGAGAGAAGGGCAGGCGCGGAAAGTAAAGTACAACGAATAAGTCACACAGACCACTCTGACTCTTCTCTTGTTTGCCCACTAGATATAGCAAACAGTTGCAGGATTTGAGCTACCTCTGCCATGATGATATTTGAGCGCATCGGGCTAAATGGAATGAGTGCAATGATATCACGAATAGCAGCATGCAAACATGGAAGACTGAGGACATTCAAGCTACACAGCAGGTTCATTGATTACATCCTGTCAGTAAACAATCATGATAGCAAAAAGTTGTGCATCGACTAGGTAAGTAGATTGTAGATATATGAAACTTGACCGAGTTGCACTTGAGATGTGGGTGAGGCGTCTACTTTACTGAATTATTGATGCATGTCATGATTAACACGGTCATATTTTGAGAAGCGTCTACTGTACGTCTTCCGCTTAGGTCATGACAAGAATTAGAAGTGAAGCGAAGTGAAGTGAAGCATGACAGCGGAATGGACAAATGAGGAAAGGTGGCCCTGCATCGCGCCAAGCTCTGCTTTATTCGGAGCAGGCGGCTCTTTCTACGCCAATCGCCTTTCAGCTTTGTCAACCACACCCAAAGCAACAACTTCCACATATCACGCAGCTCAACCATCTAACTTGACATCGAATCCGCAAATGGCTTCAAGTGTTAGTCAAGTCGTGCCAGGAGAGCCTGAGAAGGCTGATGTCGCACTTCTAGAGTCTCTCCGTGCACGTTTGATGTCGCTAGTCTGGATGCTAGAGCAGATGAAGAGGGAGCTTCTAGCAAACCAAACAGCACCCCCAGCATGGTGAGTGCTACGCTTTGTGGATTCTGACGATTTTCCGCATCTTCAGGTCGATTTACAAACTCCCTACTGCATTCTTGTAGCTACGACGACGCTCTTTTGTCCTATGCCTTCTCCACTTTTTTATACCCATCACCTGGTTCGGTCTGATGATGAAATGTTCAAACTGTTGACTCGAGAAATAGGCCTTCTCTGCAACGAAACATAGCTGCAGTCAGCAACACCATCAACTCTATCCAGGACTTCATTAACAACGATCCCAAAACACTGGCCACCTTCCGCGCTCTCCATGCATATCCAGTTCCGCCGTTTCCAAATGGCGACCCTCAGATGAGTGCTTTGGCAGACACCATCTTTTCAAAAGAACCTGGCGCCAAAGAACAAGACTGGATTCGTGCAAAATTAATCAAGTCTGCTGAGTTTGCGCACGTGCCCGGAGACTGGGGTATCGAGGCAAAGCGACCAACCGAAGAAAACATGGATGAGGGTGGCACCGGTGAAGAGAGCGAGACACGGCCGAAGAGACAGAAGGCGTACCTAGACGAGGACCAGTTGGCGGAGCTGTGGAGGGATGTTTATGATATCGTAGAAGAACAAGCAGCTGTTGCGCAGAATGCATTGAATGAAGGGGACTCGGAGGAAGAGGACGAAGATGAAGAGATGGAGGATGTGGAGGGCGTGGGTGGGTCGACTCAGGCCGAAGGGGGCGTTCCCAAGCCGCAGGAGAAGGAGGTTCCTATGATGTCCCTGAATATGATCCACAAGTTCATGTCGACAGGAGCAGCTCTTTGAGTGGGTCAAGATCTGAGAGCCTCCGGTTTTGGAACTTTGATGGATGAATTTGATTAGCGGAGCTTGGGCGTTAACAGAGTGGGCATGATACCAAAGAGATTTAGCAGTAAAAATAATTGCATCCAAAAACTCGAACATAATGTGTCTGGGTATAATGCTACCAACCGTCGATGCTGCCTCCCATGCACATGCTATCCTTTGAGTATTGTTCGATTGCGCCATGAGACATACTTCGAGTTCATTCTGGTTTCAGGGCATAAATCCTGACAGGGAACAACTCCTTGGGGAAACCCTTCTGCAACTCAGTCGCCACAATCTTTAACCCGGCCTCTCTGAACAACTGCCTAAACTTCTCATCCGACCTCGTCACACTCGAGTCCTCCTCATCATAGATATCCTTGCCATGGATGTCCGTCGACAAATTCTCCTTGACCACAATCCAAGCTGCCTTCCCGTCCTCAGCCTTCACCAGCCCATCCTCGCACCGCTTCAAGTACGCCACAAGTTGTGCGTCTGTCAAGTGTCCCAAGCACCACTGATTCCATATCAAATCGTATGCACCCTTCTCCGGCGTCCAATCCTGCAGCCCCAGATTTATCACCTCGCCCACCTGCCCCTTGCCCGCTTGCACGGCCTCCCCGTCACCGGCCCACTCTCCACTCCCCAAGCTCTGAACCAGCTCATCCGTGAACTTCTTCACCGGTTCAACGACGTCCACGATCCTGCTCACCCTGAGCAAAAATTCCTTCGTTATCCTGCCGACGCCTGCGCCGCAATCGGCAGCCCTGTCTAGTGGCGGTAGCGGCTCTTTTGTAGCTTGTGTGGATTTGGCGCGGCGGAGCTTGGTGAGGAAGTTGGAGGAGCCTTGGAGGTCGACGCGCGAGGTTTGCGGGTAGCCACCGAGCATGCCATTGATATCTGAGGATACGGAGCTCCAGTACTCTATTGACTGAGCATGGTTGATCTGGGCGTCGGGCGCGTCGGTTTCGGAGAAGGGAGGGTCAGAGGTCATGTCCATTGTGTGTGTCGATGCCCGTCGTGGTGGTGTACAGCGGGTTCAAGGAGCAATTATCCTGCCAATCCGCGCACGCGAATCAATGTGCTGTCGAGGGCGCGTGCTGTCAGTCGGTGGTGGCAGATTGTTGAAAACTCAACAGTACTGTGAAAGCCAGGGTCGACGGCGGGGTAACGCGTGCGCGGAGCGACCCCACGCGTTCTCTGCATACCTTCGCCCTGTACGAAAACGTCATCTGCACAGTGTGGGAGGCAGTCTTGATTTAGTCCTGCAATCAGCCGATAGACCTTGAATTTCCGATCGTACTTCCCCACGCGAAACGCCAAATGCGGCAAGGTGCTTCCGATGGTATCTACCAATGTCTTGTTTGCGGGGGTTACCGCACCGTGTCTGCACCATGCAGTGTGTAGCCAGCCCAATCGCCGTTGAACCTTCCAATCCGAGATGTGCTCCGCTCTACCCCGCCTCTTGAGGCATTCTGCCTTTCGTCAGATCCAGCGCCCTTCTAATCTGCATCTTCCAAATTGCAATTTCCTCTCTGGACACCGCAAGAGCTACAATCTCTACAGCACCATGTCTGACCTATTCGTCGAACTAACCGCCCCTAACGGCCGCAAGATCAAGCAACCAAGGGGATTGTTCATCAACAATGAGTTTGTTGCGTCACAGTCGGGTGAGACGATTACAACCATCAACCCGAGGTTAGCAGCACCTTGATGGACAAGGTCGTCTCGGAGCTGACCCACGACAGTGACGAGAGTGAAATAGCATCAGTATATGCGGCAGGACCTGAAGATGTTGATAAGGCGGTTGCTGCTGCACGGAAGGGTGGGCTCCCTCTCTCCGACTGTGTCTGAATATGCTTGAGCAGATTCGACAGCAAATAATTGTGCGTGCTGACTGCCGGTAGCTTTCAAGGACCCTTCATGGCGGGATATAGATACCAACGCCAGAGCAGACCTTCTTTACAAGTTCGCCCAAATAATCGAACAGCACAAAGAGACACTCGCAACAATCGAGACATGGGACAACGGAAAGCCGTATCAAATTTCGCTCAACGACGACCTGGGTGAGGTGATCAACACAATTAAATACTACGCCGGATATGCAAACAAGATCCACGGCGATGTCATCGACACATCACCAGCTAAACTTGCTTACACCGTTAGAGAGCCTCTTGGTGTTTGCGGTCAGATTATCCCCTGGAACTTCCCTCTTGCCATGGCTGCGTGGAAGCTCGGCCCTGCTTTGTGTACGGGTAACACTGTGGTCTTGAAGGCAGCCGAACAGACACCGCTCTCTGTTCTATACCTTGCGTCATTGGTGAAGGAAGCCGGGTTCCCACCTGGCGTTATTAACATCATAAACGGAGAAGGGCGCAAGGCTGGTGCGGCTTTGGCGTCCCATCTAGGTGTTGATAAGATTGCGTTCACTGGCTCAACTGGTATGGAGTTTTCATGTGCACGCACGATATCGTACTGACGAGGAGCCAAGCTACCGGGAAAGAGATCATGAAGATGGCAGCAGTCAACATGAAGAATATCACACTAGAAACGGGTGGCAAATCGCCTTTACTGGTTTTTGATGACGCTGATCTTGATCAAGCAGTCAAGTGGTCACACGTTGGTATCAGTAAGTACCTCTGAAGATTGGTCATACATTATTCGTACAGCACAAGATCGAGTTTAGTATGGTTAAAGTTGCGGTCTTTTTGAGAGGATTTCAACTGACGCTCGTACTTCCACAGTGTACAACCAGGGACAGGTCTGCACAGCTACGTCTCGAATTCTTGTGCAAGAAGGCATCTATGACAAGTTCGTTGAAGCATTCAAAGAGCACGTCTCCAAAGCGTCCGTAGTTGGCGATCCATTCAAAGACGACACATTCCAGGGTCCGCAGGTCACCAAGACTCAATTCGAGAGAGTACTCTCCTACATTGAAGCCGGAAAGTCAGACGGGGCAAAGCTAATTGCCGGAGGCGAGGCTTTCAAGAATGTGGGGGGCAAGGGATTTTTCATTGCACCCACCATCTTTACCGATGTAAAGGACGACATGAGAATCTACAGAGAGGAAGTGTTTGGTCCGTTTGTGGTCATATCTTCGTTCAAGACGGAGGAAGAAGCTATTGAACGCGCAAACGATACGACTTACGGGCTCGGGGCAGCTCTATTCACCGAGAACATCACAAAGGCACACCGCGTAGCTAGACTGATTGAAGCAGGCATGGTGTGGATCAACTCAAGTAACGACTCGGACGTTCGTGTGCCGTTTGGCGGTGAGTTTCTGGCATCCCTCGCGCAATTCACGGGTCACGGTGCTAACAAGCCTAGGTGTGAAGCAGAGCGGCATCGGACGAGAGCTCGGTGAAGCTGGACTTGAAGCGTATACTAACAAAAAGGTACGGTGTCCACTCATGATGCCAGCAGCATACTGACAGAAATAGGCCATTCATGTCAACTTGGGAACACGACTCTGAGTTGCACCCGAGATGCCACGTGGGAATATACCATCACAAACCAATCGCTTGAATGCCACAGTGATAGTTCCCGGTTCGCTCGCATCCAAGGCCTCGTTGTCGGGATTTGTTCTTGGCGCCAATGGCTTGGATTTCTTGAGCTTGGTGAGCTGTGCGTGCAGGTGTGTAGCTCAAGTAGGTAGCATGAATATACATATATTCCATGCAACAATGTGGAGAGAAATTGGGATCTCAATTGCATGTGACTCGAAGCATGCAAGCAACCGAGCGCGAGGCACGGATATTCGCGCAGGCAAGTAGTGGAGCATCCTGCGCCAACACGGATCCATTTTTGAGAATTGGGCCGTACGAGCTGCTGTGAAGTCCCTCGGCAGCCCAACGGCGCGATTGTGATTATATACCCGCAGGAGTGATTTTGGGAGCAAATAGTTCCCGAGGATAGGGTCATGGGGAGGGTAAAGAGAAGGCGGCAGCAGTGCTACTCACCGGGACTCCTGGGGGCAAGCAGATGTGTAAGTAGGCAATGGTCGGTCGGAGGTCTATCATGATGATGTATGGTGGGCGCAGGGATGGTTGGGCTTGGCTTGGCCGTCGAGAGCACCGGTCGGCCTCGGAGGACAGTGCCTGACCGCCCCTGGTGCATGTGTGTGAAGGCGCGTGATGGAAGATGCGATGGTTCCCCCCGTGTCAAGGCTGACTAGCCGGTCTGGAACGGCCGCCGTCCAGCCGGTGCGTTTGCTCCCGCCGTGAAGGTTGTGGTGAAGAGGTTCTTTGTGTGGCTGTCGTCGGATGGGTAGTACGGCCTTGGAGCCTTGGCCTACAACATGCTAGTGCTCCAGCTTGGCCGCTGAGTTGAGCTCTCGCTCGTCTGTTCCAAACTCTATCGCCAGTCCACCCGCCCGTGGCCCCTCCAGCTTCTCTCCGCACGCACGCTGCAGCTCGTCTGTCCAGCGTCCGAGTTGAAAGACTTAGCCCCGCGCTAGGGAGCCCACTCTATCAACCGCGCATTCACCGGCCTGTCTGCCCGCTGCCAGCTGCCCTGCCCTGCCCTGCCCTGCCCAGCTCGCTTTCGCCACTACCAGCAGACGTAATCGGTGCCGATACTGATCGCCCAGCTGTTCCTGGCCCACCACACAGCCATCGCTCTGGCTCGCCAGCGGGATCACGAACCGCCGTCCGTCGCGCCCTCCTCTCTGCAGACCTGGCCCGCCCAGTGTCCTGCAAAGCACATCGTGACATCGCCGGAAGCTAGCTTGACGGCCTTCCTGTCACGCCTCTATCGACCGCCTTAACACCGCCGTCGCCTGCCTGCCTATCTGCCTGCCTACCTGCCTGCATTGCCCACCCCTCTGCACCCATCGCCAGTCGCGACTGCTGTTTGTGCCAGCAGACCTCGACTGTTTGGGCGCACCACATTGCGACTGCCGGCGCCCGCACCACCGCCGCCGCCCTCTTCCACCCCACCTACCTCCCACACACCGACAGACACCCCCGCCGCTGTACAGGTACTCGCTCACTCGCCTGCCCGACCGCCGACATGGGCAACCAACAATCCAGCGGTAAGAAGGACAGAGGGGACAAGGGCACCGTGGACGGCGTGTCCCTGGAGCGCGAAAACTACCGCTCGTTCGAACGGGCAGATACCCGCGAATCTACCCGTTCATTCCGCAACTCCATCAGATCCAAGATTCCAGTCGGGAAGTCAGACAGCCCCCGCAATTCTGTATCCAATCTGTCGAACGATGGCAATACCAAACCTGATAGGTCGGATGCCGCATCCATGAAGTCAACAAACAGCAAGGGTGGAAGTAGATCTCGGCGCGGCTCAACAGCGTCAGCGCAGGAGGCCGATATCAACAGGGCTACCATGTCCGATGCGGTCCCTGACGAACTGGAGCCTCCCCCATCGCCAGTCCACGGCGCGATGGGATCGGGCACCCACGAACATGTCGGCGAGGCCCAGAAGACGGGCGAGGTTGACCATGTGTCAGAAGTGCCTCCCACAGGAGTACCACTTCCCTTGAGTACCGCTCAACCTGGGGAGTCTATACTACAGAAGAAGGATCAGCCGATCCCCAGGGTGGAACAACCTCCACCTGCGAATGACGGAGCAGGCTCGCCAATGGAAATCAGTGCACTAAAGGCCATTGACCTTGATGATATGATTCAAAGATTGCTGGACGCCGGTTATGCAGGCAAAGTCACTAAGACTGTGTGTCTAAAAAATGCCGAAATCATGGCCATCTGTTCGGCTGCCCGTGAGGTATTTCTCACTCAGCCTGCCTTACTGGAACTTTCCGCGCCCGTAAAAATCGTCGGCGACGTACATGGACAATATACCGATCTTATCCGAATGTTCGAAATGTGTGGCTTCCCTCCTAACTCGAACTACCTATTTCTTGGAGATTACGTCGATCGAGGCAAGCAAAGTCTGGAGACAATTCTCCTGCTTCTGTGCTACAAGCTCAAATTCCCCGAGAATTTCTTTCTCCTACGAGGCAACCATGAGTGCGCCAACGTCACTCGAGTGTACGGTTTCTATGATGAGTGTAAAAGAAGATGCAACATCAAAGTGTGGAAGGCATTTGTCGACACATTTAACACCCTTCCGATTGCCGCTATTGTTGCGCAAAAGATCTTTTGCGTTCACGGCGGTCTGTCTCCAAGCTTGTCGCATATGGATGACATTCGTCAGATTGCACGGCCCACAGACGTTCCTGACTATGGGCTCTTGAATGATCTCTTATGGAGCGATCCTGCAGACATGGAAAATGATTGGGAATCGAATGAAAGGGGCGTCAGCTACTGCTTTGGAAAGAAGGTCATCATGGAGTTTTTGCAAAGACACGATTTCGATCTCGTTTGTCGGGCACACATGGTTGTTGAGGATGGATATGAATTTTTCAACGACCGTATTCTTGTCACAGTTTTCTCCGCACCCAACGTAGGTTCCCGATCATGATCTCAAAAGTTTGTCACTAAAGGATGGATAGTATTGCGGCGAGTTCGACAATTGGGGCGCTGTTATGTCGGTTTCCGCAGAACTACTCTGTAGTTTCGAGCTACTTAAACCTCTGGACTCCAGCGCATTGAAGCAGCACATCAAAAAGAGCAGAAATAAACGACAGAGCATGCTGAATTCACCAGTACGTATAACATCAAGGGCCATTGATTGACACTTTGTCACAGGGCCGTCTATGTTATATAATAGGATAACTGACTTTATAATCAGCCTGCGTCTCAATATCCTCAGAGTTACTAATTTGTCTTCCAACTAGTACCACGAGGCAAGCAGCGAAGCCGAAAGAGCTGACCTAGCTAAACGAAATCGAGCACTTAACCGAAAGTCGAAATTTAAGCTTATCGATAAAAAGAAGTCCATAAGCTATGAGGAGATGGAGCAATTGAAGAAAATATCACAACGCGGGAAAACGAACTGCTCACCGGGTCAAGTGGCCGAACAGAAAACGTTGTTGGCACTTGAACGGATCTCGGATGTTCCTATCAGTGTATCCGTGCCAGATGAAAGCAATGTACGGACACACGAGGCCGCAGGCAGTGCGAGAGGTTTTCTTTCCGGCGCATTGCGAGAGCACGGGTCGAACAGACCAGCAATCGGCGGATTGACGTTGGATGTGAGACGTGCACTTTGGGAACGGAGCATTCGTCCCCGTCGCTGGAGCGATCTTCCTGTACGGGACTGCTCGGACCTAGAGTTGATGAGCCTTGCCAAGCATACCTTCATCGACAGTGGCCAGAGTGTGACCACCAAATCGTATAAATCGGTCAACTAGGCGGCAATGGAAACATGGATATTTGTGCTGCTGTTCTGGGTACGGGTTTTTCGACGGTCCGAACTTCAGTTCGATATATTCTCATACTGTTCCTCTCTTTCCCCCTCATTTCCATTTTTTTTTTTCAACCACTAGTGTTCCCCCCCATTCATCGGCGTCGGCGTCCTGGGAAGACGCATTCGGATGAGACAATGTCTGCTCGCGCAGCATCGCATTTGCGTATGTCTCTCGTGCTTTCTATCTTTGTCTCGAGCAGTGGCAGACTTGAATGGTGCCAGAACTGTGTTGCTGTTAGCTTTTAGCTTTTTGGGTGTGTACCAAGGCCTCTGCGTTGAATCATGCCCCTACCAATGCCTCATTTAGAGAGGATGCAGTGGTTAGGTAGAAGAAAAACGAGTCACGATAGCTCGTGGCACGTCTAACAAGAATGCATAATGGTCCCGAGGTCTCTCTGTGGTGGCTGGCGGTTCCAAGGTGATTGTGCCAAGAGGGTGTACGTATGTTCCACCTGCTCGGGCAAGTTTGCCGCCCGCACACTCGATAAGTAGACGTTGTTGCGAAATTCCCCAAAAATAGGGTGGGATGACTGATGCACTGCCCAATGCCGTGCTAGCGGCGGGCCGTTGCGCTCACACGTCCAAAGCTCGCGATATTGCCCACTCTCGTCCATTGATGTCCTCTATAGCCCACGCGCGCCACCCACGCATCCCACGGACACGCGCAGTGCGGTGCGTTGCGCTGGCACCTGCACCGCCCACGCCGCTGTTCACCAGCTTGCGCCCGCCAGTCTGACTGAGAAGTGATCCTTCGCCAAGCAACGCCTTCTTGGCTCCGCTGCGCGGTCTAGACCCTCGCGCATGACTGTGGCCCGGTGTGTAGCAGCGGCGAGTTTGTCGGTGATGACAGATGACAAGTAGAATGTAGAGTACGTACACCATCCACAGCCAAGATGCTCTGCCGGCCTACCTACGGCAAAACTACCAGGCGTGGATCTTGGCCAGCTACAACACGGTGCGTTGTGCCTGAGGTTTTTGTGGGTTTGGAATCCGTTTCACAGTGGGCTGATTTCGAGGGGGAAACCATTGGGGGGTGTTTGAGACGAATGGTTTGGGGGACAGCCGGTGGGCGAACACGCGGGTCATGGCGGATACTGCAGACGTGCACGTCGTTCTGGCCGTGCACAGGAATTGACCAGCGGTGAAAGGGCGGAGAGACCGCTTGGCAAGAGACTGGGATATGAGAGGCCCCGCGCTGCCAAGTTGTTTCAGCTTTTGAGAGTCTTGTCTTCGTCCGACAAAATGGCGTGTTTTTGCTTGAAAGCGAGTACACATGCATCCCCAGCATGCCGAATCTGGACCACCAGACTGCAGTGATGAGAATGGCTTTCGCACGACTCCGTGTCGGGACCGCACTTTCAGCGGTGTGTGTGTATAAGCCTTACCACCGGAGGCTTGCGCTCCTACCAGCGGAATTTGCGATCTTCCACATTGTTGCCCTGTAGTAGGGCTTTAACATATTTGGATCCGGGGTAGCCAGTAGATAATCGACTAGGATCTAAGCACCTGTCAATCCTTAGCGTGCAGTGCCATGATGCGCTTAGCCGCCTCTGCCACTTGGCGGCGTGCAGCGGCATCTCTATTATCACTGGTCGCGTATAACGGAACCCCTTCAATTCCTTACAGCCCCTACGGAGGTCTTGACTGTGTGAGATGGCCGCGATGTCTCTTGGCTGAGCAAGTTCGGAAATGCACCAGGCGTAATCTCGGTCACCGCATCACAGGTATATCCATGTTGGGGTAATAATCTTTAATATCTTCTCCATTCACTTCACTTCTTCTCAGCCTACTTCGTCAACTTCGGGCGCAGCAATTGGTCTGTTCTTTCTTTCAAGTCTCCATTCATCGGTCCGGTCTTCAGGTAGATCCTGTGGCTATACACTCATTCTTGCTTTGCTCTGTGCGTTGATCGCCAGCTATAATACTTCCCCAGACTTCCCTTCTTGAGCATCATCAGACACTCATTCACCTGTGCTTCAACGCTCATTCCATCGTTTCTTCCAACTATTCGATAATACGCTCGGCCTCATACACTTTTGTAAACTTCACCATGTTTTTCAAGTCACTTCTCGTTGCCGGTACGGCATCTGCCTCCTGCCTTCACGGTATCTACAAGCGTGAAGAGGGTGCCGCTATAGAACTCCCCAACTTTGGCTACGAAGACACTCGTGGTCCTCTCAACTGGGCTGCGCTCGCCCCTGAGAACGAAGCATGCAAGGCCGGAAAGAACCAAAGCCCTATCAACATCGGTAAGTCTTTCTTCTCCATTGTACAACTCGCAGTATATCGAACAGCTTCACTCACACACGCACAGACAGCTCGGTCAGCTACGCCACCGAGAAGCCAATCATCGAAATTCCCCAGCAGGCTGTCGAGTTTGAGAACCTCAACACCACCATCGAGGTTGTCGTGAATGGCACCACCACCTTCGGTGGCAACCAGTTCGAACTCGCTCAGTTCCACATCCACACTCCCTCTGAGCACCGGATCAACCGCGAGTACTTCCCTCTCGAAGTCCACATGGTCCACAAGGGCATTGGTAAGTCCAGCATTTTCCCACCACGGCACCCTCCCTACCCGACCCCGGCATTAATCCCCTCCTACGACCCCTACCTCAAGCTGACGCCCCCACCAGCCGACCCCACCCAACTCGTCGTTCTCGCCCTCATGTTCGAGCTCTGCACCCAATCCTCGGACCCCATCATCGCAGGCATAACCCCCCACCTAGACGCCATCCGCGAACCGGGCAGCCACACCACCATCGAGTCCGGCATCGACTTCAGCGGCGTCCTCTCCATCGTCGAATCCTCCAACATCTTCCAGTACTCCGGTTCGCTGACTACCCCCCCTTGCTCCGAGGGCGTCACTTTCCTCGCCGTCGAGACCCCGCTCAAGATCAACGTCCCGGATTTCAACGCCATCAAGAAGCTCGTCAAGTACAACAGCCGTCTTTCGCAGAATACGCTCGGCTCGGATAACATCATCGAGGTGGCGGCCATCGGGATGGAGACTTGTGCGAACAATGGGACTGTGCCTGTGTTTGGCGGAAATTCGACTGCGCCGGTGCCCGTGGTTGAGGAGGAGGCTACGCCTGTGGAGGGTGCTCCTGAGGCGGGGAGCACGATTACGATTACGGAGATTTCGGGGTCGCCGCTTCCCACTGATTCGCACTATGCGGGTGTGGTTCAGAGGGGTATGCGGTTCAGGCAGTAGGTGGGTTGAAGATGCGGTGAAGATGTGACGACGATGTAGATGGTGGGGTTTTCTTTTCTTGGTGTGGTGTATATGCATGAGGCGGCGGCGTTGGTACATAAGATGAGTGGTGTGTCTTGTCTGTTTAGATTTTAGCTTTTAGTGTGTTATGGGGAGGTTTTCTTCTGTCCGACTTAGAGACTTTATACCCTTTAGAAGAATCTATCTTTTCGATTGTTCTTGAATGAATGTTTCTATCGATCTTGGTTCCTATCTTGTGGTCAGTTCTTTCTTAGTCTTGCATCTATGGGGGTTTATCTATCAGGTTACTTACATGTATGCCTTATTTCGATCGACACTCATTCTACCTTCCACTGTTAAGTCTTTACATCGTTTTGACATTTCATCCGCTAAAGATTCGTATATAGTCATTTGTCTAGTTAGCAAAGGATGCAGACCGGAACAAGTACATTCAACATCGCGCACAGCATCCATCTCAACCCCTCCCACTCCACCACACCACCCACATCTACAACCAGCAAAAAACACACAAGAGATTCTCCACACAAACCACATCTCAATGCCTCATCTCCAACCCTCAAACCAAGCTCACCCAAGCCCCCAAGAGCCCCTCCCCTGCAAAACTCTCTACAGTGGACCCTCTTCTCTCCATCCCTCCTACCCCTGCCCCCACCCTCAATCCACTCTCTACCCGTCCCCTACCCACCCCACCCCACAACCACTTAAAAACAGAAAGACATGTTCAAAGAAACCTTACCACCATCACCCCACATCAACACATCCCCACAGCGGAACACCAAACACGCACAGACGTCGATGCTCACGTAGTGGGGAACCTACATGGATGCGTGAGCACCAAGAGATAACGAATGTACCAAACACGCGGCGGCGCACAGACGGGGATGCTCGAGGTTGCGTCGCAACGAGATAACAAGCACGCAGGGTAGACACGTGGGAAACGACGGGGCGGGGGGGACGATGTGCGTATCAAGAGGTGGTTTGGTGGAGGTGTTCGGTGGGGATGGGATCGGATCCGTGGGTGTGGTAGGTGGGTGGGTGGGTAGGGGGATGGATGAATGCACCCGCGGAGGGGGCTCCGCGCTGGTTTTGAGATTTATTCATCTGTGGTTGATTTCTCGTCTCGTTGATGATGTGATTAGGTGTAGGTGTGCAGCTGCGGGCAGAGAGATTCGGAAGGACGTCACAGTCATGTGCCAGCTTGAGGGAAGGAACTCCCCACCGTGCAAAGATAAGAGGTGTGCGCTTGCTTCATGAATCGTATCAAGTGGAAGTGGCCTTGTGCTATAGAGCTTCAGAAAACCTAAGCTCATCAAAAATTGTCTACATTGCTAGATGCACGCGCTGAACAAGTTACAATGTATTCGTGGTCGCCCCTCCCTGGAAGAGCGACCTGATGCGCATCTCCCATTTAACCTCCTCCCTCTATTCCATACTTTTGCATACTACATGTCATGCTTGTACATAGACTTCGTCAAAATATCCAGGTATCGTAGTCGCTCCTACCAAGCGCTCAAACAAAACGCCTCCCAACGCTTCGCAACGCATTGCATCTAACCGCAAAACAGTAAACTGTGCTCTCTCTGCATGTCGGGTTGCAGTGTTGACAATCATGTACCAAGCGCAAGGCGGCTCAGGAGGCCTTGTGTCCGTTTTGAGACCTCGAGCCAGTCTTTGGTCGTCTCTCATCACCCCAAGGGCGAGTTCCTTCCTATAACTTAACTCCCCAGATGCCTCTTCCGCCACAGACTCCGACCCACTCGCCGCCCGACCCCGTCAATGCACTCTGAGGTGCCCAACTCAGGTTACCAACCTCATATTCACACCGCCAGCTGGCATATGGCCCCTTTTGGCCCATAGAGCCACCACCGGTAGCCTGGCCGCTTGAGCCGTTGTTCGTTGGATGTGCGCTAGCAGGTGTAGGCGGCTGAGCAGCATGGTCGCCACCGATGACAGCACCATTTTGAGAATGCAGAAGATCCCAAACGAGCACGAGGGAATCATCACCACCGGAGGCAAGCATACCTCGTCGAGACGGATTCCATTCTATCGAACTTACGGATGCAGAGTGGCCGCGGAGCTCCAGCAGTGCCTGACCCGGCTGTCGCACGTCGAGGATGCGGATGAGGTTCGAATCAGCGGCAAAGGTTGCGAGGAGATGTGCGTCGTGTGGAGAAGCTGCCAGGCGGAGTAGGGGTGGGGCGTAGGACATGGTCTGCTGGGCCTTGGTGGGAGACATGCGACCGCCCGGGGAATCTAGCTATGTTAGTATAAGATCGATGCAATCGGAAACAATATGTACCTTTGCCTCCTTGTCCAGGTGGTTTTTCAGACGGTTCATAAATGATAGTGCTGTGCTCTAAGCTTCGTAGATCAAACATTCGCACGCTCCCGTCCGCGCCGCAACTGACAAAGACATCTACGCTCCCTGCGCAGAATCGCACGTCGAACACCTCCTTGTCGTGAGCTATAAGTTGGGTCTTGGCTGTCAATGTTGGAATGTCCCATATGGTGCATGTTGTATCTATGCTGGATGTGATGATGAGCTTGGGAGAGAGTGTGTTCCAATCGAGGGAGGTAAGCGGTGCAGTGTGCTCGGGGGTCTTGGAGTTGGAAAGGAGTGCCAGAGGTGTGAGCTTCTGTGGTGGGGGCTCTCTTGTGTTCACAGAGGACGATCGTGAAATGGTGTTACTCGTCGATGGACCAGTGCTTTGAGGTAGTGACCAGAGACGCAGGTGGTCGCCCGAAGTGGCAAGTAGATCTGTCGACTGTTTCTGCGTGGACGGGGGTTCCCATAGAATCCTTGTGACGGGGTAGGAACAGGTGGCTTCGGCGACGCGTGTATATTCTAGGCCGTACTGTGGGGCTCCGGGCGTGGAGGCGTCTTGCGGGGTAAGGTGGGTATCGAGAATTTGGATCTGTCTCTTGTCAGGAGTGCAATTCAGAAGCAGAGAGCATGCGATGTACAAAGTTATGCGTGTCTTCTAGGTAGCTGCCTACGGCCATCTTCCCTGCGCCATTGCCGCCGTGAACATTCCATTTACACCAATCGAAGGCGTATGCCGGCCAGGGAGTGAGATAGCTGCTGTTGGAAGGGGTGCGGTCGGAAGTGTCGGTGAAGACAGTGCCGGCGCCGGTCGAGTCATCGGCCATGCTGGAGTTGGCACGCGGACGGATGTCGGCCAGGCCCAAGGGAGAATTGGATGCAGCGCCGGAAGGCGTCGAGGGATAGTATTTCTGGGCAGGGGTGGCGGATGTGTACTTGGAGCCGTCGGGGGTGCTTGAAAAAGGAATATACTTTTGATCAGGCCCCAGGCCGGCTGGGCTGGACCTGGAGTAGGAATGCGAGGGGGGTGGCTGCTGAGGCTGATTCATCGTGTTGGAGCGGGTTGGGAGTGTATACTGCTGGGCGTTGGTGTTGATCTGGGGCACGGTAGGCACTGTCGAGGGTGCCGTGTAGGAGGAGGCAGGAGGGCCGGGTCGCTGCTGCTGCTGCTGCTGCTGCTGCGCGGTCCCTGGCTGCAGGCTCCCGGGCAGGCTGAGGTTGGGCGCGGAGTACTGGTCGGGCGGGTTGTATGCTGCGCTGGATGTCTGCGACGGCACATGCGGCTGGGACTGGGGCTGGGACTGGCTCTGGCCGTGACTCTGGCCGTGACTCTGGCTGTGGCTCTGAGCGTGGCCTTGGTTCAGGCTCTGGCTCATAGCGTTTACGTGCAGCTCTTCGTTCGCAGGCGCCCTCCGCGGCTCGAAACTGCTGCGCGCCTGTGGCTGCTGCTGCTGCTGCTGCTGCTGCTGCTGTTGTGGTTGGTGCTGCGGAGTGCTCACTCCACTGGCGGTCGACGAGGGCGGCGCCGTGTGTCCGCTGTGGGTGCTGGTCGCCGCAGGAGATTGCTGGACGGGTAGGAAAGCATCGGTGCCGGCTGTCGTCGTGCCCGAAGTTGCATGTCGAAGGTTGCCCGACGGCGCGCCGATGCTGCCCAGCGCCTGCGCAGCTTGGCTCAGGCCCTGCGACGGCGTGAAGGCAGCATTCTGGTGGTGGTGGAAGGGCATCTTGCCGCACGCGCAGCACTCAAAGTGTCGGCGGGTTCTCGAATAGTGGGCAGTGGGCAGTGGGCTGAAGGGGCGATGGTCTATCCAACTGCCCAGGGGGGACGAGCCATCTGCCCGCCGCTGCCCCTCCCCGCGTAGCTCTCCTACGCCCACATGCCTGCCCAGGTACTTTGTACCTAACAGCTTGCTACCAGACGACGTCCTACATCTGTCTCTGTCCTCTTCTACGCTACACCACGCTGCCTGCTGCCTACTGCTGGCCCATGATCCCGCCTGCTGCCGTCGCCCGCCGATTGTTATCGCTCGCTGCCCACACCTCCTACTTTACCAACCTCTCGTGCACCCGCCCCTTCGTGCGACACTCGTCCTCTGCCATGCCGCCCGCTCGCACCGAACCCCCCCGCGCCCTGCTACTGCTGCCTCCTGCCCCATCACCACCCACCTACGCAGCCCTCAAAGCTGCCTACAATGCGCCGCTGATCTCCGTGCTCCAGACGCTCGCCCGCTCTCCCCAGCGCTCCCGCGGCCGGGCCATCCTGGACATCGCCGTGCCGTGTCCTCATCTCTACGGCCAGCTGGACGCGCCAAGAGCGCCCTCCTATGCCCAAACCCAGAGCCTCGTTGCAGGTCTATACAAGCTCATATGCGTTATAGCCGCCAAGAATGCCATTGACACGGAAGACGCTGAAGGCGTCGACGCCCGTTTGCTTCTGCTGGCCCACCCACGTCATGGCAAGCCGGCGCAGCCAGTAGCCGACACCACGCCTGAGCAGGATATGCAGGGACCGGTCGTCTCAATATACACTCTGGCTCGCAGCCCAAGGTCGTGGGACACCCTCTACTCCGTCCAGTCCGAACAAGGGGAAGCACTGCTGAGCAATTTCTTAGCCGCTGCCGGCACCCCGCCACCCAATGTCCAACGTGTTCGTGGGGGTATAGTCACAGTCGAAAACGAGCCACCGGCCCCTTCCGAAAGCGTGCTCGATGCTGCTAACCACTTCTCCGTCGCTGTAGGTGGCACATTTGACCATATGCACATCGGCCACAAACTCCTCTTGACCATGTTTGCTTTTGTGCTTGCCACCCATCGTTCGCATGACCCCAAGGTGCTTACCGTTGGTATCACTGGTGACGAACTTTTGAAGAAGAAGAAGTACGCAGAGTTCCTAGAGAGCTGGCAGGATCGCCAACAGGCCGTCCATGACTTCCTTGGCTCCATTGTCTACTTTGGGCAGCCTGGGGACAGCAGGATCAAGATGCAGGAGATCAATGAGCCAGGACCCAATGGACATGCGGTACATGTCACATACCCTTCTGGCTTACTGATTAAGTATGTCGAGATATGGGACCCTTTCGGTCCTACCATCACAGACGAGTCCATCTCAGCATTGGTCCTCTCGCTTGAGACCAAAAGCGGAGGTGAGGCTGTCAACAAGAGGCGTCTTGAGCAAGGTTGGGGGGCGCTTGACGTGTTTGACGTGTCGGTGCTTGACGCTGGCGAGGAAGAGAGCGTGGATGAGACGTTCCAGAGTAAGTTGAGCAGTACCGAGATTCGACGAATGCGGAGTGAGCGTGGTCAAGGTGATAGATGAGGACGGCTATGCACCTCGTGTGAGGCATGCGAGGTGAATGGCGTAGCATAACAGTGCCGCATCTGCGGTCATGGCTATCTGGGGATGAGACAAGAAGATGGTCGTGGGGCGACTGGGACGTGTTTCCGTGCGACCATGTCATACCTTCTCGGGCTGCTTGTGTGGAGGTGCATAATCATATGGCGGCGGCATTGCAACCGTCGTGTACATTTTGGAATGGCACAGAGCCAGCGGCTATATTGTTCAGAAGCCACCAAAGGGCAGCGTGGCGCTGCTCGATGCGTGCCGCGTTTATTGATTGAGAAAGGATGACCGCAGCAAATGCAAGTTGCGATCCTTCACCACGCACAGCAGTGAGGCGGGCAACAGGGTACGAGGCTGGGCTGGGCAGGCCGATGGTCGGTCGGGCTACGATGGTCGCATGCAGGCAATCAGCGACCAGACAGGGCCGCGTACGGGTTCACACGCTATCGAATCCCGCCATCAGATGCGAGGATGGGGAGGGGCCCGAGGGGGGGTGTGGATGGCTTCGGGGGGTTGCACGTTAGTATAGGTTATGCCACATGTTTCAGCCCTCTCAGGCATCCATGGATCCAAGGACGGTGCTCGGTATCGTCACCGACTCCCGCTGCGCTCCCATGGGTCCACGCGAAACCCAGGAGCACGGCAGACGCTCAGGCCGTTAGCGGACGATTGGTGTTCTAGCGTGTGTACCGACGCTGCTTCGCTGGCAGTGCAGCAGCGGCGGCGGGTCGTGATTCGAGAGGACTGGTGAGATGTGGAGAGCGTCAACGCCCCCTCAAATCAGATCTCAGCAACAGTGCGGCCCTGCACGCAGCCCTCCATCAATCGACCGGTCGCTCGGGAGGAGCCTTAGTTACCCGGCCTCACGCGCAGCAACATTCAGTCACCTGATTTAGCGGGCACCTGCCTCCCAATCACCGCCGTCATCCTCCAGTCCAAGACCCGCTAGTGGCCAGGCCTGCAGGCTTTCCTAGGCCAGAGCCGTGCCCGAGTCCACCACACCTTCAAACCCACGCTTAGCTCACATTGGGGGCAGAGGTCATGCCTGCAGCAGCTCCGTTTGCTCTCCAGGGCTCTTATCCTCCTACGTATGTGCGACCCATCCCATGACGCACCCGCCCGGAGACCATCACAACACCACGCCGCCAGCTGAACCCAGCCATTCACTGCCTCTGCACCCACGCCACCCCTCCCCGTCTCATCGACCCGTTACCTTAAAGTTCAAATCTGCTTCGCTCCCCCTCGCTCGCTGACATTCATTCCTTACCGGCCCTGCTCCCCAGGCCGTAGATGGTGCATCCGCCACGCTACTATGGGCATTCTCAATCTTTCAAACGAGCTCCTATGTGAGATACTGGACCATATAGACCCGGAGAAGCCCATAGGGCCCGAGCGCCGCGCCTACCTGTCCCAGGAGAGCTTCGAGTTGCCCCCGGAGCCAGATCCAGATCAAGCCCAGGACATTGCCAACTTTAGGTTGACTTGCAAGAGATTTTCCGACTTGGGTGCTGTTCATCAATTTTCCCGCGTCACTACACGATTCTCCCGGTCCGGCCTGAAAAGACTAGAAAACATCGCTAGCCAACCCCACCTGGCAGAACATGTCAAAAAATTCAGCTACATGGTCCCGTTCTTCTACGTCGAAGGTTGTGGATTCACCCTGCTGTGCTCTAGCGTGTACGCGTGACTGACCGGGTCATAGGACGAGCACGCGTGCGCGAACTTCTGCCCACGCTCCCTGCACATTTCGGATCGCTCACCGTGCGTCACCTGAATACATGCAGACGACTTGTACTGAGGCTATGCAGATCAAACACTTTGTCCAAAAAGTGAAAGAGCAAAAAGAGATCGTCGAGACGGAAGAAGATGCCCGAGTTTTAAACAAGGCAATTTCGGCCTTTACTTCCCTGCAACATGTGCAGATACTGCGATTGCAGGACCAGCAGGACGGACTGTTGATCTCCTACATACGACAACACGATCCATTAAGCCATCTCGTCGAGCTGAGATGGGCACCTGCCTGTTCGCATTCCACAAAGACCATCGGGGCAGCTCTGCTGGCTAACAAATCTCCCTGCTCTCGCTTTTCATCGCCCATGCTAAGCCCACAAAGTGTTCTGGGAGCCGTCAACGATCCACCTTCGACCCTGAGCGTGCTTGCTGAACGTCTAACCTGTTTAGAACTACATTTTGACGATGGGACAGATTTGGACAACCGTATGCGAGCCCTTTCCACTCTATCTCGGGCCGTATTCAGCGCCGCCAAAAACATGCAAGCTTTGCACATCGGATTCCCGTCACACAGGCCTCTGAGTCTGCGCCTCGAGGAAGTTTTTCACAATATCAAATGGGAGAAGTTACTTGCATTCGGTATCCAATCTTGGAGACTCGATGCAGACGAGATTATAGCTTTTGCTCGGCGGCATCGAGAGAAGCTTCGTGGCCTCAGGCTGAGGGACGTGTTGCTGAAGAACGGTAGTCGGTGGCAAGATGTACTTGCATTTCTGCGAGCTGACATGCCGAGGCTAGACTGGGTGAGCTTACGGCGCATCGACTACGAGAAGAATTTCGACGAGCAGTGGATTATGGGTGTAGAAGTACCCGACGATCAGTTCTCGGCCAGTGACAGCAGCAGCGACGGATATAGTGACGGTTTTGACTCCCACGGAGAGGACGATGATGATAGCCATGTACATCCAGTTCATCACGACCACGATGACCAAGAAAGTTTGGATTCGTTTGACGAAGATTCAGATGTTGATGAGCCGGAGCAAGGGGGCGACTTACATTTTCCGCCCATGTCCCCGGACACGCCCACTTCGGCTCCGTGGTGCAGTTGCAGTCATACGGACAGCGTGGAGATTTTGAATGACAACGGCATCATGGTCACGAACCCCCAAAGGAAGTTTTGGGAGAAGTGGGTGGTCAGAAAGGCATGCTCAGAGCATTGTCACAAGTGATCAAAGCTATTACACACTGCGGACTAAGAGATTCCCATTACTCACAGTTTCATCGTGCTGCCGCCGCGCCCCGCAGCTCTTGCAGGTCCCAATGACTTCCTTTCTCGAAAGGTCGATCGAATCCAAAATGGACGCGTTATATTTAGCCTATGGGCGTCCACATGCCGACCCGCGTTCGGTTTCTCCGCACTTGCAAGCCAAATCGGACCTGGCGCTTCTGCAGCATCATCTATCTGCACTAGGTCCCTCACCGAACTCCGACAGGCGCTGTTGGCGGTTCTTTACCGTAGTCTACCTACACTGGCGGGCGATTACGACGACTAGCTTCTGCATGGTCGGCACAATGCCCGCTTCACGGATTGCGACGGTGCAAAGAATCGCATCGGACATGGCCGCACCATTGCCTCGGCTGCGCCGGCGATAGTTCAGCAAAAGCGATGTTCTAAAGCAATATTCTAAAGCAATATCTTTATTTTTGTCTCTTACCGTTTGTTCACTTCTTGGTCGCACGCGACGTCTTCTTCTGTTACATTCAAGCCCGCATATGATATTGACAGGTCCCAGTCTTGCCTATCCTTTTCGACGCCATTTTTAGACCTGCTGGTGTTGATGGAAATACTGCTTTGTGCAAAAAATCAACCATACGCTTGGGCGGTACAATCGATATCTTACATAGACTTACTCTTGGTAGAAGGCGTTGTCCGGTCTTCGCTATGATCTATCTTTCTTTGTTCTATTATTGTTTCTCATTTTCAACAGGCTTATCCACGCATTAGGTAGACAAAATTATTCCGATAGTCCAGTTCGCATGTGCTCAGATTGGCATTTGTCCCAACCTTATCTCATGTTGTATCCGTTGAACACAATCTCGCATCTATCCAAAAGTCATCCCCAGTGCCTCGCTTTGTCCATTATCACTAATACGCAAATCAAATTGTAAATATGGGTAGGTAATTCACTAGTGTACACATTGACAGATATCGAGTAATGAGCACGATCGAAACCAATTTTTCCAGCCGCAACTGACGTGTTTCATCCGCCGTATAAATGAGCAAGACTACAGCTATACTGGATCCCGTTTTCCAGAAACTCCGGCAATGCAAGAACTGAAACAGACACACACAGAAATAAGCCAAGTGCGGGGAAAGGTAGACCCCTAGACGCGCCCTGGCTGAGCACTATACCATACACTCTCTCGGCCCCCTATACTTCATCTACCGTACACACTTAATCGTATCGAGGGTCCTCATCACCGCCCCAAGCTCCAGGCGTGGGTGCCGCAGCAGGCGTAGTGTAGTAGTCACCAGGCGTAGGAGCAGTGTAATTGCCCGGCGTCGGGGCATCCAGCGGCGGCGCCCCCGGAGTAGGAGCACTATAACCATAACCTCCAGGCGTCGGGGCGGAATAGGCCGCCGGGGTAGGCGCCGCATAGGCAGCAGGTGTTGGCGCAGCGTTCGACTTCGATGTCGCAGCAGCGCCAGAGCCCCAAGCAGGTGTCCGGCTGCCAGATCCAAAGCCCCCGTACGAGGTACCTGATCCGTCGTTGCCGCCGTATGCAGTCGCGCCGCCATAAGCAGTCGCACCACCATAAGCCGTTGCACCTCCGTAGGAAGTTCGGGACCCATCGCCGCCTCCGCCCCATCCGGGCGTCCGACCACCTGCTCCTGAGCCCCAGCCAGGCGTGCGGCCACCCGAGTTCGCAGCTGGCGTAGCACCACCCCATGACGGACCGTTCCGAGCGCCACCGCCCCAGCTGGGGCCAGGTGTTCGACCACCGTTGTTGTACGGCGTGGCACCTCCCAAGCCTCCTCGAGAGCGATTGGGGAATTTGCCGCCGCCGAATTCCTGGTTGTTGCCCGTGATTGGGTCTTTGACTGTGAGGAGATCTTTCTTGATGGAGATCTGCTTGTTCTTGGTGTGCAGCTCGATACGCGCCTCGTCGTTCATGGTATCTTTCACGATACCGAGAAGACCTTTGTAGGGCCCCTTTCGGATGGTGACTGTCTTACCGATCATGCGATCTCGTCCGAATGACCGTGTTGGGGGTGGGGCCATGGCTCCAGGGCCGCCGCCGTTAGGTTGCTGTAGAGCAGGGTTCAAACCGCTCAGATCCGGTCCAGCGACTTGAGCACGTCCGCTCTTTGCAGCCATGGTGACAACATTCGTACTACGAGTGACAAAGACACCCGCATTCTCCACCAGTTCTCGGTTCTGGATGAAGAGCTGACCGCGATGAATATAGATGACCTTTCCTTGCCTGTTCTCTCCACCATGTTCTTTGACCGTATCATCGTTTCGAATCTCGGAGCCGTCCCTATCTGTTGCAACTGCTCGGTTGTTGCGGCCAACATTGCTAGAGACCTGGGTATGCAAGAGGGTACGGACATTTCCTTGTTGATCGAGTACACGTAGAACTTCACGATCAACTCTAACAACGCAACCAACAGTCGAGGCACTAGATCATTAGGTCAGTAGGTGTTAAGTTGATGAGAGATGGTTGAACTTACTCAATCTGCACGAGGTCATACAGATCGAATGCTGAATCTTGACCGAGAGTTGCTGAATCCGCAGCACGTTTCAAGTCCTTGCTGAAGACAGTAATTTCTTCTTGGGTTGAATCGCAAAGCAATGTGATCTTATCATCCCTAATTTTCGTGATCATACCGACTTCGTCAATGTACTTGCTTCCACCAATCACTTTAACATGATCACCCTCACGGAACAGTTTCCGCAGGGTTCGAACGGGCGTATCAATTCGTCGGCCCTTCAGCTCTCCTTCTGTAACCTTGATTGTGACGATGTCGCCCTTTGAGGTAATGGTCACACCGCGAAGACCCTTTTGTTCGCCGTCATAGACCTCAACATTGTCGCCGGTAACGAAGGTAGATCCTGATTGCGAGGCTTTCTGTGCGGCCTGAACCGCCAAGAGATCCATACCATCTGCGCCGTCTTCGGTAGGAGCAGCAAAGAACTGCAGCTCCTCCATCTTAGGGTTGACGTTTTCAGGATTGACCTGGTTGACCTTGCATTCTTCGAGGAGGAACCCATTGATGTAGTCTTTCCCCTTGTAATGGAAGGCCTTTTGGCTGCCTGAGCCGCTCATGGTGAGATGTTTCATATGTCGCTTCTTCGCTTCAACTTCATTGAAGAGCTTTGGCGGAGGGCGATCCAAGTTCTTGTTGCCCCATCCTCGCTTGCGTTTTGCCTGCTCCGCCGCATTCGCATCTTCGTTCAGTCCATAGTCAAGACGTGGAACAAGTTGTACAGTACACTCGAGACCGTTGGGGTTGATTTCGATGATCTTGGCAAGATCGCCTTTGTAGAAGCCTTTGGACATGCGCACGAATTTGCCCAGTTCCAGAGATGTTCGCTTGCGCTTGCGGAGAAGATCTGGTCGCTCTTTGACGTCAATAGAAAGCGGAGGTGTTCCCAAGAAAAGGTGAATGACACCCTCGACCAAAGACAGCATGTTTTGTTTCGCATCGGCTTCGACATAAATGTAACCAGACATGGCGCCTCCACGCTCAAAAGCGGAAAAGACACCACACCTGCGGCCGCTGCGCATGTGCTCGTCAATTCGCTTCATGATGGACATGATCACTTCGCGCTCCTTGCCCGGGCGGCACTTGAGCACCCAGATGGAAGGGTCATCAACGGTGGGTTGTGCTGCCGGGATGGCGCCGGTGGCTGCTCGTCGGGCGCTTGCCATATCGCGCCGGCGGTATCGCTCATCCATCTCCCTAGCCATTTCCTCTGCATCCATATTCTGCTGCGCCTGACGTTGGATATCGAGCTCGCGATGATGGCGATCATCAAGGTCAGCCGGGTTCGCTTCGAGTAGATCGTCTGGATGGACTTCATCGCCGATGTCGTCTTCACCCTCCTCCTCTTCATCTTCGTCCTCGTCGACTTCGGCCTCTTCTTCAATGAACATATTGCGTCGGGCCTTCCTCCGCTTCTTGGGCCGTGTCTGTTTCAAGTCAGCGCATTCCGCAAAGTGGCCGCGCCTCGACCTACCACAACATCGTCCTCATCGTCATCTTCGTCTTCTTCGTCATCCTCCTCCTCCTCATTATCTTCACCTCCATCTTCTTCTTCTTCGTCATCAGACTGGTGGTTGTGTTGCCGTGAGGCAGGGGCTGGCGCATCGTCCTCCTCTTCCTCATCATCGTCGTCTGCTGTAGGCCTAACGCTTTTGCTTGGGACAACATCATCCTCGTCAACCTCGGGCTGAGGGTTGAAATCCTCGCCATCGGACTCGTAGTCAGACATTCTGTGCGGAAGGCGCTGAAAGCCGTTCGTTCACGAGTTGTTCGGGGGCGCGCGTGGAGCCAGTGGCTGCAGGTGAGCGAACGGAGCTCCAAAGACTGTCTCGGAGCCTCGGCGCAGGTTGTTCCGAAAAAGCAGCAGGTGACTCCTAATCGAGCCTCAGGAGTATGTGAGGGAAAGAGAAAGGTGAAGATTTGGTCGGGGTCAAGGGGGCGCGGCTTTGTTAAATGCTCAAAGGTGATGCTCACGTCGCGGAAGAGAGAGGTCTTGGTCCGTGCCTAGCTAGCCACGCTTGGTATGGCGCTAATTAACGTGCACCGACACTCACCACCTTCACAATGCACCTTTCAATTAGTTTCGCTGCCTTCGCCGTCGGTGCCGTGACTTTACCTTTGCACAATAGTAATTTCAAACTCTCATGTTATTTGCTTCGTGCTGGTGTTCTGGATGACGGCTATACTATGATGTCCTATGACATCACTTACGTTATGTGCTCTCCTTATTGTTGTCGCGATCCTACTGCCTAATTATCTCTTACAATATGCAGTAAATTTCGAAGTGACGCATATGTCATATCTTGCTAGTTTTACTGTCCATGTATTGTGCCCATGCCCGTCCCTAAGTGCGCCATAACTCCTGACCTTTCGAGGCATTTAAGTCATACAGCCATGCCTCATGAGAAGATGATCGACCTTTTCGACTGCGGGATCACTCGTCTCTATCTATTGGAAAAAATCGAAGCGGGACGGTAATGTGATCTTTGAGGTGCGCCGATCGTAAATCGAAGACTGCCAGCCAAAAAAAAATCACCTATTAGAGGCACACCCGCTTTTCGACACAATCGACTGCATCAAGAGAATGCGGCTTTGTATAGACTAGATATAGTAACTGTTTCCTAGTGACGCCAACCCAGGAAAAGGACAAGATGGAGACAGACCGGCTGCCAACTAATTGATAGGCCTCCAAACAGGACACAAGGTACGTTGCTCGGAAAATGTAACCAGACTCATTGTTAGCGTGTGTGTATATCCTCACTCCGATAAGCACGTCTATATCCTCGGCGTGCTATATAAACACAAGTGTTGTCCGTACGCAGCGCATAGGAAAATAGATAGGGGGATGAGTGGGGGGATCATGGTCCACGGGTACGGTTAGTGGACCCGTGGACGTGATCTCATCATGTGACCCTAAGTCCTCCAGTGCTAGCCTCTGAGCAAGGAAACCCTTTTTTCTTGGTACGCGATAGAAATAGAAAATAAACTAAAACAAAGTACATCTAGTAAACCATATAACGTCTTAACATAAGGGGAATAAGTATGCTTGGACTCCTTACTATCTTGTAGTTCAATTTCGACTAACAATTGTGCTGTCCTTGGTACATACAATCTAGGCTTAAGATTCATTACATACTTTGATGTTAGTTCGCGTGGTACTGCATAATGCTCTCTAACGTTCCTTGAACCATAGTGCCTGTTATTTACACCTGATTTGAAAGGCACCAAAGTAGGACCCACGCGAGATATAAGTTAATACTCCCTGCCAAACCCCGAAATTCCCGTATGACCACCGAATGGGTATATCACATACTGTTGATATGAACATTCAATAGCTTGGAACAAATTAGGCCTGCTTCAACCTTCTTTAGAGTTGCGTCACGAGCCTCGCTAATCAAAATGTACTCCTGGTCAAGCTCCCGGTTCAATGATAGACTCTTGCGATTCTTCCACGCGACGATTTTTACGGCTACCTCATCCGTATATCAGTGGTCTATTTATATCATTGAGTTTTCTACTGAAACCTGGGAAACGTAGTTTGATACTATGCACAATCTATCCGGAGGCTGAAGATTTGAAATTGGAATTCGGTCTATTATGGCCCCACATGCTCCCTATGTGGGGGTAGAATCTAAGACCCATCTGTACTCAATCATTCGCGGTATGTTATGCCGTATGAGGACAACCTTGAGCTCCAAGAGGTGCAATCTTGGCAGAACCATGACGAAAACAAGCAAAGGTGGGTAGAATCTGTACAGAATCGAAATGCAAGTCTGCATCAATGGTTTGTTGATGCTTGCTTGAGCCCGTATCAATTTACACATGCTTCTCGGTAGACTCGTGGCTCCCTTGCATGTGGTGGTATAGTTCGGCTATTTATGCCAACACCACTGATTATTCCATCTAATTGTCACTATACATACTATGCGGTTAAATCGTCTGGCCTCTCACATCGTTCCGATTTTTTCTTACGCCATTGCTCTTGACATTCTGGAATCAAGCATCCTGCCACGACAGCTTGCCCGACTGTGGAACCTCTTAGATCGCGAAGATGAACACCACTCCATGTGCAATCAAACCTTCCTTGCCAAACCTAATGATCATCTCGCGTACATACGTACCTTCCTACCCAGGGTGCCACGCATAGTCACGCGTAGACTGGGATGCGACCTGGAGGGCGTTCTAGTTTATCGTGCACATGCGCTTGTATATCGAAGCCGAATCGAGCCCCGGACCCGGATTAAGAGCAGGATAATGACAATTAACTCTTGGCGAGTATGAAGGTACTAAAGAGTTTGCCTTGCCACTTTTTTTTTCGAAGTCGGCACCAGTGTAAGCTATCCTTCCCAACGGTCACAGATCACTGTTCTCAACATCGCTGCCAGTGAAGCTATACAGGAAGACCGTTTCCCTGAATATGAAGCTTTCTCTTGCGCTCGCCGCTTTGGCAGGTCTTGGTCAGTTACACGGGATTACTCGAGTGTCAGTGAGCTTACATAGGATACAGCCTTAGGACATCCGTCGCGTGAAGTACAACCGCGAGCAGAGGGTACCATCACCTACATTGACCAAGAAACCGGGTTCACGTTTTCTGAATACAAAGCCGCCTTCACACTAACGGCCAACATCGTCTTCCGCTTCGCGCTACCCAGCAATGCACCATCAGGACCGTACAACGCCGTGATTCAAGCCGTTGTTCCTAACCAACTCGGCTGGATTGGTCTCGCTTGGGGTGGCAACATGGTCAGAAACCCACTTACGGTCGCATACCCCAATGGACAAAAGGCAACCGTCTCATCTCGATGGGCCACGTAAGTTTCTACCTCAAAATTAAGAGATTGCAATCTAACATCCTCGCGAAGCGGCCACAGCACGCCTGTCGCATACACTGGCGCGACATACACTCTTCTCAATACCGGGAACAGAGTCAATGGTAGCCATTGGCAATTCACCGCCAAGTGTGCCGGCTGCACCACCTGGACCGGCAGTTCAGGATCCGTGAGGATCAACCCGAATGGCGGCAACCGACTGGCCTTTGCCTACTCCACTGGCAAGGCATCGCAGCCGTCGTCCAACACGTCGTCCATTCCTGTGCACGACACTCCGAATTACTTTACCAACGACTTTTCGCAAGGTCTGAATCCTAATTTTGATGCTCTTCTGCAGAAAAACGGGGTATTCGATACCGGAGCGGTTTTTGTGGATGGACCTCTTTAGTGCAGTAGCGATTGGAAGTGGAAGGAGGAATTGGGCCGTGATGTAGAATACGTGGAGTTTTCGCATATATTTTCATGTCATGCATCAGCCTTCAACATACCTGGGTAGTTCGCTAGAAATCTCGTTGTATTGACAAACCGAGTTACATTCACCCGCCGATATGTATATAGCTGTGAACAATTTTTTACCTTTGACAATGACTTGATGTATTCGTATCGCTGATACTATCGTTAGACATTGTTCGTAAAGACTAGTTTGTTTTGTTTCAAAAACTGGACAACAGTTGCTGAATATGCTGAGATGGGAGGTGGGATCGCCTTTGCCACATTAACATCCACCATTAGCTGAGCCAACACAAGATTCTCACGATTTGGACTTCCCATGAACGAACCATGAGATCAAGAAAATGACACCTCTTGGTGATAAATCTCAAGCGGGAAGAGAATCATATAAAACAAAATGCAATTCTAGAAGTCAAGCAGTCCGCATCATAAATAAATACAACATCCCGATCGTCGCACAAACACACAACTCGCAATGAAATAAACTACAAACGCCCCATGCAGTGTCCCGCTAGCACCACGCTCCCCACATGCGAATCCCCGCCATTAGCCTGTTTTGATCGGTGATTTATTCTCCTTTGCCAAGCGCGCAATATATAGGATGTGGGGGAGATTCGTGACGACCGTGCAGGGGTAAATTGAACATGCTGCAGTGCCGTTTATGCCTTGATGGCCATGTCACCCAGGGGAAGCGACTTGAGCCCTGTTGTCACCAGTTAATACGTGGTTAGAAAATGAGCTTCTTGGAATAGACTTACAGCCATCAACATCCTCGGGAGCTTGCTGCTTCTTGGTGCAGGCGCTGTACTGGGCGTCGGTCTGGGTGGTGAGACCTGCCTTGGGGCATGCGGTGTTGAGGTTGCAGTTGTTGTCCATGGCCTTCTGGAGGGAGTCGCCTTCCCAGCCAAAGACGTAGTCGCCGTGAGCGGCGGAACCACTGGTGTAGTGTTAGCGTGTGGCAAGAGGGCAGGATGTGAAGGACGCACCCAATGTTCATGGAGTACACGAAGGGGTTTGAGCCGTCTGTGGGCCATTGGCTCTTGTCGGCAAAGTTGGTCACGTTCCACATCAGCTCGTACATGACCTGAGGGAGCTTGACGGGATGGGTGGAAGGGCAAGAGCCACCACCGGTGGCACCGGAGCCTTGTCCGTAGGCAACATGGCTCTGGTGGTTGGGAGAGTCGAGGTTCTTACCATCCCAGCAGCTGGTATATCGTCAGATTGGGTCCTTGAAACTGGAATAGTAGACAGCTTACGTGGGGAAAATGATGGTCTGACGGATCATCTTGCACTTGGGGTCAGAGGGAATAGCGACTGTGTCACTTCCAGAGCAGGGCTGGGCACCAACGAAGGTGTTCTCGTTGGGGGATGTCCAGCATCGGTGGCAAATGTTGCCCTTGGCCACCTTGTTGTCCTCGGTGTTGGTAGCGGATCCAGCCAGCATGCGGAAACCCTTCAGACAGTTAGCAACAATTCATTTTTTCTCAGAAGAAAACTCACCTTCTTGAATGCGGTAGTTTTGCCGCTGGGAATGTAGTAAACATCGAGACCACCCTTGTTGATGAGCTTTCCCTGCGGTCCACCGTTTCCGGTCTGTGGGACGCGGATGTAGGATCCGTTCTTGTGGTGGAAGAACATGACAGCAGTCCAGTAGTTCGACTTGTCCTGAACGAAGCTGCACGAGGTGCAAGTTGATAGCTTGGCAGGGTCGTTGTTGGGGTCCATCGTCACGTTGAAGCTGTTGCCGCCAACGATCTGGTGGAGATGGGGAGTGTACTTCATCCCGGGGTTGACGAGAGGATCAGTTCGCTCAACAACGAGTTGTGAGCAAGCAAATCGCAACATGCTCCCCTGAGCGTTGACATTCTGCGCAAGAAGCGCGGCGACAGCCGTGAAGGTAGCCCACTGCATCGTGAGGAGCAATAACTGCGTTGATCTTGGTGAAAACGATAGCAGCGAAAGTCAGTAGAACGGAATATCAAAGAGCGAAATGTGCAGCGAGCAACTCCTCATGTATACCAGTGAAGCCTTATAGTGGCATGCAAGCATATTTGCCACCCACACACTAACTGCCGGAAGTGCAGAAGCTTGGTCGGTCACTTCCTCGAAATATGGGGTTAATCAAAGTGTTTTAATGATTGGGCATGACTACTTCACGCCCCATATGAAATCCGTTTCCTCATTTGGCAAGTCTGGGGCCCCCGGACTTCTAGACAGCACAAGCATTTGTCCGCGAGGGAAGTCCACGCACTCGCATCGAATCACCCCGATGTTCTGACCACCCTATCCACCAATCCGCACTGATAGCATCTCACAAGGCGGCTACGAGAGTGATCCCGTGACCTTGGCGTATGCAACGATTCTCTTCCATAGTCTTTTGAAGCTTGGCAGATCGAGCTGAGTGATATTCATCCATGCAGAGGGTTAGATTTGAATACATGTACTCCAGCGTGGGGGAACACTCTTTACTGATCCGAAATCTCTGCCAATGCAATCCCACAAATTCGGCTCGGCTGCAAATATATGAGGTGGCACTCAATAGCCACGAGATTGTACGTCACAGCGTAGAAGGCAGAAGCGGACCAGAACAACTGGAAGCTGACTCTGCAGGGAACAGGCGGCTGAGGTCAGGGAACATAGAGCTGCGGAAATTTCTAGCACGTTTCTTAGAGGCAGCGAGCAAGGTCATGGGTATACATAGGTTAACGGAAGGAATCAGAATTCCCAGTCAATCGGTGGATCCTACGTCAACCGAACCGTGAAGGATACGAAAAGTATTCGCAACAAAACGACTTCGCGGCTCTAATGCTAACGTTTCCGTGGAGTTTTCGTCCCGTGTCCCAAGTGATTATTACTGTCTCCGCTAGGTCCGTAGTACTTGCAATTGTATTTTTTAAGCGGCTTGTGACCCGAGAGATCGACATATGCATCGTATCCCAAGCATAAGAAGACATGGATAAAGATTCCAAAGTTACCGAACTCAGGTATGTGAGAATGTACTGCGTCGGAATGATCGTGATTGAGGTAAGCACGCATGCTTAGGTTTCTACCTAGATACGAAAGAACGGATTGATTGTGTCATCAAGCAGCCCAACATACTTACATGTGGTTGTGCTGCAGACGCCGATCTAGGACGGGACATCGAAGCAACCCGACTTGCATGCGCCCCACAAAGACTTGCGATTACGGAGCAGGCTACTATGGGCCTGCTCCGTAGCAATTACCCCAGGCCCAGGTGGCTCCAACCTCGTCTCTTAGCACCCTCCTCCACATCACTCCATCTACCAGTCCATTGGTCTCGCCTGAAAGGATCTCATTTACCCGCTCCACAGGTTTTGCTAATGACCCTCTTCAACACTTTCCTCTCCAGTTTTGTTTTGTCGCCCAGAGTTTCCCATCCCTGTTTAACCGGCATCTGGGTGTAGCACAATAACTCGCGGGTGGGGTCTTGGTGGTACAGCCAGCATATGCCGGACTACGCACGTGGTAGATAATATACGGGCGAGCATGGCGCTGGCATATGCAGCTGGGGGCTGTTCGGTGTGGTTCATTGCGAGGTCGCGAATGCCGTGGTCACCCTGCTCATGTCTGGACTGCTTTGCTGAACAATACATAGAGAATCTCACGTACTTTATGGATCTTTGAATTTGGCGTTTGAGGTACTGTGGTAAGAATATGGTTGTTTATTTCTTGGGCTACCCTAGTCTACCTGCAACTACGGCATAAACTGTTCAAGCGGAGAAGTCCAGTGCCTGGCCTTGAGACAACAAGGTGTGGGCTTGACGGAAACACACATTACGAGAAAGCCCAGAATCGGTAGATAAGCAACATAGTGGTATTACTCTCGCCTGAACAAAAAACCCGCAGCCTTGTGACAGCCCCATTTCGACCCCCTTATGACCGACACTTCCCCTCGTGTTACCAAGCAAGCTTGGCAAGTAGACCGTTGGGCCATGTCCGTATAGCCCACTTTCGGGCTTCATCGAGCATAAGCAGACCGATACCGAAAGCGACAGGGAAGAACCAGTGCTCTACAGGAATCGTAGTGGTATCGATCGATTCTTGTACGGAACGGGGGTAGCAGAAGATGAAGACAACGACGATGGCGAAGACCATGGCGGGGAATAGAAGCAGATTCTGAGTGTTCTTATTGAAGATAGGAGGCTGTTGGAAGATGCTGAGTCTTCGAGTGCGGGTAGCGAGAAGATTGAACAGTTGCCTAGTTACAATGTTAGTCGATTCACAGGAAAACGTTCACCACTGCCAACTTACATGACTACTAGTGTGACGAAGTAGATACTCGAAGCCTCGTTTGTCTTCTGGACGATGTAGTCGGGGTCGTACTGGGAATCGTAGTTGCCAAACTTCAGCCACATAGCGGTGAAAGGAATGCCTTGTCGCTCCATGTACCAAAAGGCCATGGTGAACGACAAAAAGCATTCGAGAAGACCAACAACAAAGTATGCGTGGAAGATCAGACGAGTGTTGACAAGGCGATCCTTCTTGGGACGACGGGGTGGGCGAAGCATGAGGTCCGACTCAGGCTTTTCGTAGGCAAGAGTGATGGCACCCGCACAATCCGTAAAGCAGCAAATGACAATCTGAAGATGAGGTTAGTCATTATCAGTGAAGATGAATTTGTGTCGGTCTGATACTTACCATGAGGAACGATGATAGGATTTGAGGGATACCGAAGGCAACGTTCGTCACGACAGGCCAAAGCTCACTGAACGAGCCAGCAGGCAACAGGTACAGAATCGTCTTCTTCAAGTTGTCGTACACAAGGCGTCCATACTCGACAGCAGCTACGATGGCAGCGAAAGAATCGAGGAGCACCATGTCGGCGGCTTCGATAGCGATATCACTACCGCTACCCATCGCAATACCAATATCAGCAGCCTTGAGTGATGGCGCATCGTTGACACCGTCACCGGTCATACCAACAATGTTGTCGCGAGCCTGGAATTCTTTGACGATACGAAGCTTCTGCTCGGGCGTGGTTCTAGCGAAGACAATTTCCTCATACTGGCAAAGCTGGTTCCACTGGTTTTCGTTCAGCGTCATCAGCTCGGGACCACTGAGCACGATAGCTCGGCGCGAGAACCCGTTCTTGACACCTCGATCGAGGGCTGTGATATCATCAACCATGGATGCATCAGAAATGATGCCACATTCCTCGGCGATCGCTTGGGCAGTCAACTTGAAGTCACCAGTGACCATGAATATACGGATAGATGCGTTGCGGAGGATGTTGACAACAGAGGGGATCTCGTCGCGAGGTGGGTCGACGATACCGAGTAGTCCTACGAAAGTGAGACCATCGCGAGCGGCGACTTGCACTTCTTTCTCGGGGTTCGATGAGAAGGGAGCCAGTGTCTTCTTCTTCGCGAGCAGGATCACACGTTTTCCTTGACGAGACCAATCGTTCTTGATCTGTTCGATACGCTGAGTCTGGGCTTCGGTCAATGGTAGAATCTCGCCGTGGTCCGCAAGAATAGTGTTGCAGCGCGGTAGAATAATGTCGGGTGCTCCCTTGATCATGAGCGTGGCGTGCTTGTTGGAGGGATCCTGGGAAGCAGGCACCATCAAGCGAACCATGTACTTGTTCTTGCTGTTGAAAGCGATCTCGAAGACCTTCTTCCAGTTTTGACGAAGCTCGGCCACAGAACCAAGACCCTCGGAGAGGCGTAGGATAGCCTGATCGGTTGCGTCGCCGTTGATCTTGCGTTCGCTGACAGGTAGGTGCATAGTAGCGGCGTCGAACTCGCCAGCGTTGCAAAGACCAGCAAGACGACGAAGCTCTTCCATGACATCTTCACGCTTCTTGCTCAGTGCCGCGATATTGTTCTCAGACCGGATGACTGCCATGAGATCCCGGGCTGCTTCAGGTGTGTACTCCTCGCCTGCCGCATAGATGTCCGTGACGACCATAGAGTTCTTTGTCAGAGTACCAGTCTTATCAGAGCAGATGACCGAGACGGCTCCCAGAGTCTCTACAGTCTTCAATGACTTGCAGAGGATCTTGTTCTTTCTCATGATGTTCGCGACGATTGTCAAGCTAGTCGTAAGCGCGATTGGCAGACCTTCGGGAATGAAGGCGACTGCACAAGAGACACAGTCCACGATGAGAAGAGGGACATCGATCCACTTGGGGTAGTCTTTGCGCAGCCAAGCAGCCCACAAGACAACGATCAAAAGGACCACACAAGTGATGAAGACCGTGATGATGAGTACGAATCGGAAGATTTCCTTTTGCAATGGGGTCATGCCAGTCTTTGGCTCGCTTGTAAGCTTCGCGATACGTCCGAAGACAGTGTTGTCGCCCGTTGCAACGCAGATACCAACGCAGCTACCAGAGATGCAATGCGTTCCCTGCATACCGATGTTGTGTGTCTCAAGGTAGTTGTCTTCGGTCGATTCGACAGTTGCAGCGCAGGGTTCCGATTCACCTGTGATTTGTTAGCTTGGTGGCATCTAGACAACATGTATTAGATACGCACCTGTAAGGATGGCGCGGTCAAACATGGCATCGCTGGAGACCTCGACAAAGCGAAGATCGGCAGGCAACTTATTTCCCTGGGTAACGATCACAATATCGCCAGGGACTAGGTCCAGTGCAGATATGCTTGATTGCGAACCATTGCGGACGACAATACACTGATCTGGAAGCATGGTACCAATACTAGCCATGACTCTGGCGGAGCTCCAATCCTGCCACGCGTTGAAACCGGCCTGGAAGAAGAAAACAACAACCAAAACAATAGCAAGCGCAAGGTTAGCCTTCGCAGGCGGGTTACCAAGCGGCTTCCAAGCAACGAACACAAGTATACTAGCGACGAGAAGAATCGAACCGAAGCCACCAAAGAAGTAGCCCATGATCTTGCCGAAGAGCCCGGATGGAGGCGGTGTCATTTTATTCCTTCCATGTTCACTGAGACGACGTGTAACTTGATCAGGAGAAAGACCTTGACCTAGGGTAACGGAGAGGCGACGAAGAAGTTCTTCGGTGGATATGGTGTGCCATTCCAAGTCAGCAAGCTCTGTGTATAGTCAGTAGGTAGGTAGAGGAAGAAACAGACGAAAGAGTGATCACTGGCCAACACCAGCGCGCTCTTTCGCACGCTTTACAGTCTCCTGCTTCGTGTTCTGGGCTTCATCGACCTCGATGGAACTATCAATGGTCAGTGTCGTGTTTGTAGACGGATTCTATCTGAAGCCACCCCCTAAACAGAGAACCTCGGAATATGACACAGCTTCGCAGTCAAGGTAGGTAATGACTTACAGGGTACGATAGGTGATGGGCAAGGCAGTTTCAGGCTGCACAGTCCTCGGGCCTCCACCAGTGCTGTGGATCGACAAGCTTCCCACACTGGACTGACGAGAAAGACGCCTGTCATGGCGATACGCCTCGCGCTCGCGACCTACACGACCAGTCTCCTCATCGCCAGGAAAATGGACGCGCGCCGTGCTACAAATCGTCAGTCTTGTCAACGTGCATTCATCGTACAGTGGGACTACTCACGGCTTGATGTCTTCTTTATCCATGAGTGATCGCGCGACCAAATTCGGCGGCAAAGAGCTGCAAACTTGACCAGGACGCGCGGGCCAGAGGGAACAGGCCGTGAAAAGGAACAAAGGAGAGGGAGAAAGAGAGAAGGTAGAAGAGTAACAGGTGGATGAAACTAAAGATGGATCTATATACCCAAGGTCCCAAGCACTGGGAAAGCCATAGAGGCTTCAGGCCGCCTAGAATCCTCTTACCACCCGCGCTCCTTGTCCTCCTAGACCCTTTCAGCCCTGCGTAATAGCGAAGCGCAGCCACGTGCGCATTCGCATTCCCGGGATGGCAGCGCAACACCTGTGCCTCATGGCAAACCCACGCGTAATGGAAACCGCTGTAAGCGGTGATACGACGTGGACCCCGAGAGAAAAGTTCAAACAAGCCATGCAAGCGAACAGAGGCTTTGCCAGGCTGTGCTGCCTACCCGCGTGTGGTCACAAAGCGATTCGACGATAAATCGCTCACACTACGCCCATCACCGCTGGTACATGCTCGTCACACTCCCTCGAGGTTTGGAGGCGAGCGTGCAGCATGTGAGATGCAATTTCCGTTCCAAAAGCGGTAGAGGAGCATCGCCATGTTTAAGCTGTTGGTGGTTAGATATGCGCGAATTATCGAGCTCACCACATAAAACACAGCCACAATGAATCATACCCACGCTTCTGTCCAATCGCAGCACGTTCCATTCAACCTCACATAACGGATGTACCCCCGCTGCCAGCAGGATACCGCGTTTCGAGAGCCAATGCTCGCTCGCCGTGCGCTGCAGCATCTGGTCGTTGACGCCTCCAACGCGGGGGGCCACCAGACAAGGCAATCCGGCTCGCAATGATAGGATTCGAGCGGCAGGGCACGCGGTATACGCGCTGCTTTGTATACCAGACTCGTGATATCTGCTGTACCCCCATCTTCTTTTTTCCCTGCGGCGTCACCCTGGCACGGACGATTTGTGCGTGTTAGTGCATCTTAGCGGCGTAAGAACCCGGCTTTGACATGCTTAATATAACGACGCTGTCCTCTGTGCATGCTGGCGTGGTTGAGCTCAGCAGACCGTAGCTGTAGCAGCGGAGTGAGCGCCGCTGTGGAGCGTAGGTACCTAGGAACCCACCGGATGTCTGGCCAGGTCGCATCGTGCTAGAAAATTTGAAATGGACAGTAGCCAGAATACGCAATGGAGAGCCGTCAAGTTTCGTAAGTGCCCGAAGGCAATCCACCTATTTGCACGGCATCCTGTGGCGCTCGTCTTGTCATGCAGGAGTCCGCAGTGCTGCCTCCTTACTTCTTCTTGGAGCCCGCCTGCAGCAAACGTATTCCCGACAACTCCCTCTTTCCGCAACCGTGTGGGCGGTTAACACGTGACCCCACGCATGCTCAGGTGGAGAGCTTGTTTGCCCGATCGAGGTTTTCTCTGTTTTGTTTGTGTGCCGCGGCAGAAGTGCAGCGTCCCGTAAACAATCGGTCCGAAGTTTCCCACCAGGCCCGGGCCGATAAGTAGATGCCGTGTGCTTAATCCCGCACTCCTCTTCATATAGATATTTTGGAACATTTTACATTTCGTGATTTCTTCATTACTTTACATGAACCAGGCCTAGATGTGTGCATCTACCTGACCTTTCAGGTCGACCGACCAACCATGATCGATCCGACCCCTTTCGAGATGCTTTCCAACGCCATCGCAATGTCTCGCCCAACGCAGCACACGCTCAAACGTCAATCGCATCGACCGTAATGCCCTTGACCCAGGAATACTGCATAACACGAGCGACCTCCAGGGCCGAATCGTGAGAAACCAAAGAACCTACCAAGTACAAGCTAGCATCCAAGCTGGCAGTGACGCCGCCGGTGGTGATGATACGCATACCACCGAGCGGCAGCTTGGCACGCCGCGCGATGGACTCGCGGCGACGCGACTCCTGCCAAGCGTTGCTGCCCTTGCGCGCAATTGACTTCCTCCGAGCGTTCTGGGTATTGTCGCCATCGCCGCCGCGCGTCTTCCGAATGATGTAGGGGTTGTCGTCGGGGCTGCTTATTGTTAGCCATCCACCTTCGTGGATGCTCTGATGGGATTCTTACTTCTCGCCTAGGTCGAACCTAGCATTGTTGACGACGTAGCGCTCCTCCATGACATCAGTGCGCATGGAGAGGTCGCGAGTGGACGCCTCTTGGCAGATCTGCTCAAGGCGGGTGTAGTAGTCTGGGTGGGTGGTGGCAGCGAGGCCCTCGAGCATGCCCTGCTGAGCGAGCAAGAGAGTGCCAATGTCGACAGCCAGGATGGTGCGCTCCTTCGCGGGGTTCTTCTCCTGAAGCTCGACGTACTTGGAGAGAAGACCAAGAGGCTCCGACTTGTTCTTGAGCACGTCGAAAACGCCCTCGCCGCCGGGGACGATGACGACATCAAAGTCCTCAAGCTCCGCAACTGCGTCTTCGTAGTCCATGTCAGCCTTGATGGTGAGGCCTTGGACGGAAGTCATGGCAGCTCCAGGGCCTGCAAATTGCACCTTGAACGCCTTGGTCGCTGTCGTCTCTGTCAGCAAAAGATCATTGCTTCTAGACATCCAATTGATGGTCATTGTGGTGGATGAAAGTGCTTACACTTGTCCTTGGGGTTGTGCAGAGCACGGCTGAGGACCTCGAGCGGGCCAGCTACATCGAGGGTGTTGTAGCCTGGGTACAGGGTGAAGAGGACCTGGACCGTCTCGATAGGTCCCTCGTTGTTGTCGGCAATTGCACTCATCTTGAATGTGATGTTCAGTTGATGATGGAAGAAAGGTTGAAGAAGAAAGAGGGGAGAGCTCGTGTGAGAGATCGTAAGATGGTGGGGAGATGAGGGGTCACGCAACTGATGCACTCGGAATTGACGCTAGACTTTGTTGAATTTAGCGTTTCCCCAGCTTCTCAAACCCCGCACTTTCAGCAACGATCCACGGTGATTGACCCACTCGTGACCAGCCGTCCCCACAAAATTAGCTGTACAGTGGCGTCACCCTCAGTTGGTTCGCTCAGGCACCGCGAGAGGGGCAGCTATAGCGATGCAGGGCCCACATACAATCCACCGAGTTCAATGTTGCTTCCATCTTGTATGTAGACAATTAACCATGACAAGCTTGAGAATTGATTCAACCGTGTGGTGTGGGTAGCTAGCAGTAAACGAGATCGGGCAGACATCTGTTCAAAGAGATGATCATATAGCAGAAAGGATAGTGCAAGGTTGAACAGCATGGAGAAGGTAGCTTCGAATTCGATGGATTCGTGGGTAGTAGCTAAGTATCCCACATGGTGACATTGAGAAGAAAATATCTGAACACCACCAACTTTTCAGAGCTGTCAATGGCAGGACTCCTTTTACCGCTCATTGAATTCCACAGTCGTCTCCGAAGTGACATAGATCCTTCGCCCTTGACTGTCCCGCCCAAGAGAAGGTCTATGAATGTGCGCGACCTGCGGTCTCCCCACGTTCGAAGTGGCATTGGCCCTCGTAGTGCCACTCCATAGCCTTGTCTCGTCATCGCTAGCAACGGGTGTCTGCATCGTCTTGTTCGAAGAAATATCATCATCCAATACTGTCAACTCATACAAGTCCTTCTTTGTGCGGGACCGCTGGTGGCTGTCCTTCTCAATCGTGTTGTAACCAGAATTGTTGTAACCCTCCTTGTTCTTAGATCGGTCGCTGCTTCGCAATTTCGAATTGATCAAACCGGGGAGATAGCGGGCGAAGAACGGTTTCAAAGCCGGGACTGTTGCGCACAAAATACCCGCGTTGACTTCAACAAAGCACCATTGAAATTGCTCAACCGCAGCCCAAGTGTAATCCGTCGATGTCATGAGAGGCTTGAGTAGCAGAGTTCGTTTGATAGCAACTGCACAAACACTATGATCCATCAGCTGAACGCTCTCTATTCATGGGAGAAATGGTACTCACAATATACCTGTAGCAAACATCAGGCACACTGAAACCTTCTGTCTGTTTGACATCTGGAGTGGGACAACAATTGGAATGGGTAAGACAAGTTCGAAGATGTCGATCTGTATACTGTAAGTCTATGTCTGGGGCCAAGCTGTCATGATACATACGATGATATTAAGAATCGAAAGCGCCTCATATTTCGTCAGTTGATCCAAGCACTTTGCTGTAGGTGCCAAAGACAAATCCCAGGTCGCCGCAATGGGCTTGCAGCCAAAAAGCGACATCAAGTTGTAGATCACCGCGTATGAGATCACAATACCGAGGAGAATCCACACCAAAATCCTGAACCATCGGACGGTCGATAAGCGGAGATACAAGAACAAGATCGAGATCTTGGAAAAGGCAAGGCTGAGTGAGTAAACCATGGTTCCCGCCAAGGTGTATACCTGGAAGGGAACCATGTAGTCAGTCATTGGGATATCCCAGAAATGGTAGCCGAGACCCATTGCCATGTCTAGATTGAGTAAGTAAAGGCACTTGGTCAACGGTGAAAGCGACTTACGTTGGAAGTTCATCCCAAGCAAAACAATCGAGAACGCCATAGCAACGAGAACCATGTCTAAAACTTGTTAGCACATCCCATCAAGGCGATTGGTCGCATAACCTTACAGTCATCAGCTGCCAATCCAGTCTTGGTAATAGCAATTCTGGTGAAGATACGGAGCGCTACTGTCAATGCCGCCAAGATCGTGACCTGAGTCCTTTCGTCAGCGTCTGAAAACCAGTTACATACATACTAAGGAAAGACACTTACCGAGATGGCTGTCGCAGCCAATTCTCCGTGCAAGTTCGGACGAGCCGACCCGAAGTATCGCTGCTGTCCCTCCGGTGGGTCTGCGAGAAACATGATGCCATTATCAACGGATTGACGCGCAACCAGAGGTCGCGAAGGTGTCTCCGACATCTTTCGCCACTGAAAGAAAACAGAACAACGGGCTTGGAAATGAGCTGCTGCTGACCGTCGAAACAGTTCAACCCTCGATATAAAGTCGCAAGAAATCAAAACGAATCGAAAGAGCACAAGCACGTAGACTATCGCTCGAGTGATGCGCGACGTATATTGATCGACCGCACCTAGCACTCCCCAACATCATGCGATTAGGGGGAAGATCCACTCGCAAAACGCGTGGGGGGATCATCACCGACATACCTACATTTAAGCGTTACAACGGCTTGGAATCCCGTTTACGACCAAACTGTGGAGCATTCGCCCAACGGCTGACCAGGCGCTACCGTAAGCAGCGGTGTAAGAACAGACCATGGATGGGATCTTCAGACGAAAAGGTGGTTTGAACCTGGACTTTACCATTCTGGTTTCACATGAAATGAATGTACTTGGCAGAGCGAATCCCATCCTAGTCTCTACCTGGGTTCTTGCTGAAGGAGCGGACCCACTTTGCTTTTTCTTTTGGGAGAGGAAAGAGTCGGAGATATCCTCCGATGTGAGCTGGGGGTCAGGTACCTATAATACTCCATCTATATACTGCTTTATCACCGTGACATGTGTCTATAGCCACATATGTATATTCGATCAATTCCCTGCAACCTGTTATCTAGGTTCAAATGTTCGTACGATCGAGACATTGTCTCGAGATCAATTAGAACAATGATATTGTCTGACGAGATGGTCGTGTAAGCATATATCCAAGGTAAAATTGTACCCCCAGAAGAACGCTGGTTACATCTCAAATCAGCATCAGGCTGTAGGCCTCAGACGGTTGGCCAGCCTGTGTACCCTTTCACGGGCGCATTCAGGCGCTAAATTGCGCTTTGTCACTAATTGGGTTAGTATACTAACCAACACCGTTAGTATCACAAACATCATCTTGGCTTTTCCTCAGACCACTGGACACTGAGCAACTATTCCCGGTACAACACTGCAAATAGACAATGCGGTGGAGCTGTCTCGGGCGAGTTGAGTTGTATGTCAATCCACTCCAAACCCCTTTGAAGTAGCGTACGGGCTCTGCCTCAGGAACGAAGGCTCGGTTACGGCCTTGAGAGAAAGCTGCCCCAGTTTTACATCCTAGCAACACGGGACGTTTTCCGCGAAAGAAAAGATCCTCCCGCGGAGTCCACATTCGGCAGTTCGCCGGCACGTGCCGTGCTCCGGCAGCCTTGTTTTCCATCAAGATGGGATTTCGAAGGATTGTCTTGCAGAAATCCCTTGGCTGTTAAGTTTCACTTTCTATAATGCTGATCAACTGAGGTCTTAATCGCCCAAAATGATGCCATGCATGACTCGCTGGTTCAGATGTCTAATGCGTGCTGTGATACGATAGCGATAACCATGCCTTTCTATTCGAATTCCCCGTGCCCTGGACTGCATTGTTCTCCTTTCTATTTTCTCTGGACTCATTGCTACCCATAACCTCATATTAACCAATAAATTACTGCTGTTCAAAGCGTAAAACCATCGCTATCCCTCGATCCACATTACAACCCCACACGAAAGCACAATGACAAGCCCCTATGCAGTCAACATGCAGCCCTTTGCTGGCAAGGTGATCACCATAACAGGGGCCAGTAGAGGCACCGGCCTTGCACTCAGCAAGTACCTTCTCGCCCGGGGCGCAACAGTATCCATGTGCGCTACAACAGCAGCAAATCTGGAGAAAGCCGCCTCAGAGATTGACCAGGAATTTCCCGAAGCGAAGGACAGGTATTGGACATGCGTCGTCGATATTAGCAAACCGGAAACCGTCAAGTCTTGGATAGAGCAGACGGTCGCTAAGTTCGGGAAGTTTGATGGATGTGCCAACGTAGCTGGTAGGTGAAATCTCCGGTCCTATCGGCTTGCTTTCATCATGGGGAAGCGAGACGCGGGCTTACGCAGGGTTGATGAGTTGCTGACATGGTTTGCCGTAGCTGTGGAACAGCGTGAGATCTTTCCCATTACTGATCTGGATGCCGAGTACTTCGCCAATTTGGTAGGATTCTCTCTTGTAGTTGCTTTGACTATCCATGCTGAGCCCGCGTAGATCAATGTCAACGTCGTCGGCACGTTCAACTGCATCAAGGAGGAGATGAAAAATATCAAGGACGGGGGGTCCATTGTCAACGTCGGAAGCATAACCAGTAACTATGCCAGTGCGGGTGTCGCGGCTTACGTCTCTGCCAAACATGCTCTTATTGGTCTCACCAAAGTGGCGGCATTTGAAGGGGCACCGCGAGGGATCCGCGTCAATGCTCTTTGCCCGTAAGTAGCTCGTACCATTTTGCAGACAGTGCTGATCAACACAAAGGGGATGTATCAATACCGAGATGATGGAGAAGCCTTTCAACTCTCCCATGGGCCAGTTTCAGCTATCAAAAGATAACATCCCAGCTATCCTGAAGCGCGATCTGGCCGAGCCATGGGAAATTGCTGCTTCTATCGCCTTCTTACTTGGCGATGAAAGCAGGTATGTGACCAAGGCATCGTGGTATGTTGACGGCGGATGGGTTGAGGGTAATTTTTCGTCTGCTTAGAAGGGCTTCAAAAGTCTGGAAGCAGCGGCCACATAACACGTAAAGTACAAATTTAGTACAACAATTTATCGGAAAAATTACTCGTAAAGAACAATCCAGTGTTGCATTGCTATTGGAGTTTTCCTAATGCTATGACACGATGGTTATCTTCATGTTTGGCTTTGATATAACCCGGCCGGTTTATCTGCATACCGAGGTACATGTGGCTTGCGATTGATCTGTCTGCCTTTCTATTGCTAGGACAAGATGCCTACTTCTCATTGTTCTGCCCAAAATTGTGACTCCTTAACAAGAGGTAGACTGACAATTGCATCGCCTTTTACTTCGTATCGCCCGCTAGTCCCGTGTCTCGTATGGCAAGTATTTCTGTAATACATGTGGAAATTTTTCTGGATATCGTAAATCGTTATGATGATTTTTCACGTCGTGCTTGAGACCAATACATTGTAAGAGAATTCATGACCAGTAACGTTTTCTAGCATTTTGATCATATGCGAATGTTCACCGAAACGGTCGCTCAGTTCCGCTGGAATACCGTCTTTGTATTTACAGTTAGACCATGCCATGCAATCGAAGTAGAAAGCTTTACGGTAAACGAGAGTTTTCCTATAGTGTTTAGCTTCAAGAAGCCAAACAACTTGAGTTTCGCAGCTATGGCGTTTGCCATACTCTTGTTCCTATTTTGCATTTGGCAGAAGGCAACACTTATCCATAATAATGTCTAAATGTGGCTGGAAAAATTATACAGCATCACCGAGAGAGATTGCAGTATCGTTGTGAAGGGACCATAGCACCGGAGCCACCGTGACAGGCCGTTCTGCTCACATGAAAATAGATCTATGAGGTATTTCTACGTTCAGTGATGAGTTTAGCATCCATATTTGCGCGAAGGACTATTTCATAGAGCGACTTGAATATTCCAGTGGGGCGTCCGCACACGTGGGAATTGCCACGAAATAATCATTGCCTGCATATTCGGAACTGTTATCCCATACTTATACGCACTTCTTGAATATTATATTATAAACTTTGCTTAGATCGGAAACATATTTTTTACCGACCTGCTCTGCAGTCTTTTGATGTGACGTTCCTTCATCAACGGTTATAGCACCACTCTAGATTCAGCCAGTAAACTATCGAGGGAACCAGAACCATGATTGCGAAAGCCATGTCATTTCAGGCAATGATTTCCATTACATTAGACTTCAATTAATCCCATGTAAAAATCTCTACACTGCGTGAAAAACAACCAGAGAAGCATTCGAGCCTCAATAACCGAGATTAGCTTGGGAATGCCCGGTATCATCGATAAGGTATATTTTCCTTGCATACGAGCCATGGCGTTCTTTCTATATTGGTGCGATAAAGCATTGTATGCAGTAAGAAACAACCTGCTTGATTAGTTTATAGGCATGTATGTGCAATGCTGCCTTCGTTTGATGCCAATGTAAAATCGCCCTTGTACGCTATCATGACCCCATCTTTGATAAGTTGCTGTAGCCGCTACTACTACTAAGACGATCTGGAGGAAGGATCATCGCAACGAAAGCCAGAAAGACCTGTCCGTCACGGGGTTGAGCGGTCAATCGAACACTCTGAGGGGCTGTAAGATTCAGCTTTTGTGCCAATGGTGTATTTGATTATGCGCGCTGCTATCATTTGATCGTGTTTAGACTCGCCGGATCTGTATATATGTAATGAACCCAATGTTAGAGATTCAAGCCTAGACGGGGGTCCTGCAGACATGTCCTCGGTCCGATTGGGTGGTTATACTTGTCCTGCCAATGGGGTTTCCAGTGGTATTGATATACATAAGTCTGTAGTGTATCTTCTTCTCTTTTCGCAATTATGTGCGCATGTATCCTGTATTCAGCGAGAAAAAGGCTTGAAATGCAGGAAAAAGTCTTCTTCAGTAATTGGTACCACAACATGTAATTATTACCCACGATGCTGCACCTCGGCATTGTCCTATAACGTGTAAAATCTTAGGAAAGTGCACTGTATTCTCATTGTCATGGGAACATAGTAACATGTTGATGTCACTTGAAGGCATGAGTCGACGAATCTACATTCACCAAAGTATGAAACAAACATCACGAAATTTACTTAAATATGTTTCAAGTGCACCAAGAAGCTCACCACAACGCGTAATACGCAGTGTGTACTACGGCTATCTAGTCCACCTCTCCCACAGTTTCATGAGGCGCAGGGAGCAGTAACGAAAATAGCAGGCGGCTAAATTGGTAAAAAGCCAGGAAAAACAACGCCATGTCACCAAGGACCACCAAGGACCACCAAGGCATCTCTTTTCAATAGCTCAATCCCGCAGTTACGTCACCACGCAGCCGCATCTTGGAACTCAACACCACCCAGGTACCTAGGTATCTACTTGAGCCGCCATGCACGTGTCGTTATCCCCAGCTCCACCCGCATTATCTCCAGCTTCTCTCCTCCCACCTCTCCCCGGGCGTAAATTTTCCGTCCAATCACCGCCACCTCTTTAAGCTGCGGCTCAAAAACCACGCGCCGATCATTGTCATTTTTCGACAACGCCGTGCCGGCTCCACGCGCGCGGCGTGGGAGGCCTCCACTTTTCTGTCCGATGCCCCAATGCGCTTTGGGAATCGGTACCCGGTGGTGTGACGGTGATTGAGCGGATGGAGTGCCATGGCGGATAGTCGATAGAATGAGTGCCCGCTCGAGACGTCATCGTGGTAATGGTTTCTGGGCAGAGGTGTGGAGGTTGTGAGATGGGGTTGGCGGGGAGGGGGTTTTATAAAGGAAGTTTAGATGCTACATGTTGATCCATCAGCTTCAATTGTTTGTGATCTTCCCCTTGGCATTAGCCGTCTCTCAAGTAAAGCTTGGGTGCAGAACAGTCGGCAGACGTGCATGCGTGCGATTTGACGATCAGGATGTATCGCTTTAATAATATCTATGTGTTAGTTGTACCAGACGCCTTCGAATGCTATATTTACTTACATATGATAGTTTGGCCGCATTCGGCACTATCGGCGGTGCTCTTTTCGGATTCGATGTCTCTTCCATGAGCGCTTGGCTCGATGCCGACCAGTACCTCGATTACTTCAATAGTCCAGACTCCAACCTTCAGGGTGGCATAACAGCTTCCATGAGCGGTGGCTCCTTCATCGGTGCCATCGCAGCGGGTTTCTTGGCCGATAGGCTGGGTCGAAAGTTGGCTCTACAAATTGCATGCGTCATCTTCGTTATTGGCTGTGCGATCGTATGCTCTGCACAGAATGTTGGTCAACTCATTGCTGGACGTATCATCAACGGTCTCGCCATTGGAATCTGCTCGAGTCAGGTTTGCGTGTACCTTGCAGAACTTGCTCCCAGCAGGATCAGAGGTAGAATCGTGGGTATACAACAATGGAGCATTGAATGGGGGTAAGTTTTTCTCATCGGCAAAACCTTTCACAAAGATCTAATCCGACTTCTTTTACAGTATTCTGATCATGTACCTGATCTGCTACGGATGCATTCAAGGAATTTCCGGACCGGCAGCATTCCGCGTAGCTTGGGGCGTCCAAGCTATTCCCGCTATCGTCCTTTTCTTCGCCTTGTTCCTCTTCCCGGAGTCACCTCGTTGGTTAGCTGGTCGCGAACGATGGGAGGAGGTTCTTGATATCCTGGCCGACCTGCACGGAAACGGTGACAAACATGATCCTATCGTACTTGCAGAATACGAGGAGGTGCGTGAGGCACAGCGAATCGCAGCGGAAGCCAAGGGCGTTGGCTTCTTCGAACTCTTTGGTCCTGGAGTTTGGAAGCGCACTCTGGCGGGTACGTCGGTGCAGATGTGGCAGCAGTTGCTCGGTGGAAACGTGGCTATGGTGAGATCTCTCTGCTTTGATTACTCAAGTTAACATGCTAATTCAATCCTAGTACTATGTTGGTAAGATGATGGATCATCAAGTCCCTCTACTTGCATACTAACTACTCCTCTAGTCTACATTTTCCAAATGTCAGGCCTCTCTGGTAACACCAACCTCACCTCGAGCATCATCCAATACGTCATCTTCCTGGTAACTACTGGCTTGATGCTTCCCTTCATCGACCGCATCGGCCGCCGCCAGCTACTGATCGGAGGTGCCATCATCTGCATGATCCTACACTTCAGTAAGACCGCATTCTTCCCCACTTTGAATTCATCGCAACTGACATCCCGTCTAGCCACTGCCGGCGTAATGGCAACCTACGGCCAACCCGTCGACAACGTCTTCGGCAACGAAAACCTCAAGCTCTCGATCACAGGCGCCCCAGGCAAGACCGTCATCGCTCTCTCCTACATCTTCACCGGTATCTACGGCTTGACCTGGGCACCTACCGGATGGATCTACTGCAGTGAAGTCTTTCCGCTCAAGTACCGCGCCAAGGGTGTCGGTCTCAGCGCGGCAACGAACTGGATCTTCAACTTCGCGTTGGCGTACTTCTTGCCACCGGCGTTCAAAAACATTACATGGAAGACGTACGTTGTGCTTATGAGACCAACGGTAATGCAACGGCTAACGTTTATAACAGATACATTATCTTTGGAGTTTTCTGCACGGTGATGACAGTTCACATCTTCTTCACTTACCCTGAGACAGCTAGGAAGACATTGGAGGAAATCGATGCTGTTTTCGATAGCAAGATCCCGCCGTGGAAGTCGAGCAAGGTGCAGGAGCGTGCGCTTGAGGCTCGCGCTCAGAGTATCACCGAGAAAGGTGGCATGCGCAAGGATAGCGATGGGTTTGATGAGAAGGATAGCCGTGCACATCAGGAAGTTGTGTAAGAGGTGGAGTTGTAATGCGAAACTGAACTCAAGGCATATTTAATTCTGTTAATGAGAATTTCTTCATTCACTCGACACTTGTAATATTGTAGCGTTCAAAAGACGAACTAATTGTGAAGCAGTGATTTCAAATGTTCTTTCGTCATGACTTCGACCGGGAATATCAACTTTCGTTCGGAAATAATAACAATACACCGCGATGGTGGCGACGAGGAAACCACACAACGACTTTTGATTGCAAACCATATGATACTCATACATTCAAACAGAGTCCCCTTCGCTTCACATAATCTCCCCTAGATTCCCCATACACACACAGTACACAGGAGAACCGAGGCCGCTAGCTAGATGCAACAGTACCCACTTCGGCCCGTCGGCAACGGCAGTTGCGGAGTACACCGCAACCTCACTTATTACCTAAAAATTCGGGAAACGCCCCCTTCAAGGCGTCGGCAAACCATCGTGACTCAGCAAAAATGAGTCTCTCGCCCCCGTGGGGATGCAAATCTGGGGGCGCTGCTCTTCCCCCATCCCGATCGCCAATTCCTTCTGACCAATTCTCAACACCATGGCAGCCATAGGACTAGCCCCGACCGTAGAGTCGTATATCGTGGAAGAGGAAGAGAAAGAGGAGCATATAAAAAGGCTGCCTAGTGGGAAGAGAACACCATCCGCGCTCGAAATCACGCGCATAATCTCTGTCGAACCGCCTCCAAACGGTGGATGGATATCCTGGAGCCAGGTCCTAGGCGGCCACATCGTGACTTTCTTCACCTGGGGCTTCATCACCTCCTTCGGCATGCTCCAAGCGCATTACACCTCAATTGGGCTATCTACTCCCTCAAACATCTCCTGGATCGGCGCCTTGACGGTCTTCTTCCTCCTCTCCATCCCCCTATGGTCAGGCGCAGCGTCGGATATGGGGCATTTCAAGTTCGTGCTACGGACGGGGATTGGCCTCTGGCTGCTGGGCATCTTCACGACGAGTGTGTGCAAGGAATACTGGCAGTTTGTGCTGGCGCAAGGTTTCTGCATCGGGTTGGCGAATGGGTGTTTGTTTGTTCCGATGATCTCGGTTATATCGACGTACTTTGATGCGACGAAGCGGAGTTTTGCGATTGGGATTGTTTTGTGTGGGTCGGGGACGGGGGGTTTGGTCATACCGATTATGCTGAATAGGTTGATAGATAGGATTGGGTTTGGGTGGGCAGTTAGGACGTTGGGGTTCATGGCACTGGGGATGCTGCTGGTTGCGGAGCGGTTGCTGAAGAAGCGGTTGCCGCCGAAGGACTCGGTGAAATTGATTGAGCTGAAGGAACTGAAGGATACGGTTTTTGATCTGTTTGTCTGTTGGACCTGTGCGATGGCATGTAGCTCACTGGCTGACGCGTATAGATTTTGGGCTCGATATTTTGCTTTGCAGGTCTATGGTTTGCCTTTTTCTATGGTATGGAGCCCCACCTATCTATCTATCTGACTACATCTCAGCTAACATGATTTTTTCACTTCTAGTATGCCACCCGTATCTTTTCTTTGGGCCATGAGTCTAACAGAAATTAGATCAACGCATTTGCGCGCAAAGCACTTGGTTTAACATTGGAAGAATCCATACCGTTCCTCCTAGTCCTGAACGGGGTCGGCATACCAGGGAGACTGCTACCCGCTTACATAGCTGACCATTATTGCCGCCCCCTCACAATCAGTCTGATTGTTAGTTTTGCTACGGCATTGCTGCTTTACTGCTGGATTGCCGTGGATACAGTGGCAGGGCTGTACGTCTTTGCTGTACTCTACGGTCTGGCTGCAGCGGGTTTGCAAGCCATGTTTCCTGCGACGCTGGCAGATCTTACCCTGGACGTGAGAAAGAGAGGAACGCGCATGGGGATGGGGTTTGCATTGTCCAGCTTTGGGTGCTTGATTGGAGGGCCTGGCGGAGGAGCTTTAGTGGAATTAGCTCACGGCAGGTATCTTTATGGGCAGGTGCTGGCTGGGTCGTGTAGCATAGTGGGATTTTTGTGTTTTGGGGCAGCTGCTGCCATGCATCGGAGGAAAGCGAAGCAGGATAATATTGCTTAGGGGGTTGGAGGACGAGGATGGCAACAGTGAGAGGGGCCCAGGCCTGGGACGACGAGACTTGTCAGCCAATCCTCAAGATGGCCCACGACAAAGCAAGATAGAGCAGACAAAACTTGTAAGATGACTATTCTCATATCCAATGACCAGCGCGTATTTAGTCATGTCGTGATGAGGAAAAGGGCTACCTACCTACACGACGAGAAATGACATCACCCATCCAGTCCCCGTCCGGATGGTGAGCCGCACCTTGGCCGGACATTCGCATCGTCGACAAAGCGTCCCAAGCTGGAGCTTCTTGTCTTGTCCTCTGCTCTGCTCTGCTCTCTCCTGCTCTGCTTCTCAGGCTCGATAGATTCTGGCATCAGTCTGGCCCGTGTTGTCGTCGCCGCCAGAAGCAGTTAGCGAGGCGTGCTCTAGGTCCCAGTCGTCCCCCCATCGGCGTGTTTATGCGGCCACCCTCCCTCCCGCAGCGCGTGCGGCCCCCCAAGCAACAATGCGGTTATCGCCCGCGCGCCTCGTGTGCGCCGCCATCCTGCTGCTCCTCTTCACGCTCATCTCCTTCGTCACGAGGCTCCTCTTTGGCCAGCGCGGCTTCGACATCCTCCCCGAGCGGCCCGGCACCGTGCGCGCCCGCCCGCTCGCCGCCCAGGACAGCGTGCAGTATGGGGAGGAGTGCGCCCCCTTCAGGGCGGGCGCAATGGACGGCGTGACGGTCGTCCTGAAGTTGGGTGCCGGCCAGGTGGCCACTCAGCTGCCGCCGTATGTCACTCGCCTCAGCCGCTGCACCCAGAACCTGCTGCTCTTCTCCGACCGCACCGCCGCCTATGGCGCCTTCGACATTGTCGACGCCCTCGCCAACCTGCGCCCCGAGTACAAGTACAACAACCCGGACTTCGACATCTACGACCAGCTGCAGCACCAGCAGGCTCCGGAAGAGAAGTCCACCGAGGGCTGGCGCCTGGACAAGTACAAGTTCCTGCCCATGATCGAGCTCGCAGACGCCCGCCGCCCCCACTCGGACTGGTTCCTCTTCCTGGAGCTCGACACGTACGTCAATTGGGACAACATGCAGCGCTTCCTGGCCTCGTTCGACCCCAAGACCCCCTACTACTTCGGCTCCCCGGTCTGGCCCCGCAAGAAGCCCGTCTTCGCCCACGGCGGCAGTGGCTTCGTTCTCTCGCGTGGTGCCTTCAACAAGCTCATGGCCCGCGGCAGGATGTTTGCCGAGAACCACCATTCGCCCGGTACACACTTGTTTGGGAAGGACGTCAGGAAGGAATGCTGCGGCGACGAGGTGCTGGCCAAGGTGCTCAAGGAGAGCGGCATATCCATCCGCGGCTACTGGCCCATGTTCAATGGCGAGAGTGCAACGAGCATGCGCTTCAATTGGGAGCAGTGGTGCGAGGCCGTTCTGACTCTGCACCGCATGCACCCCGATGACTTCACAAACCTGGAGCGCTGGGAGGCGAGCCGCCAGAACCCCTCGAAACCCCTCACATTCGAGGAGCTGTTCACCTACATCGAGCCTGGAATTCAGGAGCGCCGGGAAGACTGGGCGAACCTCTCCGACGACGTCACATACCAGGGCAAACGGACGGCTGGCAAGTCAGCCGACGCCTGCCGCGCGGCCTGCTCCCGAAACCACAAATGCATGCAGTACGAGCATTTCGGCGAGACGTGTCGTCTCTCGTGGAGCATACGGCTCGGCCACCAAAAGGAACCCGGCGGCGGCATGAAATGGACGTCTGGGTGGATGATGAACCGTGTGCAGTCCTTCAAAGCGAAGCACTCGCATTGCAACGGCGCCCATTTTGTCCACGCGAATCCACATTGATGGATGGGAATGCGACGAGCGAGGCACGCCATGCGTTTTGTTCACTTTAAAATATCATGGGAGGCGTTAGATACCCGGTCGGCGGCTTTTATGAATTTTCGACGTTATATACCCGGGGCGAAGATGTATGCATAAAAAGGAGTTTGGGTCAATCTTATGCTGGTTTTCCGCACAAACTTGTACATAATTGGGTGGTTGGCTGATGTCTACATGTATCGCTTTGTGTGCGCATTTGTTCTGGATGTGGAACTGGACGTTGCAGCAGCTATTGAGCGAGGCTTTGAAGAACTTGCATATATGTATAGTTAATTATTGGGTTACGCCCTGTAAGCAACGTAAATTCCGAGCGTGCAATAATTAGTGCTACAATGTCAGTAAAAGAGTATCAATATGTTACGGTATGCTGATTCCTGTGCTATCCTTAGCCTACCAATATCCACGGGTAGAGATTCGACAGCTGGGCTAGTTGCATTTTAGAGGTATTGTGTCTTATAATAATCACGTCACAACACTTCTCCTTTCATTATCCTCTCCTTCTCCTATTTTACCGGTATTAACTTAATTAATGGCTATTCGTTCTTCCGGGCGCCCGGTGCCCGCCCACTAAAATCACGTGACTTGACTTTGTCCGGGTTTCTCCATGGATGCAAGAGGGGGCTTATACACGTCTAATGCATTTCCCTGAATCCATAGCAATGCTCATAAAATAAATCTTAGAGCATTCCCGTCGCATGCGCTATCAAGTCGCCCTTGAATATGCAATGCCGAGGCCAGAGGCTGCTTCTACGGATGCCTGTGAACCATTATACTAGCGCACCAGTTTTCTATGAAGGTTGGCGTGGGGCAATTTATTGATGGTGGGGTTCAATGATATACCTGTTGCCAGTTGCCGCAGATAAAATCCTTACTCACCGAATACGGAAAAGGATCCATGCTTCCTTCTGCACGCTGCGTCAAGCTGCAGCTAAGCACCATTGTAGCTCTGTTGCGTCGGAGAAGACCCTGATGTGAGGGGCTTTGGGTTGATCCAGGCTTCATCACAGTCTGGGTTTTGCAGCTGACATTCTCGTAAAGAGCGCTGAAATTATTTCCATGAGGAGAGGAAAGAGGACTTCAGAATGAAAATCTACACGTCGCACAAGCAAATTACTATCCCCGTCGACCTGTCGCTCACGCAACTCCTTCATAATTCAACTACACCCCCTCTCTTACCATCGCATTTGATTACAACCGACTCGCTCACAAACCGCTCCCTGACGCTTCATGAGCTTCGCACAATTGCAGGAAGACTAGCCAATGGACTCTCACAGACTTTCAAGCCGCGAGATCAGTCACGTTGGGCGGTAGTGCTGCCAAACTCATGCGATTATGTCGAAATTGTACACGCTATACTATGGACTGGCGGCGTCGTATGCCCCATCAATTATGCCATAGTACCGAATGAGATAGCGCATGGGCTGACTGTCACGAGACCGAACTTTGCCATCGTGTACGGCGGACGCATATCAGCATTTGAAGAAGCGATCACCATAGCGGAGGAGCGCTTGAGAGCACAAGGCGTGCAGTGGACGCCGCCGAAGATAATATCTGTCATCGAACGCTGTCCTAAATCCTATCCCCACATTCCGGATGACTTTGCCTCTTTCAAAGATACACTCAAAATACCCCAGTACTTAGACACGCGTCAGCGACTGGCAACAATTCACCTAAGTTCTGGCACCACTGGAGCCCCCAAAGGCGTCGAACTAACCCACTACAACTTCGTCTCCAACGTCCTCCAACTCGAAGCCCACGACTCCGCACAATTCCACCGCGGCAGCAGCATCATCGCATACACCCCCTTCTCCCACATCGCCAACACCACAATCCCCTTCTTTTTCAGCCCCTACATGGGAATCCACCACCACGCTATGCCAGCATACAATCTCGAAGCCTTCGCCCAGCTCGTCGACTCCGTGAAACCCACCATTTTCCAGGGCGTTTCATCCGTGGTTCTCAGCCTCGCAAACACAGACATCACAGAACGCTATGACTTCTCCAAAGCCGAGAAAATCGACTGTGGCGGTCCGCCACTCAAAAAGGATGCGTTCAACCGACTAATGAGCAAAGCCCCCTGGCGCATCAACCAAGTCTACGGAATGACCGAGGGCGCGGGCTACATCGCCTACCAGCGGAAACACGACGTCCAGCCCGACACCGTCGTCGGCCCACTCCTACCCAACATCGAAGCCGCGCTGAGAACCAACGCCGGGAAAGACGATGCGCCCGAAGGCCAACCAGGTGAATTGTGGCTCCGCGGGCCGAACATCACGCATGGCTATGCGTTCAACCCCGAAGCCAATCGAAGTGCGTTTCCCATACAGGGATGGTACAACACAGGCGACGTGTGTACGATCACTTCCACAGGCGTAGTCTCCGTCGTGGGTCGCACCAAGGAACTTATCAAGTACAAGGACTTCCAGGTTAGTCCCTTAGAGCTGGAGGCTCATCTCAACTCGCATCGACTTGTTGGAGAGGGGGCAGTAGGGTCGGTGTGGGATGAGGACCTGCTTACGGAGTTACCGACTGCGTATGTTGTTTTGAAAGGGGGCATTGTGGAGGAGAGAGAGAGGAAGCGGGCTTTGGGGGAGATTCAGAGGGAGGTAGATGGGGGGGTTAGTGGGTATAAGAGGTTGAGGGGTGGGGTGTGGGAGGTGGAGAGGTTGCCGAGGAATGCGACGGGGAAGGTGGTGAGGGGGGAATTGAGGGGTTTGCGGACGGGGTTGTCGTCGTTGGTTAAGGGGGATAGAAGGGTGAAGTTGTAGGGTGAAATTGGGATTGCTATGAAGTGGTATGATTGGGGAACTTGTTTGTGAGAGTGAGGCCTTCCGTTAGTCACATGATACGTGACACCATGTGTAGTACTGCGATTGACTCAGTTATTGATCTGTTTCTGTCCAGTCGACTGCGTGTTGCATGATCTGCTTAGGTCGATCACGACGATGGCGGAACGGCTCAGAATCCCTAGATGCAAGAGGAGGCCGAGCTAGCCGGGTGTGCTAACCCCGACCGCCTACTCAAGCAAGCTAGCGTACACCACCCTGTTGAATCCGCTCCATGGTGTTCCAATTCTTCTAAATATCTTATACCCACTAGATGAACACAGATTCAAGAATCAATAAATTTCTTCTCGCTATATCTCGCATACCATGAGCGACAAACCCACCAAGCAACCAGACGGTCGCTACACCAACGTCGACTTCACCAAAGCAACCGGCTTCAAGCTCCCCACCATCCAAGCAAGCTACCTCCGTCGCGACGTCCTCTTATTCGTACGAATCCTCCCACCTCCCCCTCACAACACAGAAACTAACCTCCCCCAGGCCAACGCAATCGGCTGCACCAAATCCGAACTCCACTTCCTCTACGAACTCCACCCAAACTTCTCTTGCTTCCCCACCTTCCCCATAAACCTCCCCTTCAAGCAAACAGACCAGGATGTCTACGATTTCTTCGCCCGCGCGCTAGTAAAAAATGTACCTGGTGTGCCACCGTTCGACCCCCAGCGATCGGTCGACGGGGAGCGCGGAATTGAGATTCTGAAGACACTACCTACGTCCAGTGAGGGTCTTGATCTGGAAATCATTCCTGAGATCGTGGGAGTGTATGATAAAGGTGGGAATATGATTCAAGAGATGGTGCAGAGTTTGAGGGATAGCAAAACCGGGGATGTCTATGCTAAGATGACGAGTAAAGCGTTTGGTATCGGGCAGGGGGGATATGGGGGGCCGAAGGGGCCGCCTACGGTGATGTACTCTCCGTCGGGGAGAGAGCCAGATGCGGTGCATGTTCTTCAGACGACGGATGAGACTGCGTTGTTGTATCGGCTGTGTGGGGATTACAATCCTATACATGCGGATGATGGGTTTGCGCGGGAGGGTGGGTTTAAGGGGGCTTTTTTGCAGGGACTGGGAACGTGGAATATTGCTGCGCATGGGGTGTTGAAGGAGATGGGTGGGAGTGAGGCTGGGAGGTTGAAGAGCTTTAAGGCGAGGTTTGCGAATATCGTGTATCCTGGGGATGCGCTGGAAACGAGAATGTGGAAAGTGGGTGAGAAGGTAGTGGGAGGGAAGGGGTTAGAGGAGGTTGTTTTTCAGACTATTGTGCAGGGGGATGGGAGATTGGCTTTGAGTAATGGGTTTGTGAAATTGTGGAAGAAAGGGACCGAAAGCAAGCTATAAGTATTCAGAATTCAAGGTACAGCAGTTATCTAAAATGCTTGGGCTTCGTTGGGGAGATAATCCACCTACAATCGACTACCTTTCCATACAGGTTTTCTCTTCTCACTAAAAGCTTTCAACCCTTCCTTGATATTCTTTCCCTTCTGCAGCTCAGCCCATTCCCGATCCAGAACCAGGTCTACTGCCCTCTCTACCGCCGCAGTTTCCCAACCCTGCCTCAGACCAGCTCGCGTTACTATAATCGCATCCGGACTATTCTCCGCAATAGCCGCCGCATACCGCACTGCCTCATCGACGACCTTCTCTTTTCCCACCACCTTATTCACAATCCCCCACTCATACGCCTTCTGAGCCGAAATAGGCTCCCCCATCAGCGCAAACTCCGTCGCCCTCTGAAGCCCCACCGTCCGTATCAATCGAGGCAGCGCACCCCCTATCGCCGCAACCCCTCTTTTCACCTCCGGCAATCCAAACACCGCGTCCTCACTCGCAACCACCAAATCACAATTAATCACAAATTCACACCCTGCGCCCATCGCGAGCCCATTCACAGCCGCAATCACAGGCTTCTTGCCCAACCGCCTACTCAAGGGCGTGAAAGCAGGCTTGTTGCCCATGCGCTGAGAGGCATCCGCGTCGTCGGACATGCTGCTGCTCCATTCCTTGAGGTCGGCACCTGCGGAGAAGGCGCGGCCTGTGCCGGTTAAAACGGCGACGCTGAGATTGGGCTCGTCGTCTAGCCAGTTCCAGACTGAGTGCATTTCCCATTGGCCGGCTGTGGACATGGCGTTGAGGGAGGCTGGGCGGTTCATTAGAATGAGGAGGACGCGCGGTGCTGGGAAGGAGAGCTTGAGGAACGTGGGCGTTGGTGGTGGGGGGGTGGTTGTGGGGTACGACATTCTAGGTGATTGTATGCCTGGATGTGATGATGAATTTAACGTATTTGTTATTCTTTTCGTGGCATGAGATACTGAAGGGAAGGTCTCGATGCTGAGGAGTGGTGTATCCACGCGGGTGGAGTCAGGATTGTCGTGCTTCGGCTAGGATCAAGATCCATGTAAGACGGTCTTTTTCTCTGGCAGTAGTGTTTCGAGTGAAAAGTTGGAGATGGGGTGTTTGAGGTTTTGCGAAGGGATACAATCGCCGGATGATAAACTCTAGTATGTTAGGTCAGGGGCCCCATGGGGCAGGCGGCTGCCCCGGTTTAGCGAGGGGCTGGCCGGTGAACCATTAGCCCAATTTGGGAGAGGATGCAGCGAGGTGGGGATGTGCGAGATGCTGCCGCGAATAAACCTCGGCGTGGTATTCCACCCGACGGGAGCCGTCTACTCCTGAAAAAGGTAGAATTTAGATGGATGAGATATCAACTTTAAGGACGTACAATTTATATTTCTTCAATAACGCGGAACAATGCGGGATATTGCAGCAGTCAGGAGCAGGTGGAAAGGAGTGAAATGTTTTGATCTGAACGAACTCAGAATTGCCATGTGAAATTAAATCTCATAGGTCTCTGTCTATCGATTACTGAATAACACCTGAACAAAAAATTTTTACGTGCGCGAAACGAAATGATCGACCGGGATGCCTACTCCCTCTCAAGCATCCTCAACTGCTCAGCTTTGGTTGCATGATCAATGAGTTTTTCCACACTGATCTTTACACTCGCTGCGTTACCATATAACTCAGCCAGATGTACTGCAGCCATTCGGTCGCCTCTGAAATCCCACCATTCCCTGTCTCGATCTTCACCTTCTTCAACACCAAACACCTCCTTCCAAATGCTTTCAACTAAATCTGCAGCCGTAGATGAGAGGAATCGCTGATCCTGTTGCGAAATTTCTTCCAAATGTCTGTCTTTGCCGTCTTCGTCATCGTAAACGATAGGCAAGGAGACCGCACTCATCACAGGCACCTTGACTCGGGAGTCTTGATTCTTGGAAATGTCCTCAATATTATGACACAACATATCCAGCATCAGCTGCGCCACCTCGTCGGAAACAATGCCGTCTGCAAACGTGAAATCCACAGAGAACTTCCCATCGCCGACTGGCGCAGTCCAGATCCACACATCAGCAACATCGTGCGGCGGACTGTAACCTGTCATCTCACTGCCTGAAGATGCAGACAGTACTTCGCCGAAAAATTGCTTGCCAAAGTTTGTGTGTTGATATATGGAACTGAATCGCGTATTCTTAGGCCATGTAGTGCAATTCTCAATGATGCGTTGCATTCCGAGATTTTCGTGGGGCATGCTGGCAAGATGTTGATCCTGTACGAAGCGCGCGAGATCGGCGTTCGTCCAAGTAGATTGAAAGGGTACACGAACGGGCAGGATGTTCATGCACGGACCAACAACGTTTTGTATGCCAGTGAGTGCGTTGCGGCCGGATACGATTTGGCCGAAGACAGTATCAGATGTGGACGCAAGAGAGGAGAGGACGAGTGCCCAGGCTGCTTTGACAATGCTAGCGAACGTGATACCTTCCGCGGTCATTGGTTCTGGCGATACGGTACGACTTAGCATGCGATCGACTGGGTTCTTGTAAGGTAATCGCTTGTGATGAAGGACGTTGGTCATGTTTGAGTCTTTGAGTAGTTCAGCCCAATAAGTTTCTGATGAGCGAGAATTGTGACCACGCGTGCGATAGACAAACGTTGAAAAAGGTGTGCTGGTCGAGAGTTCAGTCCCTTCGTAGGTGGCTTTGATGTCCTGGAGAATGCTGGGTAGGCTGATACCGTCGTATTGGGCGTGTGAGAGGCGAAGGATCAGACGATGACTGTTATCAGTCTGCTTGACGAGGAAAAATCGCAAAATGCCGTCGCCTAGATTCACAGGACGCTTCATATCTTCCTGTATTAGTGCTTGCGGTATACTTTCATCGCCATCGTTGTCTTGCAGTTCGAAAAGGCTGTACTCGGGCGCGTAAGTCTTGAGAACCACCTGCAACAGCCGTCGCTTATGTATTACGAAGACTGTTCGCAGGATCGGATGACGCGCGACCACATGTTGATATGCGGCCTTCAGCTTCTCCACGACCAGATTTCCACCGAACCTTATGCTGAAATAATTCAGGTAGCCGCGAGTGCGAAGATGGCCGGCGGAAAGAGTCCATGATTGGTAATCGGTCGCCTCGATAACATCCTCGATGTTCTCGGCAGGCTGTGAGGTCCATTCTACGATGCTCCCGAGTGCATCTTGCATCTCTTCCTTCTTGAAAATCGAGAATGGCACCATTGTCACTTGATCTGCCAATTCTTCCCATTTTGCAGCAGTGCTCATTAACCTCAAGATCGGCTTCTGGAAAATATCTCTTACCAACAGTGTAATGCCCTCTTGACGCGCTGCAGCAGTTAGTCTAACAGCAGTTATCGAATCACCTCCACTCTGCAAGAAATTGTCCTCCATGCCGATGGACTCCTTCGATACTCCTAATACTTTGCTCCATAATTTTCTCATCAATGCTTCCATCTTATTCGAGGGCTGAGTCTTCGCTTTGTCACTCTGTGCGAGTTCCATCACGTTGCGGTATGTTTCATCGTTCATCTTCTTAACCCATTCAGCTACCGTTTTCCTGTCAAGCTTACCAGAAGCGTTAAGTGGCAGATCTTCGAGGACTATCCACACAGTCGGGACCATGTACTTGGGAAGTTTACTCGCAAGCGCCTCTCTGAGACGAGATATTGTCATTCCAACCTCTTTCTTATGGTTTCCACCAACCAATACAAAGCCTGTTTTCGATTGGGTTCTTGTGATGCTTTTCAAAGAAACCACTGACACGAGATGCTTCATGCAAAGACCCGCGTTTGGAACGATGGCCATGCCCTTGTCTACATCACTGTCAGCCCAAAGGTGATGCTCAACCTCCCCAAGCTCCATCCTTTGGCCATTAAGCTTGACCTGATTATCCTTGCGACCAACGATAGAGATCGTTCCATCAAAGTTGTATGTGGCCAGATCGCCAGTCTTGTACATCCGCTGATCTGCTGCGGCCCATTTCGGCCCAACGATAAAGGCAGCTCTGGTCTTTTCCGGGTCGTTGTAACCTCTCGCCAAGCTGAAGCTCTCTACAACCAGCTCTCCGACACAGCCTTGGGGTGTTAATTTGTCGTGATTGTCTGCTTCCACAATGTACAACTTCGATCCGATGCGGTGTCCAATGTTGGAGGGGTCAGAATTTCTCTGCACACCTGGCGCACAATTAGTCCAGATAGCACATTCGGCCGGACCGTAGCTGTTGGTCAGGTGTACGTGGTCGGCCCAAGTCTGGAAATTCGCTGTCGTGGCGTGTTCGCCTCCGAGTACTAAGTGTCGAAGAGATGGAACACTATCAGGCTGTAATAGAGAAGCAACAGTCGGTGTTAAGAATAGCCAGTTCGCGGACAGGCTGTTGATAGCGGCTGCGAGATTGCTTAAACGCTCTTCTTCGCTGGGTACGCAGACGGTTCCACCATGCATTAGTGTCGAGAATATTTCGCCCATGGAGACATCGTAAGTGTAGGCGGCAAATTGTAGAACACGTACATTCTGATCAATTCGAAGAGCTGGCGCGTGAGATCGAGCACCAGTCGCAAAGGCTCCATGCTCCATGATGATACCCTTGGGTATACCGGTACTACCGCTAGTGAACACAACGAATGCTGGGTTCGACGATGGCACAGGCGACAAGGTGGCATTAGAGGCCAGAGACTCGACAGTAGAGCGGTCAATTGGGATAACATGGTCAACCAAAGAGCTGAACATGTGCTGATATTGTAGCCCAGTAACAGCCACGGTCGCGGATACGTCCCGAGCTATAAAAGCCTTACGATCTGGTGGGTGCATTGGATCAACAGCAACATATGCAGCTCCAGCTTTAAGAATTCCCAGCATAGCTACAATAGCGAAGGCGGACTTGTCGAAGGAAAAAAGGACGTAGGTTTCTAGACTAACTCCCAAAGTCTTGAGATGGAGGGCAACAACTGTTGAAAGGCGATCCAACTCCGCATAAGTAAGATCTTCGTCCCAAGAACATACTGCGGCAGTATCTGGGCAACGCGATGCTTGATTACTGATTAAATCGTGTACAGTACTGTGGACCGGTCCCACTTCAGTCTTGTCTTCGTTCCAGTGTTGTATCTCAGCGATATCAGCAGGACAAGTAATATCAAGCTCTGCAAGCGTCCGGGACTTGGCTTCAAGTAGCTGATTCATGACGTGAGAAAAATGCTCAAGCATTCTTTGGCCACGTTGAGCGGTCAACAATCGGTCATCGAGCTTCAGAGTGAGACCGAGAGTGCTGCCAAGTTCCACCTGGAACACCAAAGGGTAGGTAAGAAATTCGTCGAAAGCGAAATCGATTGTGTTGTCAGTGCGCCATAGATCTTCGGCTTCATTGTTTTCTCTTTTAGGTTGAATTACAAGCAGATTCTGGAAATTGCAAGCTTCACGAGTTTCTGTCGTGAACTGCTTGATGTTTTGTAGCCCTGTGTGCTCAAAGGGCATCATATCGACGGCTTGTTGTTGTACTTCTTGCAGGAAATTATGCACAGTTTGCTCAGATTGAACAGTGACATGGACCGGAACGGTTGTGATAGTGGGGCCCGTCATGAACGCGATGTCCTTGATTGGCACGTTTCTCCCAGCTAACAGGCAGCCGAATAGCGCATTGTCTGCTTCTGCGTACCGTGCAAGTACAATGGCCCATGCTGCTCTGATGTAAGTCGATGTCGTGAACCCGGATAATGATGGAGTGGTCGAAGCGAATTTGAGATCCTTTCTCACGGTAATATTCGCCAGTGGCTGAATAGCAGAGGACTGGATGGGTGGGAAGTGTGACAAAACCTTGCCTTCGTGGAATTGTGATTGCCAGTAAGTCACTTCAACGTCGTGTTCTCGGCTCTCCAGGTATTCAATAAAGCGTCTGTATGGTGGTATGATAGGTAGTTGAGAACTTCCATTGGCTTGATAGATGCGAGCTACCTCTTGGAGTACTAGAGGAAGTGCCCATCCGTCATAGATAGAATGATGAGCCGACCAGACGAAGTGTGCTTTGCCGTCCTCGTCGTCAAGTATAGCCCAGCGCGTTAAAGGTTTTCCGTAGTCCATGGCATCTAATTTGTCTGCTTTGAGATAATCTTTGAGTGCACCCGACGTTGTCCATTGCGATTCGTCATCTAAAACAACTTGGAGGGAGCCAGAGAGCTCGGTGTAGATGATCCTTGTACGCAAAATGGTGTTTCGCTTGACACACAGCTGCCATGCTTGCTTAAATCGTTCGCGATCAATTGTTGAGGGCAATACAGAAATCCACTGGAAGTTGTAGGTACCTGGTTGACGGACAGATAGAATCATCAAACCTTCCTGAAGTGACGACGTAGGATATATATCGAGGATGGACCGCCTCGGGATACCATATACAGTGTCAAGCTTCTCTAGAATCGCCTCTAAAGGCTCTGAGCCGCGAAGCAAGGAAAACGGTTTCAGCTCGCTAGTGCTTTCTTCTTTCAACTTAGTGGTCGTTGATGACATGGCCCCCAAGGTGGGATTTCTGAATATCTCATTGACCAGCAATGAGATGCCAGCTTTTCGTGCGAGAGATGCCAGACGCATAGCAGCGAGAGAGTCTCCACCTAGACCTGAAGGACGTGTCAGTATGCAACACATGGAATTAGACAACGTGAAGTGACTTACGAACAAAACTGTCTTCCAAACCAACACTTTCCACTGGAATGCTCAGAACTGTCGCCCACATACTTTGCATCTTTTTCTCAATATCAGTAACGGGAGCCTTCTTTTTGGCATCGGAGAGAGAGAAATGTGCAATCTCTTCATCCGAAAGCCGTCGTGCGACTGCTTGAAGACGACGACGGTCCGTTTTCCCTGAACTTGATAGTGGCATCGAGTCTAGAAGCACATACAGCGTTGGAACCATATAAGCAGGTAGAGTGTCTGTAATGGTGCTCGTCAAAGCTACCAGCTCTGCGTATAGCTTAGAATGGATGCGCAGAACCTGTGGTTCGCCCTCCTTTTCCTTGCCGTCCTTGCACAAGAATGCAGCAAGCATCTCGGTATTATTCCGACCAGGGAGATGCACTCGATCGACAGCAAGATGTGTTAAGCTAGGCAGATACTGCTTCAGGCCATGCTCAATCTCGCCAAGCTCTACACGCTGACCCCTGATCTTGACCTGTGTATCCTTCCTTGAAATATAGAAGGTTGTGCCGTCAGGTCTCATTGTGACCAGATCTCCAGTCTTGTATGAACGCTCAATAGGACGACCTAGTGCCGTCTTGCTCAACCATACCGGTTGTTTGACGAAAACTCGATCTGTCTTGGATTGATCGTTGAGATATCCACGAGCGACAGTCGGTCCTTCTACCACCAACTCACCTATAGCACCAATAGGAACAAGTACATCATGATCATCGGGGTCAACAACCCAATTTTTCCCGCCCACAGCGCGGCCAATATTGTCAGATCTATCATTTTCTGTGATATGATCGAGTATAGACGAGAAAACACAAGTTTCAGTTGGGCCATATCCATTAGCAAGACGTGTCTTGTTGGCCCATACCTCGATATTGTCGGCACCTAGAGCCTCGCCTCCGAGAACAATGGTCTCCATGCACGGGATCTGCTCAGGCTGTAGCGTGCGAACAAGGGATGGTGTGAAGAAAGCCCAGTTCGCTTTCAGTCGATTGATCGCTCCTACCATGTCATTGAAACGCTCTTCATGGGATATGACACAAATTGTTCCCCCATGAAACAGCGTGTGGAGGATCTCCAGCATTGATGATTCGAATGCATAAGAAGCATACTGTAAAACACGGGATTTGGCGTTCAGGTTAATGCGTTTCCCTTGCTCTAGTGCAGCGGTACAGATACCACGATGTTCAGTGACAACCCCTTTAGGCTTGCCAGTGGATCCAGAAGTAAAGAGAACATAAGCGGTGCTCCTTGAAGTGGCCATGCTAACCGGTGGAGAGCTTTGATATGGAAGAGCGTTGATAGTTTCGGGCGAGATAATGACGACCTGAGGAACGATGGTATGTCCAAGATCCGCACGAGATGGAGAGGCAAGTATGAAAGTAGACTTGGTGTCCTCAATAATCTGCTGCAAACGCTTTGTGGGATGTGTTGCATCCATTACGACAAATGCGCCTCCTGCGTAGATAACACCCAGCATGGAAACAATAGTCCATGCCGACTTGTCAAAAAGAAGTGGTACGATACTTTCGGGACCAACACCTAGCTCTTGAAAATAATGTCCAAGGCGAATAGCATGCTCGTAAAGTTGTTGGTACGTGAATCGAGCATCCCACGAATGTATAGCGTCGGCATCAGGCCGCGCGAGTCTCTGTCTTTCGAAGATCTCGTCAACTCTCGTCTCCAAACCGACAGGTATCGTACGGTTCAAGTCAACAATCGTATCTTGATCCTTCGTGCTAAGTGGAACTAATCTCTTCAAGAGTTTGTCAGGCACTGCTGTGCTGAGTTGGTCCAGCGTGTGCTCAAAGTTCGATAGGATGAATTCCAATTGATCGGCATCAAGTACCGCCTCGTCGTAATTTGCAACCAACTCCACATTGGACCCATTTAGGTAAAACTCCACAATGAGTGGATAGGGCACCGACGTGGAACCCACATGATCCACTGATGTCTGTTTCCAGAAATTCGCGGATAAAGATGGGGACTGTTGCTCGTGAATAAAAAGCAGGTGCTGGAACTCGCAGGCACTCTCAGCTTCCGAAGCGCTTCGTATGATCTGTTGCAATCCAACGTGCTCGAAAGGTTTCATGCCATTGGTCTGATCGTGTACATTGTGAAGAAGCTGCTCCACCGAAGTATTGAAATCGATATGCATGCGGAAAGGTATCGTGGCTAAGGTAGGACCAATAATCGAACTTATACCTGCGACCGGGGCGTCGCGGCCTTGCACTGTCAAACCAAAAGTGATATCATGAGCTCCGGTGTAGCGGCATAAGAGAAGTGTCCAAGCAGCCTTGAGAAGCACTGGTACTCCGAAAGCCATGTTCTCCTTCGTGGGCAGCTGGATCTCGTGTTTTATGACTTGACTCTTACCAGGTTGGTATGAAGCACTAGATAAGCGGGGGAAGTCGACCGGTGATGCTCCCAATAACTGTGCCCCCCAGTAAGTACGGGCCTCATCTTGATCGCATTGTGCGACAAAGTCTGCATAGTTGCAGAATCGTGGCGAGGAAACTTTAACGGTAGTCTCAAGTTTGTGCTCAAGATTGTTGTAAACAATCTGGATCTTGTTTAGTAGCAAGTTGATTGACCATTCATCGTACAAAGCATGATGAATAACCAGAAGTAACTTTGGCGGCTTTCCAATGTTGCTCATGATGGAACACTTGATAAGTGGTTGACCATAAGTCATTGGCATACTGCACTCAGCCTTCCAGAACGCTTCTTCGGACTCTACCTCTGCTGCGTCGATATTATCGGCGTGTACAAGCTGCAAAGACCCGACAGTATCAAGATTGACGATCCTGGTGCGAAGAATCGTCTCATCAAGGTTGACGATTTGGAAAGATCTTTGAAGGAGATCGACCTTGATAGATTTTGGTAGATCCCACGAGTATCTTTGACGGTAGTAGCCGGGTTTCTTCATGGAAAGTACCATGAGTGACTCCTGCAGCGGTGTGCATGGGTAGATATCTGATACAGACTCTTTCCGGATTCCATATTGTTCTTCAAGTTGCTCGTAAACGTTCTTTGAAGATAGGTCGTTTGCTGCGGCAGCCATGTCGCAAAGCTTAGGATTCTGGAAGATGAGCGCAATTGTAAGATGGATGTCATCCTCGCTGGCCCGAGACGTAAGGCGAATGGCGCTAAGAGAGTCACCTCCCAACCGGAAGAAACTGTCATCAACTCCAATTCTTTCTGGGTTCAAATCGAGAAGCTCTGACCACATCATGGCAAGTTTCTTCTCGGTACGCGTCGAAGGTTTCCGCCTTGGACCATCTGATAAAGAATAATGTGCCAAATCGATATCATCCAACTCAGTTACCAGAGTCTGTAGCTGCGACATATCGGTCTTGCCAGATATTGTGAGCGGTATGTAATTAAGAGGAATATACATCGAAGGTATCATGTATGAAGGAAGGGAGTCGGCTAGCTTGAGATCAAGACTCATCAGCTCACTAACCAAGGGCCCCGCAAAACGCGCAAGAAGCTTCTTGTCTTGAGAGTTGTTGTTAGTAGTCCAGTTCAAGAACGCTGTAAGCACAGGGTCTGTAGAACGGCCTCGGGGTGTGGTCAATGCAACAGCTATATCGTTCAACCCAGGTAGGTTGGATTTTATGGCATGCTCGATCTCGCCGGCTTCTACACGTTGTCCACGGATTTTGATCTAGATTTCATATTAGCCACCGTGAAAAAGTTTCGTCATGAAATTATGAGTTTACCTGAGTATCAGCACGGCCAACGAAGTGTATAGTCCCATCGAAAGACCACCGGACGAGGTCACTGCTTTCCATTAGCCCCATTCCGAATACCTCGATATACTCCGAGCTCACCCTGTACGATATACTGTCGCTGCTGTCGAGCTAGTAAGATTTGTCCATTCAGGTGCCTGAACAAAGGCCTTCTGAGTCTTGACTGTGTCATTCAAGTATCCGTTTGCTAATGTGAACCCGCCGATTAGAAGTTCTCCCACCGCCCCTACGGGCACTGGATACTGGATGTTTTCAGGATCAGCAACAGATAGCGAGTTAAAAGCCAGCGGCTTGCCAATATTGCGGGGATCAACTGATTTTCTCTCGCTGTAGCGAAGACTCGTAATCGCGATGGTAGCCTCAGTGGGTCCGTATGCGTTGATGAGCTCAACGTGCCCTTTCCACATCTCGATGTCACGCTCTGTTATCGCTTCACCTCCACATACAAGTGATTTCAAGCTCGTGAGTTTTCTGGGCTGAAGTGTCCTTGCTAGTGAAGGTGTGAGTACAACGTTACTGATGTCCATGCGATTGAGCACAGGTGTGATATCCTTCATGCGATCTTCATCAGAGATCAGGCACAAGCAAGCGCCAACGAATAAAGCACCGAAAATGTCTCCAAGCATCGGGTCGAAAGTGTAGGCAATGTACTGGAGAATTCTGGATCTCTCATCCCATCCCCAAGTCCTGGCAAGCTCGGGCACGTTAGTAGTGATGGCACGATGAGGAATCTTCACACCCTTCGGTATGCCCGTGCTTCCCGAAGTATATATGAGAAACGCGGTACTCTCTGGATCAACGGAAGCTGGAGTCGCCGATGCTGCTTCTAATTTGGAGGCGTGATCTTCAGAAAAGGAGATGACTTTGGTCCCAAGCGGTTGCATTCTGCTCGCCTGGTCTGGCGCACATACGATTAGGCTAGTATTGGAATCTTCCAACACAGCTCGTACACGTTCAAGAGGATGATCTGGAGAGAGTGGCAAACACGTCGCACCAGCCTTCAATATTGCCAACATCGTGACGATAGCCCATGCTGACTTACAGAAGCAGAAGGCTACAACGGACCCAGGCCGCACATCAAGATCGCTCAGGCGCTGGCTGAAACGGCTAGCAACATCATTCAGCTGGCTGTAGGTGAGACTTCCGTCAAACCCCTCGATAGCCATAGATCCAGGGGACCGAGTAACTTGCTGTGCGAACAAGTCATGCACAAGGTCGCGAGATGCAGGTTTGTTTGGCGGGGTCCACGAATCTATCTGGCTCGCGTCGCGCTCGCTGAGTCTTCGTAGGCTGTCAACATTGTTCTCTGGGCAACCCAGCAGTCGTTCCAACACATTTTCGAACGTATGTGCAATATTTTCCGCTTGCCAGTCACTCATTCTGTCTGCCCAGTAGCCTAGATGCGCTTCGGCGTTCTCATCGTCGCTATAGATTCCAAGAGAGATGTCCTAATCGCGAGTATAAAGTTAGTAGCGTCCAAATATCTTTTTAAAACAAGTGATATCTCTTCTAGCCAGAAGACCTAATAGCTGGTCTGCTGAAAAGATATATACAGCATATTTGCCGACTTACATATTCAGTTGGATCATGCGAACCAATGCCCTCGAAAGCGAGAGCCCAATCCTGACCCGTTTTCTTGTTGTCCAGAGCTTGGATTGAAATCATGGTGTTGAAGAGCGGCTGGTCAGACAAACCTAGTGCATGCTGAATTTGAGCTAAAGAGCACGCCTGGTGTTCAAGGCTTGTGGCGTATTCAGCCTGCTTCATCTGAGCCAGTGAAGCGATTGTTGAAGCAGCCGAGAGATGAGTGCGCGAAACCATCAAGTTAATGAAAGGTCCAACGCAGGACTGTATACCCGCGACAGGCAAATCGCGGCCAGAAACGAGATAGCCGTACGTCACATCTTCTACGCCTGTGTATAAGCGCAGAACGACGCTCCATGCTAGATGGAAAACACTCGGCATGGTAACAGAGTAGCTTCTACAGAATTTTCGCATTGAAGTAGATAGCTTTCCTAGAGAAAGATGAATGCTGCGCAAAGGTGATGTTGTGTCAAGCTGGTCGCTGATCATGGGGAGATAGCATGGATTGACGTGATGCAAGTATTCCTTCCAGTATGAGAGCGAGGTTTCGATGGATCTTGTGTCAAGATATCTGATGTAATCGCTGTACAGCGGACCCACTTCAAGTACTTTCTTGGCCTCGTAGGCCTGCGACAGGTCTCTCAGTAGCACTCCTACAGAGTCAGCGTCCACTAATGCGTGGCTCGCTTCAAACTTGAGGAGAACAGTTTCTGGATCTGTTTGGCATACGGTAAGCCGGTGAGGTGGTGTGCTATCATTATACTCCAAAGGTGTAGAGCTCGCAAGCAGACTGGTAGCTTCCTCGTCGTTGATACAATTGAGTATTGTTACATTTGCGGTGTTTTTCGCAAGAACAAGCTGGTAGTAGACACCATTGTTCATGATGCGATCTGTAAAAACAGTACGCAACATGGCGTGCGAATCCACGACTTTCTGCCAGGCTGCAAGCAATCTCTGGACGTCAATAGTGTCGGTTTGAGATGACGTGAGCTTAAAGGTGAAGGAAGTCTTGTAAGTACCAGGGTCCTGAATCTGCGACAGTATCAAACCAGCCTGCATAGGTGTGACCGGGTATATATCTTCAATATCATCCATGGTAGATAGGCCAAGTTCCGTAAGAAGGCCATCATGCAACTCCCGAAGTGCATCATAAGTTAGAGGAACCAGCGGGAAATCGTTCAGTGTCTTTTCACACTTAAGATTTGGCAGCAGCTCAGTAATACTTTCCAACGACTGTGCACAAGTATCCGCCCAACGAAGTACATCCGCTTTTCGGGCCATATTTCTGTTGTAAAGAAATTGTAGTGAGATGATACCCTGTGAGACAGTTGCGCTGATCTCGAAGACCGCAAAGCGAGTGAGTCTCTCATCGAAATCGGATTGGGTCGCTCCATCTGGCAGGGCTTGCTGGCGTAGTAGGCTGTCACCGCGTTCGAGTTGCTGATATTGTCCAAGGTAGTTGAACAGAACTTCCATGGGCCCTGAATTGCCGAAATTCTCACGTCCTGAAACTGACAAGTATCGCATCGCGAAGTAGTCAAAACCGTTCCTAGGGACGCTACGACGCACATCTTTGACACGACGTACGACATCCACGACTGTGTCCCCAGACACAGGGACATGTAGGGGCGACATTGTAGTAAACCAGCCAACAGTGCCGTTAACATCCATAGAAGAATCCCAGGGCTCGCGCCCGTGGCCCTCACTGAAGACCGTAGGCGTTGCTCGATCGGGGAAAACAATCGCAAATGAATGGAAAAGTGCCGCAAGAAGTAGCTCAACAGGCTCAGTGCCTAAAGCCATGTGACACTTCTCTAGCAATTTCGTGCTCACATCTTTGGTCAGCGAAAACTCACGTCGCTCCACATCAGCGTAAATGTTTGATTTGCATTCCATGCCCCAGTATGCAAGCTTTGAACTTTGCACCTTGAATGGTAGTGCGGCCTTGACATCTAAAGAAGCCACATAGGCTGACTGTAGCTCAAGCCAGGATTGAAACGGAATAGAATCAGAGCTCGGGAGACTTCGACCTAGTAGTAGTTGTTCGAGGTCAGACAGGATGACACGCCAGCTGACCAGGTCGATCACCAAATGGTGCGCAACGAGGTATAGAAATTGACCCTCGCCAGCTATATTGATTAAATCGACAGAGAACAGTGGCCCGTCTTCCGGATGCAGACGGTGCTGTGCGGATTCCATGATAGGTACGGCTAGGCTCACATTCCTCAAGTCATGCGACGCAGTGTGGTAACAACCTCGGGAACCCTTCTTCACAAGCTGCTGCCACTTGCCATTATCACCCTTTACATAGCGTGCACGAAGCATAGAGTGCGTCTGACAGATCGTTTCGATCGCCTTCTCTAGCTCTTTGTCTCCGATAGGTCGACTAACGCGTAGGTAGAAGCTCTGATTGAATCGCATGTCTGGAATACCACCCATCTCTTCGAACATTTGCTGAATTGGCGATAGCTCAAATGCCTTTTCCGAGATTTCTTCTGTGCGTTGGATTTGAGTACTGCCCATCGCTTTTGCCGCTTGCGCCATCTTCGAAATAGTCTTGCTTCGGAGGATATCAGACATCTTAAGAGTAATGCCCTCCTGGCGACAGCGAGAGACCATCTGCATCGCTGTGATACTGTCACCCCCGAGACCGATGAAAGACTGCACCATAGACAACTGTTTGATGGGAATGTTAAGAATGGTGCTGACCAGGTTGCGGATTTTTGACTCCATATCGGTGGCCGGCTGCTGATCAGCTCCAGCTGTGAGATTCTCATCAGCCGCGATACGATGATAGAAGTCTGTTCCTAAGCGCTCGACCCATTTTACGACTCTCTTGCGATCGAGTTTGCCCGAGGTGTTGAGAGGCATCGCTTCTACAACAATCCACACAGCTGGAACCATATAAGAAGGAAGTGTCTGTCCCAGGGAGTCTGCCACTTCTCGCACGTGGCCAGCTTGAAGCGATTGGTCGACAACCTGAAGCGGTTTACGATTTCGAGTATGGGAACGTAAGGCCGTGAGAGTCACCACTGCGACAAGTGACTTCTGGCGCGGTCCTGCGGTAGGCATGACTATGACTGCATCGCGCACGAGCCTACTGGTATCGAGATGATGCTCGATTTCTCCGATCTCCAATCTCTGTCCACGTACCTTGACTTGAGAGTCTTTCCTTCCCAGGTAAGTAAAGGCACCATCCTCTCGCTGGCGCACAAGATCTAAAATCAGCGTCAACATGTGAAAAAAATAAACCAAGGGTGTAAATATAGGAGCTCTTACCTCCAGTCTTGTAGAAACGGCGTCCAGGTGCCCAACTGGGCGAATCGATGAATGCTGCGCGTGTTTTGGCAGGCTCGTTCAGATACCCTCTGGCCAAGGTGGGCCCCTCCAGGAGTAGTTCACCCACTGCACCAACACTAACAAGTCTATCGCTGTTGGTCCGGTCTGCAACCCAGGTCAATGCGCCCACGCCACGACCGATATTTGTATGATCGACGACATCGGTATTGATTGTCACAAGAACAGAGGCTTCAGTTGGCCCATAACCATTCATCAGCCTGACATGAGGTGCCCACGTTTCAACGTGCTTCTTCGACATGGCTTCACCTCCTAGGACTAGTGTCTCCAGGCCTCTGACCGAAGAAGGGTCAATGATTGAGGCAAAACTAGGGGTGAAAAAGACCCAGTTGACTCTCATGCGATTCATGGCCCCAACGATTTCTAGGGATCCTTTTTCTTCCTCGGTGGGGATGCAAACAGTCCCACCCTGCATCAGAGTAGTAAGCATGTCCATCACACTGATATCGAAGACATAACTAGAGAATTGTAAAACACGACTTGAACTATTGATGCCCATCTTTTTGCTGTGATCTCTCGCGCTTGTGGCAAAAGCCCGGTGTTCGATCATCGTGCCCTTTGGTTTGCCTGAATTTTGGTTAGCTACGACACATACAAAGCAATGTAGATTAATAAAAAAAGATAGAACACATCGCACTCATGTAAGAATGATAGATGTCCTAATAATATACACGTACCTGTTGTACCAGATGTGAAGATGACATAGGCGAGATTCTTCGGTGTCACGCTTCCTTCGGCCAAGGGAGTAGCCGGAAGATCTTGACAAGTTTCCTCATTGACAAAGACTACCTCGCAGTCGAAGCCAGTGAAAAGACTGGCCTGTGTCTCCGAGGTAAGAAGAAGATCGCCTCGCACGCCTTTGGATTCGATGATTTGGCGGAGGCGGAATTCAGGATGGGACGGGTCCAGTGGTACGTACGCACCGCCCGCCTTTAAACAAGCCAGTATGGAGACAACAGCCCATGGACTCTTCTCGAAACATATGGGTACAACTACTTCAGGACCAACCCCTCTTCTTTGCAGCTCCGCTGCTAGCTTGGTTGCAAATCCATCCAGCTCCGCGTATGTCATGGATCGATGGGCGTTGCAGATAGCTTCAGCATGTGGCGTGGAATTGATGCGCTGCTCAATGATGTGATGGATGCAAACGTTCTCCTCCGGAACTGGATCGTTGTTCCACTGTTGTACTAATTCCTCGTCGCGCTTGCTGAAGTATTCCAGCTCTGACATCATTCCGTCAACTGAAGCGACGTCGATCAGAGAACGAATAACTTTCGTCAGTGCAGAGAGTGCATTTTTGGCGATCCAGTCATTGATGCGTGGTGACCAGTATGTGAACGTGATGTTGGGGTTGTGATCGTCTGCTTTTAAGGTGAAGATGATGTCGTACTCAGTAGGATCATGGAAGTGCATGACGTCAAAGAACAATTCTCTTCGTTTAGCTTGGGCATTACGGGATTGAAACTTCGATATGGTAGAAGAGTTATGAAGGGACGACACTGTAGCTTTGTTAGCTTTCATCTGTATAGCGCGAAGATCATATCACTTACTGGCAGTGTTAAAGAGCGGTGTTGCAGCTGAAAGGCCGATAGTGTGCTGGACACGGCCGAGAGACACGTGCTGATGGTCTAGAGATTCGGCGTAGTTATCTCGGGTCGAGTGAAGAAGGTCGACAACATTAGCGGAACTCGTTGTATCCACGTTACAGACAAGCATATTAATGAGCGGGCCTACGATACGATCGACATCTTTCACGTCGACGTTTCTTCCCGAGACCAGAGTACCGAAAGAAACGGAATCCAGACCGGAATAGTTTTGTAGGACCAGCGCCCACGCTGTCTGTACAAGATTGGGCAGTGTCACACCAGTCCTGGAGATGAAGTTACGTAGAAGCGGGCGGATGAACTGAAGGTCCACTTCCAACTCTCGCATCTCCTTGCCGATATCATCATGGGAAGAAGCTACGGGAAAGTGGCAAGGACCCGCTGAAGACAAGCGGTCTTCCCAATAGTCCAGTGCGTTGGTGATAGACTTGGTCTGTAGATACCTTATGTACTCACTGAACTGTGGCTGATTCCCAAGATGCAAACCACCATCATATGCTAGACGTATATCATCTAGCAGCACGCGGAGCGACGTTGCGTCAATCGTCGCATGGTGAAAGTCCATGCGACAGTATACTCTGCCACTGGGAGTTGTACATATAACGAATCGGTGAAGAGGTTCTTTCTTGGACAGATCCATATACTTCATAGCCATAAGATTCGCGGGTCCAGACTCGTCCTCGCAATGAATCCGCTGTGTAACACCCTTAAACGATTTGAGCACCACTTGGTCGAACAAACCTTCTTCGGCAATGCTGTCCGTGAAAACGGTGCGGAGCATCGGATGATACGCGACCACAGTCTCCCATGCAGCTTGCAGGCGATCGATGTCCACCGATTTCTGACTGTTGGTGGCTGTCACTTCTAGTGTTGCATTTGTTTCGTAAGTACCAGGGTGCAATGCTTGACCCACCAGCAGGGCTTCTTGCATGGGAGCTGTCGGATAGAGATTTTCGATGCCATCTAGATCTTCAAGACCCAACTCTCGAATTCTTTCATTCTTGAGTATTTCAAGCCCTTTGTAATTGAAACGCATCAGTGGGAAGTCGCTGAGCGTTTTCTCGGGGTTTCTGCCGGGTAGAATTGCTACCGCCTCTCGCAAAGTCCGATCGTAGACCGCCGCCCAGGCATAAAGACGATCAACATGAGCCATCCTTTCGTTGTACATGAGACGGAACTTGAGCTTCCCGTCCCTTGCGTGGGACACAGAGATTTCGAGTAAAGACATTCTGGGCGCCTGCCGTCCCATAGCAGGCTCGATCTTTTCGGTCTGAGGTTCTTGAAGTACGAAAAGTCCCTCTTCATTCTCAAGCTGCTGGAATCTGCCAACGTAGTTAAAAAGGAGTTCAATCGGGCTGTGGTCTTTGAACTGTTCGCGGCCTTTCTTTGTGAGGTAGCGTGAAGTAAAGTACTGCCAGCCATTCTGAGGAAGCTTTCTGGACGTGTCCTTCACTGCTCTTAGGGTGGAAACGATGTCATCATCTGCGGAGACAGCTATGTGTAAGGGTGCAAGATTCGTAAACCATCCTACTACCGACGAAAGGTCAATATCAGCATCCCATGTTTCTCGACCGTGTGCCTCCCTCCAAACGGTAGGTGTTTGTCTATCAGAAAAGACTTGATTGAAGGAATGTATGGCGGCCGCTGTGAGAATTTCAATCGGTTCTGAATCAAAGGCAGAATTACATTCGTGAAATATGGAACGGGTGGTGTCTTTGTCCAGATAAAACGTGTGGCAAGCAGTATCGCCATAGACGTTAGGTAATTCAGCCATGCCCCAGTAGCGGAAGTCTGAGCTCGTTAGGTCAAAGGGCAACGTAAATTGAGGATCTAGATGTTCGTGTGCGTATTCAGCCTGCAATTTTACCCATGTTTGAAACGAGAGAGGCTTTTCCAGTGCGAGTGCTCCCGTGGTAAGAAAGTCTTCAAAGTCTTTGAGAACAATTCGCCACGACACAAAGTCAATGACCAAGTGATGTGCAGCGAGTGCTAGGAATTGCGAGCCATCTTTGAATAATAAGACATCAACGCTTAGAAGTGGCCCAGACTCAACATCCAGTCCCTGTTGGCATTCGAGGAAAGCTTGCGCTATTTGACCCTCTGAATCCAAATCTTTGGTACGAAACCTAAAAGATGCTCCGATGTCAGTGGTGATCTGCTGGTACCACGAATCGCCCTGTTGGAAAAACCGTGCTCGGAGCATCGAGTGCTTGTGAACGGCAGCCTCAACTGCAGCTTTAATCTGCGGTACGGGCAAATTTCTGGTGATTTTAAGCAAGAAGCTCTGATTGAACTGTGTAGGCTTCTGGTTTGCTTCGAAATAAAATTGTTGAACGGGCGATAGAGCAAATGCGCGGTCGATTTCTTCGCTCTGGACTCGGGAATTGCCCTCCGTGCTCTCCATCGTCTCTACTATTTGTGACAACTGGGCAAGACTCTCACTGTGTAGAATATCCTTAACAAATAGTCGCAGTCCCTCTGCCCGACAACGGGAAACTACTTGCATTGCAGTTATACTGTCTCCACCAACGTTGGCAAAAGATCGATTCATGGACAATTGATCCTCCTTCTTGTTGAGTACACGAGCGATAACACTACGCAGACGCGCCGCTACTGGACTGTCGGGCGAGATGTTCTCGCTCTCAGAATCATCACCCATCAGTATAGAATAGGTGTCTTGGTCAAGAGAGTTTGCCCACCTGACCATCCGTGCCCGGTCAAGCTTCTGTGAAGTATTGCGGGGAATAAAGTTGACAGCTGCCCATATTGTAGGGACCATGTAGCTCGGCAAGTCGTGTTGAAGCTGTTTGCGAATACTTCCAATGATTGGTTCAGCTGCTTGTCTTTGATCTCTTGTGATAAGACGGAAGCTATCTTTTGCAGTTGCCTCCACACCCAGGAAGCCCTGAAGAGATAGTATAGCCATGATACGCTTCGTACCAAATGCGTCTGTCGTTAAAATAGCCATGGCACTGTTTACGTCGCTGCAATTTCGCAGATTTTGTTCGATCTCGCCTAATTCAAGACGCTGTCCGTGGATTTTGACCTGCGAATCAATTCTACCGAGTACGATCAAGCTGCCGTCGTCATTGTATCGAACTAAATACAAAGTCAGAAATTTCCATTAATTTCGAGGTTTTTCACTAACCTAAGTCACCGGTTCTATACAGCCGACGCGGATAGTTTGTTGTGTGTTTGCCGAGTGTGAACGTAGGGTTGACCACGAAAGCAGTTTCAGTCTTCGCAGTATCATTGAGATAGCATCGCGCGAGTAGAGGGCCCTCAAGCAATAACTCGCCGCTGCAGCCGACAGGTGCCAGGCGGTTTGGATTACCAGGCTCCACTATCCACAGCTTGGTATGGAGACCATGTCCAACATTAGACGACTTTCCGTTCTTTCCAAGCTGGGGATTCAACGTTGCGTATAAGGTCGATTCACATGGACCATATCCGTTATACATGTAGATCACATGGTTTTTCCATTGGTTGACGACTTTTTGCGTGATGAGCTCACCTCCAAGGATCAGGGTATCGATCGTAGGTACGGTATTTGGGTCCAAGGTCGCAGCTGTCGTGGGTGTGATACCAATCCAGTTCGCACGGGTAGCTTGAATGGCACCACTGAGGTCGTTGAGACGCTGTGTTTCCGATGGCACGCAAATGCACCCTCCTCTAGTCAGCTGCGTATATATGTCTTCGAGACTCGCGTCGAATACGTAGGCGCTAAAATTCAGTGCGCGGGTCTTTGGGCCTATATTCAAAGCATCGCCATGTGCCTGCATACCTGTGCAAATGGATGCATGCTCCAGCACAACTCCTTTTGGCTCGCCGGTGGATCCTGAGGTGTATATCACCAGTGCAGCATTACGCGGCTGCACTTCGCGCTTCAAGATTTGATAGGGCTTGTTAAGTCGAGAGATCCGGTCAATTGACTCAGCATCGACCGTGACGACATTTTGGATGCCCTGAAACAGACTTGAAAGTTCGTTACTAGTAAGAACGACTGTGGTTCCAACATCAGAGAGGATTCTCTTGATTCGTCCTTCTGGGTGACCAGGGTCTAGGCACACAATTGCACCGCCCGCTTTCAAGATAGCAAGTTGCGCCACGTGTGCCCAAGCAGATTTCTCGAACATGATAGCAATGATAGACTCTGGACGTACTCCCAGGTTCTGAAGATGAAGCGCGAGCGTCGTTGATAAGCGGTCCAGCTGACGATACGAAAAGTCACCGTCCCAGGAACAGATCGCTGGAGCATCTGGCAACCTTTCGACAATGTCTTCGAAGAGCTCATGAATACAGGCCATCTTCTCGGTCAGATCCTGGTTGTTCCATCCCTCAATGAGCTCAATATCGAGCGAAGAGACTAGTTCCAAATCTTCCATAGTCTTGGAATGGCTTTCAGTGTTCAATTGAAGCAGAACATGCTCAAACTGTCGGAGCACTCTCTCCATCTGGAGTGTTGAGATATTGTCTTGATCAAATTCGATGTGAATATCAATACCAGTCTCAGTCAATGTACATTCCACCATGATGGAGTAGTTCTCGGAACCCGATGTGGAACGGAGGCTGAAATCCAGACCCGTGTGCCTCTTCCCGTTCTGAACGTCAGGTGCTAGCTGAACCACAAGGAGATTCTGAAAGTCACAAACAGCCATTGCATCCTGGCCCCACCGTTTTATTGTTTGAAGACCGACATGTTCGAATGGGATCATGGCGATCATCTCGTCTTGGATTCGCTGCAGATGTTGGGCAAATGTATGTGAGCGATCGATAGTAGCGCGAACGGGCACAGTTGTAATGGTCGGCCCAACTATCTCACTGATGCCTGTGACGGGGGCGTTGCGGCCGCTGAGGGTCGTTCCGAATACCACATCGTCGGAATCGCCATATCTGGCGACTACAGCTCCCCATGCCGCTCTCACAATGGTAGCAATGGTGATGTTTGACGCAGCCGTGCGCTGAAGATTCAGAGAAGAAGTGAGCGTGTTGTGGGAACCGCCTTTATCACCAGTGGTGCTTGGTGGGGAAGAAGGGAACGGTGTTCCATTTGCATCGGCCAGGTACGTCATCCAAAAGTCTTTCGATTGGGTGGCATCAGTATCAGCTACATGCTTTACAAAGCGATTGAAGGGCACGAACGCTGTCAAGGCATATTCTGGTTCCCCATATAGGCGATCTACCGCGTCCAGTATCAGTGACATACTCCAGGCGTCATATAGTGCATGGTGTATGGTCCAGACGAAGTATGAATCCTGCTGGGGTTGGGAGACAATGGCGAAGCGTGCAAGGACGCTTCCATATTCGATCTTTATAGCTTTGTCTTGGGCGAGGTAATCACTTAGATTATTCGCAGAACGCCATTCTATGCTTTCTTGACTAAGCACACTCTGGAGCGTCCCCGTGGATTCGTGATAGACTATTCGTGTGCGCAATATTGGAAATTCTTGAATTGCTGTTTCCCAGGCGGACTTGAATCGCTTCACATTCAATGAAGCAGGAAGCTTAGAAACGCACTGGAAGACATATGATGCCTGTTCCGTAAAACTCAAAGCGTAGAGTCCTTCTTGCAAAGCCGTAGTTGGATAAACGTCAACAATCGTCCTGGCTTCAACGTCGCATTGCTCGGCCACTAAACGCACGATATCCATTGTAGATAGCTGATGAGATACTAGCTCGAATGGATTCAGTTCATTTTCCATTTCACCCTCGCCGATCGGCAATGTGTTCGCGGATAGCTCTCTCAGTGTTGGTGTAATGAAAACATCCGCTACCGTCAAAGCAAGCCCTGATCTTACAGCTGCAGAGACAAGGTTCATCGCTGAAGCTGAGTCGCCGTAAAGGAAAAAGCTGTCTTCGGTGTGTATTTGATCAACAGAGACCGATAGAACATCAGACCACAGTAGGCGCATTTTTTCCTCGGCCGGGGTCAGATGTTGTGCTTCGCCGCTGGTTTCAGTATCGGTCAATATCTCAATCCCATCGCTTGTATTAGAAGGAGAAGAAACGCGAACCCAGGTCTCGTCTGCCTCTGATGCGCGCGACTGTGGAAGGGTTGAAAAAAAAGAGATCATTCTGCTATAATCCGCCTCGCCATCAGATGTATGAGGCATATGAGATAATGGGATCAGCGCAGGTGTCCCTAATCCATGTTTTAAGCTGGTTGAGAGAACTCTTCTCAGTTCCTCGATGCCATTGCTAACATGAGCTCTTTCGTCCAGAGCAAGTTCTTCCCGAGGAGCTTCCTTTTGATGACTCAACGTCAGAAAAACCACAAGTGTTTGTCGGTGTGTTGAAAGATTGGGCGATCTGTACAAAGTCGCTTTGACAGCTGAGAGATCTGGGAGATTGATTGACACTAGTCTTTCAACTTGGTCTAGGGAGACCCATGTCCCGTATTTTGTCTCATGATTATTGATAGGGTCGATTAGAACCTGAACATTGGAGAGCTCTTGAATCGGGCTCATGAGCGAAGGTAGTTGGTGTGGCTGGTCTAATATTCGATGAAGTGTTCTGGCCAAAGTACTTGCGACTCCCATGACCGAATCTCGAGAAGAGATGTTCGTAGCGCATTGGAGATAGATCGATACAACATCATCGGAGAGGTCGATATCCACTGTGACATCGTACTATATTTTGTTGAGCGAGGTGATCGATCCAGTGTTACAGGGTTTTCTCTTACATTCGAATGAATTTCCTGCAGTCTTGCACCAAGTGAAGAAGGATTGACAGTGACTTCTGCTTCGTCACGCGATAGGCATAGTAGGGTGTTGACATTAGTTGAAGAATCCTTGACTTGGTCGGCTTGAAGTGCCTGTGCTGCCTCTACAACAGAGTTCCCCTCGTGAATCGTTGTATGTGTTTTAGAAACATGGCTCTCCAACGCGTCTATGAAGTCAAAAGCAACATCGTCTTTCCCAGCAAAACACCGGAGCACAAGAGCCCATACAAGCTGAAAAAAGATTTCAGCAGGGATTTCGCCATTGTCGCAAAAGAGCTCGATATCAAGTCCAAGATCCAGCTGAATGGCCACGGAGTAGTAACTCGGCTCGATCTCGATGTTGCTATTGCTCTTCACAGATTGTGGGCGAACGTTGGGGAAATAGCATGAAGAGGCTTCCCCTATCGAGGTAGGAGTGGTAGACGGCATCGTATTCTGCCGTAATAATGGATACGTAGGGAGGGGGTTACAAAGTGCGTTGAGGAGCAATTATCATTGTATTTCTGGACTGCAAGTCTGACAGCTAAGAAGCGATTCCTAGAGATAGATCCTATGAACTGCAAGAAACGCCACGGCACCATCTGACATGGACGCCAGGGGCACGACAGGCCATTGCAGGCACGGCATCACTGCAGCTTCCAGAATGCTACGTACGAAGGGGCTACAGCGGAACGGCTAGTGCAGGTAGACAGCGGTACAGCGCGTGGGGACAGGGATTCAAGACGCGAAGGATAATCGGACTATGAAATACGATGATAGTGGAGAGAGACGGAACCGTGCCAAGCTGCCCAGGTGAGGTTCGCGCCAAGTCGACACACTGGTGTATCCTCAAGCAGCAGGTGCGAGACTCCGCGTGGCACTACATGCCGACGGACCCCATCGGCTGGACTAAAGCTTTTCCACGACGACGGCCACAGAAGAACCGCCCCCAGCACAAATCGCCGCGGCTCCAAGGATGCGTCTCTTATCCTGGCGTTTCTGTTCCTGATGCAGCACACCCAGCAATGTGGTCAGAATGCGTGATCCACTGTTTGCAAGCGCATGGCCCAATGCTACCGCTCCACCGTGCATGTTTACCTTGGAAGTATCAAGTCCGAGTAGCTTCAGATTGGCCAACGCGGCCACGGCGAATGCCTCGTTGATCTCAAATGCATCTATATTATCGATGCTGACCTTTGCTCGATCCAAAGCCTTCGGGAGCGCCAGTGCCGGTGCCTAGCAGGTGCAGGTTGCATCAGTATCTCACTTCCAGCTGCTTGGGCCCCCCGCATACTTACCGTGGTAAAACTCCCTGGATGTGTGTCGGCGTCAGCAAACCCAAGGAACTTGGCCAACGGTCGGACGCCCAAGGCCTGAAGCTTCGCCTCGGACATGAGAATGATGACCGACGCCCCATCTGCAAGTGCGGGTGAGTTTGCTGCTGTCACCGTGCCGCCCGAGGCTGGCGGAACAAAGATAGGTGGCAAGCTTCGCAGTTTTTCTTCGTCAAACTACCGTTCAGGGATGAGGTTAGCATATACTTGGCGCCAGACCAGGATGTTCTTGCGCCTTATTCGTACGAACCTTGACAAGGGATTCGTCTTCTCTCACCAACACCGGTTTTTGCCCAGGCGCTGCGACCTTAATGGGGATAATCTCTCCTCGGAACAAGCCCTCCTTTGTCGCCGCCAACGCTCTACGGTAGCTCTCGACAGCATAGTTGTCCTGCTCTTCTCGGCCGATACTGTGCGTCTTTGCACAGACTTCTGCCTTGCTGCCCATGTGCTCATTCCGGCCGTATGCATCAGTAAGACCGTCTGTGACGAGGCCATTAATGGTGCGCTTTCCATCAGAGTAATTGGGGCAGCCCGACATTGACTCAGTCCCGCCAGCGACGACGACCTCCGCATGACCCAGCTGAATGGTCTGTGCTGCTAACGTAATCGCCTTCATCGAAGAAGCACACACCTTGTTGATGGTTGTGCAAGCCTACGTGAGATCAGAATGTGTTCTCTTAGTTCGAAAGAGCTCCCAGACCGTTGTTACCGGCAGCCCGGCTCCCAGAGCGCATTGACGAGCCACGTTCTGCCCAAGTCTGGGGCATATCGTTAGCTAACCGAGAGCCTGCATCCAAGTTCAAGCAGGATTTACCCAGCAGACAAAACGTTCCCCATAAAAACTTCATCAACATCTTCAGCCTTTAGGCGAGGAACTCTAGCCAGAGCCGCTGACCCAACATTAGCTCATACTGTCTTTGCAAAAGAACTTTCAATTTTCTTGCCTTTGATTACATGTGAGCCTAGTTCCACAGCACTTAACGGTGAAAGAGAGCTAGGGTCCGGATGAGAAATTACGCCTTTTTTCCTTTCGCGCGAATACTAACTCACCCTCGGAAGGCACCAGTAGCAGTACGGACACTAGCGACGATGTAAACGGGTGGATTGACCGACATTTTCGAAAATCAAGACAACGACGAATGCTCCGTCGTCCATGAACTCTACACCTGAGCATTATGTAGTTGTCGCTTTCCTTTTTGGGGTAGGTGCATATGCACACCTTTACCAGGGTGCTGATCCCGCCCAGCACGCCGTTTCTAGCGACTTTCTTGGCATTTACCCAATCAATTCGCAATCTGATATGTTTGTGATGTATCGTACGAAACCGGGCGTGTAAGTAAGTATCACACGATGATATCTTATAGTGGTGCTTAGTACAGCGCTATCGATTCCTGGATACAAGGTTCTGACCCACTCAGCTCCAGTTCTAACAAGGCGCCAATACCCGTTATCTGCTTCTGAGCAACATCTGCCACGGTCGATGGATGGATCTCTTCTTTCGAGGCAGAATTTTTCAGCCTGGCCGGTATGAAACGGGTGACGTGCCTGGCCCCAGGTGTTTGGTAAACCACGTGTCAGTTGTTTTGCACTAATCAGTCATAGACCACATCAACTGAAGCGACTATGAACCCTCTTTGGTTTTTTCAATGTACATCCGGGCTCAATATCTGCTCAGAGCCAGAGGCTAGCTTTCAGCCAGCTGTCCGCAAGCATTATCTACCCTCTGACTACCCAAGGGTTCCCTACGAACCCGACTTTGCACTGGGACAAGCGTAGATACTAACTCTCTACGACTACGTAATAATCTGCCCATCATTCTCACTTCTGAACCAATTCTTACCGTCAGATCTTTTCACCCTCTCCTGTCCTGATAGTAACTTCTAGTAAAACTTTCTCAAGCTTTCTGTCTTACTATTTATGTGCCCACATTATTACCTACAGCGCCAATAATATACCTGAGAAAAAAAAATGCATATTCGATGCAAGAGACTCTTCAAAGAGCGACATGAGAACTGTCCTATTTATGTTTCTTTCCAGTCGCGGGCATCATTCAGCAAAGTAGGCTAGGACAAACAAGGAGCAAAAAGCCAAGCGAGACGCCGATGCAGGGTCCAAATATCCAAGCTCCGCTGTGGAATGCTTGTCTACCTGGTAAATAAGTACCAGATGGTTGAACACGAAGCGATCGATAAACAAGTATCGTCGCTTGAGACACCCATATGGTGATTTACGGTTCAGTGAGCGTCACTCTGAGATATGAGATACAATGACCTTGGCTCCGGACACAAGATGGTAGCATTTACGAGGATACCCAAGAGAATATCGGTTTTCCAAATCAGAGACTACATGCATTTTCTGTTGGATTTGTCACTATGTGAGGTTCGCCCATGAGTTAGTAGATTGAACAACCCCCAATCGGTGATAGCATGGACTGCAGGCGATCTCTGTAGTCTATCCTTACACGCTCTATGGGATTTGGTGTCACAATACCACCATCCTTCATCTTTCGATTCGAGTTCCGACTTCAAAACAATCAAGAATCTTTTGAAGGGTATCTGTGAATTTATCTTCTCCAGTAGAGTGCGTTCGCTTCCTGACCACAGCGGTAGCAAGGCTTGGTCACCCTCCAAGAGAAGTTGTTATCTCTAGCCTCTCCAGCAAAGATATATGCTAGTGTTCTACTATCGAAGTGACGCATTAGTGTTGGGGCTTTTAACGATCTTCGTCACGGAACAGATTGTCACTATGCTTAAGCTTCGAGGGACCTATACTACTCTACACGAATAATATTTTCTTAACTCTACACAGGAGACGAAATCTACCATGTGTCTCTGTTATTTTCAATAGAAAGCCTCGCAAGTATTGAACGAAGAAAGTCATCGGAGGTCGTAGCTAATCTGGTCTTCATGGGTAAACCAACCGACGTCATAATAACAAAGGTATGTAAAGCAGCCTTTTGGCTAATGATTTCCAATGTTTGCAGTATTATCACGGAAGATTAACCAGGAGGAAAATTTCATAACATAATGTTAAAGTAAATCTGACGATTTCCCAACAGAACGTGACCTGTCATTCCTCACAGACCTTTGTTCCGTCACTTGAAATACTGCCAGATAAACATACATGGAGTCTCCGAACATGCTATTCGCGGCCGCTTTGAACTCTGGTGAGACCTCTGACACAAGAGAGGCGGCTTAACTTGCGCTTTTGAGCGCCGCAAATCGAGCAGCTTCGCTCACTAAAATTATCCTTTCGTTGACCAAGACCGCTTTTATACATACTAGCTTGAACTTCCAAGCCAAAGTGAACTTTTCTACCCTCATAACAGATTTTTAGCCAGTAATAGCAATACGATGATGGAGATATAGGTTTACAGCTCCGGTTCCATTACCAGTGGTAACACCTGCAGTCCTCCTCATACAGTCATCGAGGAACTTTTGGTAATGTAGGCGTGGTGGTTATGTACTTGATACGGATTTTATCGATAGAAGGTAATAGCAGGCTAAGCACAATAGAGTCCACAGCGCAAGTGTGTAACGAATAAGACCAGAATGTCCTTGTACAAGACAACGACGATATACGACCATGCTAGATGGCTAAAGAAAAATGTGATCTTGCGATTTGGAGGGACTTCTGCTTGATTACGACTGAGCTTAACGTTTGTTTTTTCGCTCCTAAGAAACGACTGTAATAAGATGGAAAAGAACTTGAATATCCTCTACCACTCATGAAACCCTCCGGTAAACACCGCCAGTTTTCCACCATACTCCTTCTTGGAAGCCTTCGCCAAAACATCCATAATCCCATCGCAAGACTCCTGAACCGTGGTAGGTGCGTGATCGCCTATTCCTACAGCCTTTGCTGCCGCGTCGCCCAAATCCGTTGACACATGTCCAGGGTCGATAGAGAAGCAGTTGAGCCAGTTATTCTCGGCGTCTATGCGTCGGGTGTACCAGTTGAGCGCCGTTTTGGTAGGGGCGTAAGCAGCATTGGGTATGGGGAGATGGTTCCTAGACGATTCCTCAGCAAAGCATACACTGAGCAGAGCTACCAAGGCATGTAGAAAGATTGTTGAGGTTCGAAGCCTAGGTGAAGAATAAGAGAGACATACCCCAAAAGACCAGCCGAGGATCCCATAATCAGAAAGATAGGCTCTTGCGCAGACTTCTTTAATAGTTCTCGGGTAGCTTGGTATAGTGCTATAACACCATAAACATTTGGCTGCATGTGGGCCTTGATATCCTCTATCTTTACATCCGCAACGGTGGGATAAATGTATGCCACGCCCGCATTTGCAATCACAATGTCGAGATGCCCGATGGTATGTTTCTGCTGCAACTCCGTAATAGCATCATGTGCGTCCTTCTCGATGTTGGCGTCGATTTTCACAACGATAAGTTCGGTGTCCAGACCTGTAGGTAGATTGTGCAAGGCCTGGGCAGTTGGATGGTCTGGGTTACGCACAGCCGCAATGACAACATGCGACGGTTTCACCAGAAAGCGTTCTGTGAGGCCAAACCCGATGCCTCTATTAGAACCAGTGATCAGAACGGTTGTTTTGGGTTCCATAGGATAGAGATAATCCAGATGTGACAGTGACTCGGTTCTTGGAGTAAGAGAACTCCTTTCGTTGGCTTCTTTTCACACTGGAAATCGAGGTTTTGTACTGAGAGCCTTGATACTGTTGACAGTTGTCAAATCAGAACTGATCATACAAGCTTGATTATGACTGGTCAATTCTGTTCCCACTGACTCTTTCTGACACCTCGCTTACTAATTGTACATCCCGACAGTTTGGGTCGATCCGGGTTGGTTGGCTGTGATTTATGCAGTACTGATAGTGCAAGCTAATACTTTGCCTTATCAGATGAACTTTCTGATCTGGTCTGTCGCCGTGCCTTGATTCAAAAGTAGCATATGTAGGTAGAGTTACACTCCTACATAACTACGCTTACAGTGAAGGGGAATAGATGCGTTTTGGGTAACTCCACTGCTTAGAGGAGGATTCCCAACTTTGTTAAGTTTATATCGGAGTTTAACAGCGAGAAGAACAATATACTGATCTTTTTACCATATTTCATGAGCTTCAAGGGTGAAGTCTTGTCGCATTCCCTGCCCTATTTATTGCTTTTACTTTGGCTAGGTGAACCTGATATTGGGATAAACCATAAATCTCCAAATTGCGATAAAGAAGGTGATCTACAGAATAAATCTCGATGTCACTAGGACCGATGCTAACTTTATGCATCTGTGTTTTTGCATTTTACACAGATAGATTCGTGTAGTTAGTATACCATCTCTTTATTGCCTTATATACATACTTTGTGTTTAGATATATGACAACTTCATATGTCAAATTCTCAGAGTCTAGTGTTCTAGCAGTAAGATAAGTACCTGCAGCTAACTTATTCTCTGGTTTGACGTCCAGGTCATCTTACTTATATCGAATTGATACTTCGAATCTAATAATTTCAAGTTAGGAACGGCGATTAAACCAAAATAGAGACAATTCCACCGCCACCAGCTAGCATGAGATTGAGGAGGTATCTGTATTCAATGCCACACAGAGGCTCACTTGAGTCATCGTTTCTTAGTTCAATTAAAATAGCTAGCACATGAAAGCTTCATGCTTATAAATGGTGCTTCTTTACCTCTCTCTTCTTGCTTTTTGGCCGTATAAACCTAGAAAAGATAAAGCAAGGCGGATGATACCAAAGGACGACTGACTTTGTTAGACACTCCTGCCTTTGGATACACCCTTGATAAAGCTGTCCATGCGTTTCAAGGGCAGAGGAGATCTTCGCCGACTAGGATATTTATATCACTCTTGCCTTGAGCCGAACAAGGTTCACATGGATCTTGATCTATCCAACTCATTCCCTACGTTCTTGTGGGAAAAGTATCACATAGTTCTGGACTGGGCCCTGACTGGATTTCTTAACAGCACTTTTACAATAGCAGAACAACTCTTGAACATGAGCCTACGTCCATTGTAACGCTTGCTTACGGATTTCCTGATGGCACTAAGTACCCGCACAAATTTCAGGATTTTTTCTAAAATGGCAGAGTCGCCCCTGACCCAGTGCCTAATTCGCGTCTCAAAATTAACAGTCATCTGGATAGACTACACGAACCAGACGCAAAGCGTCCACAAAGCAGAATTTTCCTCTTACATGACATCTATCTTGTATATTTTGATGCCCATTCTTCTGAGATACTAGGCTCCGATTTGATTGGCCTTGATACTAAGTAATGGCAGACACTCAAAGTGGTATATGAAGTATTGGAAAGCAGACATGTCACCTTGAGAGAAAAGCAGCTTTCCTATCTTCCCGGAACCTGTTTTATCGTGGCTTATCCAAGAGAACGTGAAGTTTTGGTGATATCCTTAGTAGTGTCTTCATATCGCGAATTAGTATCATGATATAGTACTATATTAGTAACCTGAGTTCATGTAATGACATCACTATGCTGTTTTGATTAGGAGTAGCAAAGATGCTCCGTTAAGATACGTGACTGAAACTGATCGTGCAATACTGGCGCACCATGTTAGCTATCTCCTGAATATTCAGATATTCAGCATGTGCAGTCTACAGTCCCTCCTTTCTAGGATTTTAGCCCAGTCTAATGAGCCTCGAACTGAATTGTTGCTCTATTTGACCATGGAAATTAGAGATGACGATCGTGACCGCCAGTATTCTGTTTATGAACCTAGAACATGGGATAGACACAGGTGTAATAGTGTATGTACACTCGTCCCACAGCGCTTTACCATATGCCTAACGCAAATTCTGATGGTTGTTCTCAAGTTGAGATGGTGGGACCAACATACCTCTCAGCCTCTCATCAATTCTCTCCATCGCGCCTATGGTTTGTCTATTATTCGGTGCGCTCTTGTTGATGATTACGTTGCGTATTATTTGCCATTTGGCTGCCGTCGTCATGATCTGGGTCAGGTCCTTTATGACGGTAACAAAGCTACTACTGAGATGGTGGGCTGAGTTACTGTTGAGAGGTTGTCTGATGCTATCTGGGACTGCGACCCGACTTAAGCAGCTGTATAATGTACGGCGACTGATATTAATGGACGCACCATAAACCGTGCAGCCTTTCCTGGAATATCAGCATATCCTACTGCAACTTGAGCCGTTCATCTCAGGGTAGATAATGTTGTGTTGAATGGGAAGACCTATACAGAATTTTATGGAGCTGATACACCTTCTGGCGATGCTATAGAGGTTGATGGTGCAGGATCGATATTTGGTTTTATACGTTCTCCACTAGACCGATTGTCGATAATCTGTGAAGAACAATTTAGAACATGTGGGGCCTTTGACGGGTCTTACACGTCGTATTAAAGTTACCGTTCCCGTGGGAAGGATCTTAATTCTCGGCAATCTAGCCTTTATCAAATCCGAACCCGAAGATAGGCTCTGCAGGAAATAAGGTAATGGCCTCATGAAGAATTATAGCCTGGCTTGGCAAAGTCTACACTTCCCATACGCCAGGTGCTTGTTCCTGATGCTTTCGTGGTTCCAACGCCTATGCTACCGTTGAACGAGACAAGATACGTACTGGCAGCACTTACACATGCTTGTACCGGCACGTAATCTAGATACAAGAGCGGCTCGAGTCATTGATAGGAATAAGTGACAGTCAAAGGCCGTGCGTCCTTGGTTTCTTAATGAACGATGCCGCTGCGTTTGAAGCCCGCAGCAACACGCTTTGCGACTACCTCATTACTCCGGCAAGAGTAACTCCTCCAATAGATCCTGCATATACACCGTTGTAGCGTCGAAATCGTTTTTCTCTTATCAGACTTACGTGATTACAAACGTAGACACCATGCTCGTCGATGGAGACTACACTGTTGCTGCAGAAGAGTTGCCACATGAGCCAAAAATTTGCTTCACGTTCACAGGGTAGGACGCACGACAGCCCTAAGTAGGAAAGGACATACTCATGTATCCACTGACGCGCATGATACTTGAGAAGCTCGGCCAGATTCTTTCGGCGCAACTCAATCCTCCATTGTGGATGCTCGAACCCGAGTTCTGCCAGCCGCGTGAGACCCTAGTCTTTTTGTTGTTTTGACCAAGATAGGCCATTTACTATCACCATCGGCGAGGAATCGCAGTCGCAGTCACGATACATTCAAGGAATGAACGAATTCTCGGTTTATGTTCAAAGAATTGATCAATCTTGTAAAATTTAATTAGCAATTTCAACTCCAGTGTTCGAGTTCGATCTCACACTGTCCTCGCTTCGTACCAAAGAACTGGGTATGGAATTTACCACCTCATCCTATAGAAAGCGTTTACTAATTAGAGGAAAGGACGCTTCAAGCAAAATGTCCGTAGCACGTTCGGCGCACATACACACAAAAAGACCTTGTAATCCAATCACATTCCGCAATCCATATGCACCTCGCGCACTGTCTTCTCTGATTTCGGCATAGGTAATCCTCTTCCCCGACCAATCATCCTCGCATATTAATTTATGTTCTTCCACATAATCGGGAGCATGTTGCCGCAAAAGCTGCGACACTGATATGATTTTCAGGATATGAGACGGGTAGCTCGAGGTGAATATTCTAAAGGCAGGAATGGCCACATCCCTCATTGTTCCTGATGTAGCTGCTTATGTATGTCGAAATGTCCATCCCGATGTAGCTTAGGGTGGTGCCTCGGGGAAAGTGGGAAGTGGACTGAGGGATCGGCGGGGTATTGCGAGCCGAGCCTAACGGTGGATGAGGTTTTCCGGATTAAAGACTAAAAGTAGTATCGTATACAGCGACTCACGACTCAACAGGATTTAGCAATTGGTTAGTTTGTCCGCAACAATGAGTTGGAGTTATTTCCCAGGGTCCGTCCTAGATTTCGCTAAACGCTTTGCGGATAGGGGATCTCTGCAGGATTCAAGCCAGTCGAAACAAAACACGTTCCACTGGGCGAGCAGGAATAGGGCCGGTATCTTCACCAGGGACTGGCAGCGTGCTTCCAGCTTATGTGGCTAATTATCGGGCGACTGCCAGACACAAAGGGAAGAATAACTGCAAGACGACATAAAAATTACGAAAGCTTTGGCCAATCGACTCGCTGTGGAGCTTGACACCCGTCTTTCCCTTGCGGGGTCCCCGCGCGCTACCCGTGTATGCCTATGTAGCCGCGCCGAAGGAAAGCTCAAGACGTAGTCAGAGCGCTACCTCTAGCAAGCATCTTCTGGCACAAGTGGTATGGGAAGTGGATCCGGAAGACGCGGCTAGGAGCAGTCCAGCCCTTTTCTTCTCCTTAATTTGGCTGTCGCGCGGCAATGCTGCGGTTGCAGATCCGAACCCGCATACACCAGTAGACACTCTCCGATCTTACAAGAGGCTCAGAGAACCGGACTTTGGCCTCTATTCCACGCCTCGGACACACTTGCGTATAATTTTGATCGGCTCTTCGAGCCTTAGAAGGTAAATCAAATGGAGGAAAAACGCCCCGAAGTGGACGACGTCGTCCCGAAAGAATATGAACATTCAGATTCAGATACGCTCTCGATCAAAGATGCAGCCCGAGGCGACAACCTACCCGACAACTACTTCATGAGTTTTTCTTTCATTGGAACTTTGCTGGTACGTGTGAATAAGACCAGTTCTGTTCAATCGTTGACGATCAGTAGGGTCTTTGCTTAGGACAAATTGCCGCGTATATCTTTCTAATCCTTCCGACAAATGTTCTCTCCTTTATCAATGAGGTATTAGACCCTGACGATTACACTATTCCACTGCTAAAGCTGTGACAGGACATTGGTCCAAGTCCTAATCTGCCATGGATCAACATCGCTAGGACTCTCGTAGAAAGCACAATGTTTCTGGTGTCAGGACGCTTGAGCGATCTGTTCGGCCGCCGTTGGTTTTTCATTGGAGGCAATTGCATATGCTTGATCGGACTGATCGTCGGTTCCTGCGCACAGAATTTCAACACACTGATCGTCGCTTCTGCTATTTACGGCTTGGGCGAATGCATCCAGTTGAGCTTCGGTGTAGCCATTGGAGAGCTGGTGAAGAACAAGCACAGGCCTATGGTTGTACGTATATTCTAGAAGCCACACCTACAGTCCGCTTACTCGTTTAGATGTCATTCATATTCGCAACTTCAGCGCCGTTCGCCACGTTCGGGCCGCAGATAGCACGCGCCTTTGTGAAGAACCCGTCCCTAGGCTGGCGCTGGACGTACTACCTAAGTAGGTCATCCTGGATTGTAGCCAAATAAACACTAGCTAACAACGTCAGACATTATTGTCGTCGGTCTGGCGATTATTCTATTGTTCTTCTGTTACCACCCGCCAACGTTTGACCTGCTTCACGAGCACAAGTCGAAGAAACAGCAGATTAAAGAACTTGACTATACAGGCATGTTCCTGTGGACCGCTGGTTTGGTCCTATTTCTTATGGGCATTTCTTGGGTAAGGTGCTTACGAATCTTTTGGTGATTGAACCCGCTAATTCTCTCAGGGAGGAAATATATACCCATGGAAGAGCGCATCAGTCATTTGCGCGATCGTTATCGGGAGTGCTTGTCTCGTAGCTTTCGGACTTTGGGAGGTTTACGGAAAAGTCAAGTACCCTTTGATGCCCATGCATTTCTTCTTGAACCGGGGCTTCATTTCTCTTGTAGCATGCGCAACAGGTGAGGGTGATAACTCCATCTTATGGACTTTGTCTAATTGTACATCTAGTCGCATCGATGTTCTACTACTCCGCAGTCCTCCTTTGGCCACAGCAAGTTTCCGTCATGTATACCACCGACATTGATTATGCTGGTTGGCTTTCGGTAAGATATCAAGGACATTTTGGAGACTGCAGACGCTGACGAATTTCAAGTGCACTGTATCAGCAGCCACAGCGCTGGGCCAAGTCGCTGCTGGCGGACTGATCAAGGCTTTTGGAAACACACGATACTGGCTCATTATTTCCGCGTTTGGCATGGTTGCCTTCGTTTCCTCTTGCGCCTCCCTTACCCCAAGCACGAAGAGTATGGGCATTGCCTTCACGATCATGGGGCCTTTCTTCGTTGGTTTCATTGAATTGGCTGCTTTGGCTTTGGCTCCCCTCTTCTGCAAACCCGAAGAGATTGGTGTATCCTCGGGAATGCTAGCATCTATTCGTGCAGCTGGTAAGTGTAATCCAAAGCGACCACTGCGCATAGCTAATTTATTCAGGCGGTTCGATTGCTGTCGCTGTTTACTCTACCATCTTAACAAACAGGTTGGCAACAACTGTCCCAAGTATTGTCGGTGGTGCTGCGGTTGAAGCGGGCTTGCCTGTGTCAGATGTCCCAGGGGTGGCGGCCGCGGTCTTAGCAGGTACTGTAGCGAAAGCACCCGGCGTGACGCCTTCAATCCTTGGTGCCATTGCCCAAGCAATTCCCAGCGCATATAGCCAGGCATTCAAGACCGTCTACCTTGCTTCTCTAGGTTTTGGAGGTATTGCGATCATCGGTAGTCTTTTGACTGTGGATCCCGAAAAGCACTTGACCGATAAGGTGGAAAGGAGACTGCATGGCAAGGGGACCGGGAAATCTGGAAATGCCGTTGAGGAACTCGAAAGGGTGCCTGAGGCCTAAGGAGCACACAGGTCGAGACGGCGCCACTTTTGATCACAATACAATACGACTTTGTATCCTTTCTTTGAGTTCTACAGCTGTTTAGACTTAATAGAAGTTGCGAGTCCTTTTTTAGAACCATAAATTGACCACGTGCCAGTGTATAATCAACGAATGGGTTTGGTTGTGAGTGGGTCCGGCCGGGTATCGCTCGGCTACTCAGGATGTACGTCAACCCCACCAGGTATGCATACCCCGACGATCATTTGTCTTCGCCCACGTGTTCTCTCTGTTATTATCTCGCCCTGAAAGCAAGCCTGTGGAACACAATTCAACTACATTGTTGCACGGTGCTCATTGTTTAACAAATTAGACGATACTGAACATGCCTAATATTTTCGTCTTCGCTCATCTGCCATTCGCGAAAGAAGAATACCGAAAGACAGTATGTTTGTTGCGATAGAATCCACATCTAGCACTAAATCAATACAGGCTGAAGAAAAGCTAGCCAATATCAGCGAATATACCAAGCAGAACGAGCCAGATACCCTTCGATATTTCTTCAGTGTGCCCCGAGAAGAGTCCGATGTAAAATCCATCTATGTGATTGAGGAGTAAGCTTTCTAGATAACTCCCACCGTGTGGTCTGCGCTGAATTCGTGTAGGTACGCTTCTCGAACCGCTTTCGACGCGCACATGGCTACTGAGAATGTAAAGGACATCGTCGCATGGCTAACAGAAAATGCCCAACATCTCAAAGGTGAATCAACGGTGAACATGGCTGAAGTCAATACATCGTTTACGAGACCTAAACTCGCAAATACGAAAGATCTATGGATATGCTATGCCTCCATCAAGTATAAGGAGGGAAAGCGCGCAGTGGCTCTGGAGTCCTGGAAGCATGTTGCTTCAGAAACAGAGAAGAACGAGGCTGACACGTTGAGCTACTCGATTCTGAGAGACAGTGGGAACCCAGATATTGTTAGAACTGTGGAGGTTTACGCCAGCCAGGAGTATTTCAAAGGGGTACATGTTTCGAGTAAAGCGGTTCAAGAGAACATGAAGAGCTTTGGAGACGAGATCCGAGAGTCTGTCCAGCACGTCTTCCTGCAGTACCGAGGAGGATTTCTGGGCAGATAGAGTGTCTTTGAAAATTCAAATGTGCATTTAATGGTCCTATGGATAGAAGTTACAATCCTGTGATGTGGAACACCCAATGTGAAAAATGCGCGATATACTCAAACACCCACCCTCTCTGTGTACGACTGAAATCTGCTACAAGCGGCACCCAGTAGAACATAGCTATATTGGTAGAGAATTGTTCGTGGGCATAAGGCCAGGAACAGGTGGGGTGACTCGAACCTAATGAATCATTAGCTCGCCCTATTGTACATACCCCACATCTTGAAGCTGATTCACTAGCACACTTTGCCACGAGCCCATCTCCACGAGAATCCCAAAATCGCTGCCAAGAGCATCCTAGATTGCCTTGATTGGGTCGGTCTCGTGTTCTACATATGCAGGAAATTCAATACTCCCTGGGGTACCACGCAACAGGTTGCTCCTAAGTTCCCAATAGCATGGGTCATCCGCTGAGCGACAGCTTGCCAAGCGGCAATTAGTCGGATGACAGTGCATTGTTCTGGTACTGCTGTTCCGGGATGTGGAGGTGTACTGAACATGTCTCAATATTTAAACCACGTTGCGCAGGCTCCGAGGTCTTCCCTTGTGTCACTCTCTTACTTACACCCACAGATTGACGCTGAAACAACATTCCTCTGGTTAAGAAAATGTCCCCTCCTATTCAGAACGGTGTAGACGCAACAGTCTCAAATGACATATCAAATGCAACCAACGACTCCGAAAAGCGACCAATCTACATAGCCGGTTGCTCTGGAGGCGTCTACGACAGGAAACGTGCCATCCATGACATGGCCAAGGTAATTTCTTCACCTTGAATATAAACAACAAAGACTGACTACCACAGAACGAACCTCACGTAGATGTCATCACCGGAGACTGGATGTCCGAATGCAACATGACCCTCCGAGGCTCAGACAAGCGCGACAAGCTTGCAAAGAAGCAACTCTCCGCTGTTGGCGCTGCCTACGAACCCTACTTCCTTGAGGAGGTCGATCCCGCGATTCCTTGGCTGGCCAAGAATAAGACGAAGATTTGTGTGAATGCAGGTGCAAGCGATGTTGAGGGTCTAGCTAACGAGGTTAAGAAGCTTGTTGCTAAGCACGGTGTGGAATTGAAAGTAGCGTATGTGAATGGAGACGATTGCACTGATGCGGTGCTTGAGTTGTATCGGAGGGGCGAGAATTTTCCCAACCTACCTGCGGGGAAGAATATTCAAGATTGGCCCTTTGAACCGATTTGTGCACAGTGCTATCTTGGTGCTACAGGTATCGCTACGTGTTTTGCTGGTCAGTATCGAATTATGTAATTTCGAATACGTTATCTAATTCTGCCAAAGCGGGTGCGGACATTGTGGTTTGCGGTAGAGTTGCTGACGCTTCTCCCACCGTCGGTGCGGCAATGTGGTGGCATGGCTGGACTCGCGAGGACAACATCCAGGAGGTTGCTTCTGCTCTAATGGTTGGTCACGTTATTGAGTGCTCTACCTATGCGACCGGAGGTTATTACAGTGGGTTCAAGGATCTAGGCGTGAAGGACACCGATATGGGCTATCCCATTGCCACTATCGAGTCCAATGGTGAGGCAGTCTACACAATGGAAAAGGTAAGATATTCATCATCCCCATCGGCCATTCAGATTCGCAATTAATGGAAATACAGGACAAGCATGGCTTGATCAATGTTCAAACCATCGCAAGTCAGCTTCTTTATGAGATACAAGGGCCCTACTACTACAACTCGGATGTCACCGCACAGATTGAGAACGTCAAGCTTGAGCAGGTCGGCGAGAACGCTGTGCGAATGTCAGGCATCAAAGGCCTTCCTGCACCACCAACGACCAAAGTTGGTATCACAGCAAAAGGCGGCTATCAAGCAGAGTTCCACTTCTATCTCACCGGTCTAGATATTGAGGAAAAGGCGAAGATGATCGAGCGACAAACGCTCGCCGCAATGGGTGAATATGTGAAGGAATTTAGCTGTCTAAAGTTCCAAGTAGCAGGGTCCGTTCCTGAAGATCCTCAGTCACAGAATGAGGCTACAGTGGATATGCGGATATTTGCTCAGACCCAGAATGCAGATCTACTTTCTGCTGGTGCGATGGTCGACTCGGACCGTGGTTCGTTTGCTCGATTTTGCATCGAAAATTTGCTGCAGGGCTACCCCGGATCGACTATGGCTCCTGATATGCGAACGGCAATGGGTAAGCGATTCATTCTCACATAAGAATCATTCATCGACTGACATTGGATGGGTAGGTAGACCATTCTTCGAGTATTGGGTCAGTCTGATGCCGCAAGAGTACGTTAAGGAACAGGCTCATCTGCCCGATGGCACAATAGTCGACATCCCATCTCCTACAGTCACTCAGAAATACGAATTCAATCAACCGTCATACAACACGCGGGATCCGGTCGATCTTGGCTCTTTTGGGCCAACGACTCGCGCCCCTCTTGGCTATGTCGTCCTAGGGCGCTCCGGTGACAAGTCATCGAATGCGAATCTTGGCCTCTTCGTCCGCCACGAAGACGAGTACGAGTGGCTTCGCACACTTCTCAGCGTTGAGAAAATTCGAGATCTTCTTGGAAAGGATGACAAGGGAAGGAATATTGATCGCTTCGAATTGCCCAATATTTATGCGGTACATTTCTTGCTCCGAGATCATCTTGATCGTGGCTTCAACGCCACGAGCGGATTTGACAGTTTGGGAAAGAATCTGTGTGAGTATATACGGTGCAGATATGTGGATATTCCAAATAGGTTTTTGGAGCGCGGTCGCGTGTGAGCTGGTATAAGCATACGCAGATGGTTACCCAGGTAGTCCAGACAACATTCTAGACATCTGTATTCTGGTCTTGCTCACATTGATGTTTTAAGCACACGACTTCGAAGAAAAGGCACATGAACGAATATGTATGCTCTTGATGCTATGGTGTTTCCGTCCCAAATGTTCACTAAGTGCGCTAGCGGGGCCTTTAATCAACGCTAAGCGCAGGCACGTTCCTGGGGCTGGTCCGCGGAGCGGGGCCCGGAAGCCGTCTCCCCCAGCTTTCTCCACACCTTCGGTCGTTCTTCCATCTCGGACTCTCGTATCCAAGTACATCTCAAATCAAGCTAGGGGCTGCAGGCAACGGTAAACTGCATGGACGTAGCCATTGTTGGCGCAAGCATGGCTTCCACGTCGCCTTCGGACACAACTTCACCAGCGAGCACGTCGCGTGCAGCATTGGACCATGAGAATCTGGAAAAGAAGAGAGCAAGAGACCGGAAGAGCCAGAAGGCGATGCGCGAGCGAACAAGATGGAACATGCAATGTCTGACTCAGCAGGTGGAACAGCTGACGCAGGCACTTGAAACCGAGACACGACAGAAAAACGATCTGTATGAGAGATGGCTTGCGTTATCCGAAGAGAACGAACACTTGCGAGTGCAGAAGGCTGCCCTGCAGCTGCGTCTTCTTGGAGACGGCCAATCACCACCAGGAGCTTCGGGACTGCCCTCCATTGCACCTTACCAGGCTATTCCACTGAACACCAGCCCCACGACACTGTCTGATAGTATCCTGCAAGCTTTCATAGCGAGTAAGTGGGAGTCGTACACGTTTCAAACAGCAGGACGCATTGAGTCATATCCCGACACACCGGATCTATCTGCACTCTTTAACGCACATCCCAATCGGAACGTTGATGAAACGAGCTCGATCGTGGGTGATATCATTAGAAGCTACAAAGAGATAGACACACTACCAAAACAAGTCGCAGTGCACTATATCATGAGCACTCTTTTGAAATGGGAAATGCTAAGAACAAAGTCAAGCTATGAGGTCATGCCTGACTGGCTGCGTCCCGTTCCAATTCAGTTGGAGAAGCCACATCCAAGTTGGGTAGATCGAATACCATGGTGGGCAATAGTAACCAATATGACGTGCATCGTGCTAATTGGTTACCAGGCCAAAACTTCGAGCCTATCTCATTGACCATCCTGAGGTCAAATTCGATGATTTCGCAGCCGCTTACAGCACATCGTTCAACATCAAGTGGGATTATGACCCCAACCATGTCATCATAACCAGAACTGATGATGAGCGTGCCGAGATATCAATTAACCCAATATATGAAGAGCATTTGAGGCAGCTGAAGAACTGGACCGTAGAAGGCGTGTTCCGACGCAAGTTTGAAGAGATGACGGAGATTATCGATAGTTATGCCAATTATGAAAGGTAAGTGCAGCCGAGTATAGTTGCTTAGACGGTACGATTGATGAAACAAGTCCTAGAACAGGTTTCCCGGGACACATGCTCAATCCCGCGCCTCTGCCGCGCTACTCGATCTGAGTATGAATACAGTTGCGATTGCAGTCCACAGTCATTGCAATAGCTCGACTCAAGCACAATCTTGAAGTTGCAACTCAGTATCATATTTGCCATATAGTGTTCCTCATCTGCACAACACATTGCAGCTTGGCGAAGCGTTTGAACACTAAAATCTTGTGAGAAGACGGTGTGTAGTGCCTAGAATCGGCACCGTAAGGCCTTGATGGGACTTGACATTACAAACTGCTTGATTAGATGGTCAGTCGCCAGCGCGGACTCTAGACACCCAGTGTCTCCCTAGATCTTGTCAGAAAAGATCTTTGTCGGACGCGAGTGAGTGGCGAGGAGTAATTGTACAAGAGAGGCACACCATCCTGAATATGACTTTCAGCATGTATACTAGATGAGAGCGGCTATCTCCAGGATGGATTAGAATCATGTAATAATATAGCTCATAGCAACGTAACGGGTGGGTGCTGACGCCAGCCCCAACCTATAAACTATGCCAAAATTGCATCCACGGCAACATGAAAAGTAAGAAACCGGCCTTCGCTCATCGAGCTGTCCTAGAACGATAATTTCTCAACGTTTCTTGCGTCTGCTTGGTAACAAACCCACGAAAGTGCACACGGAACTACATCACGGGTAGGCCCAACGTAACCGGACAGACGTTCCCCTTATCAAAGCCTCCACTCCCAGCCCACCTACCTCTCTACCAACAATTCGCATACGTGAAATTCCATGACCACCCCAATACCTCCAACCCCTCCCATCCCTACCAAGTGCTCACCCCCAACGCATGACGCCCCAAACTCGCTTAGCGCATAAACACGGTACATGTAATCCCCGATCGACCCCAGCGTTTCAAGCACGCGCGGCCCAGCGCTTACCCACTGGCACGCAGCACACGCACGCGCATGAACGGCGTGCTAAACGCTAAACAGCGGCTTGGCCGGTGTCCGGTAAAACGAAACGCTGGCATGCGAGGTGAGTGGCTGGGGGTGTTTCGAGGCGAAGCGTTGGGGGTTGACATACGCGGCGAGGGATATATATATATATATGTAAGTGTATGTTTGGGCGTGGTGAAAAGTACCGCTGAGGGAAGTGGTTGAAACGACAAGTGAGCGTAGGCACGAAATCACGATTCAATCGCGTCGATTAGCAACTAGCCGCCCTTTCAATTAGAACTCATTTGTTCAACTAGTACACATCACAATGTACTTCCTCCCTCTCAGCCTCGCATTCTTCCTCTCCCTTTGCCTCGCAGCTCCCTGCCACAACCTCCCACAATCACAAGTCTCTCTCCGCCTCATTACATCCACTGCATACCGCAGCAGTGACACACAACACACGCTTCAAGACCCCAGCAAAATCGTACATCTCGCTGTCGGGCAAACTCTCTCGCTCGACCATGCCCCTCTGCGGGCACACAGTATTTCCATTGTTGCGATAACAGCGGGGCGGGATGTTTCGCCTAGACCAAGAGCAGTCGCGAAGGACGACTGGCGGGTTGTGTGTAAGGCGAAGATAGGGTATGGATCCGAGGGCGCGGTGTTTGGGATAGAAAATGGGGTGGTGAAGACTGACGGAAAAGGGAGGGCAGGAGAAGTTACGGGATTGGAGTGCTGGTTGGAAGGGGATGAGGGGTTGGTTGGTGGGTTTTAGGGGGCGGTGAAGAGCGTGAAGGGCGATGCATAGCCATGGCGTTTTTTTATCTTTTCATGGGATGGGAGGTTAGATACCATTATCATTTATCGGTGTTTGTGTTCGTTGAAATAGGGTCTGTTGTCTTTTCCTTCGCGGGGGGAGTGCTGGTGTTGAAGCCTCGCATGATCTTTTCCATCATGTCTATCCCGGCTTGTTCCTCTGCAGTGAGACCCTGCTCTTTTTTCTCTTCTTGGCCGAAGCCGCTGTTTTTCATGATAGACTCCATCATGCGAATGCCCTTCAGCTCTTGTAGCGGCGGAATCTCCTGCAACGCAGCAGGGTCAACGGCCTCGAAGTCGATACCAGAAGACGGCTTAACCGCCCCCTCGACCTCAAATACTTTCTGGGGGGTGACCATAAAATCACACTGCACCTCACCCTTCTTGCCTGGCCGGATTACTTCCACCCCGATCTCCCCCTCATCAACAACCTGGCAATCATGCGCAACACCCACAACCGGCACCTCCCCGCTCAAAACCTTCATATCCCTCAGAAGCGCCCACTGCACCTCGAACAACCCCTGCCCCTCCCAAACCACCACCCCCTTCATATTGAACGCCAACCCGCCCAAAACGCACATATCCACCCTCACCCCCTCGTCTCTCATCTCCGCCAGCGACACGTGTCTCCCCACACCCGCCCTCTCCATCCCATCCAGCCAGCTCGCCGTCCTTAAATCCGCCTCCCCTATCCGCAGCGGACTCAGCAGAACGAACCCCCTGCGCAGCCTATACGTCGCAACAAGCACCTTTTTCCCATCCTTCAGCGCGCGGTACCGCAGCTCTTCCAGGCTGTTGTCGGGCGTTGCGAGGATGATGCGGGCGGCTTTGTAGCAGGGAAGTTGGGTCAGGCGGTCGATGGCTAGAGGGGAGTCGCGGAAGTCGGGGGTGAAGGAGAGGAAATCGTGGTGGAAACGGGAGTCAGGCTTGGCGTGCTTGAGGAGAGAGCGGTAGACGTGCTGCCAGATGAGGCGTCTGGGGGAGGGCGGAGGGGAGGACGTCATCGGAGCGGGGGTAGGGAGCGAGGTGCGAGGTGCGAGGTTGTGAGGTGTGGTGCGGAGGGGGGGTGGGCTACGTGCGATGCGTGGGTGCGAGGGCGGAGTCGAGCGATCGAGGCATATTGGATGGGGCAGCGCTGGTGGGAGCGTCGCTGACTAAAGGCGATGGGGACGAGAATCGGCCATCTTGTCGCTTTTTTATTCCAGCGATAAGTCGCGCTTTTCGCAGTCGTTCATCGTGGAAGTGTCTGTCTGCTTGTGCACCAGTGTGAGTGAGTGCATATCCGGACGTTATATCCGGTGCTTATCCGAACGTGGACGGGAGCTACTTCTAGGTGCGGGTGCATCTTGCCGTCATCCAACCAGCGCGATGGGACATGGCGTCTTCCGTCTTATATATGGATCATGTTGCCAGGCTGGTATGCCATTTGAATTCATGGGTATAGTTTCACACCTAGGTGTTGTATCTTCTTCCCCCAATGCCTGCCTCCCTTGAGCTCGAGATGAGTGGTGGAACACCCAACCCAGACAACGACATCCACAAAGACCTTGCCGTCCCAGGAAAAGATGGACCCAAAACTCAAGACACCAAAGAACCCAAAATGAAAAATCCCGACCAAACAATATCCCAAACCCTCCTCCAAAACCTCAAATGGCTCATCAAAGACCAATGGTTCCTCCTCGCCATGAGCCTAATCATCCTCATATCCTCCCAAGTGCAAGTCCCCTCCCCCCAGCAACGCATCAAACGCACAATCGTCACCTACCTCTCCGTCAGCATCATCTTCTTCATAAACGGCTGCACCATCTCCCCCCTCGTCCTCCTCGCCAACTACAAAAAATGGAAAATCCACGCCTTCGTCCAACTCCAATGCTACCTCGTCGCCTCCGCCGCTACCTTCGCCATCGTCAGCCTATGCGCAACGAACAGGTCGTTCATGGACCCTTGGCTACTGATAGGATTCTTGTTCCTGGGTAGCGCGCCGACGACCATGTCCTCGAATGTGGTGATGACGAGGCAGGCGAAGGGGAATACGGCGCTGACTGTTGTGCAGAGTGTGATTGGGAATTTTCTATGTCCGTTTTTGACGCCGGTGTTGTTGCAGATGTATCTTTCGAGTGGGGCGTGGTATACGAGGGTGATTGTTGGGGGGGATAACTACCAGGAGATTTATCGGAGGGTGTTTATGCAGTTAGGGTTGTCCCTGTTTGTGCCGATGGCATGTGGGCAGGTGGTGCAGTATTTGTTTCCGAGGGCCACGAAAAAGGTGTTTGTTGAGTGGAAGATGATGAAGTTGTCATCTGTGGCGCTGCTGTCCCTTGTGTGGCAGACATTTGACCAGGCGTTTTGCTCTGGGGCTTTCAACTCGGTAAGACCGTCGAATATTGTTTTCATTGTGTTCATCGACATTGCGTTGTACTTTTTGTGGCTTGGGATATGCTTTGCTGCAAGTACAATCTGGTTGAATAAGCAGGATGTGATCGCTTGCTGTTATTGCTGTCCTAGTAAGGCGCTGAGTATGGTGGTGCCGCTGAGCTCGGTCATGTACATCAATGTCAGTCCGATTGATCAGTCAAAGTTGCAGATTCCGGCGATAATCTTTCAGGCGCTGCAGGTAGCGATTGGGGGAATATTGACGGTGGCGTTTAGGAGGTGGATTAGGTCTTTGGAGGGGAGTGGGGAGGATGCAGGAAGAATGGAGGAAGCAGATCATAAGCAGGTGGTTTCTCCAGGAGTGGGAAGCGTTTGAGTTGGTGTTGAGTGGTTGATGGATTTGGTAAAGAGCATGACTGAGGGGGACGATGCAACAGCTTCCTGGGAAGTAGTGAAGACACAGAGAGTTTCCAAGAACCTTCAGGACAGTCTAATGCAAGACACAACATTACTTCTTTATGAAGTTGTATACCAGAGGGGAAATCTAGCGTACTGCTGGATGAACTGAGAAATTGGCACAAAGATTAAGTTTCAAGATGGGCGATGAGCGGTGAGGAGGCCACAAAATTTAAGTAGGCGTAACATACAAATATCATTACGGGTTAAAAGAGCCTCGCAAACATCGTTGCACACAATACTTGGGAATAAGTATAAACGAATCATTAACGTAGTCCGCGCAACGTTTTATAGATTAAAGGGTATCTTAAGCCAACAATGGCACCATGCAAAATATATACAACACGAGTTCAAACCCGCTGAAACGCGACAATTAGCCCAATGCCCCTATTAACTGTTCCCTGACCTTCCTCCACCTCGTCTCTTTCTCATCTTCCGGCATACCCCTCACGCTTTCTATACCCCGCTGGCTCTTGATCTGATCCTCGCTAAACCAATTCCCATGCAAACCGTATGGAACCCTGCTTGGGAGGTGGATCTTACACACCACAGACCTCATGTCGCGGGCATCCAGAACCCACAAGTCACTCGTCGCATCCGGCTTGCATTCACCAAACTCATCAAGCTGCGACTCGTCAAACACATAGAACAGTAGAAAGCCATCGTCCTCGCTAGATGCAGCGTGTCGGGGTACGAACCGCGCTTCTTGCGCAAAGTGGCGGGGTGGGAGTTGGAAAGCCTGAATAGCGTCTTCGGGGTTGTTCGCGGAGACTATCTCTTGTACGGAGCGGGTGTCCAGACATCCAGTCACGCTTTCGGGGCGATTGATCTTTGCGCGTTCGAGTAGTGCGTGGACGTCCATCTTAACGATGATGTCAATCTTTGTTGCTTTTCCTAGTGCGGCACCAAAGGAAGCGTTGGAAGTGCTGCATCCGTAGATATAGTGAGCGAAAGACATCTCCACGTTAGGGGCAACAGTGGGGAATTCGAAGGGGATGCTCGATAGTGCATATTGTTCGGTAATGTCGTTCGAAGCTGTGTTTGTCAAATCAAAGCGATAAAAGTACAAGCGGCATTGCTCTTCGTCAAGGTCGCCTTCAATGAGTGGTGGTGTAGGTGGTTCAAATCTTGCAAGATGGTCTTCCGACAAGAGGGCAGTGCGTTCATTACTTGTTTCCTTCTCTAGATCCTTGACATTTTCGTCATCGTCGTACTTTGCAAAAAAAGACATGCGCTTTCGGTCTTTCGTCTGAGTGTGATTAGGATGCGGTGGCGGGGTAAGGTTGCCAGCGCTGAATACCAATGAAGCGGAGGTCAAGCGACACGCTAGCATGTTGACGGCTATGGTGTTTCCTTCGGAGTCAAATTCGTCCCAGGTGTTTGCAGTATGGAAAATACAGCATCCCTTAGTTTCAAACCAGCGTACTGCTTCAGGTCTCTGGCGGGGAAATACCCCGAAGCGTGCTAATTTCTTGGGTTCGTATGCCACCACTGGTTTGTTTTTCATCATGTTGAACGGAGACAGGCTAAGAGGTAGGTCCAGAATAACAGTGTGGTGTTTGGAAACGCCGAAGTCGTGCATCATTTTGCCACCCGAACATCCTGGAACCGGAGCATTCAATAATTTCGGAATCTGTTCTTTTGAGTTGGAAGAAGAAGCTGCTTTCGGAACCAGAGAATAGTGAACGAAGGGTGGCAGAAAATTGCAATGAAAAAGCATCATCTCGCCGGTCGTGGGGTCGACCTTCGGATGTCCAGTGGTCCACTCGCGCATCCAGCTATTGATTCCCGTGTCACCAAACCCAGGCTCATCGTCAACGTATTCTTTTCTAGGCTCGCCTTCAGCTTTGTTTCCGTCGAACCAGCCGACAGTCTCTAGTCCTGGAAGTAGAACTCGTATAGGAGGCCCGCTCTCACAGGTCGCCAATGCCCGCCCATCATGGTACAGGATTGACGTATTTGCGACACTGATCCTCTTGATGGCTTGGGCAGAGCCAGGTAGATGCGATAAAAGGACGAGTATGGCGCTCCGGAATATACTCCATACGATCACGAACATCCTCGCGACCGGGTTCACCAAGGTTGCTATGCTTGGCATGATCGGCGTACGAAGCCTCTTACTCTCGAATGTTGACAAGCAAAGGTCAGTCAACACGAACTGATTGACGAAACGTGGCGTGGCCTTCTTGGTGCCAGCTGCAGCGCGATCGAACCACACTCCTGTGAGCATGCCGTCTCCATCAAACCAATGAGCATCCCGTCCGAGGTCGGAGTTTGAAATGGGGTTGCCTCCATTTCGCACGTACATGCCACCCTGGAGTTCGGCTGGAACATTGCCAGACCATTCAACTGGCTGTGGTGCTGAGGTCGAAGTTACCGGAGCAAAGTTGCCCGCAAGGTATCTACAGTGATTGTTGGTGGTTGAACAGAACACTGGGGTTGGATGACATGGACTTACGGATGACAAGGGCGTTGCTTTTTCTCATATCCATTTTGGGACATGATGAGGCTCCGCAGCCTTGCTGCATTTGGTGGCAGCAAAGACTGACGACTCTTCAGGTGTAGTTTTCGGGACCCGACGAGGAGAAGTAACTTGTAGTCAGATTTCATGGTTCAGGCTTCACCCGAACCGTAGCATCGGCAAACACGTGAAAGCCTTTGAGTGGAGATGGCCCCCCGCGTCATTCAATCGTTGCTGTCACGGGGAAACGGACCAGCGTCGCATCAGGAACCGGCAACATCGGAAGTTGGCATGAGAATGACAACAACATGGCATGACGATGGTGCCTGGACCTCGCTTCAGCGCAATAATCCTGGCTTTTGGTGATGATCGGAGATATTTTGCCATGACGACACGAGTGAGCTTAAATGGCCGCACTAGGCCCAAAAGGAACGTGACCCGTCCGCTACTCGGGCGCCATGTTCCGCCTCGTCCACGTCCACTCAACACCCCGAGATGGCGGCTTTTCCACCTTCTGCCGCCTGTACGCTGTGCTCTAGAACCGTTCCCTGCGTCTGGGACCCTTCAATTGACAAGACTGACGTACATAATCCATTTGAAAAGCGGACACATGTGAAAGGGCAACTCCACGGTCCATCATGGGTTACGAATACGCATTCGTGTAAGTGTCTACCTTCTCCGGAGAATACACTGTCACTGACAAGCATTGTGTAGGCACATCAAGTTCACTATCCCTCCGGCAATCCTTCTTACATTGTTGTACAGACCTTTGTTCACGAGGTTGGATGTATACAAAGTCGCATTTTTAGTATCTGTACGTATGCAGGCGCACAAGTGCCCGCCTCTTCTTACGGCAGTAGATCGCAGTTGTCTCCACTATACCCTGGGATTCCTACCTTATCAGGACAGGCATCTGGAGTTACCCTAGCCATGTAATCATTGGACCAAAATTGTTTGCAATTCCCGCCGAGGAAGTATTCTTCTTCGTGATACAGACATACAACACATCATTGCTATATCTTATCCTGAGCAAACCCACCTTTCAGCCTTTGTATCTCCGTGTAGAGCGGTCAAGCTCGGATCCACGCAAGCCATGTAATCAACAATGGCCTTGGTACAAGCGTACTGGCCAGCTATTCTTGACTGCGTTGATTGGCTGGGGGTGGTATCGCGTCTTAGAAAATTCCACAGGAACCTATACCGGGCTGATCCTCATCTGGGCAGTACCATTTCTATTGCTCCTATGGTATGCACCTAATATCCCTTGAATCGTCTATCGGCTTACAGTAGCGTAGGAGTCTTGCATACCAATTCATATTGGGCCTACCTTTGTCCAACACCTTCTTTCCCATCATGATGCCTACTTTGTACCTTTGGGTCGTTGACACCTTGGCTCTTAAACGTGGTACCTGGGTGATAAGCAATGGTACGAAATTCGGCGTTCATCTATGGGACGGGTTGGAAATTGAGGAGGCACTATTCTTCTTGCTCACGAACACCCTCATTGTCTTTGGACAGCTCGCTTTTGACAATGCCTTGTCCATCCTTTACACTTTTCCCAAGCTCTTTCCGGATCCGGCAGTACTCCCATCTCCCATCACTCTGGTTGAGGCTTTGTTAACGCCAACATTAAAATACGACGAAGCACGCCTTGTTGGCTTGCAAGAGGCGGTCATTCGTCTCAAGAGGAAAAGTCGGAGTTTTTATCTCGCCTCTTCAACATTCCAGGGGCAACTTCGTTCGGACCTCATGTTGCTATACTCATTTTGTCGTGTCGCCGACGATCTTGTGGACAATGCCACCTCGGCAGAAGATGCGCAGATGTGGATTGTCAGGCTACAGAAGTTCCTAGAGCTTACATATGGCGACAAGGAAAAATCTGGGAAACTAATGGAGCAGTATGTCCTGGACAATTTCCCATTGGAGACACGATCTGCCTTACTCCAGCTGCCTTGCAAAAGATTATCACGTGAACCGCTCCAAGATCTTTTGCGTGGGTTTGACATGGACTTGGCTTTCAACACAGCTCCTCCGATTCAGACGGAAGCCGACCTTGAGTTGTATGCTGAAAGGGTTGCCGGCACAGTTGCACAGATGTGCAATGAGCTTATCTTTCATATCTATAGATCGTCCCAATCGGTAGAGGAGCAGGATCGTATCATTCAAGCTGGCAACCGCATGGGAGTGGCTCTCCAGTATGTCAACATTGCTCGCGATATTGCCGTAGATGCGAAAATTGGGCGTGTATACCTGCCTAAAGCCTGGTTGAAAGAGGTTGGAATATCCTATGATTCTGTGCTTGAGACACCAAACGGGCCCGCGATCGAGGATCTCCGCTCAAAGTTACTAGGGAAAGCTTTTGAATTGTACAAGGAAGCACGTGGAGCCATAGAAGAACTACCGGTAGAAGCTCGTGGGCCAATCAGGGTAGCAGTGGAAAGCTACATGGAGATTGGTAGGGTTTTGCGGCAGAAGGGGTATTTAGTGAAGGCGGGCAGAGCTACAGTGCCAAAGTGGAGACGTCTTCGAGTAGCTTGGAAGACCCTCAACCAATGATTTTCGAGCCGAGCGGTTGTACCCGAGGAGACGGTCGAATGTAAATTCACGCAGCTTATGCACGTTGCTGAATCAGTGCCCATGTGGCGAGAACCATGTAAATAATGAATGGAACATGCACCCTCTCACATGCGCATGTTGGACGTTTGCATTACTCTATAGCTAGTGCTGTCCAATTCCGCGGAACATCACATCTTAGACCAATGAACGTACGATTCATAACCGACTAAAGCCAGCAGAGAAGCCCATTCACTACATGAGAATTTCACGACCAATATGATGCTAGTTCTCTTTGTCTAGCGTTAGTGATGTAAAAGCAAGCTCACAGAGATCAACATCAGACGCAACCAAGCTTTTGAAGGAACGGCCGCTAAACTGCATTCTGTTAGTGAATGAATTGACTCAGGCGTAAATGTAGACATCATCGAAGATTAAGGTGTGGTGGCTGCTCTTGCGTCTCTTGGAAGTTCAGGGTTATCCAAACCCTTGAGCTACCACCCTTGCAGCATCAAAATATTGGCTTCGACCTCCATGCGGAAGACTGCGGGAATTTCTATCGAGTCAGTCGAATGAGCGTCATTGTGCTTTTGGGATTTGTCAAGGTATGGTACAGGTGTGAGATGAGCGCATGATCACAGTAGGCGGGTCTAGCATCTACAAAGAATGGCGGAGATCGGCAGATTTCTTCAGATCTACAGAATGTTTGCTGATAATGATGCTATCGGAAAATTCTGGCCTGGAACTGACCGGAACCTCTTTCGTCATACTCTCCTCCAAGATTTCCCTTGAAGATATATGTTATCATAACCTCCATCTTTTCCTGCATTACGGACTCACCTCAAATTATCGTGACTTCTAATATATCCCAAGTGATCCAGACGTCGGCCCGTCACAATGGATGCTCTCAACTCCAGACTAGTCGAACTTGAACGCCGTAACAATGCGCTGTTACTCAACAACCCTGGCAATCGCGTCAATGGAGCGACTGCCCAGATTGCAATCACCACACATGGCTCAGACTGGTACTTTGCCGTCTGCGCTGTGATGACAGTAGCTGGCTTCGCGTTCATGGGCCTCGCGATGCGCAAACCGCGTCACCACCGCATCTTCCACTACCTCACTTCGGCGGTCGTCTTCACTGCAGCTATTGCTTACTTTACGATGGGTTCGAACCTTGGATTTACGCCTATCCAAGTGGAATTCCCTCGCAGCAATCCAAAAGTCGCTGGACAGGTACGTCGTGCGAGTTCGCCTGAGCATGTCCCAGGATCAATATCATCATTCACTACTACGCCCCTTGCAATTGCACCCCCCATCCAACACAAACTCGATTCTTCTTGAAAATTTCTACACCCCACTGACTCCATATGCAGTTCCGCGAAATCTTCTATGTCCGCTACATCGACTGGTTCATCACGACGCCCCTACTCCTTCTTGACCTCCTCCTCACAGCTGGCATGCCATGGCCCACCATCTTCTTCGTCATCTTCGCCGACTGGATCATGATCATCACTGGCCTCGTCGGCGCCCTCGTCCAGTCCCGCTACAAGTGGGGCTACTTTGCTTTCGGCAACGCAGCCCTTTTCTACATCTTGTACCACCTCGGCTGGGAGTCGCGTCGCAACGCGAACCGCTACGGTGCCGACGTTGGCAAAGCTTTCCTTTTCTGTGGCTCGCTGACGAGTGTGCTTTGGGTGCTGTATCCCATTGCTTGGGGCGTGTGTGAGGGTGGGAATGTTATCAGTCCCGATAGTGAGGCGGTGTTCTACGGGATCCTGGATCTATTCGCCAAGCCGGTGTTCGGAGCGCTGCTTATTTGGGGGCATAGGAATATCGAGCCGTCGAGGTTGGGCTTGAGAATTCATGATTATGATGATGTGGCTACTGACGATGCGGTTCATGAGAAGAGGCCGGCGAATGATTATGGGACTCCGGTTGGAGCGGGGGCGAATGCTGGGGCTCCTGCGACTGCTACGGCACCGGCTGATGGCTTTGGTGGTAACACACCGGCAGCGGCACACCCGACCCATGTCGTCTAATACAGAGCTCAGGCATAGTTGAGGCTGTTGAGGGTGATTCCCCATTGAGGTGGTAATGAAGGAAGAGAATAATAACTGTCGGGCTTGATGTTCGAAATAACCTATATAGTCGATTCGTGGAGATTGGTATTGAAGATACTAGTTGGATGATATCTTGTATTTAGCTTCTTATTTCTTTTTACGAATTAATGAGTAATTATTGCTATATGGACATCTTCATGCAAATGTTACGCAGGCTTGTGACCCTTCCATCTCCTCTCCAATGTGCCGTCAAGGTCGTAATTGACTAGATCGGATCATAGCCTCGGATGGGGCCAACCCTCAAGAACGTAGCTGTTGACCTGTGGAATAATTCTGCATACCCGCATAATTTGGGATAAACAACAGAGTCATGCTAGGGAGATAAACGGGCAGGCAAGTCCTGTTGTATGATTGGACGAACGGGTATATGAGTGGGGAATATTGAGGCGCAATCGTGCGAACGAGTGGGCGCAGGCTAGCGGCTCGTGTTCGGCCCACTTAAATACTAACTCAACCAATGAACTAACGAGACCAAGTTGCCTTTTGAAACCTAGCATAAACTCCTTTCTTCACTATCGTGCGGCACTGTTGAGATCGTACGGTTTCTTGTCGTGGTAGTTCGACAGTACCCGTATGACGAAATTGGAACGACGCAGGTAGTGACATGGAATGTGACTGATCATGGTTCAGACTGTTGAAAGCAGACCTTCTTTGTATCTGGTATGTCAGGGACGTCTTTTTAAGTTTTTGAACGGCTGTGGTTTTCACAATATTTGTGATTTAGAAGTGCTGCAAATGTCACAACTGTAAACGTTCGCTCCTTCGGAAATTTCCCGATGAGGAACATCCGTCTACAAGCCACGTTGCGACGTAATCACAGTCGTAAGCACCGTGTAGATATAAACATCCCAGATCCTCATAAGTAGATGTACACAAGCGCTTGCTCCTTATATCACTGTACTATTGTGTCTCTTCGATATTACAATTACCTACGGTTCCAACCCATTGCCAGTTTCCCAATTGCACATTCTGTGGCAAGATGCCTGTCCCCAAGAATGTCGGCATCAAAGCCATTGAATTGTACATCCCAGGTCAGGTACGCATATGCACTACACTCCAAATTCAATAGAAGCATGATACTGATATAAGCACATTTAGACGCTGGATCAGGCCCAATTTGAGACCCATCAGGGCGTTTCGGCAGGAAAATACACCATTGGCCTTGGGCTTCGTTCGATGAATTATTGCACGGATCGAGAAGGTCACATCGTCCTTTGGGTGCATCCTTACCGCTAGCTGACTCTCATACCAGACGTGTGCTCCCTGGCATTAACAGCTGTTTCATCGCTTCTCGCCAAGTACTCTATCGATCCGCAGTCCATAGGTAGACTGGAAGTTGGTACCGAGTCTCCCTTTGACAAGGCCAAGTCAGTCAAGAGCGTACTGACGCAATTGTTTGGCGATAACCACAGTCTGGAAGGAGCCGATACTGTGAACGCTTGCTATGGTGGTACAAACGCCCTGTTCAACGCCATCAATTGGGTTGAATCTCGCTCCTGGGATGGCCGAGATGCCATTGTTGTGGCGTCGGACATTGCTCTGTACAAACAATCTCCCGCCAGACCCACCGGAGGCGCTGGGTGCGTGGCTATTCTAATTGGCCCGAATGCTCCTATTGTATCGCTTCCTGGCTTACGTGGTACCTACATGACACATGCCTACGATTTTTACAAGCCCGAGATGCACTCCGAGTATCCGTTTGTGGATGGTCATCTGTCCATATCGTGCTATTTGTCAGCACTCGACGGATGCTACGCTGATTTACGCCGCAATGCTGAGCGGGTAGCGAAAGACGTTGAGCGATACCCAGAAGACAACGTTATTCTCGGTCGGGAGAAACAGACATTCGTCGATATATTCGATTACATGGCCTTCCATACACCCAACTGCAAGCTCGTCTCCAAATCGTACGGTCGCCTGCTGTACAATGATTTCCTGCAGGACAAAACTCACCAAGCCTTTGAAAGCGTGCCAAAAGACCTCCACAATTTGAGTTACGACGAATCTCTTGCTTCGAAGGAATTGGAACGTTCTTTCGTTCAGCTCAGCAAGCCTCAGTTCAAATCCCGTATTGAGGCCTGCATACAAGCACCAAGCCAATGTGGAAATATGTACACGGCCAGTCTTTATTGCTCGCTTCTCAGCCTGATCACGGCAGTTGGGTCCGACTCAATCCAAAACAAGTCCATTGGCCTGTTCAGCTATGGTAGCGGCATTGCCAGCACTTTGTACACGATGCAAGTGGTCGGAGACATTAGTCACATCATAGAGAAGGTGGACCTCACTGCTCGTCTAAAGCAGCGTCATGTAGCTACACCCGCCGAATACGAAGCGGTAAGACCTTCTATGTATCTCTTTGCGGGTTTCACAAACTGACATTTACAACAGGCCTGCAAATTGCGAGAGGCTGCTTACGGAAAGAACAACTACACACCACAGGGATCTTTGGAGAACATTGGAGAGGGAGTGTATTATCTGGAACACGTGGATGATCAATATCGTCGTACGTACAGCGTTAAAGGTCCTTCCACTAACGGAGTCCATTCGTGATATGTGGTCTCAGGAACTTCGGCGATGTTTCAAGACAGAACGATGAGTGGGTAATGGTATTAATGAAGAGGTCGCTTTCGAAGAGGTCATACTCTAGAAGCTGTAATCTACTGCCTGTAGAAAACAATATAGTAATGTATCTTTCTTATTATCTTGTATAAACAGCGTGAGAAATTCTTTTCCTGCATGACGTGATAGATACCTAGTCGCTTGAGATACTCCTTCGAAAGTCACTTATCATCTGGAACTTGGTAATCGAATGACGAGGGACTCGTTGAGCTTGCTTCAGCGGTGTTCGGTGTGCTCCAAGGATATGTAGATGCTGTATCTGACGACGGACAGGATATCTGATCGCTTCGCGGGATCTGAGAACGGCTATTAAAAACTTCTTCCTGTATTGATTCACCTGCTTCGCCATCAGTAAGAACGGTATCAAATTCTGAAATTTGAGAATTGTAGTTTGACTTATAGATACTACTACTGGCACGATCAGTTTGCAAATCCGGAATTCCCGAGAATGGACCATCTATTAAAGCCATGTACCCAGACTGAGATCATTTCAGTGATGCCATAGAACTTAGGATAAGCATACGTACAATGCATAGCGCTCGAGCCAAATATATCACCCCCTGAATACGGCATTTGAGGAGTTTTTCTCGTATATGGTCCTCGATTTCAATATCTCTGGTGTCATCAAACCAGGTAGATGGGAAATGGTCGGCTGTACAAATCAAGCCACGAATACCCCAGTCTTCGGGAAGAGGCTGCTCTCCAGATTGATAAACGCCAGGAAAACCTAGTCCCTGATCGTGACGGAACTCTTCAAATGCTTCCTTTTTCAAGAAGAGAGATAATGATTGCGATTGGCACTTGGTCTAGTATCCGTCGAACCATGTACAGGGAAGATTGCAATAGTACAGAAGTGAACTTTGACGCCTTCTCAAGCGAACATAAGAAGGTCAGTGAAGCTAGTATATGCCCTACAGCATTTGAATAGTCATATCGCTGCAAAAAAATTCTCAAGGTATCGAATATGACCTTGCAGCAGATAGCCTGGTTGCTTGAATCCGAGATTCCCGCGAGTAGGGGCTCTTTCAAGTGTGGCGGGATCCTCATTTCCTCGTCTATCATCAGATCTGTTATACTGGAAAGTTGGTTGGCAAGTTCAAAAATGTAGCGTAACGGGCTTCTATTTCCATAGTTGAAAAGTGAAGCAATTTTGATCATAGCAAATTCAAATCTTTGTTTATACGATAAGTAATCTTACTGTGCAAGGATTGCTCGAAAACAGAGGCCTGATGTCAAGAAGCGTGCTCTCGAAACGTGTTCAGTGTACAGAGCTAGATGCACGTTTGGAAATCTCAACTGCAGGACTTTGGTGTGGCCCGGAAAATTTGTCGGTGTCAATTTCAGCGTATCAAACATTCCATCCCTGCCTGTAGAATAGCTCTCCTCGATACCAGGACCTCGATGTCTCCGACCAGACTTCGCGGAATCTTAAGTCACACTGTTCAATTGCCATTCGATACCTTGCGAGATCCCCAAGTACCTCGGCCCAGACTTCCAGAAAACCTGGAATTGTCTCAAACAACTATGCGTATATTGGATAGGCGATTCCTTCGATAAATTTTATCATATAACCGAGGGTGTGTGGTAGATTCTTGCGCATGAGCCCCAGGAGGCCTTGACATCAATGTTTGAACATACGAGATATTCATGCTGTATTTATTCGCAAGCCGTCTTCATTCTGGAGAAGCATTTGGATGTTGAGAAGTAAGAAACAAGTCGTGATGCTCATGGAGGAGTGTTCGATGTAAAGCGATCAAAGCAATCCACATATGAAGGAGAAATAGATAAGTTTTCTTGTGATTGGGATAGAAATATGGTTCTGACGTGAATACGATTTGATTCTATCATGGTAAGACCGGCATATATTGTCTTTGCCCGTGTAGCTAGTTGTATAGGTGTGATTTTCGACCTTTCGGGCTCTGAAGGCAATTCGTATCCATTTCGCCAGTGGGATGTTGAGCAGCTGGTGAACTTTTATGTTTTGTGTGGTTTGTCTTTGGCGCGTTTGTCTGCTCACGTACGGTATGTCGTTGGTCATTTTCATTGAACTTCTGGGAGCATTTGTTCCTGTGGGTCTGCACTGAATTCGGCTTTGCGTCACGGTTATTTTCAGATGGAAACCGCTGCAAGGACTCTGGAGATGGAGGCACCCAAGACCTTGGAAGGAATTCTTTCCCGCTCTTGTTTTCAGTTCCAAGGTGCAGTGTTCCTTGTGTTCCTCCATGATCTGGTATAAAGCACGGCGATGTTGACCTAGTACCACGTTGACTTAATTTGGATCGTTTACCTCATCCATATATTCAACAACACGTTGAAAGGAGGCATCCTTGAGTGGACCCGAATCTGATTTCATCATTGTTTGATTTGTTTGCCGTGAAGGTGGAGAATAGTTCTGAGGTGTTTCGCGAGAGCGCTGAAGCGCACTAGAATATATAGGGCTCTTTCTCGACTCGGACGGTGCATCCCAGGGGATATGTTCCGGTGAGGCTTGAGACTTGTATGAGAGAGGTTGAAAATCTCGAAGATTTACCTACCGTCAGGGTTGAGGTCCTTGACCCCCCAACGTTGCCTATGTTTTTCCACTTTCTGGCCATGGACCAGGAACCCATAATGTTTGAAAGCTGTCTTTAAGCCTTGAGCTTTTCGTAGGTGATTCACAAGTACCATGTGATCCATGTCACTCTTGTCAATGTTCTCGTGTGGCAACCGGGACTGTTCGCGCCACAACTGAATCTTCGCTTTCAGCTGCTTCCGGCTACGATGTATTAGCTTGGACACATAATGACTACGGCAGTATACCTTGGACAGAGACTCCCGCCACACTTAAGCAGCCTAAGAATCTCTGCTTGGCTTTTCGTTAGGTAAAGTGGGAAAACGATATCAAATATCGCCCCCATTCACTTTCGGTGAGCGATTCAGATTTTGATCTACCATTGACTGCGGGCGGTCGTGTTGCACTTGGTGATGAGAATCCGTGGTTTTCAATGACCGAGTTGACTTTGGCACTATATGGGCAGATGTCATTCTGGGAAGGGTCCGCGTTGACGTAGTATCCATTCGAATGTCGATTCTGGATATCATTTTATACCTATAAACTCTCGTCTATATCGAGAAGTAAGAAATCGCTAAGGTTGAATGGCTCCGAAGAAGGAAGGCCCCCAAATATGTCGCCCGAGAGAAAAGTTGCCGTTAAGTCGGCCCCATGTAATTGGACATTCTGACTTAAGAACCCCTCCTCGCTTTGCATCATCGTGATGGCCTCGGCTCTCTGTGGATTGAAGTCACAGGGCGTACGCTTGACAACTGTTGAGCTTTTAGATTTGTCTATGATTCGGTGCGCCGTTGTTGATGATTACGTTACATATCATTTGCTATTTGGCCGCCGTCGTTATGATCTGGTTAGGTCCTTCACGACGTTGAAAGAGCTACTGATCATGCGCCTTGACCACCCCCTGCTTAACATTCTCCGATGCTGATCACTACCACCATCGCTCCCTACGGGTATACAGACAAAAAGCCCCTTTTGGCAGGACCTTTCTACTCTTCTTACAATCGTGCTCAGCTATTTGCAAGAGGTCCGTAGAGTCATGTCGCGCCGAACATGTAAGTATCATAGGCTACCCGAGGATATGACCCCAAAGACCTGCCGCAAGATACACTCTGAACACACACTCCTATAATCCCCAACCCCAGATTTCGATACCAGCATACCCACCATGTCACTCGTCTCTCAAGTCATTATCGAACTTGTCTCCCTGCTGCCGTCGTCATGATCTAGTCAGGTCCTTCACGACGTCAACAGAGCTACTACAAAATTTTGTATTAGCATACACAGATCTAAATTCATGTAACATCTTTATCTGGATTAGTTTAGAAGATAGCTCGTAAGTGCAGTATTCTGTTCGGTGTATCTAAGCGCCAACACAGACATTGTATCCTAGCTAAAGGGTCTTACAATTACCACCGTTGTTAATACTAGGGTTCTATTTATCTAAGTCTACTCTTATAATTCCATATAGCTAAATAATGCTTGCACAAGAGTCCTTGCCTGCAACATTATGCTACTTCTTGCAGCTGCAGATAGGTGAAGGCTAAACATTAAGTAGGGCACTTAGGTTGCAGCTGTAAGAATCACCTAGACTAAAATTAATATATTGCGCACGAAAAGAGTCTGAAAAATCTCACTCAAATAATAATATTGCCTATTCTAGTATTCTAAAGGACAATAGCTGAATGTAGATGTAGTTATTGTCTTTGTTAGTACAGTGCTCGTTAGTTTCAACGTAGTAGTGAATTCTGTGCTACTAGCTAGCTTTGAATTGGTTTTAAATGTCGTTGATGGCACTATCATCAGTCTAGTAGAAACGCTAATGCCTGGGATTCCTACGCAGAAGTAATTTTTCAACTAGAGGTCTCTACAATCCGGCCTAACTGCAGGATTCCACTAAAGAAAGTCTTAGAAGGTAAATGTACTGTACTTCGACACGATTGAATCGCAGGTCTCATCCAACATAACGTAATAGAATTTATTACATATCTCGATCATTCCTTCTCTAGTAGGACTTGGCTTAGCAGAAACCGTGGGCAATGATGCTGTTATCAAGGGACGCACTGTTAGTGTACTAGGCACGCCGACACAATAATATGTTTTAGCCCACAGACCGTTGCAGTCTACACCGACTGCTGGGTTCCATTCTAGGAATGTCTCGAAAGTGAAAGTTCCAAATTTGGCTACAATCTCATCACATCGATCATTGGCCACAGCGAAGTAAAAATTCGTACATGAATCAATAAGACCAGGCTGCATGGGGTATGGTTTTGGTGCTATGCTGCTCGTAGCAGAGGGAGTCAAGGAAGAGGTTTTGCTGGTCACAACAGATGTCGGACGAGGCAAACCATGATTGACCTCGACGCAATACGTGTTACCTATCTGAATGCCGCTGCAATCACTCAGCACACTTGGGTTCTTTGATGCGAATTAGCACTCTGGGGAATGATTAGATAGTGATACTCACGTAGTCCAAAAACTGCTCGTGCGTCAATTCGTAGCTCTCTTCAAGGTATTGGCAGTCAACCGAGCTATCGATGGCAATTTCGAACCAGCTGCAATCGGATGCGGTACCTGGAGCAATTGGAGCATCCTGGCGTTTCGCTACTTCAAGTCCATATCCGCGGGAATATTTGATATGTGCAAAGGTACCCGCGGTACACGATAGGAGTAGAACGACAATCCTCGAACCGAACATGATCGTTTATAGATCCAAGAAACCAGATGGGAGAGCCTGTGTAGTACATCATGTGTACCACAAAGGCATGGGTATCTATGGTAAAGGTCAAATCGAGAGTAATATGGCTGTCCCTTGGCATATTTCGTGCGTAAAAGCGTACAAACATTGTCAGGAGCCGCCGCATCTCCAATGAGGTCTTTCTTTCGACAAACTAGGTGCTCAGGGGGAGACCAACTGTAGATGGTGGCGTTCAGAGTCGAGGCTCCTGCGAAGTCGGAATATTGGCCGATCAAAATAGGTAGGAAGCTTTGACCGAGGCACAGCGGCAAGTCAGGATCTCGTAAAACTAAATTTTTGTTCTATGCAGTGATGCGGCACGGTTCTTGCATGGAATGTGCTAATGTGGACCTTGAGACTTAACCGAACTGGCTCCTTCAGTGTGCGACGCTACAAGCGGTTCACAACAGGAAGGTAGATATCGGAGCAACAAACCGTGTACTCTGCCCGCTTTGAACCGGGTGGATCTACTCTCAGGTGATCTTTTAGAAATTCATGCACGCGAGACAGCCACGCAAAAAGTAATTTTGCGCGGATTCTTCCGCCCCTCATCAGGAGACCAAATCTATAAGCGTGTCGCCAACGATACGGCACCGAACGGCGAATCCGAGAATCAACCTTCCCGCCAGCGCAACCCAGGACAACCATTCTGCTCACTTCGAATTAAATACTTCCTATGGTTCCGTATCATAAGTTGCCTCTTGGCCAAAGATGGCTCCTTAAGCTTCGTCAACAGCAAGAAGGTGAGCTTCTTCCTGTCGCCACCGCGGAAGACGACACGTATCGCCATTGGGGTTTCAGAGTATATCGAACCAGCTACGAACCATCTTCGAATCAAACTTGGGAAGACATTATCAAACAAATGCGAGAATCTGTGGGAGAAGCGATTGCTACGTTGCTCGAGGCTGAAGATGACGACCCCGACGTCCTAAAACTATCTGAGCTTTTTCATCTGGACGTCCAATCTGATGCTGCGACTTTAGATGGTCTTGATTTCGATCAGATTAGACAAGTTCATCAGTCTGCCGCTAATTTGGATGGAACTCTGTGCACCAAAGGGGTGTTTCTTGTCGCTGATCGAGATGTTTTTGAAGACAACGACAACACCCCCATTAAGTGCGTTCAGGGAAACTATATGGCCACGGACTACGATTCGGCTGAGCGTTACTTTGGGTGGATGAAGATGACAACGCAAAGCGTTGCGGACTTGTGGTTTCAGTTGGAATTTCGATCTGGAGGATTGGATGAGTTTGCTCCTCAGACAATAGACGGGATGCATCTGGAGATCTGGGAAGGAGCGGATTGAGATTAGTGCTATAGATTCGCAAATTTCGTAACTCTACTCTAGTTGTCTAGTTTGCCTTTAGCAGGGTTTCCACCGTCCTCCACATGCAAGCAACTAATTCATGCGCGATGTGTCGATCGTTAGACTGTCCAGCTGCGATTGGAAGTTGTTTAGTATCTACAAGACAGCTGGTGCCAATTCATTTGTACTGACGCCCCAGTATTGTCTTGTCAGGCTGATGCCCTCTCGAACAAAGTTCTGAGTATGGGAGACAAGCCATGGGTAGAAGTCCTGTACCCATTCACTCCAACAGTCCCCTATATATACTTGCTCGTTTGGATAGGCCGCGTTGTATTGTGTTTGCGCATGGTTCCACTGCTCTCCCATAGTATTTACAATATTAGTCAGGCGCTCGTTGACGTCGGGTATTCCTCGGTGGTTCATGTATAGAATGGTCCCAATGGAGGCCTTGAGTTTGCCCAGAATCTTCAGCACTTGCAACATGTTTCCGCTCGCCGCCGCTTTTTTCAGTTTCGCTAGATTCATTGCATTGTGGCCTGCCACTAGCTGTTTACCCATTAGATTAGCAGCATATGCAGATATGAAAGTTGTGTACCTATAATGCCTTTCGCTTGATTGATATCTTGGACTGTGATCACGAATTTACCTGTGTTCGTTGTACTGCTAGCGGCCTCCATGATCCGCTGGTAAAGGTTGGTTGGCTCATGGTTTCCTGGCAAAGGTGGCGGGTTGAAGATGACCATTGACCTTGCTCGGCGGAAGAACGACACCGCGACTTGAGGCGTTTGTGCGACGGCACCACTCGGAAGCCTTCATCAAAATTAGCATCTACGCATCTAAGAATAATGTCGAAATACTCACGTGCCAGCAACTGCATCTTGCATAAAATCACCGACCGTCTGACCATCAAACAGATGTTCCACTTTTTCCATGGATCAGCAAAAATGGCCACAAGCGTGTGTGCGTATGACTTACTACTGAACCTTTGTCCTGTAGCAAGAGGAAATTGTGTCACAAATGTATTTCCACAGTCCCCTCTACTAACAAAGTCAATGATTTCGTCTTGCAGCGGGTCATCATCCTCAAGTGATGAAATTCTTGGATGCTATAGGCACTATTAGTATGCACTGGGATCTGGTGTTACAACATACATCTGGTAATGTTAAAGTTACAGACAACGAATCGTCTCCTCCTCGGAGATAAACGTAGTATGTTCGCGCACGCTCGATGAGTTCCTTCGGGTGAAGTCCATGTTTATGGTGAAATTCATGCATGAGGTGCTCATGATGATGATTATCCATGGAATCCAACAATGAACGAGCCATGCGTTGAACATCGTCATCAAAATCGGGTTCCCACGGACATTCGCCTGACTCACAAACTGATTCCGTGCAGTCAAGCTCCTCCGTTTAATTTCCGAGGCGGGCATTCCAGTAGTTTGGGTTACAGACGATATTCTCAGATATGACAATTGGTCCTTCTCTTTGGTACTCGTCCAAGTCTTTTACGTGTTCCCGTAACTCTGGAAACTTCAAGTACTTAAAGTCGTCCTCCATCTTAGCGTTCCAGATATCCTCCATGGAATCCATCATTGATTGGGATCGTGACTGGGCCAGGAGCGCCAATAACAAACCTTGAACAGTACTTATTATATAGGCATTCTCTGTGTCATCTTGAAGTATCAGAGAATGTTTTCTGTCTTTATCGGAGACAACGCAGGTGGGGTTGGTAAGATAGGACAACAAAGCCTGGCGATAACTATTAAAAATTGGGTTCTCAACCTCGATCGTATCTGAGAAGCTGGGAATGCAGCACATGGAGGCACCTCCATTGCCAGATTGATTGCAACCTTCATAATAAAGGTCCATAGCAACACGAACACGATAGTTGGGACATCCGCTGCGACAGGTCCCTTTCGGTGAGTTTGAAGGTAAAAGACCAATATCAGTATGCCACTCGCAGTCTGAAAAGGTTTCTTTCTTATCGCTCGTATCGTAGCAGAGTCTTCGCTTTTCCAGGTAGTATGCTTCAGGATCTCGCATGGGGAGGCCGGGATTCAGCCACGTTCGAGAATCAATATTGCACGCGCCACCACCAGTGCCAGAAGAAGACATACCAAGATCTGTGCTTTTCGCAGAGTCGCTGATGGGACAACTCTTAGTATCATTGCAATTAGGATACTGACCCCACTCGCCCTTTGTATATAGACGCATGCTTTTGGGGCTTGTCGTGCAGCAGGCGGCTTGGTACCTTCCATTGTTGCAGTACATAGAATTTGAACCAATCTCGACAGTTCCTTCTGGGCACTTCGGGTCGCAGCCTCCATTGTTGTGCGTATACCATCCACAAGTGGGCATGTCGCTGCTGGGGGGGAAGCAGAAGGCGCGAGAGGTTGTCCCATAACAGCCGCTCTGGTCGGCCAGATATTCGTTTGTCCGGGCAGCTGGATCGCTACGTTTCATCCACACCCAGCTTTTTGGACATGCTACATCCTGTCAGTCGGGAGTTTCTTATGTGAGGAGTAAAGCTATACCTTCTTGGCAGTTAGACCATTTGCACTGAGCGTTTGGAATATCAACAAACTCATATGGTTTATCTGACCCGTCTTCCTGCGGCTGCGCTAGAGATATCTTTCGGTTGGTAACCTTAGCCAAGACTTTTGTTGTACTTTGTATCTTGGGTGTCGTGACTGATGGCCCACACCATGAGACCGCCCAGACACAAGGATTGAGCGTACTCTGACTTGAGTTTAAAAGTCTCCTCGTCATCAAAAGACACCCATTGATCGTTCCATGTGACGACCTTCAAAGCATCTGCCCTGTACAAAGTTGGTCTGACCCCTTTCTCTGCTATAAGATCATCAATCTTGGAATTTAAAAGACATGCCGGACGCACTACGTACAACCCAAGGATAATTGCACATGGATAGAATGGTCACAGCAAGTAGCTCTCGGCTCTGTGCGAAAGTACAACTCGTGGGTCGATGCTGCTTGTTCCAATCTGCATTCTGTCTCAGATTTCTACGGTAAATATATTTGCATCTCTCCGCAAGACGGTGTGTGATCGAGCACGATTCCGCCGCCTGTAGCTACGTTGACACCGGCAGCTTCAGACGGGTAGTCCAAGACTGTCGTGGTGCCAGCGAACGTAGTTCAGGTAGCCGAAGAGAGACGGTAAGCTATGGTAGGCGGCATGTTGTGATCGAGGGAAACCTTCGTTTTGTCATTGCGCTCAAGAATGGCGTGTGATGTCTGTATTTTATAAGTAAAAGTCACGCTGTATGTTGGATCAGGTTGTGATGGGTCGCAAAAGCAGCAAATGGCATTATAAATGGAACTGATATATCCATAGAAGCTGGATTTAGCCGCTCATAGAGGCTCGTGGGATTGGTTTAGAGATCTGGGAGGGAGCGGACTAAAATTGGTGCTATAAATTATCAACTTTAGTAATTCTTAACTGTCCTCATCAGACATTCACCTATCTATGTACAATGGGTCAAGCAATAGACTATCTAACTGCGACTCCAAATAATTGAGTATTTTCAAGACACCTGGTACTAATCCGCTCGTGCTAACACCCCAGCTTGGTACATACAAGCTTCCTTTAGTCAACATATATTTCTTCAAAGCCACCCAGCCATGATTGATATTAAGAAATCTGTTTTCAAAGCACTTTAGAAGCCTATCTTACATTCGTTTCCACAGCCGCATTATTCTCCAGACAATTTTCTTTTTCGCGGAGCAGCAATCGATATTCTCTTCCTTGTAGCTACTCCGCTACTAATTTCCCAACCCCAATCCATGTCCCCACCCTACGGGACGTACCCAACCCCACCTCACTAACACTAACCCCCACACCTCCATATTCTAAGCTAAATCGACCCCCCCCCCCCCCCCTCTTCACCCCTCTAACGAAAATTTTCTCCCACATAAGCGAGCCCACTATACACCAACCCTTCAGCCCTTCCCCTTCTCACAAACAACTAGCTAGATATATGGTAAGTTTTACCTTCCTTTCATCAAATCATCCAACAATGATCTGAGCTTCGGGCTTGTGGTTTAGTGGTATAATTTTCCCTTAGCATCTTGTCTTCTTCAAGACATCAAGCGTGGGAAAGGTCCTGGGTTCGATTCCCAGCAAGTCCAGCTTTTTTGCATGTTTCCCATTTACGAAGAGGGATTTGTGGAAGGAGTTGTTCGGGCAGGAGAAACGTTTGTGTGGATTTTTTGATGGGGTAATGCGATTTTATCTTAGGTGGTGAAGATGAGTGAGGGGTCGTTGTTTTGTTGTGAGTGTGAGATGAGGTACACAGTTGCCGACGGCGTGTTCCCCGATTGTACATACACATGACCAAAATACCTGTCTACTTTATAATCTCAATCCATAATTTCGTGTGCCGGAATGTCAACTACGGAAACTAATTTACCGTAATAGTTATCATACAATATTCAGAACGAAACGCGAAATGATTTGTACCCGCAAGCCCAACCCCAAGATCAACACAATAATACGATAGCAGGGTATACCCAATTTCCCAATTCGCCATTCCATCCCATCTCATTACATTCCATTCGTAATCGGCGTCAAAGCATCGTCACGTGATTCATTGCATCAAGCAACCTTGTGCACCATATACAAATCCTAAAACCACCGCCTACCTTCCAGCTTCTGCGAGAACCTGCTCTTCTCCACCTCTTCTCTAGGCGGGATAAACTCGAGCACCTGTCCGTGCTTCCCAATCCTGATATCCAAGTCAAATATATCGTTAGCCGACCCTGACTCATTCCTTTCCCCAAGGCAGAAGCTGGCTCTTACCCGGACACCACCGGGCTGCGCCTTTGCAACTTCGCTCAGGTGAGGCGCGATGTCCTCCGCAACGCGATAAGCGAGTGCACTCGGCGTAAAGCGCGTCTTAAGCATAACCGCCCAGCGGTTGAAAGTCTGCTCCCTGGATGCCTGGTTGTTGTAGCGAGGCATCATTGCGGGATCAACGGGTGGAGAAGTGCTGGGGGTCGCAGGGGGTGTTACGACGACCAGTGCTGTGGAAGAGGGCGAGCGCGTGTCTACCCACGACTGGATGATTTCGCTATCGCGGTACTGGTCCTCGAATACGGTGAGGAGCCAGAAAGAAACGACGAGTTGTTTCAAATTGTCAAAGCGGCGTAGGGGGTAGAGCAGTGGGGTAGTGATTGGTGACATGTACGAAAGGATTGGGCTACCGTTATAGCCACATAGCTTGAGCTCTTCAATAGTCGACGCGTGATTTTGGGCAATAGTCATCATCAATGGGGGCTCTGCACGCCAACCGTAATACGGGCCTGCGAGCTCATCGGAAGGGAGATTGGCGTTCTTGTAGTATGCTAAAATCCCTTCCAAATCTTCCCCTTCAAGTTGTGAAGTGGCATCTGAGGCATGATGCGGGTCGTGTTGCTTCAATTCAATGCCACGAGGACCCCATGTGTTGCCAACGGGAAAGGTAACTCCGATCAGTACAAGCTTTTTGAGTGGACAATGGCGAAGCGCTCGCACCAGCTCTCGCTTTTCGTCCCGTGGAATACCACCTTCGAGCTTAAGCTGTTCGACTTTGCGCATGTGGACAGCGAACTCGCATATGAAGCGGCGACGCCTTATGAGCTCCTCATGTTCGTGGGGCTCTCGAGGCTCATCAGTATTCATCTCTCCATTTCCAGAGTAAAAGCAGTCGAGCCGCAGATCGACAATTACATTTCGGAGGTGATATATGATCATCTGCGTCCGTGCCAACACATCATTGCTCTGCTTCTGGTGGGAAAAGAAGCGGTCCAAGGGCCAGGCGAGGCACTGTAATTTGGTGTGCGCCTCCATGAAGTCCAAAAACATGTCCTCGAAAAGGAAACAGCCCCTCGGCAATGCCGTCTCCTGAACTACTGCGTTGCGGAGTTGGAATGCGCGTAAGTTTGGGAATCTCAGGCGAGAGAGCTGCTGGAGATCACTTATCGCTTGAGCATCGTCGTTCGTGTTTGGTCGACGCCACAGGATCCAGTCCAAGTTCAATGTTGTCAGAGTTGCCCAAGACTTTCCGATTATAGTCATCATGGGATTGGCAGGCCCGAGCTTGAGATTAGGGAGAGGTAGCTGATTAGAATCTATAAAGGGTTGGATGTCTGGACCATCGAAGTCCAGCCGGTCCCATATCGAGGTGTCGTACAAGTCCGCCGTGGCCCGTAGTTCTGCCCGAGTCGGTATTTTTACTGTCGACATGGGTGGTGGTGGCAGATTTCGTACATCGATAGTTGTGTAAAGGAAGCCTCCTACGGCGTTGTGCATGGGGAAATGGCGCCCGCCACGAGCAAGCGCATACTCCAGGAAGGACCTCCTTCTGTCCGGGCATTGTTCAGGATCAGCGCGGAGGCGACGTATGCGCAATGATTCCAGCCCAGTCGCATAATCGGACGAGAGCACGTCGTTGTAGTTGGTCTCGAAGCCTGACAAGCAGGAGCTCTCGACCCATAGTTTGCGCAGCGGGACACGATGGGGCCTCCTCGGATCCAAGAAGGCAGCCAGCAAAATGCGTGTCAGGTTGTAGTGTCCGTATATGATGCGCAGGGTTTGCACGTTGACAAGGTTGCGGATGGCCAGCCAGAGGAGGGTATGGATACGGTCGTCTTGCGAGAGGTTGTCGGCGTTGAAGCACATGTGCGGGAGCTCGGAGAAGATGTTCGGGGTGGGCATGTGGCAGCGATGGGTGAGTGTCTGCACCTTGGAGGCGATGGTCGGGTTGGTGGCTAGTATGTACAGCTTCTGGATAATGGGCGTGTCGTCGTGCTGGTTGGTTGTATGGAGTCAGCGCAATTCGCGGAGAGACGTTGCACGGCACTCACCTCGTCAGACACGCCTCTGCCCCGGTCACCCCAAACATTGTTGTTGTCGGCGTCGACGTGGAGGTGCCATTTGTCCATGAGATTGACGCTCTGCCAGAGATAGTTGGTCGCATGGCTGTAGAAGGCGTGGGACACGAGGGCAGCCTCCTTCAGGTCGGCGCTGGGCAAGAAGCCGAATATGAGCTGGAGCAACTCGGACGGAAGACTCCCAATCTGGGGTGCAGGTCAGTGGAGCTCCCGCAGGTGCAGGGTGCGATTGCAGCAGCGGTTTGGCAATGCAACGTACGGGAGAGGCTGCTTCTTCGTCGTTCGTCATGCTGGCAGGGTGTCGTTCACGCACAGCATGCGGACAGCGAGAGCTGGTGGGTCGGGCACGAAAGAGTGATATCGGGCGATTGTCGCTAATATGGTGGTGACTCTGGTGAGCGTGGCTACCTACGGTAGGTACGACCCATGGGTGATATGATGCCATCTGACCCAATCCCAGGGCTGACCGCCCTCAACCCCGCTACGCCGCTGCACCACACGTCGTGTGCTCCACCAAGTCCACCCACCAACAAACCCACATCTTACCCACATACCCACATCTCATCTCTTTTCCCCACGCCTGCTGGCGGAAACAATGCAGTGAGTATCACGAGGCGTTGCTGGGGCCTCGCATCGCAGCCATGACCCTCTCTTCTCTGGCCTTCTTGAACTCGGGGTCGCCCTGGATCCTCAGGCACCGGTACATGCCTATGCCCGGCTTCACATCCTCAAACCCGTACTTGGGGTATAGCCGTTGGGCGACGGGGTCGGCCACGAGACTCAAATAGGCGTGCGGTGCATGCTTGTCCGCGTAAGCCACCAGTAACTCCATGATGCGCTTCCCCAGCCCTCTGCTCTGGTGATCCGGGTGCACGGCGACATCGACTAGTTGCAGGAAAAGCGCTCCATCGCCGAGCAAACGACCCATGGCGACGGCATCCTGGTCTGCCTGCGGCGTCTCATCGTCCACCATATGCTTTCGCTCGTAGGCCACGAAGCATGCGAACGAGTTCTTCAGCGACTTGGGTACTGCCTCGGCCATTGCTTCGGCCGGCGGCGGCGTGAGGTTGGCGAGCTTCCGGAGGTCATGGTATACTTGCGGCGATGGGAGACCTTGGACAACGACATATGCGGCTGCCACGGTCATGTTATTTAACTGGTCGGGTGGTGCTGGAATCAAGGGTCTCAACAGATTGATGCTTTAAATCTTTATGCTTTGGAAAACCTGTTCCAGGCCCCAATTCTGATTCCGTCATGGCTCGGAATAATCCATCACTGCACATCCCCACGGCCAATGTAACAGCGTGTCCATACACCACGTAATCCCTGCGGTCTCGATGCCCGAATAGAGTTCAACTTTTCCAAGGTTGGCTTGTGTGCAGCACACTACGCTAACCACCACACCACATTGAGAAGCCACAACACATCACCACTCGCTTCCTGCCGCTGCTAGAGATCACTGGCTGCAGGTACCATTCGAACCACACATCGATGTATTGCGTAATGATGGCTTGATCTGCCTTCGCCAACCATGCTCCACCCATTCACCTCATTGAAGATCACGCCGCTTCCATTACACCGGTACCATGTTTGCTTCTTCCACCGTCAGCTAGAGCTCACTCTGCTCCGCTTTGTTCGGCTTAATTCCACATCTCCTCAGACAGCTCTCCACGCCCTGCGCCCTATGTCTTCGTCAGCGCTGTATCTTGCTTATTCAAGGTACATGAGTCCACTCACAGCGTCGCCGGAACAAGGTGCCGATACTTATCAATGTCCGCTCCATCAAGAAACTCTAGACCCAACGCCAACCCCGCAAAGTCACCGTCCAACAGGAACAACGACTCAGCCGGGGTGTTGACGCCGGGGTCCTCGTCATTGAATGTAGCTACGAAAACCATCTCGTCACAGTCCGGATTGAACTCAAGGTGGAGAGCGCCCTGAGGGAAGAGAGCCATGGAGTACGTGTCCAACTCCCCACGTATCTTTCGAGTGCCCGTTTCGGTAACAAACTCCGTGATCATGCGTCCCTAGAGGATATTCAGCACAGAGTGGCGGCAGCTCAAGGCAGAGCAAAGCAATGTTGGCAAACTAACTTTGACTACGATGGCGAGCTCAGTCGCGCGATTATGCGTATGCGGTGTGTTGAAGCTACACGAGTACAATATTGTCAACAGAACCGACTTTAGTCAACAGTCATCATACATCTGAGTACGTACCCGCAGGCCTTCGTAAACCCTATAGCGGCAGCAGCGCCGTTTCCTATCAGCGCCGGCATCGTTATCCCGAGGGCGTTCACCAGCGTGCCGCCTCTGCCCCGCAGCGTCGCAAAGGGGTTCTCGGGAGGACTAATGAAGTCAAACTTGAAGGCGTCATCCGGCAGAAGGGCATGGCGAGTGACTTGGTTCGGGGACGTCCTCAGCTTGGCAATGAGGTCGTAGTCGACGCCAGGGACTGTTGCGTTGAAGGGAAGGGCTGGGGGAAGAGGGAAGTCAGGGTCGTTGGGGCGTGATGGGCCGCCATCGTCTGCCAGGAGTTTCTGGAGGGGTGAGGCTAGGGAGGTACAGGTGAGTGCGAGGATGGCTGTAAGGGAGAACATGTTAGCCGAAGAGTTGCATGTGCTGGAGGTAAGAAGCAAGCTCAGTGAAGTGCAGTGTTCACTCTCCAGGACATATACCCCTTTATATACTTTGTATACATCTCATATTCACACTATCTAATGCTCGACCAAAACGTCAGTGGCACAACGCGGTGAAGACAACCCCGCCGTCAGCATCCTCTCCAATTCCTTACACCGAGTCTCTACCCGTCTACCACATGGCTATAATATCTCCGCGATATCAATCGCCTGAAAAGTTTTTTACGGAGAAGAGGCACGACTCGTGCTACGATAGACAGCTCAGGTGAGATAACGCCCCACGCCCATCATACCAACTTACTAAGACACGGTTCTCTATAGTCACGAGGGTCTTGGTTGTCTTAAAGAATATCGACGAGAGATTTTTAAGTGGAAAGTTGCGGGGAGACATCTTGGTGATGCTCACCGCTTCGGTATGGAGGATTGATGCTTGAGTCTAGAGATGGTAATCGTTCGTGCTGACGTACGTTGTGAACAAAGTGTGTGCAGATGTGAGGGTTGTCTAGATTGCAATCGGTGGTGGACATGTGGGAGCTGTGGTGGGGTATCATACGACTTAGCAGACTTCAGGGGGTATTCGACCGGGTGTTCTTTCTACGGGTCCCAGCCATTCGACGTCGCGTCCTTAGAATAGGCCTTCTATTGATGCCAGAGGCTCACTTCATCGTAGAACCTCACATTCACCCTACCATAGTCCAAATACTTCAATACTGTACATCTCTTCCAAGCAACCAACCACATCTACACCTTTCCCTCCCTCCCCACCCCCTCCAAATACTCCTCCGCATCCCTCTCCTCCACAGCATCCAACCCCAACCTCTCCCCAATCTCCCCCACAAACGCTCTCCCCACCTCCCCAACCTCTACCCCTTCCACCCCCTCCCTCTCAAAACTCGTCGTCCTCTTCCCCTCAAGCCCACACGCCACAATCCTCCCAAACCACCACAAATCCGTATTCACATTCAACCCCACCCCATGACTCGTAACATGCCTCCTCATATGCACCCCAATCGCCGCAATCTTATCATCAGGCGTAGTCCACACCCCCGTATGCTCCGTCGTCATAGCCTTGATATCATACCGCGCACACGTCGCTATAAGCGACTTCTCGAGCAAACACACATACTCGCGGGGTGTGAGTTTATGCGCGCGGAGGTCAATCACGGGGTACGCGACTAGTTGGCCGGGGCCGTGGAAAGTCGTCTGGCCGCCGCGGAGGGCCTCCACGAAGTCGGCTTGGCCGCTGTGTTCGAGGTAGGCGCGTTGGGACGGGGTGACGGTGCCGATTTCGCGGCGGCCGCAGGTGTAGACTGGGGTGAATTCCGCGGTTATGATGTGTGGGGGGGAGCGGGTAGGGTGGTGCCGGTGGCTTTGGCGGCGAGGAAGCGGGAGACGAGGGATTCTTGGAGGGTTTGCGCCGTGCGGTAGGATATGGGGCGGGGGAAGTGGAGGTGGATTAGGGGCCGCATTGGGCTGGTGGGAAAGTTGGTTTAGCTGGGCATGGTGGGAGTGGTGGAGGCGGAGGGAGAGTTGGGAGGGGAGGAGCTAGGGGTGGTCGCCGGTATCGATAAGAAAGCTTGGGCGTGAGCGGAAAGTTGAGAGCGAGGGTCTTGCTGCTTTCTCTTTCTTTACACACTACAACGCGACGTTGTGGAAAGATATTACAAACGGAAATATGGGGAAGAAAAGAACGAGCGACGGGGAGGAAAAGGCTCCAAGGGCGACGGGGACTAGGGCCACGCCCTCCAACAAGACACCACCCGGCGCACAAGCTCCGAAATCCTCGAACGCGCCCACGACAACCAATTTACCTCTCAACCCTTCAAAGAAGCAAAAGAGGCAGCAGGCAGAAACCCCACAAACCGCCCCGCCACAGCCAAAACAACCTCCAGCTTCCTCACACCGACAGCCACGCAAAAAGATGCCCAAACTACCACCCAGTACGTCCACCCTTCACCACCCCCAACACAACCACTAACAAACTCCCTCTAGACACCTCCATATCCAAGCGTCCCCTCCACCACCCCTCAATCCCCACCCCCTTCTCCTCCTCCTCCCAACCCAAAGTGCTCTACCTCACGCACTCCACACCCTTCATCCCAACCCTCAAACGCATCCGCCGCCTCCTCTTCGAGATCTCCAAGCGCCACGCCCAATCCGAAGCCTCGCTACCACGCCACCGTCGCCAGAACCGCGCGCGGAAAGTCCTCGAGCCGAACGGGCGACTTGCGCCGGAGGATGTGGAGCGGGAAATTGCGGAGGGGGGAAGGGAGAAGGAAAGAGTGGGAGGCGAAGAGGTGTTTGTGAAGGCGACGGGGAGGGCGATTGAGCGCGCGTTGGGGGTGGGGGTGTATTTTCAGGGGGAGAGCGATTGTAGGGTTAGGGTGGAGATGGGGAGTGTGGTGGCGGTGGATGATGTTGAGGTTGGGGAGGGGGAGGATGAAGATGTGCCGGAGACGAGGATGAGGATGGTGAGCTCGGTGACGGTGGCGGTGGGGTGGAGATGATGGGGTTGTTGTGGAGGGAAAGGTTGGAGGGTGGATTGATTAGAAGAAGAGAAATGATACCCGTTTACAATAAGCTTATAGCTATGTTTTTAACTTGCAAGTGAGGAGCTTTTAGCTGTCGTAGGTGAGTAGAATAGTCTGGTTCATCAGCATCTAGTTACAAGATATTGACGGGGAAGCTGTACGGAACGTCATTGGACCTTGTCTGGCCCCCACTCTGTGCTTCCTGCGATCGTGCCACAACACACGTACGCTACTCGATGCATTTACCATCAATCTGGGGTCATTAAAAACCGAATATTAGTGCATACATAGCTCCAGAGACGTTCGAACACGGCCGCTCTCTGCGCCTCTACATCGCAAGGCGCCCCTTCAGCAGACTGCGCCTCATATTTCTCCACTCACACTCGTACGAGTCGCCGAGCCCATATATTTTATTCAGTCCATTCATTGTTATGGTCCGTCCTCTATATACCCATACCATATCACAAAGTGTATGTGCTGTTTGTGAATACGAGGTACCTACTTCTCTGATCCCGTGAGTCACAATCTCCAGGGCTGTGTTTGCTACCATGACTCTAATCGACAAGGGCTGAAGGGCTACAAACTCGTATAGCTCGACATAAAAATCCCTTTTGTGAAAACACTTTCTGTAATTTCCTAATCGTCCTTTCCACATGGCGACGGACAAGCCTAAAGAGGTCTTTGACCTTTTGTTGGTGGTGGATGCGACGTCGTCTATGTCGAATTACCTTGACTCGCTTCGGATATCGTTTCCTAGGATTATCTCTATTTCGAAACTCACGAATAGCTTTGTAAGTGATTTCTGGGCGCATTCTGCCGTGCACTAGATGGCCTGTCCTGAGATGTCGCGACGCTCAAGGTGGTACCAATGGTTAATGTCCCATCTGACTTTGTACTTACATTAGGCACGCATCGGCCTCGTCGCATACCGCGACTATTCCGAGGCGCAAGACACTGATTACCCCATCCTCGAATGGAGCGGCTGGCTCACCATCGAAAACGATGAACACTCCGAAAGCATCACCGCCGACGACCTCATGAACGAAGCCCGCAGTCTCGTCGCCAGCGGCGGAGCAGACTACCCGGAAGCCACCAAAACCGCTCTCGCAAAAGCCTACTCCGTAATGCGCGAAGAAGCCACAACAATCATGCTTCTCTACACAGACGCCCCTCCCCACTGCTGGACAGCGGCCGAAACCGGATACGGAAACCATTACGCCATAGAGCAGGAAGCCCTCAAGAAGGAGGACTCCTACGGCGGGTTCGGTCCGCAGTTTGCTGACTGGGTGGAAGGCTGCGCGCTGCTTCGGAATGGTCCGCGGAAAGCGCATGTGTTTTGCTTTCTGGATGTTTTCATGAAGGAGAATCTCCCCATGTCGAGTTTCTATTTGTATCTCAGTACTATTACGAGGGGGGCGTGTATGTTTATGACGGACACGGCGCCTCACAGTATCTCGCAGGTTACCATCGATATCCTTCTCGCCTGGATGGGTGTTGAAAAAGTGGGAGCCGATATTGCGGAACTACCAGCATCCTTCGTGCGTTATGCACAAGGTGCTGACATCAAGAAGATTAAAGATGAACGCGATCCTGTTGCTGGCTCTTTCTTCTGGTCGCACGATCCCACGATAAATGCTAAGCGTGACGATAGACGAGTCTCTGGATACGAGTGGCAGCTCAAAGCATCGGTGCAGCTGAAGAGTAACCAACGGACGAAGAAGATTGATTCCGAGGTATTGAACAAGTATCTACCAAAGAGAAAGGAGAAGGTTGGGAACTTCGCGGAGCGCTACGTCCAGGATGCGCAGTACAAAGAGATAGTTATCCAGGAGTTAAGGGAGATCATTGAAATGGACGTTGTTTCCATATCGACAAACCCAGTGTTTGGCCAGCTTTGGAGAGTCGTGTGTAATGATCGGGGACATCCTGCGCGGAACGATTTGATAGTAGCGTTTGGTGCGGCGGTGGAGAGGATTGGTGATGCGGATGAGAAGATAGCGATGAAGAAGTGGTTGGAAGAGTCTTATGACTATGAGGCTGAGATAACGGAAATATTGGAGGCGATTCCGGAAGATGAGCGCTTCCCTTGCGTGTTTCTCGATCCTACGGTTGAGTTTCGGTATAAGAATGAGGCTGGTGATGACGAGGCTGAGGACAATCGCCCGATTACAGAGTTCAGACGCGATGAGCTTCTTGATATAGGGCGCTCGTGTGATGGACGTATCTTGCGGCGCTTGGGGAAGGTTTTGGTGAGATTGACGTATGCTGAGTCAGTGAGTTATGCTGAACCGAGATTGTTTTCATTGACATTTACTGAATCACCCGCGAGTTATAGGCGAAAGCTTTGCCAACACACGTCGCTACGTCTACGATGAAAGAAGTCCCACGGGTCCCTGTCTCTCTAGCTTCTCAGGCGCATGGGTTCCAGTTTTGGAAGCTTTTACTCCACACCGTTCTACCAGGGACAATGCTTTCTACTCGTACGTAATATGCTTCTCGGCTGGTTAGACGCAACATATATGTTTTGGAGCTAATCTTGCATTTCTATGTTTAGGTCCAGCCGTAGTCCTTGCGGCACTGGCGATGCGCCTCGGAATCAAACCTCTTTTCGAGCAGGCATCCGCATTCCTGATGTACTGGCGCGACAAATGGAACGACATCACAGTGCCTGAGAATTGGAACATGGGCTGCCTGGGCCTTCTGCTCGATGCGGATGAAGAATATCGAAAGAGAAGGGGCGAGGAGCAGAAGGCAGTAGATGAAAATGACGGACTTCTTCTCTCATCAGATCACAAGTTGTTTTCCCAATTGGTCGCATACAAGCTGGTTGAGGCGAATCTTTGCACTACGCTCACGGCAGATGTGAGTTGGACGCCAACGAAAACCCAACTACCCGTTGGGCACGTCGTAATTTGTTCACGTTGTAAATACCCGCGGTCTGTAACCATCATGGCGGAAAAGTCCGGTGGGCAATGCGGTCTTTGCGTGGCTCAAGATTGGAAGGACGCTGCACACAAGAAGCGAGCTTTGGAGGCTAATGTCACCAAAGAGGGTAACCTGGCCTGGGTAGAGTGCAGCGCGTCTGCTTGCCGGGCACAATACGTCTGTTACAACACGGATGACTTGAATGTTCGTGCAAAGTGCCACTATTGCCGAAATGGTCAGGGTGTTGCTCCTGCGTTGGAATGCGAAAAGTGTCTGAGCAGAGTCATTTGGCCTAAAGAGTGGCGAACAGCATCGGGACCATTCCATTGTGTCGCCTGTTCCGATGGGCGTAAGACAATTGTGTCTATCGAGACATCAGCTGAACGGTTGTCTAAAGAAAACGGTCAGGGGTGGTTGCTTCGAAACGACAACGACACTATCAAGCAGCCTTTCCAGGGGACTCTCTTCCGCACGATCACTACAACGGGCACCGAGGCTTTCTTAGCCAATGTTGAAATCCTCCCTGAAAACGCAAATCCACTCACTCTCCATGGTAAGCCAGTACAAAACCAAGCAGCTCTAAGAGCAACATTAGAATCCTGGATCCACCGTCGCAGCGCCGAGAAGACCCCATGTAGTCTCTGTTTCACCGACCATCCAAACGCTCGACTTCTCCCCGCATGTCGGCGCCGCGGTTGTGACCAACGTATCTGCGAATCCTGCCTCAACAACTGGTACGGTCAGAACAAAGTCGGAAACATTATCAACCCCGCAGCACTATTCTGTCCCTTCTGTCGACGTCCACCAGCTGCACGTACCCTGGCCGCATACGGCAAAGGCATCCACGCAGTCGGCGACCTGATGACCGCTTTGAACGAACAAGGCCAATGGATTCACGCCTGGTGTCGTACCTGTGGCCGTGCTCGTCGCCATCTCGAACGCGACTGTGCGCGAGGAGCACCCGAGCAGGTGGAAGACTTCACTTGCGAAGAGTGCAGGTTCCAAGCTTTCGAACGGGCGAACGCAGCGGAGGAAGAAGCGAGACGGGAAGCAGACGCCGTGATGCGGATGGCCATAGGTCTCGATGAAACTGAACGACGGATTAGGGTAGCGGAGGCTCAACGACAAGTAGCTCTTGCGGAGCGAGCACGCTTGGAGTTGGACTACCCTGTGAAGAAGTGCCCTGGGTGTGGGGTGAGGTCGCAGAAGAGTAACGGGTGCGATCATCTTATGTGCCCTATCAAGACTTGTGGAGTGCATTGGTGTTGGAACTGCGCGAAGGTTTTCGATCAATATGAGATTTACGATCATATGAGCGAGGATCATGGGGGTGGGATGATCGCGGGGCGTGGGGTAATCGGTACTATCGTTTTGGAGGGGTTGAGGACTTTTTGGACGATGGGTACGATTATGATGGGTAATCATACTGGGATAAAACATTGTATTGGCATTCAGATGACGGGTTTCAAGATATGTTTCTCGGCGAGTTTGATTGTCCTATGTGACCCAGCTCTAATACCGTATACTTTTACAACGATACTCAGTCAACGACGATCTGCGACCGCTCTGTCGGAAATCTGCTTGCCCGCCGCCTTCAAAATTAGTCGAAGCTATCCAATGACCAGGACTGTGTTCACAGCTCACTCATTAGGATTTGGTGCCTTCCCAGTGCACTTGAACCCTTTCGGATCCTTCACATTACTGCAAAGGTAGCTTGTCGGTTTCGCGTTAGTTTTCTGGTTCACCAGGTTGTTACCAAATATGTTGACGTTTGTGCACGGCGCCGCTCCGCTGCATTGCAGACTTGCGACTAGGTCGTTGCGTATCGTTCCGGTCGTGTTACCCCAGTGTAGTCCATCAATGTGGAATAGGCTGGTATCGCAACCGCCTTTTACGCTGTTATAGCTCGTACATTGCGTGATGTACCTGAGGGTTCATGTATTAATTATTCAAAGTATTTCTTCAAGGACTGCGCAATACTAACCAAGGATTGTCAACGTTGTGCAAGGCGAAGTTGGTAAAGGATATGTTGCGCGCCCAACCAAGGCCTCCCCCTCCACCATTTGGTGGAACACCAGTGGAGTTCCCGGTCCAGGACTTGATTCGCGCAGCGTAAGATGTATCGTAGCATATTGTGTCTACCGCCGTAACATTCTCGATGAAGTTGACTTCACCTTTGTACTGGCCGATACTACCCATTGCATATGAGTTACCTTTGATAAAGGTATTGTTGGCCATGTATATGTTTGAACTGTTTTGCTTCATCGAAATGCCGTCCTAGTGGCTCACAGTTAATGAAGGACAAATGCGATGAGAACAATGATTTCTCACATCACCAGACTCCACGGTCCATCGAAGGAACGTGATGTAGTTTGCGTATATTGTATCGACTCCGTCAGTATTCATGTTGCAGCCGTCAGTTTTAGTTATACAACTGTTGTTAATAAATATATCAGAAAGCTCCACGCGCTCGCTGCGCACAACTGTAGACGTCCACCTGCAGTCATGAAAATTACATTAGTAAAAGCATTGAGAAACAGCGTGAATCTACGAACATTTGAGACTGAATGAATCGTAAACCTTCGATGAGAGAGTTGGTCGTATTGTAGAAGGAGATCGCATGAGGTCTTCCTTGTCGATTGTTCGTATGATTGTTGGAGGCATACCATACTTCACCATTGCCGAACAGTGTACCTAAACAGAGAGTCAGCTCCTGACATACTACTAGATTACGTGTGTATTGCGATAGTTGACTAAAGTGTACAGGTTTGCCCTTCTCAGGCATCACGTACCGTATCCGTGTCCATAGAAGTGGATGTTTTCTATATTTTGTTGATATGGTCAGTGTTCATTTAAGCCCAACAGCTGGGGATACATACCACCACCTAGCAGCCATGCTGAAGACTGGTTCTGGAACCCAATACCAATAGAGTGGTTAAGCCAGTACGGGATATCCTTGGACCACTCCATGGTCCCTTGAAGCTCGATATCAACATTCTTCAGACCAGTAGTCGTCATTACTTTGCCGACATGGTAGGTCGTGTTCTTAAAGAGAATGTGGCCATCCTCTTTGCAATCACGGAAAGCAGCAAGAATAGAAGCAGTATCATCGCCACTAGGATCACCTGATTTGACTGTACACTTTTTAGATTTCGCTGTAGCGCGACGGTCATGGATATAGGGAGGGTGTCCGCCCTGCCACTTTGGAACCCATCGTGGAGCAGGATCTGGGTCAACAACGGCTGTAGTAAAAGAAATGGTGCTCAACAGCAAAAAGAGTAAGGTGTACATGGTAGCGCTGTCCAAGATGCACGGGAGCTAGGCATATAGATGCGAGCGAGACTATTCACTAAAGCTTCTCTTATAGCGTCTCTTAAACACACTTTCATCATAGATCGGCCAGACTGGTAAAATGCTACGTTGGGGCAGGTTGCACTATATTGCGGTCATATGCGCTTCATTCGTGCCATTATTATCGTGACTGACCTGAGTAGATCAGGCGGCACCAGCAGCATGGCGTTGCCTCACCCTGTGAGTAAATATTTAGCCACAACCACATTAATATATTCCAGCCGCGGGGTCGATCACAGCCATGTTTGCCAAAATGTGGGGATTGGCGCTTGGGCAGGCGAGCTGCAAGGTACCCCTCATTATTTCGACCTCTTATGATACTGTGACGTTGTAGTGCGAACAGCATCTGACACCTCCATGGGGTGGGGCGTGATTTCTTGCTCTTGCAAGCATCACAGAAAAGAACCAGTGTTCATGGATGCAAGGATAATCGTTGACACCACATTACCTTGGGAATGCTAGTCTCCCACACAACCCTACGTCATTTGGAACAGAGAGCCACGAGACAGGTCTGACGATGCTGAGCGAGGAGGTGCTAGCCAAGGTTGTCGCAAAGGCGAAAGAACTCGCCACGCACTCGTGGGAATATGGCACACTTGCAGAGGCTTTACTCGAACTGGAAGACCGCGATCTTTCCGTATACTGTGAAGACGGCTTCCCCAACGACAAAATTCCTTGGCCGAAGATTCGGGATGCTGAAGGCCTGAAGTATGCCAGCCAGTACATTCGCAAGGACGGTTCGGAAACGTTATGTGAAGATAGCACTGGCGTGGCAGACCCCGCCTCCCTCGGCGTACCCGCACTTCTGCTCGGCCAGCATCATTCGGAATATTTGTTGGCTGCAAAACTCCAGGCTGAGTATCTACTCAATAAGGCTCCCAGATATGAGGGGAAAGCGATAAGCCATCGAAAAGACGTCGAGGAAGTGTGGGCTGACTTCATCTATATGGTTCCACCTTTTCTGGCCATGTACGCAGTATCAGTCGACGATTATAATATCATGAAAAGAGCAGTAAAGGAATGTGAGGTATACCGGGACATATTGATGGATAGTGATGGCACAGGCCTTTGGTGCCACATCGCCGGTCCCCATAATGCTGACGCTGGATTTTGGTGCACAGGTAACGCCTGGGTCGCAGCTGGCCTTACCCGTGTTCTCGCAACGCTCCGGAGATGGAAGCTGACTAGTAATGGGAGCGAGCTAGAAGAAATTATAAGACTGATGCTCTTTGATCTAATCGACCGTGTGGTTTCTGCCGACCTACATCGTCACGAAGAGGAGCTTCTACCAAATTACTTTTGTTCAGAAGACGAGGAGCCCTGGTTCGGGGACGCAGCGGGCACAGCACTACTGGCAAGCGTAGTATGGCGGTTGATGTCAATGTATCCAGGGCACTTTCATGCCTACGAAGGACGGTATACAGAGTGGGCCAAACTGAAGAGTGTGGCTGTTTTCAAATGCGTAAACCCGAAGACTGGGATCGCGAGACCGGCCGTCAACTCTCTGAAGCATGCTCAAAGAGAGCCGCTAATGACGGGAAATCCTGAGGCCCAAGCTTTTGTGATTCTTCTATGGGCTGCTATTCGTGATTATAGCGATTAGAACGGAAGGAGGGGATTCGCAGTAGGAAAGCGCATGCAGCTTCTTCCAAGAAGTTTGATGTTTACTCAAGGCTTTCTGCTCTTACATATACATACTTATGAGCACATTCCTATGAGCTTCTTGTCGATGTATGAATTTCGAGCATTACCTTTGCGGCATGTTGATCCGATTGATTGCCTCGCTCTTCGGAGGCCGTTCTACATTACATGTTCCAATCGCATTCAACACCTCATCTGGGATGTACTAAGATGTTTAATATGGAATCATCCGTCGTTTCTTTTCCTTACTCTATTTCTCTAGAGCATGTCTGTAGGCCAACTAGAACATTTGGTAGCATCTCTACGAGTACAACCAGCAGACTAGGTTCCGGATGACCCGAATGACGTCGCTCGCAACGCTAAACCACTGCCGATCTACATTTGAAATCTCGCGAGTGTTTCAAATATCTTGTTGTATTCGATGAGGCTTGCTGGTACCATTTCACTATCTACAGCTTTCAAGGCTGGGTGGAGTATCTTTTCGGCGCTCGACTACAGGGTACTACAAGAACGAACGGTGTATTCTTAACTTACTCAAGCTTCGCAACGTATGCTTCTAAAACTCTTTAGAGAATTCTTGACTACTTTCTAGTGGGTTTTCCCCATGCAGTCTAAGATTCTAGTGCACAGTAAGCAGTTCTCCGTGTAGACGGGTCAAGCTTTCATTCATGCCGAGGTAAGGCCAGGTGGGGTCGTCAAGAGTGAGCAAGTTCAGGCCAGACCATGTCCAAAAACTAATAGAAAGTAGAGCCATAGGTCAAGAGGCCATTAATCAGCAGGATGTGCTCAGACGGCGGCACGGAGAGTGTTCCGTCAAGGCGAGTATATAATGTCTAGCGCGTCTAGTAACGACCCCGTCTAGGGTAGCTCATACTCGCCAACATAAGAATCTAATTTCTCCCGCCCTTTGTACCTGCTAACCTCAGTTTCAAAATCATAAAATAACGCAAGATATGTGTGGTATATCCTGCACGATCGCACTTAAGGGCAAAGCCCCGAAACTCAACAATCATGGTGTAAAGAACCTAGCGGAAGCCTATGAACGAGAACGTACCATCTTGAGCAAACAAATGGAAGAATCTCTAGAGACGATCAAGCATAGAGGTCCGGACGACAGAGGTTATTGGTTCAGTGACTACAATCGCGTTGGTGGGTTCATCGTTGCGTAACTTTTGGAACCAACTAAGACTACCTTTAGCTTTGGGACACGTCCGACTGTCTATATTGGACCTTTCGCCTGCGGCACAGCAACCCTTCCACGATGCAGAAGGCACTGTTCACGCTGTTGTGTGCGGTGAATTCTACGATTGGGAGTCGATTCGAGCGGACCTCATCGAAAAAGGCCATCAATTTGGATCCAATTGCGATTCCGAGATCTTGGTTGCGCTGTACAAGGAGTACGGTATGTCCATGACCGAGTATCTCCGTGGCGAGTTTGCATTCGTACTGTACGATAGTAAGAGCGAGGTTGTTCTAGCAGCGAGAGATCGATATGGAGTGAAGCCCCTGTTTTACACGATACATGAAGGGCGCCTGTTGATTGCTAGCGAGATGAAGGCTTTCTTGGCTTTTGGTTGGCAGCCCGAGTGGGATGTCCAGAGTATAGTGCAGAACGGATTCTTGATCGATACTAGGACGGTATTCCAGGATGTACAGAGAATTCAAGCTGGGCGCTATCTGAGTGTCCAATCCTTTAGTACCATTGCGCAGATCGAATACTGGGATATTGAGTATTCAGATAAGGTCAGTCAAGCGGTTTTCTGTGTTATTCGATCAAGGAGACCATGACGCTGAGCTGAATAGCACGTGATTGAGACAAGAACAGAGGAAGAGATGATTCAAGGTGTCCGGGAACGTTTGCTCGATGCCATCAGGGTCAGGCTAAGAGCGGATGTTCCTGTGGGCATCTTTTTATCTGGTGGCTTGGATAGCTCCACCATAGCGGGTATGATCAAACATCTTATGCTTGAGAGAGGAGTGAACCTTGGCAATGGGGAGTCTGCTACCACCAATATAAACTGTTTCAGTATCAAATTCATGGAAGCGCCAGGAGATGACTTCGACGAAGAACGTACGTTTTCTCATCACCCTCGTTCTTCCCTGGGATTATAACTAAGCTTACGAACGCCAGCCATTGCACAGCGAACTGCTGAATGGCTGGGTGTCAAGAAACACGTCGTCCGAATGACAGAAGACGTTTTTGTGAAGCACTACTCCGACTCAATCTGGTACTGCGAGACGCCTTTTCTCGACCTAAATTTCATCGGTAAAGTCGCTTTGTCAAAATTAACACGTGAAAAGGGCGTCAAGGTGATCCTCACGGGCGAAGGATCAGACGAACAGTTCGCCGGATACGGTCAATTACTTGCAGACTTCCTTCGCGAGCCAGATATGAGCCAGTCAACGACCATTCTTCCGGACGATCTCCGACTGGAACTCTTGGCCGTCGAAGAAACAGAATATCGCGGTGATCACCGGTCGCCGAAGAACATGCGTACAGTCGACCCGCCGTCGTCAACGTACGCGAAGAGACAAATCAACAATGTCAACACCATCTCAGCAACCGCCAATCTAAGTCTTCAGCCGATATTGGCGCCTTGGACCAGCCAGGAGTTTGGCACTCAGGATTTCCGCGTCACCGGGGTCCACCACCTCTTGTCTGGGACCATACGGAAGAAGATGCAGTCCAAATGGCATACCCTACACTCGGCGCTATACATCTGGCAAAAGATCCTCTTACAAAACATACTCCTGGTCACCCTGGGCGACCGAGTTGAAATGAGCCATTCGATTGAGGGACGCCAGCCTTTTCTCGACCACAACCTGACAGAATACGTCAACGGACTACCTCCTTCGGTCAAATTCCGACGTGACGGGCAATTCGTCAACGAGAAATGGATCCTCAAGGAAGCCGCCAAACCCTTCATCACCGAGGTACGCGCAGACTGGCTGTGATAACTATTCCTCGCGGCAAAGAACTCACTGTCTACAGGAACTGTACAAACGACGCAAACACCCGTTCACAGCACCGGCCGTATATCCGGCGGACGGCCCGTTACATCGCTACTTTAGCGGCTTGATGACGAAAGAGAACATCGAACGTCTCGGGTTCTTGGATTGGGAGAAGTGCAAGAACCTAGTGGAGGATGCCTTCGTTCACGAACGAGCGGAACGGATGCGGAAGGTTTTCATGGTCACGCAATTGATCGAGCTAGGCAGGCTGTTCGGGGTAAAGCCGGCGAGACGGGAATTTTTCGATGGCGGTGACGGGTTGCTGGGAAATGCGCAAGCCCGACTGTAGATCCTGCTACCTTTGTATCTGTAGTCTAGTCGTAGTTGGATAAGATAGTTTGGGTCTAAGGATGTTCATTCCCCGCTGTCGCACGCAAATGCTCTTCGATGGTTCCTTGATCTCTAATACATACTCTGTATCGCTATAGCGCCTCTGTTTTGTCTATTTTGCCGTGCGCCCTTGTTGATGAATAAGGTTGCGTGTTATTTGCCATTCAGCTGCCGTCCTCATGGTCTTGTCAGGTCTTCCACGACGTTTAAAGAGCTGCTTCTCAATATTGAACACGTCGCTCTAGCACTATATGTTGCAATTCCCATCCACACCCCTCTGGAATAAACACGTTACTCTGTTTTCCTATTTACCTACTGTCACATCACTATAATCTGGTGACCCTCATAAGACACTAAAAGGTGAAATGGCACTTTATCAAGAACCTCTGATCGCAGCCCAATTACCATCCCCTATTAGTCTTCAGTCCTTTGGCCACTTCTATATATATGCATAATGTTTCCCTCCATGTGACAGACGCTGAAACAATTATGATGTGGTGAAGACCCTTTTCATCACGCATCTTTGTTGTGATCGGATCCGAAGGCACGTCCGATGAAAGTAGGAAGGAAATCGATTCCCTCTATCCGAGTAGGAAAATAAACATTCATACATACCATGGCGCTCTCATCTTTCTCCCCATTTGAGGACTAGGTGGTGTATCTATTGCAGTGATATTACTCGCCTTTTCAGGTGATTCGCATACGCCACGACGAAGTTTTAAATATTTTCTTGCCGCTGTTTTCGTAATGATGATATGCTGAGAATTAGGTTTCCTGCATACTATCAAGCCGGTAAGTCACTATGGAGAGGGGTGACTACAGTACGGGGTACTGGTTGTGGAGCTGGGACTTTGTCTACAGATAGAGTAGTGTTGACTTCGCCGTCGACCTGGGCAGATCCTGGTTCATAAAACAGAACCACGCCAACCGAGTGTAATCTCCACCTCTTGAAAGCACCGCTACAACCCCATCAAATCACATTCCCAACCCCCCTCCACCCTCCAAACCACCCTCTTAACCACCATCCCCATCCTCTCCCCCTCCCCATGATGCGCAAACCGCCTCCCCCCAAACCTACTCGGCCCCTCCCACCTCACCTCGCTCACCCCCTCCCCCCCACAAACCCTCAACACCCTCCCATCCCTCCTCCTCCAAAACCACTCCTCCCCCTCCAGCATCTCTCCCACCACGCCCTCCAACTCCTCGACCTTCGTTTCGATAGTTTCAAACTCGACGGTGACCTTCTCGAGCGACTGCGGAAGCGGGACGTCCTTCATGGAGAAGAAGCGGTGGGGGAGGAGCGGGAAGATGGGGGTGTTGGTCTCCCAGTACCACCAGTCTGTGTAGCGGAGGGTGAGGGTGAGGGAGGTGGGGGTGAGGAGGTGAGGCGCGGAGCGGAAGAGGTGTGTGAAGCCTTGGTGGAGGGCGGAGAGCTGGGGGAAGATGTGGATGTGGGAGATGAGGGGCCAGTGTTCCTGGAAAAGAGAGGTGAGTCAGTGGGAAGATTGATCTGTTTTGGATTCTGGATTATTTTTTTGGGGTGGAATTTAGGGGGTGAGGAAAGAGGGGAGACGTCTCACAGGCTTGAACCAATTCACCCCCGGATGCGCCCACGTGTTCGCCCCCGTCCACTTCGTCATCGTGTACTCCTTGGGCGCCCTCGCCTTCTGCCCCATGTAGAAGCAGACCTCCAGATTCCGTAGCGCAACCACGCTCGTTTCTTGGTAGACCTATCCATGTGCACATCAGCATTCATCCACAAAGCCATCCCTTCCCCCTTCTCACCCCTACGTCATCCCCCCAACAAGATTCACAACAGATTCAACAACTCACCCTCCAGCACACCCCCACCACCTCCGTCCTTACCCTCCCCACCCCCTCATACCCCGGCCTCCTCACATAATTCACCGTCTCCCCCCTCTTCTCCTCACCCCATTTCCTGTCCCCAGGTACATATTCACTGAGCACGAGTTTGAAAATCTCGTTCCGGATCTCGGGCGGGATTTTGCCGAAGAGAGGGGACTGGAGTTGGTCGTGTATAGGACGGTTCGGTATGAGGGAGCCGGGGGCGGGGTAGGACTCAAGGTCTGCGGAGGAGAGGAATTTGGGAGGTTTGGGTGTTTGGGGAAGGGGTGGGGTGTGGCGGGGGAAGAGGGTGAGGAAGGAGGGGAGCATGGGGTTAGTGCGGTTGGGTGGGGAGGGACGTTGGAAGCGTGGAGGTAAGCGGGGATAGGAGGCGCGGGGAGAAACAACCGAGTGTTGGATGTGCGTGGACGGCGCGTTACTGGTAGCTATGTACTCTAGCGGGTCCTATACATACATACATGCGTGAGTAGTACTAGCACGGACCGTGGGGTGTATGTGTGTACGTTCGTAGACCACCGCAGTACATGTACAATGTTGCGTGAAACCGTTAGGACATGCGAGAGTCCGCAAAACGCTCGATCGCTTCCCAGCCACTGCCTTATAAAGCACGTAGTCTAATCCAGTCCAGTCCAGTCTAGCTCGAGGGCGGGGGGTAACTCAACCTGCAGGCTGCCACATTGTCCGTAGGTTGCGACTCGATTGGGAAGCATCACGTGCGCGGATTGTGATTGGAGAGGGGGAGGTGGGAAGCGAGCAGGATGACGACAGAGGAGTTTTCCGCTAGCGAGATGCGAGGTGGGTTGCTTGACCGCTTGTTCTGAGTTTGGTGGAGTTGCATTCATTGCGCTAGATGATACGTGTGTGTGAGCCTGTGAGGTGAGGGTGGTGGTGGCTGCTTTGAGCGCCCTAGTTGATGGTTATTTGCTGTCTGGCTGAAGTTACAATGGTCTGGGTAGGTCATTCGCAGCGTTGGTATCTAGAGTCACTGGGGGTGGCTGCCAGCGAGCTTTTGTATAGAGGTCATGTATATTAGATATCTAGTATGTCTACTGGATTCAGCTGAAATGCCTAGGTAGTTGAACGTAATGGAAAGCCCGCTCCTCCACAAACCCGGTATATACACCCCATCTCACTACCTCACCCTGTATCCCACCCTCACGGCATCCCCACACTCGTAATCTCCACGCTATCGAAAAACTCCTTCATCCCATCCATGTCCGCCTCCAACTCCCCCGCCGTCTTCCCCCTCCTCTCATCACTCATATACCCCTGATTCGCACTATACGCCTTATACCACTCCCTACACATCTCCCTCCAGCTCTTCCTCTCCCGCAACCCCTCCAACCGCCAATGCCCCTCCTCAAGATCAACCCCATTCTCCTGAAACACCACCCTCGCCACGCTCCCAAACGCATGCCGCAAGATCCGCACCACCATCTGCACATGCGCCGGCTGCACGCCCTGGAGATCCAGCGTGAGAGTTTGGAGGTGCAGTTCACGCGCTAGATCCTGTATCTGACACCGCCAGAAATACTGCAACCCATGCGGCGAGGTGTAAGCCGGGGGGTCGAACAGCATGAACACGGGGTCGGGACTCAACCACCGCAGACAGTGCAGCGGGGCGAGAGACGAAAACTTGAACGTCACGCGCCGCAGGTTCTTCCTGTTCTCGGGGCCGGACACCCAGAGGAAGTTCGTGAAGCCCGTGAGCTCGAATTGGAAGCGCGTGGTGCGGTAAATCCAGGGGGCCATGTGGGCGTTTAGCGACTTACAAACGCGCAGCATGACGGAGAGGGTGATGGGGGATTTGGGCCGCGGGTAGAAGTTCTCTGATATGTGTGGGACGGGGAAGTCGGAGGTGCGGTGGCGGCAGGGGCGGTACATGCCTGTTAGGCCGGCGGCGGTGGTCCAGATGATGTCTTGGAGTTCTTGGGGAGGCGGAGGAAGGGGTGGAACGTGGGACCGATTTTGACGCTGTTGGCTGGTTCTGCTTCGGGCAGGGGTGTGGATTTCGTCTTTGGGGCCGGCTTCTGGGTTTTGCTGGCTATGTCTCGGAAGGCGTGGAGACGGGGGTGGGAACTTTGGGTGCGTTTTTCTTTGCCCCAGGATTCTTTTAGTTCTCGGGCTTTGCGCGAGGCGGTCAGCAGGAGGAGGTGCTCTTTGTTGAAGAAGTCGCGGGCGGACATCCAACCGGAGCCGCAGCGGATGACCATGGTGTATCGAGCATCTTGTGTTCGCGGTGGGAAGAGTCGTATTATGATTTGCTTCCGCGCCTTCTGGGAGTCGGCATGTGTGAGAGCGCATTTGACTGACTTTCCGAGTTGCATGGTGTCTTCTTCGAGTCCAGAAGACATGATGTCTATTCTGCCATGGAACTGTGGACTCGAGTCGTGATCTGCAGCCCATTGTTTGAGGTGCTCCATGAACGACTGGAGATGATGGTTTTCTCGGGTGGAATCTTGGGAGGACGAATCTGCCTGAGCATTTACTTGTGAGGGTGAGTCTGCCATGTTTGTGACGGCTCGCAGTGTTTCTCTGGATCCGGGCATCTCAATCGTTGAGAAGCTCAGGTGCTTTGAGGCCGAGGAACCCAGGTTGTCGCGAAAGAGGGCTTGGGGATGGTAGCGGTAAGGAAACGGGTTAGTGCGATGTCACTAGTGAAGATGATCGTGTCGATGGTCTGCAGACGAAGGATCCGGACAGGTGGTATATAGTGAGAGATTTCCAAAGATTCAGGGTGGTTTCTTGGTGGATGTTGCGTAATGCAGTGCGTGTTATACGAGATGGTATGACATCTACCATTCGAGTGCTACGTATGACGGAAGGGGGGAATGTACAAGGCTGGGCCAGAGAACTGGGAGAAGGGAAACAAGACAGGCAAGAGTGGGAGCAGCGGATAATGGTGTGATATCAGCGGATAAGTGTGGGAACGGCGGACAAGCTAGGTACATGTGAACGGTGTTGCGGTACTGGAGTGTCTCTCTCCACGAGCATCTGTCCGATGATGAAACCGGTGGGGCGGACTAGGCTGATTGGTGTGTGGAGCAGGGATGGCGATCCTCCATGCACCAGCTCTGCACACTGCAGCCCCGCGCCGCTACACTAAGCAGCTCGCGCCCTCGGCTCAAACCGCTTCAGAAGAGCGCCTCCTGCCCAGATGCCCAGATATCCAGGTGTTGTCGAAAGCAGCTGACCAGCTGCGGGGTATTGGCCCATCTCTTCCGGCACATGACCGTCAATCTACCTACAGTAGACTATCCTACATGCCTGCCATATCACGCCCGTCCCTCGATCCATCCCGCGGCTCTTTCCAGTCCTTCGTTGAAGTGCTGCATCCTCGCCAGCAGTCCGCCACCTACGGAGCCCACCTGCCGCCCTATCGTATCCAGCAACATGCTCAGAGGCCGCTCGGCGCCCTCGTTCTCCCGTCCCTCCCGCCGTGCTCGCTCGCGTCCGCTCTGCACCGCTGCTTGAATGTCGAACATGTTCGCACTGAGCTTGCTCTTGGCCTCCGCCCGCGCTTTCGCCGCATCGTAAACAGCGCGTTCGTCGTCCATCTCCAGCGCAACTTCATGGCGGCTGTTCTGGATCGTGAGGATTTCCTTCCTCCGTTCGACATTGTCCTTTTTGAGTAGTTTTCTCTTCTTGAAGCCCGCGCTGAGCGTGTCGTTTGCATCTTGCAGATCCATCAGCTTCTCCACGACGCTCTCCTTGAACGCAAGCGCGAGGTTGATGTGGCTACGGAGCTTCTTCCTGCGGGACGAATCATCCGCCGTCTGCATCTTGGACGCCATGCGCTGGACCTGGTCGTCGATGTTCTCCTCTAGTATCGTGCGCGTCGTATCTGCAACCGTGACGCCTTTCACTGTAGATCCCTTTATGCGCATGACAGAGATGGCTTGCTTGGGCCCAGAAGGTTTCCGCTTTGCTCGCGGTGCTTGGTTCTTGATACGTTTGACCGGGTTCTCTCTGGGAAGTGGCAAAATGTGAATGGTGGGTTCGTCTTCTGGTTCCTGCACTCGTTCATCTTCTGGTTCTTGCTCTGCATCTTCTAGCGCAGATTCCACTTCGGGAGACAAAACCGGTGTTGGCTCCTTCCTGCTTTGTGCAGGTTGTTTGCCATTCTTGCGTTTCGCAGAGGGTTCCCGTGTCTCGACGGGTTCAGGTGAAAGCTCATCCAGAGAGTCTTCTGCGTCGGCGGACTCTTGCGCACTGAGCCTCGTCTTCTTAGGTCTGCCTTTAGGACTTGCGGGTGTGGACCGCCGCTCGTCTTCTTCTTCTGCGACGACGCGCTTGGGTGTACCACGCTTAGCAGACACAGGAGAGATCCATTTATCTGGTTGCCTTGTACGCGGAGGAGATGATCGGCGCGTCTTAGGTGCTTCTGGAGTTGGGTCGGACTCCACATTGGCAAGCTGCGCTGGCGATGAAAGTTCGTCAATCTCATCTTCCTCCTGTGTGACAACCTCTGTGATAGATTCTTCGCCAATGACCCTTGGAGTGACACTGGCTGGCGCCGGAGTCAGTTCGTCTTCCTCTTCTACTACCGAAGCAATGTTCGGGGTCGCCGGCACAAGAGACCGTGATGACGACTTCCTGGAGCGTCTGCTCGAGAGCACTGTAGGTGTTTCAGGAGGTGCCTCCGTGGACTTGGATCTTCGGGACGACAGTCGTGTCACGCTCTGTGATTTCTCTCGAGAAGAGCTGGCCGGGGCAGGAGTGTCTTCCAGGCCGAATGCGGCTTGGATGTCCATGGCCAGTTCATCGGGCTCCTCGGGCTCCTCGTCCACCTCTTCGCGAACCGGCGACACGGTGGCTACGACTCTACGTTCCCTCTCTACCGAATTCGTCTCGTTGTTTTGATCTGGACTGAGCTCGTCCGGTTGCCCATCATCCTGGTCGAGTTCCTGCGCATCTTTGGAACCCCGCTTCCTCTTGCCCAGCTGCGGGGTTACAAAAGTCCTGGGGGTGGACTGTCTCCGGACACCGCTGCTTCGCGGAATGGATGCGCTGCGGTGGCGCTTGGCGGAACTGTTTCGAGCGCGCGGAGTCTGTTGGCGTGGGGTGGGCGTGCGCTGGTTGCGCTGTGGGGGTAGAGATGACTGTTTTGCGGCCGGCGGACCAAAGTTGAAGTTGAAGTTGAAGTCGGTGATGGCTGCGGTGGTACTGGCGGGGAGAATCAGCCTTGGATGCAATGCGCGCTGTTGTCAAGGGCGGGTGCTCACCCAGCGCCGCGCTTGCGCTGCTGCCGTCGGGCCTCGCGCTCCTCGCGGTCTGCGATGTGTTAGTAGGGGGTCGAATTGAATCACATATCCGTAGATGCTTACCAATGGGCGCCATCACAGGCGAACGTCGAACGTCGAACGTCGGGTGTAAAGGTAAAATGTGCAATGCGCAATGAATGGGCGTCGGCGCGTGCTGCAGGTGGTGGTGTTGACTGTTTGTGGAGCCCTGACGCGCAGCAGCGGGCGCAAGCGGCTCCACGTGAAATGCAGGCGGGCCCGCGCGACAGGGATTCTCCTCCACCACCGCAGAGAGTCTGCTCCCGCCTGGCCGTTGCAAGAATCCCACCCTCGAGGAATTGCAAATCGCATCGCTTCAAAATGGGCTGGCTCTGGGGCAGCGGCAGTAACAGCAACTCCAGCGCCTCCAACGGCCTCGATCCTTCCCTGCAGGACTTCCTCAAAAACGAAGCACCCACCGGTCCCAAGCCCTCGCTGCCATCGCGGCCCGTCGAACAGCCAAAAACACCCACACAGCCTGCACAACCAACACAACAGACGCAGTCCGCAGCCTCCGAAAAGCCCCATGTGCCCCCGCAATCACAATTCCAGGATGGCCGCTACGCCCACCTGTGGAAGGACTACGTGCCCCAGAACCAGCTCGAGAACAGCGCCAAGACAGAGCAGGACAAGCTGAAGGACATTGTGGATTCGTACAACGACCGCAAGGCCGAGATCGGACGCATCGCCCTGGAGAACTGCGCCATCGAGTACATGGAGCAGTTCAACTGCTTCTTGGCGCCCAAGACGTACTGGCAGGTGGCCACCCTGTGCAATGCTGAATCCAAAAAATTCAACCGCTGCTACGACATGCAAGCCAAGTTCCTCAAGGCATTGGGGTACCTCACTATCGAGGATCGAAACCCCGAGGTTAGCGAGAAGATACAGATGCATGCCGATAAGCTGTACCATCAGATGCTGGACCAGGAGGCTCAGATAGAGCAGGCCAAAGCCGAGGGCAGGGAGCCCCCCAAGTGGGAGAGCGTGCTCTCCAAGCAAAACGTTAGCCGCGCCATGGCTGGGAAGTCTCTCTCTGCGACGCCTGCAGCCGAGAAGTCTCCGGTCGAGGATGGGGATACTCTGTGGAAGCTCATCACGCCCGAGTCGCGGGCCAGGTACGAGAAGATGCTGGCTGATCTTCCTCCCGCGGAGCAGGACATAGAGAGGAGGGCGTTGCTGGGCGAGATGCAGGCGAACATCGGGCAGGCGAGACAGGTTCAGGATGCGTTTGTGGAGGAGCGAATCAGCCGGATGAAGAGGAGGGAAGCGGGTCAGTCCACCATAGGCGATACGATTAAGCGGCTGTGGGGGTGGGACAGGAATGCGTAGTCTAGGTCCCATTTGAGTGTATAAACATGTATCAATATGATGACTTTACGCCTGAGCTTTTCCGCTTCGTATTCGTTCTTTTGTGTCCTGGATCAGATATCCGTCTGAGGACATATCCGCACGTACAAAAAAGCGGGAGTGAAATTCGTGAAACAAAAACTGTGAGACTCACATGAGCACCCTTACAGACAGTACCCCTCTCTTTGTTTCGAAGCTACATATAACGATTCAACACTTGCTACTGGGCGTGCCAGTGAAAGTCACTCCGCAACCCCTGTACATTGTTATGTACCGACCTACGACGTGAAAATCGCGCCCTACATTGTTATATACGCCCTCTACACATATTCACCTCACGATGAAGCTTCTCTCTCCCCACCCTACTATAAATTTTTTGGCCATATTCTTCATTCATCCTCTCTCTCTCCACACGAACCCAAGCAGAACCACCAGCTCCACTTGGACTCACAGTTCAACTGCGAACCCAAGGCACAACTGTTGGCACTGCTTCCGCAACACTCTTTACGAACACAACACCTAACAACCATTCCACCGAACACTATTCCACCGAACAACATTCCACACACCACGATTCCACCCACCACCAGCCTACCGCAAACCTCTACACCATCCAACAACATGGTTTCCCAACCCCATCGACCCACCCGCCCCACCTCAAGCCTCTCAGCAGTCCATGGTCTAGCCTACACCATCACCCACCTCCTCCTCCAGCTCCTCATCCTCCTCATCATGCTCCTCCTCATCGGAGCCATCTTCGCCACCCTCTACTCCCTCTACTACCTCTCGCTTCCGGCGATGAATATCGAGGTTAACAATGGCAATGGCAATGATGACAGCGGACTTGAACGGGACCTGCGGCGGATCAGGCGGGATAGAGCCGACGATCGGGGGTTGTGGCGGTCGGTGAGGAGGCTCCACTCGGATCGTCCGGTGAGTAGGAGGGTGGAGGTGGAGATCCCGCCGAGGTATGAGGAGGTGGGGGAGGGGCCGCCTGCGTACGAGGGGCCGCCGGGGTATGAGGAGGTGGTGGTGTAGGTGGGAGAAGGGGTAGGGGGTAGGGGGAGAGGGGGGAGAGATAGAAGGAGGGAAGAGAGAGAAGTAGACGCAAGGCAGCAGAGAGAGAAGATATGAGTGTTTCATTTCCAAAGACTGCGGCACCTTTTGTCGCCCCCATCTGCCCATCGTCAAGCAGGTTTCAAGCAGATACCGTCTTCGAGCAGAATGTGTCTTGCACAGTCTTGATTATTGCTTTCGATATCTGCTCATCGTCCCATCAGGTTGATGATATTGTTCATGGGACAGGTTTAGTCTTGTTTTCTCCACACATCTGCCCATCGTCACAGAGATGCTTTTGCGGGGCGGTATTGTCGATCTGCTCGAAATGAGCGGGTGTCTTGGGGGGGGATATGAAGAGTGTAAAAGAGCTGGTCAAGATGGGAAATCTCTGCATAGACCCAGGTTGAATAGACTCGAATTCCAGATTGAATCTAAATTGTTTTCCAGAATTACTGTGCCAATTATTATGCTTGTAGACTTTGTGATAAACTATAGGTCGTTGATTCGTGCTACTATGGCTACGCCCAAGCGGGTATCTGGGTTGAAGTGGGAAATGTTAAGTGTGGGGGTGGCCGGTAGCTTCAGTGGTTCTGTTTACGTCGTGAAGGACCTGACCGATCAGCACATATACTAGCTATTTAGAATAAAATCGAATTTGGAAGAACTTTCTCTCTACTGTGCTTGTCTATTTCTTGAAACTCGTCGCAGATTCGACTTGATCTGCTTGGATATGATGAGATAGGTGCGATAGCCAGTCAAGACATCCACTACCTACCTGAGACTGAATCGAATTTGAAACTATTTTATCTTCTTTGTTAATGTATTAGATGCTTTGCTTGTTTACCTTGTGTTACCTTGTAATCCTGATTATTGTTCCAGCCAAATCAGACTGAATGTCTCATCATTGTCTCTATCCAACCCAGTTAACCACTATAAATGCCCTGCCCTTCTGCGCACATTCTATCGCTCACAAAGCACCCACCCTCACCAGCTCTTCCAGCATTTCCAATTCCTCAAACTACCCACTCACACCATACAACCCCATCATCATCACCCACCTCCCCCAATCATGGCCGACCTAGAAGCCGTAAGAAGAGTCCCAATAGTAACCTTCGACGTGCCCATCGCTACACACGCTTCCATCTTCGATTATATTCCGTTCTTCTTCGAAATTCTCATCCTAATACTATTCTTCCCCATCTGGTTCATACTCGAGGTCATCCGTACGTTTATAAAGGGTGTCGTCGCCACCGCACGTTTTCTCTTCGAAGGCGATGCGGAATTCGAGGCGGAGACCCAGAAGCGATTCACGATTGGTGAGGAAGATCAGGTGAAAGGGGGTGAGACGGTAGTCGCGGCTTTGGAAGAGGAAGAGGTGGTTTCACTGGGCGATATTCTGGCTAGTAGCAAAGAAGATCAGGATGTTTTAGTCGAGTATGTCTTGGTCCAAGGTCCCTCAATCCAGCATCGCTCGGTTCAAGATCACTCGGCTCAGGACATCATCGATAAGATTGCGTCCGGTGGTGGATCGGTGGAGTATCCAGCCGACCAGGTGCCTAAAGTCAATTCGATCGGGTCTAGCCAAGCTTTGGAGGGTAATACTAATGGTATTTCGTATCACGGGGAGCCCGGCGAAGAAAGTGCATTGTCGACAATTGGACCGTTTGCACTGTTTATATTGATGCTCAGCTTTTTCTTTGGCTGAGATTGTTCCATGGATGGCTCATTTCTGGGCTAGATAGGGTGTGAGTTACAAGCAGACGAAGATGGCAAGTAACTAGGTGGTAGATGGTGACGGTGAGCTTCAGGGTTGTCATTCTTTTCAAGGGTCCGCGAGGGCGGGGTTTTGTTTGCGTTCAAAGGTTGGTTGTAGAAGTTTTCAATTTAGTCCGTTGGTGCATCGAAAATGTAGTGAGAGAAAGGGATACAATTTCCTAGACTAGAATACTCAAATATCATCGTATGATAACCTCGACAGCAACCTCGTTGCTCCATCCAGCGTGCTGATCTGTTTCCTTCCACGCCCTGATACAATCGATTTCCAGGATGTTCTCACAATGCTCGTTGATCTTGACGCAGTGGGAGGAAATTGGCCGTCCGAAAATGACAGCTATGAAGTCCTTCTCGATAGAGCGCTTTTTGAGGTCGGAGATGTAGATGCCTGTGGTGTTTCAGTATGTGAAATATATATTGCATAGTATTCACGAGATCATGTAACATACCATACGTTCCCAGAACCTTCAGCGACGTCCATACTCTCAACTTCCCAGAATCGCGCTCCACATACGCGTCGCTACTAATTATACCAGCAGCGCCTGTCATCTTGCCCAGTATACCAAGATTCGCCACAGAAATATCAGCAGGGCCTTCTGCGCCGTGCTCCCCGCGTTCGAGCTTGAAACTTTGGAAAGGGAACGCAGACAGGATGTCCCATCCAATAACGGGTATCTCCAGATGAACGAGCGCATCTCCACTTTCTGCACTCGTTGGTTGCGAAACCTGCCCGCTGATATGACTTCTAATGATGTAGGTGCCGCGTTCAGCGCCAGGAAACTGATCCAAGCCAATCAACTCGGTCAATGGATGCTGTGTGCAGTTGAAAACACCAAGAATACTGACGCCAGAGTGTGCCATGCCCACGAACGTACCGACTTTCAGGAGAACCGTATCATCGTACGAGTTATATGCAGAGGTACTTTTACCCACAGTATGCGGTCGAAGGATGACAGTATCTCCGCGAGGGGTGTTACCTGTCATCTGGTTGATCAAGTTGACATCGTGTTTGCCAGGGACATCGGTGATGTAGATAGGGCCACCAGAAACGCAGCGCGCTGCCGCGTGAAAAGACGCCCACTCGTGTGAAGTTTGGAACATGTCCCAATCAGGGAGAATATTCAAATACTGATTGAAAATGGCGTTATGCGCATTGCAGAAGATATGCCAGGGGTGTGACGCTGGAACTTCTGGAAAGAAGTCATCCGAATTTCGCAGTAATATTCTCGGCTTGTTTGACGGAAGCTGGGAATGGAATATGATTTGAGGGGTCTGCGACATGCATGAGATAGCCTTGCCATAAAAGGAACGCAATTGGGCAATGCTCCAGGCATCTTGGTAGGCTTTGATGAGCTTTCTGCGATCAGTTGCGTCATCGAGTTCGTCAACAAAGAATTGCGCATCTGTTTTGACAGAGTCGACGCCGGCAAGGCTGAGGAATTGGTAGAAGTCACGGTAGAAGCGATGAACATCTTCTTCGGCGACAACGGTCATTGTCCCCCCTGATACACCGTCCTTCTTCCGAACAATAGTAGTCTTGTATTCATCTGCAATCTTACCCTCAGGAGCAATCCCACCCCAATAACCGAACTAGATAAAGTCAGTCCAAAAACCAGTTGGTCGGTCACAATAACCCACAAGAGCATGCCAGACTGCGATGTGTTTCAGTTTTGGATGGTTCTTCCGCACATCAGACACCGTCGCCTTCAAGCCTCTTGGAAAGCCAGTCTTTGTTGCTTCGAACTCCGTCATTGCGTTCTCAAACTGATCGCCACCTTCATGGTTCAGTGACTGCCAATTGTCATCTATAATCAGGTTCGATATATTGACACCATTGTCCTTTAGAGAATCCAATGCCTCGAATATCTTGTCTTCGGTGAGCTTCTGTCCGATACCATTCCTAACAATAGCAGAAGGGTTAGCAGATCATTGGAAAATCACAGGCTGGAGGACTTTGGCACTACTTACCACGTGCAGTAAGAAAGCCCGTCGTACCAATCCTGGAGCCATTGGGGATTGAAGTCCTTCATCAGTGCTTCCTCTTCTGCTGCAATCTGGCCAGAGGCAGTTTCGTACTTCATGATTAGTTTTCGAGCATGGTACATAACAGCAGAAAAGGCGAACTCTAAGGAATGGCCAACCGAGACTATCAGCATTGCAGATGCGTCCTCGTCGCTATCGTTGCGAGAGTTTATGACGATATTGCCCTCGCCGTCATGACCCAGCGTTGTCAGGACGTCATTCTTGCCACTAACCGCAAGAACGGCCAAGTTCGACCCGTCTTCACGCTGAAACGCTGCGATTATAGCCTCTTTATCAGGTTGGAACTTGCCTCGTCCTTGACGAGGTGCGAGCCAGGGAGACCATAACCGAACCAATGCAAACCACCGAGAAAAATTGGTCGGTTTACCAAGCGTCACGTTGGTATACCCAGATTCCTTCCCAGATGCTGCATTGACTGGGCTAGTGAGACTCCAGAGGGATGTATCTGGAGTTTCGCTCCTTTCACTCTGCACTTTCAAGTCGTCCGGAAGTCCCTCGATGAAGTTGCCAAGATCGTCACTCAAAGTCGACGCGGTGTGGAATATCAAGTGCCCGTCAGAAATAGAGAACTGTTCATTCGCCCATTTCCATGGTTCTCCTTCAGCTGAACGGAAAGTTATGGTGAAGGATACAGAGCCTCCGTGCTTGGGTGGCCCCGCTAAGTCAATGGCGAACCATTTTCGATGAATGCCGGGCCTAGTCTCACCTCTGGCCCACAACTAAATACAGTCAGCTCATACATGACAAGATGTAAATCTTCATACCAATGATGAAGGTTGCTCAATTGTCTCCAGATTCAGACTAGTCCACTTCTCACGATCCTCGTAATTGGACCATAATGCCACAGTATATTCTTTGTCCGTCGAGCTCTCGATCAACACGGTCAATTTCACCTTTTCAAATCAGCTAGCTTTGAGAGAGAGAATACACGCTTGGGCTTACGTGTTGTTTATGAGCTGGTACTACAGTGGTTTGCCCTAGGGGAGGGTGGCACGTAAGAGATGCATACATGGTTGCGAGGCAGTATGTTTTTTGACGACGATACGCTTCTACTAGGGTTGTCTGAGCAGCAGCTTTTCTTCCGTCCAGCGGGAATAGGTTTTAGGTCCTTAGGATGGTAGGATGGAAGCTACCTTGGTGACGTGTGCGGAGGGTTGGGGTAGCTCCGCTCCTCCGCACACTGGCCAATCAACGTTCAGCAAGCCCGATCCACGAACTTTTGGCGCGGCACGACTTACACTGGACGTGTTCCGAGTCGCTTCATCAACGGCAATGTCGCTAATTCAACAGCTACCACGAGCTCGGCCGTTTGTATGTCGCCAATGCGTACGCAAAGAGCGACTCGCGCTTGGCGGCCTACGGCATAAGGGCACCTGGGCGCGCAAAGCAGAGAACCCGGAGCAGGAAGCCCGGCAATGGGAAGACCGTGGATACCGTATCAAGAATGGCGATGAGAAAAGCATGATACAGATTTTGGAGGAGAGAGGCTTCGTGAAGGACATTGCTGGGTGCGTTCTGCTGTTCTAACAACCACACGCATCCTAAGAGTATTTTCTAGCGGTCGCGAGCAACTCGACTGGCTCCTTACGAAAAAGCCAATTGCGGCATACGTCGGCGTAGACCCAACCGCGCCCTCGATGCATGTTGGGCATCTCCTCCCTTTCATGGCACTCTTCTGGATGTACCTCAATGGCTATCCCGCTGTTTCACTGGTGAGTGCGACCCACGCCCACCCAAAGCTCGAGCTAACCTTATGGCAGCTGGGTACAGGCACCGTCAAGATCGGAGATCCGTCGGGGCGAACCACTGAGCGCGCGCGTCAGGCAGACGACGTCCGAAGTATGAACGTGCACAACATGCACCGTCAGCTACACTATCTTTGGGCAAACGTAAAGTGTCTGGGCATCAAACACAATTTTCCCGCGACTATCAGTAGAGAATTCAAGGTCTTGAGCAATCACAGCTGGCTAGCAAATCTTAGTGCGGTAGATCTGATGCGAGATTTGGGCTCAGGCATGCGCCTCGGTTCCATGCTCGCTCGCGATTCGTAAGGCACAACTGGCAGATTGGAGTATGCAGCTATACTAAGCTTGGAAACAGAGTGAAAGTACGCATGGAAAATGGCGAAGGAATGGCTTTTTCCGAGTTCAGCTACCCGCTGTTTCAAGCATACGATTGGTGGCACATGTACAACGACAATGGGGTACAGCTCCAGCTGGGAGGCTCTGATCAATATGGCAATCTTTGTGCTGGCATGGATGCCGTGAGCCACATGCGCAAGCTCCATGGAATACAGCAAGAAACTGCAGAAGACAGCATCTTGAATGGCACATTTGGTTTAACAACGCCCTTGTTGACCACAGCTTCAGGTGAGAAATTTGGCAAGAGCGCTGGAAACGCTGTGTGGTTGGATAAGGAGATGTTGAGTCCCTTCGATCTATATCAAGTACGTCCCATATGCTTTAGCACAACCCAAGCGACACTAATACTTCCGCGCAGTACTTCCTCAAAACTGCAGATAACGATGTGGAGCGTTACCTGAAACTCTTCACATTCTTGCCCATGAAGCACATCGACCTGATCATGGAGGATCAGCGGCAAGATGAGTCGAGGCGAAAAGCCCAACATCTCCTTGCCAAAGAAGTTGTTTCACTAGTCCACGGAGCCAACAATGCGAACAAGGCCGAAGCGGCACACAAAGAGGCTTTCAGCCAAGGCACCCATACATTTTCTCTTTCCGGGCTAAGGAAATCCATTGCAGAGATCAGTTCGACCAAACAGGAAGTGAAGGAAAGCGACGATCTAGAAACAAGGCTCCTTGAATACAAGAAGCAATATGCCTCGTCATCTGCACCTCAATCCGCCACAGAGTCTACGACAGCGTCATCCAAGCAGGATACTTCGAACATAGTGACTCTTCCCATCACCCTACTCTCGGAAGGGTCTTTCCCTCGAGTTCTCCACGCTGCCGGTCTTGCTTCCTCCTCGAGCGAAGGTCGCCGTTTGATCACCAAGAGGGGTGCATATGTAGTCTTGCCCAACTCTGGCCGACCAGAGAATCCTTATGGACTTAGTTGGGAGCAAATACCCGAAGCTATTAGCACAACGGATCCGAATGAGTATTTGATCGACTGGGAAGCACTGGTTTTGCGATCAGGCAAGTCGAAAATCCAGATTTGTCATATTGTCACCGAGGAGAAGTTTGAGGCTCAGGGTCTGACTTGTCCTGGGTGGGAAGAATTCAAAGCAAGACGAGCGACAGCTGAGGAGGAAGGACGGTAGAGACAGTGATAAGTTACCACGCCTGTAGGTCGGCGCTGAACTGTAACACCACTGTAGTTTTATGTAGGTTATCCGCAAGGGAAAGATATATAGATCATAAGTATGAAGTTTATATGTTGCAATGCTTTTACATCCCTGCCTTCATGGGTAGAAAGGAGGACTGATTGCCAGAGCATCGTTCTATCGCTGGATTGTTGAGAAAGAGCAGTGGAAGGCTGGCTCCTCCTCATAAGACATTCCGGCGAACAATTTTGCCCATAGGATGGGCCAATCATTCAATACACGTTAAGAGTTCAGTCGCAAAAGAAGCACACACTAGGGACATCTTTCATTGTTTTACTATCCCAATATATAGTATTGCCGTCACTGCCTTCCTCGCCGAAAAGGAATTCGCGACTTGTTTGGCTCGTTGCGCACTCGTTTCGTGCCATCGTAGACACCTTGCCAGTTCAGGGTCAGAAATTTTGTCCCAGCGTTCGTTATGTAACAAGGTGGGTGTGCCGAACGCAGATATCACGCTGCCTCCACGACTACACGGCGAACCACTTAGGCCCGGTAAAGGGAGAGTTCGAAGGCAGAAGAGGAGGACAGCTCATCTGGTACACGCTAGACTTTCATCATCTATCGAACGGTTAGTTCTATGCGCATTCGATGTGTGGCGCGCGTATGCTTACTTTGGTTAAACTGGAAGGATGGAGAGCAAAGGTTGTTGGGTGCGCAGAATTTAAACAGGTGCGAGTTTGCGGCATGACTAAGCGGTCTTGGCGGTCCGAACTTTTCGACAACTCAATATCACGAGAGATGGTTCAGCTCAGTATCATCGTCGGCATTGGGTCGAGGAACAATTCGGAGACGATGGGCTTGAGACAGGCTGCACAGCACGTCAAGAGCTGCAATCCTTATCTGCGGAGACCAAATGCCGAGATATCGCGGTTTGTTCGCGCGCGCCCTCACGGGACCTCGTTTTATGCTGTAGCAGCACGTACGAAGTTGTCCACTCGCAATTTTGCCAGTATCTCCGAAACTGATGCAAATACTCAGGGAATATTGGATGACTACAAAAAGTCATGTAAGGCTAATTCCATTGATGATGTAATGTTAGAACATTTCGAATTGATCTTCGTTAGTTCAGCAACGGGATTGGCATAATGCCCAGCAACTGAATCCCAAATGGGCGTCAGCAAATACTGGCAAAAAGGTCACCATCTGTGGTTATCTGTCAAACCGCCGGGATATAAACAAGAAGCTGTCCTTTACCGATTTGCGCAGCACAACCCAGGAATATTCTATACAGATCGTGTCATCGGCCAATACTGAAGGCAGCCCGGAGGCAATCGCGCATGAGTGTATCAGAAGTCTGAGAGACTGGACGCCTGTTGTTATCGAAGGAATGCTAAGGGATCCCAAATCGCCTCGCAAGCAGGACTCAGGTGATCAGCCGCCCAAAGATTCGTACACAAAGGAAGGTTTTGAGTATGTACTGAAGGAGGTCGAGTTGACACAGATCACACCACTCAACGATATACCCAAGCACATGATCATAAAGAGTGAGACTGCATACGGACCTGAACACCGACACCTGCAGCTCCGCACCGATGCCGCAGCGCGAGCCCGGCTTAAGTTGCGGTCTGAAGCCGCAGCCAAAGTACGGTTTAGTCTGTTAAATCGGTCATTTGTAGAAATTGAGACGCCTCTACTCTTCAAGTCAACGCCAGAGGGCGCACGCGAGTTCTTGGTTCCAACACGCGAAAAGGGCCTCGCGTATGCTTTACCTCAGAGCCCTCAGCAATACAAACAGATACTGATGGCATCCGGGATACCAAAGTACTTTCAATTTGCTAGGTGCTTCCGTGACGAAGATCTGAGGGCGGATCGCCAGCCAGAGTTCACACAGGTGCGAATTGTGCACATGCAGTATGGTAGAATCATTACTGACCGCGGGTAGCTGGATATTGAAATGGCGTTTGCTAATGAAGAAACTGTGATGGGTGAGATTGAAAGCCTTCTGTCGCACATCTGGGAGACTTTGGGGATCCAGAAGAACCCGACGAAGATGCTCCCATTCAAGCGAATGACCTATGAAGAAGCAATGGCCGGATACGGCTCCGATAAACCTGACCTTCGTTTTCGCGCCAGAGTAAGTTTCAGATCTCGTGGTACGACTTGTGCATTCGTTGCTAATTGCTTTTTACTAGGTTCGTTCTACACAGCTTGAGGACGATTTTATAAGCAAAATAACATCTTTAAAGAACCCCAAGGTCGAAGCCTTCAAGATGACCTTGACCGAAGATGCACGAAGAAATCGCCAATTCGTTTCCGAATTCTTCGCCAGCCCCGAAGGAAAGCCCTTCCTTGACAACCCTGATGGTCAACCCGCCACCTTCTGCGCTGACGCTGCACAACCCTTGAACGGTTTGGCTGCACTAGGCCACAGCTTCCTCTCGTTAGAGAGTGAGACGGTGAAGGCGGATCTAGAGGCGGTTCATGGGGATCTCCTTGTTTTCCAAGCCCGCCCTGATACCCCATTTACTGGCGGCTCAACCGCAATCGGAAACCTACGTCTAGCGCTGCACAAAGCGGCCATCTCCCAAGGGCTCATCGAAGCACCAGATCCCCATGACTTCAAATTTCTATGGGTCAAGGATTTCCCACTATTCTCGCCAACTAATGATGCAGAGCCCGGACAGGGAGGCACCGCTGGTCTCGCGTCCACACACCATCCTTTCACATCACCCAAGACTGCAGCCGACGTAGATATGCTGCTCACTGACCCCACTAAGGCTGTCGCAGCGCATTACGACATTGTCGTCAACGGTGTTGAAATAGGTGGTGGCAGTCGACGTATTCATAATGCGAAGGTGCAGGAGATCATTTTCCGTGATGTGTTGAAGATGGCGCCGGAGCGCATTGAGGACTTCAGGCATTTACTGGACGCATTGAAGAGTGGATGTCCACCGCATGCGGGAATTGCGCTGGGGTGGGATCGCTTGATAACGCTTATCACGGGAGTCGATAGCTTGAGGGATGTTATTGCGTTTCCGAAGAATGGAAGTGGGGAGGATGTGATGGTGAAGAGTCCGAATAGAGCTACAGAGGCGCAGTGGGATACGTACCATCTCCAGGTGAAAGAGTAAAGATTCGGCAAGGAAGACGAACTTCCAGGTCGACTGTATATTGTGTATAGCTACTACTGTACGATAGATAGTGTATGATCATGCACATGTAGAGGTGGCTAGAGTTGATCAGCATCTACATGGGAGGTTTCACCACTAAAATTTAATTTTGGGAGATCAAGCATATCTGTACGTGGGTGCAAGTCATGATAATCACATGTTTGGAGGGGCAGACATTGCACGTTTTGGTTCGGTCCCAAGAACAAGTATCGACGGTCCCACTATATATCCAAAATATGGTGCAGGGCAAAACAAGTCAATGGAGTGCGGAGGCCAACTCCTCGTGCGTTACATTGTTCCGACATCAACTGCACACGACAACGTCACAGACTCCCAGAGCAAAGCGACCTACGAATACACTAGTGTAGCAACGACGCCACTGGCGCACTAACCCTGAATTCCCTGGAACGGGCTAGTTTGTGTGAGAGATTGTGGCTCTGTGTATAGTTCTCCGGCCCTGTCGTGAGGAACAGGGGTTTCCGATGGGTCCGGGAGGTGCACGGCGACCCAAATTCCCTTGTGAGACAGACAAGGGTAACCAATTGGGCTGACGCAGCTCTTGTCGGACCGCTTTAGGGGGCGCGGGAGCCTGCTTCGTGCAAGTTGCGGAGGATATGCGGTGCTCAGTGGAGAATGATCTGCCTAGCGCCCTTGGCTACGTCATCGGTCCAGCCCTCTCCTCAATGCGACAACAAAACGCCGCTGCACCCTTGACGACAGCCTACCCGACACCACACTCTGACACGACCACCTCCGAGAACTCAAGACTCCACCTGGATCACTGATCAGATTCACACCTTACCACCGCCAACATGCACAGGTATGCCCCCGTTGGAAAATTTGCCGTCTTACGTGTCCGCTCACATGGCCTTCTCCAGGACATACTCGATGCGCCAGTCGCGCGCGCCCACGGCGTCGCAAATCCAGAACCCCCCGCCTCCGTCCTCGTCGACCAAGGCTGGACGTTTCTTTGGGAGGGGAAATCTTGGTATGTTGGCATCTCTAGCTCTAGTCCTAAGGCATCCGACTCTTCCGTGTGTCATCATCGTAGGCCTTTGTCAGATCTTGACCTACGCCACCCTCTCCAGGCTGAACATATGTCCAAAAATTATGTCGGGCTTGGGGGATAAGTCGTATCATCCATCGCTTCATGATAGAAATGGAACTGATCATTATGCGCGTTTTCAGGACACACTTTCCGCCACAAGTCCGCGGGTGCCTTTGGGCCCGACCTTGCTAAGAAGCTTTCCCAGCTGGTCAAGATGGAGAAGAACGTCATGCGTTCTATGGAGCTTGTGAGCAGAGAGCGTATGGAGGTTGCTGTAAGACTCATTGTGAGGTGTAATAACGGAAAGGCACTGACCAGCACGGTAGCAACAACTATCCATCTGGGGAGAAGCTTGCGACGACGATGTTTCCGATGTCACCGACAAACTTGGCGTTCTTATCTACGAGATTGGCGAGCTTGAGGACCAGTTCGTTGACCGCTATGACCAATACCGTGTTACCATCAAGAGCATCCGAAACATCGAGGCATCTGTACAGCCAAGCCGAGACCGTGAGCACCTTTGCTCCTTGTACGCAGCTATAATACTGACTCGGGAATAGGCAAGCAGAAGATCACGGATCAGATTGCTCAATTGAAGTATAAGGAGCCGAACTCGCCCAAGATCGTCGTTCTTGAACAGGAGCTTGTCCGCGCCGAGGCTGAGTCTCTGGTCGCTGAAGCTCAGCTTTCCAACATCACCCGTGAGAAGCTGAAGGCCGCTTTCACTTACCAATTCGATGCCCTGCGCGAGCACAGCGAAAAGATCGCTATCATTGCCGGTTTCGGAAAGCACCTGCTCGAGCTTGTCGATGACACACCTGTTACTCCAGGAGAGACCAGGAACGCATACGACGGCTACGAGGCCAGCAAAGCGTACGTTTCCCCTTTTGATTCTTCTTTAGATGCTTGGACACTAACACCATTCATAGCATTATCCAGGACTGCGAAGACGCTCTGACCAACTGGGTCACTCAGAATGCTGCCGTCAGCTCTAAGCTTTCCGTCCGTTCTCGCACGCTTTCCCAGCGCCGCAAGAGCGCTCACCGTGGTGAGGGAGTGGACCTTTCTCACCAGGACCAGCCGCTCGGTGACAGGGAGTCCGGCCTTTGGATCCCAGCAGCAGAGCACCAGGGCAACGGCTATGAAGAGGATGAGGACGACCTTGACGCACCGTCCACCGTTGCAACAGAGACTCGAGGTCGCGAGGAAGAGAGGACCATTGCTGCTTAGATCGTCGACTGACGACTAGCCGTGGCGATTCACTCGACTATCGTTTCGCTCCTTGACCCATGATTTATACCCCCGGTGCAGCGGAAGAGGAGCGAGACTACATAATAGTTTGAAGGACCATCTGATCAGGTTGGCCTGGAGGCAGTTTCATTCGTTTCTTTACAGATACATGTGCAGCGATTGTTTTTGACGTCTTATGATCGGATGCTGGGACGATAGGCCTATGTATCGGGGAGGGATTGGATGTAATAGATAGTATGTAATAATTCTGCTTTGTTCCACGCGCCCGACAACATTGAAAATAGCTTTCTACCCCTGATGTCTCAATCTAATCTCAACTTTGTATCGATTTACCGCGCTCGCGTCCGACATGTCGGCCCGCATTACGCGATGTCGGACCGCCTCTCCGGTCCTCATCCTACTGAATCTATAGCCCTATTATTCCTCCATGTAACATAGCGGTACACCTCTGCGGGATGGTAATATCATTATCTGTATGATGTGCATGTACATGTCGGAACACGGCACCGCTGCAGTAGTTTTTTCCTAGTCTTGTTTAATACCAAGATGCACTTGAGGGAAGCGAGCCACCGCAGAATGATATTGGGGAAACGTCATGCGAGAGTGGGAGCCGCACTATCTAAACAGTGGGGCACTCTCGGAACGTGGAGGGCAAGAAAGCGATAGATAGTGACGCCTGAATAATTGACGGGATAGCCGCGCAAAGATCTTTGTACCGTCCACAAACACTTTCATTCGTACCACATCCAAAACTGCAACCATGACCGATGTAAAGCAATACGAAATCACAGAGGTACGTGAGCACCGCCATCTATGGAGGGGCAGACAAGCAACCGAGGTTCCTCTCCAGCCCCAACGCGACAACCCCCCATCCCAACACCACGAATCGTTCTCCCCCATCCCTCCCAACCATGACCTAACATCCACCCCTCCAGCCATGGCTCAAGCTCCACTGCGCCCTCGGCGAAGCCCCCTTCTGGGAAGAATCCACTAACACCCTCCGCTTCGTCGACGTCGAAAAGCAAGAGCTCCACCACGTCTCCCTCGCCCAGGGCCCCTCCTCCCATAAAATCGTAAAGCAAAACGACATCTGCATAACCGTCACCGCCGACATCGAAGGCAACGATAAGGAGTTCATTTTCGGGGGCAAATACGGGTATGGCGTTTGCAACCGGGAGACGGGCGAGTATCGCTGGATAAAGAAGGTGTGGAACGAGGAGGAAGTTAAAGCAGGGAAGCTTGAGAAGTTCAGGGGAAACGACGGAGCTGTTGATTCGGGGGGAGGTTCTGGGTGGGATTCATGTTCGACCCGTTGGTCAGCGAGATGAATAGCGAGGGGGCGGTGTTCCGGCTGCATCCAGACGGGACGCTGGACCGGGCCCTGGATGGGATCACGATCCCGAACGGGACGACGTGGAATAAGGAGGATGACATCATGTACTTTGCGGACAGTCCCGATAAGACGATTTACCAGTTCGACTACGATGCGAAGACGGGGGCGGTGTCGAATAAGAGGCCGTTCTTCGTGATGCCGGAGGATAATAGGTATGGGGAGGATGCGGTGCCGGATGGGCATTGTATCGACGAGGAGGGATATATGTGGACGGCGTTGCATGGGGGGTCGAGGGTGTTGAGGATTAATCCGAAGGGAGAGGTGACGGCGGAGATCAAGGTGCCGACGCAGCAGCCTACGTGCCCGTGTTTCGTGGGCGAGGAGCTGCTCATCACGAGTGCGGGTGGGAATGCTGGGGAAGGGGGGAAACCGGTGGATGAAAATGCAGGAAGTGTTTTCAAGATCAATGTTGGTGTTCGGGGGTTGAAGAGGTTTAGGTTCAAGGGCGGGGCTGCGGTTGAGGGTGGGAAGGAAGATGGCAAGCTTGTTGGAGAGTAGATGGATACCGAGTCAATGATGGAGATGTATTGTAACATGGAACAGGGTATATAGCGCCAGTCCTGAGGACGTTCTATTTTACAAATGCTTTAAAAAGCTGTCTACTCCGAATCCATCAAACACAGGTTGTAGTGGTCTCAGCGCCCAGAAGATAAGAGGACCATCCCTCGGTGTATTCCGGTGGTGTATAGCTAATGCAGTGAGACCTATGGCAACTGCAGATGTTACTGTGGCGAGCGTGTTTAACGCAAATGGGCTGGGTAGCTCGGATCGCTGGGTTTTTGAGCCCACATTCTTGCCGTGTATAACAACTGGACTACTTTGAAGAGAGTGTGGTAAAACACCATCATGAAGTGCCCCTAGCAAATGTGGCAGGACTGCTCCATGAGAGCTTCTCGCCCAAGGCAATTTCGCTTGAAAGTCCTGTGCTGCAGCCTTTCCAGCGCCAACAGACCATACGTCTTCCGCTTTGATGACTTCGTTCTTCAAAAACTCGGCTCGCAAACGAGTGACATATTTGTCCAGTCTTGGAAATTTTGTTCGCAGCGTCTCTTGTACCCATGCCTGTGGCACAGGTGCGTAACGTAGTAGAGCCAGGTATCCAAAAACGAGACAATCGAGGCTCGACGGCGCATCGTTCCCAAACATGTATTCTTTTTTACTCAGCTGGTCCGCCAATGGCTGCAGGAGCTCGCTAGAGAGAGCGTCCAGCCTGAAGCGCGCAGCGTAGATCGGCGAGCCGAGAAGACCTTTACCCCGTCCCATGTTAAGAGAGGGCGTATGATCACTACCTGGTATACCGGCCGCTCGTTTGGCAGCTTCATACTCGGATGATGCAGTTCCTCTGCCAGGGCCTTGTGTCTCCTCACTTGCCTCAGCCACGTCCAGACTGCTCAAACCCAAGTGCGCTGTCCGGGATCTTGCGAGATCCCGCCGTTTTGGCGGTATTGTGTAGTTCAGGTACCATGGTAGGATTGCAGTGTACGCGGCGGAAGTGGTGGTATTATAGTTTTCGGAGGAGACGTAAAGGTAGAGGTCGACGAGAGGGTCGGCAGTAGATTCGAGAAAGGATATGATACTATGATGGTTTGGTTAGATGATAAGGTCATGCTGAAAAGGGTGGGATTGGGCTCACGCTGTTCTGTCGATAGACTGCTTGTGTTTCAGAGCGGCGTCGATGTTGTAGGCTTCGCCATAGTTGTCGCATAAATATGTTACAATGTTGGTAAACCCTGTGATCCTTTGATCTGCATCGATGAGTAGTGGGAAGTCTCCTATACTAAAAATCAGGTCTCTGGACAGTAGAACAGTCTGAGTACACATACGGCGAGGGCTCAAGGAAGTATCATGATCGGCTACGAGTGACCACTGGCCGCGAGGTACGGTGCGGTTGAGGTATGCTACGGTTGCAAGACAGGATGGATCAATTGAGGGAAGTCCAAAAGCCGGACCCCACACATGGAGTTCGAACACCATTTGCAATAGAGCCTCGATGGGCGGCGAAGATGAATAGCTGCATCTTGACGTCGATCTCTAATCGCTCCGTCCGTCGGAATCTTCCGATTCTTGGCGGCTACGCGGCCACGTGATGGCGCGAATCCCATTCGTGGACGTGTGGGTCTCGCTTCCCCAGATACAGATCATGAAGTCACGTCATCTATTCTACGCTTCTACGCCATCGTATGAGACGCAATAATGGCCCCCATCAGGAGATATTTGAGAATTACGAAGCACTCTGTATTGGAAGTTCGCATTTATCTGGTAGGAAACAATGCACGACCATGTTTGAAACTCATGCTAATAGTTACATAGTGAGTTTTGGATCACGCCGTTAGGCCTGTCATGTTTGACTTCATGTTTGCATATTCTCGGATATCACCACTGACATGGTTTCCGCTGCGTAGAGACCGACCTTCTGACGCCGAAACATGGCTACTGAGACACGACAATCCTGCGTTGCCCCATGTCATGCAAGCTGTACGACCACTTGTGCTCCCCAAGCTCCGAGAGGAGAATGAGCGCGCAAATGGCCGAGGCAAAGGGAAAGCCAAGAAGAAAGGAGTGAAAGACGTAGTGGTGCAAGGTGAGTCCTGGAACATGTTTCGTGTTCGGATTTGGTCGCCGCTTATTCTGTTCCATGCTGACTTTCCCAACAGACGATTTTGAAGTTTCAATTTTCCTGACAGAGCACTCGTCAAGACATTCCATCTTGACGAAACAGAAGGTCTTGAAGGATAAGCCACGTATCCAAAGTAATTCAGGTAAATTGACCGGTTGGCTAGCCGGTGGGGCCACTGAACAGCCTCTGGTGGTTGACGAGGTTTCACCAGAACCCATCACGATTAGAGAAGAAGAAGATGACGACGATCATGTCAACCTGACGGATATACCGGAAGCAGACGGGAGTGGGGATAACGCCGCCATCGGCGCAGTTGGTGGAGGTGACGATAAGAAGAAGCTTGGTCTCAACACATCATATGAAGGATTTTCTATATACGGACGCATCCTGTGTCTTGTTGTAAAGCGACGGGGCGTGCGCAGTCAAACAGGCAACAGCAGCGCGTCTGCGTCAAGTCAACAGATGATGGAGAATTGGGTGTCTACCCAGGCGGCGGCTGAGCAGGCTGATGACGACGAAGATATTGGCTAAGCCACAGACGCTGCAAGAATGTATTGGAACAGTATCTGGAACTCCGCCAATTCTTGTGACCATTACCAATCCGTCTACGCGGTGCCAACTAGGCAAGTAGATATCGAGTCGAACCACAATACGAGTTGCAACTTCAAAAATAGCCATACCTAAGCGCGAGCTCAGGAACATTTACCACGTGGACGCCGAACCCAGGATCGACGACAGGCTTGGTCCGCAAGGGGTGCTATACAGATTGCGTGCAGCAGCTCAGGACAAGCCACAATTGGAGCTTGCGCCTCGATAGTGAAAGAGGCGTACATACTTACTGTAATCGAGAGTCGGATAGAACGGGTGCGCGCGACACCACTTCAAACAAGTTTTCCTACTGTAAACCAAGGCCCGCGGCAGTGAACCTGTCTTGTTTGGGAAAGTTGGAGTCAGGCTAGTATCCAGTGTCTCGGATTCAACACAATGGTGACAGCGAACTATCGTTTGCATTGTCAATCTGTGCCGGGCATGACTTGCGCTGATTACTTTTATTTCGGCTGTACTCGGTGAGAAGACTCCCGCTTCATTATGCGAAGTTCGAGATGCGGTGCTCATCGGCGAAAAAGCAACTGTGGCTCCGGCGATGCCGTGTTTGCAGGTTTTGGTGGCGTCCGTTTCGAGGGCTCGTTCCGCCCTTGTTGACAAGGATCAGGACAGCCACATCAAGGCTGAAATCCCAGCCGTACCTGCATACAGTGCGGGCGGGTACCTGGTACCTGAGTAGCGTTTACCCATGTTCGTCTGAGGTCATCAGTACACCATCAATATCGAAATGCTCCACGTTGACTGTATCCTCCCTTGGTTATGCGAAAACTCCGATACACTCCAGGACGTCGATCAGTCATCAGAGTGGCTGGGTGCACAGAGCGACATAACTCAAGAAATCTCAACAGGATTAATAGCTGACGATGAACTAAGAAAACTTCACTGCCGGGAACCGAAATGCTAAGGGTCGGAGTCTGCTGTCAAACTCACGAACGGACAACTATGCATGCCGACCAATGTTCCGTGACCCAATTGCCTTATGATATGTAGATCCCGGAAAAGGAATACGGTGGGACAGGTGTCACGAACCGTCTGACAGCCCAGCCATGGACACGAGAGACCAGTCCCCCAGGATCAGGAAAGCGATAATGGCGTTGCTCGGCATCACCTGGTGTCCTCTCCGCACTTTCCGAACCTCCGGGACAGATGGATGAGAAGCATGACGACGCAGCCGAGATCGGTCGTGTATTGGCAGTACGCCGTCCAAAAAGGTTGCTCCACAGACCTGAAACATGCAATTGCTCGCCCACAGTGTTGCAGAATGAAGGACAACCGAGTGGCAAACGTGAAAAAGTTGAATGCGAGTTAGATAAGCTTTACGTGGACAGAATTTCCCCTGTCGATCATGTGCTCTAACTAAGTTGGCGACAGCGCTCAACTTCTGACAGCGCCGGCCGATCGGTTTGATTGCTGTCTGGACGCTGAAAATCGGCCATTTCCATTGAAAGGGGTCCAGAGCTTGAGACACTGGTAGGCTTTCGCAAAAGAACAATGGAAACACGGCGAAAATTCTTGGCTACTCAGAAGAAAAAAAAAGAATTGCCGGGTCGCGGTGTGGGAACGTGCATCCACGTGGGCTTGCAACGCTGGCGTCCGAGCTGGGTTCAGCTGGGCTTGCCGCACACTCTCTCCGGAAATGTTGGTTGGTGGAGCAGGTTCAAGTGGCTACCTACGAACGCTCACCCGCGCATCTTGGGGACCCTTTGCCGTCGGGGCTGCCGGGGCTGCACATAGAAGGGAGAGTTGCGTATCGATGCAATGGTTCAAGCCAGTGGCTGTCGCTGCAAGCCGCGGACAGGCCAGCATGTGCAGGCAAGGGACTGAATACGAGTCGCACAGCAGGGGCGAGAGCAAAAATAATCATGACAAGCATGGATGGCAGCACACTCTTGCGCTACTTCAGCTCATGCAGGGCAGGGACGCGCGCAACAGCTAATCCCGGCCATGTTAATGGTTGCCAGCATGCTCCAAACTGACCGCCAACGGCCGCCCATAGAAACGTGGCAAGAGTGCAAATTCCAGGGAGGACTGTGTGCGCGTTGGGCACCTGTGGAAGGCCGGTAGAATGACGGGAGAAGGCGCCGTATGCGCCAGATCTCCACGCAAGAGACACCCTGGGTGGAGACGCCACTTTAAACCAGGTCAAACAGTTGCAAAAAGACGGTGAAATTCATCTCCTTGCGCAAAGTCAGTGAGCGTCAGTGCCTTCACTTGACACATGACTGGCGGAACACCCCCCTGCGTGTTTCCGATTTCACTCAAGCGAAGCGCACTGCGGGCGCTGAGGTAGTGTTTGGGCCAGCCTTGCTTCACCATGTCGTCGGTGACTTTTCGCTTGAAAAGGAGGGCGCTAAATTGAATTCACTTCATTGACCGTTCGCGCTAAATCCAGCATCGCTACCGTGAACGCCAGCTAACATGACAAGTCCGAAGTTGGTAAAACCACCAAACGACAGGGGGACGTTGTCGCTGAAGCGGTGATGTCAGAATTAGGCACACACTTGTCTACCCGTATTAAGGTGTGTGGCCAGCCGCTCTGGCCGGGGTGCAGTGTACGAATGGCAGTACGAGGCGGCTGGCGGAGGCATCAACAGGACTGGATCATCAGGATCTTCACACAGTCACGAGGACGATGAAACGACAAGGCAAGAGAGCGACGCTCCGTGTTTCTGGCAATCAGTGCTGCACCTCGACCAGGATGCATGCTGTTTGCCCTAGCTCATGCGTCAAAAGCAGACCCACTTTGACCGCGACGTCCAAGCTCGATTCTCCTTTTTTTCGAACAGCCCAGCGCCTCATCAGCTCACCGCTTGGACCATGCCCAGGTAGCGGTAGCAGGTAGGTATTATTACACCTTCGTCACGTAGGCTGACCGACATTTTGGGGATTGGCAATCTCGGTGCACAAACATAAATACGGCCGCCCCCCGTCTTCGTCCAAGTTTTTGTTTCATCAGCTATTCAGACACGCTTGACGATATACAAGTCTTTAACGAAGCTTCTTCCATCACATCACGACTTCCAATCCACACTAGCATACGACTCTCAGTCAGCCAGCCTCCAACAACCCTTTGATCTCACAACTCAATCTCAATCTCAACCTCGACCTCGACCTCGACCTCAACCGTCACCAAAACTTCCAATGGCTATCCTCTGCAACGAGCTCGACATGTCGACACAGAACCTTCCTCCGTGCCCTGGCCCGCCACCCACTCGCCCTCTTCCTCCGGTGCCTTCGAAATAGGAGCGTACTATGTCAATCTCCACGCTTTCCTTTTTCCTTTCGCATTCGGCTCTGGCGCAATTGATTTCGGCATTATCGACCATCACCAATATCCTCTTCATACCCGACTCGCCCTAATAATCACACTACGACACGCACACCTCGCCATGGCGCAACCTAGTGCCGCCCGCATGCAGTATGCACATGCTGTTTAGCGCAATCAGATCGGTCGCTCCTGCTGCAGCGCTTCCGAGGCCTCCATACTTAGCCACTGCACGCTAAAGATAATCGACACGGCGCACCAATGCAGAAGTCGGATGCCGACCACCACGACGTCAACGCCCACAGCCCACCGAGGCTGCCTTGGTGGCTGCATTCCCTCGATGGCTTAGCATTGGTTGCAACTGCGCGTTGCTGACGGCCGCGCAACCTGTTCTCGGCTCCACCAACCTCGAAACGTCCCCTGGCACATCCCACCCCCATCTCTGACTCACACACACCCCGGGTCTTCTATTGTTCGTCTCTTACACACGCTGGTTCGGGTGGACAGAGTCAGCACTTTCTTTTAGCTGTTGTTCCTCAACACGGTCATTGTAATTCACGAGCGGGTTTTCTTTGCTTTTCCACATGCATTAGCTGGCGCGATATTGGGCATGGCTGTATACGTTTTGACTATAGACTGGGGGAACATTATTTGGGAGTTTGCACTATGGCTCTGAAGCCTTGGAATACGGAATACCCCAAAGCATCTGCTAGCTCTAATCATTTTGATCTTGGATGATCGCACCTATCCATTTACTTATCCATCCACCGTGACTTTGCTCTAAACTTACTGGCTTGTGAATATCTCGTGATCCCGCCTCCGCGTTTCGTGATCTTTTTTTGTAGATCCCCAGCGCCGTTACCCGCCGTCTGCATGGTCTAGTATCATGCTATCTCTTGGTGGCATCGTTACGAGGAGACGGTTCACCCCTCATTACGCTTGTTTAGAGGTACCGTAGGTAGTCTATTCAATCGTACGTTTATGCACATGCGGCCACCCCGGTTTACGCCGTCTTCACGACGGCTTCCTGTGGTGTTTGGCGGACTGGTCTCGATGACGTCCCGAGGGACGACGCATAAACTACCTAGATAGCCTACCGTACTGTCTGACTGCTGAGACAGCCCCCATCCAACCCCACATTCGTCCCGCATTTGCAGCTCACATCCCAACGAAACACGCTGCTGACACGCATGTCGGCCGCGGGGATCCATTAGATGATGACGACGATGAGGAGGATAATCAATCACATCAGGCTGGAGAGGTGGCCGAGCAAACCAGAGGTCTGTCAGGGCGTCCACCGGGGAGACGACGACACGAGAAACCCATATGCCCGAAACGAATTGGTCCTCTAGTTCCATTTCTCGCCTGCATCAAAAAGACCAACATTGGTGGTGAGAATCCATCCCGAGCCTCTGTCACCGATCTGCTGCACGCAGTGCAAGGTCTAACGTTGGGTTGGTGCCACCGTTCCTGGCAACGCAAACCGTAAGCTTACGCCCTGCAGTCCAGTCCAGCAGCTACCGAAACTCAAAATCAAGTTCATAGACAGAGGTCCGAGGAGGGGTGATTGGACGCCACGCTCGTGTTTCCGGTGGTGCCTGGCCATGTTCGCATTGGGCGTTCGGCAGCTTGGGCCTGAGAGTCAGGCCGTGAGCGTTGGCACCGCAACGAGTCAACGACGACTTGAGCCTTGGATCTTGGACCTTGGATCGTGATCGATATTCCAAGTTGCTTTTTCCTGCGGCGTGCTGCGCTTCTTGCGTAAACGTACATGGCGCCGGTGGGAATGTCGCAGCCACAGGATCCGCCCTCTCCGCGCAATCCCGCTGCCATTATTGATCTCATGACCATTTTGACGCGCGAAGGCAGCCGGGCTCAATGCTTAAGCCGGCCGCTATAGCCACGCAGGCCTGCTCCCACGTGCATGGGTCAGGAACAGGTAATTCAGCCATCCAAGTGATGCGAATGCTTACGCAGCCCGCGCTCCAACGGCCTGCTAAGCATCTAGCAACTAGTTGATGCCACACTCACACGACGAAGGATGAGTCGGCCTCCGAGTGCAGCGCCAGCTCGCTGCATCGACGTTGGGCTCATGGCAGACAGCAAAACGTGGCCCTGCTGCAGCACTTGGGTGCGGCTGCGGTCAGCGTCTGGAAGCATGCAACCCGTCTTCGATGCAGTTGGCAAAAGCACCCACCCACCTCAGGCACCTCCAAGGCTCAGATCACATGCGCCTCTTGCGATACGCTTGGCATCCTGCGGTGGCTGGAATCCCTGCCTGCAGATCCCTCATGGCAGCTTCATCCTGAATGACCCACAGGGCTTGCACTTGTGGCCGTCCTGATGACTGTTCGTCGGGCAGCAAGGCTGCAGCTTGTTCACCGCTTCATGGCCAACGCCAAAATCCCCGGAGCCAGCAGCCCAGGTGGACCTTGACAGCACATCACCTCTGACCGAGACGTCACTACTGCAGCCGTTGCCTCTGCACTTAGCGGGACGCCTACTGTATCTCGGGTGTGCTAGCGGCCCCCTCCAGATGCTCATGCAATTGTCCAATTTCCTAGCTACCCAGGCCGGGGTCCACTCGTCCTCACACACATGCTCAAACCGAGAAAACCCGTGCCACTCCCATACAGTACCGAATCGAAGTATTGGACCATGTGTGCATGCCACACCACAGGTGCGGAGCCGTGGGGCTTGCCTTGGAATATCGAATTGTCGCGGCAATTGCATGAGAAGAGCAATGTCAATGCCAATGCTGTCCGGCTCTCACGGCCGGCAGGCACAATACTGCAGTCTATCTACTCGACACACTCCCGAGGTCGACAGCAGGTCACGATATTGCCATCGACAGTGGCAACACCAAGATGGTCGCTTACCTGCTTACTCTATCAATGACCTCAACACCAAGCCAGCATCGTGAGACTAGCGCGTCCCTCCTAGCCACCCAATACGAGCCTCGCTTCGACGCCACACCTCACCCCCAGCCAGCAGACGGACGAGCCTCGCAAATTGTTCGCAAAGGCCCTCAGTACCGATATCTCATCTACTCGCGGCATTTTGCCGTCCTCGTTCACGAACCGTGCCCCGTCCAAATCCTCCTTTTCATCCGGTAATCTTCTCATATATTCTTAGCGTCCCCGCAATCCCACGAATCCCCATTCCAGGGTTCCTGATGTGCCGTGTACCTTTCGCGCAAGGCGCGCTTACCACTGAACCTGATGCACACATCCCACGCGAACCCCTTCACATTGCACATCATCCCTCGAGGATCTCCATCAAACCGTGGTCGTCAGATCGACATGCTATGCATGCATGCCGCCGTGATTCCAATAATCGCGTCATGCCCCTTGCACGGTCGCGTTCATGGAGCCGACCGTGTCGCCAACATTTTTCTGAAACGCCTGCAATGCGAACGCGACATTCATGTTGGAGTCTGTGTATCTGACGAGTGACGCGTCGAGGAAAAGGTCAGACCACATGTTCGCGAATGCGGAGGCGCGGAGACGACGTTGTGTTTCAGCGTTTGATTAGTCTGCTCACTACGCTCGTTCACAAGCAACCCCGCATGTCACTGGAATTGCTGCTCCTCCGTCCAGCATCACCCTGGAAAATGAAAAGAGTCTCGATTCCTTTGTTGTGAGAATTGATACAGGCTATACTGAGTGACAGTCAGCACCAGACCCAAGCTGGTATATCCTCGCAGCATGGTCCCTGATAATTGTACAGTACTCTCTGTCCATCGGTGTAACTCTGGCAGCCGATCGTCCTGATAACGCCGTCAGCAGTCTCACCGATCTTTTATGATATGAACCCGAGTACATGATAGCGAGTCAGTAAAGTACATACGCCCGCCACTGTACGGTCAATACGCCCGCGAGAGTAGCCAAGGAAGGCATGACTCGGACGGCTGGGATTGAGTCCATTACTGATCTGATCCAGGCCCTCAGTATAGCAATTGTTGAAGGCCGCGTCACGACATGGCGGAGTGAACGCTGGGTTCTGGATTAATCTAAAAGAGCCACCTATGCACACTGGACCACGCAGACATGTCAGCCATTGGTAAATTGAATCTAATCTATACAGCACGAGAATACCTGCCGATACAGGAGCCCCCGAAATATGCCCATTGCCACCACCACAGACAGCAACTAGGCTTTTCTACCGACTAGCTGCTCTCTCCCTATGCCACGCTGTAGAGCTTAAGCAAGGAGCTTAGATTCACATCCTTTCCAGCCTGCTCCAACACACTCAAAGCCCCGTTTCCAAGGTGTAGCGGGATCTTCTTGTCCCGTGCTTCCGCAATAACGGCCTTCAGTCCATCCCGATAGCTCTGAAGGCTGACATCTTGCTGCGTGCCTTCTAGTATTTCAATCATCTTTGCACCTTGCTCCTTGAACTGAACACTACCTCCCGCTGCGTCGATGCAAAGCTCGTAGTACTGGGCTAGGGGAACACCGAGGTGCTTCGCGAACGATACGCCCTCAGCAGCTGCAACGAGATGGATGCCAATGAGAAGGTTGCTAACGAGCTCGAGTTTTGCCTTCTTCTCTTCTTCAGAGAACGAGCTTTGAATGCTCGAAACCGGTTCTGTGGTCCAGAGACGCACAAGCCCGGCGTCGTCGTTAGATCCGTAGTCTTTGTTCAAGCCAGTGATATACAGCTGCTCCGCAATGGAGCACAACGGCGCCGGGAAATCCACGAGATTCGCCATGGAAGTAATGATGCCCTGCGGTAGTAGTCAGCCATGCAAACTTCCCCCATCAGACGTTCGCCCATCCCATCCATATACATACCGTATCCTTGATAATAATCGTCACAGCACTCGCCCCGGGGAAATAATCCTCCTTCAACGTCCTCACACTCCTATTCTCAAACATCCAACTCCACGCCTTCCCCCCAATCACATGCTCCCTCACATCCCCCCATTCACCCCCAACCTCGCCGCGAACCCAAACGCCTCGCTCACAGCAGCTATATGTATCGCCGCCAACACCTGATGCACCATCTTCATATTCGACCCCGCGCCCACGCCCCCCTCCACTATAAACAACTTCTTCTCCGCCGTCAGCTCCTCTAGTAGGAACTTCCCCTTCGCGAAGGCCTCCTCCGACGCCCCCGCCATGATACTTAACGTCCCGTCCGCCGCGCGAATCGCTCCCCCGGACACCGGCGCATCGATGAACAATACATCACCCCTCCCCACATCCCTCAATTTCTTCTCCACACTCTGCGCATAAGCACTAGGCACCGTGCTCGTTAGGTACAGCACCGCTCCGTTAGGCAGCGCTTTCACGATGCCGTCGTCGCCGAAGAGCGCCTGTTCCGCCTGCTGCGCGGTGGCCACCATGCAGATGTAGAAGTTCTTGTCGGCCGCGGAGGCGGAGAGCGACGTCGAGGGGTGGCCGCCGGCGGAGGCGAAGCGCTCGAGGGTGGGGGCGTAGACGTCGAAGCCCGTGACGGGGTAGCCTTGGGTGACGAGGTGGGTGGCCATGCCGAAGCCCATGGCGCCGAGGCCGCAGAAGCCGATGGAGGGTTTGGAGGTCATGGTTGGGGTGTGTGGGTGGGATGGGTAGGGGGAGGGAGGTGGATGGTGGATTGTGTATGTATGTTTGGATGTCGGGGAACGTCCGTTATATATGTATATATGAATGGATGATGTAGCGAGGTCCACCTGCGATGTACGTCAAGTGGTAAAGATCCCTCAGGAGCAGGTATGGTACTCCCTCAATGTCCAAGAAAGAAGTAATCTACACCCACAAGCAACGCACCAAAAAAGCCAGAAGATCTCCCGATCCTTTAAGCCCACCGAAACCACTCTCTACCCGCTTCCTCGGCGTTCCCCCCGAGCGAAGCACACCCTCTCACTCTCCCAACACGTACACAAACATCCCCGTGCACGCCCAAGATCCCCTACAGACCACCTCGCTGATCAAGCATCTTCCCACCCCCACGGATACCCAACACGATTCTACCCACCCACCTGCCTGGCACCACACAGCCTCACAGCAAGTGCCAAACCAAAAAAAAAAAAATCCCTCTCTATACGAACCTCAGCTCTCGCACCGGCAAAAGTCCTGGCAAAACATGGGCGCGGCTTGCCCCGCACTAGACGCAGTGTGGATAGAGGGGTAGCTTTGGGCCGGTAAATGAGCCGGGGCGGCGGCGGGATGTCGGCTTTTGGGTTGGAAGGGGGGAGGGGGGTGGCGCTTGGCGGGGTCAGATGCCGAGTTGCCGATTGCCGATGGGGGATGGATAGCGTGTGAGAGGGAGAGTGAGTGACTGGTTTGTTGGCGTAAGGAACGTGGATAGAGCGTCGTCGTGGGAGGTGAGTAGGGAGTAGATGGTTTTTTATTAAGGACACGGGGAAAATGCACACGATACAGACGAAATAGTAAAAGGTAATAAGAGGTTGGAGAGGATGGTAAGAAGTGGATGATAGGTCTTTTCATGGTTCTAGATTCGAGGAAGACGTCTTCAAGTAAACATGCTTGATGCAGAAACCTCTGGTAGAATGTCCTATGTACCTGGTATGTGTATGTACTCCAATAGAGTCCCACCAAGAGAAACCATGATGCGTTCCCAACAGTGTCCGAAGACAGCAAAGAAAGGAAAACTCCAAACACCATCGCTATGCCACAACATCCTCATCCACACCGCTTAGATCCTCCCCGCCGCTTCCGCCTTCTCCATCTCCCCGCCCTCAACCTCCATAATCTGGGGAGTTGAGCTCCCAGGTCCCGGCTCCAACATGATCGTCTTACGACTGCCTATGAGCGCCCCTCCCATCACTCTGCCCGAGAACTGGTGCCAGCAATTCGGCGCCTGTAGAATGTACTTGTCCATGGCGCTCCGGAAACGGTTACGGTAGTCCCTCGGCGACGTGATGGTAGGCTTGTTCTTGCCACGGTCTTTGATCCACGATTCGAGTTTCTTGTCCCACGTGTAGGTACGGATACAATCTGTTCCAGTTAGTGGACAATCACTAGGACGAGGACGAAGTGTTCCGAAACATACCAATGATTCCGACGATGATTTCGTGGTTTTTATCGTCGAAGCCGGCCATGAGACTGTAATCCATGACGTTGTTCTGAGATAGGAAAAGTGTATCGTTCCAGACACTTGCTTTGAGGAGCTTCTTCGTGTGCTCGCGAACGAAGATTGGCGTCTCGCTGTAGATGATATCGACCAAATTCTCGTCGAGAAGCACTTCGTCCCGCTCACCAGTAGACTCAATTTTGCGGTTTCGCATACTACCCTTGAGATCGTATCGCCGGTTGGGCTCCCGATCATAGAACAAGTTCTCCATGACGAGCATGTACCAGTCGAAATCACGGCCCGTGGGGGTCTTGATCTGGACCTGGAAAAGACCAAACATCTTGGCAATGACAGATGGTAAGCCTTTGAAGAGATTTTGGTGTGTGAAAGCGAAGTAGTTGGGTGCAAAGCGGAAGAAGGCCTGTACCTCAATAGGTGACAAACTCTTCAGCACAAAACGATCGTCAAGCGTCTTCAAAAAGATCGACTTGGATTTTCCACCCTTGGAGTCCCACTTGGAACACCGGGACAGTGATTCCACGAAGCGGTCTGCAACGCCACATTTGCGGCGAAGAGCATCGAAGGATTGTGCATAAAATATTTTACACTGCACCTTGACGCCTCTATTGTTGAAACTGTACCTGATGTTACTGTTCGACTCGTGGAGCAGATTGCGTTCGATTGATGCCTCGGAAGCTTCGAGACTGATGCCACCTTTCTCCGAAGTGACCGCGCTACCACGGAAGGCTGAAAGCTGGGTGAGATAATGGGGGGCGGAGAGCGCAAGTGCAATGATTGAACTGGGTTCATCTTCCCGGACGATAATATCGGAATCTTCCCAAACATGCTCTATCGGAGCGAATGGATAATCTAGAGGATCCCATCCGCTCGCCGACCGCTCAGACCAAAAGCTCGTCAGCATCTTCATCAAAGTTGTTTTCTCATGTTTCGGTAGTTCAAGCGAAGTGTCCAACTGAGAATCGGTCATGGATAAGATATCCGAGTCGGGGAGCGGTACGTCCTCTGGTGCAATTTCCACGTCGCTCATGTCATTATCAATGTCTGATGGAGGATGACCTGGAGTAGGCGGCTGACTTTCCTCTTGACTTTCCCCCACATGATGAGGATTGGCATCTCTGAAATGGCGCTCCTCTACTGGAGATTGAGAGGCAGGTGTCTCTCCGGGTGTCTCCGTTAGAGTACTATCTTCGAGTGTGCTGTTATCTATGCTAGCGCGCGCTGGAGAATTTGAAAGCTCTTCGTCCGACGGACTGTGTTCCTGTACGGCTTCATGCACGTCCTTATAAACCTCAACAATTGGCTTAGACGATGCAAGTGGATAAGCCCGGATACGGCGATTGCGTTCATTTCGTCGTTCGCGCATCCTTTCCCTTTGAAATTCACGTGAGAGCTGCTCGAAGTGCTCCGCAAGTTTGGAAACCTTTGAAGCTTCTTTCTGGCTCTTGAATATGGGTATCGAACGTGGAATCTTCGACGTGGACTTTGACTGCTTGAAGGCACCCAGAGACAGTCTGTCGGCGAGTCTGTCCATAGCCTTTGAAGCGTCACCCCCTAATTTCTTGGACAGTTCGGAGGGTTTACTGGGCACTGTCCCCTGCGGAGAGTTAGGGCTTTTCGGAACACCACCAGGCTGTGATTGTGTTCGTATTAGCGTAGCGGGTCTTTTGTGGGAACCGACGTCGCGACGGATAGTGTCCACCAAGCGAGGTATTTTGCTCTCTGATGTGCCGCTTGCAGGATACAGAGGCGTTGGTGACGTAGGCATCGCTTCAATAGCATCTGCAACGCTCTTATCGATAGGATCTACTCGGGGCAGAGCTGTAGGTGTCGGTGAACCCGGTCCGAATGGGTCCTGTTCTGGAGACAAGGTCGGTGTTTTCAAAGGGTCTTCCTCTACTTTCGCGGGGGTCTCAGGGATTTTCGAAGATACAGCTAAGTCGAGGTGCCGCACCTCATCTCGCTCAAGAGCATCATGAGGTGTGGGTGCTGGTAGAAGCTGGTCTGGCCTGCTCTCTAGTGTCTGCTGAGGCTCGCCGTCCGCTGGCACATTGCCTTGTGAATGCTCTTCTTCTACCACAGAATTTAACATATCCCGCGCACGCTCCGGCGACATACTTGAAGGCATAGGTGGTAATGCCAGATGCTCGCCCTTCTCATTCATTGCCGGCTCTTCCGTATACTCAGAACCCTCTTCTACAGAGTTTAATGAGCTAGTAGACTCATCACGCTCTAAGAACAACTTTTTCAGTTGCAAAGTTGCCAGTCGCCTGATGTCCTTTTCAGACGGAAAGTATTGTTGCTCAAACTCAACGAAAGTTTCATCCCAGGAGATAGCCTTCTCTTGTATCGCACGAATAGCGCGGTTCATGGGAATGATCTCGTAATATTTCGAGTTCATATATTTGTTCTGCAATTTGGCTTTCAACCATTCATGTTCGTCGTTGGCGCGTTTCATCAGTTTTTCAACCTCGGTTTTGCATAGTTCGACCTTCTCCGGAATCACGCTCTCGACATGTATACCCTTAATGCGTGAGCGGACCGAGGACATGAAATTATCAAGCCTCTCTTCGATTTTGAGGTACTGATCATTCTTCAAGCGGAGGTCACTGTCCACTTTCCAAGTAACAATAGGCCGAGGCACGGTGACTTCATACAAAGACACCGGATCGTACTGAACGCGCATTGCTGCATTAGCGAATCCGAAGTAACGAACATGATTTCTGTGGATATCATGGGGACAAAGACCAGCTCGTGGATGCAACTGACTGCTCCAGAAAGTCAACTCGAGGTACTTCGCAAATGAGTACTTCCAAGTGCTGTCAGACATAGGAATGACTTGTGTCTCTTGCCCGCATAGTCTGCAGCAGCTCCACATCAATATCGTACTCTGAAGACCCTTGATCTTCGATGGGTATTTCTGCACGATGACACTCATCTGTCCATCGCCATGCACGTATTGCCGCGAATGATCTACCATCTTACGGTTGCAACCGTCCACCTCGCACAGCGAGTTGGCCCCGTGACAAATGTCCTCGACGTACTGACCCAGCGTGCAATCAGGGGTGAACCCGTCGTCAAAGTCATGCTCTTGATAGAAGTTTAGTGCGATGATGTCTGGCCCTATACATGGCGTAGAATAGGCGGTATTGACGACACTATACAAGACTGCAATTTTCTGATGGTTGAATGGGTCAAATAGCTCCACGTTGGTGGCTAGATAAGCTTCCCATTGACGTTTCTGGGTTTTATAGTTATGCAGCGCCTTGTCGTACTCAGACGCATGTACTGCGTGCAAGAACTCGCGGACTTGCTTGGATTCTTGATCGACAACGCCATGCACCATTTCGGGTTGTACCAGCTTGAACTTTTGTGGAGTAATCTCAGATTCTGTGTCAACAGTAGCATACCGGTCTCGTAATTGTTTTAGGTGGCCAAGCTTTTTCTCATACTCGCGAGCTTGATTGAGTAGATATGGCTGCATAAATTTGACGAAAGGCGATGCTGACAGTACTTTAGTGCGATGATTCTCCACCATTTCGCTGTAAAATGACGGGGCGGGCGCTTCTTGCGATATTTGAAGAGTAAGATTGGCCATTTCGGGATTGTCACTTTCATTCGAAGGCATTTGGGTTGAAGGATCAGTGTCGCCAACAAGACTTCTTTGTACCATGTCCAGGGCAGATTCGTCCCGATTCGAAGCCAGCGAACCGCTGTTCGCAGTAGAAGGAATGAGAACAAACTCGTCTCGCATTAGACAAGTTTCGAGCTTGAGATTATACACCACGTAGCACATAAATTCTGTGATACGCTTCAATTTCGCCAAACTCTTCATCTCATCCCCCCGTAAGGCTATCGTGCAACCTAGATCAGGCTGGCAGCCGGACAAGAAGATATAGTTTCGTCTTGCATTCCTGTGGACATATGTCTTGACATCGAAGCTTCCACTTCGGCCCAGGCGAGACGGATCGGCCAGTTGGTCCACGGAAGATACAGGCTTAGCTTGAGTGCAGCGAGCAACCGCATTCAGTACCGTTTCTTTGACATTTGAGACTACTGAAATACCGGCCTCTTCGATGAATTCCAGTGCAAGCCCGGACACATTGCGTTGAACGAGCAGAACACTAGGCTTGAGGGCTACAATGCGATCCACGAGATTCCTGAGATATTCTCTTTCCTGGGCAATGACAGGGTCAAGGCTCATGAAGTGCGTTTGATGTCGTGCATATTCCAGAGCGAATGAGATGATCAGAATTTTTGGATGCGCAATGTTGCGAGGCATACTTTTCAAAGAAACATTCTTGGAAAAGATGACGCCAGAAACATAAGATGTATCACGGGGCCTGCCACCAGGAATCTTCTTGAGCTTTATATAGTGTCGTATGTCAATATCGTCGCCTCGATGGAGATCCGGGTTTACATCATCGGTACATTGCAGTAATATGGGGACAAGCGCCCTTTCCCAGCTTGAAGAGTGAGATATGCCAGCATCCTGCAACATTTGCTTCAGCAATATTCTGACATGCTCTAAACTGGCCTGGTTTAGTTCAATCTGGGGAGCGTTTCCACCTTGCATTGATGCACTTCGCGTAATCTTAGATGCAGACGGTGGCGTTGGAGATTGCTTCAAGACCTGTGGTTGCGGGCTAGGTGACAGTCCCGGGAAGCCAGCACCGAAAGGCTTCAACAAACTATTGCTTTTGGACCGTCTGGGAGAGGGTCTATGTGTAACGCTACTGACGCTCATATTTCTTCGCTTTCGGTTGACGTGGCGGCTTGTGATGCTTGCATTGTCGGTATCTCGCGCATGTGCACCGCCGAAGGTGCCTCTGTCCGTTCTGCCTTTGCCCTTTCTCATGGCAGCCAAGAGCCCACCGAGCCCTCCTCTCTCACTTTCCATGCTTGCATGCGATGGAGAATCAGCGCGCAAGGTAGCAAAGATGCTGGCAGGCTCGTCATCACTAGATCCTTCGTCCGACATGAAAGGAGCAAGGTCCGGGTCGATGATGTTATCATGGTGGAATGCTGGAAGGTTGGATCGAGGACGATGGACTTCTGTATGATGCTGATGGAAAGGTGCCCGATCCTCATGCCGAGGATTGCGCATGTGCTGATGGTGATGGCGTTTGTGGCTGGACGAGCGTGGTCGGCCACTAAGTGAGCGTAGGGATCGGGAAGAACTTGGTCGGGGAAGCTGGGGTGCGACTTCGATGACTGCGGATCTGCGTTTCTTCTCACTACCTACCTTTCTCGACATGGGGATGCTGATGGTAGGAGTCCCGATCTTTGTATGATCGCTTTCAGACGGATCGAACTGGTCGACGTCCATGCTCGTGTCATTGTGATCGTAAAGTGAAGCTTGATCCCCATCGTCCGTGTATTCAGAAGAATCGTCACCATTGCCTTGGATGATATCTTCACATGGTTTGCAAACCCTGACGTTGGTTGTTTGACCGAACATCTTACCAGGCAAGATGGACGTACACTTGGAATCGAAAATCTGACCGCACGTCCGACAATGGTGCTTGCGCCTGAAGGTCGAAAACGCGTCTCCACAGTTGAAGCAATCTTTCGCATTTTCGTCCCTCATCCAATATTCTCGACCTAGAAGCTTTCGCGGGAACTCGGATGCCGGACCGTGGGGGATTGTGCTGGGAGGCCGGAAAGTAGGACGTTGCATCTCTTCGATAGGGGGGACACCAGGGCTGCGAATCGTGGTACTGGTCATTGCCGAACTCAGACCATCTGACGAGGACATTCGCGATGGATGAAAACCAGGTAGGTGGGACGGACCAACTTGCACCAATGGCGGCCGTTTGGGTGCGGGTGCGAGTACAGGAGCCTGGGCATTGGCTATGACTTGTGGTACCTCGGTGTCCTCGGAGCCATTGCTGGAAAGGTCCTTTATATTCTTGGGCTTGTATTGAGACTCTGTTCGAGACGAGACCCGGACTAGATCGTCGCCCACTACATCCAAGGGAAATGCGGGGCCATGTTTTCCCTTGCCCCCTTCTACAAACACAGCATCATCGTCACTAGTATCGCTCTCTTGTTCAACCAGATCAAGATCACCCCTGTGCTGCCAATTTGGTTCAGAACGGCCCGAGGGATAGCGAGACGATTCTCTACCTTTCGGTCCCGTAACGAGGCTACTCGAAGAATTATTTCTGGGTGCTGCTTCCAAGGACAGTGCATCGCCGGGCTTGATCTTGGTAGCGAGTGGGCTTTGGGTGAAGGATTCGTCGTCACGAGAAGCCTTGCCCTGCTCTATGGTGGATGTTATGGATGGCCTGGAACGCGTAGTACCTAGAGACGACCTGGACCCGTTCAAAGATGGCTTTACAGACAAGGCAGAGGCGGACACGGTCGAGTCTCGAGAAGGCGGGGGTGGGTGATCTGCAAAAGTGGGCACAAGCGGAGACTGCAGCCTCGACGAAGGCACTGAGACGACTACAGGCGAAGACACGGCAGTGCCAGCAGGGCTTTTTGTGAGGGGTGGCTTTGTGGCGGCCTTGTTCTTGGAGGCCGCCCCCAGGCCCGCCATATCGTCGAAATGGTCGATGGCTGGGTCCCTGCTGGCGCCTACAGAAGCCTTCAACCTGCTGTACAGACCGCTCAAACCGCTCTGCACCATATCAAAGCTCTTGACATCGTTCGCCGTGGAGGCGGGTGGCGGGGAGGTGAGATCGTCGAAGGTGGTCAAGGCATCCGAGCGCGATGCCGTGGCATGCATCTGGTGGAGCGAGCCTGGCAGGGCGCGCGAACCTCGCGCCATGGTGATTCGTGGCGAGCAGCTTCGTTGGGGTAGGGGTTCTGGCTATGGGTGATGGAGGGGTGCAGAGGCAGAGGCTTGCAGCAGTCGCGCGTGGCCGGCATCAGGCACGGTCAGTCGGGGTCGTGGATGATGAGGTGGTCGTGAATGGGAAGAAGCGAGCGCATGGGCGGGTCGGTGACAGGGCAGTGTGCGGTGTGCAGGGTGCAGTGGAGAGGGGAGTAGGTCACTCTAGGCAAGGCTGGCGCGAAGGTGCGTCCCGCAGTGTGCGGTGAGGCATGCGTGAATGCACAGGCGGCTCGAGGCAGCGCTCGTGGATGGTGGTTTGACGGCGGGCGAGGATGACGCAGCGGCCGTCTGTAAGCGGGCACCTCCGAACAGACGCCGCAACAGCAGGCAGACGGCAGGCAGACGGCAGCAAAAAGGGCTGCTCAACGACACCTTCGCTTTCCCACTCGTTCCCACTCGTTCCCACTCGACGTGGGCATGGTTGGGAATGGGAATGGCAAAGTGGGCACTGGTTCTAGTTTGGGCTTTGGCTCTGGCGCTGCACACTGCCTGCAGCAGCCAGCAGGGTCTGGCTCGGGGAAGGTACGCCTCGGAGGCTGGCCAGCTGGAGAAGGCACGTCTACGATCTGAGCAGCAAATCGATCCACACAGTGCAGTGTGCACACAGTATACTGCTCTAGACACACGCACGCACCTACGCACAGCGTTTACTCGGTGGCCCAGCAGCACAAGCTCCCCCGCTACGTATGCGTAGCAGCCAGACCACTTTTCGTCGTTGTCTCTATGCTTGTTGCATCCCATCTGCCTCCGCTGTGCGGTGCTGGCGCGCTACTTCTCGCATAATCAGATAGACACGCGACGCGTCTGCGCGGGGACCAACCAATGCATCGCGAATGGCTCGAGCACGAAATAGCACACCAACTCAGCCTGGCCCACGTCTGGTTGAAGACGACTGACCGCACCAGGAATGACCGACTGGCTCGCGTCTACGAGCACTCAGGCAGCTGTCTCCGCGTCTTTGTAGGCGCCCGTCGCAGTCTGTCCTCTCTTCCTATAGCCCAGGTGCAGGTGCGCACTGTAGTGTCCTTGCCGGCTGCATCTCATATTAAAACTTGCCCAGGACAATACACTCACTGTGACTGATGGTGTCGTTGCCGTTCGCGCACTTCTCTCGCCCGCTGCGCTCCGCAATTCTCTAGAGCCCCATCGTCTTTTCACAGTGCCCCAGTACATTATCCAGTATACGCCATACGGTCCACCACGAGAACGTCTCACTATCGCCCTCAACCTTGCCCGCTCACCCGCCGCTCACGACACCCACGGCAAACCGCTTCGAGCGCCTGCTGTCTGCCCCAAGCCTATCCACGAATGCGACCAGATCCTCTCCGTGCTGCGTGACTTGCGACAGACATTGACCCAGCTCGAACGTACACATCTCAGGCGAATCAGAAGCGCATTGGTGAAATCACAAGCCATGGCATCGCAAGAAGAGGGAGATGAGACCAAGGGCGAGAAGACCTTTCTAGATACCCAACCAGCCTTCGGCACTCAGATGGTGCACCGACTGGAGACCCCCGCCAAAGCCCAAACAGAACCAGCCGACAGCGGAAAAAGAGTCGTGTTGCTTGGTCTCCTCAATCGTCAGAAGACCTACCATCAAAACAGCGAGCTCGCGAGTATATCAGGTAAATCAAATTCTTCTCAAGGCCTCAGCATTGACCCCCAAACTGCACGTCCAAACGGTCGTAGTGCAGATTCTCCACCGGCTCAAACGGGCATTTCTCACCACAGTCCGACTCATGGCAAACCCGTCGTCGCTCTATCCGCTGGTGGCTTCACGAAGACCTCCACCAGCCATACGACGGACCAAAATGTGATACGGCCCGAGAGTGTATTCCAGCCGGCACGCATGCCGCCTCCCTACCATAAAAGCGGTACGACTGGTGAGAGGGCCTCATTCGTTGCTCCACAGGAAACGCAACAAGCAAACGGACCTTCGACCAACGCATACAATTCCGAATCTGGTCCATCATTACCACAATTGGATTTAGACGTCCATGATGACCCGGTGCCTGAATGGCTTAGAGACTCTTGTTATAAAAACAACTGCGGAAGAGTCATCGATACCCAAGTGAAGCTATTGTCCAGTTGGCAGAAAAACAGGGCTGGTATGAATGATCGCTTCCCAGACGCTAATATACCCATCGACGTGCTCAAGGCACTCAAATCTTTCGAAATTGATACTGCATCTTCCGAAGCCGCTTCTTCCGACAGTGAACCTTCCGACGAAGAGGGCAGTGCAATTTCCGACGCGGACCCATCGTCAGAGGAATCCGGCGAGCCTTGGTCGACCTCTCCTGTTCGAGAATCCCCTAAACGGCGATTTCGTCACAGTCCATCGTTGCCACCGGATTCTAGCCTCGCTAGTAAGAATACCGCGAGTCAGACTGCTTCGGGCACTGTTGAGCCCAGCCAAGGAAATCAGCGCGCAGTGGTTGTCGAACCAGCGACCGAAAAAAATATCCCGGATATCCCTTCATCGCCTCCTGAGACCCGTCCTTCGTCGACTCCAGCGGTTCCTTTTTCGTCAAATCTTGCAATCCCCATCGACGATGACCTTGACATGGAGATGGAACTAGACATACCACGCGGATTAGATGCTGGGCATGCCGCTCAGCAAGGTCATCCTAGTTCCAGTGTCCAAAGGACAGACTGTATCGTGCAGGTGAAAGAAACCCCGTTTTCAAAGGGAAAAGACACAGGTATTATCTCCACCGTCGGCGTTCCTCCCCAGATTCAGCAGCAAACCTCAAGCGGGACATCTAAAGATTCTTCATCAACATCCATTATATTTTCTACATACAATGAAAGGTCTTTTCAAAAGGACGCTGTCCCCAACGTGCGAAGACCATCATCGAAACCGTATACAGGCAGTCTGTCATACGATGGCCACCGGGATTTCACAGAGTCGGGGGATGATCATCATTCCTATTCAGCCAACGACACGCGCACCGGTCATGGGGAGAATGAAGACGTTCGTATGCAAGATGTACAGGATGAGGTTTTACGCTCTCCCGTGCTTTCAAGCCCACAATCAGAACATCAAAGACAACGAAGCCCAGTTTCTGCCGGAACATCCCCGCCTACTATTCGCTTGAAAGATGAAGTAGTGCTTGCCAAACGAAAAATGGAAGCTTCGCCAGCGAAGAATGGTCGTCGACCCTCGAAAAGGAGAGACGTCAAGCTAGTGAAACTCCGCAGTTCTTCTCCCAAAAGAGATAGCGCTGCTGAGCTACTGCAAGAAAAGGAGGAGCACTTGCGATTATTTACGGAGAGAGCACGCACTCAGTCCATTCCCAGTATACTCTCCGACGACGATGTTGCGCCAGTAGCCCATACCAAGCAGCTGCCTGTTCAACGTGAAGCCAGTATCGGAGTAGAGGATACGCCCGCAGGTGCTCCACGTGCCTCACAATTGTTACAACATACCCACAAGCAAGCATCACGACTCAATGCAAGCAAAGAGCAGAAAGTTTTACGTGAAAAAATGCCAATGAAACATGCGAAAAGTTTTGGGCTAGGAGAATTGGCAGGTCGTCCGACCACACCCATTCTACAAGAAGATGTAGATATGACTAACGGCAGCACTGATGTTGAAAATTCAGATGTTCAAATTACGGACGTTGCCACCGCTTCGGTCGGTGCTGAAGCAGACAAGGTGGTTGTAGAAGAGACTGCGCTTCAGGAAGGAAAGAACAGGACCGACGAAGCGGGAGTGGACCATGACACTCCCAATCTTGTACAAGGAATCTCCTCGCAGCGCTCAACAGCGCCTTTGACAAAGAATATGGCACTTATGGCAGTGAGATCGGAAAAGCCACCCACTGGCACGCCAGCGGTCGATCAGATCACCATCTTCGAACTTTTCAAACATACGTACCCTGAATACAAGGGGGATGCACGTCATTTCCTGGGCCAATGCAAGTCAATGGACAAGCTCGACGTGCAAGATAAAATGGTGCCCAAGTGGCAATGGGACGACTTCATCATCCGCAATCGAACCGATTACCGGGACTATGCGAATCAATGTCTGGATAATGGCGAAGATGCTGAGCCATACTATCGCTTCTACAAGGACAACATCCAGAATACGCTCTACACGAAGGGTATCATGGAGAGCAGAAAAACGCTGCTTGCTGCTATCGCACAGCTCGAGGGGAAGGCCACTGGCAACGGCACAACAAGCTTTGGTGCAAGTAGTCCAGCACCAAGTGTACACATGCCGAAACCTACCAAGCCCAACGTGCCATCTCCCGCCGCAGTGCGTCCCAAAACCACCTTTGGGAGGATGGCTGCTGCAGATCATGCTATGACACAACAAGGCAGCCCCAGCTCGAGTGCTCAGAAGAAAAAGAGGCAATCACTCCCTTCAGCATTTGATAAGCGACCTGGACAAAAGCCAAGCATGGTGGAGTCCCCCAGCGGGCGTCCAAGGCAATCTCTTCCGGGATCGTCGAGTGCAGGGCCCTCTTCTCTGGCACCTCGCTCTTCACATGCAAAACAAGAGGGTCCACTTTCGAAGCCCAATAGCGCCTCTACACGTCCGGCCTCGCTACGTAGAAGCAGCAGTGGGCCGCGGGACCCTCGCGAGCCGACCGGGGATCCCTATCGCGATTTTATCTTTGCACACAGTCGCATTACCTCACTTACGGGTGACGCGAGGGTACGTCCACCGCCTCCCAAGTCGAGCGCAGGCGAGGGTGAGAAGAAGAGGTAGGCTAATTCGTCATGATAGGTGGATCCTGATGGACGGAAGAGGTGGCCTGAGAATCTGCATGTTAGGCCGAAGGCGGAGGTCAAGCGGAAGGGGTACGATGTTTTGAGGTGGAAGGATGATTTGTAAAAATTGGTATTGGATGTTGTCAGCGGTTATGCTGCAATGGCGAGCGTTGTATAAAGGCGTGCCCGTGGATTGGTATTTTTCCTCCTTGTAGATACCTATACTTGATACCCACATTATTTTGCAGAAATGAAAAGGATCTGCTACTTCTGGCTACATACTTGCAGGGTACAACGCATCGATCTGCTCCGATACATTCGTTACATGTGAAAGCGCGTGGCAGCGAATCAGCACGGCCTAGCGGTGGTCACCACGACAGAGACATGGCCCGTGTACATCCGTGGAGACATGTTTCCCTCGTGATGCTTGTCAGATGGCGCTGAGGGAATAAGACATGGCATGGGGAGTCGGTGATGCTGGGACGTGGCCTCGGACGGGGTTCCCCACGTTTGTCGTCGCTGCGAGTGGGCCCCGGGTGGACCACCCCACATGATTGTCGGCACGCGTGACCAGTGATGCATTGTTCCCTTGTCTCCTTGTTCGGACTTCTGGTGCGCGGAACGCGTGGGAGGACTGCATGTAAGTAGGCATGTGTACTTCTCTAACAAGGCGAAGATCTGGCATGAAGCATGGACAACGCACGACGCTGGGAGGCTTCTCGCCTAGGGCTGTGTATGTGCATGGTGCAAGAGACAGCGCTGTTAGTCCAATGCCAGTCATTTTGCCCGAGATGCAGGCACATGCCCGGAAGGAAGCACGGGGCCGTGCGTCCATCTTACCTTGTTCGAGTTGGCCGTGCCATCGATTGGGCGGGCGTCATACAGCAGCCTTCACCCAGCCGCTTCGAGCGCGACACCCTGTGGATACCGTACTGTACATGCTTACTCGATTTGCTGCTTAGACGAGATAGATGCTAGGTGCAATCCCGATGCCGCAGTCTCATCCGCAAGTAGCTGGACGTAAACATCTATAGATATAAGGTAGCCCGGCCCGCCGCGCACCCCACGTGCCCCAGGTCGGAAATTGGCGAGTGACGTCCGCCTCTCGTGCTCTGTACTTGCGTCCCGGCCAATGTACCGCCGTACTTGTATTTGGCGGCCCGCCCACGTAACTTTCTGCCATTACTCGCCCTACCTACCGCTACCCGGGGGTCTGACCTCACTTGCTTCTGTCCAGGTCCATCGCTGACCCACGCTTCTCCTCTCGTTGCCAATTCGCGGCCGCGTTTCTTTCCGCTTCGCTCTGCGCATGGCGCCCGTTCGCAGCCACACATGTCCTTTGTATCAGATACCCTGCTCGCGGGGGCACAACGTTGCACATAGCAAGAGGGGGACACCATGGAGAGGATGCGGGGAAGCGCGTGGGACAGAGTCAGGCGGGGAGGCTGGAACCTTTGTTGCGCTTCGTGAAGGATCCGTTGGGTGTGTTGGGGGTGCCGAAAGATGGTGGTGCGGACCGGGAGGCGAAGGACGGGGAACATCGCAGGCAGCTGTTACACTTGCGGATGCGAGAGGTAGGATGTTTGCGCGTCTGCGTGCTTTCTTTTCGCTGACAACATCCAGGCTGAGTCCTACCACGACTGGAAAGCTGCCGCCACCGAACTGGATACCCTCGAGGGGAACGATGCCTGGAAAATGGAAGACGAATCCTCCGAATACGATTCGAAGCTCGTGAAGGTCCGTCTGGAACAGCTCGACGAGGCGCGTCTAAATTGCGACGTCAAGCGCATGCTCTTTCTGGTGCGTACGACGCTCACGCGGGGACTAGGCGGCATGGGTCACCTGCGGTTGTACAAGCATTCGCACGTTGGGACGAAGAAGCTCATCGAGCGGTACATAGACTCGGCGGTGCAGACGCTGGCCGCGCTCCCGGATGTGGCGGCCAAGCAGGGGGACAGCTGCCCGGTGAAGCCGTACACGGTTGCTGAGGAACTCCTGCGGACGCGCCAGTCGTTTGGACGCACAGCCCTGCTAATGTCTGGCGGGGGTACTTTCGGCATGAACCACATTGGTGTGGTCAAGTGTCTTTGGGAACTACACCTCCTGCCTCGCATCATATCCGGAGCATCCGCGGGGAGCATCGTCTGCGCCGTTCTGTGCACCAAAACGGATGCCGAGATCCCGGCCGTCTTGACTGACTTTTGCTACGGTGACCTGGCTGTTTTTGAAAAGCAGGGCGAGGAGGAGAGCGTGATTCAAAAAGTCACGCGCTTCCTCAAGTATGGCTCTCTGTACGATATATCGCACTTGAAGAGGGTGATGAGGCAGATGCTGGGCGATATTACTTTCCAGGAATCGTATAATCGCACACGGAGGATTTTGAATATTACGGTGTCGAGCGCGAGCATTTATGAGCTTCCGAGGTTGCTGAATTATGTTACGGCGCCGGATGTCATGATTTGGTCTGCGGTGTGAGTATTGTCCTAGAGGTGGAATTTATGTTCACCGTGTCAATGCTTTCTGGGAAATTTACTGACTGTTTACAGTTGCACATCATGTTCCGTTCCTTTTGTCTACTCAGCTGCATCCCTCATGGCCAAAGATCCCAAGACGGGAAGAGAAGTGCCGTGGAATCCCTCACCCAACGATGGCTGGATTGACGGTTCAGTCGACAACGATTTACCCATGACACGTCTCGCTGAGATGTTCAACGTCAACCACTTCATCGTATCGCAAGTCAATCCACACGTCGTGCCTTTTCTAGCCAAAGAAGAAGACGCCCTCAACGCAGAAGCCCAGCAAAACTCCTCGCTCTCAGCCGGCTCGGGATGGATTCACAGCATGGCCAACATGGCCAAAGGAGAAGCCCTGCACCGTCTCGAAGTCCTCACCGAGATGGGCATCTTCCCCAACACCATGACCAAAGTCCGCTCCGTCCTCAACCAACGCTACTCAGGCGACATCACCATCCTCCCCGCCATTTCCTACACCAACTTCCCTAAGATCCTCACCAACCCCACCACCGACTTCATGCAGCGCTGCCTCTTCACCGGCGAACAAGCCACCTGGACCAAAGTCTCGCGCATCCAAAACCACCTCGCCATCGAACTCGCCCTCGACGAAGCCGTCACCGAAATCCTCCCCTGCGTGCACTTCAGCCAGAGCCAGGCAAACCTCCGCCTCCTGAGTTTCCACCGCCCGCTTTCCCAAGGCGCGACCCCATCTCTGACACACCACCCCCGGGGCCACAAGCGAGAAACTCTCTCCGAAAGCCACGGCACGCCCCTCGCGGCTTTCACCCCCTTCATCGAGATTTCCTCCCCGGATCTAGAGCGCAGTCGCGCCCTTGCCGGACCCTCACATTTCGATTCGAAACCATATCTCCCCTCCCGCCCTACAATGCACGCAGCGTGGTCCCCCGATGCCAACGTCCCTCCCACCATCGACCCTATTTCTTCCACGGACCACGATTCCTCCCCCACCGACGCCGACGTCTCGGATAACATCGACTCGGATACCTCGGATATCGTGTCCTCGCCTTCGCCCCTGGTGTCGCCTGCTCATGGCGCTCGTCTCTGGGATGCAGGTTACTTTGCGTTTCCGTTTCCAGCCGTGGGGGATGGGAATGCGCGGGGTGCGTCTGTGCCACCGTTCGCCAGCGGTGAAGAGGCGGGGAAGATGGCGGCGCCGAGTTCGCCTGAGAGGAGGTATAAGAGGTTGTTTCATCCCAGCGGGGTGGAGGAGGGGTGTCAGAAGGTGGAAGCGAGGAGGGGAGCGCAGATGAGTGGGGGACGAGTACCCGGGTTGAGGCAGACGGAGAGTAGTCCTGAGGCGCAGAAGGGGGGTGTTGGTTTGGAGGGGTTGAGGAAGAGTGGGTCTTTGGGGTAGGGGGTTGGTGGATGGGAATTTCAGATGGAGTTTTTCTGGTGTGGGGTTAGGTACGCGGCGTTTTGGCTCTGGGATGGGTCATGGCATATTGATGGGTGGGATGGACTTGGATTTGGACATGGGCATATTCAGCGGCGTTGGGGTTTGTTTTGCGGTAGGGGGGGGGGCGGTGGATGGGATGAGGAGCATGGGATGGAGTTATCTAGTCATACCTGGGGGTGGGTTGGGAGGATGCATGTACATTGCTACGAGGGAATCAACGACGAGTATTCTTAAACATGTGGCTTGGTGGTGAGATGGGGTTGGTGGTTCAGCCGCGATCGCTTTATCAGTTTTTCATCACCGAACCGGGATAGACGGGAGGAAGAGCGAGCGTAGTATAGTATATCGTCCATTTACCACACTCCATGCATCAATTATACACATCCCATGCCACTCATCGCCTCTACCTCCAACAACCCACATATATATATATATACATCCACCCACCCCACCCATCCAAAACACATGCAACACAATCATAACCTCCCTCCCCTACCCCTCATTCCTCCTCCCAACCTCCCTCTCCCCCTCCTCCCCCCATACTTCAACTTCACCCCCACCTCCCCCTCCCACCTCTTCCACAACTCCCACCCCACCACGACGATAATCGGTATCCCCACCATGATGCTCGTCACCCTCCGCGCCGCCCCCCTGTACTTCCTCGGCATCCGCCCCTCGTTTATGTCGCGCTCTATCTGGGCTTTTTCGAGGGCGTCCGCGGACAGGGGGGTAGGGGCGCGGGGCCGGGAGGCAGCGGGGGGGAGGGGTTGAGGGGGATGGTCGATGGGGAGGGGCGGTTGAGTTGGTGGGGGTGGGCTTTGGGGGTGGGGGAGGGTTGGGGAAGGATGCGGGTGCGGGTGCGGGTGCGGGTGCACGGTGTGTGGGTTCGGAGGTGGAAGTGGGAGCGGGGAGCGGTTGCTCGAGGACGACGTTTGCGGCGCCGCCGGTGGGGAGGAGGATTTCCGGTTGTGGTGGTGGTGGCGGCGGGGGGGAGGTGGGTGGTTTCATGGATCCCAGGTTGTACACCTGGTCGAGGATTTTGCTGCCCGTGGCGGGCGCGGCGGTGGGTTTCTCTGGCGGGGCTGCGGAACTCGGAGTTGCGGTCGTGGATCTCGTCCGAGGCGCAGCACTCGCGGGAGGAGACGTCGTGGGTGCGGCGTTGGAGGGAGGGTTTGTCGCGGACTTGTTCGCTGTCTTCGTGTTCGCGGCTTTCTTCGGGGCAGCGTCTTTCTTCGCGGATGCCGTCTTCGTCTTCGTGCTGGCTTGCCTCACGCCGGGTTTTGTCTCCACGGCGGCCGTCTCCTCGACTACCTTCCTCGGGCGTCCGCGCTTCTTGGGTGCGGGAGCGACGGGGGTGTCGAGCATGGTGTGGGATGCGTGGGTGGAATGCCAATTCCTTGTCGGAGTGACAGGATGGATGGTGCAAGACTCGGCGGCGATGATGGGAGACGGAGAGGTACAAGATGGTGGGGTGAGTCTGGACGCGAAGGGAGATTGAGCTGGACGCGTCGCGGGAAATTTTGGCGACTGGGATGGGCAACGGTTGGCCGGGTTAGCTCGCCCATGTGGGCGAGTGGGTAGGCTGGCTGGCCGCTGTAGTCAGTCTAGGTGCCCGTTGTGCGGCTGCGGGAAACCCAGCTAGCGGCGTGACAGGGGCGGGGTAGTCATTTACTGGGCAACGGTAGCAGCACGGGACGACACAAGGTATCCATTTAGATCATCATCATCATCACTTGTCGTGCATACACACTCATGATGTCTATGCAGAATGCACTCTTATTCAAGTTTAGATCCACCTCTTCCTCTCGTGATATAAAGTAAAGAACCCCCTGCTGAACCCAACCAACACAGCCAAAGCCTATGCAAAACAGCCATGGCAAACTCCTCCCTGCCCCATACGCCCGCTTTACATAAGACAAACAACACGTGCAATCAAATAGGATGGCCAAGTCCCGCCTTGACAACCAGGATGCTAGCCCCCGACTTGCTATCCCACATCTTCTCTGCCAGCATACCCAGCGTAGCCGCTGCCGGCGACGACGACACAGGCTTGATCTCATCAGCGCCGCCTTCGGAGAAATGCTTGTTGCGTCCAACATTCCTACCCAGGATGACGAGATCTCCGGCGTTCTTGGGGTTTTGTCCTACTTCGATGGTCGCGCGAGCAACCACGTCCTTGAGTGGGTCGGTGCTGGAGACTGTTTCGAAGACGACGCGGGAAGAGAGTTCGGCGGGGAGAGACGCGCTGAGAGACGCGAAGAAAGCGCCTTCTTGATCCGCGGACGAAGTTGGGGTCGCTGTGATGATCTCGCCAGACTTTGTGGCTGCTGCGTCGGACGAGGATGATGAGGCGGTCTCGCCTAGGAATGCAGACGGCACGTCGAAGCGGACGACGGTGGCTGTGACTTCGGGCTTCTCGGCGAGCTGGAGGACAAGACGGAGGGCAGTACGGTCGTCCTCTCCACCGAAGAAGGGGAAGAAGATGTGGTGGGAGGGGTCGGCAATGGGTGCTGTTACGTGCTTGTCGCGGTTGCTTCCCAGACTGACGGCGCTGTAGGTTCGGCTGAGTTTACCTTTTTCTTTCTTCTCCTTGTTCTTACTGCCTCCAAAGTTCTTGTTCACAAGAACGGCGACCGGCGTCGAAGATTGCTCAAAAGTATCATTGACGAAGAGGGTGTATGATGAAGCGGCAAGCTTGTTCTTAGTTCCCTTGTCTTCGATGACAGCCTGCTCGGACATACCTCCTGTCTCGCTCCATGGGAGCACCAGGAGATCAGACTCAGATGCACGCATGCTAAGCGTGTCTGCGTAGGAAGACTCCGGTACGACGAGAACCTCACCGCTGACAGCCAAATTATGCAGGCGGCCAAAGGTGCGGAAGATGTTGACCACGGGATCATGGGCAGTGTACTCTTGTGCTTCAGTGACGGCCATGACGGAGGAGCCACGATCTGTCAGGTTGAGCAGTCGCAGTCCATACGCCTGTACAGGTCGCTTCGGCTCCTCGTCTTGTCCATCTCTTGCTTCTAGACCTGTGCTGGCTGTGCGTTCTGAAACTCTTGGGTGCGAAATTACTTTTGGCTGCGAAGATCCACCAAAGAGAGAAGCAAACGCCAGCAGATTTGGCATGCTATCCAAGCGAAGATAAACAGTCAGGTGCTTAATCTTTTGCGCGGACACCTTCTCGTAGTGTGCAGCTTCAACGACGCTGTCCGTTCCATCGAGAGGCTTGCCAGTGTCCCAATCGATCTCACCGCGCCTGAAAGCTTCAACCTTCTTTTGGTACCATGGAGGGTAGAAGTACACAGTCAGCGGGGCCGATAGGAAAGTCGTAATCAAGGCCATAACGACGAAGATCGTAAATGTACGAGTGCTCAGGATCTTAGCCTGGAGACCAATGTTCTATCATGGTTAGCTTGAGATGATCCCTTCGCGTGGAACGTCTTACCAAGACGATCAACTCAACGAGACCCTTGCAACTCATCAGTGATCCGATAGCAAAGCATTCACGCCAGAGCATGCCAGTGAATCGAGCCGCTACAGTGGCACCGATGAACTTGGAGAAGAAAGCCACACACACGACGCCGATGACATATGCCCATACGATACCGCTATCCAGTAGACCAATGTTGGTGTTGAGGCCGGAAAGGGTAAAGTATAGCGGCAGGAAGAGAGCGCCAATCAGATCCTCAATCTTCTCGGCGACCTTGATGGCGAAGCCACCTTCGTGAGGGCAAATAAGGCCGGCCAAGAATGCACCAAAAATGGCGTGCACGCCGATGATGCCGGTAAAGAAAGAACATGCCAGGCAGAGTAATAGAGTGATCGCGATCGTGAGCTGGTTCGGTCCATCTTGCAGTGCACGATTCCTTCGAAGAACCCAAATGAAGGCGGGTCGTACGAGGTAAACCAGGAAAAGAATAAAGCCGACGCAGCAAAGTAAAATGTACAAGGCTGTCAAGCCTGCGCCGGAATTTACAAGGGCTACGCAAAGAGCGAGCAGGATCCATCCTGTCAGACAACGTAAGCTTGGGGGCTCAAATGGAATGTGGCACACTTACCAACAACGTCGTTTCCTACGCCTGCTGACAACACGATGATACCCACGGGCGTATCGAGCAATTTGAGCTCGGTCAAAATACGGCACAACACGGGAAAGGCCTATTGCGATCAGCATCATCATTTTGAGGCCAAAAAAAAAAGAAAGGAAGACATACCGTGATGGCCATAGCAACACCAATAAAGAGCATATAAACAGGGAAATCAATCGGGACTAGTCCCTCTTCGTGCCTGAATTGGTGGTAAAGCCCCACGGCTATCGCGCACCCCAGACCAAACGGAATGGCCATGCTGACGATGCCGACATTGAGTGCTACCTTCCAGTTGCTCACGAGATAGCGCAAGTCGACTTCGAGTCCGATGATGAAGAGAAAGAGCACAAGACCAAGGTTAGCGACCAGATTCAACTGGGGCATGGCGGCATCCGGGAAGATGTGGGCTTTGAATCCGGGGATGCGTCCCATGGCGGTTGGACCCAACAGGATGCCTCCAATGACCTCGGAGATAACGCGAGGCTGGCGGAGCTTGTTCAAGGGCCATTCGAGCGCGCGACAGAAACAGATGATGATGATGACCTGATTTGTTCATTAGGACGATGGGGTTCTCTCTAGGCTCGAAAGTCAAAGTTACCTGGACGATGAATAGGATGATGGGGTTTTTGGGGTCGACGGCCACGGGGCTGACATGCTCGAGCACACCACCCTGGGGTGTCGCCTTGTTGGTACTGGTTGGTGCGGCTGAAGTCACTGCCTTGACGACAGACGACAGGACGGTCGACGACATGGTTCCGCGTGGTGAGCCACCCCCGAGGTTGAAGTTGCAGAGATGTAGCGGACGAGGGAGCGGTGATGTTCAAGAGCCCATCAGCGGGGTGGAGGTGAAGGCGAGTGGGTCTACTCCAGATATCTATTGCATACGCGAAGGCCGTAAGCGCGGTCTACCCTGCGTCCAGGCCTGCAGCAACTGAGCTATGTCGGCTTGGCAAACGGGATGCAGCAGGGTGGGCTGTGGATGCAGAGCTTCATGTGACGGGCGAGGATGCCTGGGTGGATACTGATGTGCCATTTTGTTTCCCCGTAGGCGCGCTGAGCGACCATTTTGTGGCGGTGAGCGCATGCTCTTTGTCCGCTCGAGGCGTCTTGATGTTTCCACCTTCTGGAATAAGATGGCCAATCAGCACCCACCATGCGTCACGCTCCTTCGACCCCCCCTCGACGGCGCCACAGCAGTGCCCTGCAGTGCCTACACCGCGCCATGCTGTTTATAGGCATGGATACGGGCCAGACATCTTTGTGGTTGACTTTGAATTCATCACGAGGAATTTTGGCTCGACTTGTCCGAGCCCTCTGATTGTCAAAGTAGCCTAATTCTTGGTCTTGCCTGCATGTATAATGCACGTGCATACAGAACGCTCGGCGGCAAAAGACAAGCACCCAGCAGCATCAGAATGAGCACATTCTGAGCCGGTCTCCATCCATACCTACCACCATCAGCTCTTGCTCCCACGACACATGCGCGGCACCTATTCTTACCCTACTACGCTAGACCCAGGGCTGGGCGGTAGCTCCCCCGTGGCCCAGTCCACCGCACTGGAACCCAGCACAAAGTCCATAGTTCCTCCTTTAGCAAATACGTCCTCCCAGCTTACCCATGCCTTGTTCCACGACTTACCGTTCACCTTGAGGCTCTGCACGTAGAACGCCGTGTCTTTGTTACCCCCGGTTGTCGTGATCCGGAGCGATTTGCCATTCCCCAGATCGATTGTGAGCGAAGGAAACCAAGGCGACAGAACCAGAAACGTAGTTTGGCCCGTCATGGGATAGAGACCGATCATCTGCCACTGTTTGCAAGTTAGCCAAATACCAAGAATGTCCTTGGCGGCCGAACGACGGTGCAACGCCCACAGCCCCATGGAGCCTTGTGTGTTGCGTCATACAGCCTGACGGGCCTCACGAAAAGCACATGCCAATGCGAAAATTTCGTGTACTTACCAATATGTTTGCCTCCATTGCACCAGCGTCAGAGTTACCAGGGAGGCCGCTGGCACCCGCACTGTAAAGTTTGCCAATGCCACGACTTCTCTCTACGCTCCTCCACTGCGCACCTTTGACGAAGTTGTACAGATACGGCGAGGTAAAGCTCGGCTCATTCCCAGCATTGAATATGTTGAGATCCCAGAGCTTGTTGATGCGGTCGATGAATTTTTCGTCACCGCCAATGTACTCCTTCATCGTGTACACATCATGGATAGCATTCAAGCTGTATACCCACGGGTTGTCTTCGTAGTACGAATCTCCCCAGTAGCAACCTCCGCAAGAAAGCGGGTTCTGGTTGACGAAAGAGCCATCCGCGCGGCGAGGCACCATGAAACCAGAATGGTTGGTAGAAGTCGCTGCAGGGTTCCAGTGATTACGCCAATTCTGCGATCGCTTCAAGTACGTCTTTTCGTCGTCGCTACGGCCCAAGCCTTTAGCTACTTGGTAGAGGCCAAAGTCGTTGGTGGAATACTCAACCGCTCTAGATACAGCTCTATTGTATGCCGGTGTGATGTACCCATATTTAAGCCAGTCTGGTAGCGCACCACGTCCTTCTTTGGTTGAAGATTCAGGAGATTTGGGATCATTGTTGTTCGGTGGAGTCTTTTCTGCGTCCGTCTATAGATTTCGTTAGCATGACCCAGCGCATGTGACCCTAGTTCGGTGCATGAAGTTTCGCACAGCCACACAGAAGCACATACCTTCATGGCAGAATAGCCATCATCCCAGTTGATCGCACCTCGAAGACCCTTTACGTATGCATCCGCCAAAACATTATCGGCATTAGATCCACCCTGCACGCGACCATTAAAATTAGATGAACGGGCATCTGGCAAGAAACCATCATGTCTCCAAATGTCAATCAACGATCGAATGAATTCTTCGTAGGCAACAGGCTCCAAAATGTGGAATAAAGAAGTGTGACATCTATGGGTGTCCCAAAACGTGATAATATCGTCGTAATAAGGCTCTTGGCCTGCCCATTTCGGGTTTTCGCCAGTCTTGTTCGTGGGTATGAGAAACATACCAAGCAAAGAGCTGTATAGAAGCTGCTTGTCTGCGTCGCTGCCGCCAGTGACCTGTATCTTTGAGAGTATTGCACTGTTCCATGTGGACTTCGCCTTTGATGCAAGGGACTGAATTGTGGTCTTTGCTGGAATCTCTTTGTCGAGATGTTGACACGCCTTTGCCGGGGAGATGTAAGAAATGCCGATTCTCGAATTTACGGCAGTGTCTTTGAAAGTGAACACGCCGCCGACACGCTCGCTGCCAGCAACAGTGGTGGTTTTGTCGTAAGAAGATAGAGTTGTGCCTGTTCCTTTAAAAGTCTTCGAGTCTGTAGGCTTCTTGTTGAATCGTCCACAGAAGTATATAGTCCAATCAGGAGCTGCAAGGCATCAGTATGGTGTTTGTAGTGAAAGCATTTGAGTGTTCTGGGATACGTACAAAGATTCCAACCGTTATTGTAGGTACCAGACCCTTCGTAGTGATCGTCTGAAAATAGGCTGAAATTGCCTTTCGTGTAATGCTGTTCCCACCCCAAACCTCTAAAGCTAGGAAGCACATGGGATACATCTACCACGATAGTAGAAGCATCGCCACTTGGAAATGTGTATTGATATAGTCCCGCATGATCTGTTGCCGACAGCTCAACCGTCACACCGTTATTCAACCTAGATTTGTAATAACCGATCTGACCTTCGTCTGCGGCAGCCCGACCCTGAGATAAGTCGACAAGCGGATTTGATACATTACCAACAACTGGCATTTGCGACACGACTCCCATCTTGGGCGCACCGCCAGTCCCAGATTCGTGCGTCATGGAAAACCCCCAGATATTCCCATTGGCCAGGTATCCAGAGTAGGCGTCCGTAGACCCTGACTGAACGTCGGGTCCAAGTTTGGCCATGGAAAAGGGCGCTAAACAACCATCTCAGCCAAAATAAAAAGAGCAGTTAAGGTGGAGTCTCTTACAGGCCACGACACCGGGAAAACGGTTTCCCCCACTGGTGGATCCCATACTAGGGATCGTAAGCACATGTTGGTCTAGTTGTGAGACTAGACGTACAAAACGTTAACATATTGACTGTAGTCGACGTCGGCAGCCGCCAACACGGTTTGCATCGTCGCCATGACACACACAAGGTGCAACGACGTCGAGGAACCCGGGGAAAGCATGATTCGGAGTGCAAGGATAAACTCGCTTGGCGCCAGCCCCACCCGATTTGCCTCTAGTATGGATACGAATGCCTTAGTTTAATGAGCACTTGTAGATGATTGCAAAAAGCAGTTTTGTGTCCTGAGTTTTGTTCCCAAATGAAGGACAATTTCCCGGGGAAAATTAGGTTTTACTAAGGTAATGTCGTCTTTCGTACAGAATGTTGCTTTAGTAAGACCAAACTCTAAATAGCAAAGGACAGTGGTCTCATGTATTGCGTTATTGTCTTCTGGAATGCTTTAGTACCGTGAAACGAATGGACAGGATGTGTGTGTGTGTGTGTGTGTGTGTGTGTGATTCCACTGGCTAACATACTGAACATCCGATTCTCTTCGATAGCAGGTCATAAAACAGCGAATTCGTTGGGATTTATAAGAATGAAGCGGTCGTGCATACGGCCTGATCCTCAGCAGGAAATCTTGACAACTGTCTGCCAATTGTGCCGTGTACCCGTCTGTGTATGACGGCAAAGAATCCGTCTTGTCAAAGTACTTGGTGTGTTGGAAGTCCGGTAGCGCAAGGCAAACGTAAGGGTCGTCCGCAAGTGATTCCAATGCGGAGAGACAGTCTCACGTCTGTGACGAACGATAGATGATACCCAATTTTGCGATTAGGCTATCTTATACAGTTCTACCCCTCGCATGTACAGCGCACCCGAAAGAACTGGAGCATAGCCGCTAAGAGGTGTATTCTATACCGTATTGATATAAAAGAGCAGCGATCAAGACATGATAGAAGCAAAGAAGCGAGGTTATCGGTGGTGTCAAGAGCAGACTGAGCAATGAGAACAACAGTGGCACTCGTCCCCTGGTTGCTGCTTCCAATAGCGATATGGCGGTTGAGCCAATAGGAAGGCGGCATTATACCACGAGCTGCACTACAATATAGGCACACAGTCTTGCAACATTGACATGTACCATAAGCGCGCAGTAGAATAGAACCAGGAAACGAATAGACGTTGGCCCGCGGAAGCGTGTTAACCACATGGTACAATCTAAAACGGAAGGACGGAAAGGGTGTAGGCCAATAAAGAAACTTTGTCGCGCACGACTATACACGGATGGTGGAGGAGTCTTGGGGCCGAATTGCAGGTTGTGAGAAATCTTATTTCTGGTTTTCGGATCTCACGGCGTCGAGCAGTGACGGGTTTTGTATTTTTATAGACACAGCCTCACGATCATTCGGACGGATCGTGCCGTGGCTCCCGGTGCGCGGCTCATTTACCAAGGGATATGATCTGGGAAAACTATTCATGATTGGATCGCGTGCATATTGTACCACCTGGACAGATTTCAGTATAGGAAGAGATGCAGCTGTGATGCCTAAATTGATCGAACAGCCTGGAACGTTATCCGACATGCTGGTGACGACCACGCCTTGTCAAGATCCCAACCAAAGCTCTTTTCGCACACATCGTGTGTAATTTACGTGTGTGTGGAAGAGAGAGTGGGTGATGGTGGGTAGAGGGGGAGTGTATAGGTGTGGAGAAAAAGTGGTGTGTAGGTGTTCGTTCTCAACGCCAAGTTGCGGTATGCCTCCAGGGTCACTTAGTGGCCGGATTTGTTACTAGGGCTGCCTACTTCCGAGTACCTCCCATTCTTCGGATCTCCGCTCAGCATAAAGAACAAATAAAATCCGTAGATATCTCCAAGCATTTCCAACTGTGAGACACGGCCCATCAACCGGCATACGTCCGCTACCATCCCAGCATGTCCCTCTATGGCCTCTGTTGTAGAGATCCTCCGGCCACTCTTTCGTTTTAAGAGATTGACTGCGTTCGATTTGCTACAACATCTGGTATTGCTATGACATGGTAATAGGAAGCGCGACGATAAAGCGACTAAACATTGTGAATGTCATATCAATTTAGACTGAGATGTGACCTGTGGCGACAACGCGAACAACTCAAAAGGTGAGTGCACTCTAAGTCATGATGTTTGGCGGTTCGTTGCGTCAATCGCCCCTGAAAGACGATAACACGTCCCAGCGGAAGCCAACGCGTCCAGCCGGTCGCGTTCACATCGCCGGCGTATTCCAACGCAGCTGATGGTCAGCGTCCGGCTTGTGAAAGACGCAGGTGGCCGCAGGTGCAGGGCATGGCACGTGCCCTTGCCAGAAACGGTACCTGCCTCGGCATGACGTTCCCGCATTCACACCCATTGCAGCAGCAAGTCCGTGACCCACCAATCAAGCTTCATCGAAAACGCTCACGAGATGCGTCAGGCACGGGCGCATCGGCGAAGCCCTCCCCACAGCTCGGGGGACTTGCTGCGGATCTGGGGTCGTCAGATGTCGCAGACTAGCCATGGTGCATTTTCATGTGAAAGCTCGATCCCCGACACCAGCTATTATAACCCTCGGCAACCGGCATTGTTCCCTCTGTAACGACAATCTGTACCATTACCATCTCCTGCCTTTCACCTGTCTTTCCTTGCATCACATACGCCATGTCTCAGCGATTCTCTACCGCCGACGTCGCGTCTCACAACAAGGCTGACAACCTGTACATCATCGTTGACGAGGATGTGTACGATTTGACCAAGTTCCAGGATGACCACCCTGGAGGCAAGAAGAGTAAGTCTTTGTTCCGTGCCATGTATATATACTTGACGACTGACGTGGCAAAGTTCTGCAACGTGTCGCCGGCAAGGATGCCTCGAAGCAGTTCTGGAAGTACCACAACGAGAGCATTCTCAAGAAGTACAAGAAGCAGCTTCAAGTTGGCTCTTTGGACTCCAAGGCTGCACCTCCCACACCGCCAGCCACTCCTCCCCAGCAGGACAAGGAGTTGGTCAAGCCAGAGGCAAACCCCGGTGTTGTAGCTCCCCAGCCATCCGCAGAAGCCGAGGAGGCCGAGGCTTTGGACCCGTATGGCGACCTGATCCCATATGCCGATCCGTCGTGGTACCAGTCGGTAAGATCGAATCAGCGGAATCTTTCGAAATTATACTGACATCGATGCGTAGTATCACTCGCCCTACTTCAACGAGACCCACGCTGCGCTCCGTGACGAAGTCCGACAGTGGATCGACGAGGAGATACAACCCAATGTGACCGAGTGGGAGGAGGCTAAGAAAGTTCCCGATGAGATATTCAGGCAAATGGGCGAGCGCGGCTACCTTGCGGGCTTGCTTGGCATGCACTTCCCTACGCACTTGACGGACAAGCGTGTCAAGAGTGTTCCGCCGGAGAAGTGGGATCTCTTCCACGAGATGCTTCTGACCGACGAGATCTCGCGCACGGGCAGCGGTGGATTCGTCTGGAACCTCATCGGTGGATACGGCATCGGCGGCCCGCCACTCTTCAAGTTCGGCAAGAAGGAGCTTGTTGATCGCATTGGTCCTAAGATTCTTAGCGGCGAGAAGCGCATTTGTCTTGCCATTACTGAGCCGGGTATGTTCATTCTAGAGTTACGCGAATCATCACCATCTAACAGAATCAGATGCTGGTAGCGACGTTGCAAACCTCACTTGCGAAGCGAAGTTGTCTGAAGACGGCAAGCATTACATCGTGAATGGCGAGAAGAAGTGGATCACAAACGGTATTTGGTGCGACTACTTTACCACTGCCGTTCGAACAAGCGACAAGGGCATGAACGGTGTCTCTGTGCTCCTCATTGAGCGCGAGGCCGGTGGTGTTTCTACCCGAAGAATGGATTGCCAGGGTGTCTGGTCCAGTGGCACAACCTACATCACCTTTGAAGACGTCAAGGTCCCAGTCGAGAACCTCATTGGCAAGGAGAACCAAGGCTTCAAGGTCGTCATGACTAACTTCAACCACGAGCGTATCGGTATCATCATCCAGTGCCTCCGCTTCTCCCGTGTCTGCTACGAGGAGTCGATGAAGTATGCCCACAAGCGCAAGACTTTCGGCAAGCGTCTCATCGACCACCCGGTCATTCGTCTCAAGCTCGCACACATGGCTCGCCAGATCGAAGCTTCTTACAACTGGCTAGAGAACCTCATCTACCAGTGCCAGAAGATGGGTGAGATGGAGGCCATGTTGAAGCTCGGCGGTGCCATTGCTAGCTTGAAGGCCCAGAGCACAACCACATTTGAATTCTGCGCAAGAGAGGCGAGCCAGATTTTTGGCGGACTGAGCTATAGCCGGGGTGGTCAAGGTGCAAAGGTCGAGCGATTATATAGGGATGTCAGGGCCTACGCGATTCCTGGTGGCTCGGAAGAGATCATGCTTGACTTGAGTATCAGACAGGCATTGAGAGTGCATAAGGTGCTTGGAATGAAGTTGTAAAATATTATGTAGATTAGATTTGATTTGACAGCGCAGTAACAGGGTAGCCGTCCCGATGGTAGGACATGCACAAGTAGAGAATGGACCGGTATTCGAGAAACTAATAGCCAAATTCTGAGAACTACATTTGCATCTGTCTCTCAAAAGTGCACTGTACATATCTTGGGGTTTGCATTTCAGACTATGTACATTCTTCTACACGCCTTGATTGATGAATTCGTTGCATCTCATTTACCATAAACTGCCATTGCCATGATCCAATTATGACCGTTACAACATGAATGAGGTTGTTGCTTTTTAGGCTTAGGAATATTTGGTTTATGATGCTTACGGAAAGAGATAATTAACCGAACAGATCAGTCTCCTGAATCCCACTGGTGACATCCCACACAAACTTAATCACCAGAGAGAATACTGCTACAGCCATGCCATCCATGGGCCTGGAATCCCTTCCGCAGGTGCCTCTCGACCGTATATGTGAGTATCTCGCGGATGCCGAAATCAAAAGAGATAGCTTGTTTGCATTCTCGCTTGTTAGCAAGAGTTGTTGCGCCGCAGCCAAAAGGCAACGATTTGAGCGCATTACTCTTCACATCGATGGCAGAACCAAGCTCGAGGCCGATCTAGCGAAGTGGAGTCTAGTAATAGGTCACGATGGTCGAAAACAAGTGCGCAAGCTGAAGGTCTATGGAGGCATGCCGATAGAAAGAGAGATTAAATGTGGCACGAACGAATACTACCGCAGGAACTTCCGACATCATCTAAAGTCAGCTCTGGACTACGCACGTGAAATAGAAGACGAAAGATTCCATCGCTCTGAGAACAACTGGTTTCTTGAACCTCCAGATATTCTCACGCCGTTTTTGGATTCTGCTATGAATGAGGCTGATAAGCGTGCGAATAATGCGATGTGGATACCGTTGGCTCGATTCCTTACCGAACTACCTGGACTGAAGGATTTAGTCTGGAACAGTACCGATCAGGTGCCAAAGTGCATTTTAGAAATGATACATAGCTCCAGTACCCGCCTCCGATTGCAAACCTTGGATTTTCGGAGTATCACGAGCAAAAACAAATATCCATGTTCAGATAGTCTGGATCTCGACGAATATGACATCGCCACGTCGTCAAACCTGACACAATTATTTGTTAACTGGGGTAGGTCTACTCACGAGTTGTGCCTTCAGAAAACTAATAGCCTTTAGGTCGATCCTCAGGTTTAGGGGCTCCTTACGAATTCAAAATAGAGATGGTCCTAAGAATGGTAGCTCAATCTGCACCAAATCTCACACACGTGTGTATACAATTGTGGTCTCCTACCAGGACGCGTGACAACACCAAACTTTGTTGCCCTACATATCCATGTCCAGACTTCTTAGGAGAGATTGATCCAAAATGGTCTGTAAACACGAGCGACGATGGTGACAGCTTGACCAAAGGAAATCTCGAGGTGCTGGAGATCAGAGGACAAAATCCTCTTTGTACCGATTGTCTCTCTGAGTGGCATAGACATACCCATTTTCAGAAATTGCAGCGATTGGAGATATGTCTCGACCCGGAATCCCTTCTACTCATGGGGCAAATAGCGCAAGCTGGATCTTTCCAGCTGCTACAAGATCTATCTCTTGAAATCCATTCACCTGAGCAAGATAGCGTGGACGAGAACTTGTGCTCTTTGCTCGCCGCTCTCCGTCCTCTGACGTCTTTGAGTTTGAACCCCATCAGTCACCCGGATGTTTGGAGAGCAATTTTACAACTCCACGGAAGGACTTTGAAAAGGTTATTTACACGGTCACGGTTATCCAATAAACAAATCCTCAACATGCCACGGTTCTGTACTAGCCTTGAACAATTCCAGTTTGATCTCCAGAGATCGGGTGGAGATAGGCATGAAGTCAATGTTTACAGAGCGCTAGGTGCGATGCCGAGATTGGAACGGCTGACACTTCATCTGGTCGGCTGGCTGCATTACCCGGATCCGCCGAGAGAAGATGATGACTCTGTAACCGAGCTGCGTACGGACGAAGAGAAATTTCACTCCATGCGCTTAGCCGTCATCAACAGCGCAGTTGATGCCGATCTAGCCCGTGCCATTTACACTGTGATTTCCGACACACAGGCCACGGTCAATCATTCACCTAGAAGGTCATTCTCCCGCCTAAATCTATATTACAGATCTAAAGCATACATCCGGGAACAAATGACGAAAGATAGCTTCCTTCCAATAGCACAGGTGTTGCAGCGAAACTGGGTTTGCAAACGTGACATGCGAGACACCCATGCGGACGAGGTTTACATCTCCGAGATATTGGGGGCAGTTAGAAATTACAACAGCGATGTGCTCAACAGACCGCTTGCAAACTTGAAAGATGGGCGTCTGTATGAGAGAGTATGGAAGGATCTTTGGCCGGAAGCAACGGGACATTGGGCGAACAGTTGGCATAGTTTACCACTAGCAAGGTGAGTTGAACATGTTTCCTGGATTTTGGTGCTTCACTGACAATTTTTGCGGTATTCTGGATGATCTTGAGTCTGTACCGGCTGCATGAGGGGTGTGTGTTGAATGGGAAAACCAGCCCAGGGAGCGGCGTGCATATGGTATCTTGCACGCAGTTTAAAAATAATTCACGTATACTTGGGACGTGTCCTGGATTGAGTGCTACATAGGAGTTTTTCGAAACTTGTAATCTGGTCGACAGTCATGAGCTACCGGTGCTTCTTCAACAAGAGTTCGTCGCGTCGGAGAGAGGGTTGTTCGGAACCTAGAGTGGCAACATTGAATACCGGAGAGTACTACCACAAATACTATTACTACCTCCTCCTTTGTTCCAACCAAGCCAGTACAAGTATAATTGATACCGTGACAGCAGCCGTGAACATGAACGTAGCATCCGCCCCATTCAGGGTACATCGTGTCATGGGATTATACAAACCGTTCTGCCCCTTCCAATCTTCTTTGCGACCACAGTTGTATGACTTCATGGTTGCAGTAATGAGCTAGTTTCCTCATGTCAGCTCTGGGCTCCACTCACACCTTGAAACTCTGACTTACAACGCCCCCGAGAAGATTCGACAGAACAGAAACACCGTCTAGAAGGAACGTGCATCTTCCGTTGAGTGCTTCGATCCAGTTCGAAGCCATGCCGACGAAGCTGGCGAAGGATGAAAGTACACCGGTAAAGGTTGCCCAGCCCAGCGCGAACGGTAAAGATATGCGTATAGAGCCCTCTCGCATAGTGTGGTTCCAGATTGCGACTAGAGTTATTGAAACAGCGAAGACGACGATTGCGAAGATGATGTGTAGACTTCGGAGTACTAGATCCAGGGCCGTTCCCATGATGTATTGATGGCAGAATAATGATCAATTGCTTGAAGAGGTGTGAATTTTCAACTTTAGATTATAAAAGAGATGTGCTGTGACTTGAACGATCAGATGGAGAGAGCGATTATGCGTCGTGACAAAACGAAGATCTGATAGCCACACAGAATATGAAGTTGTATCCGCTTTTATATGTGCTAGTTTCACCAGCCAATGCTACCTGACACAAAGCTTTTCCATTGCTACCCATCAATTAACCAACTCTACGACCTAGGCAGGTAACCGTGGTATCCCAAAGAGAAAGCCCGTACCCAATTACCTCTTCATTCTCAAGAACGACATCGTTCCGCTCGCAAGTAGAACGGCAACGATGAAGAACATGAAGACAGTGTCAGCTTGACACATCATGCATCTGGCATTCAGCTGGTTCTCTCTACCAGGGAGCCAGTTATAGCATATTTCCACCCCATCATCAGTCTTTGCGCAGCCTCCGGTGAAGAGATGATTCTTGAGCAGGACGTCAAATCTGTACCGGTCACTTTTGTCACTACATTTCGCACCACCAATCTGTATGGCCAGTAACTGTCGAACTCATTATCAGCAAGGCCCTAAAGAAGTACATCAAAGAATTGCAACGTACCACGCCACCAGCAACGTTAACCAGTGTGACAATCCCATCGATCAGAAGCCCGACTTTCCCTTGCAAGACTGATACCCACTCCGCGGCAATACCAATGATTGCTGCGATGAAAGTGAGTCCGCCAACGAACGAGGCGTAGCGAAGTGATATTGGAGAGTTCGAGCCCTCAGCCTGCGCACGGACGAGACTGACGGATAGACCGAGCACGACGGATGCGAAGACGAGCTGGAAGCCACGAAGGACGAAGTTGACGAGTGGAGATCCTGATGACATGATGATGTGACTGCGTAACGCAGATGTGCGGGGTCCGGTGTGGTACTTGTGTGCTGCACTGACGCAGGTATATAGTTGTGTGTTGGTGGGACGAAAAGATGGGTACCCTGTTCCACTTGAAAGCTTCCCTGTGTATCCCTATCGGTTTTCTTAAGCGTTGAAAATCCTCTCCGGCCGTATGGTGAGGGGTCCAATAAATCGTATGTGAAATCCGCGCAGAAGCTTGAACAAAAAAAAAATCGAGCAGCGCAACCGTACTTATGCCACAGCAGGAAACTACCTGCACGCACACCAGATAGCCCCGAATGTGCCTCTGAGCTCGTTCATCGTGCAGAAACACAGCCTTGCACGAAGCTCTGACTGTGCAATTCCGATTAGGCAACCAGACAGCAACCGCAGTCGCTGCCTTGTGAGACCCTTGTCGGCCCCCAACCGTAAATTTGATCAACCGTGATTGGACGGTTATATCGCACCTGAACGGGTTCTGAAATAACATGCATGAGCCCGTGGGTCTGTGAGCTACTGCAGTTGCTTTTGTGACCCATCCTGAAACCGCTGGTAGGTCAAATTTCCATGCCACGTTGAGGCGATGCTACGCCCCGCTTCTTCCTGGTTTCAGTATTCCGTTAGGATCGTCTGAAGAGATATTATTGCATGTGGAAAGATTGTCTTGACACGTAGAGGCATACTGATGAATACAGTAAGTATGTGGTGAGGTTGATTCGCTCACAAGCATCGGAGAATGAGGCCGAAAAAGGCTAGCGGTATGTTAATTTAGGAAACCCGCATGAAATGTCAGGCAGTGTTAGGCACGACGCGGTGCCAGCAACAACCTTGGAGCTGATGACTCACCGGTTTTTGGATTCTTTTCCATCCCAAAGAAGTTGCTGCTGGATCTGGAAGTACATCGGCCGCTCCCATGCTGTACCGTTATCAGCATTCTTTGCCTTTATCGTATTGAAGCCAAAGGATGCAGTGTACGTCGAGGTGCAATAGGCCAATTCTAATTGGATTTTTCGCAGAATTTCAAATACAGCTGTGAACGGCCTCTGTATCGAAATACAATACCTCACGATCTATCGTATCGCGACTTCAGCAGCACAGGGTTCCGGTACCCAATGGTTGCAAAGCAGGAATTAATTCCTTCTTCGATTCCACTTGCCGCTGTATAATCAATATTTTGGTTAACAAAGGTAGATTCTGGCGATGGTCAATCAATGTATACTTCTTGATCCCTGTAATAGCCACAATACGAGTGATATTCCAACAGCTACTACCCGAGCGCACACCCATATAAGTCCAGACCCGAGTATCAACGGCGTTGGAAAGGAATCGTATTTCACTGTCACATTCTCACCACTTCCGTATAACACAGTACAGCGCTTATAAGGCGACGACAAGACAACTGGGTATCTCTTCACAGTCCAAATCCTCCAGGCGCGATTATTGCCCAGCCTTTGACCGCAAATCACCAGCTATGCCTTTATCGTCTTGGTTGAATCTACCAGGTGATACGGTACCAGCAAATGGGATGCCATCAATCAAGAATAGGGCAACGGGATACCAAATAGGAATTTAGCCAGAAGACTGCCTGGTTGTTGAAGGTAGGACTTGGCATCAGTTCTCGATAACCGAAAGCCTAGACACTAGGCGTTGAAAATGCTTCTTTGGGATCCATGTTTGAATTTCCAGGACTCGGGTCTTGATACTAGAGTTGTGTCATGACGGATGTCTTTTATCCGCTATTAATCTTCTGATAGTTCCCGAGTTTACGATGCTCAGACACATACGCTTCACCACTATCCCACCGTCCGTCGACTTGTCGGGTGCGACTCGTCATGCTGGTAAAGTTCCACCCCACTGGTCCTTCACATCGCGAAATTTCTGCTCGATTAAGATGAGATGGAAAGCCGAGAATTACGAAGATCACTCAGACTCAAAACTCACTCAAGCATGGCAACAAAAAGTCTGAGTCAAAATCCATAAAAAAAAATCAGCATTATGGGTATAGAACCATTATCCTCCCCACTTCCTCCTCTTCTTCACCCAACACTTCCAATCCCCCACAATCACGACCCTACAAACTCACCTCCTACCTCCCCGTCTGACACAAACTAATACAAAACTCCCTAAAATCCCCCTTCGTCGCCTCCTCGATATCCTCCTCCACCACCCGCCCATACTTCTCATCGTACTCCATCTTCACGCGCTGCAAATGCATGCGATCCCAATGCAGCCTCACGAGCCGCGAGATGAGCAGCTCATATCGCTGCTGCCGCTCGTGCTTATTCGAGGAAGAGACTTTGGAGGAGGACCCCCGGGGCCCGTCGTGAGAGGGGGTCTCGATGAGGTCCATGAGGGCGTGGTGGAGGAGCATGGCGTCGCGGGAGGGGCGGTTGATGACGCCGTTGAGGATGTGGGCTATGACTTCGCCCTTGGGGGGAGGTTAGCTGGGATGTATGTGTGGGGAGGAAGTGGGGTGAGATGACTTACAACGAGGTTGTTGCTCTTTCTTAGGGCGTCGCGAGCGAAGTTCCCCTGGTACTTGCGCTCGTAGGTGCGGAGTATCTCGCGGAGGTGGGCATCGCTGCGCATGACGACGACGCTTAACATAGAGCTTTCGCCGCCCTCTCGAGCTTTGAGCGCCTTGTACAAGGTGTCTACGTCGCGGTTGCGGTATTCAGATGGCCAGATGTCGGATTCCTCTTGTCGCTCGCCTTCCAATGCCATGAGCACCGCTTTGCGGAATTTGTCCGCTTTGAGCTCCTTGTCCATGCACTTGGTTAGGCTGTCGCCGTACCGTTTGTCGCGAAAGGCATCCTTGATCTCGCGGATTTCGTAGTTCTGGCGACCCATGAGGGCCTCGATGAGGAGCTCGCGTCGCGCGTTGCCAGATTGGTACCAGTAGTTCGCCCAGTAGCCTTCGCTTTCGTAACGACCCAGCGCAGTTACATATGCGATTTTCCCAAAGTTACCGCTTGTCTTGAGCTTGATGTGTTTCGCGATGTTGATACCGCGGCCCTGCACTTTGCAGTGGCGCTTGTACTCGTTCCGCAGCTCGAGCATCTGGTCATGCGAGAGTGCGGGTATGATGTCGATGATGGGATCGGGGTTGATGTTACGTTGGCCAAGGGCATCAACGAGCGCAAGTGCATCTTCCTCGGCGTCGTAGATCTTTACACGCCGCTTTTCCTTCTCCCTGTCGCCTCTGCGATCGCGGCTACGGTCCCGATCGTCACGCACACGACCGTAGGCTTCCAATGCTAGTTTGTCCTTGTGTTTGGATCGACGTGGACTGGGCGAACGCTTTGATGAGGAATGCGACCGTCGATGTCCACCCTGGAAAGATGCGCTGGATCCCCGTGGCGAAAAGCTGTCTAGTGGCTGGAGATGATCCAGGTCATCCTCCATCATCATCGCATGAGGCATGGGCGACAGCGACTGATAGGTTCCATGATAGGCCTCGAGCAGGGGGCTTGGTGGAGGCATTCCTCCTCCTGGATATCCACCGGGCACAATCGTCTGGATGTCTGGTCTGTTCCCGCTCACGGACAGCCTGCCCATGTGCTGCGACAATCCACCTGGCGGCCCTCCAGTGCTCACTGATAGGCTGTGCGGCCGTTGGCCGGGCGAGGGCGGCGGTCTATTTCCATCGGACTTGTACCCGCCTGGCACCATCTCTACGACTTGGTGTCCGCCGTATGAGGTCGTAGGTCCGGGATGGGACACCGTTCGCTGATGGCCTGGCTGCGGAGAGTGGCTTCCCATCGGGGGCGGGGGCATCGGCGCAGAAGGATGGTGAGTTGCTTGTTGCGCGGAGGGAGAAGGCGGAGGAGGAGGATATGCCGCCTGTTGGGCTGAAGAGCTCGGCTGAGCTTGCGGCATCGCATATTGCGGCTGCGCAGCAGCATACGGCGGGTTTGTTGGCTGTGTCGTATGTCGGACTGGCGGTAGGGGGTTCGCGGGCACGACGGGCTTCGACGTGAAGGTGATCTGCTGCGGCGTCTGCGCATATTGGAAGCCGCCCGATTGTGCAGGCGCTCTAATAGGTCCAGTCTGGCTCACGCCCGCAGGCACAGCGGTATAGGCATGCTGTCCTGAGGAATATTGGACGTGTCCTTGCTGGGCATACGAGACGTTTGGAGTGTTGGGCGATCGCGGGCCTCCCATTCCCATCTGCTGCTGGGCGTACTGGGCCTGTTGCATGTAGCCTGGTCGTTGCTCAGGTGGAAGATCGGTGTAGCCCCCCATGGTGATGGGCTCACTGCCGGGCGGTCTAGCAGCCATAATTCAGTCTCGATGGTCCATACAATATGACGGATGGGGTGCGAAAGCGGAGAGATCGGGTGCTCACTCGTAAAACTGTCCTGGTTGCCTGACTTCATATCCATACCCCGCTGCTGATGGGTGAGCTCCAGCTCCCCCCTGCTCAGCTGAATAGGCTCCAAAATAACCCGGCCCAGGCGATGGCGCCCGCGCATGGCTCCTACTCCTTGACCGGTCGCGTCCTCCGGGCGATTTGGAACGCGAACGGCCTTTGCGGTCGCGGTCGTCGGGACGAAGCGACATTGTGTGAAGGAGAGGGGAACCGGAATCGCGCTGGCAAGGAAGCGTACAATTTCCACCACGACGCGCAAGCTTTGGAGCGCGAGGATAAGTTTAATTGAAAGCTGCAGACGCGTCTGCCACTGTCGCAAATATTCAGCGCGTAGACCCCAAAGGTGCGACTGAGGCTGAAAATGCGAAGGCGGGGGCTTCTCCGCGTGCGTGGCGTTGCGCTTCGTATCTCATCCCATTGGCTGTCCGCTGTGGATCCGCATTGTGGTGGTGGGGGCCGCACCGAAACGGGACAATGTGCTTGCACTTGGGTGCCATGGGGAAAAGTAGTAGACTAAGAGGCGAGAAGACGGCCCCGGATAGGTATCTTGACTTGTTTCTGTCCCTGAAATGCCGTGAAGCCTAGATCCAACCATCACGCTAGTCCACATAAGTAACCACACGCCAGTATCCGTAGCGAGACGAAATGCCTCACATCACATCACGTCGCCTCGCCCATCTGCCGACCCTATCCGTTGTTGTTCGCACAAGCTGCCGTTTGCCACATGTTGAGCTCGCTGTGCCGAAGAATTCGCGTGCTTTGCAGGACCGGCGCCGAGTAGTCTACCAAACCAAATCAGACAGCCACATCATTCTCGAGGACCCTGACCCTGCTCGGCGGCACTAGGAACGTGCCTAGAGAATGTTAAAGTGGAATCCTGTCAGACAAACGTGCCGTAAGTAGATGCAGGCATATCTATGCCGGACACGTTTGCCCGGCCGATCCAGGAACAGGACGCTTACGATCGACTCTTCATCAGAATAGTCTCCGATCATTCGTCGGCAGGTCGAACACGGCCTACGCACGCGCACGCTTTAGGTCGCTGACCGCCGTTTACGGCTGAAAAGTTTCGTATAGGCGCCATGTCTCTGCATGTATATAAGATGAAAGCAATGCCACAACCTTACGGAGCAAACCCCGACGTATTAATCTTAGCATGTCAACCATGTCGTCAATAACCATCGCGCCGCCAGAGCATCTCCAGCTTCAATCCCCGCTGTTGTGCCTTCCCAGCGAGATCAAGAACGAGATCTACAGATATTGCTTCCAAACCGAGGAGTCCATCGTGGATGCTACCGTAGGGCAGCCCCGACCTGGCAATGGAACACCCCTGAATCTAGGTGTGAGCATGCTCCAGACATGCCGTCGTACCTACTTCGAAGCCGACCGTCGACCGCTTTTCTCACAGAACCGCTTCCGATTCACGACCATCGATAAGGCTCGCTGCTTCTTCCGCTCTCTGGACCAATGCGAATTTTATCGGAACAGCGTTAGGGATATTGAGCTCGATGCTCGACGCATACATTTCGACCAGCCAGAAATTGCAAAAGGTGGAAATTGGGGGAAGATTTTGGGCTCCCTTCGCCCAGGGCTGAAGTGTCTGCGGCTGAACTTTGGGTCCTGGCCGCTAATTCCGATGTTCCGAGCTGCACTCTGGAACCTATTAAGAAATATGCTAGTGCAAGCCGAGGGCTTAGAAAGAGTGATTGTAATCGGAGCTAGCAGAGGGAGAGGCATGGTTGCGCATGCGCCGTGGTCGCCAGTTCATTTTGTCGGTGGTGATGATGTGGGGTCCGATGACTTAGTGGAGCGCATGTGGCAGGTTGTGCGCGGCGGAGAGGACAACTTGACAGATAAGGTCGTCAGATGGGAACGTCGAGAAGGAAAGTTGCATCTGGAGGTGGTCACCAAGTCGTACCTCGTCAATCAGGTAGACTGCAACTGGACCGGACCCTGCACTCGAAAGAGCCATACTGACGCATGGCCTGAGAACGGTTCATGCACATGGTACGGCTACCAGAACCGCCATTCGGAAGTCACCGAGCCTACGACAAAGGGTCCTAATCCCAGCGCCGCCGAATGATGGGCCGAGCTGGATCCCAGGGACCATATATCTCGTTTTTGTATTTTTGCAGTCCGATGAGCCACCAACTGCAGATACCCATAGCAAGAAACGTCAGGATGCTGCCCAATATTATACCAGCGATCCATGCGCCTTGGCCTCTTCCAGTCAGTGTTGCAAACACGGCACCACTGGCTGTGGTGACCAATAGAACAGTCAAGGCGATATGGCCTCGCCGCGATTTGGCACGAAGTTGGCGACGAAAGATAGGAAATAAGCCGAACACCTCAATGGAAAACAGTGTCAGGGAAAAGACATGTGTCGTGGAGGGTAGTCTTGAAGCTAGGACGGTTGATGCCATGAGCGCAGAATTGGTCGAAATAGACGCTGGAAGGCTGTACGCAATCAGTCATAGTAATGTAGATAATAGACAGTCAACTCACTGTCCACCACTCCCACTGCCATAGTCGAAAAAAGCAACGTTCATAAAGAGCAACCATGTACTCAGCGCCCAAATAGAGTCACTAGTCGTTGATCTGGTAAGTGATTTGAGAATCGGACTTAGTCCCAGCAAAGCAACAACGATGATCAAGGCAGATCTCGCAGTGGCTAGCCGTTCCTGATTACGAGGAGACAACGACGAAGTTGGATCAACGTTAGGGGGATATGGCGAGTGACCGGGAGTAGGTGGTGGCTCCTTCTCTGCATTGGACTGTGCCTTGTCTTCACCCTCAACTGACGCAGTGCTGTCATTTGTGCTATGATCCCCCGTTACTGATGCCGCATTTACGTTATTCTGCCCCTTATTTGTACCCTCCTGTCCCATCCAGTAATCCCACAATGCCCAAGCCAGGAAGGTACAGATACTGGCCCAACTCACGACCGAGACAGGGGACACACGCTCCATGTAGATAGCCACAAACGTGCAGCAGAATATAGCAACCGACGCAACATGTTGTACAATAACGGTGGAGTCTGTCATAAGCGACCAAAACTCGTACGGCTGAAGGCGGGGGTTACGCTGGAGATGGTCGAGGAACGTCCTCTCGTCCGTGTAATTGTCAGGAACTAGCGTGCATATATGAGCCTTCGGTTTGCTCAGATATAGATCTTCAACAAGCTTACACGGCTGTTTGAACCACAGCAGCTTCTTGAACTGTGGCTTCCGCCGGCGCTCTGAGCTGCGGGCTCTCTCCCTGCGCTGTCGCGCGCTCAGAGCGGCATTGGCCGCCGAGTTGTAAAAGACATCGCTAGGGGCGAGATAGTTTGGATCGAGCGCGGACGAAGAACCAGCCACGTGGGCTTCGATGCGCGTGGAGGGTTTGGAGTGCATTGCGCCTATGGAAATGTTGCCAGTCGCGTTGACGCAACGTGCATCCGGCGTTAACGTGACGCTAAGGGTTTAAATCCGACACATGTGGGTGTGGTAGGCCCGGGCGCCTGACCTCAATTGACTGTTCACTTCCTGTCATAATCCCTGCTCATAAGAACTCCTTTTTTGTATCACAGACTCTTTTTAGCATCTGCTTTTTATAGGACTTTACTTCACGCATCATATTAATACTGCTCGGAAGATCTAATATCACCAGACGATGAATCATACATTTATGACTACAATGGATTAACTTGTTGATACAAATTCATAAAGAAACCACCATATCTCTACAGATTCCAAGGAGAATCTCAGTTTTCTCACCAGAAACACATGACCTCCTCACCTATCCTTCCGTGCCTGATGCCTCCGTGCCCGATGCTCCCACACCCTCATCGCCTTCCACCGTCGCCTCCTCATCCTCTCCCCATATCCTCTCGAACGTCGGATTCCCCCCAAAATACACCTCGGACTCTATCTTTCCCTTCTCCAAACCAAATTCCTTTGCCAGTTCCACAAAGTATGTCACCAGCGCCCTTTTTCCATCGTCGTTCCATTCGCGGCAGTTCTTCTGTTCCTCCTTGCCATACCAATCTGTCATAGTTACCCAGGCACCTTTCGCATGCATTGGGATTGCGCAAAGAAAGGCTATTTCAATATCAACCTCGTATTCGGCGGCAGACATGTTTGGAGAAGTGCGGGCGCTGGTGATTGGGGAGTTGGTGACGCAGGCGAGTTTCCACATTGCGAGGAGTGTTCCTTGGATCTTGGTCTTTTCTTCGTCACTGTAGGTATGCAGTGAGGGTTTGTTTTCGCTGCTCGCCATGATTCTACTGAAGAGTATGAAGTAGAAGTATGCGTTTAAGTATCGTTGTCTGAAGCGGTTGCTTAATTGAGAGACCGAAGTTGTCTGTTGGTATTATGAGGTGGAGGGATCGGTGAAGTGATGCTATTGAAAGCAGTTCTTTCGTTGAATGCTTGAGGTTGTCTGTTGAAAGAATGCGACCGTCAATAGGAAAGACTTCCTATTTATACAAGGAAGCACTGTATGCTACAGTCAGACTTCGAGTGGACATTCTAGCAATGACTGGCTGGCGAGCAATGACTCTAGAGGAGGTCGTGAACTTGGTTACAAGATATGAAGCTGCAGCCCGGGACATTGAAGCTTATTCTGACTAGAACTAGAGGCTGAATTTTCCCATATCGTCAAAAGACATAGTATGTAGGCAGTGGGCGAGTCATGCTCAATTGACTGCAAGCTCTGACTTGAAACACATGTTATGATGTGTTTATGTAAAGGGTGTAAGTGTTATGAATGATTGTTAATAGCTGAGGGTATCCTAGGCATGACAATCTCTCGTCCACCCCCTTCTCTCGACCTCTGACCAATAGTCACCTAGATACATATGTCGAGACCAGTCAGGAATCCAAACTCCAGACAGTCATTCGTCATAAGCTATATGAATAACAGTGTTAGTCAGTAGTGGAGGCGAATTATTGACAATAGCAACTCAGTGCGTACACTATAATTTCCACTATGTTCTCACAACGGTCTTCCGCTAATGTTTCCTCACAGAGGGACTCGTCTTGATCTCGGATATAGACCGCTTGTCAATCGTACCAATAACCCAATGGACAATACAGATTCAAAACACAGATATCATTTACTTTTGGAAATTCGTGACGGACATACATGCAAATATCTCACATTGTATAACACACTTCATCCATCCACCCAATCCATCCCCAAAATCAGAACCTTACAAAGCAACAATCCCATCCATCAAATCATGCCATAAAGTATCAAATACACATAAAGTAAAAAAATCAACATTCATCCACCAGAAGAACGCTTACAAAAGAAGCCCTCCCACAACAAACACCATCACTCCACTCACCCCAACGCTAAACCTATTCGCAGCACCCTCGTACTGTGCAGGGAGGGAAGACGTAGAAGGAGCAACTTCATGCACCGGGGCCGTAGTGCCAGAGTACACAGGAGCCACCGTGCTGCGAGCCACCGTGCTACTCGCCACACCACTCGGCACTTGCACCGTGGCGCTTACATGACCATTTTCGTAGTCGTTTCCAATACCGTTCTCACTTCCATCTTCATCACTACCCACGTAAGAAGACGGCGTCGCAGCCGGGGCTTCAGACGTAGGAACTGGCACAACAGTGACGTAAATCTTGCTCGACAAGCTCGACACATCTTCGCCCTCAGACGGAGAGTGAGGCGGGTACGCTGCGACCGATGGGTGAGCGGGTTCGTACGCGGCTTCCGTGGGGGTAGCGTAGGGCTTCGTCAGAGTGACTGTTGTAGTTCTAGGACCGCAGTTGCCACACACGGCGATGGTGGTGTACCAGCCTTCTGGGACCTCGTTGGAGGTGGGCTTAGGGGCATCGCATTTGGAGCAGGCGGTGTAGGTCTTGGTTATGGTGGCGGTGGCGGTTGTGAAGCCGGTGGGGCAGAGGTCGATGTAGGTAGTCGTGTAGGTGGTTGTGGTTACGGCGGGCTTTGAGGTCGCGGGGGTGGGCTCGCTGGTGACGGAGGGCTTACCAGCGGGGTAGTCATCCTCGGCTTTGCTTGCACTGGGAGCGGGCGTTTCGCTGGACGGGATGGAATAACCAGGCCCGGAGAAAGTAGGAGGTGCAGATCCAGTGTAGCTAGGGTAGCCGAGGTCTGTTGTTGACGAAGTGATGCTGCTTACACCAGTACCAGTCGGGATGGGGATTGTCGAATTACCGGTAATAAAAGGTGCAGACGACGAGGGAACGATGATAGATACCCCAGTGCCTGAAGACGTCGGGACGGAAGAGCTATCAGTCACGATAGGACCAGATGCAGAGGGACTGGTAGCACTCGGAATATCAGAAGATTGAATAGCAGAGCTGCTAGAGGAAGATGATACTGCGGTGCTGAAAGATGAAGATGATATCTTGGTGCTAGATAGCGACGATGGCTTGACGCTGGATGAAGAAGATGTTACTCCGGTGCTGGACGCCGAGGTAGATACCTTAGTACTGGAAGCTGAGATGGATGCCTTGGTGCTAGAAGCTGAAGTTGATGCCTTAGTAATAGAAATCGACGACGAAGCCTTGGTACTGGAGGAAGATACCTTGGTGCTGGAAACTGAGATCGACGCTTTGGTGCTAGAAGCCGATGAAGACGCCTTGGTGCTGGGAACTGAGGTCGATACCTTGGTGCTCAATGTCGATACCTTGGTGCTGGAAACTGGAATTGTCACCTTGGTACTGAAAGCCGATGATGATGCCTTGGTGCTGGATGATGAAACCTTAGTGCTGGAAGCCGATGACGATGCTTTCGTGCTGGAAGCTGGCGTTGATGGTTTGGTGCTAGGAACTGTGGATGAAACCTTAGTGCTGGAAGCAGATGACGACGCTTTCGTGCTGGAAGCTGGCGTTGATGGCTTGGTGCTAGAAGCTGTAGATGACACTTTGGTGATGGAGGCTGAAGTCGAAACTTTGGTGCTTGACGATGATGACACCTTGGTACTGGACGCTGAAGACACCTTGGTGCTTGATAGCGAGGAAGATACTTTGGTGCTAGAAGCCGAAGAGGATACCTTAGTGCTAGAAGCCGAAGAGGATACCTTAGTGCTAGAGGCCGAAGACGATGCCTTGGTGGTGGGAGCTGAGCTTGATGCCTTGGTGCTCGACAGAGAAGAGGATGCCTTCGTGCTGGAAGCCGAAGACGACACCTTGGTGCTAGAAGCCGAAGACGACGCCTTGGTGCTCGAAGCTGAGGACGACACCTTGGTGCTGGAAGCTGAGGACGATGCCTTGGTGCTGGATAAAGACGAAGACGTCACCTTAACGCTAGATGATGATGAAACCTTGGTACTGGAGGCCGAAGATGATATCTTAGTGCTAGAAACTGAGGACGACACCTTGGTGCTGGACGACGAGGACACCTTAGTACTGGAAGAAGAGGTTGACACCTTGGTGCTCGAAGACGAGGAAACTTTGGTGCTGGACGAAGATGGCTTGACACTGGACGAAGATGGCTTGACACTGGACGAAGATGGCTTGACACTGGACGAAGATGGCTTGACACTGGACGAAGACGGCTTGACACTGGACGAAGACGGCTTCACACTAGATGAGGAAGGCTTAACGCTGGACGATGATGACTTGATGCTGGACGAGGAAACCTTGGTGCTTGACGACGAAGAAACCTTAGTGCTCGAGCTTGACGCCTTCGTGCTAGAAGACACCTTCGTGCTGGACGATACCTTCGTGCTGGAAGAAAGTGTAGCACTGCTGGTAATAGTAGGCCTAACCGAGCTACTGCTGCTGATATCACCGCACTTTCCGAACAGAGGATTGCAAGTAGAGACCTCGCAATGAGCCTTCGTGCTCCCGCAGTAGTCGTACTGACTGCAGCATGGGCCAAATGCAGAGCCCGCACAAGTGTTTCCATTGGCAGTTCCACAAGTGCCGTCCTGACTGATACCCGTAGGCTTCGGGAAGAACGCGGTGCTCGTGGGCGCGGTCGACGTAGGAGACGGGCAAGTCTTAGCCTGGTAGGTGCCCTGAAGGATGGCTTTGATGTTGGTTGAGTAGCTAGTGCCAATGCAAGTGTTCTTCGCGCTGAAAGTAGCCTCCCAAAGCATGACACCGCCAAACATCTTGGGGTACTTCTTCTGGTAGAACTTGATCAGCTTGTTCGCTTCGATGGGCTCGAGGTAAGAGGCTGGGTCGTACGGCGCAGCGCCCTTGTCGGCAGGAAGCCCGATGTACAACTTCACGTTGGGGTTGACGACGGAATTCTTTTGGAGCCAGGTGACCCAGTTGTCGAAGGTGAAGGTCGTAGTGGATGCAGAGGTACCTTCATACCCCCTACGTGCATTGCACTTGGGGGTGTTGTAAAATTGCACGAAGACAAAGTCGAAATGGGCCTTGCTGATGGCATCGGCAAGTCTGGAGTCGGGAACCTCGCACTGCGGTGCGCTGGAGATGTAGAAGTTCCCTGGCTTGGACGGGAAGTGCACGTTCTTCCACCTCTTAACCAATTTGTCGTAATTAGAGAACAAGTAATTGTCGAATGGAGCCGGCTTGATGAGAGCCTCAAGGTCAAGATCGAAACCATCCACGTATTGGTTACCAAAGGGACGGGGTTTACCCTGAGCCACCCACTTATCGTCCTGGGGTCCGAACGCACCCCACAGGAAATCGGCAAGGTATTCCGCAATGTCAGGAGTTTTCAAGTAGTATTCGGTGGGATAACCACCACCGATGGATAGAAGGACTTTCTTTCCGTTGTCGTGACATCTTTGGATACCCTCTGGGATTGTAGGGCAGCTGGAGCGAAGGCCAGATTCGTTCCCAAACTCGTCAGTGTAGAAGACGTCGTCGCAGGCGTTGGCTGAAAGGGGCAAAAGGTCAGTCTAAACGAGTATGACGATGGAATACCCAACTATCTTGTGTAGGCGTCACATAGCAATGAAAAGATCAAGCTGACGAAGGGACAACAGTTGGGGTTTGCAGGATACATACCAAAGTTAGTAGAGGGATATTCACCCCTCCGCTTAGGGAACTCGTTTACAAAACCGATGTTGACGATGTCGACACTGGGGTCGCTGCAGAGCTCCTTGAGAGTGATCTGGTTGCTCCCCTGACCCCAGTACATTGCCACATTAGAAGTAGATGCGGCATCGAAAGCCGAGACGGTGGAGGCCAGAAGGCCAAAAGCGAGAGTTCGGGAGAACATGATTGAATAAGATTAAATATTAACAACGAGGAATGATACCGTAGTAGCGATTGGACGGTCTGGAGTTAGGACCTGTAGTGAGTGTGGTGGACGATGCCCGAATGAAGGTACGCAAACCGAATGGCTGCTGTAAGGGAGTGTAGGAGGACTAGGTGTAACGACCCAGTTCAACCTTGAGACGAAGCACTGAACAAGCAACTGGGAGGGCGGGAGCATGCATACAAAAGAACATGGGAGATTGCATGAATTCGCTAACCATCTTCCATCACTTTCGGTACCTGCAGGAGCGCGGCGGGGGCCAATGGTCGACCGCCCACATTAGACCGGACGACGCTCCCGAATTCCCTCGTATACAACCAGTTTGGGAATACCGACGGACAGCGAATGGTATCACGGAGTTTTGGTGGACCGAGCAGTCTCGAAGAGGATCGAACGGTTAATTAGGCGCTGATGGAGGCGTGCTTCAAATGCATGGTGGCTTACTGTGACCCGCCTAAGTGGTTCACGATCCAGCCTCTGTAGGCAGACATCCTCGCTTGGGTCAAAGGCCTGTACTTATGTGCCGTGTAAGAGGAAAAGCGAGGAGTCTTTTTGAAATTTCGGCCGTAGTGCCGAACCGATGCGGTGGTCGCGATATTGTGTCACGTAAGGTTTTTACCTTACAGATTTATATGACATCGACGAGTTCTGCGCATGTATGTAGAGCGCGCTCGTAGAAATACCGAGGCGTTCGAGTGATGCGATATTTTTCACCTTCCCATTCGCAATATTGCAATTAGCGTCGGGCAAGAATCCTGACTTGTGAGAGGTGGTTTTAGCGATTTGCATGCATGCTGGTGGCGGCTGACTGGCTGTGCCGCGATAGACCTGCGCGTGAAGGACGTTGTTAAACGGGCAAGGGTCGGATTGGGCCCAGAAGAATATCTCGGTACTCAGAAAAGCATTACTGCTTGCTTGGCAGGGGCAGTCATGCGATGGTTGCAGTGAGGGATTGCACCAATACAGATATTTGTCCGCTCGCTGTTGCCTGGATCTCGTCAAGGAAGAGAGGTAGTATCGTGCTAGACTGGATTCCTCACGAGCATACAAAGGTATATATATGCGCAATCCCTTCCTCCAAGACATGGTAATTGAGCGCCAGGCGACAATTGATGACCACAGGCGCTTGCGACAGAGAGGCGGCGAACGGCAACGGCGACGGCGCGTGACTGGAGGAGCGCGTAAGGCAGCAATATGGGATTCAATCTGGCGCTAGGTAGAAGCGAGAAATGTTCGCGACAAATTCCGCGGGCCGAAGGAGACAGTGCCTTTGAGCCTTCCTCATATTCTTCAAGTCGGGAGTGTGTAGTGTTCGTTGTCGTCGACAGAAGGACGGATGACGTGCATATAGGGCGAACAGCGATGGCCAAAAGGTGTCAAGATCAGCGCTCCACATTCACGTGGTGTTTGGGCAGCCCTGGAGGCCCTAGAAGGACTGGAGTCATGGTGTCTATGTGGCTTGTGCGGTCCAACGCTAAGATACAGGGTCCTCGGTGTTGATCCTGATAAGAAGCTCCACAGCCGATGTTTTAGGAAAGTCAGACGTACATACATACATACCTACGGAAGTAGGTTCCAATCGTAGATCGTGTAACGAGACACTGTCAGAAGATGTGATTGGACCATCAGTGCCAGACTCCAGACGTCGAGTGTAGAAATTACCATGATACAATAGTTCCTACAAAGGTTATATATGCATTCAAATGGTATTTGCCATTTCAATTGCGATTTATCGTCCCACAAGCTGAACATCATCAGAATCACAACCTCAAAACACCGGACAGTAAAGCTAGAGGCGCTTGACTGAAAGTTCCATCCAAAATCCATACCTACTTACGCGATGGCCGTTGTCCCCCACTTCTCGGACGTTTGTTCACCGGGCTCTTATGGATTTCCACGGCTAGTATTTTGTTCTAGGGCAACAGGCGCAAAGCGAGCTTGTGTAGTCTTTCGCACATTCCAAATTACAATCTACGGCCCTTCCCAAGAACATCGTATTAGCAGCACGAATTACAAGCACCTTGTAAGGAAACAAACGACAGCCCGTTGGAAAATTTCGATATTTCTAACACTGTTGTTGGACATGTTCCTTAGAAGGCTTCGTCAGTTTTCTGGGGTCAAGGTTTGTTTTTCAGGGTCTTAGGATCACTGCAACTCCGTCCGGCGTTTTCGATAATTTTGGCCGTCTTGTGCAGTAGCGTGCTTAGTGCTGTTGGTTGTGGGTTGCTCTTGTGGGGCAGGGTTTCGTGGACGGTAGGCGGGACGAGTCATGTAGGGTACTCACGACAGAGCGATGATATTGATTATCGCGGCAGGAGAGACGAAAAGACTGGAAGAAATCGTACGTGTGAGGCTACGCGGTGGCGTTCACCGAGATATCTACCCCAAAATCTGTGCAAGGCTGCACGTAGGGGACAGCATGATAGGATACTGTTTTCCCGTGAGAAGCAATCAGCATTTCCATTTTCTAATCTCCTTCATCCAAATCGACCCGAGATGTCATCCCACATGGCTAACTCCAGTATTAGGCAGGTAGTTTTGCCACCAGACGAGAGCAGTAGTGCGGGGTTACAGGAACATGCTGAGGGTGGTGATGATACAAAGACGACCCGAGTATGCTAGGCTGGTGTCGTTATCGACCCGCTGCCACCGCACGGTGCAGACCCTCCCTGCCTGCGCCACGGACGCCCTCGCTGATTTGAGCTGAAAAGTTTCGAGTTTGTCGATCTAATACATGTTTTGACACGCCTAGCGCAGCGATGGGCTTGATGGGTGCTTGGGACAGAGGGCTCAACAGCGGCTACCGCGAGGCGTGCGCAGTCACATGGCCTCTCCGCTGCCCAAGGCGGCGTAGAAGCGAAGGTAGCGCGAGTTTTTGACGTCAGAACCTCTCCGACTGACCATGGGTCTCACCGCCGTCGGACCAATCGCATCTTCTTGGCTGTGCGCGGCATACCCACCACACCTTCACGTTACCCCGTCACATTGATCACACTCACCGCTGCCCACCATGGCCCGCTCAGATAACACGTCCGTTTGTCTTGCTCTCGCAACGCCGGCCCTGTACAGAAGCGCGGCACCCGGGGTCAGGCTGCCGTTGTATCCAGATTCCCTCCGCTCACTGGGTCCATGACGAATCCGCATAAACCATACATTCGCATTTCTTGGTCCAGATAGATTACCATCCCTCCTATACGGAAGCCGAAAGATTATTGTTTGGGCAACATATTATGGCGAGATTTTTTAGACGGAAGGGGCCCGACACCACGGCCCCGTCAGGCGAGGAAGAACGACCCGCGAAGAAATCCCATCTTGGAATCCTGAGCGCCGACACAGACGAAGTTCCCGGTCAGTACCACGGCTGTGTGCTCTTTGATGTCTCACTAAGTGGCTTTTCTAGGCTCTGTCATCCTCCTTTCCAGCGCGACCAAACGCAACGAACCCCTCGGTCTACAGCACGCTCACGCGCGCACATCCTCCTCTTCGCTCCCTTCACCATATGGCCCGCCGCCTCGCAGTGCCTCGGCCACTTCGCGCAACTCGTCCAGATCGCGCAAGAGCTCACGGCCCCAGAAGAAGCGCACCAAGGATGGAAAGTTCATCCTCGATCCGCAGCCCGAGGATTCGGCCAACGACCCGCTTAACTGGAAACAATTTCGCCGCGATGCCGCTCTTATTTCGCTTGGTTTCTATTGTATGATTGGTGGTGGAATGACTCCTGTCCTTGCGGCCGGATTTCACGAGGTAGCCGACACGTACAATGTCACCGTGCCTCAGGTCGCACTGACGACGGGGCTCTATATGCTGGGACTAGGCTTGGGTAGTGTTGTGGCATCCCCAACAGCAATTCTATGGGGAAAACGACCAGGTGAGCATGTCGATCCAGCACATCTTACTCTCTGTACTTACAGTACCCAGTCTACCTCGCTGCAATTGTGCTCTTTTGCGGCGCATCTATCTGGTGTGCATTTTCGCCCAACTGTAAGCTGCCCTCTTGGCATCTAGAACCCTCTGACCATATTTTTCAGATGCTTCGCTTGTGGTGGCACGTATCGTACAGGGAATCGCGGTTTCACCTGTCGAGTGCTTGCCCTCAGCGACGATAGCTGAGATTTTCTTCTTACACGAGCGTGCATACCGATTAGGCATCTACACCCTACTACTCCTGGGTGGTAAAAATCTGATTCCACTCGTCAGCGCTGCCATTGTTCAATCATTAGGCTGGAGATGGGTTTTCATGTAAGTCGTCTGTCATATTGACTCCCTTTTGGTTGAATCTTGAACACTCTCGCTAAACTCATTCAGTATCGTTGCTATCGTTGTTGCGCTCTGTTTCTTCTTGATCTTTTTCTTTGTCCCAGAGACATTTTGGGATCGAACTCCACATGCGAGAGGTCGAAGCCATAAGCGGGCGAGAAGCCACAGTCCAAGTGCTCACCACCGATTTCATCTACCATCGCTTCAGAGCCACAGACATGCTGCGGAAGGCAATGGCCTTGATTCTCAACCAATCACTCCTTCCCACGCATCACCACTAGCCAGCCCGAAACGGCCGCCCAAAGCACACAGAGTAGGGTTTGCCGTTGACCCCGAGGGCACTGAGATAGAACCGGTAGATCAGGATTACTTCAGGATCAAGTTTGATGAATCGGCTACCACGAAAACCGGTCATGACTCTTCAGTGCCGGTCGTGAGCAAAGATGTTGAAAAACAAGCGCCTCATCCCACCGTGGAAACACCTCCTTTGGGAACATCTACCACGTCTACGGAAAAAACCACTCAGCTTGCGTCGGACCAAGTATCGGAGAACATTTCTATACACTACACAGACTTCTACCGCGAGGCACCTCAGAAGTCCTACGTTCAGTCACTGAAACCCTGGAATGGGAGGCTGGTGAAGGATAAGTGGCTTAAGGTTATGACACGACCCTTCATACTTTTCGCCTATCCTGCTGTCTTGTGGTCTTCTTTGGTGTATGCTCTATCTGTAGGATGGCTGATTGTACTCAGTGAGTCTGTTGCCGAAGTTTATCAGAACCATGAGTCATATAATTTTACCCCACTCCAGGTAGGGCTCGTTTACATATCCCCTTTTGTTGGCGGTGTGCTGGGCACAGCTGTGGCAGGCAAGATAAGCGACCTTATCGTGCGCTTTATGGCGCGAAAGAACGACGGGGTCTACGAGCCTGAGTTTCGTCTAATCATGGCGATTCCTATCGCAATCAGTACCGTGATTGGACTCATGGGCTTTGGTTGGAGCGTCGAAGAGAGGAACAATTGGATAGTTCCTACTGTCTTCTTTGGTGTTATCAGCTTCGGTTGCTCGCTCGGATCCACCACTTCAGTCACGTTCGTTGTTGACTCGTACCGCCAGTACGCTGGCGAGGCACTGGTCACGCTGAACTTTTGCAAGAGTACGTAATGCCATATTAGCAGACACGACAGGCACTAACGCTGCTCAGACGTCCTCCACGGATTCATCTTCTCGTTGTTCTTCACCCATTGGCTCGAGGCGAGCGGTCCCAAGGACACGTTCGTCGTCGTTGGTGGCATACAGCTCGCTTGCATGCTTCTATCCATCCCCATGTACATTTATGGCAAGCGTGCGCGTATGTGGACCGTCAGGAAAGGCCTGATGGATAAATTCTAGGCGCCTACGCAAGTTTGTCTTTTAGCGCTGCAGCGTTTTTCTGTTGTTGTTCACCGCATATCTCAACCTACTGTCATGACTGGCATCGGGCATATCCTCGGAGTACATAGCGTTTTGTTTTTAGCATCACGAGCAAGATTTTGAGACGCATTTCATCACAAGACTCCTCCTCTTGGGTATTACATGTTCTAATGAGAGTGATTCGACATGACTCGGTGCCATGGACCGTTGGTGCTGTACAGGCTGAACTAGATAAGGGTGCGGCGTCCCCGCGTCTAGCCGTTGCGCTGAAGGTATCCAGCGGTGTAACTGAGATAAAGGAGCGAGATAAAGGAACGCAGATCGGGCTGTATGTGAAGCCCTGGCTATGGCAAGTATCGTCCTATCGCAGGTTTTTCTCCATGGCTCGATGGACGAGTAGTAGGCCGTCAAGAGGCCGGGTTATCTCACACGATCAGCATCCGTGTTGGGTGGGGCTAGAAGGAACTCTCCCGACGTCGGATAATCTGGTGGTCCGAAACCTGGGGGTGGACACCAGGGAAGGAAAGCTTAGTGTTTCCGATGTGTCAATTGGTGAAGGGCAGTTCGCTTCGACTGTGGTGCATATGCACAACGTCTCGGTCATCGCAGACAGGGCGGCGAGGAGGGCCTGGGACCAGTCAACTGCCGGCGTGGGTTGCTCGAGGAAGGTGGCTAGAAGGTCGGTAGCGCAACGGTGGTCACGCAGGAGCGTCGATGCGAGGTCCAGAGCGCGGAAGCACTGCTACTACGCGCAAGCGGAAGCATGGTGATAGTCATGCCGACGCACAGTGGATCTCTCCCCAGACCACGGCGCATGTGCTTGGGCAGTTCTGCAGTGTGTGCGCGCAGCCGTCGTGGTTGGCGCTGAGGTGACGATGATGCAGTTTCTGGGGTAGTCTCTGGGCGCACCTTCCCCCTTCTGGTTATCTAATCCATGGCATCCACTGATATGTTGGGGCGATAGCAAGTGGGGTTCGTCGATCGTGCGGTATGAGGCTCCGGCACCACTATCACCAGCTTCATTTTTCGCAATTTGGCAGGCGACGACGCTTTAAATTTACACGCGAGAAATTCATGCCTGTGCGCTGCATTTCCCCGCCTGTACATGCGCTTTCGCGGTGTCGGTAGCCCGACTTTGCACAATGGCCGCTGTCGCCAATAAAGGACCACTGTGACCACCATGCAACGCAATCGCTCCGCTCTCGGCTTCTCGCCTCCCCAACCCAACGAACACGTCGCTATCTATCACCTGCACTTATCTCGACCCAGAAGACTATCAGCCCCGTTTCCAGCGGCCGGTCTAGCTTCCCAAACGCACATTATTTAAAAATACCCCGGATCACGCACTCCCCGTCAACCACTGTCGTCTTCTCACTCCACCATCGCACCATCCCTCCCCATCCTGCTCCGTAATCGACATGCCTTTATTGGCTCAGATCCACGACCAGCAAACCTCCAACGACCTCAAGGTCAAGAAGACTAAAAGCAGAAATGGCTGTGGGCGGTGCAAACTCAAGAGGGTACCCCTTCCCGTCTCCGTGCTTCGCTACTTAACCATCACGCTAACTACCTCACAGCTCAAGTGTGACGAAACCACCCCTGGCTGCCAGCAGTGCAAGAGAAGGAACGTGCCATGTCCTGGTTACGAGAAGACCCTCAAGTGGTCGACAAAGTATGAGGTCTTCCAGCCAACACAGTTCACACCAACTCCGCCAAAGTCTGGTACCAAGGCGAACATCTCCAAGCCAAAGGCAAAGGCAAACACAGTCAGGGTCACACCGGATGTAGAGCGTCACTTTGAAGCTCTTGCCGCTGTCCTCCCGGCAGGCAAGCAGGCAGAGCCAGTCACTGACAACACCGCTCAACCATCCCCACCTCTACTGCCCAGCATTGAATCACTCACATCGTCAATGGACTCGACACCCGAGCCTATCGATGGTTCACCTCCCGAACTGGAGTCACTCCCAGAGCCCATGTTCTTTGAAGACTCTGTTGGTCAGGATCCACTACTGCTCGATGGTCTTGTCATCGGCATGTCGGACGACGACCTCACATTCGGACCTATGGATGGCTTCGACATTGATCCAGGCCCAATGAATTGTATCAATATGAACACCGAGGAGCCGCTGCAGCTTACTGAAGATGCGGCCAGCCAAAGCCCTCGCCTGTCTCGATCACTCCTTCTAGACTTCTACCGCTTGCCGAGCCCTTCTCCATCGACCACATCTTTCGACGATGTCGAATCTCTTCTCATCCAACACTACTTCAAAGAAGTGTGCGGCCGTTTTTCTTGTTTCGATTCTCACCTTAATCCTTTCCGGACCACTATCGGCCGTATCTACCAGACCACACCTTCCATCTACTATGCCATCCAGTCAATGGCTGCCGCCCACCTGGCCAACACCTTCCCTAATATGGCACAGACCGGTGTAGAGATGCAGCGCAAGGCTCGTGATGCGCTCCAAATGGAGCTACCACTTGCTCAGAGCGACCCAGTTAGCTGCACAAAAGCGTTCCTGGCTGTGATGTTGCTGGGCACCACTACTGGCTGGCATGATAGCGATGTTCTTGGCGAAGAATTTCTTTCCACAGCTCGCAGTCTGATCCTGCCTAGGCTTCTCAGAAACCATGATGGTGAGAAGACGCAGCGCGAGACACAGTTCTTCGAGGAGTCCCTTATCTACTGGGAGATGTTGATGGGGTTTGTCACTCCAGATGCCATGACATTTGCGCCCAGCGGACTGCGCGCCCGCGGCACCCCCAAGATACCTTCGACTAGGAAACCGGATGGCAAGATTGTGCCCCATCCATGGACCGGCGTCGCTCCCACCATCATGATACTGTTCGCGGAGGTGGGACGGCTTGTACGTCGAGAGCGAATGCGCGATGGAAACTCGAGCATCGACTTCAGACGTCAGCAGGAGAACCTCATCAACGCAGCTACTCTTGAGGAAGACCTGCTTGCGGCCGAGTACCCTAAAATGGAAGAGATTGCCGATCTTGGTGACGAGAGCACGTCGAAGCACGACTTCATTGCTACAGCTGAGGCGTACCGATGTGCCGGTCTCTTGGAGATCTACCGTGTCTTCCCAAGCATTCTTCGAAAACGTCTCGGTAGGAAAGGTTCACAATCAACTGGGAACGTTGACTTCGACAACTTTCCCATGCCGCGTTTCGAGACACCTTATGAAGACACCGACACCAAGCTCTGGCTCAACTCTCTTGCCATGCATGTCCTGGACCTCATCGACTCGATCCCTTCGTCCTCCGGTACAATTTGCATACAGCACATCCTCATTGTGACGGCTGCATCCGAACTCCGCTTCGTGTCTTCGGTCGACTTCTTCGACGTGTATGCCAACGACAGCCGAGTGTGCCAATCCCGCGAGTTCGCTGTCAAACGCCTCCAGGAGTACTCGCGTAGGTTGCCAGCCAAGTCCTTCCGAAAAATGATTCACCTCATCAAGGAAGTCTGGCGGCGTCAAGATAATGGCGAGACTGTCTTTTGGGTCGACGTTATGGACGAGCAGGGCTACCAGTCCAACCCCTTCGTCCGTTAATCGACCCGTTTGCCCTCTTCTTTCCTGTCAAAAATTTCCATCGACTGTATATTGGCGATCATGGCCCGGCGCACGGCGTTACAAACATTCACTTCGCGGACACCTGTCCGCCAGCCCATCTGTCTTACCACCCTGTTATACACGCCATTCCCCACGGCGTTGACCCCACCTCGGCGCTGTGCTGCCTCCGAAGATCCATGTTCTTACGAACTTAATGAACGACGTTCCATTGTATTCTATTCCACGAACCGTCCTCAGCATCACCGGTGATGTTTGATGCGATATATAACGACCACGCGACGACCCAAGCGACTCTCGACCATGATACCCTCACGCCCATAACGACCCTGACGATACTTCCTTGCGATACCCTAGCGCCAACCCGCCCTTGCGATTTTTCAACCATAACCATGTACCTGTTTTCGACCCTGCCCCGTCCGCCCGCTGAGTCCCGTGCGACTCTTCTCAGCGTGCCACCGGACGACCTAGCGACTCCATCTGCCAACCGGCCTGGCGCCGGTTACCAAAAGCGATTTCCCAAAGCGATATACCCGAGTCGTAGACTCTATAGATTTCCTAGCCCTTTTCTTGCATGCTGCGCTGGCGCTTGCTCCCCGATACTGTACACTAGGTAGTTTCCCCGCCGCGCATAAAGGTACACATGTTCATGCGGATGCCTGATGGAAGTAGATAGCTGTCCCCTCCCTTCCCCTCCCCTCTCTATCATCCCTATCATCCCTGCCACTGAGATGCTCACCCACTCACTGCATGCCTCGCGGTAAAACGCTAAATGCAGCCACCCACCCTCCTTGCGCCCCTTCCACCCATAGCATGCTACCCATAGACTCCCTCTTTTGGCGTTCCCCGCTCGCGAAATCCACATAGTGAGCCCTACATGCTCTTTCCCTGACAGCTGGATCCCACCTTCCATCCAATGCTTGCACCCCCTCTTTTTCGGCGTTCCCCGCTCGACAGCCTCGTATGAGGCAGACAGATAGATACCGTACTTTAATCTACGCATTCGTTTTCAAGGGCTGACTCGCGCCTGCCTGTAATTTTTCCTCGTTCCTTCGTCTTGGCATGATGTGTGTTGCTCTTTCCTTTGATGAGTTGGCTAAGTCACGGCGTTGTGCGCTTGATGCTATACACTCTAGAGGTGATATCTGATCGCACAACCTTGAATTTAAATGGAGTCACACGTTTGAACGCCACCTTACGGGAGTCGCCCCTTCTCATGATACAGAGTTGACTGCACCCCCTGCTACAAAGCGCCTTCTATATAGCTCTGATGTATCGCGAATGAGCTTCAGAAGGGATCAGAAGACGTAAAGCTGGGTTGATTTACATTGAGCGACCGCACACCCCCCATAAGGCATCTGTAAATTATCAACAGCTCGTGAGTAGTACTTTGAGACTCGAAAGGAGGTGCGTTCTGGTGGAGAATTGCACTTTGTTCTACCTTGTAGCACCGAAAATGGCGGCAGTCGCGAGGGGCATTTCAAATGGTCGTACATCTGTTTCTATTGGCGTGTGGGACATGCGTGGGGTGTACCCTGGGGGATACGGTGAGGAGACGAGGCGGATGTTGGGGAGATGAGCTGTTGCCTTTTCGAGGTGTGCACGATATGTTTGGGTGGATATATATATAGGCAGGTGGGCTGCAGCTCTGAATTGGCGTTGGGATCGGGTCGATTGCAAGTATGCTGCTTCAAGACTTCGTTCAGCGTGGGTGTTGCTCAGAGCATAGGGTTAGATGGTAAGTGTTTCATGACCATATATGCACACCTACTCACAGGGCTGCAACGACGGGCCTGAGGTTGGTATCATGCTGGACTAAATCTCGGAACCCCGGCAGTAAGGGGAAGGCCCCAGCTGTGCACCAGACGCCAGAGTTAGGAGCGACATATGCCGTTTTCTATCATCCCCACACAGTCACACCCGCACGTACCATCTCCACCATGAAACAGTTAACGTCAAATATTTTTGTTGATTTAAAAGTAAGTAAACAGCTTGTGCGCTGCAGACGGATTCATATCATCTCACATAACCGATCTAGTGACCTCATCCTCTTCTTCTTCAAAGTTAAACCGCTCGATCTTCCACCCATGCGAGGCGTAGACACGGAGTTTCTTCTCAGCACCGGGCGACCGCATGTCGAGGCGATCAGGCGAGGGAACAGCAAGGAGGCGTTTCTCTTCGCCGGAAAGGCGGAGGTGAGGAGGTTGTTGGTGGGAAGCTGGTGGGGTGGAGGTAGACATCCTAATCGACACGTTAGTTCCATATTCAATCATTTCAGTGTGAGAACCTCAACTTACCACTTCATCCCCAGCATCACTCCCTCAGCCACACACGCTACCACCACCAACGCAACCACCACCTGCAACACCACAAGTGTCACCCAACTAACCTCGTACACCGTCCACCGCTCCTCGCTCCCCGTCACCACCTCGGCCCCACACTCAATCCTCACCCTCTGCCTCCCCTCTCCCTCCTCATCCCCAGACTCGTTCTCCAAATTCGCCTGCGCCTCCGCTCTCAACCCCGCGCTGGACAGGACGCCCAAGTCGCCCAGTCCCTGCGTAGCCCCCATCCGCAGCAGCACCGTCGTGGGGATGGGTGTCTCGGCGAGGGTTCCATCCGCAGCCTGGGTGTCGGTCTTGGACATGTAGGAGGCGTAGAGAGCGGGGTCGGTGCCGCGCATGGCTTCTAGAGCGGGGCCTAGCGCGGCGCAGAGGGAGGAGGGGGAGGCGAGGAGGGATTCTGTGTCGAGGGGGGAGTTGGTGAAGGGGGTTTGGGGGAGGGAGTCGGAGGAGGGGGTGTGATGGTGCAGCGGCAGTGGGTGCGGGAGGGGAGGGCGAGGGTGGAGGGGAGGAGAAGGAGGGGCGCGAAGAGCGCGATGAGGGTTGGGGGGAGCATTTTGGTCTTGGTGGGGTTGTTGTTGACTGAGGTGATTAGATTGGTTGATGGAAAGAGGACCAGACCAGCCGGTGGATTGGCGGGTTGGTGTTATAGATGGCGAGGTGAGGTTCTGTGCCGTAGAAGTGGCGTAGGTAGAGGCCAGGTATTAAGAAGATGTTTGCAGGAGTCTGATTTCGCGGCGTAGGAAGTGGTGGTACGGCGGTGCGATGGCGTTGGTGTTGTAGTACAGGTGGGTGCAAAAGGGAAGGTAGGACCCGGTAGCAATCTGCGTGGTGATTGTATCCCTGGGGGTGGTGACAGGCAAACGGGAACACGAGAGCACCGTCTTCAGTGTGTCGCGGATGGGTTCGACGGCGATCCGTTGGTCAGTCGGAAAGGTCCCGAGGTGGGCAGCGGGCTCGTATATAGCAGCGCGGAGCAGGCGTAATCCCAAAGAGGTAGCACAAGCCGAAAGGGGAAACAAGAAACAAGCCTGACACTGGAAACCCCAAGGCGGCCGAAAGCTTCTTTTCTTGAGCACGGCGGCCGTTACACGGATGGATACTTTGAAATCTCTTGCATACAACGCCCCGATGACCTTGGTCGCCCGTCAAGATGCACGCCACAGCCTCCAAGGACCAGGATAGGATAACGGACTGAAGTGCGTACGAGGAGAGGTAAGAAACGATTCGCACACAAAACGGCCTGCGACCTCCCGCTATGTATCCGGCGAGGGAGCACTACGCAAGGAGCTAGTGACGCGCAGCCACACTGCAGTGTGTGAGAGACCGCACTGCACCCACCCATGCCGGCCGAACCCTTCGTTGGCTGCGAGGGGAAAAGGGTAAGGCATCGCCGAGCATGGTTGGCGCGACGCACAGGCGCAGTGCCAGAAACGGCATGGTAAGGCACACGTCTGCGACACATTTGGGCGGCGTGCGTAGATTTGGGCTGTGCGCGACGTCGTGCAGCTTTTGCTCTGGGGTCCAGATTGCAGCACCGAGTATGTAGGGTCGTAGGCATGCGTGCTTGGAAATGATGAGCGCCGCAGCAGTGCCGTCGCGGCCGGGAAAAGCGTCGTGTCTGTTGGGCGGTGCAGCGATTCCCTCGACGTCGAGCAATTCATCTCATATTCGGAAGCCGGCGGCTGGTACCGGAGGACCTCCGGCGAAGATAGACGGATAGGAGACAGGAAGCATGGATGCGTGCGGAGGCGAGTGCGCCCGAGTATTGGCCGCCCGGCGCTTTGTGGTGTTGCGAAACCAAAGGCGCAAGCATCCCTGTGCATGTACCTACAATCTGTACCTACTACCTACATGATCACCCTCCATCCATTCCACAGCCCAAAGTCCAAGCCCCAACGGTTTACATACACCAACTACCTACCTGGTCCTGTCGCTTCGTTCGCCTGCTACACAGTTTCTTGCTTACCGCCCACACATTTTTACTTTACGCCCGTAGCATGTGGTCAGCCTCATCTGCTTACTCGATTGACAAAGACAATGACATCCATTCACCACCGCCCCTGCTCACCACCCCATCCGCATCCCGGCGCTGCCCTACCCGCTTCATCAACCGCTCTATCGTTTCACAAGCACCCATCCCCGCCAAGCTTCGCTCGTCTCGCATCTGAAGCTTAGCCGCCTCGTCAAACGAACCCCTTCCCTCCCTTCGTTTACCCTCACTCTCTCTCCCTCACCTCCGTGAAACCATCCTCATACCCTGTCCGCTCCACGCCTCTGCGCTCTCTTCCCAACCCAAAGCTTATCCACCGCGACCTCCACGCGGACCTCCAAACGCAATCTCCCCACGCAGCACCCATGCACGCTCGTCTGCGGCCAAGAAATGCCGCAAAAGCTTAGCATTGCGTTAGCGGGGCCGCTGGCTCGTGCGGGAAGCAAAAAAGTGGCTCTAGGGCGTTGGCTGGTGGGCTGGGACTAGGCCGGGCTGTAGGATCAGCCGAGGGTCTTGGGCGCTTTTTTTTTTTTCTTCCAAGGAGATGGTATCAGCTGATGGGCGCCCTGTGTAAGTAAAGTAGGTGCACGGACGAGGCGCTGTGGTATTCGATAGTTTGCGTCTGTGGGTTTTCATGGTGGGTGTTTTGCGTGGGCAGGGAGGGAGGGGGGTGGTGGTGCTATTGTGGGATGGCTGAGTAGGTAGGGAGGAGGACGGGAGAGGCGTGCGCTATTAAAAGATACGTGTATACAACGCACCTCCTTTACAAACATGCGCTGGAGAGAACTTTCAAGAGATATATCTAAAAGTTTATTCGCTGCGACAGTGACATCGAGCACTGCATCAGCGTGCGGGTACATCCTCCCATCGTCAGGCACCAGCAGTCGCTTCCTCCTCACTCCTCAGTAATCAAATCCACCAGCCTCTTCAGGCCTCCAGCTCACATGAACCCATGAACATATACAATCTACTCCAATCCAGCATCGCCCATGGTCTTTCCTCTTCTCTCGGCGATTTTCCCATAGCGTGTTTACTTCCCCCTTGCTTCGATGGTCTGGGCTGTCTTTAGGTACCTGTGGCGCAGCAGATTGATGCGGTCGACTAGCGGCCCCCGTGTGCTCCGGCCGCCCGTCACACGCCATGCCTGAGTAGCTTGCCAGCTAGAAGATTTTCCGTGCTTCAATACACTACTGTATTTCATTTATATTGAGTTTATTTTTTTTTTTCACTCCTTTATAACGGCGATGGAACCCTATGAAGGGAGTAGCGGTGTCTTGGGAGTGGGAAGCTAGTATGGAAATATATTGGAAGTACCTCGGGGTCCGGTAGAGGTGAGCTAGTTTGAGAAAGGATACTATCTACAGTACATAGAGTCCTTGGGTGCAAGGGCTTGGCAGCATTGATAGAAGTGCAGCATCCCGTTTATTCTACTAGACCCACCTAGGCGGGACAAAGCAACTCTTGGCTTGAGACGTTTGCTGGGCGAAACATTAGGTGAGCTGGGGCAGGGTCAACATCTATCTTGGGGTGATAGGTATTCTGGTATTCGGGTAGAAGGATCCAAGCACGGAGAGGCATCGCAATGCTTGTGTAGATGAGCCAAGCCCGATTGTCGCTGTGGTTGGATCTTTGATTATCTTGCTCATGCAGCAAGCAGCTAGCCAGGACGGGATGTTGAAGAGAGAAGAGCTAGCCGAGGCGGGATGTTGCAGTGCTTGTGTGGTGGGGGCTAAGCCACGTTGCGAGAACTTGGGCCGGCAACGCCGGTTGCTAACGTTATGCGTCAATCTGACATGAACGGTTGAAATACTGACAGGCGAGCAGTTACGGTTTTTGGCAGAACAGGCTATGAGGATATGTTCATACGCTTATCAGAAGTGTACGCTCATGCCTCGATCTCCACAGGAGAACGTGAGTATCTAGGCATCGGAGGGGGGAGTGATTAGCGATAACCAAGTCCTGCATGGCTCACAACTCCCGGCATTGTTCCGATGTCGAATGTTCAAATCACAACCAGAGGAACTTCAAGCACCGCAGGAGTAAGATCCTCAGAATGCGCCTCGATGATGCAGCCAACATTGCCTTCTTCGCACATCACACAATGTTATCCTGCCAACCTCAACAGGCAACCAGGTAAGACCTGTGAGCAGATCGGAGGCGAGAAAGGATAATCAAGAGCTCGCCCATGCGGCGGTAAACGAGATCACGTGCGTGATTACTCTTGCATCATGCGGGCGAGATGAGTTTTACGAGCCTGGGGCCTTCGGTAGGAACGCCAAGGAAGACATTGGGGCGGAGCAGGATCTAGATGACGCGGAAGGATGCGGGGTGGTGTTCCGCTCGCAGTCTTGGTATGAAGATTTGCGTGTCATTTGGTTACGCGTCCTGGGGGCTCGTCTTCGTTGCCTGGCTCTGGTTTGAGGAATGGGCGGAGATCGTGTCGATCTGTTTAAGTGTCTGAGTTGGCCTCTGGTGATGGGTTTGCTCCGGTCGACTCGCGGTTCGTTCCACTGTAATTTATCTATTCGTTCATTGGGAAGGTAGTATGACGCATCTGGCTACTTCGGACTCCGTTGGGGCATCTAAGTATTGAATCTTCTTATTCTCGTACGGATAGAAGTAAACATAGACGGAGTCTTCTGAACGTGTTCCCAGTACAGAAAAAAATGGATGAGTTCAGATTTCCGCCTCATGTTGCTCTGAAACCTGCAGAACTTTAGATTCAGCATGAAAGGCTGTTTAAAAGGGTTTTTCGGGCATATAGTGTACTGGCTTCAAATCAAAGATCCTCTCCTAGCTTTCCCTAAGATATATCCAAGACTTATCCAGCGGTGGCCGACTACGGCGACAAGAGTACTTTATTAGTAATGATCTGAGAGTCATTGTCGGCGTAAAGACCTCTTCTTATAGCCTTGATTTCTACAGCTGTTAAATATAATAAAAAGCTAGGGCACGCATTCGAATAATATAAGCATCTAGAGAGCACCAGAGTTGGTAGCGGCCATCGATAAAGACAACTACAACCACTGTATAGACATTGATCATGAATACAGTACGACTGCTGTCTATGTGTCGACCTACCTAGTCTCTTATGACCCAACACTGTCATGAGCTTCCCTTGTAGCTCCGTTCCAGATCATGCGAACGCCTCCTGGCCTTACCCAACTTGAACGGTCTGACATTAAATAATCCCGTATTGCTACGACACGTTCAAGGCCATTTTTTTCCTCTCATGGCCATGGCCTGCTGTTGTCTGATAGATAGGTTGCAATTAGACCTGCAACCTGTGGTGCGGCTGATCATAGAATATCAGCTCTTCAACTCAAGTATATCTCAATCCCCGTGACAAATAAAGTACTTACTAACTGAGGTACCAATCTCTAATGTAAACTGCCTGTTGTACCTTGTTTGGCATTCGACATCTGTACCAGGTGCGTACACTATAGGACGATCATCACGGGGAACTTGCGTGAAGCTCGTACGCCGATTGTTCCTACTAGAAGAAGTTTAGCATTTAGAACTTCGGATGGATTCTTTCGTTCAGCTCACCATCCTGCTCCTACCACAATTAGTGGGATATCATCATCATCTAGGACCTGAGGTAACTTGTCAACTACACGGCTTTCATCGTGGTTACCTGATGCCGTGACAAAAGGTACTCCAAGATCAACAATTCCTTTTACGCTTCTCGCCACGTTCCCTCTAATTGCAGGATTATTCTTCGCCTGGATATAAGTAAACCGAATGGGCGGACCTAAGGCACTTAGTACAACGCTTCGACTTTGTCTTTCTGGATGTTGCCTTAGGTTTTCCAGTACGAGAGCTAATGAATTTTCCCAGTCACCGTGTGAAGCGCAGGACCTGACGGAGATAATAGTTGTCTGTGAGAGTTAGAGGGATCCAGTACAATCAAGAGATCTCTTGTATCACGGAGACCCCTCGTCGTCTGGAACGTACCTGTTTCGCCAATCCATACCTTCTCCCAGAGGCTTTCGAAGCAATTATTGTCCCATGAGAATGAGGATCGCCATCTTCCAAGTTGCGGCGTCCCAACATGTGGCTTCTTCGGGTCATAAGACCTTGCTCCTGCCCCTTTTCTATTTGCTCAAACTCCAGAATGCCATCTCTCTGCAACAGGAAATATCAGCAACTGCGAATCTCTTTGTGGCATTGATGGTGTCCTTAAACTAGGAGATGGAGATAATACGTACATTCAGGACTTTAAGCTGGACGCCCCATCCTAACACATATATGAATGTCGATTGACCAGGGTTAGAGCGGTGAACGAAATCATGACCCAATGCTACCGAACCACTAGGGAGAGGCGGTTATCAAAGCATTCTTAGCGCGTGAGAGGCAAATGTTGGCTTACGGATATTGACAGTCCCTGATTAAAGCTTTATCAGCATTCCTCTGTATGTCCCAGATCGATGTCGCTTCTTGAGGATTCTGTTAATCAATTGGATCGTGGATTGAAACTGGTATTTCATCCATCGATTGAGATCCTGTATCTGTAGCCCCAGTATTGTGAACTCCCAGAACAAAATCCTTCTCTATGCATTGGACATCTGGACGTCCACCCACGACATTTTTCTCAACTTCGGTCAAACGTAGCCCTGCTAAACCAATCACGTCTCCGTTGCCATCATACAGCTTATTGACTTCCATGTAGTACTCTTTGGGTATCGTGTCTTCTAAGAGTCTTGTAATCTCTTGTAATTGGGCCACATTCTTACGTGTTTCCTCTCTAAAAAGTATTTGATACGTTATAGATCTTTCCTTCGAAGGCTGCGTTTCTTGCATTGTAAGCTGTTCTGGATTCTCAATCTACTTTCTGGATGTAAATCCTGTGCGGAAACGGCAACACAAAGCTACCAGCAAGTTCAGATACTCCTGCTATTCTTTTCAACTTGATAGCATCTTATTCAATAACAACATGTCATGTCAGTGTATTGCTTAGCAACTGCTTTACAGTCAAGCACGTGTGAGAAGAGTTTTCCACAGCAAAAATTTGGTCACAAGTATAATTAGCGTAATGGGATAGAGACAAGTACTTCTTTGAGACTCTAGTCCAAGACTCGCTGCGCTCACGTGGATAATCTAGATCCATCTACCCTCAAACTATTTCAATTGTCTAATTTGAATCATCACATCTGCGTCAACAATCCCATCACGTGCTGCAAACATGTTTTTTCTACGTTCTTACAAATGTTCAGGCTCTGCGATACCGCTTGATTGGCTAGAGTGTAAGAATTAGAAGAGGAATGTAACTATCCAGCGAGATGTATTCTCAGAAGATAACAAATTCGCAAACTTACCGTTATCTGTAGAATACCTTGCAACCTTTACTCTGATTCATCATGACCATGCAGTGCAGGAGTACAACGATGATGAGAAAAACCTGATTGATTGTCTTTAACGGCAAGCAGCGATATTGATTGCCCTACTCAAAGATGACCTATGACGATCTACCCTCGATCCATGGATCCCTCATATCCAAGCCCAGAGACTCACATATTTGCACAAACAGGACATTGGAAGTCATTGTATTTCACTTCAGGCATCTTAATCACTCGTTAGCCAGCACATAGTAGAGGATGGAGCATAGATCTTCTTTTTAAATGTTTGACACCGCTTCTTTCATGCTCTAAAGTGACAGATTACACCACTGAACACATAAAAAAATCAGTGTTGTAATTCAAACATGAAGCTCTCAGGGAATCCTACGGAAAGATGTTTTATATTGTTTACCGCTTTCCATTCACACGCTAGAACTCATCGGAGGGATATCATCACGCAACACTTTCTTGAGAGTTCAAATTCACATGAGGCATAAATCCAGATGAAACAGAATATGGGAAAGCGACTGCAGAGTATTGCCATTTGAGTATCTGATGAAACATAGATTAAAATTCAGAGCGGCCAGAATGTTGGGGCAGGCTGTAGATGACGTGATTGGCATATCCATCCTTGCCCTCTTCATCAGCTTCTGGAAGAGAGGACCTTGATAACGTGGAAGAAGCTCACGTCAGATTGTTGTCCTGGTTTCCACGGAAATCATTCTGGATTCCCAAGGTTCATTCATACAAGGACTAAGCGCGCAATGGGGGGCGGGGGATGCTGAAGGTGCGAGTGAGAGTGAGGGTGAACTTAGCAGATACAAATGTATGTTTATGTCTAATCGCAGCCTCTGTAGTTTCACTGTGCGGATGATGAAGTATCGATAACATGAGTGAAATTCCGTTGCGACATTTTCAATGAAGCGGCGCACCGGGAGGGGACTTGTATATCAACGATTTCATAAGCAAATTCAGTTTTAGTGTCGCATACGGAAATCCTTTCTGCCTTCTTTACTTGGATCTAGACCAGTAGTTTCCGCAGCCAAGGGGCAGGTCACTGGTTTTTCCGTAATGTATGTGGCCATCACTACAACGCCTTCAGAAGAACCTTCTACTCTACTGTTTCACGAGCATCAAGCATATAGGCTCGCACGTGCTCCTTTCCCATACAAAACCAATCTGGCTTGGTGAAGATCTCAAAATATCTACGTAAGCTGTGTCTACAAATTCTCTCTTCATTATAGAGTGCTATGACCCGACAATATATGGTTTCTGCCCCGAGATCTGGAGGGTGCTATCAAACTTCCGAGCAGCAGCATCGTGTGTTAAAGTTTGCTTGAGTCACAAGGCATCATCACTTAGTATATAAGATTCCAAGTGAGTTTTCAGGCTGTGGAAACCACAAGTGCCCGGACTCTCAGTGCTCGATTGTGGGCGTTGCGAGAGTGAAGTGAATGATTTAGACCCAAAGTGGTTAGCGCGTCACTTAGCGCGCCTGCCAACACTTGTAAACGGCAACAGGCAGCTGTGTAACGTTGAATCTAGTAGCGGCCCATTTGTTTCACGTCTTTCCCTCTCTACACATCAATATAGCTCCCGCCCCACCCCAGTCGCTCCACTCGCGGTGCCGTTATCCTTGCAGCAGATGACTGACTTAAGCAGCTCAGATATGTCGTCGTCGTCTGACAAGAAGATGCGCCGGGAAGCTTCGCCTGATGAGGGCACTTTCACATCGCAGCAGGAGTTCCTCGATAGTCTTGCGCCGGTTCCTCTGGAGACAATTGAGGCGAACAATCGGAAGTGCGGATACTGTTGGAGGAATTATGGCGAGGCTAATCCTGACCAAGATGACGCGGAGGCACCTGTACAGTTCAAGAAATGCAACCACGTGTTTGGCGAACAGTGCATGCGAATGCTGTTTGCCATCCGAGATCCCGTCCGAGTAGAGCTAAAACCGCTGTCGTTCGCGCTTGGCTCTAAAGGCGCAGACTTGGGAAGCCGCCTGCACTCTTATGTGGGTCACTTCAAAATATTGTTTATCTTTCCATTAACATAATCTTAGGTCGAATCCCGGGGCGTCAAGAAGAGCGCTTTACTTACAGGTGGTAGCCGCGAAAAGGACTTCGTTCAAATGCTGCGGGAACTGCGACCGGCGGCCTCGGTGCCTGACCATGTTCACAAGAATGGCATCAAACTCCTTGGATCTGTATGGTGAGTACAAACGCCTATGTTCTATCGCATTGATGCTCTGATGGGACATAAGAAATCCAGATCAGACAAAAGGCAAATGTGGTATCTAATATTTTGGACAGGTATGGCCTCTACTACGAGATGTACGTCCAAGCCGATGCTCAGCCAGGAAAGATCCACCTCTTGGAAAATGCCATCGTCCTTGATCGCGAAATCACGGCTGCCGAGAAGTCTCCCACCGCTAGTTATTGGAACCCTTCACTTCCCTCTGCACCAACATCGTCTCTACTTGCAGCACATCTCGGACTGAGTAATGATAAGCCAGTTTGTTTCGGAAATTCCTACTCTGAACCTTACTATAACTCCCCACCTGGCCATCTTAGCCCGTTTTCTTTTAGTCCATATGCTGCGGAAAAGTCGGGAATCGACGAGCTAGAGGCCATTGAGAAAAATCTCATTCAGTATCAGCAGAAACTAGAGGGGCAAGGCTTTGATGAACTTCTCAACAAACATGCCGAGGAGGTGCTTAAGCAGATGAATGCGAAAAAGCTGGTTGACAAGCATATGCAACAAAAGAACCTCAGTAAGGGGAGCGAGGAAGATCTAAAGCTCCTGCTCAAACACAAGCAAAAGCTTGCTGAAGAGAAACTCCAAAAGGAAGTACAAACTATTATGCCAAAGAAACCGTCGGAGGATGATCTTTACAAAAATGTGGAACAGCTTGTCCAGGAGCAAATGAAGCAGATCAATGCCTGGCAAAACGATGCTCAGTCTAAAATTGATAGCCTTGTAGCGAGTTCAGATAAGCTGAAGGCGAGCACTGGAGAGGCCCATGGCAAGCAAAAGGTGAGTCCAAAATGCTTTAGTCTGAAGAGGCCAAAGAAATGACACAGTGATAAGCACGGAAGCTGACCAACGTCCAGAACTTGATCCCTCCTACCATCGGCCCCTCTCAAGGATATAGTCCAGCTCTATCAATGAGCCCAGCAGCTCCTCCGCCACCGGTACCATCCAAATCCAGCCTTCCACCGATCAAGCTGCCAGGTCTCTCGTCCCTCAACGAGCCAACTCCGCATGAGATTCTGAAGAGCAGCCAAGCTTTCAAGAAGAAACAGGCCAAGCAGCAAGGTAAGTTCATGCCGGCCTCGCATCACAGCACGGTGCTAATCACCATACCAGCAGAGTCCCAAGAGAAGCGCTACAATCTCTTCACCACGCAGCTCGCAAGCGCCTTCGCAACCGTCTACGCCGCCTACGAGCGCTACCTCATCGAGGACGCCCTCGCCACCGGCCGCTCCCCACCTGTCAAGAAGCTCCGCCTCGCAGATTCCAAGCACCTTCCCACGACCAGCGAATCCCCCGCCGAGTCCGCAGCCCCCGACTCCCCACCAGGAACCAAGTATATCCTCGTTCGTCCCCGAGTTGTCAACCTCATCGGAAAGGTTCACGACGGCACGAAAAACGACAAGGGCCTTTTAGTCAACCAGCCGTTTCCTCTTGGTGCTACTGCGCCCGATGACTCGGATGACGATGACCCTATGGATGAGGACAAGGTGGAAGCTTTCTTCGCGGGCAAGGTGATCTTCGTCAAGCGCGTCATGTGCGAGGGTTGCTTCAAGCCGGGACCGTACGTGTGTGCGCCCCAGGCTCCGGAGCACGTCTTTTGGGAGGACAAGAAGAGCGTGCCGAATGATTGTCCGAGGTGCCGACGCATTCTCTTCAAGAAGTGAGAGGGTGAGATGGTCATAGGAGTTCCATTGGATATCCTAGATCCTAGGCATGGGGAAGAGAAAGTGAGAGGAGTTGGGGATGAAGTGGGTATACCCAGGTATAAGCGTTGGGCCTCAGTTGATTTGGTCTCACTTTTTGTGTGCGCAACTTGCGAGCTTCTTGCATGATGGAATCGGCGTGTGGAGTTGATGTTCATCGCGACTGGTTTTGCGGTTGGGAGAATCCTGGCGGTACCTTGCTTTAGGTGTGCATCACCGGTTTACATAGAAGTGCAGCTCAGGCATGCCGCTCGTTTGCTGCGAATGAGCAAAGGCAGAAGCACACCATACGTGATAACGAAAATGACACGTAAAATTCATCAAATGCGAGGCCATTCGTCTTCCACAAGCATATCGTTCTGATATTAACCACTCTGATAGTCTATGCACTTATTACATATGTCCTTCGTATAAACACACCCACACACACTACTTCGCGCTATAAAACGATACTATGCTCGATGTCGCTCCGCCCCGCTCCGCTATCGAACTGAATCAAATCATGAAATCTAATGCCGTTAATCCGTGACCCATTACCGTATCCCATATGCTCATCTCATCTTATGCACGTACGCCGAGTAAAAAACAACCACCACCCCATTTGTCTGCTCAGCCGTGCCTCACAGCCAGCTACGTGGAACGAACCCACCACAACAACTTTTATCCCTTGGAGTTCACCGCCAAAGTCTGGGCAGCAGAACCATAGGACAGGAAGGTAAGGGGAGTACGGTTCTATGCCGCACTTCCACCCCAGCTTCTTCTCTTCTTCTGCTCTTCCCAGATCACCATCTCTCTTCCTTTGCGCTCGCCACCTCTCCGCACGCGATCAATCCCCAGGTGCTCGAGACCATCTCTCCCGACATGTATCCCAAACCCGTATCTCAACTTCGCTGGGTCTACCACCGACATGCGCTGCGCATCGATCCCCGCTTTCTCCAGATGCTTCTTGTTTTGTTGAATTTGCGCATCGCGCAAGTTGTCGCGCGAGGGGCGCACCAGGCTGGTAAGGCTCTGCGCCCAGGTACGCTCGAGGTACGCGGTACCCATGAGGCGGGCGACAAGCTCGGGCTTGGTCTTTGGACGGCTGAAAGCGCGATCGGCCAGTATAGGGCTCTGGTAGAACCAAGAGATAATCTCAGCCAGGGCGGTGCTGCGGTGGGGAAGAGCGGCGCGGGTACGGCCTGGCCAGAGGGAGAGGATACCCACAGCGTACAGTGCGAGAAAGAAGCAGAGAGCATAGTATGCGGGTAGGTCGGCAGCGACGCGAACGACGGACTCATTGTTGTAGTATTGGGTCCAAAAGGCACCGCCGGCGAGGATGGGGATAGCAAGAGAGGTGAGGCTGACCAGGGAAAGTACAGCGTTCTGGTAATGGTGGTTCTCGAGGGCAGAGAAAGTGGCGGAGAGGGGGAGACGGGCAGGGTAGTCGAGGAGGAGGGATGTTTCGGCCGTGGCGCCGCCTTGGGAGGAGAGCGAGATATAGGGGCGGAGTGCGCGGAGGGAGTAGTCAAATGAGAGCATGCCGAGAAACATGACGTGGCCGATGAGCGCGGGAATGAAAGAGTAGAGGAAGTTTGAGGCGGAGAACCCGGCGGCGTTGGTGCGGGCAAAGACTTGCGGGAGAAACCCTAGGCGGACGGCGCTGTTGACAAAGCTGATGACAAGGAATGCTACCAGAAGAACCGTAGCAGCGATAATCCATAGCAGCACCGCCGAATTGCGCAACCACCACGGAAGATATCTGAGACGCACGTTCGGACTGCGGATGTCCATGCGAATGGAGAAGTCGCTCGGACGGTGGCTCTGTCGAGCGGCAGCTTCATCTGGGTACACCCGCTCCGCACCTTTTTCACGAATGCGTCCGTCCTCGACCGAGAAGCGTCGGGTTGAAACACCTTCTTCGCCGATACCGTGGAAAACATCGTTCGGTCGTTTCGTCGTAGTCCAGAGCCCAAGACGATCCGATCGACCCTTCAGGTTGTCAAAGTCCCGTTGCGCAAAGGTCTCGGCGCCTGCGTAATCGTTTGTAATGTTGGAGCGCTCGAGAAGGGCGATGATGTCTGCTAGAGAGCGAGGATCCCACCTGAGTCCCGTCTGCTTGCGAAGTTTTACCACCAGGAAGAGCAGCACCAAGAGAAGGAGTATGTACAGGACAATGATTGTCCAGATGACACCTTGTACAGCCAACCATCGCCAGACTGATCTATCAACGTTGTATCGCACATTGAAAGTAGTCGCAAAAAGGGGTATTGTCCACTGGAAAAGCCAGAAAACGAAGAAGCATGCACCGATCAGCGGCTGACCGGCACGGAAGTACTCTAGTCTGGGGAACAAGAACTGCAGGGGATGCAGCTGAAGAAAGATTGCCTCGGATCGTTGATGAAATCGATCAGAGGTCATGGCGATGAAGGGCACAATACGTTGAAGTGCGACTTGTACTTGGATAACCCATAGCAGGATAAGCGCACCGAGCAAGGTCGGCAGATACTCGAAGATAAAGTATCGGCTATCACCGAAGCCAACGTAGTCCCACAAGCCGATGCCGTTTTGTCGGTTGGAGTAAATGGCGCAAAATATGAGGGCTCCGAGCATGAGGGTGCAGAGGAAGGCGAGAAGAAGGAGCCATGTTGGGCGCAGAATGCTGGGGAGGAATCGTAGCAGCGTCTGAGAAGTTGTGTGGGCGACGAAGACATCCTTGGTAACTTGGTCGGATGTTCTTTCCTGGTATGGTTGCTTCGACTGGACGGCACCCTCCGTGGTGTTGAGCAACTGGCGTGAATCATGATGCCTCTGGGGCATGTGACGTGACAACCTCTGGTGAGTCTTTGCATCCTGAGCCATGTAGCCCAGGCTCTCGTCGGATACTATGCGCTCGACGGGGTAGTCGGCCCCGTCTTCAAGATCGTCATCGGACACGACGGTGGCATCCTCGTGCCCCTGCGGGTACATGCGACTACCTCGCACTTCCTCATCGCGGGTAAGCTGGTCAATTGCAAAGCGTATGTATGGAGTGGTATCCATGCCCGGGGTCGTAGTCGTTGACTCGGAATCCATGGGCCTGCTGACGCGTGTGTCAGGTCGTTCTTCAGCGATGGTGGACACGGGACGGTCCAATGCTGGAGGTGGGTGTCGCTGAACGCCCACGCCGCGTAGTGATGCTATCGGTGCGTTGTCGTGGTTCTGCAGCTGCTCATGACTTTCTGCGGGGGTGCGGTACTGCGATGGCGGTGTGCTGTAACGTGGCCGGCGGGCATCACCCGGGCCTGATGAATTCTCAGAGAGACTATAGTAGCCCTCGGACGCGGCCTGGGAGGCGGCAATGCTCTGTTGCGAGTCGGAGTGGGAGAGGCGGGGGCGACTGACTGCGGGAGGTAATCAGCGGGGGCTCTCCAGCGTGCTGGCAGACGACTCACCGTTGGTTTGCTTGAGCTGGAACGGAGACTCCAAGCTCATGTCGCTGGGAATGGCACTGAGATTATGTGGGTATGCCAAATAGCTGCATGGTTAGTGTACCGCGAGATGGGACGGCGATTTTGTACAGCATGACCTTTCTCGTTGCCACGCCGCAGGAGGCTGGCAGAGGAGGCTGGGGTGCCAACCACACAGGATGCCATGTCACAGCAAAAAGCACTGGTGCGACAGGCGGGAGGAAGCAGGTTTCAGTGATTCATCGATGCATGCAGCTAAGCGAGAGCAATATCTTGGTCCTCATCAACTCAACCATGCCAGATCATGAATCTTCAGCATGGTGTTGAACTTTCGTCATGGACGACCTGCTCACCTAGCGCGCAAGCTATGGGCAGCCCAACGCCCTCCCTCTACTTCCCCAGATCGACGTTCCCACCTCATTTCCAGAAAATATGGAATGGGAATGCCTGTGAGGACAAATCCAGGGCGCGCAACCGTGCCGCTGAGCCATTGCAAATCACTAGGGCATTGTGGTCGTGACAAGGTAGACGCCCGTAGCCGCAGCTGTTACCCTTGTACAATGGCGGGGTCCGCCTAGGCCCGGGCGACGCCTGATCACGTGCTTGTTTTTTAGCGTCTGTCATTCCCGCGTCTGTTGACCTTGACAAACATAAGCTAGGCTGGGAAATCGTCCAACAATCACAACGGCTGCTGCCATTCCCCCGCGCGCGTCCTGCCGCCAGACCAACTATTGATTACTCTCTACAATGCCCGCGGCAACAAAACCCGAATCGCGCTCACCGTCCCCCGCGCCCCCACCGCCCATCGCAGATGCACCAGGCCCACGCGCTCAGGGTCTGATAAATATCTATAACCAAGCCGTGGACGCGACACTGAAGAAATGCTCGCCCGCAAATTTTGCCTCGTGCTTTCCCACGGCAGCGGAACAGGCCCCTGAGGTGTTGGAGAGCCTGCGCGCCCAGGTCCTGAACCAGCTCCAACGCACCTGGAAGCTCAACTTTGACGAAGTCATGGCGAGACGAAACGTTGTGCAGCTGCTCAACTCGCTAGACCAGTGTATCGAGGATGCCCGACTGCGGAAGAAGCGTGCTGAGGCCAACGGTGGACCCGTAGAGACGCCCATACCGTGAGTGAGCCCTGCTCTCAACGCGAACAACATCAAGATACCGAGACTAATTTGTTTACCCACAGTCCGCATACGCTGCCTCCTGCTGAGATTCACCTTGCTCATCTAATGCCCTTCCTTGAGACGCAACAAGCCGAAATGAGCACCCGCCTTGCCGATACCCAGCAAGCCAACACTCAGTTACTATCTACTGTCATAGCGCAGCGCGCCGAGATAGAAGCATTGGTCCACGGTCTCGAAAGTGTTATCCAGGACCTTGAGACGAGTGCGCAGATGATGGGCCACGAAGACGTACAAGGTCTGAGCAAGGAAATGCGAGAGTTGGAAAAGGAAATGAAAAAGTGAGATGTCTACACTGTAGATTAAGGAACCGCATTTCCGCAGCCTTACTGCCACAAGAAACTTGGGATCTCGGCTCGAATACGAGATCCACGGTGCAGTCCATCGCGGACGCGCTGTACGTCACAACTACACGCACAACAACGCGTCATCGGTAGCCGAGAGGTGCTCACGCTCCCTGCAAAGGTCGCGTGCTGCGGCGTCACGGGAAGAGAGCCGGCAGTTTGCATCCGGGCTAGCCACAGAAGCCATGCGCAGTGCCGAGACACTTCAGCGTCGCCGGGCTCGTCCTGCTTGGAAGAGGACGTGCTGGCTGAAAGCACGGAAGCACAGAGTTGAGCTGTCGGAATGGCCACTCTCGCAGAGTCCGCGGATGAAGTCGACGACAAATGTAGTCAGAAGGAGGGTGTGTTTGGCCCGTTTGCAGCTTGTCCGTATTGCTTTGGGCATCGTTATCGTACAATAATCGCAACGAAACTTGAAAATTCATATTACGCTTCGTTCGATTGGCTCGCTGCATGAATCACTGGTCACACTGGCTGTTCTGCGTTTGACTGACAACAGTCGCCAATCTCGATGCCAATACCCGATGTGCAATCCCAGACACACTTACCAATCCTGCAATATCGCTACCCACGAGCCGAGCCAACATGTGCCGAAACGCGGGGCCTCGTGTGTCCAAAACACCAGGACTGCAATCTAACGTTAATCTATACATGCTATTTCAGGCACTACCACCGGCTAACATCGCACCACTCAATCTATCGTCACCAGGGAAGCAACACCGGCAGCTACTCGATCAAAGGGTCGTGCGCGTACCCGTTCAAGATGTATATGATGGCTCGTGTAGACATCACCAGTTTTAAGCCTCGTCCCCGGTGAACATTGCTCCCAGCCCGTCATCATGAAGGTCGTCGCCGCCCTCAGTGTCGCCGCCGCCGCGTCGTCCGTCAACGCCGCAGCCCTCCAACCCCGTCACTGTTCGTTTCCCTCCGTCCTACACCCTCCATCCCCAACTTAACCATACCAGACACCTTCAACGCCATCGGCAGCACCTCCCCCTGGCAATATGTTCGCCAAACCGACAACTTCCAGTCCAACGGTCCCGTAACCGACGTCTCCTCCACCCTCGTCCGCTGCTACACCTCCAACAACAACCGCGGCGTATCCACCATGTCCGTCGCAGCCGGCAGCAGCGTCGTCTTCAAAGCCGGCCAAGCCGTCTTCCACCCCGGTCCCATCCAGTTCTACCTCGCCAAGTAAACATCCCCTTCCCTTAGAATCCCCCCTTCCCAATCTCTGACCTCTGACAGGGTCCCCGCCGGCCAAACAGCCGCCACATGGGACGGCTCCGGCAACGTCTGGTTCAAGATCTACGCCGAAAAAGCACAATCGGCGAACGGGCAGCTGAGCTGGGCGTCGCTCAACCAGGCGTCGTTTCCCGTCACTATTCCTAAGAATACGCCTAGCGGAGAGTATCTTCTGCGCATCGAGCATATTGCGTTGCACGGGGCTAGTCAGGTCAACGGCGCGCAGCTTTATATTTCATGCGCGCAGATTAGTGTTACGGGTGGGGGGAGTGGGACTCCGGGGCCGTTGGTGAGCTTCCCCGGGGCGTATAAGAATACGGATGCGGGGTTGAAGGTTAATATTTATGGGGGTGGGGGAGTTATAGTCCGCCGGGGCCGGCGGTTTGGTCGGGGTAGAGAAGAGTGTAATCGAGTCGGCGAGCGATGTTGAGTGTATATATCAACGACATTTTTTAGATCGAAAGTAACATGCTTTGTGCCTACTCCGTGATAGCTTTTGATGTTGCGCTGGTTTTTGTTGTGAGATTTAAGAATGGTGAGGATGTGAGTGGAAGCTGTTCGGTCAGTGCAAGTTATTTGGCGCTGTGTATCGTTGGAAGGTGGGGATGGAAGGATGAGAAGAAGGCGTTTCATCACAAGGAGGTAGAATTCACAGGGTGAGAAATAGAATGGAGGTGACTGAAAGGCTAGACCGAAGAGCGTGCTGCGTCATTTGTACTGTAGGGGGTTCCGCGATCACAAAGGGAGGGACTGGCTCGGTGGATATTCTTGAATATGCTCGCAGAACTAGGATTCTAGCAGCGAGTACATGGACAAAGAATATATATCTGCTGTTATGTTTCACTGTGGTTTCCTGGACGAAGATTCCAAATGTTACTTTCTGCATGATAACATGGAGAATAGATAGGGGAAGTCCTGACGTGTTTTTCTTGCACAGACATCATGCGTACAACTTGGCACTTCTCATGATGGGAGTGCTTCTGTGCGAGGAATGACCAAGCAGAATGGTCATCACTAGGTAATCAGAGTATCGATGCCCCTTAAGATCACGTGGATTGTAAGCAGCGGCAGGTCGTAGCTGGATAATCCTGCCATTTCATTGAGATATTAGACGTCTAGACATATTGCCATATTTCATTCTGGCGTGTGATCGTCACTCTTCATCAACGGGGTGGTGTTTGGTGATTTGAGATACCATCATGTACTAATGAGCTCAACTATGCAATAGTCCAGAGCATCTCTCCAACAGTTCCGTTTTTGAAACAGAATGGATCTTAATCTAGCTTTCGGTCTAGATCATTTGTTATCCATTACGGGAGAACATTAGCTGCGTTTGACTTGTCACCTCCCAAAAGATGTGGTCATATGCTTGTGTTCTTAGAAAACATCGTTAGCAGACCGCGACTGCACACGATGTTGTGTATCTCTCCATGTGCCCTTATCGATGAACACATTTCGTGCTTTTTGCTATTTGGCTGCCGTGGCCATGATCTGATCAGGTCTTTCACGACGTTAACGGAGTCACTGGCAGGACATGACGCATCTCGATCTTCAGCCTTGACGCTTTTCTTTTGAAATGGGCCACACCGTAGTTCCTAAATCCAAAGAAGGCTTCGTATTCGACATCTTTCGATACTTGTCGCAATCGCTATAGTCACAAGAATCGATACAATTAAGCCTCGGCACAGCTTCGAGACCAGTCGTCCGTCATGAGGCTCTATATAACTGTAATACTCGCATCAAATACCAGCAATACCTCGGCGAACACGCTCGGAAGAGGGCAGTCCGAAAGAGTAAACATTACAAGGTTTCCACGGCTGCGTCTTTGATTGAATGAAAGTAAGAGCAATGATGCTGCTGTGCAGGAACGCGCGATTTGTGCAGCGCCGGGTGTTTGACTTGACGAAGAGTCAGTTCCGGGATCGGGTTTGGCTTGCTGCCTGCACACCAATCAATTCAAGTGTGTGTGGCGACTGACACATGTACGAAAATGCTCGGTTGTCACACTGAACCGATTACGAGGAGAGCGGATTCGATGTGGGGGCGCTGAACAGGGTCTACTACCGTGTGTTGGGAACGGGTAGGTGCAGGATCTTGGCAGAGATCAAGTGGCGTGCGGATTCCCCGACGGCGGGATCGGATGTCGGTCGGGGGATTAGAGTGCGTGGGGAAGATGGCTAAAGTTTCGAGGGCACTGTGGCAGATTGGCCACACGTGGGCGTATTTCACAGCGCCGAAATTGAGGCTGGAACCAGGCTTAGTGGTGACATTCGCACGACAAGCTGATGAGGACATGAACACTTGTAATATTTCAAATACAATATAGGGCGGCCACATCCATATGGCAAGCGAGATGATGGGAAGCTGCACACCCTAATGCCATAAGCGCGTCCACCATGTATAGCGAACGGGTGGAGCGACTGGTGCAGCCACTCGCGCTTAATCAGTGTTTGCTAACCAATGATATATCCCTGTTCACATCTTGCAGCCAGGATCACACCTCCATTCCAGATCTCCTCGGTATGCTGAATTCCTTGCTCGCATAGTATCATGTTCAGTTTTTGTTCAGCTGGGAATCCTCCCAGATACACCTGGGACATATGCAAACGCCCCCCAATGCTCCGACGGCCCATTCCCGTCGTTCCTGTACCGGGAGTCGGACGTCGCAGTAGTGACTGAAGACCTCTTCCCCCTTTTTCAAACCGGGCATCGTTTTGGGATCACGCCCTTCAAAATCGACAAGTTTCTCACGAGTCCAGAAACGCATGCTACCCTTCCATTCCCAGGAGACATTCGGATCACAACTATGATTAGCAAGACACCACATTGGATGCACCGCACCAATCTCTGGCCGACCATCCAAACCTTGCTGGGCGGATGCTGTGCCTACATAGTATATTAGCGCAATATCCGATAATCTATATCAAGATACTGACCTCGGAATTTTGCGTAGAGTGTGTTGAAGATCCACGTATCATACCGATGACTTTGCTCAAATATGTTGACATCCATCTTCTCCAGTATATGTAATGGCCTCAGAACATTGGCGTCGAAAGAAAACTGTAGGGTTTGTGGAATAGAACCGAACGGGTCGGAATCCGCTGTCCACTTCTCGCCTAAATCGAGGCCATGATAGTCACCCCATACGTAACGAACTTCCTTGAGATCAAGAGGATGCATTTCTTGAGTTTCAGCTAGACCCATAGCACGGATCAACAAAAGTGTGTATAGCGAGTCGGCTGCTTCGCTTGCTGATACCTTCTGTTCCGTGTCGACACCGCATAGGGAAGGATGGTAATGATCTTGAGCTAGATCATGGCATTCTTCGGAGCAGAAGAATACTTCCTGGCACTCGTCACAAGACAAGGTTGTCGTCTGCTGATCGTCCTGGGTAGATCCGGAATTAGATAGAGGGATGCTACAGGCATCACAAAAAGAGTCGTGGAGGCGCGATATACCCGTGAGAAGTGACTTTTCCGTCAGAATCTCCTCACCGGGAGGTATATCTTCTTTTGCAAAAACTCCGAGTTGCTTTACGTGAAGAACTTTGCCATCAGGTGACTGTGAGTCACTAGACCTCGTCGTAAGCATTTGAATCAATATATAGGAATGCATTTGCTGCCAGGATGAATTCACTAGCTGGAAGCGTACCTGAGCAACGGGAGCTCCGCAATCTTGACCTCAAGCCGGGGTGCAATTTGTTCCATTTCGTCGTTCAGGAACTTGAGAGCCTCCGAAGAGAATCTATCTGGTTCATGCTGGTTCCATGGGTATAGTTCACGACGTACAGCACCTTTGTCTGGATAATCTTCAATGTCAACTGACTCGCCACTGAAATCCTTGGTAGGTAAATGGGAGCGAAGTTTCGAGTTGAGAGATTCGCGATGGTTCAAGAACGTCGATGCATCTGGGAATGACCTCAATGCACGGTTAATGAAGTCGGCTGCGCTTCGAAAACATCCACAATGGATGAGACAAGGGATGAGTATATCATAGCTTGGACCGATTAGCGTATAATCAGACTTGACCGCGTCAAAATAGCACGTACTTACGCGTTGCTCAACCATGAAGATTTCGCGTACGAAATAGCGAGCTCTTCTTCCGCCTCTGAACCATCATCTTGTGCTTGGTAGTCACTGACTGCAGCTTCCAGTGCCTCGTCGTAGTACTCGCCCTCTTCAGCAATCTCATCTACAAGGAGCAGCGCTTTGTAGGCATCACCTGCAGCAAGATCCGGATAGCCCAAATTCTCGTAAGCCTTAGCGAGGGCTAGTCTGTGTGATATGCTATAAGGCCTTTCCGGGGTATGGTTTTGAAGTTCCAGAAGGTGATTCAGCCGTTCCTGCAACACAGAATTCGATACTGCCTATAGAAAAATTAGAACCTTAGAACGACAGGAACCTAATTATCGTACCGTCATCGTGTAGGACGCGGTTACTAGGTATATGGCCAACAACTACACGCAATACCGTAATAATGTAGTGGCAGATGAATGAATTTCTTGTCGCACGTGCATGTGCAGCGGGGTCCCAAAAAATTATCGGGGATAAGATCTTAGCGTAGTGATAACGCCGAGCCAACATACCTAATCTGCTCCATGACAGTGGAGGAGCCACGATCACGACGTTGAGCGCTTAACACTTGGTGGCGCCCTAAAAAAACCAAGATGCTTCCAACAGTGGCAGAGCTTGTTGCTCAGTATCTAAGATCAAGTGGATATACAAACGTAATCACACCAACTCCTCGCCTTCGCCACACACTCACCCCACGTAGACATTGGCCGCTTTCATCGATGAGGCTGGACTACCCGCTGATACCGGAGCCGGAGACAACAAAGTCACAATCGAGAAAATCTTACAAGAGAAGAAGACGTTTGATCTAACTTTGAATTTCGAAAAATTAGGTGTGGATGACAGAGAACGGAAATGGCGTAGCATTGGTCAGTACTCAGTCATCCCCCTGGTATTCTCTAAAATTACTTATGACTCCAGCTCCAACCAAACCCAACATGTTGGATTCCATCCCACATAGCAATGTCCTCAGCATTGCTCGGCTTGACTTGACCTTGTCGTCCAATCCTAGGCTGCATACGTACTTCGCAGCAACAACCGCAGATAGGCGCTTACACCTGATTGACGCCAGCCCGTCTCCCAGTCCCGCGGTTCAATCATACTCGAGCTTCCAGGATTCGCCAATACTAGATGTCGCAGCATTCCAGAATAGGTATCTGCTTACAGCTTCAATGTCTGGCAGCCTGTTGCTCTACGATACGAAGACCGAGCAAGTCCTCGACCAGAGGAAGGATCATGGAAAATATGTTGTCAAACTTGCAATATGGTCTTCAGGAACCACCACGCTCGTAGCCACCGCGGGATGGGACGCTAAAGTTTTCCTATATCGACTTGTCGTTGACGCTAGTGAGACTCCTCGGCTTGGCGAACCTATTGCATCAATGTCGCTTCCAACTGTCCCGGAGACTTTACTTTTCATACAATCTCCCGAAAGTACGCGTCCTATAATACTTCTGACCCGCAGGGACTCCACGTTCCTCTATTATTACTCAGTGGCGTCTACTCAATCAGGCAACTCCGGGCTTCTAACTCTCGGAAAGCAGAATCTGGCACCTCACTCTAATGCTTGGGTTGCATTTACCCCGTCAGATGTGCAGATAAACCCTGTAGATCCATCCATTCTTGCGGTAGCGACCTCTTCTACACCTCACATGAAGTTGTTGGTGGTAAAACTGCTTTTGCCGCCTGGAGATACTTCCACTCTGGAAACGGAGCAACTACACGACTCTGAACCAGCTACGCAAGCCTCACAGGCGCGTGCCAATCTTCTCCTGCAGGACAAGGAGGAAGCCGCTATCATGGTAAACGTTAGTACTATGGCACCTCAGACAGCATATTCCACGCCGCGGCTTGTATGGCGGCCTGACGGATCCGGGATTTATGTTAGTTCGGATGATGGTGTCATTCGTGGTTTCGAAGCGCATACGGGCAAATTGGCGGCCACTCTGGAGGCCCATGTTCCAGGATCAAAGATCCGATGCCTGTTCGCTGGGACATCCAAGGGTGACACTGATGATGGTCAGGAAGGAGAGGAGATCCTGCTCACGGGCGGGTTCGACCAGAATCTTATCCTTTGGAAGACAGTGTGAATGGTAATTTCTTCAAAGGTTCACTGCATATGTATATTCCAAGAATAGAACGGTTGCTCTGAAACTGGTGTTTGAATTGGCGTCAACACGCTAGGGTTAAGCTTCATTCGCGTAGTGGGGCTATTTGAAGACATTGGTTTCTGCAACGCGTGAAGTCCTTCTTATCATGTGACACTGATCCTGAGGTCGCATTCTCAATATAGTATTGTGATTCGTTCAGGTATTTGAGATAGATAACTGAGTGTTATCAGATCAGTGTTGCAATTGCGTAATGATTCGCTATCCAAAGACCTCCCAGTAGAAGCCTTCGTCATTCTACTCTAAATCCCATGTGTTTCCCAACACGGGCTTCGCGGGTATATGTCATGCGGTACCCAGACCATGGTAGTTAGTGTCCGTATCGATTGGACTACACTGGGGTCAGCCGCCGCTTCGATACCCAGACCGCCACCAGATCGCCAATGGCGCAGGGACAGGCCTCCAATGTACATTACAATCCAGCTTGTTTGGAGTCCAGGTCTACTTCCTAATTCATACTACACGCCGTAGGATTTTGATGCAGCCTCCTCCACAATGGGTATCCATCTTATTATTCAATGGCGAGTACCATCTTTTTTTCTTCTTCAGCTCACATTTCGGGCCCGGGAGACCTTCCTATTGCTCAGGCGTAGTCTTGAAGTACATCTTCACTGGTTACTGTGAATAAGCCTGGAGCTGTAAAATTGAATGCATATATATATTCATTGTTGTCACTTCAAAGTCTCCAAGGTATATCTACTTCCTCTCCGCTCCCCAATATCATTATCTTAACACCACGTTCCCAATAATATAACATTTACGAAAATCTACATTGTAAAATTCACCATGTCAGTACCAGCAACAAGAGATGATGCTCACGGAGACTACTTGCTTGTGGCTTCCGGTCCGATACGCAAAGCTCCATATCTTGCAGACTGGAAAGCTTTCAAAGATCACATCAGAAACGTTGTAAAAGATCAACCGGGATGGACGAATGTATGCGCAGGATCTACCCCAGGGCAGATGCAGGGATGGTGCAGGCTTAGGGATATTGAGGATGCAAATGCTGTTTATAGTTCGTGTTCACCCTGGTCGATAAGACCAACGGATCGCTGACGGTCACCATTAGATGCATATGCCCGACAAGTGGGCATCCATCTCTTTCGAACCAGTCGGAGCAGCGGTTACTGGGATCTGTTCAAGTGCAACTGCAATCGACAATTTGGCGTTGGAGATCGAGGCCACTCACCTGGACGGTCCGGTATTGATGTGAATCGGGTCAATGAAACCTTCGGCAAAGGGGGGGCTGGCTTCCAAACTCAGTTCCCGGTGCCTGCACAAACCGTACAACCCACCTACCAATATGCCAACTACTATCCGGCACAGCCATACCCTTCTACCATCTACGGTTACGCGACTCCACCCCCACCGCAAGTATATTCCCAAAGCTCTGGTGGGCTTCCGGTGAACCTCAGCCAAGGCGCAGTCCTTACTGAGACGCGTGGAATTTTCATACAGGGCCTCAATTATAGCGTAGGGAATAACGAGCTCGCCGCACTACTTGGGGCCCATGGGTTGCGACCAACACAGGTCAGTGTCCACAAAGATTCCAGGGGTGCATCAAAAGGGGTAGCCACGGCAAGTTTCTCCACAAAGGCCGATGCCGAATATGCTGTGGCTAGACTGAATGGAATAACACATGCTGGGAAACTTCTCACCATCCGGATGGACACAAACCCCACCGTAGTCGGTTCGCTCGAGCCTTTTGTTGTGGATGGCTCAAGACCAAGGGTACGTTACACGCACCTTCGGACCAATTTGCTAAACTGACGAATGCAGTACTAATCGGAGTTTGCAGCGGGCCGGAAGTGCAGAACCTCTATAATGGTGAGATCTGGAGGCGATGGCAGTAATACTGATTACTGGTCGAATCCTACGATCTAGGTATTAGGCGGATTTCTAGTCTATTCTTCTCGCCGACAATATTTTCGTGTTATCGAGTTCAGTCACACATTGGAGAACTTCGGCGTTCATAACTTGCGCCTTCATACATACGGATTGTTTCGTATGTGATCTTGGTGTCTGGTTTGGACGTTCGGCCCGTTGGTTGTCAGTTTAGTTTGAAGATTAGTGATCTCAAATGCGCCATATATTTCTTTTTCCAACGGGTTATGCTGATCAATATGCAATCTTCTTGATGACACCGCCATGCCGCGCCCCCAAATCCTTGACATGTGCTGACTGGGGTGAGTGTACGGGAGCTTTACGGGGTCTAGGCTGCAGTCAAAGTCGTTAGATCTGATGGCATGAAGTTAGGTCCAGAGGTCTGGGGAAATGACCCTCTTCCTACAGATAAGCGAGATACAAGGGCTACCTATGTAGCAAGCCACGTTGAGGCACCTGATGCGGTTGCGGATTTGCTCGGGCCTGGTCGCACGGCACATAGTGCCGTGGCACTTTATGCCGTGGGTCGTCATGCTGGTGCTCGTCATGCTGGGGCTCGTCATACCGTCGATTCCGACGAATTTGGGTTCAATCGTTACGATAAAGATAATCAGGCAGAAAACCCCCACGAGTTCTTTTCGCCCAGCTCGGCACCTTGAATCTGGGTCGCTTTAATTGTTTGCCTAATATGGAGGCTGCTCGGGCGATTCTAAACGTGTCCAGCCCCGTGTCGTGTGGTATGTGAACTCAACATATGGGCACCCAGGCTTCTTTGAAGCAATAATAATCGCAGCTAGTTTAGGCCTTTTGTTACTGAACAATGTCTCTTAAATTACGGACATTCACGAGGAGTGGTGGTGCACATTAATAGTGATCACAGAGAACTTATTTTTGGCCCGGGTGTGTATCGCTAAGGAGGAAGAACGCCTCAGCAAGGACCGGGGCAGACACATCGACCTGATTAGTTTACATAACTCATCAAGAGTTACGCTGCAGCGGGGACCCATTATCTGGTTACACGTCGTATCGCCCCTGATATTGGTGCAAACGACAACCTGAATATCTGTACACTAACCTTGCTGAGAAGGTGGTGAGCCTTGGCTTGATTGCCACCTTTATTACGACATGACTCAGTACAGCGCGACTGTGACGAAGGGGGCTTTTTACGATTTCTCCTATTGTTTGGTAGCTCATCTGTCTGTTCTTGCGAGGCTGGATCTTTGCTTCACGATGCACGCCTCAAGTGTACAGGGAATCGATCGTGGACAAGAAAGTAGAGCCTAGCTGGCCGATGCAGTCGCATTCGTGCCAGTATTTCTTACCTAGTCCGCTCTCACCTTTCTATCGATATTGGACAATTTAAGGTAAGTCTGTACAAGCATTCACCGCGTGCAGAAAGCATAGTTTGACATTTAACGGTATTGCTAGCTGCATAGGTTAAGGCCCGATATACCAAGGAACCTCATCGTATGGCTCCAGGGTCCGATACAGGCGCTCAAAACGGCTTGTTACTATCATTTTTGTGGAAGTTCAACCTTGAAGGAGACGTCGCGTACAAGCATCCGGTAATAGAGGATCGCATAGACTAACGGTAAGGCCGTTTCTGTACGATGCAGTAAATTTAAGGTTACGACAAAAATGTCGTGCATATCCCCTCTTGTCCCCTCTCCGCAACCTCTCGAGCGTAAAATCTCCGAACTAAATGCCATCGTATACAAATGCAGTAATAACTGCGATACCGCCCGATATAACTTTCGTCCACCCTGGTCCTAGTATTGCGCCAATAAACAGAAGGATAGACGGTCGCCACAAGTACCCAATTGAGCGCACAGTAGAGTCAAAGAATCAGATATGGATAGTAAAGAAGTTACACCGACGCAGCGGATGATCCTTAAACTCGGTACAGACGTTGCGGTTTCGTAGCGGGGCGTTTCCGATCTCGATCCGCTTGCATTAGAGAGGAAACAGTACCAAAAATACGGATCGTAAGCGCACGCAAGAACAGCCACGTGGATTCGGCTCGCACCCCCGAAAAATCCTGTACGGTACAACTAGCCAAAAAATTAAACGGGGTTTCAAGACCGTTGCGGAGAGCTAGGGTGTAACCCTTCTGCAGGGTCCACGGGATACCTACATATGCAGGTACCCAGGTGCTATCAAATAAACACATGGGTCAAGGGAGGATAGTCGGGTAATTTTCTCGCGTGGCGCGGGGACAACTCCATGGAGTACGATCTTATTCCGCTTGGGGCACTTATTTCGTCGTGTGGCTGCGTCGATATACCCAGTCTGGCATATACGATCACAAGAAGGCGTCATGTGCGCCGCGATGAGCAATCAGCTTGTGGTAAAAGATTTCTGTGCTATTAGAAGAGATCGGAGAACATAATGAGGTCTGAACCGTCTGTCAGTACATTCTGTGACTCTGCTAGTCAAATTTTGGTACACAGAAGCCGATGTTCCAACGTGGCCGGCAGTGAAAACCTGAACTTGTTGGAGAACTAGAAATGTGAATTTCTCGTTGAAGAAAGTCACAATCTCTCAAGAGGGTATGTTATAATAAAAATTGCACATTAATGCTTCGTTGCTGAATCAATCTGCCGCCCGCAACGGACACTGCCCCCAGTAATCATATGTGTAAACTGGATTCTATCTTCAAGACTTAGTAATGAGGTCCTGGAAATATGGTCAATGTAGTCATGTGACTTTATGTATTTGCACTTCTCGATCTCGTAGAATTGGATGCTACTATAACATGTCTACCTACTGGAAAGCCTGATATGCTTTTAGTCAGCCTGCAAAGTAGCCAACTTCTATCCTTACTTCACCTCAGGGCTCACAAATCACTTTTTCCTAGTCCCACCACGATATATGTCGAATGGTCAGTTCTAATCACTGAGTTTGGCGAAAATGTCTGCAGAAGCATATATGTATTACACTATGGAATGATGAAAGCTGCTCTTAGCTTTCAGGCTCTTGCAAGATGCAAGGACTATTTAAGGATTTCAACCAGGGACTTCTACTGTCACTTGTCTTACTCAGCACCATGTGTTCTGAATTCTTACCTCTGATATGATGATTGGTTATATGTACATATCGGAATTTAATCAAAATGCGACCAACGTTGGCAATGGTGTATTAGCACGGAGAGAACAGAAGCTCAACGCGCAGTAGCTTGTTTTTTCTTTGAATGATGCATATGCCAGTTTTTTCAGAGTAACTAGTGCCTCATACTACAGTAAAATGAATAATACATGGATAGAACTGATGATGCCCAGAGTTGCCGGTTGACTTTACATCTAGGCACTGGACGTTATTGTGTATGGAAGCCTGCGTGCGCGGTGTAATTCTGTGCGAATAATTAGTGTGGTGCAAAGAATACCCTCGTTCAAATAACGAAGATGGTCACAATGATAATAACAGTGTTGCTCATGCTGATGGAATTGGCTTCAAAGTAATTTCGGGAGGCTATAGCCCGCAGTGGACGGAAGGTCACGTGACATAGATTATTCGGCTAATTCTCGGCATATCAAGAGGACAGCTTACGCGGTACGTTCAATGTAGCTTTAGGAAGCTCCACGTCAACACCACAACCGCCAAAATGAGACTTCTTCAGTCGTTTGTTCCTCCGCTACTTCTCTCCTCGGCTGCAATTGTGTCGGCAGCTTCTTCTTGGAGTTTTGAAGATGCCACTGTAACCGTACAGACGAAGGGTGCTGGACTTGGTACAGGTGCCAAGGACAAGTGAGTCGAGTGATAATGCTGGATGCGGAACTATGCTAAAATAAATCCTGTAGATTGAGTGCTACTTCTCCGCTGTCGAAGTCGGTGTCATTGGGTGCTACGGACTCGCTGAAGCTTCAACTCACGACCAAGGACGGAAAGAACGCTGCGCGGCCACATCAGGCTTTCCTCACCCTTACCGACCCGATTACAGGAGTGGAAGAGTCTTTTATATTCAATGTCAAGGACAGTGGCAAGGGTAGCGTGAATCTAGTGTGTATTACGAGGCAATTGAATGAACACAACTGACACGCGCAGGCGCACAAGGATCTCCCCCACCAGTTCCTCACTTCCTCGAAGCCGATTCCCGCTTCTATCGTCATCGGATCTTTTGGATCTTCCACTCCCTACAAAGCTAAGGTCTTTGACCTGAGCGTTACCCGCGATGCCAACGTCCCGCTTGCCGTTCCCGAGAAGCCCCTCCGCTACGCTGCGGAGAAGGAGATTCACCACATCTTCCGTGAAGACCCCCGCTCACCTCCCAAGATCATATCTCTGGTATTCGCGGCTGCTGTTGCGGCTGCTCTGCCTGCGCTCTTCATCGTCTGGCTTACACTCGGCGCGAATGCCAACCATGTCTCCAAGGCTCTGAGCAATGCGCCAGTTTCACACGGTCTCTTCTTCGGCTCGATTCTCGCCATGGAGGGCATCTTCTTTCTGTACTACACCAGCTGGAACTTGTTCCAGACCCTACCCGCTGCGGCTGTGGTCGGTGTTGTGGCTTTTGTCAGCGGGTCTCGCGCGCTTTCCGAGGTTCAGGAGCGCCGTTTGGCGGGACTGCGGTGAAGTGCGAGTTTAGGTCTGAGCAATCGACCAAGAATTGTGCTGAATGCGAAGGTCTACAAGAGCTCAGAGCAAAAGGTGTGATAGTATCGTTAAGTCAGCACGATGAGGCCCGCGATGATCCGAGGCCCGGAACAAAAGTCAAATCTACGACTAGATGATGATAGGCATGGAAATACGCCAGACAAATGTGTCAATTGGCCATATATACCAATTGAACTTGACACATATCTTTCAGTTCCAAGTACTGTGATAATCTACCTATCGCGTTGCAATCAACCGATCTCTCCTGAATGCGCATGCATAAGCGCTATAGATGTAAATGTTCGTGTTATATTGTCATCGCAGCAGCATCCATAACATGTCTCATTTTATGTCGTTCTGATGTTCTTTCAAGTCGAAGATGATCATGTACAGGCACGAGGTTATGTTACCAGTTCGTATCAAGTTCGAAACGCCCATTGGTCGCCTGCATATGCATCATGGATCCTAGTTCCGTTGGGGCTTAGATTGCGACGCCTCAGCCTCAGCCTGCTGTCGCATTGTGACTCTCTGACTTTGACCACATGTCAATACAGCGCTTGAATCAACAAGAAGTATCTGACCTCTTCGATTTGGCTAGTTTTGATACTCCTGCGTCGTGGCCAGGTGGTGCTTGTGCGACAGCTATACGCTTCGAGATGTCTACGAGGGCAACGAGTACTGCACTCGATTCCGACCATACAGGATATTTGAACCAACGATCAGGGCGACATACTTCATACCAATCTTTCTCTTCTCGGCTTCAAGAAACGAATCGAGTCACAGAAAACGGTTTCAATTCGGGAGAACCCCAGGAACAGAATCAAACGCCAAGATCCTACTCTTTGCCATTCCATACCCAAGAAGAATCCGATCAATTTGATACATCGAAGCCACCAACGCCATCATCATATCTCCTCGCACATTCAGCAATGTCTACTGGAGAAGGTCTCGCAGAGGTTTTGGCGGACTGGTCCGGTAGAGGTACTCATGTAGATTTCCAGAAAGACGAAGTAGTTCCCTTAAACCAAGGCCGTTTCTTAGGCCACGGCTCTATGGGAAGTGTTTTCGAGACGACTGTCCGCGGTCATGTTTTTGCTTGGAAAAAACGCTTTTGCCGACGAAAGATTGATGCTGCAGAAATGAAAGAGATTGAGATATTGAAAAAATTATCACACGGTCACATTATCAAGATTGCCGGATCTTACACACATGGCAAGTTCCTTGGACTTTTGCTGTACCCTGCTGCGACTTGCGATTTAGCCACCTTTTTCGAAGATGCCGAAGCTCTGTTCAACAACCATGTCTGGGATTCGGTTCAAGAGGAAAGATTTGAAGCACTTGGCTTGCATCGAATCCAGGGACAATCTCGCTATCCGGTCGAGCTAAATACTCGCGTGTTCATTTCATCTCGAATGGGGTGCATCATCTCTGCAGTAGAGTACTTACATGGCCAAAAGATCCGCCATAAAGACCTGAAGCCTTCAAACATCCTTCTCGCAGCCCAGGGTCTTTGGTTGACTGACTTCGGGACAGCCACAGATTTTTCCAATCAGACAGTCAGTACAACTGACAATTGTGAAAGAGGTACACCTAAATACTTTGCCCCAGAGATGGCTGCGTTTGACAAATGCGGCCGCTCTGCGGACATCTTTTCTCTCGGTTGTGTGTTATTAGAGATGTACACACTAAAGCAGGGGCAAACCTTGGAGGTATTGAGAAAATTGCGGCCGAGAAATGATAAAAGCTATCAGAGCAATCTCGATAAGATACATCAATGGCTGTCTCGGTCTACTGGACATGAGGATCCCGGCAATATCCAAATCAGGAACCAGATACAATATATGCTTGCACGAGAGCCAACTGATAGACCCACGATCAACAACATCCAAACGACATTCGCGTTGTTTGACGCCGTTCTTCAGCAGTCCTCAAAAGTGTCTCTCTTTAACAAATGTTGCAGAGGCCTATTTGTGTCCAGGGACGACCACGAACGTGAGATGAACATTGCACGACAGAATGCCGCAGATACGGTCAGTATCGCTATGCAGAAAGACATTGACCGATTGAGAAAAGAGAACGACAATTTGCTTGCGCATATCGATGAGCTTCAAGGAAAGGTAGACCAGCAAGTTCAAAACCTCAATGGAGGCATCCAGCCGTATGCGCCTCATCGCAGAAAGTCTGATGCTACAAACGACAACTTAATCGACTTCATACGGTCAAATCCCAGGCCCTATGTAAACAGTTCTAATTCTGATGACGGATCCATGAGGTTGTCAAGTTATAAATATGATAAGAAGAGAAGCGTTTTTTCATCTGCCAAGGGGGTATTGGGGCTCGCCCGAAACGATACGAAGACGAAGACGAAAAAGAAAAACATCACTTCGTCTGTGCCAGTAGTAGCCTCGGAAGTTCGCGACACTGTCTCCCCTATCAGATCATTGCTGAAGGACCCGGATGTCATTAGTGATGGCGTATCAAATGATTCCGCAGACCAGTTGAAGATAGAAACCAGCAGACAGTCTAGCCAGTACGTAGCTAGTAGCAATGTGGCTAAGTACGTTTGCGTGAAATGTGGACTTCAAGGGGACAATGCCTGGTTATGGCAACACTACGAAGTCTGTGAAAATCCTACACAACGACCTACTGTGAGGTGTCCTGGCTGCGGGCGATGGTTTTCTTCTCGTGCGGAGTGTACGGATCATCAATTTCTTTGTGTTTCGATGAAGATGTGAATACTTAATAAGCTCCTGTTGTTTTATATCATGTTCTCTGTTTCTTTTTTTTTTTTCTCAATCAGGGCTCTGATGACGAGGACAAAGACATCAACTCAGATGGCATTACGAACATGCGCAAAGATCATATAGATACCCTAGGACAGTCTATCAAAACATGTGTGAACGTCCTGCTCGATCCAATAAAGCATACATGCCTTCTTTCTTCTTTCAAGCCGATTACCAAACAGCGAACCCCACTCTACTCAACATCCAACCCCGGCCTAAAAACCCTCGTCCCAAACGCCCTCCTAACCGCCAAACTCACCTGCCCCCACCCCACCCCCTCACTATGCCCCCCATACCTCACAACCTCCACCTCCACACTCCTCTCCCCCGCCCCACTCTCCACCTTCCTGAACGCAAACGCCCCCCTCCTCACCCTCTCCCCCCCATGCAAACTCCTCCTCTCCTCCACACTCGTCGCCCCTTCCTCTCCCAGCATTACCCCTTCCAAAGGCCCGTACACCTTCTCCGCGGCCTCGAATGGAATCTCTTGATCGTTCCGCGCGTGCAGGATTTGTAAGTGTAGCGGTGTGCTTGTCTTCCCGGTGGACGAGACGAGGGCTTTGAGTCGCTCGAGGGTGGGCCAGGTGTCTACGATCTTGGAGCTGAAGAAGGTGGCGAGGCGGGGGTACATCCGGAGGGGTGAGAGGACGGGGATGATGCCCTTGATTTTGTACGATTTTAGGAGCTCGGGGAGGTCCGTGAAGGCTGCTGCTAGGATGATGCCAGCGAAAGGCTCGGATGTAGTCTTACGCTCGGGAGCGACGATGTCCTGTGGGAGGAAAGGCGAGGCGGGGTCCGCGAAGAAGAGGGCGGTCGCGGATGTGACTGCTGTGCCGAGGGATTGGCCGAGAAGTACGGTGCGGGAGGCGGGGTGGGCGAGAGTGTCAAGGGCGTAGGACACGATGGAAATGCCGTCTGTAATGAGGCCTTTTTCGGAGGGCATGAAAGGGGGGTTGACGGCTGTGGAGATACCGTAGCCGCGGTAGTCGCAGACGAGGGTGTGGGTGTGAGGGATGCCGCTCATGGAGCGGTAGACGGAAGGGCGCCAGCCGAGGGCGAGGGGGCCTGCGTTCTGTGTGGTGATTAGTTATTGAAGTTATGACGGATGGAAGAGAGGGAGAACTCACCCCATGAAAGTTCACAACCAATTTACTCTCCGGATCTTTCCTCAGTAGTTTCGCGCCCAATCCTGCGATGAACTCATCGCTCTCAAGTACGTCTTCGTGCGCCAAATTCGCGAGTTCGGTTTCATGCTCGAGGTATATATTCAAAGGGAGCACGTGCCAGCAGAATAGTTTCTCTCCGTCGGAAGTGGGGAGATAGAAAGGTGTGACTTGGCCCTCTATCTTATGTCAGCTATGCGTTTCCAAAGTAATTTTCCATTCTAGCATGTTTTAAGAAGGCGATTTCTGAAGAAGAACGCGTGGAAGATCTGTATATGTTCATAGGGGTGAAAGTAACATACTAGGGAAGCCAAATTCCTCGGGATTCTTAACATTAACAAAATGCCCATGATGCAGCTTGTGCATGTAGATAAAACTGCGCTTTGTTAGCTTCTGCCTTTCCTCCTCTATTCGCACCTCCCAAAACCCCTTTTCGTGTCGTTCTTATCTATTTCCTCGTCGTCTAATTCCTCCTTGTCTGTCTTTTCCTATCGATCTCTTTCTTCCCTACTCCACCACTTCCCTCCTCCAAGCTACACCTCTTTTCCTACTTTTCACTTATATCTCCATCCATCTATTTCCACCCCCTCATCTCATCTCCTTCTTCCACCTCCGTCTTTTTCCCTGCTTATGTTCCCAAGAATTCCCCCTCTTGAACACCCCTTCCCTCCTCATCCCATCTTCATCCTCCCCCCACCCCACACCACAGTCCAAAAACAAAATCAAAAAAATAAACTCACTGCCTCTGCACCCACTCCACAGTCGCACACCCCAGCGCCACCGCCCAGATTCCCCCCACGGCCGCTAGTAAATAATAACCTTTCTTCAGCAGCCCCGTGACGCCCATTTTGAATTCTTCTCCCACCACCTGGGAATCGGGGATATTAAGCTCGTATTGGGACCGTACTATCGAGGAAAGATTGAAAAGAGAATGTGAGTTTTTTTTTCTTGGGAAAGAAAGGGAGACGGATCGATGGAATTGATAGATACGATGTAGTTCGGAGTTGGAGATAACGTGAAGAAGGCGCTAGGTTGCGTTGGGCGAGATGCCCGTGGTTAGGGTTGCTTGGCGCGGAGGGGTCCGGTTTGTGCGTCTTCAGGGCGGGCTGGCTGATGAAGATACGTATGGGGATATTGAGGTTTTGCTATGGTTTTTTTTTGTCGAATTGTAAAATGTAACATGAAAAAAAATGATGGATAAGTAATGTTCTTGAATTCTAGTTGCTCAAGCAAATCCATGCTAGACCTGCGCTCAATGCCAGTATGAACGCTATGCTTCTACCCTCATATACCACGCTATGCCATGTCCTCCCAACCCAAACCAAACCCACCCATCTATCCTTTTCCCAAAGCGCTCAACTCCAGATGAAGTAAAATAAAAAACCTACAACTCCAACGGCGGAGGCGACGCCACCGCTCCCGCCCTTCCAGCAGGAATCTCCAACGGCGTAAGCTCCCGATCCGCATTCATCTGCGCATCAACCGGTAACTTTCGCGCCCAATTCGCCCTCACAAAGTCCAGCGTCCGATCGAAAACCAACCTCCTCTCCTCCTTCTCATGTTTCCCCAACCACGCAACAGGAAACTGCGTCCACCCGTGACTGCAATCAGGCGCGTGCCAGACCTCCATCCCCCCATTAGACCTACTCGGTGCATCCGTCGCCGTCGACGCCGCACCCCCCGTCCTCCCATTCCAATCGTTGGGACGCCCATCGCCGAAGCGAACGGGGCCGTTCCAGCCCGAGGAATTCATCTTGTCGACCCAGACGTCGCTCTGGACGGCGAGCGTATCCTTCTCTGGTAGCACGAGGAGGATGGCGGCGTTTTTTTGGACGTTGCTCGGGTCGACGAGGCCGGGGCTGGCGCGTGGGTGGGCGCGGAGTTTCTTGGGGAGGTAGGTTGGGCCCATGATGCTGAAGAGGCCGGGCATTCTTTGCTTTTGGGGGGTTTTGTCGTCGGGGTTGAGGGCGCTGGGGAGGGCTTTCATGGGGCGCTCGTGGGGGAGGAGACGGGCGTCGAGGGAGGGGTAGAATAGGAGGAGAGGGAGCATGCGTGGTTGGGCTTTCTCAGGTGGGAGTATAGATGGCCATGGTTGGCAGATGTCGTCGAGCATGGTGGGAGCTCGTACTGGTGGTAATAGTGGCGACAACGTATCCGCTGGAGACGTTCCTCGGAACAAACCGCTTGAATGTGATTGTGTCTGGGCCCCAGGAGGGTTGAACAGCTGCGGGCATGGCGGTACCCAGATGGCCATATTCAATGCAATGTTGCCTCCCGCCGAGAAGCCGGAAATGGCCAGGCGCGATGAGTCCAGCTTGATCCTCTCGATGCCCTCCAATCCCGTCGCCGGCTTCTTTTTTTTCTTGTTGTCCTGGAGCGTCATGCTGAAGTACCGCTGGATCTCGGTCCTAAGCACCTTGCTTGCCTTGCTGACCTCGTCCGTATCAAGAATGGCACTCAGGACATCCTCCGCATCGTGGATAGCCGCGGGAAACTGATGAAAAGGCCCTATGCGATAAGAAACACTGATGACGACGGCTCCAAGCTCCCTGGACATCATGGCGGCATAGGGCGCCTGCTCCAGTGGACTGCCCATTATGAAGCCTCCACCGTGGAAGTCGAGCACCACGGGGACTTTCCAGTCCCCATTCTCCACCGGTATCCGAACTCCATCCTCGGTGTCAAGCGGAACAGGAGTTGGCGGTATAAAAACATATAGCGGTATGATATTGTGTTTGCGGCTCGGAAGCGCTACAATGAACGGCTGCGGACCCTTCGGAGAGGTCAAATGAAGGACGGAGAGGGGCACGAATCGCGGAAGATGCCTATACGAAGAGCCACATCAGTACCGCCCATCCGGAACATTAACTGGCTCGATACGATGGGGTGATTCCCATTCCTGGGCACTTACACCAGACATGTGCGCCATTGGATGTGAAAGGGAAGACGAAAGAAGTAAGACAGACCCTGCAGAAAGCTGCTCATGATGGCAGAAGCGCAAAGGTGTCCGGGTGGGTGTTATTCAGGCATTGGTTTAGTGGGTGAGATTGCGCGTGCTGATTAAGTAGAGGACGCGGTTTGTGTTTACAAAGACCATTCAGAAGCCAATGATCGGTGCGACGCGGCCCGTGATGTCATTCGTTCAGGTCCGTGATGCGGATGTGTGGCGGTGCGCGCTAGCCCCGAAAGAGGCTCTTACGCAGCATTTGGAATCATGCTTGTGGACAGTAGTCTGGTTTGAAGTATTGTCGAGTGCATTTTATCAGAATACGTTGGGTTTGATAGGAGAATATCCGAAATAACCAGGTCATAGCACAATCGAGTCCTGTGCTAACACATATTTATTATATCTATCCTAGAACTATCCAAACCTCAAGGCATCATACAAACTTCTGCGTCCTTCCCTCACATATCCATGATAACGTCATGGTACAAGCTTAATCGGGTACATACTGTAGTGTACCGGTCTTTCGACTGGCCTTGGCCGACAAGTTCTCTTTGCCATTGTCAGCTCCGAACGCATCTCCAGCAGCTGTTGACCGATGATGTGCTTTCTAAGGGGATGCAACAAGCGATCGACGACGGCTCTTGCGACGACGCTCAATGCAGACATTCGGACTCAGCGGCACTAGCTCAGGTTCCTTTTCATCTGCTTCAGACATCTCGTGGGCCGGTGTTGCGGTCTTAATCTCCGGCCACTCACGGACATTAGAAGAAATTGAGGGTATAAAGGGTTGCAGACTCAAGTGTTCGCTATCTCGAGTGACGAATGGGTCTTCAGTCGAAGCCAAGTCGGTGAGGGAGTGAAAGGAGGTCCCATGATTGTGTTCATGCTGCGTTGGCTTTGCTGGAGAGGATTCTTGGTTAGCGCCACGAGGTGATAGAATGTTATCGTGCTTTGACGAAGGCTTTTCTACATGCGTGTGAGGGCGGTGAATACTGCGCTCGCTCTCCGATACTGCAAAGTACTGGGGGAGCTGAGAGGGTCGCTGCCAAGATCACAAGTTAGCATGTAGAGCATGGCTTAGTCTAAATTCAGGACAAGCTACCCGAGCTTGGTAGGACGAAGACTTTTGCCGGACCGAACAACGACTTCCATGTTGGGAATATGCAGGACTATGAGATTCAAAGGCGGAAGGTGGATTGTCGATACGGGCTTGTAGGGATGGTCGTGTATTGCTGGACACGTCAACATCTGATTGACTTGGGACCCCTTCTGCGTGGGCTAGCGGTTCCAGTGCGACGTTCGACAGCCATTGCTGTATTCTCTGCGCAGAAGATCCAACAGCACGCAGTCTTAGTTGCGACTCTGTGTAAAGGTATCCCGAATCATCGGACCACGAGTCAGCGGTGTGCTCAGTAGGCTCGCTGTGTAGATTTTCGATGCCTAAGATAGCTCGACCACATGACCGCTGAGGTTGATTGACAGAAATAGATATATCGCTGTTTTGTTGCTCTGTTTGCAACGAAGAAGCAGGTTGGGAAGTGTCAAGTACAAGTGGATGCCTGAGTTTCTCTTTATGGTGCGACACGGACACAGTCTGGCCAGCATCCTCGAAAATCCGTCTCATTCGGTCATGGTGTCCTTGTCGCGCTGGCGACTGCAGCAAAAGCGATCCATGGTCTGTTCGGCGCTTGATATTGTAGGCTGGTCGGTGTGATGTCTCCACGGCATCAGAGAGAAGAGGCCTTTGGGTCATGACGTTACCACTGTGGCTATGTTGGCAAGATGGACTGGGTACACCGATGTTAGGAAATTACGAAAGTATCACGATGAATGTCCAACGGCCTTACAGATGAATGGCGGTTTCCAAGTTGCACCGGCGGCTGTCTGTGGATCCACGAAGCTCAATTGAATGTTCTATGTCGCCTATTTAGCGTTTCATCGAACGACCGTTAGACGTTGTGCTACCTTGGACAGCGTTACCGGGCGAAGAGAAATGCAGGGTGTGGGTCACGTTGTGAGCGGCGTGAGGTCCTAGTCAAGCTGAGCATCAACCACCAAGTCGATAGCCATGTGATACTGGTCGCGACCCACTCGTACAGACATAGACATGGTTGGATGGTGTATGGTGTATGGTGCAGCGGAGCAGATTAATTGAAGACCGAGGGACAAACAGCGGAGGCGCAAGCAGCAGGATGATGGATGATCAAGTTGCGGTGCGATGCAGGGACCCTACCTGGGTGAAGAAGGGCCAGGACTGCTTGCTCGCCGTGCTGCATCACTACTTTCGGAAGCTGCGAGCTCACGGGGCAGGTGCAACGTAGTTGGGTGATGCTACCGCACACGGAAAAATGCTCAGAAGCGAAGTTGCACGTGTACCTGGCTGCTTCAGGGCTTCATGGCGCCGGGTCAACTTTGTAAGCAACTCAAAGTCATGGACCAAACTACTTGGACAAGCGATGCGTGTTCGCGACATGGAATTTCCTAAAATAATGGAGGTGGAGCCATGAAGCGGCTGATCGGGGTTCCCCAACGACTAGCCACCCGACAGATCACCGTCTGTAATCTCTTTTCCCATGCTCCAAGTACGCAATTGCGCTCCGAGCGTTTTTTTCCAATAACGACCATGCTGTCGCTAAATTAGGCGAGGCTTATTGTCAGGCGGTGGAACGGTCGACGAGCGCGTCATCGCGGCGGTAGCCAGGTGCAAGAGTGTCTGTATGTAATCAAGTCGATTCACCTGGCCGTGGTCGCACGCATCCTTTGGAGGCCCTGTTCATGCAGAGGTGCTTATGAGATGTGAACACGGAGTACAGTATGTACATAGTATGTGTGTACACATGCACTTACAGCCTGCTGCATGCTGCATGCGAGGGCATCAATAGCGTGCGGGCTTGGCCAGGCCAGCCACAACACCTTCAGGAACAGGAGGACAGGAAGGAGAAATCCCGAAGCTCAAACATGGCCCATGCTCGATCCTCAATTTCGCGGGAGCAGATTCATGCCGCGATACAGACAAGGCCAGCCGCTGCTTCAGCTGGGTGCTGGGTGCGACGACCGCGCAGTCCCAGGCGTGCTTGATGACAGCCACGACAAGCAACCAGCAGTAGCGCAGGACCGAGAGGCGAGAGCTGAGCAGCGAGAGCTGAAGAGGGCGCCGGCTGCTAACAGCCAACATGTCAACCCAAGGTGCTAAGGTAGACAATTCTTCCGACACCTCGTGCTCGACGGGAACGTGGTGCATGGCCCCGAGTCGCGTAGCCAATCAACAGGGGCGTTCCCAGCCCCTGAATAGTCAATCTGTAACGTCCTGGGATGGCGTCGTTCGCTTGCGCCAAAGGGCCGTTCCAGAGTCTGTGCTCTGTTCTGATCCCAGCTCCCTCTCCGCCATACCCTGCACCACCAGCAGCGCACCATGCGGGCCCACCCCGAAGTCTCTGGCCGTGGTGCTGGAGCACTGTCTCTGATCCCGCCATTGCCTCTGCTCGTCCCTCCACCGCTCTCGACCACTGGTGCTGGTCCATTGCTGCTGCTGCTGCTGCTGCTGCTGTTGCTGCTGTTCCTACTCCTGCTGCTTGCAAGCACGACGCTCTTTTCTCCCAGTTTCGCTGCTGGTATATCGAACTTTATTTTCTTCCCTGTCCGAATCTCCATTTTCTTTTTTGCCCGTGTGGCTATTCTTGCCGAGCTCACTGGCACTGCGTCTACCCATCTATCCATCCGTATCCCCACTCGCCCGCCCACCTTATCTGCCTCCAACGTGAACATCCATATCTTCCAAGGACGCGACGCCTGCATCTCTGACAATTACTGTCTGGCCTGCTCCTAACGAAGTGTTCAAGTAGTGTACGTATAGTATCCTCTCTTAAAACCCGCGCCCTCCCATGCTGCTACGGGAACTGTCGCAACATGGCACCTCCCAATCCACCCTCCCCGCCATCAACTCTGATACGTGTTTGCCCTTGTTGGAAGCCTCTCAGCCCCCTCGCGTCGTCGCATCCCGCCCGTTTGGGAATCTTCTGCCCGTTTTCTCGCTCCCTCGCCATCATGCTAGGCACGACTCTAATTCTCACTGGTCATAGGTTTCGATAATCCTTAATCCGTAAACAATTGGCCTATCGCTTCGTGCACCTGCTTCTGTCATCCCCAACATCAGAGCGTTGTGGATCCACACTAAGCAAGGAACCGTTGGACTCGGTACCTCGACACTCCGATACTCTAACGGTACTGACACTTCTCAAACCTGAGGCTCACCATCGCGGACCTCTGTTGCCTGGGAAGCGGGAACCACCTTCTGTCATTTGTCATTGGGAACATCCTCCCATGCTCGTCCTTGTACCACGTCTCCCCACGTGAACTCGTCGTGGCTCCGACCTCAGAGCTACCCGACGCCTTGTCGCCGACTAACCCAATTGTGTCTTGTCGCACTATCTGAGACAGTGCTAACGAGCCCAACGTGTTTTCCTGGACCAGTCACTCCTCACATCCCTCGTCTCACTGAAAACCCACATCACCACCAGACCCGTGTCGGTCTACAGACACGAACCATCGCCACCATTCCGCCGAACTATTGATGAGTTACGATCCCCAACTGGCCGCCCGGTCATACGGCGCGCTTGAAGAAGAGGAGGATGGTCAGAAGAAGGGCTCAGTACGCGCGGCGCGAAAAGCGCTGCAGGCAGCAAAAGTGCAGGGGCAATTACCGGACAGATCCAAAATAATAGGTTTACCACAAAGGCCAAACCAGAATCTCACACCGAGCAGCAGCAGAAATGTTGCACCGCCAGTCTCGCCAACACCACAATGGCCATTAACGAACAACACGGAGGATGCGCTGGACTCGAGACCGGACCTATTACAACCACCAGGTCGACGACCACCACCCCAACGCCCCCCGCGTCCAACCTCGGACGAGTTACTGATACAGCAGCTATCACCGCAGTTTCGTGAATCCTTCGCCAGTGATGATCCGTTTACACCCGTCTCGGAAAAGTCGTCCCGTCCTCTCACCACATCCTCCATCGTTTCCGAAACCTCGTCATTGGGAGAAATTCCCGACTTCCCAGTACCCCAACCGCCCATGCCGACCATACAACCGCTGCCGCGCCGCGTTCCTAGTCTCGGACCTCCCCCGTCGGCTCGAAGAGGACCTTCATCGTATTACACCCAAATGTCGTATGTGTCGCCAATTGCCGAGGAAGCAGAGACGCGCTCCAACACAATTCGTTCGCATCACGGGTCTTTCGCATCCAGCATGGCCATGCCCGCAAACGAAGATCTCTACTTTGAGGACCCCTACGTAAGATCAGATGATGAAGAGACCATAACAAGTGACCACGGGCGGGACTCCCGCGGAAGCGACCATGACGATAAGAGTGGGTTGGTAACACCGGCACTTGTTCGACAGGCTAGTTTGGGTCGGAGGACAAAACCCTCGCTGATGACCATAAAATCCGTTGACAATTCGTCAATGAAACGAAAGCAGTCACCAGAGTCAAAGGAATGGGAAGCAGGTATTGGAGGCGCAGTACTAGCCGCAAAAGATGGACTTGGCCCTGCACGGTTAAGAGAGCTATCGCCTGACGATGCGTCGCTGGATTCGCCCATAGAAGGCAGATTTCGGGACCCGGAGAAGGATATGGATCCAGAAAAAGACGGTTCTTTCGGAAACTCAGCGTTTCGCTTTCAACACCCAGCACGTGCGCCAGGTTTTGCGGACCGCCCTGGGAGACCTCGCCCCCCGCGTCTTGATGTTGACGCAGTGCGCGATGCTGAGGCGCGAGGCAGTTTGACCAGCCTACCCGAACTTATACGGCGTGCGACGCGGCTGGCTGCAAACCTCGACAGAGGTAAGACAGCAAGTCGTTTGGGCCTGGATTTCTGGGAAATGGGTGCTCCAGACAGGAAAAACTCACACCTGTCGAACACGATGGGCGATATGCTGGCAGCATTTCCTCCTCCCGGAGAAGGCACACCGGTCCGCGGTGGAACACCCAAGGACCAGAGACGCATGTCTAAGTGGCCATCAGTTGGCGATTACGGAGCAGATGGTGCAAGTGGTGGCAAGGAGAAGCGCCGGAGAAGATGCTGCGGTATGCCATTATGGACTTTTGTGACATTGCTCATCGTTCTGCTGTTCCTCGTTGCAGCGGCAGTAATCATTCCAATTGTTCTCGTCGTCATCCCGAAGATGAACAAGTCAACTGGCACCGCGGCTCAGGATAACCAAGGAACAGGCAATGCAGCTCCCACCGTCCCTTCGGCATCACCCACAGGTCCTACAGACAATTCGAACGGCCAATGCAGTGGAATCATCACTTGTCAAAACGGAGGCGTAGCCATTCCCAACGCCGACCGCTCCTGCAACTGCGTCTGCATCAACGGCTTCACCGGCAAGACATGCGCGACCCGAGGTGACTCCGGCTGCACCACCACCAGCATCGGCACCGCGAACAACGCCACCGTCGGCTCCGGCATCCCCCGCCTCATCGACAGCGCCGAAAACGACTTCCAGATCCCCCTCGACTCCACCCGTCTCCTCTCCCTCTTCTCCGGCCTATCCATGAGCTGCACTGCCGAAAACGCCCTCATCACTTTCAACGGTCTCGCCTCCCGCTCCGCCAAAAAGGCATTCATGCCCCTCCTCATCGACACCTCGACATCCTCCTCTCCCTCTCTACCTCTCCTCTCAGATCCTCACCCCTCTCCTGCGCTGCACCCCCGCCAGGCCATCGGCAACCCCGGCACCGCCAACGAAAAACCCGCTCCCTCATCTACCGCTTCCGTAAAAGCCGCCGCCACACCCACCATACCCATCTCCAGCAACCCCACTGCGCTCGACTTCGCCCGTCTAGGCGTCCTCCTCTCGCTGCAGGTAAGCGGTAAACTCGACACCGCGGCCACGGCGCAAGAATCGATTCAAAACTTCCTAAGCAACGATCGGAGTGGGGCATCGACAGCGAGTTCCGTCGATCTGGACGTGTTCACTATCGATCTGGTGAAGTTCTCGATAAAGTTCGATAATGGGACGACGATTCAGGCGGTGACGCCTAAGTCGAGGTAGTTCGTCGCTGAGTTGTGTGTCTATCTTTTGTGCTGTTTACGTGTATCGTGGGATCTTGGGCATATGTACGCATTGCATTGCGGGCGCTACTATATATCCTGCTTTTTCGCGCTGCTATATTTTCTCTTTCTACCTCTCTTTTATATCCTGTTTTTTTTTTTCTCCATCTTTTTCTTACGTCCGGTTCTGCGGAATGGAACTGCGTTCTAATATGCGGGCTGTGGTCCTGTGGACTAATTAGTGTGTTTGTGCGTGTACGTACGTATGGGTGTATGTCTGTTGATCGGATGAGATGATGGGGTTTGGGGTTGGGGTGTTTTGATTATGTGTGCGTATGCTGCGTTGGTCGTTTGTATGTATGGTTGGATGGATACCCTGTGGGATGGAGGATTGGGATTGAGGGGGGAAATGTATATATAGTATAGGTCAAAGGGGATGAGATTGAGTGGATTGCGAAATGTATATTTGCATGAAATTGCGTCTTGAGTAATGGGTGTTGTGGTGATGTGTTTGCTTGAAGTGATGAGTTGTATCGGTCTTTCTGTTAATATGCTGAATTGACGATGCATTCTGGAACTCGGCGAGGCTACAGTGAAAGAGCATGGTGACATCCACCCATCAACGTAGAGGACCTGAATAACTCATAGCGACGGCAACCAGATAGCAAAAACAACCCAACTTATCAATCGAAAATTAAGAACCCCACACAATAGGCGCGACGATAAACCTCCACCTCCAGCTCTCACTAAACCAAAATTCTACAACAGCCCCAACCCCAACCTCTCAACCAGTCCGATCCCACCCAACCCGCAAATCACATCCTGGCCCCCAACCCGTATCCAAACCATTGTCATTCCACACGTCGTTGCAACAACCTGATTGACGGACGTCGACCCGCTCCTCGTAAATTTCCCCGTGTGTGGCGCAAACCACGCTTCGCATTCCTCGTATCGACCACTAGACCGGTGAACATTCGCCAAGACCAAACGCTCTCAGCCTTCACGTTTGATAAGTGGCTTGGATGCGGGGAGATGACTGGATGGCTGCAAGGTACCGATGGATAGCTTTGTGTATGTATTTTTAGCGAGTGTAGGCGGAAATATGTAGGTACGTATGGGGGGGTGGATACGGGGAGATGCGGGTGGGTGGGCACAGCCTGGGATGGTAGGGCTGGGACGTATATATTTCACTCAGTGTATCCTCCAAACTAAACATCACAATCGTGATCGAATCTCTTACTCGATTTACACTCTGCCCACCACACTCGTTCCACCATGTTCTCCCCCACCCACATCCTCCTCCTCCTCACCCTCTCCCTCTCCACCACCGCAACCTCCCCCCTCCAGCAACGCTCCACTCTGCTCCCCCGCCAACGCACATGCTCAAACCCCTCCTGGATCCCCGTCTGCCCCGGTCCGTTCCCCTCCCCTCCTCCCTCACCTTCACGTCTTCTGACCATCTCACAGGCCTCTTCGCATGCATCCCCCCGGGCGGAATCTGCTGCTCAGACTCCATAACCTACGTGATGCCCCCGGACACCTGTCCGGACGGCACCTCCCCCGTCGCGACCGCCATCATCTCCGCCCCCGTTATAACTCCCTCTCCTAGTCCAACACCTCCTCCTCCTACGCCGTCTACAGTGATCGAATACACGTACTACACGTGGTCCTTCACCTACACGTATTACTACTACTACTACGTCTACGTCGGCGCGTACGAACTCACGTCTAGCCGGACGACGGCGGTGACGAGCGTGACGGCTAGTGCGACGGATGGGGCGGAGGCGAGTGCGTTGAGTGTCAGTTTGGAGGAGAGCTTGAGTGCGGTTGTGGCGGGGCAGACGGGGACGCCGACGGTGACCCCGACGGGATATGCGACGAGTGAGGTGGTGGAGACGTCGACTGCGGTGGAGACTTCGTCTGTGGTGACGACGACGTCGGCGACGGGGGGAACGACGGCTGTGTGGCCGACGGGGAATGCTACGATCAGTGTGGCGCCGTTGCCGTCGGAATTTCCGGGTGGGGCGGGGAAGGTGGAGGGGGGCAGGGTGTGGGCGTTGGGGTTGGGGTTGGTGATGGTGGTGCCGGGGGTGGTGATGGTTTGGCTTTAGAGTGTTCTTGGGGTTGAGGAGGGTGATGGGTAGGGATGGGTGGGGGAATAAGAGGTTAATGTGTAGTTGGTTGTTGGTCGGTTGTGGGATCGTAGTGAACTGTAGTATTGTTTGAGGGATTAATCGTTGGAGAACACGTTCAGAGCTGAGGCAGGTGGAAGAATTTGGAAACATTTTGTTGCATGGTCCTGTTCATGGAGGCTGCCCAGGCTTCACTTTTTAGTCATTCTTGATTCGATGATAGGTTGTGGGCCCGATGATAAGATTGTAACGAGTGTATTGCTATCTAGCTGAGCGAGTAGCCCATGCAAGAGGCGCTGAAATTTCGCCAGCTCCTCCCTCTGAAGCATCCCTGGTATGGTAGTCCCCCGCCGCCGTCGTAACATACCATTTTGTTTCTCATTAACCGTGCCACTGACGAGTGAGCTGCGTTCCAATCATCACTTAGCTATTATTGCCATGATCTGTTCAGACCGACCACGGGTTTGACGAGACCATAGAATAATAACCACCTAGGGATGAGAATCAATATGAGATAGGTCTTTTCATGTTTAAAGCTTGTTGAAACGCGCCTTTACCTCATCTCTCCAACAGCCTTCACAATCTCGCTTATGTGCGGATAACTGTCTGGCCCGTCTCCTTCATTATTGTCTTTGCGGCTCTTTGACTTCGTAGAGCCATTGCGCTGTGCCTCTGCATCCATCGTGGAAGTTGTGCTCTGCTACGTTCGCCGTCTCCATTGAGTCCTGTATTTCCTCCAGATTCGCAAAGGGTTAAGGTCCTCCTTTCTCGTGTTTCGTACAGCAGATGCTAGGTTTCCAGGAGATTCGATGATGCCTTTCGCGACTTTCTTGACAACACTGTAACCGTAGTGGCTGCTTGCAAAAACTATGACTGCGGACAAAGGTACGCAGACTGTTACCAACGCGATACCGAAGCGGACAAAATTTTCACCTTGGGGCATGTTCGTCATGCCAAATACGCTTGTGATGAACGTTAAAGGCAGGAAGCAACAGTTGAAAATGGTTAGAAGCTTGACATTCTCGCCATGCTGAATCGTCTGCCGGCTTTCGAGGACTGCTGTTCCATTGTATAGCGTGGTTTGTAAGCTCTGGATTTGGAGCCCCAATTTCCGCTACTGGCCGTGACTTGTTCCAGGCGAGTTCTGAGTCCCCGAAATATGGTAGCATATCTTTTCAAATCTTCTGCAGGTATTCCATATTTTGTTCCATGTTTTTTGTCGTTCAGATTTGGCCAGTGAAAATCGCAATGAGAATCATCGGACTAATCGACTTCCGGGTTCCAGATCTTGTTCATCGTTCGAACCATCTGAGTAACGCACTGCTCAATCTCTGACAAAACATGAATAGCCCAAAGGTATCTTTTTGTCCAGAAGAATAAGGAATCGTCGAGAAGGCGCTCATCTCGAAGCGACTGCTGGAACTCAAACTCTTTGGAAGGTATGGTCACGCTTTGTATTCTATCTATGACAAAGTGTAAACGATGGATGGCCTGATGTACTTCAATATACACAGTAGATAAAAAGGCGTCGGGTCCGTTATCTAGCTTGGTATACGCGGGCTTCCGGCGTTGACGGAAAGATTTGTCTGGATAAAACCTCAAGTTCAATACCAGCCATGGTGGGTCCATATGATCAGTTTCATCAGGAAGAGCCTTCTCAATGTAATGTATTAGAGAAACAACAGCGTTGCATCGCGTCAATCGAACTCCTATGACTGTGTTGGTATCGCTATCATGAGGCTGCCAATGTGCTGGTTGACATTCTCTATCGATGAGTGTATAGTAAGACAGGTTGAATGCATATTGATAGACATTTTCGGAGCGCCAGGGGAGAAGAACCGTGAACTATCTATGCGTCAACGTAAACTCGACCAAACCTTTTGAAAGAAGTACCATTGTACGCATATCAGCAAGCCCATTAAGGATATGATTATCTATCCTTGTGGGGACATGGGTCATCAACAATGCCGCTAGTAGTAATTGTGAGGGTTCACGAGCAAAACTGGTAATATTAATCAATTGTGGAGTAGTGTTTACTGGCTCTTCTTACGTAACTCTCCCTATCATCTTCTGTGCCGGACTTGAAAATGGTACATCCTGGGCTACCGTCAACTTTGAGCTGCAAGAAAAAGAAATCTAGAATAACCTTGATGAGCCGCCAATACTCAAGGGCCTTTGGCGTGGGTCCCAGGCTGTCTATTGGTTTATATACTGCGGTTCCACCCGGCGGAACTTCGTAAACATCGATATGGCTGTTATCATCTGCCAGCCCTGGTAATGTCGAGAAAAGACATGATTGTTGGCGATAAATTGGGTGATTGCGAGTTCTCTCTGAGCTTTTATTATTGATAGCACAACAATATCCGGCAATATTCCCCCTTGTTCATACTGTAGAATGGTTACATTATCGCATCCCAAGCTCTTCGATGAAACCTGGTGTTTCTAGTGTTGTAATGCAAGCGACGCGTGTCGACGGATTGGTGCCAAGAAGCACAGAAAACCCAGTCTCAGCAAACTGCTGTGTATCCTCCCGTGATACCAGAAAAACGGCTACGTACAGCTTAAAGATCATGACAGATACCTCTTCCATGTTCCAATAAACTCTAAAATTTGACCGGATATGTGGGATGTCAAGTGATCATGCTTCTACAAGAGCAGAGGCTCACTTATAGTCAGGGTTCTGCAACCTAAATGTGGCACAAAACGGGATTTGCATCCCAGATAGCTGACGACCTTTCTTCGAGGAGATATACTAGGGCATAGTAATTTAGAAACCTGTAGTAAGTGCGGAAACTAGTGATTCTGCATACTCTAGCCAAGAACTTAACGATGTGGTTGAAGTATATGAACGATACTGGTCATATTCTCAAGGTTCTCAAGCAATCGTCAGATTTTGCGTTAATTCGCATAAATGTAAATACATGGATTCATCTAGCAATCCATGCTAAGATTGCAAGAGATGCAATTTAGCTTCTCGCGCTGATCCCTTCCCGCCCTCAGGCATCAGCCTTGCCATCTCATGATCCTCTAGGGACCTCTGCAAACCTTGCCCCTCCACCTTCGGTACCTCTCTCAATCCATACATCTCAAACTCCAACACCAACCTACAAAACAACGTCCCCGTAAATATCAACCCAATCATCCAAATCGCGCTCCACATAGGAACAAACAAAACCGTCGACAACACAATAATCCCATAAATAACATCCGTCCAAATACACAACCTAATCCCCCAATTCAGTACCTGAAAAACCGGTCCATTCACCAAAACCACCTCCTCCCCAACATCCCCCGCAAAAGCACAAGGCGTGACCTCCCTCCTCAACACCCCCGCCAACGACTTCCCACCCCGCCTCTTCGCCGCACCCCCCTCCTCCCCACCCCCCCTACAAAGATACAACTGCAACACCCCCAACCCATGTATCGGCACCCCCAGAAAAACCCACAGCAACGGCGCAAACGCCTCCAGCGTCCCCCCAAACTGCCCCAGCTTCACACTAATCATCACCACCGCATAAAACGTCAGTCGATAAAACTGATACACCACGTTCCCCGCCGCACACATGACCATCACGTACTCCGTCACCGACGTCACGACCGTTACCCAGCTCCTTCTCTTCCTCAACCAGACAGGCCAGTACGGCGGCGCGGAACTCGAAAGGTAGGATTCCATGCCCGTGGTTTCGTAGTCGAGGGCTGGACAGGGGGAGCCGAGGGTGAGGAATAAGGAGAGGATGGGGCGACGCGTGGCGAGGTGGGCGAGGTCGCTGTATTTGGGGCCGATGAGTTGGAGGACGCCTGGGAGGAGGCCGAGCATGACGGTTACGACGCCGAATTCGGCTTTTGTGACTTCGGAGGTTTGGGAGAGGATGCCTGGGGGGGAGGTTAGTTGGGAGATGTGTGGTGGGGCGGAGGAGAAGATGTATGTGCATGTGTGGATGTGTGTGTGGTGGGGTATTGGGTGGTAGGTGATGAAGAGAAGGAGGAATGTGGAAGACGTACAGTCGATGAGTGCGCCGGCCATGGAGTTATTCCGTTGGGAATTCAGCTCCTGGTAGGCTTTGTTGCAGTCCTCGTTTTCCTGGATGATTTTCCATTTGTGGAATGTGTCGAAGTCTTTGTGCCAGAGGTTGTTGCTGTATGCATATGATGAGGATGTGAGTGCAAGCAGTAAGAGGAGGCGGTTGAGGGAGAGAAGCGAGGTCATGGTTGGAAAATGGCGAGATGACAATGCAAAGAGGAAGACTTTCAGCGAAGCTGGAAAAGTACAGAACTTAGGAGGTCAAAGGCATTTTCTGAAGTGCTTTAATTGTTGCATCAGTTTCATGTTGGCTGGGAGCCGCGTGGGGGCCAGGCTTAGCCGAGTGACGCGTGTGCATGATTAGCTGGGTAGGATCGGCGCTTTGCTGGGGTAAATGGTGTGATTTGAGTACTTGGGGGATATATATAGATGGGTACAAGGGCTAAGGTGGGTTGTATGTTGGAGCGGTCGGTCGAGAGGTTATGGTCTTAATTCCGTGTTGTTCTCAGCTGGAGGACAGAAGATCGATTACACACCGCTACTACATTGTCCATGAGAGAAGGATTATGTAGACCGCAATAGTTATAGGTGTATGAAGAGCCATACACGGTATGATGTTTCCCTTCATATTGAAAGATAGGAAGACATCATTTGAAAAGCACAACGAGTGGAGATTTTTTCAGCTCGTTGAACGCCCTAGTACTTGACCTGGAGGATCTAACATGGGGCGGCAACTGCCTTGATTTTGCTGGCACTTGACTCGATTCGTGTATCGGTAGAATGCCAGACATGGAAGACAGAGGGTATAAAATAGTCTAATGATGCTTCGGTACATTAGCTGCCGATGCTTGCTTCGTTCCTTCCTTCAGGGCGGACGGGGGGTTAGGTTCTAGGGAAGGTAGGCGCGAGGTCAGGTGACGTCTAAGAGGCAGGGCCTAGTCTCATTCGCTAGGGCCCCGGACGCGAAGTGACGCGCCTCGGCCCCATCTCTTCTCGGATATTCTTCCACCACCGTTCTCATGCCATCTCCATCATGTCGGAGCCGCGACGGTCGACTAGAGCTCGAGCGCGTGAGGAGGCTGCTCCCCCGCCTCCCGAAACGCCCAAGGACACGCCCAGCAAACCATCCTCCAAGTCGCTGAAGCGCAAACGACCCGCCGTCCAAGTCGCCAAAGAGCCTACGCCAGGCACGCCCGTTGCTGAGGGCCCTCAACCCCCGCCGCAGGTAGTGCTGCCCATCCGAGTAGTAGAGGGCCAACCGCTGCCAACCCTCTCGGTACCGCAGCCGCTCGATCTCTCGGCGCAAGAATACCAGGACATCCAGACCAGCGGCGTGCTCAGCGCCTCGCTCCAGCGGTCGCGTGCCATTTGGGTCTCAGGCACCAATTTTCGCCTTTTCCATGCCTTCTTCACCCCGCCAAAGAAGGTGGCCGACCGCACAGAGGAGGACAAGCAGAACATCCAGCGCCAGAAGGAAATCGTCCGCAACTTCCCACAGGTGGGCGAGGCCCAATTGGTCATCGAACCACACACTTTTCCTATCCGCCTCTATGGGCCCCGCGAGGCCGTCCGCCAGGTGCAGAAGAAGGTGCCCACCTACGGCCAATGGCCGAACCACAGCCAGCAGAGTCCCTATCAGTACAACCACACTCCGATACAGCATCAGCCTCCGCCGCAACCGCGACCACCACCGCCCAAACCGCTACCGCAAAAGGCACCCCCGCCGCCACAAGCGCCTGCGCCCGACCCTGTTATCCACATGTTGGCGCAGCGAGCGGGGCAAGATCCTGAGCTCAAGTCCGTTATGAAGATTGTTGCGGCGGGACAGGCGACCAAGGAGCAGCTCGAATTCTTTCAGGGCCATATTAGCGAGCTCACGGCCATACTGCAGAAGCAGAAGGAGGCGGGTATACAGCATGCCCCGGCTCCGGCTCCAGCTCCAGCCCCGTCACCTGCCCCCAAGCCTGCTGTCACTCCGCGTCCACAGCCGATAGCGCCTCCTCCTCAATCAGCTCCCGCTCCAGCGCCAGTTCCAGCCTCAGCTCCAGGACCAGTACCAGCACCGGCACCGGCACCAGCACCAACTCTGACTCCAACTCCAGTGTCAGCACCGGCGCCACCGCCGGCTCCAGCTCCAGCGCCGCAAACACAGTTCCAACCACCACCGCAACCCCCGAAACCCCAGCAACAACCGCCAATGCCTCCCAAGCAACCTGCCCCTACGCCGCCGCCATATGCACATCAACCGCAGATGGCACCTGCACCATCTCCGCTGCCTCATCAGCCGCCTCATCAGCCGCCTCACCCATCACACATGCCTCAGCCCCCTCACCCACCCAATTATCAATACAAGCCCGCTTACAATCAACCTCCGCATTTCCATCAACATCATGCCCATCAATTCTCTCCCATACATCAGCCGCCCAGAGCGACCTATCGCCCACTGGTCTTCGATTTCAAGGAAGGCAATGGGGATAAATTCTACTTCCCGACATACAGCTTCATGGAGTGGCTGCCCAACAATTCTGGTGCAAAATTCTCGTTCTTGGTGACCAAACTCAAGCCAAAGCCTCCCCCAGCTCCGAACGTGAAGCCACCCTCCACGCCTGCTCCAAAACCAGCCGCGACCCCAGCTCCTGCCAACAGCACCGCGCCTACCCCATCCGCACCCCCAGCCAACACACCCACTCCGAACCCAGGTCCACCAAATCAACCTACACCAGGACCTACACAAGCTACTCCCGCTCCAACCTCTGGCGCGCCTCTCACCTTTACTCCCGCCCCACCGGCTACCCCTCTGCCACCACCAACGCCCTACGTTCCGCCTCCACGAATCGAAGACTTTGACGAGAAGAATGACATCAAAGACATCGACTTCTACCAGCCTGTCACCGTCCTCGTCATGAGCGGTCACCCCGACATTCTACAGACCCTACCTCGTGCTATTCGTCCACCCGACGTAGTGGATAAGTACATGAACCAGATCTTCGACACGTGTCGGAGGGCGGAGGAGACGTTCTTGGCATTTAGACTTCCGAAAGAAGGCGTAGCTGAGGCGGAGACTGATGAGAAGAAGAGGAATGCGGACGGGACAGGGACGCCCAAGGTTAATCTTTTGGATCAGGATGTCGTCATGGGAGGAATGTCGACGGAGCGGAAGAAGGCGAGTGGGCGATCGAGGAAGAGTATTGCGTAGGGTGGGGGATGCTTTGCAGTTCTAAAAGGGGTGAAGGGAGTATGTAGTGGATAATGAACATAAACGATACCCGTGGTTGCTTGAGCAACTACATATAGACATATATTGATATCAATGATCATATAGATTTTTGGGAATGAGCGGGTTTGTGTGAACATTGGGGATGCATATTTAGTGATATACTTCAACAAGGCAGAAAGTAGCTTGAGGGGTGGATGCCCGTGGGAGCGAACCCTTGCTTTACATTACTCCAAGTCGACTTCACGTTCTTGCCGCCCGCTATTCTCCATAGACCCTTACCATCACATCAAGTACCCCTACTCTACACATCACTCATCCACCATCGCCACCATCTCCTCAAAACCTTCACAATACCAACTAATTCGTCCAAGTGAATTTATTCTGCACATCATTGAGGCTCTTAGACACAGCCAGGATTGCCATCTCAGGAGCTGGTAGCAATCACCCCCGCGTTTCTCTTATGCACAGCCCACTGTAGTGCTTCGGTTTGTTTGCGTGCATTTGCGCCGATTGTCAAGCACGGGCGGGAGTCAAACGAGTGCTGGGAAACTGCTGAGTGATAGAAAATGGAGGAGCGGCATGCGGGATGGGGGTTGTGGTGAGGGTTTGGGTTTGGAGTTGTATTTGATATGGTGTTGATGTGTTGTTAGATTTCAGGATATATATGTATATATATACTTGTTGAGTACGAAGTATAGTCGGATAGAGAAACTCACTGCTCTCCGAGTGTTCCTTAGGCAGAGGCAATAGTTTGAGCATACTCCGGATGATAGCGGGATCAGATTGAGAGCTGGATGAGCTGAAATGTCCCTGGAGGTCTCGACCATCTGATTCGACGTCGATCCCAGGTCACTCAGGAGAAGTGATAGAAGGTGGGCCTCTCACAAGCAACCTGATAGAAGGCCTTTCACAAGCAACGTAATAGATTCAACCAGTGGGGATATGAGGCTCTTACCAAACTCCAGAACCCCGTTGAGTCAAACAAACAGCCAGGCTAAGTAAGATTATTGGTTGAGAGAGTTGAACACCTGCTCGGACCGTGCAAAACGTACCTTCTTGGTTAGGTAGTGCGCGGCTAGTGGCCCGGCTGCCCTATATAAATCTTGCGCCCTTTGCCCTCTCTGCTTCTTATTCCCACAACAGAGTTGAGTTCTACTTTGATAGTATACCTTGAAGAGTACACCTTGGACAAGCCTTCCGCAGAAACTTGAAACACTGTAAGTGCCACTGATATTTGTGCTAGCATCTAACTGACAACATGAGGAGTACTACTATCCGATCATATACTTAGTGTTTCACCAAAATGTTTGTCATTCAGTACATTCTCGCAGCCCTCCTTGGGCTTATGGCCTGGTCCACCGTCGCAGCGCCTACCCCGGGCGACGGACGTGACACTGGTTTGAACACGATCACCTCTCCTACTGTCGACATCATTAATGACGCCATCCCCAAGTTCGTCCCTGGTGAGAACCGGAGCGCGGTCATTACCCCGGACGGCCAAATAGTCGACAATAGCCTCCAACAGGATAGTGAAGCCGGGCAGTCAGATGCAGAACTGGTCGTCTTTATGGGCACCAAACGGTAAGTTTGGCACAGCACTACAATATATATATCTTTACTAACACAACATCACAGCCAGCACGTGGGTTACACCGTAACCCAGAACCTGCCCGAGATCCTACGCAGCATCTTGCGTCTCAAGTGCACAAACGACAAGCCAATCCCAGGCCCTGTGTGCGACCGAGGCGAATTAGACATCTCCGGCATTGCCTACAACGTAGGCAACGAAGCCTACGTCGGTGTCCAAGTCGAATCAGATTGGATCCCCAAGCCCGCGGATGAGAAGGCCAACTCCAAGGTCTTCCTCGACCTTTTCATTGAGCAAATCGTCGAGACCTTTAAGGCCGCGATCAACTGCGAGAAGAACCGCTACCAACTGGGTTCGGGAATGAAGTGTCGCGAGTTCGCTAACTCGGCGGACTTCTACCAAGTCGGCATCCACGGACGAGAGGACTTCCCGCACTTGCGGGTCAAGATTTGGTTCAACGGCAAGACCGACGAGGGCCAATTCGACTGCTTGGGCTCGCAGTCTGGCGTCTGGAACACCCTCACCAACGAAAAGATCCAGCAGTACGCATCTGCTGGCAAGTACAACGTCCGCGCTTCGGTTCGTTGTTCGGATGGGAAGTCTCTGGTTCCTGGGTACCCGACTGGTACCTGCAAGTACGAGCCGGCGGTCAAGCCGATGGACTTGACCTGCAAGCTGCAGCCGAACTGTGTCTACCACTGAGGGATTGGGGGCGCTTTCTAGAAGGGGCAGTGTAGGATGTTGGTCGCTGTTTTTGGCCTTTGACTAGGTAGCCAAAAACAGTATCAGTGCAACGGTACTCAATCCTATGAGAGTATATACAATAACAAACCAAGATCTACTGCCAACAACATACTTGGAGATGACAAGTGAAAGGTTCCTGCGTGATGTAGGGTTGTGCAGTGAAAGCTACATTGCATTCAAAAATTGCATAATGTCATAAGCAAAATGCACTCTAACACTTCGATGCAAGTTCAAGGTCTCACTACCCCACGAGTGCCTAATCCCCTAAATCATTCATTACAGAAATCTTCACCGCAGTCCTTTGCATTCTAACGCTCTGTGTAACGAGTATGCAAAGCAGTCACCATCCTCATATATGATCTTCGCTGTTGGTCAATATTCTGCGTTCTATTTACTATTCTGAATGCCGTCGCTATGATCTAGCCTGGGTCTTTACAACGTCGACAACGCACTAAACACTATCTCTGCTTCTAGATTTCGCGCTGTGTGCCACACTGGAATTATTACCGCTCATCGGCCAACTACCTCTTTGGGACCCTTCTAAAAATGCGCGGCGCCACGAAAATGTATCTCAAGCTTTCAATTTCCCTGCTCGTTGCCATTGGTAAACCTCCTTCAAAACAAATTATATTATCCTGGACGCTTTCGCATTTGTGACTCATTTTGCAGAAGTTGAATGATGAGGATGAGGTTGGGCTTCAGTGACTCGAGCTCTTCTATGGCTCGTAACACCGCCTTATGATTGCTTCTCTTAATGAAGTTCCAAACAGCGTGTTTTGTTGCATATCTAGTGATAGCGATAGCGGATGCTTGATATACTCTTAGGCTTTCCGAGATGAAGTCTTCGAGAAGACGGATGATGCTGTCTATGTGTGTAGATCGATGCAGGAGCTCCTCTGATACTACAGAAAGTAGGCGTGAGTGCCATTTGGCCCTGCGACATAGGATTTCGATCTCCTCAAAGTTTCCTCTACTCATGCGTCTATTTATGGAACTGGCCCTTGTGGCTAACATTGATATATAATCAACGGATTCGAGCACTCTGGCAAACGTACATAGTCCAGAAATGGCTTCAAAACATCTTGCATGGTCTCTATACTCAGAGGTATGTTTTGGATCTGGACGGGGATCCTCGGGCCTTTTATTTCGAGAGTATTCATCGTCTGGCACAGCTGGTTTGTAATATGATGGGCCTTCAGAATCTTTCACAAGGAAATCTGGTATACCTATTTTATTAAAAGCTTGTACTTCGAAATCCGATAGCTCTTCTAAACTCATCTCACGCAAGTGGTCATTGATCTGTTCAGCCAGTGAAGTACTAGGTTCAGGCTGAGAAGGCTAGGATGTTTCAGTGCTGCATTTTTTAGTAGATGCATCGTGTACTTTTGGCGGAGAGCCCATTCGAGAAGACGAAGCAGCTGCTTTACTTTGCTCGGAAGAGCCACTCTCGCTCGTAATGCGTACAGACGGAAATTCTTGAGGTATTGCATATATATCGCTTTCAGGTAAAGTATAAACCCTGTCGGAGCTGATCATACTAATAGGTGGGTTTTTGAACAATCGCTGATAGATTATAGCCGTCAGTTCTATCGTCAAATCTTCCATCAGACCTTGTTCGATCAGACCACGATGCCAGACTTGGGGTAATTGAAGTGATGTGCTTCCATAATCATTGATTAGTCTTTTGTCTTTTGGGCCAGGCAGCAACCGATCCGACTTGGGAGTTTTCAGATATTTACTACACCTGATCAGCGTAAAATTCGAGATATCGTGAGAAGCACCCACAGAACGCTCATTTGTAACACAATCTGCAACAACTGTAACTGCGCCGAAAGTCGAGGCTGAAACCTGCTCAGATCCTCCGCAGCCTCAAAATCCCACTGAACTTTTCGCGGAGCGCTAGCAATCGCACTCCGCTTCGAAGACTTTCCCATCGACTTTTCAAAACTGGCTATCATCGCCTGAAAATCAGTTACGATGGAATCGATACCGTCAATCCGCTCTTGAATCGAAGAACCCAGAGCTTTCGAAACTTGGGACAGATCCAGCTGCGATACTTGGTTCAACAGATCGAGCACATCCTGGCATTGCATTATGGCGGACCGGTACTCTGCTTGCGAACCGCCCTCATCTTTTAAAGCGTCAACGACCTTGTAGATGAACTTCGTGCATAGCACAATATCGCCGGGAGAAAAGCCAAAACTCATCATGGGTAATAGTAAGAAAAAGAGATAAAGGATTGGAGGAAGGCTGAAGGTCTTGGGAGTATGTGCAATAAATAGCAGACTGGTTAATTAGCGCATGCAGTGTAAACATAGGCCCCGCACCGATGAAGTAGCCACCCAGCTGCGCATCATCTCCTCAAGATGTAAAGAGCGAAAAGAAAGATTATAGGATAGACAGAATAAGCTAGGGATAATAGACACCGATAGAAAACCCTCCAAGTTTACCGTCTCACCTCCCCAAGCACCTCCCTCAACGCCTTAAACTCTTCCCTCAACATCGCCATCTCCTGCCTCAACCTCCGATGCTCCAACCTCAACTCGCATTCATCAACACTCATACCAACGCTAGCTACTTTTCTTTTCCTCGCCCCCCGCGCCAGATTAGGGTTTCGCTCGTCTAACCATCCAATCTCATTCCCCACCTCCATCTCCACCTTCTCATTCTCTTGAGCGCGGAATTCCCTTTCGCACTTCTTCTCTTGCTCGTGAAGACCCACTTCAAAGCTGAAATCTCGCCCAGCGTGCTTTTCGGGCGGTGCTGGTAACGGAGTCCTCTCTTCTAGACCATCCTCTCCTTTTAGAGCCGTTGACTGATCCTGTCCGTCATCCGGTGGATGGTTGGATCCCACGAAAGAGACTTTTCGAGAGGGAGGTGATGGGATTTCTTTTGATAACATGCGCCGCAATGGACGAGAGAAGTTAGGACTCGGTGGTGAATGTCGGGACCTCATTTTGGGACGTGGAGTTTGACCTGGCGATTGAAAGCTAGAGGGATATTTGTAGCCTACGGGATTGCTTCTCCCAGTGGGTTTCTGATTCGTGGGTGGCGTCATCCATATATCTGAAGAACATGACGATTGGGAATATACTGACGAGGCCGAGGGCGACACCGAGCGTGTCATTCTTAGAGCATCGGAGAAGAAGACGTCAAATACGTGGCGGGAGTCGGTTTTCTTGAGAGCTTCTTGTATGGAAGCCATATTCGGGCCTTTTGGTGTCATTGAGATGATTTTTCTAGGCGCACAAGGGGCTGAAGGATCTTGGAAGGTTTCCGTAACGATTCTGGGCCGGAGGAAGGATCTTTGTCTGGCGGGTTTAGCTGGGCTATAGATTATTTCTGAATTCTCTTGGTTCAAGCATGGATCCTGAATATCGGGAGAAAAAAGATCCTTTCCACCATCGAACCGAATGGGACTTCTGGCATCTGACCGCTTCGTAGGCACAGCCTTCCTCTTGATTGTGCCCGAATCTGGCTCTTCGTTCGATAAACTCTCATACCGACGTGAGCTGAATTTCAACATTGGGGGATCTTCCTCCTCCTCGACGCACGTTGACAACAAGCGTTTGCAGCTTGGAAGTACCGAGGGACCTGTCATGTCGCCCACCCATTCGAGCGCAACGACGGAGGCACCCACATAAATCTCATATATCAGAAGTCCAAGCACATTGTAGACGGATACCTTACCAGACTGACACCCAACCGCGATGAAGGTCTCTAGACATTCGTATCTTCCGTCTGGCTTGTCTTGGGCAGAATCGCCACTGAATAGCACGTCCCTGTCTCTCCGACCTCTCGATATTACAGGGTTTCCCGACGTGACAGACAAACAAGTAACGGGCCCATCAACATGCTATGTCCTAAGCACTCGTCCGCTACCCTCGAAATCCACAAGTCGACACCGGCCATCATATCCTAAGCTCACTGCTCGCGCTCTGTATCCAGGTATGAACTCCGCAGCTATGATGCCTCCCATCGCTGGCTTATGGAGTCTTCTGATACACCCGATTCTCGTTGGCTGGAGGAGGAACGCTTGTGCTTGGTTGAGGTACACATCTCGGTACAACGGACGGCGCGTAGGAAGGACTAGTTTGTACAACGAAAGATTGCCATCTTGAAAGCCGAGGAGAAACGAAGTATATGTCGCATTCGCAATTTCATCTTTCTGAAAAGTGGCAAACGCAGCGGGAGCACTCGCATCAGCAGGCTGAAAGCTCACCGATGCACTCCCTCCAAACCTCAAGTCTTGTAGGTAAATCTTCGGCGGCGCGGATGACGCCGACAGCAAAATATTCCCATCCGAAGAGACAGCAATAATACTCGGCGGCGACGGATGGATCTGAGGCGGCGGAAGCAATTCACCAGTCGACACGCAATACGCTTGTATCGAAGTACTAAGCGTAGTCGTGAAGTAGAGGATCCGCGAATCAGGCGAGAAGAGAAGCAGCCGCGGCTCGCCTTCGTAGCTCTTGAGCGCGTACTTCCTATCGCCTCTGCGCACGGGATTGTGAAGAATGACAAGCTGACTGTCGGCGATGGCGAGTAAGCTGCTGTTGTCTTTCGCTGGCCGAGCGTTGACGATTCCGTGGGACGTGCACTCGAATAAGAGCCGCTGTCCTGTAAGACGGTTGTGCACTTGGATGGCGTTGGGAGTGGCGATGAATAAGCTCAGGTTGGCAGGCAGCTGTGCAACCGTCATCATGTGTACTGTGGGTTAGCGATACAAGTTGTAGGATCGGGATGGTGGATAGTTCCCGGTCAGAGCAGTCATAGTGAGGGTGCGAAAAGGTACCCGAGCAGGTGCGTTCAGATGGGCTCCAAGGAAAGAACAGCAAACAGCAAGAAAGCAGTAGAGCATAATTCAAGATACATGTTCATTTTCACGTTGAATTCGTGGAAATCTTCATATCTATTCTGCTCACCAGCAGCTTCTATCTTCAAACCCTAATTCATCGCACTCTCTGCTTTTCTCGCACCCGGCAGCCCATCCGTTCCAGCCTTGTAGTCTGCTCAGGATATCATGAGCGTAGTAGTTACTCTTACCCCTGTCATTCGAGAGCTCCTCGCTGTCGATGTGACCGGTGTTGTAGACGTGAGCAGCAGCATAGGGGCTTCCGTTGATCAGCGGGGTGTTGACCCAGCCCAGCTCGGCCGGATCGCTATTGAAGTAGGCCAAGTATCCAGGAACTTCCGAAGTTCCGTACACGCCGTCTTCGATCATGCTTTTGATACTGTCTTTGGGGTGAGAAGAATCGAATCTGGCGGATCCGCGATGCTGCATAACGCCGCAGGCGGTGCTCTCAGTGCAATGGATCGAGACGTTCCCGCTAGACTATGCAAAGTCAGACCGTATTCATCATCGCTAGCGAAGATACACACCTCCTGCATGATGATGGAGAGAACGAGTCGTGCGTCGACCTTGCTTTCAGATGCCACCTCCAGGATGGCATTTTTGAGATCATCGTTGTACTCATCTCCCTCATTCGCAGCCGTAATGACCGGCTCGTTGATATCCCAAAGCTGAGTGAAGTTCAGCCACTCATCCATTCCCGGGAAATCCTCTGCCTTTGATCCAACACAGCTGTATACGGCTGTAGGATCACTCGGCGCCTCCAAAGCGTCCGTCGATGCTTGCTTCACCGACAACACCGTGAATTCCTCATTCTCATTCTCGATCTCCGTAAGATTCGAGTACCATTTCTCCTGCAGATCTTCACGCAGTTGAGTCGACGAGACACTATATCCTCGATGAGTAGTCAAAGGCATAGCCCAAGAGAAGGGCAACAGAAACACAATATACTGAGAAGACCGCATGATGACTCGCAAGCAAGTATAGGAAACAAAAAAGACCAGCTTGATTGACAACCTCCTACGAAAAGCCACCTACCGGACTTTATATATCTACAACTCCAACATAAAAGCCAGGTGTACCAAGCACGCATGTCTCACAAATCACACCCATCACGCCCGTACTCGCGCGGCAAGTAGCGAATACGCACGCCCCCATCGCGACATTTCCTTCGGACAAATTCCATATTAGGAGCACACACGCACCTACCCTTCGTATACATGGCAGCTGAGAAAAAAACACCCTCTGTCGGTGACCCTCTCAGCCGAGCAGCGTAGCGCCGGCCAGAAGATTGGCGGAACACTCCCATAGGCAATCAACGACGGTCGAGACGGCACGTTCACCCACAGCCCAGCTACAAATCTTTCCCCCGAATGGTCGTACGTCGTGCTAGAGGACAGGTGTCGGCCGCTACGCCTGCATGTACCTACTCTGTGTACAGTAGCTGCAGCTACGGCTGCAGGAACTCAGCCGCGGAGCTCGGGCGCTGCGCCGTGTCCCGCTGCGGTGCCGCCGTGCTTAGCCAGGTGGGGGGCTATTTGTGTGAAACGGAGGGTTGCACTGCATGGCGTGAGAGAGCTGTTGGTGATAGTTGGGTGACTAGAGGGAGCGGAGTCGTGATGAACGCTTGGGACTGTGGGGACTCTGGTGGAGACCCTGAGGCGTGGAGGTCGGGGTGTAGATGGCTAGCCGGTGGGAGCGTAGCATTGCCGCCATTGGGTCAGGAACGGCTTTGGCGTTCAGCCTCTCCCTCAGTCTAGAATCACCGCCAGGAACGAGGGAAGTAGTTTGCGTTCGCTATCAACTTTGCATTTTGTGCTACTATGAAGGGGAAGGACGATGGCGAGGACTAACTCAAATATCTGGTTGGACTACCACGGCGTTCAAAGTTGCTGCAGAGAAGTCCAGCTTACGCATCTACTGATACTTCAACAACATCGAGAAAGAAGTCATAGTCTGGACAAACCGACGCAGCTGAAATTGCAGGTTTGCTCAGCTGCACTTGGTCAGTTCTCTGACATAGCGGTGCGCATTGGCATAAGTTGGAGCCTAGCACGCACTGGCCTTCTTGCCCAAGTGCGACTCTGTTTCCGCCGTGTATAACCTAGCCTGATCATGGTGACCTATGTTCATTTTACTCTACAATCACTCCACGAACCAACGGTGGAACAGGTCTCACTAGAGGCAACAGAGCATCAGCCACTCCAATCACAGTCGTATTGCAATCATCACGGTTGCCGTGGCGTAGATGGAATTTTGGGTGAGCTTTAAGCTCGTCTAGGTGAGAATAGAATTAAAGGCGCATCCACATTACAATCTCTACTTCAATTTCGCAAACTGCTTGCCCCATTTGGCCGCAATCTCCTCTTCGCTGAACTGGCGCGTCTTGCTTCGCAGCATTTCTGCCCTTTCTTCCAAGCTGAGGTCCATCTGCTCTCCCATGGGCACCAGACACCTTGCAAGATGTTCGTAGTTTTTCGAAAGCAGGCTGAAGGTGATCATGAGGTAGTCGATGTTATAGAACACGAGGGCGTGCTCTGAGGAATAAGTGGATTTCTGCGCAAGGAAGGCGATAGGGTGATCGCGCCAGTGGCGCATGGGGTTCAAGTGGTGTGAGGTGTGGTAGCCATCATTGAAGCAGTAGCGGTTGCTCTGGGAAAAATTAGCATGCAGTGGTGAGGTAGAATATGTGCGGTGCTTACCGCAACGTCAATGACAGTGATGCTCGATCTGAAGTCCGAATCAGGCTCCGACTCGTCGACGAATGCATGCTGGCCCCAGTTTCCGATCATCATTCCCAGTCGCATGATGGCCAAAGGCAAAAGAAACACGAAGAAGGTGGCTCGCGCATCGAAATAGGCAAACATGGTATACAAGAAAGCATAGCTCGCAAGTTCGCTGCCACCCGCTTTGAGAGCAAGATCAGGCTTGCGCGTGCGGAGAAAGTACCGTGGCAGATCGAACCAAATAAGAAAGTAGAATCGGCCGAGGTAGTGCAAAAAGTGCCAGGCATCGTCGCGCTGGTATCGAATCGTGGACGACAGGTCGTTCGGTCCGTTGCCTTCGACGTGGTGATGCTTGACGTGGTGGAAATAGTACGAGTTCCATGTGTGGCCCATCAGCGGGTCCATAACGTATGGGAATGCCAAATCGACCAGCGAGTATGCCTTGTTCAATATGCCGCGCATATGTATATGTTGGTGCATCATCAATGTGTAGGAGCCCATGTAGTAGAGCTGCATGACAGAGTGCAATGGACCGTGCCACCAGTGGAAGTTGTAGAATAGGTATACCGCTGAGGGTATGCTCGTCGTAAGGTAGAGGAGAAGATGGGTGAGCATGACCACGTCGGTGTCGACACGCACGACGGATCGTCCCCATCGCACGTAGGGTTCGATGAAGTATTTACGGAGGAGCGGGTTCGTGATATTTGGGTAATCAACGGTTACGAAGACGGTGGGCTCGAATTGGTCGGAGGTTGGGTTGTTGAGCTCTTTCATGAGCGCGAGGGCCTGTTCCTCTACTTCTTGGGCATCTAAAGGAGGTAAGCTAAAGTCGGGGCAATGGGTCGAGAGAGGCATGCCTTCGGGTGACGCCGAATCGAAGCGAGTATGCTTCTCGCCAGACTCATCTGACTCTTCAGCAGCCTGCTGCTTGTTGCCTCTATGCTTCTGGTGTCGTTCGTTGTCCTTTTGTAGAATATCTAGGACCATGCGGTCCTGCGTCGTGAGCTGCGCATCGGGCTGGAAATAAAGATTGACCATAATGCCTCAGCAAACAAGAAATATAGAAGCAGTACAAGGCCCCTTCGAGAAACCACCCAAGACGCTGAATTATACAGAAACAAACGAACGGGTGAGCGAAGCTGTCGTGTCCAGGCGGGGCTAGCCCAGGTACCGAGGGGCGCCGAAAAGTCGGTCAGGGACTGGCGCGAAACCGTTCGCCACTTGCGGCTCCTTGCTACCCTTGTAGTGCTAGATAATCAGATGTGTAGGTGATGCGACCTTCGGTAGAAAAGGCAACAAGAGGGATATCAGGATTAATGTCACGAATAACTGCACGAACAACTATCACAGCAGCTGCCATTGGCCATCTGTAACGTCCCATCAACATTCTACCCGCGCTTTTCCAAATTGGGTGGTGTGATCAACACGTGATTGGCGCAGCTTAAGGGTCTAGGGCCGAAAGGAGCAGAATGGAGATGGATACTGATACTAATTGTAGAATAGATGCTCTACCAGCTTCCTCGTGGAATTTGCGACGCGTAGATTGAATACCCAGGTCTACGCTCCGGGGTCCTGCTTCAGGCTCGCTATGATTGGCTATTGTCTTCCCCACAGTACTGTCCACCTACAATGATAATATAAACATCCTCTTGCAGTAATGACTCTTTCGAAGCTACATAGATCAGAAGTGTATCGTTGTATGGAATTGATGTATTCCCTAGGATGTTCAGATATATCATGAGGTCGGCACACGCTGAAATCAAGCAATGAAGAGCGGATTAGATCGGACGAAGCAGTCTTATTTAGCGGTAGTTACTTCTAAGCGAAAAATGAAATGTCCTGGATCGTTTTACTTCTAGCTAGACTGGTCCATCGAGGTTGTATCCAATGAGTAGGGTTGCATAGCTGAAACAGCTGTGCTGGTACCACGCCTGAGCATGAACTTCAAACTGTAAAACAGCTGCGTGAGTCTATTGTTGAAAGATACAAAAACCAGGATCATAGAGTTTTCCGGGTAGGCTTTGTGAGACATGTTCTACGAATCGGCTTGTTGTTTCTACATTCACCTTTGATTGGCAGGGTCTTAAAGTCGTTGCCTGGAGACTAGTGGCCGAGTGTGCAACCGGAAGAAACAACATATAGATAGTTTCCTCCTCTACCTTTTCGAAACTTACTGCCTTACTGCCTTACCACCATGGATCGTTTTTATCTCAAGAATGCTCCCAGATACCATACCCTTATCAATGCGCTCGACCCTTTCCCCAAACCTCGAATAACAACGGGGAAAACAGGCTCCAATATGGTCGTTAGTGCTAGAATCCGACCTCTCCCAGATGATGAAGAGTTCGCATCTGCAGTTTTCCCTAGAGCAAATCCAAAGAACATGGTAGACGTCCACGATTTGTACAATCATCCAAAAGGATTGCCGATTTTAAAGGTATGTACGGTCACTATCCCAGTTATCTAGATGCCCAACGCTGACTTAGCACAATCAAAGTCGTCCGAATATCAGATAGACAAAATATTCGGCACCACTTCCACCACCGAAAAAATCTACCAAGACCTAATCGCCGACCTAGTCCCATATGCCTGGAACGGTGGCATCGGAACCCTATTCGCCTACGGCCAAACAGGCTCCGGTAAGACCTTCACGATAAGCAAGGTAGAAGAACTCATCGCCGAAACCATCATGAGCGGAGACCTCCTGGGAGATAGAGAAGTCCACATGACCATCATCGATCTCGCCGGAAACGCCGCCTTCGACCTCCTCAACGAAAGAAACCCCATCCCTCTCCTCGAAGACTCCTCCGGCACAACACAAATGGCAGGCGTCCAGGAAATCAAAGTGTCCACCGCGAACGAAATGAGGGATGTCGTCGAGCGAGCATCTTCCTTCCGACGGACTGCTCCGACGGTTAAGAACCCGGCTTCTTCGAGGTCACATGCAATCTGCAGGATAAGAATCAAAAACCTAGTCAACAATTCAGAAGGCATGTTATATCTCATCGATCTCGCTGGGTCGGAAGCCGCTCGCGATGTTGCAGTCCACGGGGCAGACCGAATGCGCGAGACACGGCAGATCAACATCAGTCTCTCAGTTCTGAAAGATTGTATTCGCGCAAAGGCTGAGGCTGATACGGCAAATAACTTGAATGGAGGAGGTGGCGACCAGAAAGTACCGCATATTCCGTTCAGAAGAAGTGCGCTGACGAGAGTCCTGAAACATGTGTTTGATCCAGCGAGTACCCGGGCGTGCAAGACAGTCGTGATAGCTTGTGTAAGCCCGAGCCTTGCGGATGTAGGGCCAACTAAGAATACATTGCGCTTTGCGGAGCTGCTGCGCGTGTTGGTTCCTGCAGCGGATGAGGGGGAGGATAAATCTGCTATGAGTTGGACGAATGAGCAGGTGAAGGAATGGATTAAAAATAACGTGAGTTGCGCTTTTCTGCTACTCTTGGTATTATTTCGAACCGAAATACTGACAGAGACACGATATAGTGTGGGAAACCCCCGATTCTAAGCAATGTTGTAGCTCCACGCGAATCAGGAGCCCAGCTCTTCAAGCTTTCCACAGAAGAGATTGAATATCGATGCAAAAAGTGTCCAGGAGTTAAACACAAGCAGGCGCAAGAGTTTCGTGCCAAGTTGTGGCAGATGTACCTCAGTCCAGAAACATAGAGACTCTGTGGAGATAGATATCATGTTGGCTGGTTCCTGTAAACGAGGGAAACAGGTAATTGAGATTTTCTTCTCCGACCCACTTCCTCGCTGTAGGCAAAAATAGTAGAATAGACATCTTGCATAGCTACTCTCTTACAGCAAAGAGTCATGTGATGAATTTCATTACCTAGACACCTAACTAGCTCATCACCTTCGCACCTTCACCATGACGCCACACCGCCTTTACTGCAACTCCGCAAAATCATCACATCATCCCTCCCATACCACATCCCGACCTCATAAAGCTCATTAATCTTCTCACGCATAAGCCAACCAAGCAACCACGTACAAACCGTCAGTGGAGAATCGGAGATGCCAGAGTGCCGTCCAGCGCGCTTGGCATGAGTAATCCTGGGCGCATCTATTCCGCGCTCCCGTCCAGTAACTTTCCAGACACTTCACGCATTCCCTGATCTCATCCCCGTACTTTAGAGTTGGCCCGCATGGGTCTAGGCTAGGAAAGGCATGTTCACCCTGCTTCCGCCGCGAGACGGCGTTGGCGGGATGCCGAGTCCACGAGGTTGCACTCTTGTGCAGTGAGGACGTAGGTTGTTTAATACAGGGCTGGGGCTGTCGACGCGGTATGGTGTGATTTGAGATTTCTGAATTTTGTATTTCGAAATGGACGATACGCCCATCAGTTCGTTGAATATACCGGCTAAACGTTCGATCCGGCGCGTCGCTCTGGCATGCATCCAGTGCCGTTCCAGGAAGGTCAGATGCGATGCAACGCAACCCGCCTGCAACCGCTGCCGCGCAGATGAGAAGGAATGCGAGTATCAGAAGTCGAGACGCGGTGGGCGTCCACGAAGATCTCTCACTGTGCCTCACCGAGCTGTGGTCAGCGATGTTCCCTCGCCGCCAGGACCGCCCGAGATCATCGGATACAGAACAGATGGCGACTCTTCCGGACGAGGCTCATCCGGAAGTTCTGCGCAAAGCAACTGCGACAGTTTTGAATTCAAGGCCTCCGATATAGTTCTACCCGGCGGCGTGCAATTGTTGGGGAATCAGGTGGAACAGCTTCTGAATCAGTACTACGCGTTCTTCCATGTGTCGCATCCATGCGTGCTCCCACGATGGGCATTAGAATCGCGGCTGATCACCGAGCTATCAATATCCGAATTCCTCCTTCCAGTTCTCCTCTACATTGGGTCCATTTTCACTCCATCCGTCGATTCAACGCCTCTAGCGAACGCGGCAGCAGAGACGATGAGAGCCGGGTGGATGAACGGCACAAACTTCGCTCCGGATCCGTACTTCATCCAAGCGCAGATGCTCTACTCGATAGTTGTCTATTGGTTCGATGAGCCAGAAAGGGGTCGAGAGATTCTGGATGATGCGATACACGGCGCCTTTCTACTGGGTATGCATCAAAAGGACTTTGCGGTACAGAACGGCTACGGAGACCCTGTGCTAGAGGAAAGTTGGAGGAGAACGTGGTGGCAGATTCACGTGACGGATATACATATTGCGGGCTCTACACACACGTACACAGGGCTTTCCGTGAAGTATCCCATTACCGCAGATCTGCCGTGCGAGGAAGAGTGTTATGAAACTGGAGTATGTCCCGCTCCATAGTGAGTAAAACGCTTTACTGAGAACCATCCAGATGATTCCCATACCGGCGTCTCTCAAGAGCTACGAAGCCAGAGAATTCTCCGACATCGAATTCTCGTCCTTCGCCCAGCTCATTGGATTCACGCAGGGCATCAGCCGCGTCCTAGCCATAAGGCGATACAACGACATCGAGAACGCAAAAGTCACCTGCGACAATGCAGATACAATGATGACCGTACGTGACTAGAGTTTGCTGCAAGACCTCCCCATCCATCGCAATACTTGCTATCCCTACAACACCACCAAATAGATCGTTCCAGACCCCCTCTACTCCCTTGCTAACTCTTTCTTCCCTTAGGCATGGTACTCTCTCCTCCCCCCCTCCAAAACCACCCTCCTCCGCCCCAACAACACCGTCGACGAACTCCTCTTCAAAGCCATCATCCTCATGCACACGTACGTCTCCCTCCCTTCCTCCCCCTTCCCCCTCTCACCCACTAACTCCCTGACTCCCTCAGCTACACCATCGACCTCCACCGCCCCCTCTCAACCCTCCTCCGCCTCCCCATCGAATCCCTCTCCAAATGCGCCCCTCCGCCTCCTCTCTCCCCCCTCATACCTCCCTCTCCCCTCCTTCCCTCTCCCTTCTATCCTCCCCTTACCCCCTCCCCAACCCCCACACCACCAAAATCCTCACTTCCCTCTCGCACCTCCCCCCGCTCCTCACCCTCCCCACGAACCTCACGACACACACCCCCTTCCTCATCTGCATGATTGCCAACATGACAATTGCGCACTTATCTGCGTGCGCGAGTGTGTTCCGGGGGGAGGAATTGGCGACCGAGAGGGAGAAGGTGAGGCTTTGTATGGGGGTGTTGAAGATGTTGGGGGAAGTGTGGCCCGCGGGGGAGAAGGAGTTTGGGAGGGTGGGGGGGATTGCTAGGGGGGTGTTGGGGTTGGAGGGGCAGGGGGAGGGGGAGGGGGAGGTGGGGTTTGGGGTAGAGGAGGGATTGGGACAGTGGTGGGGGGTAGGGTGGGGGATGGGGATTGTGGTTTAGATGGAGGTAGGGTGGGTGCTTAGGGGAGGAATGCTGAGGTGATGAATGTATATGGGTATGTGTTTGTCTGTGGATAGTTGCTCAGGGACAGCACAATTGCAGTATTCCATCAAGCATTGCACAAAAGAATTTCACATAATCACCCAATCGATACCTCTGGGAATATGCAACCGAAACACTCAACCAATGCCCCTGCGTGTCCAAAAATCTCCATAAAGAAACAAACAATATGATTCCGTTACGCCAATGACACGGTCAATCATTAGGGGGTATGTATATGTATGCCATGCAAGTCCATCAATCAGCCATTCACCCGCGTACATGTATGTTCTCTCCGCGCCCGCGCCCTTCCATTCCCCAAATGAGATATAGTCAAGAAGCGTCTCTCAGCATCAGGCCGTTACAACAAAGGAAACCAACAAATGATCCTAAAAAAAAAGAGAAAGAAGAAGAAGAAATAGAAAAAAGAACCACCAATCCACCATGGAGGGCAATCAAGACTCCTCAGGTGGCGAAGGCGGCGACGGGCCCATGGCTACCTAAGCCATCAACGCCTCGCCCTCCTCCTCAACTTCCTCGTTCTCAATGTCGCTATCAGCGCCGAACCCAGAGTCGCGCCACTTGCGCTCCTTAATCAGAGGCTTGCGTCCCTTCTTTCCGACCTTGACGCGCTCGCTCGTCTTGGTGATCTTCCCATTTGTCACCTTCTTCAAATCCGTATTCTTCGCTTTGACGACGAGGCCCTTGGCCTTGACCGCGTACGCGGCCTGCACGGCGTCCGAGTTGCGCTTGAGAAGCTCGGCAGTCATGTCCTCGTTCTGCTGCAGCAGCACGCGGTGAGCAGCGTTGAGGTTCTCAATTGTGTTGCGAGTGTCTTCCTCGATCTGTGCGTGAGAGTCCTTGAGCGCCTCGATGGTACCGTTGAGTTCGGCGATGATCTCGGTGCGGTGGTCAGTGGTGATCTGAAGGTCGCGGATCTCATCTTCCTTCTCCAGGATGGCAGCTTCGTGGTCGCGGATGAGCTGTGCGAGCTGGGCTTGTAGATCCCGAATCTGGGCGTCCATGGCTTTGATCTTGTCTTCCATCGTCTTTTGGCCACGGATGAACTTCTCCTGGAGCTTGTTGAAAGAAAATTGCTCGTTGGAGAAACGTTCAATGGCAGAGCAGTGCTCATCGTCAAGTTCGGTGTACTTGTTTTCGAGCTCCGCGTACTGTCGGTTCTTCTCGGCGATCTCTTGCTCCTTGTCTGCCAGCTCTTGCTCCCTATCGGCAAGTTCCTGCTCCTTTCGAGCCAACTCCTCCTTGAGATCAGCTTCCCGCTCAGCGGCGTCGTTGGTGATGCGATCGATGTCAATGCGCAGCTCGTTCACCTCATTGTTGAGGTCCGTGATGTTGGCCTGAAGAGATGTGATTGTGCTGTTGGATGTGTTCTCGAGTGCCGCATACTGTTGCTGCAGATCCGCTATTTGTGCATTGAGGGTTGCGATGTGCTCGTCGCGATCCTTTTCGGTGTCCGCAAGTTCCTGGTTGAGACGTGCAATGTCCTCAACTCGGGAAGCAATGTCCTCCTCGAGGCCAGCAATGCGCTCCTCTAGATCAGCGACGGTCTGCTCTGCAACCTCGCGTCCAGTCGTCTCGGTGTCCAGGGCATTCTGGAGCTCCACCTCTCGATCGTGTGCGGCGGTCTCCAACTTCTTCACGATCTCTTCCCGTTCCATTTGTGCTTCGAAGAGCTTGGAGCGAAGACCCTGTGCCTCCATTCCGGTCGTGCGAATACGCTCTTGCAGGTCTTCAATCTGGTTGTTGGCCTCGTCGAGCAAGGCTTCGGTCTTCTCCCGCTGCTCACGCTCCGCATCAAGGTTCTTGTTAGTATCTGCGAGCTCGGTCTGAAGCTGTTCCAGTTTTTCCTCCAGATTCTCAATCTGATTCTGCTGAGCATATACCCGATCCTGCTCCTCTTGGAGAAGTTCCTTGGTCTGGTCGTGACCTTCGAGCTCTGTGGCTAGACGGTTGCGAAGCTCTTCTAGGTCCTGCATCAAACCATCCACCTCATCCTCAATAGATTTGACCTTATCCTGTAGCTCTTCGATATACTCGGACTTCTGCTCAGCCTCGCCCTGCGCTTGCAGGCGGGCCTCGTTTTCATCCTGCAACTGAGTCTGAAGCTCCAAGATCTCGGCCGCATGGTTCTGCTCGAGATCTGCAATCGTCTGTTGAAGTTGTTCTTCTGTTCGAGTAGCAGTCTCAGTGACGTTTTCAAGATCTGTGCGGTACTGTTCCAAGGAATCCCGCAAGCGAGTCAGGGCAACCTCCTTGTCTGAAATCTGATCCTTCAACCCATGATTCTCAACATCTTTCTGCTGCATGTCTGCATCCTGCTGGTTAGCCAGCGCGTCAAGAGTAGTGACACGCTCCTCCAACTCGAAGACATTCGCACGCAGATCCTCATTGTCACGCTGCAAGTCGTTGAGTTTCGCTTCCAAGTTGTCGTTGCGAGCATCGGAACGTTCTAAAAGTCCCATGGAATTCTCGAACTGAGCACGCAGGATCCGAGACTCCTGGTGAAACTTCTCGGCTAGAATGGTCTTGTCTTGCAGTTCGGAAAGGAGACCTTCAAAGAGGCTAGGGAGCTTGCGTAGGAATTGGCCATTGTTCAAGCCTTCGGTACAGCCGGGAATCAGGTTCTCCATCTCTTCGCGCACGTCTTCAAAAGCGTGGCGAAGCTCGGCGATAATGGCGTCTGCAGTTGCGCCCGGTCCGAGGATGTCGGTGTTCTGTAGGTCAATAGTCATCAGACGTAGCGCACCCTGGGCCTCAGCAACAAGTTCGATGAGACGCGTGATCTCGGCCTCGTACCGCTTTATGGTCTTGTCAGATACTTTATCAGCGGCGGTGACAACTTGGACCAGTGAGTCCTGGCTGGTTTGAGGCAGTGTCCGCAACGTGTCGGCCGTGACCTGGCTCGAAAGTGAGAGCACAAGAGAAGCATACGGGCCGTTGTCAAGGGGTTCGATTTCCTCGGGCTCAGGACCGTCAGGGTCGGCGGGGTCGATGGCGAGCAGCGGCTCATCGTCATCGTCGTCAAAATCGAAGTCAGCATTGCCATCGAAAGCGCTCGTCTCGCGAGAGTCACCGCGGTAGGCAGAAGATGCACGCAGCTCCGCGATCTGCTCCTTGGCTTGCGAAAGCTGGTCGCGTAGGTCGTCGGTCTCGTCGTCGGTCAAGTTGATTTCGCCCAAACGACGGGCCTCGATCTGGTATTCTAGGTCTGCAATCTGCTTGTTCTTGTCGTCGAGCTGACGCTTGAGCTCAATGTAGGACTTTCGGAGCTTCTTGTCCTCCTTCTTGTGGCCCTCGAGGTCGTTCCATTCGTCGCTGTAGTGGTTTCGCTTCAGGCGTCGACGTGTGCGGCCATCGATGGTGGCCGTGAAGGGTACGAACTGGATCTGGTTACCGCGGATTTCGTCGACGGATTCGATGTGGAACTGAGCGGGCATGGACATGCGGGCACGGCGGGCGGCGTTGGTGGGCCGGCCGCGGCTGGCACCGATGCGACGAAGATGTGGGGTCAAGCCGGGAAGGGGCTGGGTAGAGGCCGATGGGGTCAGCTGCGTGTCGTCCTCATCCTCATCGTAGTCTTCCTCGTCGATGTCCGGATAAGCTACGACGGGCTCTGAGTTGCGACGCGTATGGCGAAGGATGCTCTTGCGTGCAGAGGCAAAGCCATCAGAAGTCTGTGATTGGGCGCGGGAGACCGATTCCTCGAGCTCACGGGCAAGCTGGTCATGGTCGTCGGACTGCACGCGTTTGCGTTTCGGTGCGGGCGAGACGGGGTCGTGGGAGGGCGAAGCAGCGCGTTTGCTGCCCTGGGAGAATTCGACCGACGGGGTGCCCTTGGTGGACTTCCTACGGCGAGGGGCATCGCCGGGGCCCTCGGGGTGGTGGTCTGACGCGAGGCCGCTGGGGCGAGCCATGGCGATGTGTGGAATGTGCAAAAGGTGTGGAATGCAGTGTTTCAAGTAGCAAATTGCTGGCCGGCGCCCAAAAAATACAAGTCGAGCTCAGCGGCGGGGGGTTTGGCCGGGGTGCGAGTGTCTGAGCGGGCGAGCAAAACAGTGTGGGTAATGTAGCAGGGGAGGCAAGGAGGGATGTTTTTTGTACAAAAAGGCGAGCGGGCGGAGGCACCAGTGTGGGCGCGGGTGGTTGTGAAATTGGAGAGGTTGGCACCCTGGTCGTTTTATGTAGCGCTACGTCAGTCCTGGACGCGCACGAGCCAGTCATACAATTGCTCCATGACGCCCTTCACGCGTCCTATCAAATCTGCTGCACGCGTTTTCCACTGTGCCCACTGCCCAGCTGCCCGTCCGCTCTCCTGTTTCACGCACACTTTAGGGGCGCTCTCGATCGACAGTAGACTGCTGTACATACAAGATTCTCGAGAGCTGATCCGACATGGCTGCCTCCCACGTCACTTCTGCATTTAGCGGCGGCCGGGACGCGTCGAAGCTTGGGCCACGCTGAGCTGCCATTTAGCTTCTCGTTTTTCATGCAGAACAGGACACAACTCCGACAGGCCCACCCAAGATCCAGTCTAGAGAGGGTCTTTTTTGCGTGCCCAATTCATTTCACCATCGTTGCTGTGACAGCCGCGTTTGATCGCAACCCAACACAAAATTTTCCGCTCCCTGTACGTCCAACATGCAACCAGCTATCGCTACCACGTCAGTGCGTTTCACCGCCACATGGTGCACAGACGACCTACACGCGAACTGTCTAAGTACTCTATGGGTCTATTTGAGTAGAAAGTCGCTCTCCACCACCAGCCCTTTAGTCGCGCTGGCCACGCCATATAGCCCGCCTAGCGGCCAGGTTCCCCAGAAGTTCCGGCTTGCCCACTGACCCCACGTTTCCTGCTTCGTCGCACGCTTGGTCCCAGCTACACCCTGCAGATCCACCTTCACCTTGTCGTATATGCTGGGCAGCGATTCCGCATGGTACTTGCTCCTCAATCCCCTGTATCTCTTCTCGTCGTATATCCGCCAGAATTCGTCTTCGGTATAGTATGCGTGTGCATAGAGGCACTTGAGCCCCCGGAGCTCTGCCACCTTTGCTTCAAACTCTCGGTTGAGCGCGATGAATTTCCGCCCGTCCTTCGGCCCCATGCCCCATATACCGATATCGAGCAACGTCTTCTCCGGACTGACGTTCGTTACCGAGAATGTGCACTCGTCCTGGGGTGGAGCCTTCACCGGACAAAGCCAGAGCGGCCATAGTCCCGTCTTTTGATCCGTCCATTCGATGAAAGCCTCTGCACTCTCGTACGGAACAGCGAGGTCCTGGATGATTGTTTGCGACGACAAACCGGAGCGATGCAGTGCATGTACCATGGTCCTGCTGTACATATATGCATCCAGCAGATACCGCGTCACCGCATTGAAAGGCGTGCAAAAGTACTTGAATGCCCTCAGGCCGGACCAAAATACGCCGCGGTCGTACCGGAAAAGGTAGGTCTTGGTCGGAACGCTCTCCTTGTAAGACTTTTCTTTGCCTTTGATGCGATCAAGAATGCTTTCAGCGTGCAAGTAGTGCCATGGATCCGTGGCTTTATCGAAGGACTGAACACGGCCTGCGACAGGTCAGTACACCAAGAGGACACGGGTTGCGCACTTACCTGGAATTGGATCATCTTGGAGTCTGCCGATCATGATGCAGCCTGACGATTTGGAATACAAGATGCCGTCTATATAATCGACACTAGCGTCCTGCTCTGCCTCTTGGAGCACATTAATAGCTTCTGGAACACTCTCAACCGCCCTATACTCAAGCTCAACGAACGCTTTCGCATCAATGAGATCCATTTCCAGTAGAGTCACCACTCCAAGCGTTCCGCAGCTGCCTGCGCATGCGAAGAAAAGGTCGCGATGAGCATCGTCAGGTTCGTTCGTCGCCCACAAAACTTCACCATTTCCCAGAACAACTTCGATCCCCCGAATACCCCTATCGAACAGACCATATCGAAATGATGAACTTTCTCCACTCGTCCCTGCAAACCCACCTCCTACAGTGATATTAGGAAGCTCCATCACGACCTTTGGTAGCAATCCCTCAGCCAATGTCGCATCTACCAAGGCATCCATCGGAACGTTCGGCTCGACCAGCACCGTCTTTTTTTGCTTGTTGAATTGTAAGACATGGTTGAGACGACTCGTATCTATGATTTCATTCTTCTTCCGTGCCGACTCTCGTGTGGAGAGTGTGCTGCCGTGGTAAATGCGAAACGGTATCGACGCTTCTTGAAAGGTGCGGACGCGCTCTGCTAGCTGCGCAACCTCGGCCTTGTGGGTGTCCATTGACTGAGTCTGCCTTTGAGCCGCCTTCTCAAAAAGCTAGCCAGGTCCTATTTGGGTTCACGCTCTTATAGAATGTCGATGAATCAGCTAGGAAAGATCAAAATGCAGAGGTGGCGACGCTGCTTGTTGCGTTGAGGGTAAGTCGTCACAGTAAGCGCAGAAGTATGCCCAAAGCTACTTCTCCACTTGGCATGTGCCGTTCTTACTACCAAGAGCCTCACCCACATGGTTCTTACTCTTTCCGCGCGTCATCATGGATGTCGCTCGGAAGCCCGGAATGAGATCCACATGCTAAGGCACCAGCTCCATACATAGGCTCGCTTAATTCTACTTACACCGCGTACCTTTCGCCCTCTCCAGTAGCACCAACTCGAGTACTATCCGGCGATGTTACCATAATTTGGGAATTCATACATTAGTTTTGATCATTCTTTGGCAGCACCACTATGGACCACCATAAATCCACCGTGGAAGCGATTCGCTCTCGCATCGCCTATTTCCATGAAATCAAGACGGCATTCCGTATCTACCACGGCAGCACTAATTCCACCCGTCATGTAGGCTTCGACCGCGATCGAATAGTCGACACTTCTGCACTCAACAACATCATCTCAATTGATCATGACAGAAAAGTAGCAATGGTTGAACCCAATGTTCCTATGGATGCTCTAGTCCGTGAGACAATGAAATTCGGTCTTCTGCCTCCTGTGGTGATGGAATTCCCCGGTATCACGGTTGGTGGGGGGTTTGTAGGCACTGCTGGCGAGAGCAGTAGTTTTAAGTATGGGTTTTTTGATCGCACAGTGCTAAGCGCGGAGGTTGTGCTTGGGGACGGCGAGGTAGTAAGAGCCGCGGACCAGCACAATCAAGAGTTATTCGAAGGGCTGAGAGGAAGTTTCGGGACACTGGGTGTTCTGACACTGGTCGAGCTGAAGCTGATTGAAATGGAAAGGTTGGTAGAGGTCACCTACCACCCTACTTCTACCATCGACGACGCCATGGAAAAGCTGCAAGACAAAGCGAAGGAAGATTCCAAAATCGACTACCTAGACGGAATCCTCTTCTCCAAAACCTCCGGCATGATAATCGCAGGCCGCCTAACAACCCAACAACCATCTCCCACCCTCCCACTCCGCAGATTCTCCCGTCCCTGGGACGAATGGTTCTACCTCCACGCGCAGCACCTCGCCACCGCCTCCCCCACAACCTCCACCACCGAACTCGTCCCCATCCAAGACTACCTCTTCCGCTACGACCGCGGCGCCTTCTGGATGGGCGCCTACGCCTTCAAACACTTCATGGTCCCCTTCACACGCCTCACCCGCCTCCTCCTAAACTACTTCATGCACACCCGCATCATGTACCACGCGCTCCATGCCTCGGGCCACACCGACCGCTACATCATCCACGACATTGCGTTTCCCGCGCCCAATGCCGCTCCCTTCGCTCGCTTCGTCGACGAATCCCTCAACATCTACCCCCTCTGGTTGTGCCCGTGCGCAAAGACGCGCGCTCCTCAATGGGGCACGCGAAACCTTTCACAGGCACGTCGGACGGCAAGCCGTACGACGGGCTCTACATCAACATCGGTGTGTGGGGGCCTTGGCCGTCCAAAGAAGCAGAGTACATCCAAGTCAACCGTTGGATCGAGGCAGAAGCGAAAAAGCTGGGTGGCTTGAAGTGGTTGTATTCCCGTATTTTCTATACCGAGGAGGAGTGGTGGGAGGTTTATTCTAGGTCTAAGTATGAGGCGTTGAGGGAGAGGTATCGCGCTACTGGGTTGCCCAGTATATGGGAGAAGGTGAGGGATAGGGGGGTGAAGAGGGAGTTTGGAAGGGGGATCAAGGGGTGGGTTAAGAGGGGGGTGTGGAGGAGTGAGGTGCTGAGGGGGTGTATGGGGTGTGGAAGGCGGTGAGGGGCGGGGATTATATGTTTTCGGGGAAGAGGAAGGGGGAGTGATGGTGGGCTGGGGGGTTCGTAGTTGTGTGTGAACTTGGGTAGGCGTGGTGGTGAGGTGGGCTTTCTACCCAAGAACAATCCATACAACAGCGAGACGGGGACATCCAAAACTCAGTCTAGCTTTGTAGATCGTCATAAGCAGAGTAGCTGTCAATAAATGGCAGTAAACAATGAAATGTGGTCTAGATATGGATTTTCTCAAAAGTTTACCACCGCAAGCCAAATGTCAACGCGAACGTTAATGCCCCGAACCCTCGACTTCCTCTCCTACTTATCAAACACAAAACAGCACCGCGACCGACATTTCTAAACACGAAATTCACAAGCTAGATTCCTCTTTGCACATACTTACCAACATCCTCCTCTCCCACGAAGCTGTCGCGACCCCTCCCACCGCCGCGTTCTCGCCCCGCACTAGCGCCCTCGTGATGTCACCACTAGCCCCAATGCGCCATCGTGCTTGTCGAATGAGAGGGCATCACTGTGTCTCAGCTGGGGGACGATCGTGTGGAAATTAAGGGAGGGTGGTTGGGTGGCTAGGGGGGGTGATATCATACATACGTAGAATTGAGCGGGATGCAGGGGTGCTGTGGAGGAGAGAGAGAGAGATACGTATATGGTCGGGGTAGAGGCGCATGTTTGGGACGATGGAAGGGTACGAGATTTGAGGTGTTGACGATGGGAGTTGGTTGGTGATGAAGGGAGTGGACGGGTGAGGGCGGAGTTGGGAATGGAGATCTGCAAGGGACGAGGGGAAGGAGCGAGGTAGCGTGGTGATCGATTTAGCGGTGAACCGTTGCGGCCGGTGACCGACTATCAATGCTGTGGAGGACCTGTCTAGATCAAGTTATGTTTCATTCGCCATGTGGCTGCCCTCGCCATGTTTATTAGCAACGGCGCACAGAGAACCACACACAACACAGGCGCGGATAGGCCTTGCAGCCATAACCATAGACACCCATGAATTACCTGTGATATATATAGTTATCTTCACAATCCCTCCCACGACTCCAGAAATTTTCCTCCATAACCCCAACCCCAAGCCCTCCTCCCGAACCCCCGGACCCCTCCCCTTCTGCCAGGTACCCGCCCTCCCCCTCCACCATGACAATTACCCCCATAGCGTCATCGAGCCCCAATCTACGACCCCTCGACTAAGTTACTACTCGCACCCATAGCGTCTCTTCCCTCGCGCCATGCTCGAGGTTAAATAAATGATTTTGGGACCCGCGCACTCTTATTGGTTGGCGAACGGGCATAATCACTGCCTTTGCGCTAAAGGCGTTGAACTACCGGTTTTTTCGTATCGACTGCTTGGTGTTAGCTTCTATGATACGGTGAGGTGGGTTGTCGGGATGTCGAGGGCCCGGTGATGTTGAGGCTGCGAGTGGTATTCCAAATGGTGGGCTTTAGGGGGGTTATAACGGAGGGGTTGGGATGTTGGGTGGGTGTAGCTTGAGGAATCATATTGATTTGAGGCTTTGAGTTGGTTTACGAGTTGCTTCGTCACGGCCGGGTTTCATTTTCACACAGATTACGATGGCGCGGCTAAGTTTTCTAAGTGCTCTACTGCTGGTGGGCTTTACTTCTGCTCTCGGGGTCAGGCACAGACAAGATGGTTATAGAGATGGGTACGGGTATGGCAGTCAAGATGGTGGAAGGAACTGCGTCAACTTTACTATTCCCGTCAGCATATCAGCGCGACAGGGTGTCTTTCCAGACATCCCGGCGAAGGCCAACCTCGAGGTGACCGACTTCGCTCAGAAATTTGTGCAGCAAGGGAGAAATTATACGGCGACCATATTGTTGGGGTATCAGACGGTGGAAGGCAATTACGATATCTCTGCGCAGTACTGCTATCCGGATAAGGTGGGATCGACCATCCAGATACTGACTCATGGTATTGGTTTCGACAAGACGTATGTATTCTGTTTCCATATTCGTATTAACGACACAGGCTGATAGTTGTGTAGGTACTGGGATCTGTCATTTGACGACTACGAGTACAGCTACACAAACGTAGCCCTCAAATACGGCTACAGCACCCTTGCCATCGATCGACTTGGTATTGGCAACTCATCGCACGGTGATCCCATCAACGAGATCCAAGCCCCGCTTGAGCTTGAGGCATTGAACGCCGTAACGACTAAATTACGGAAGGGCGAAATCCCCGAGATCAAAGATGAGTACAAGAAGGTAATCCACGTGGGTCACTCGTTCGGCTCAGTGCTATCCTACTGGCTGTCAGCTCTATATCCGGATAACACCGATGGACTGGCCCTCACCGGCTGGTCTGCAAATGGCTCCTTCATCGGACAAACGGTCGCGGGTTGGAACCTACACAGTGCGCGTCTCAACCAGCCCTTCCGCTTCGGCGATGCGTCGAACGGAGCGATCAAGTTGCTCATTGAGAGCTTCCTTGGTCTAGGCCGACAGGACCTCGTCGAATCGGTGGTAAACGCTATCAAGACCTACACCGGAAACACCCCCCAGTCCTACGAAGTCTGGAACGACATCCAAACAACAGAAGTCGGCGACATCATCAACGAATGGAATACCACCGCCACACGCCTCAACTACTCCCCCGGCTACATCACCCACAGCGACCTCACCTCCAACCAATTCGTCTTCCTCCGCTACGGAAACTACGACATCGGTCTAGGCGTCGTCTCAGAAAACACAAAACAACCCGTCACCATCGGGGAGCTCCTCTCACTCGGAGGCGAGCCCGCACAGAGCTCTTTCAAGGGCCCCGTCATCGTGTTCACGGGCCAGTACGACCAGCCGTTCTGCGGCCTCGACTGCTACGCTACGGGCACGGCGGCGGCGAGTATTCCTGCGGAGGCGAAGAAGAATTTTCCAAAGGGAGGGGTCTTCGAGGCGTACATTCAGCCGGATACGGGGCATGGGATTAATGTGCATTTTAACTCGTCGGCTGGGAATGCGTATGTGCAGAGGTGGTTGGGGGATCATGGCGTGGGCGCGAACTAGGTATATGTAGGATGGGAAGACCTCGCGAGGTACGAGAGTCGTCTCGGCGTCGGAGGGAGTCCCATCAAATGCTTGTGAATGCGATAATTTTCTTCATATGTACCTGAAGTATGGGATTCTGTGAGACCCACTGATTGTTCATGTTCACGTGGGTCTGAATAATGAATTCGGGTGACCTAATCAGTAGCGCGGCTTACTCACGCGTGCTAGATACCACCCCAGACTTCATTCTCGTCTTCGCCCGCGAGTACGCCCTTGGCTGGAATACATGCACCCGATAGTTGGATGGAGCGCATGGTCGTCATGCGCTCTCATGCAGTGCGAGGTCGGAGCTGGGAAATTCGCACATGGCTACGCTGTACCAACTCCACCGTGTCGCCTCCTCGGAACGCGCGACGCACGCTTGGAATCATCCATCCTATCACCATGTGGAGACCCGCAGCATGTGTAGAGCTTGCAACCCAACGCGCATGCATTTGTAGGGCGTGTTCATGGATTGTCATCTCTTAGTAACCATCGTCCGGGGGCAGCTCCGAGCATTTCTACCGTTGCTACCGTTAAACGAGCAGAACCTTGCGCACGCTTCTGCACGAGGCTGCAAACGTGCTTGGCAATTTGAAATGAGCTGGGTGAGTAATGGCTGACAGGGACGGCGATACGGCGTTAAGTTGGAGAGCCGCATGGGAGGAGCTGGGGGTTTGGTCGGGCGACTGTCCGAAGCGAGGCGCTATCATAACGTCGTTCACGTTGATCCAAGCTTTTCTCCACTAGGAATATTATTAAAGACCGCATTTGGGAAAGCTTGCAGTGGGTAGCCTTGTTTTCTGTATACCAGAGATTGAGGACGCTGCCGCTACATGAGGTAAGGATTGTGAGTACTCGAGGGGCCAGAACGGATGCAGCCAATCAGATTACCGGATACTGAGGAGTAAGTGACCAAGCGGTTAGTCACTGAGGGATAACGAGGCGGATATGCTGGCTCTCGTAGTGGACATGCGTTTACGCGGTACCAACAATGGTATTGTCGAGACGGCAGAAGTGGATGCAGAGGGGCAAGATTAGCGGGGTCAACGAATGCTCTCCTACCCCCCTGATTATGGAATGCTTGGAAAAGACGAGGAGGTGAAGAGACTGGTGAGAGTTGGAGAGGTATAAGTAGGCCGCTGTATGCTCCATGAGGTGACCATCACGCCACTTCGACAGCTTCTCCTGCATCTCAAAGATCAACCAAGCATCAAGCAAGTTCTCAACATGAAGTTCGGATCCAGCATTCTCTTTGCGGGCCTTGCCCTCTTCAATGCCGTCCGCGGTGATGGTACTACTCCCTCTCCCAACCTCATCACGGTCTCAACTAACAACTTGCAGCCGTCCCATGGGAAAGGCTCAACAAGAACGACTCCCTCCTCTTGATCCTCGATCTCCAGGTTGGCCTCTACCAGGTTGCTCGTGACTGGGACCCCACTCTCTACCGCGAGAACGTCCTCGCTCACGCCGAGCTCGGAAAGCTTTTCGACCTCCCCGTGGTGATGACCACCTCTGCCGAGACTGGTCCCAACGGTCCTCTCCCCAAGGAGATCTTGGAGATGTACCCCGATGCTCCTCTGATCAAGCGCAACGGCGAGGTCGAGTATGTCCCCCTTCCACCCCTTGGTATCATCCTCATCTAATCATACAACAGTGCTTGGGACAACGCCGATTTCCGCGCCGCCATCAAGGCCACCGGCAAGAAGCAAATCATCGTCGCCGGTATCACCACCGATGTCTGCACCGCCTTCCTCGCTCTCTCTCTCCGCGCTGAGGGCTACTCCGTCTTCGCCAACATCGAAGCTAGCGGCACTTACTCCCAGCTCGTCCGCGACACGGCCAACTCTCGCATGCAGCAGGCAGGCGTCCAGCTCGTCAGCATGTTCTCCATCGTCTGCGATCTGATGCGCGACTGGAGGAATGTCCCTGGTGCCAAGGAGGTCCTTCCTTACCTTGACAGGTACCTGCCTGTCTACGGATACATTGCTCGTGCCCACGCTGCGGCCATCGAGAACGGCACTGTCATCCCTGGCGAGGCCGAGCTGATCTAAATGTGAGGGTGAATTGGTGGAATCTCGGGGTGGTCGATTGCCAAAGTTAGACGGCCCTCGGAGTTCCACTCCTGTCAAGGATCGAAAACTTGTATGGAAGTTGGGTGGTAGTGAATAGGGAAGGAAAATATACATGGAGGACGCGAATTTACATAATAGACTAGTACACTCGACAACCAAATCGTTAATTCCACCGTTAATCAAATCCACCAGCATCAAACAGTGACGCCTCCAAACTAACCCACGACAAGAACACCCCCCTACACCCACCTCGGCATCGAAAGCACCCTCCTCACCTCCCTCAACGCCCTCTCCACCCCTTCTACCTCCCTCCTCACCTCCTCGTCCTCCCTCCCCACACGCGCCAACCCCATCGACGCAGCCTCCAACTGCTCAATCGCATCATTCCTCGTCGACCTCAACGCCGGGATCCAAGTCATCCGACACAGAGGGCAGATATGGCTCCATGGCTGGCCTGCGCGAATCTGCCGTTCGATGCAGAGTCTTCCGAGGATGTGTTTGCATGGTCCGCGATTGCGGATTTGGACTGGGTATTCGGGGTCGTCGGGGCTAAGGATCGGGTGGACGGAGGAAGGGTCGCGCTCGTGGTAGGGTTCGTGGCAGATGGGGCAGTCGGTGGAGTCTGGGGGGAGGGAGGAGAGGGGGAGGGGGCGGTGTGGTGGGTGAGGAAGTTGGAGATGATGGGTTCGGGGTGGTGGTAGGGCATTTTTGGTGGGATGTTTGTTGAGTGGCTGTGGAAGTTTGACTTGGGTATGGTGAGGTAAGTTGTACTGTATTTTGGCAGTACGTGAGATGGATAAATAGTGGAATTCTGTGAAGGAGCATAGAATAATCCTTGTTGGCCTGTTTTATGAATACGTAGATGTACTGATGATGACTGGGAGGAGCCACTAGACAGCGCCACATGGGCTGAGTGACAAAACAGTGGTGGCGAGTACTACCTAAGTGAGATATAGGAAAAGGTCCAAGTCAACATCCATATGTCCGGCTTGAAGTGTACTAGTCAAGCGGACTTGACATATGTCATCCCACCAGTACTTCAGACCCTATGGTAATCCAAACACTACTCATTGACAGCTTCCGCCAAGTAGGTCTTCACATTGTTTGAACAGGTATGATTTGAATACCTGCATAATTGTGGCCATGGAACGCCTCCCAGCCGTATGGCGGCATGTGCAACTTTTGGGACCCTAAAACCAAAAGAAAGTACCAAGAAAGGCTCTCTGAAAAATCCATCCCAAATGACAGCAATTTAACTGTCTTAACATACCAGAACCTATTATTAGAGGTGACGCATCCGTGTTCCCATCCATGAGCTGTACAGTCCCCTATGACCTGGCTTTCGTTAATCACTGGTGACAGTCGGACCTGCCGCCACGACATCGCTACCTCTCGACCGCTGTCCTCTACTCTGATACAACCGCTCCAGCGTCTCCTCCACCTCCTGAACCGTCGCATCAATCCTCTCACTCCCCTCCGCAACAGCAAATGTGTCCAGAATCTGACCAATGAATCCCTCCCTTGCTGACTCACTCTGTCTCCCCGAGCCGCGCTCACTCCGCCGCCAAAAACTCCCAGACCGGGTCCTCCTACCAAGCGCCTCATTAATAGACGAGTGATGCAGTGGCGCATCATTGATCCACCACTTCTGGCGACAGAGAGGACATTTGTTGTGCCATGGTCCTTTGCTATTGATGTGCTTCTCCAGACAGCGACGACCGAAGACGTGGCGGCAGCACTTGGTGGATGCGTCTTCCGTGGCGGACATATCGACGCGCATTGCCCATTCTTTGCCGTCTTCGCCGGTGGGGCGCGTGTTTTGGGGCTCGATGTAGGGCTCGGAGCAGATGGGGCAGTGGCGGGAGTCTGGTTCGAGACAGCAGAGTTGGATGGGGGTTGTGAAGAGGACGAAGGTGGGGATGGAGGCACGCTCTGGGGGATTGGTGGTTGCGGCTGGCATCCTGAAGACAGGTAAAGAAGGTGTGGATATCGTGCGAGGTGGTGAGGAGTAACACTATGCAAAGCAATTCGTGGAAGTGGTTGTTCTGATTGCAATTTGTAGACGCGTAGATGTGAAGTAGCGGAACGGTCGTTCGTCGATAGGCAGACATGTGAACAATGGTAGCATCTCTTCCTATTCATGTCACTTAATGCTATTTTAGTCATATTGTGTGAATGATCAAGTGTTGGTGGATACCGCATTCACTTCACACGTTCTCCATTCGTTGTCCAGACTAGTCTCAACCGGGAAATACATCACCGTGGCACAAACGAAGCGTACACATGCAAACATGCTGCGACATGTTGTTAGCAAGGTCAATCGCATAGCGACAAAGTTGATTTTGCACTGCGGACTGTGAATGATAGCCGCACCAGGAAAATAATGGGTAACCTATAGCGTCAAAGGTCGAATGAATGATACTATATCCCGCCAAAAAAATAGAGAGCCCGGTCTGTAGTGAACTCGAAAAAAGACAAACGCGTACAGGCTAGCCAATAAACTCCTACAATCAAAACACTGAACTAGACAGTAGGAGACAGAGAGACTCTGACAAAAACATGCCCGATACATTCGAACAGGACGCAGCCGAGGACAAGTAAAATCACTGGCCATATCAAGTCGAGATCTCGTTTTTTTCGTGATACTGTCGACGCTGAGTAGCTCTGAGTAGTTTTGAGAGACATATTGTGCGAAGAATCGATCGGTTGGCCTGATGCTTGCACCTCCGCTATACTGAATCGTACAGAGCGGATATTTGTGGACTTGAGCTTTGGTCGATTGCTCTTCATAGCTGATGGTATCGTGCATGATGAGATGAGTGTGGCATGTGGTTCAGTTGGGAAATTTTGCTTGATCATGGGCGTTTCGATCGCTTTGTCGTTGGTGATGAGGTTCCTGCAAATTATTCCTGGTTCCTCCGGGACTCGAACTTCCACTTGGGCTTTGCTAGATCCACTATGGCGGTCTTGTAGGTCTGATTTTCGATTGTTGCCAGGAAATCCTTGAGGAAGAGGGGTAGTATCGGCCGACAGGTCCGTGGTATGCCCCAAATGCCCATCGGCTTTGCTATCCCTTTTTTGTGTACTTTCCTTCCGTATTTTTGAGGGAAGAGAAAAGTCTTCTCCTCCACAGATCTGTCTCTCAATCTCTTTGCTTCTTTGCACTATATGTAGAAATAAATCGGTGCCCGGTGGCACGTTCCCATCAGTATGGCCGGAGCCTGGCTGCAGCGTGAACCAATAGGTAGAACACGTCGGACATTCTACAGACTTTTCTTCATTCGTGCCATTTTCGAAACGTGCGAGGCAAGTAGAGCAAATGCGATGACTGCAGGTTGGCTTGCTAACACGGATGTTTGTCCCTAAATGGCATAGAGAGCATGGTTTGTTGAGAAGATATAAACGGCTAGAGAGAACGGGTCTCAGATCGAAGCTGAGAAAGTCCTTTAGTGTGGTGGTTTGGTCGGCCATTGAGTATGAACTTGGGATGTTGACTCTCTGCGATCTACGTAGGTGCGATGTAGATATATAGTAAGTTCCGCTTACGATGGCCGGTTGTGACAACACAAACATTCCAGAATGTATCTTCTCGCACCGCTTGTACCTGTGAATGCAAACGCAGAATTATTTATGATTCAGCAGATTCATTTTGCGAATAGTTATCTAATTAATTTCTTCACCCGAAAACCTGTGATCACACGGTGCCATAGAAGCGGGTTCAGTGACCTGATTTCACACCGGGAGTCTGACAGAATCACTATAATCAGAGATACAAACTCACAGTTTCGAAGCCTCAGATCGTGAGATACGTGTATTTATTAGGAGCCCTTGATAAATATGCAGCCACGGAAAAAACAGATCAAATGCCTACTCATACCGTCTCCTCTGTCGGGGCGGTGCCAAAGCCTCATCATCACTTGCTGAGCGATGTTTATCTCCCACCCAATCAACAGCGCCGGTGAACAGTTCTTCGTCACTTATCTCCAGCGACTGAGTCATTTCTCGTCTGCTAACCCCAGAAGCGCCACTAATGGACTCTGACGTGGTTTCTGAAGACAGACCCTCTACTGTCGCTGTTGTGTGATTATCTACCAACGGCGAGTAGTTGCTTACTTCCACTACCATAGAATCCGGCCTTCCGCTAGAATCAGAACTTTCAGAATAGGTATCATCGTCGCTATCACTTCGGTAAGTCTCTGGATCGTCCAAAATCTGCTCTAACAACTCATTCCCATAGGTTTGTAGTCCCGCTCGCAGCAGGTTCGCCGTGTTATTATTAGATACCAGGATCTGTACATGATATGGACCTCCAGATATTCTTTTCGTGAACCATACCTCACGACACATGGGGCACGTGTTTGAGCGCTGAATGTACGTTTCTAAGCAATCTGCCCCAAAGATATGCTTGCAGAGAGGTAGATCGATTTGAAGGATGGGTTCTTGGGATTTGGATGGAGGTTCCTGACAGATTGGACAATCGTGTTCTCCAGAGGTCGGATCTGGAGTGATGAATTTGGTGTGATATTTGACGAAGTCGATCAGGGGTCGGAATGGTATGACGTGGCGTGTTTGATCTTGCTCGTCGTTTGAAACATTGAGCATGAGATCGAAGTTTTGAGAGAGATTGTTGTTATTGCCTTCGAGATGGGGACTATGCCCGGGGTTGTTGTGTCTGGTGTCTGCCATGACTTGACTTTCAATAGAGTAGTAATGTAAGAATGACAAACTTCTGATGTTGTTCAAGCGAAAATACGTGGCTATTTTCCCAGATTTATACTCGAGTACTCTGAAGGATTCGTTTGCGTTCTTTGAATATGACTCTGAGTGTGTGAGATTCCGTATTCACACGGGCGGTACCTGGAAGATTTTCTTCACCTAAAGCATCACTCAACACGCATCACATGAAGCCTGAATCCAATTCTTAACAGAAAAAGTAGCTTGAAGAGATTGTTGAAAGCTAGCCATAAGATTCACCAGGCTTGTGAACCGGAACCTGGAAGCAGTCTGCAGTGCTATCTTATCACGCCACAATGGGCCTCATAAACACACATGCCCTCTCTAGCCTCTATATCATAATCCAAAAAACTCGTGCATACACTCGGATAGTCGTGGTATCATTGCAGCGATGTTAACAAACGCGAAGACACACATGCCTATATCCAGGCAGCCACCCGTAAATCGCTTTATCTTAATGTTAGCATCCACGCCCGATCCTACAACCACCCCTCCCGACTGTCCCATATGCAAGGAACCATTCGCATCGTCACACATCGAAGTTCCTATACAAATAAATCTCTCACACTGTCGCCACATCTTCGGCTCCCGCTGCTTCCAACGTCACATCACTCTCAGAGCACCGTACAGCCACTGCTGTCCACTTTGCAGAGCCTCATGGTGGCAAGTACCTCTTGTAGACGTAGCATCAGATATGGCTGATCTCTACGAGGTGGTATCTATGTTTCCGAAAGTCGGAGAGATGGATTGTGCCGAAGCACTGGAGCCGGAGCGGTATTCGCGAGCGGGGATCTTGATCAGGAATATCGTTGGGCATGGCAAAGAGAAGGTTACCTTTAACGAATTGATCAGTGCTGCGAGGCAAGCGAGTGATGGATTTATGGAGAAATGGAGGGAGTTGAGAGCAGAGGGGGAAGGGCGGGAGAAAGATTTACCGTATGTGATGGTGGTGATTTGTTTGCATAGAGTAATTTCCGGGTTGGATGGCACGGAGTAGCTGTAAGCTTAGTAAGTATAGCTACCCTAAGTCACTTTTCGATATTCACGACATATTCCTATAATCAGAAAATTCATATATGTCTCTGATCAAACATGCTATATTAGTTTCAAGGGTTCAGCGTTTTCAATCTATGCAATATCTTAATCGAGTGGAAAAGTACAGTTGTTTTACTCACAGGCTTCAGCTTGATACGAATGTTATGTTCGTTAAAGGATCTTTGGGATTATGAGTTAAAGTCTCTATTTGTGATGAGTTCTTCCATGTATCCTCATGTGAAGCGGTGAGGTAAGGAAATATGTGGAATTCATTAGATCCACAAAAAACCTTTGTCATATTGTGACAGTGTCGAGCTACAGTCATTCTACCCTTTTTATAACAGGCCGCATGTTCGGCAAGCGAATAATAGTATTTCCAATATTCGAATTGTTTCAACTCCAGTAACAACTGACGATAACTGTACAAACGTATTTCCGAAGATATCTAGCATCGGCTTTGCGAGCGCACTCATGTCCTCTCCTTACAACGTAACCTCCTTCCTCGCTCTCCACTGTACTCAGATCGACACCTCTTCTACATCCACCTCGTCGTCTTCTCAGTGCCATCGCTGCTATGCCACCACCAATGCCGATGCGGGACGTCTCATTCAAATCAACGTCCCTCCATGTCAGCACATCATGTGCATAACCTGCCTCACAGCCCACATCGATCGCGGTCATCACACATGCCCGTTCTGCAGGACGGAATGGTGGGCTCCAAACTCAACTGAAGAAGGTAATCTAGAAGACGACAGCACGGGTCGCCTTGTAGTTACACCTTGGAGTTCGCCAGCTTCATCGCCAAGAAGATGGTCATCGAGCGAGCCTCGTGAGGATATCTTATTGGACGACGGGAATATCCTGCTCGACACACGGATGTGGCATGATAATTATACGATGTATACGGTAAGCGATGACTCGTTTAGTGATGACGGCATCTGGTCGCTACAACCAAGATGGACTTGGACGGTTGGTCGGCATACTATAGGTCTGTTAAGATTCAGGGCGACGTTGCGAGCGATCCACAGAACTATTGCGCTGATGAGGGCACATCGAAGGACTGAAGTTCCGGATTCACTCCGGGGTACAAACGGTGGTAGCGAAGCTCAAAGTGGGTCGACTATTTCCAGTTACGAAAGTGCTGTGGACAGCTCCGATGCAGGCTGGTGGGATGGCGAACGTGGAGAGGGGCGGGAAGAAGCCGAGCGGCTTGGTGACCATGCGATGGAGATTTAGCTAGGGACTTTCGTATGCTAGATTGTGGTTGTAGTTGACTGTCATTCCAGGATTAGTATATCCATGGGTCTTGCCACGCTGGTATTTGCTATAAAGCCTTCAGTGCATATATGTGAGAAGGGTTTTTCCTTCCTGCGTTTGATAGGATGCACCTTTGGTAGGACGATGGTATCATACCGTTTGTCCGACTTGGTCATTGCGCTAACCCTTTTCCAAATACTACAAGTATATATCACCAAGATCCCTAAGCTACGACAAAACAACGTTTTCGAGGTCAGGAGACCTCTTCTAAAGTCATCCCTCAAAGGCTTGCTTTACGGGAGGGGCAGTTCAGCATGTTGTTGTTATACTTGATCTACCTCTTGTCTCGCACCCAGCATAGTGAGTCTCGGCATGGTTATCATGCCTCTTTTTTTGGGATTCAAGGGTACTAGCTGACATTTATATAGTCCAAATACCTGGCAGCGTGCACCAGCCGACGCGCGAGTGTGAGCAATGTTGACAGCGACGCGTTCACCTCGCGTCTTAACCGACTTACTCGGCTGCCGTCTCGCACCTTCCATACTCGACTACCCCCACCACTATCACCACCTCAGGGTTGGAACAAGAAAAATTGGTTTTATCAAGTAAACACTCCTTTTTCAGACGCCAAACGACCAAGACGCCCTTTACAGACATCATGGCGACCTACACATCCAGCAACAGCACGAGCTATCTCAATGGGCACAACGACATGCCCTATGAGCCTAACCTGCAGCAAGTTGGGCCCACCGAGTACAGCGATGCCCGATTGCTGCAGCTTCTGACCTCAAACGGCCTTGTCGATATGAACCAGAATCCGGTGTCGGGCGAGGTGTATGTGCCTCTTTCTCCTTTCCAATTTTTCTGAAGTATGCTAAAGGAAGCCCCCAGGAGGCCTGTCCAGGACCATGAGGTTGCCCATATCGGCAATGGTAACAACACCTACAATAACAACGGTGACAGAGGCGACAACAACGGAAACGATGTGGGAGGACACCATGCGCCAGAGCCACAGATCCCTATCATCACCATCACTGCCGAACACGGGTAAGTTTATCTCATCTGCCTCTCCTGCACCTCACCAAAACCTGCCCCTCCTGCACCAGTGTACTTTTCGTGAGACTGTATCTTGTCCATACAGAGATAACAACAGGAATAGCCCGTCGGCCAGCCGCATCAACACGGCGAAGCTCAGCGATGATGCGCTGCGTATCCTTCGCACGTGCAAGTATCGGCGACAGCTTTTCGCCACGGCGCTCCAGCATTTCGACCTGCACTTCCAATTCTTCGACTCGTCCTTCACTGGCAACCGCTTCGAACGCTACACCGAAATCGTGCCTACGATGTATGCAGCCCTGCGCGCCGGTAATGAGCTCGCACCACCTCACAAACACTTCAGCGACGCTGTCGAGCAGTACCGTACCTTTCTTGCGGTGGAGCTACTGGGCTACTTAGATCCCGAGGGCAGCGTGACGCTGGAAATCGAGAACAAGTTCAATGAACTGTCGCAGGAATACGGAGAAAAAGAGGGCAAGATTCGCGCGGCAATGGGTGTGATGTACCACCGGACATCAAGGGGCGGGAAGAAGATGATAGATGAGTATGTGGACATGTTCAAGCAGAGAGAGAAGTTGCTCCAGTCGCAGTTCATTGAGTTGAAAGCCCTGGTGGAGCGCACTTTGACCGAGATCAACAAAATAGCTTGAGGAACATTGGACAACCAACTGTCGACGGCACAGTGCTTTTTGGAGGGAAGTTTTGCTTAATTATGCTACGAAGGGCAGAATGCGCGATAGTAAGTAACCCTCTTCCATTGTCCGGAATTTCTAAAGACATCCTCTCGAACCCGCCCAATCAATTTTCTCATCTGACAAGAAGCAGGACTTTTGTATTTGAGGTTTCGGTTGGTACACAAAACATCCCATTTGGATAGACTTGCGAATAGGTAGGTCACAGCCCACTCCAACTGCTTCAGAATCCCAGCACTAACTCAACCTTTCCAGCCTCCAAGGGCAATTGGCCAGTTTTTTTGTTTTTCTTTTTTGATGGATGCAACCGCACCCACTGCCTACTTGCATCATAAAGCTTTCTTTTTGGTTGCGCTTTTGGATATGCAGTGTACGAGGCTAACAGCAGCAATGGAAGTTCCCCTTTCCAATTGCAAATACCCTTCTGCATATAGGTGCTTCGCCATGATGCCTTGAAATACGCGCTATCATATCTTAAGCCATAGGTTCTATATAGCCCTAACAGGCCGTACCCTCTCGTTGTGTATACATGATCGATCCCGCAGACGTTTCGAATCTGCCCAGGATACCGATTTCGCCCATCGATGCTCCTGTACTACGATGCGTGTTGCATCCGTGTGCATTCCAGCTAATCGGCAGTAGGTTGCCTATGACTGTTCGGTACATTAAGATGTACAAGGCTCACGACACAGTGCTCATAGATGTCGTAGCTGAAAACGTACCCGAAGCACGACGCAACCTACATCTGACGCTTTCGCCCTTGCCCTCGTGCCCGCCGCATCAGGCTCTAATCCCAACATTCAACCCCAGCATGCACAACCTTCCACACGCGTGCCATTTCCGCGTTCGAAACCCGTTGCGCCCTCGTCCCGCCGTCTCTCTTGCCGCCTCCCACCGGCACGCCGCATCGCCCGCTCACACTTTCGAAGGCCGTCGCACTCGATAATTCGCGATACGTCGGTCTGACCGCTTTGTCCCACGATACCAATACAGCGGCCATACACAGGGTTTTGTTCGGAGGAAGGCGCACGATAATTCGGGCATGGGGATATTGCTTGATCGTGAGTTGGGAGGAGCGAGGAGGTAGACAACGAATTTTGTACGCGTCAATGTCGTGTCGGCGAAGAGCATCACGGATGGTGGGGCCAATTCAGAGGAATATGCCTCGGTATAGCGTCGGATACTGTTGTGCCGATGCTTATGATGTATGGGAAAGTGTATATGTCTTCATTCGGTGCTCGTCACGGCCAGTTGGGGCTCAGGAATAGACTGAATGGTTTGATTTGCAAAACCTGAAATCACTATATAGTAAGCATTTAGCTATCTTCTCAAACGGAGGCCCTCTATCTCCAAGCTGTGGGTATATAACAAGGCTCGGCCATCCCACAAAAGTCCCAAAAATCAGAACGCCCAGATCATAATGCAGAAATCAAAACGCCAAAATCAAAACTATTTCGCCAGTAATTGCTTCCAACTTGTGAACATCCAAAGCTCTTCTTCCAATCTGGTGTTTCCCAATATCATGCTCCCCAACCAGTAGCGCTTGTTCAACCGTCCATCCAGCCCATCTATCATGGCCATAAGGCCTACATAGTTGATAGGGTAGAATCTTCGGTTTCTCTCGCTATTCTACTGCGTTTCGTGGGTTCATGTCTATTCTCGCGTCAGTGCTTGTAATAAAGTAGCTGAATTAGATCGCATACCTTCCTCCTCTCCTGGCGCTCACGCTTCCTTCGGTCTGCAGTCAGGCGATCTTGCTCAGCCAATTCCTCCGCCAAAGAACGACGCTCGACTTCGTACTGTCGGAACACGCCGTTGCTTCGCAAGAATTCTTTCATGTCGAATTCTTCTTTGTCTTCTGGCCGAGGAGTTTCTCGCTCTTTGGTACTGGCAAGAATATCTGGACGGATCGCAGATTTGGCCCCGGTCTTCTGGCGTTTTCTTCGCTCCTCCGACTCTTCTGCTTCCGTGCCGATTGGTTCCGGAACACCTCGTTTGTTTTGACGTGGCGGTGGTATGTTCTTCGTAGGTCGAACATCCAAACCAGCCGCCGGCTTTGCGGCGCGGGTCAGCTTGAATCGGTTTTCTGGTTCCTTTGCCCTTGGCTTTACCGGCTTCTCAAAGGCACGTGGTGCGCTTGGATTCGAACGAGTACTGAAATTGCCATCAACATCCAGCTTTGGCTTTTTTGTCGGCTCATGGCCATCTTCTGTGGCTTTTCGCTTTGGTTTTCTCGCCTCATCGGTAACGTGCTGGCTGCGAAGGGAAGGAGTTTTCGCGACCACAGGCTGAGCCTTTGCATTTGCTTCAGGCTTTGACTTTGTCATCGGCTTGGTCTTGATTTCTGGCCCCTTTGCCTTTGGCTTCGACGGTTCTGCGGCAACGCGTGTGCCAGTCTGATCTGACCTAGGCACAGTGACATCGCTTGGATGATCGGGCTTCGATTTGAGCACTGGCTTGCCGTGGTATCCTTGGGTGCGACGAGGCCGAACGTTTTCGACCGCTTTCTGGACCGGTGCACTTGCTTCAGGCTTCGGCTTTGACTTCGGAGTCAGCTGATACCGGTTTGGTGGCTCTTTGGCCTTCGGCTGCTTTGGCTCATCAACGACCCGAGGAAGTCGATTCGACCTAGAACTGGTGACATCGCCCAAATGACCAAGCTTTACCTTCTTGCTGTTCCTGCTTGATTCCGGAGCTATGCCATCTTTACCAATGTCTTGCTTGACAGTTATCGGAGCTATCCTATCTTTTCCGATGTCTCGCTTGACAGTGTCAATTGCCAAAGGCTCTTCATCATCGATCTCAGTGCACTTGCGTTTCCGTGACCCGGAATCATGAGTGATAGATACCGCGGGCTTTTCTTTGTTTCCAGCATTCTTCTTCGGAGAACTGGCATCTGGAATAACCGGGCCATTGTTGATCGCTTGAATTGCTGCATCCTTGCGGGTGGCATTGAGCATCCCTTCTTGAGCGTGCGAAGGAGCGGCAACAGGTTGAGTCTTTGGATTTTTGGCTTGAGAAGCAGGCTCGCGCTTCCTCTTAAGCGACGGCTGTTCTGTGTCGGTTTTGGATGACTGCGCTCCTGCAAGTAGACCTTGGGATGTCACAGTGTCCTGCCTGGATGCATCATTCGACATGGTAGCTGCATTCGGGTGGTCCTTCGCGTCCACCTTCAGCAGCACCTTCAACACGCCAACTCGGATCTTGTCTTGCAATTGCAGGACCTCGAGTGGTTGGCGAGTTTCATCGAATGCAATGGCGAGCGAGCCTACTGTCATCGCATCACTGACCTTATGGACATCTAGGAATGCTAGGATGTCTTTCGCAACAGTGGCATCGAGGCGACGCGAAGTTGCAGCGGGAGGATGCGCAGCATCGGTTTTCAGGCGCTTGGATGCGGGTTCGTCAGGAAGAGTTTTGTGCTTGGGGGACTCATCGTCCCAATCGCTGCGTGTGGGGTGCTCTTGAACCCCTGGCATCTTGAGTTGTAGTTGCCAATTCAAGATCAGAGGGAGCAAAAAGGGTTTTTGGAGGTTCGCTGTGCTCGGTTGCGTGTGCTGTGGGCGAGGGGTAGCGAGAGTTGGGTGGTTGGGTGGGCGCACAGTGCGAGGGTTTAGCACACAGGTGAACGTGAGATCTCTCGGTCACCCGAAATCAGGTAGCCAAGACGCGTCGAGCGCTCCATTCACGCGACCGTACCTGCCTACTGTGGATTTTCAATTGCCAAGGCCCTGGGCAGAAGAGCGGCTAGTCCGACACACTGCCGCGCAAGTTGTGTGTCATAGTCAATAATCTGAAGCCGCATACAACCTCTGGCACAGTTTGATAATAAGCAGTCATCTTAATATTGCACCACGTCACGCTTGGAATATAGTACTATGAAGAAGCAAAGAGGCTATTATATACGTAAAATGATATGATGTATGGAACAGCAACATTGGGACTGAGGAAATCAATGGTCTGTACTTATACATCCTTTGATGTGTTTGAAAAACAACGCATCCACACACAAAGGATGCAAACACGTCCGCTTTATCTTCTGCTAGCGCCATCCTCCTGACTGTGATTCTGACCCATAGCTCTACTTATATATCACGCACTTTTTGATTAGTCACTCGATAAGGAAACATATGTATGAAATACTGTATTTACAAATCTCTATAAGAGAGACTCGCCCTGTGAGCCGCCAGCGAGGCGAACTCGAAATACAAAAGACCACTCAAAGGAAGTATTATTTTGCTGCTAGATCTGCTAGGCGATCCCACAGCGTACTCTCCATAATCCGATGTCTACATCCTATTCTGTAAACTTCAATACAGACAGATCTGCGTATTTATCCATCAAGCTCTTCGTGACTGAGCTCATCTTGACTGCAAATCTATCCTCGTGCTGTCACTCGCTCTTATGACGACACTCCAGGCTCCATTAGCGCTCTCTCTAGCGATACCCCAGGCTCCGTTCGCGATGTGTGTGTCTACATCTTGCGCTTCTTTGTCTTCGGACCCTTGCTAGCATCCACAAGAGCCTCCTCCAACTTCTTGCGCTTCTCCAAGGCGTCGCGCTTCTTCCAGTGGGTCTTCGGGAGATGGACAGAAGCCCAGGCCGTACCGCCCTCATCATCGGAATCCGTTCCATCCCAGCGGGCAGCCCAAGAATCCGTCTGCTCCCACCAGAGACGATCGACCTCCTTGCGGTTGGTGAAGTTGTTGAGCTCGATGTTGAAGTAGGAGATCGCAACACCGGGATTGCCTACCTTGAGCTGACCGAAGTGGTCGCGCTGGACATTGTGGCCCTCCTTGATGGTGACCTTCATGGAAGGCTTGGGCTGAACCTCAATAACGGTGTCCTCTGAGTCGGAGTGAATCTCGATTATGTCAATATCTCCCTTGGTGCCCATGGCGGAATTGCCCTTGGTCTGGGTCTTCTTGGTGGACTTGTTGATGTTCTGAGACATATCGAATGGCGATATCTGTAGGGCTAGGAAAATTCTCAAGGTTGTTTTGTTGTTGTATGTGTGACAAGGAAGGCTAATAGTCTGGTGGAAGTTGTATTTGTGACTACTAGGTGTTTGGGTGCGTGTACAGAAGAGAAGTGCTTTGTTGGGATCTGCCAGGAATTTATAGGTTTGGAGGGCTGTCTTCCTCGATGATTTGTGCCTTCACGATCATGATACATCGTGGTTGACAGGAGGCGATTATTACTATGTGCTATGAAAGTGTGCTCGAAAGGGTGGGTCTTGATGGTCTTTCACTATTGGGCTTACGTCTTTCACGAAAGATGGTTAAGAGACTCCAGCAGCTAGAGGGCATGTGCATTAGCAAATTATTGAATAATCATAGCTACGTATGCTTCAATGTCGTTTGATACATGGAACACCATTCTTGGCATGTTGCAGTGTTCGAAAAGGCATGTTAGAGGATCGGCATGTTGGATGTAAAAATAGGTTCATTGAGATAACGATACACTACAACTGCCCGATAATTTCTGCAACTTATGAGGTCTTGAAATTATAGGATCCAAGTTGTTGTGGCAGGATATTAGACACAGAAGGAGTATATCGACACATCTAGACTAATTCCATGATAGTAGTCTAAATTATGACACGAAAAATGCAATTCAGTAGCCCTGTGCGTTGACTTGCAAGCATCTCATCATGACAACACAGCCATCTAAATCATGAACTTGATTTGCATTATCCAACCACTTTCAATCTAACCGAGCTGTTAATGAATTGACTTTTCCATTTTGTAGATCACCGCCCATTCTTTCTAAACTCTGCATTGACTTTCTATACTCTAGGAGCTCCTCATCGATCTTCTGCGCTGAATCAGATGAGGAGGATACACGTTGTTGTCCGCGGATTACCTTTTTCGTCAACTTTCAAGTTACACCCTCGATAGCGTATTCATGAGGGAGAATACAGAAGTATCCTCGAGCTCCAAAACTAGTCATAATGACTACTGTGTTGTATTAGGCCTGACTGATGGGCTTTGGTTGAAGGAAAGCCATTTCTAGGGCAAGACAGCTTGCATTATGGGTATCTGAGACTACATTCGTGAGTACAAACCGCACTTTCTGAATACTATCTGTATTAGTGTGGTGTTAGATAGGCGGTCTGAAATAAAGAAATCTTTACTTAGTTAGTTGCATAAGACATAGTGTACGGTTGAGATCCAAAAATATAACACAAGCGAACAAAACCTGTCTTGATGGGCACAGTCACGATACATATGACGTTAGATCAAAGGCGATAATGGTAGATGCTGATGATTATTATGCTAATATTAATGCTGGACAACATGGAAAGAAAACTATATGCCACAACCCGCAATGAAAATACAATATACAAGAAATGATACACACCATGCTCAGAAATAAACCAAACCGCATCCTGAAATCATGATGAGTCCCCCAATCTCCCACCCACCTACTCCTCGAACAGGTCATCCAACTCCCTCTCCTCCTTCTCCTTCTGCAAGCGCATCTTTTCCCTCTCTCTCTCCCTCTCCCTCTCCGCCTTCGCCTTCTCCTGAAGCTCCACTTCCTTCCTCACCCTCTGCTTTTCCCTCTCCATATCCTTCTCCTTATCCACTTGCCTGCCATACGAAAACGTGGTCGAATTCATATTCTTGGCAGCTCCCTCGCCCTTGCTCGTAACCTGTACAAGCTTCTTTGTCCCAGCACTCATGCCCGCGTACTTACTCGGCATGAACTTCCTATTGCCGATCGCATCGGAAATTAACCTATCGACTTCGCTGCCCTCTTGCCAATCGGGATTGTTCTTGCGCCACTGAGGAACACCCTTAGAAGAGGGTTTCTTGCCGGCGGAGCGATCGGAGCGGATGAGAGCTTCTTTCATCCTGTTGTCGATGACGAGTTTGTCCATGAGGACGGTGTGCTTCTTCTCGTCTGCGGCTTTGTTCTGGGTCTTGATGAGCTTGTCCAGGGCTTCTTGCTCCTCTGGCGTTTTTGGGATTTCGATGGGAGAAGCGATGTTTGGCTCAGTGATGCGGCGCGGAGGGCGAGGCGCAGGCTGGCGGTGGACGGTTCCGGTTCCGGCGGCAGCATCGCCGCGGACGCCCATGCGGAGGTCGGTGCGGAAGGGATTTGTGCTGTGGACCTTCCTGCGGCGGGTGGTGGGCTTTGAGGCGGGTTCAGAGGGAGTGGTGGGTGGTGTGACTATGGTAGGTGGATGAATGGGTGAAGCTGCTTTTGTGGGGAGGAGCAGCTCGTCGATGTCTACGGAGGGTGATCGTGCCGAAGACGGTTCCGAAGTCCTGGTCCTTTTGGCAGACGGGAAATTATCGTCGAAGGAAGAGACATCCTCAGAAGTCTTTCGCTTCTTCGTGATGTCTATGACAGCAGGTGTATCATTCGCCTCTGGAGGGGTAAGTGGTCCGGCCATGACTGCTGGCGGTAACAACGATGATTTTGGAGAGACTTCGTATGTCGTCCTGATCTTTTTGACAACCGGAACATCATCAGCAGGGGAAGATATAGTCCCAGAAACCTTTCGCTTCCTGTCCATGTCTTTGGTGGAGACTGTGTTGTCCATTGGACTTTCGGGCTTGGAGACAATAGGGGAGACTTCTTTGTTTGAGTCATCCCCAAAGAGCGAGTCTTGGTCCGATTGTTCTTCGAATAGCGAGTCTTTGTCTGAAACGCTTGAACAAAGGATGGTAGTGGACGTGGGGACTGGGATAGACGCATTATCCTCTATGTGAGTAGTATCTAGGGATGGTGAGGACTTAGCCTCACCTGGGGAAGCTACAGCAGCCATCTCAGGTAGTGGCGTAGACTCGATAGCGATCGGAGTAGTCGCACCAGTAGACCCAGGCGATAGAGGTTTGGCAGCTACCGTCATCGTCGGACCGGTAATCTGAGTCGATGCAGGCTTGATAGCGATCGGGGTAGTCGCGGCGGTGGTGTCGCGCGATGTAGGCTTGGTTGCGGCTGGGCTCGACACACTGCGGAGCTTGGGAGCACGAGCGTTCATCATGTTGAATATGTTATAAGAAGAATTAATATATCAGTGTGAATGCAGCCGATGAATTGTACTGGAAGGGCGGAAGGATTCCGAGCAATGTGTGGAGCAAGAATATGCAGCAAGGTATTGGCAGAATGGATGGAGCGAAAAAAGTTTGAGGATGTTCGAGAGAGAGCGTGTACCGAGTATATAACTGATAGGGTGGTAGCGAGTCGCATACAAACGGTGGCTGGCGTTCGTTGGTAACAATAGGGTCGTTTGTGCTATTTGGGGCGCAGTGAGCCTGGTACTGTAGGTGAATGAACGAACGAATGAAGAACACCCGCCGCATTATGTGGATGCCACAATCTCTATTTAGCGGTATGGCTTATTGTATATCCAAACAGCACAATAGGCCTCGATCCGGTTCTTTATCGCTTTGTCGTTTGAGCTATTATTCGAGTCGTTATTCGACACCGGCGGACCAATCACCATATGTGGTCTCCACAATCCACATTCTCTTGTTCTAATTGCATTTTAGCAGTGAGGCAGTGAACTGTTGTTGATGCTCAGGAAAGAAACCGATGTGGGAAAATTTGACATGCGCAGGTGTAGATAAGCTCTCGTAATCTAGCCTGTAGTATCTGTTGCTTGCTCAGGCATGTCACATTTGCATCGTTGAACGGCTGTCAGGCATACAAATTGAGATAATTTTCGTTAGTAGACATTCATTTCATGCATCTGGCGGGTGCGAAGTGGCCTTTTTCAGGTATAGAAGTATGCAGAGCCCTGCACCGTTTATATACCGATAGAAACATTCCAGCAAACGCATGCAGTACTCATAGAGGTTTGCATTTACGCAATTCCAGTTTTCATTGCTGTTGCGTGCCCACTTGGCACATTTTCATGTCCTTCCACTTCCTTATCCGGGTATCGCATCTTGTCGCACCTTTGCCCTCAATTACAACTCGTCCTTGCCAACACCATCGATCGAAACGAGCTCGGTCTCGAAGACTGCATCTTATTAGCATTTGTCCTGGCAAATAAGAAACCATGGGACACATACTCAACACGCTGTTTGCGGGGATGGGACCAGCGCCACGGCTGCCGTACGCCCAGTCGGGCTGGATGGTAAGCTTGCGCTTCTCTCCCGGGCACATGCCGAGCAGACCCTGGTCCCAGCCCTTGATGACCTGGCCCTTGCCGACAGTGAAGCCAAGCGGCTGGCCGCGGTTGTAGGAGGCGTCGAACTCGCTGCCGTCGCTCTCGAGGGTACCGCGGTAGTGCACCTGGATGCCATCGCCGGCCTTGGTAGGGCGCTTGCACTCAACAGCTTCGGTGACTTCGGTCTTGAGGTGCTGGAAGCGTTGTTAGCTGTACTGTCCTGCATCTGGGTGGCGTGTAGGGTTGTACCTCGTTGTTGATGACATCGGCGAAAGCGGCGGTAGCCAGAGCGAGAATAACGGCGACCTTCATGATTGCTGTGAGATTTTTAGATATGAATGGAGGATTGTGTGAGAAAGGGCGTGGACAATTGGTGTGCTTTCAATCTGAAATGTGTTCCGTGGCCTTTGATGGGGGACGTCTAAGATGTGGGGAAACCACGGGCGCCAAGGCGGCAACGCGGTCTGGCCGCAACATCCTTGTCGTCTAGTCTCTCACCAGATGTCTGTGCGCCGGCAGCTACCCCTGGCCAGACGAGTGTATATATGTTTCTCTGTAAGCTATAGTAGCATGTATATCTATATATCCTTTACTGTTCCTAATCGATGAATGGGTCGAAATATGGCTCGAAATGTTCTTTAGGCTTATGGGAGCATCTAGAGACTACCATGCTCAGAGAGGCTAAATCGTATACCATACAATTGTAACAACCAGTATGTTACGGTTACTTCGTAATCCGCTGATACGTCTTTCACCGGAAATTTTCGACCACGCCCAGCCACAATGACCACGCCCAAGCCACGGGCAATCAACTGGTAGAGCAGGAGCCAAAACACGTGGTCGCGCGCGCGCGTTCAGCCAAAAGTTCTATGTGATTCTGCGCAATTGCTACCCCGAATTCACACCCATCAACTAGATACCATACCAGGTACAGCACCCAAACCTCATCCCAACAGCACATCTTCCCAGAAACCTGCACCCCCGCCTCACCGACTCCAAGTCCCCCAAATCAACACCACTAGGCACAGCGCCGAAATATTCGACCGACATCACAGACAGTAGCATCCCACTAATCGGAAACTCGTCGCTCAAGATGCGGGCCCCCGCCTCCATGATATTCAACGCACTCCTCGCGGAGGTCTCCCAGACTGGCCCTCCAGTCGATCTCTGCGCCATAACCCGCGCAGACCATCCAAAGCCGACCGCAACTTCTCCCAAGGCATCTACGCAGCCTACCGCGACCGCGAAGACCGCCGATACCGCGCCAGTTGCCGTTCCCGTCCGCAAGACCTACGAGGAGTACGTAGAAGAATGCAATCGGAAGATCGCCGCCGCACCCCGCAACTACGGTGGAGCAAGCGGCCCCTCCGCTTTCGACAATTCGTCTACAACCTCGATGCCCGCCAAGTACTCCCGCCCGAAGCCCAAGACATCTAAACAAGTCCGAGGCGCCATGGCCGCCGCTCAAGCCAAGGAGGACAAGGAAGGAGTTGACGACCTCTCCGATGCAATCGAGTTCAAGCTCTTTGGCACAGGCAATAAGAAGCGCTCTTACGAGGAGGTCGAGATCACGGCAGATACCGACCTGACCAACATCGGCGTGTTCCATGGGCGCGAGGAGAAGAAGCCGAAGCCGAAGAACTCTACTCCGCAGAAGATGAAGCTCAACACAGCTGCCGGCGGCAAGGTGGCTCGGGCGAAGCTGCGAGCTCCGCGCAAGAAGGTCAAGCTTGGTGCCTCCGATGTTCGGTTCTCTGACGAGGAGCAGGGCCACGCTGTCAAGGCAACCACCAAGAAGGGCAAGAACACCGCTGCTTCCAAGGTCGGCAAGAAGTCTGGCAAATAAATCGGCGGAGCGGTGGAGCGAGGAATGGTTGGATGCGACACATGAATAGCTGGGGTGATGATTAACAAGGTTATTCCGGTGCAGATTGCAACGCGGAGCTTGAGATCAAGCAGGTGTCCTGTTCTCTTCTGAGTTGGAGGCGGAATGATCTATGGCAATGGCTTGGCGTCTATGTCTTGAACAAGGAGTTATGTGCTTCATAGTTCATGGATGGTCTCTGGCTTCGCAGATGTGTATCTGTTGCTGTGTAAGAAAATTCCAACTTTTTCCTTCTTGACACATCAATCGCAGAGTGCCTCCATCAGGCGAGACAATGATACATGTACGGCATAAACTGTGTCCACGCTTCTCACTGTGTGAGTTCTAGGTAGTCGGGCTGCTGTTCACTTCAATACTTGAAAGATGGATATACAGGGGCACGGAAAAGAGGCAGTTCCTGTCCTGTATCAGCAATCAAGCGCAACTTTTTGAAAGAGAGGCATTGGAACGGCCATTTCCAATATGGAGAGTAAGTATTAAGCTACTATTCGAACTTATGATGCGTTTGGTTTGCTTTTAACGATGATACAGATATAGTTTGCTCAGGATCAATAAGCGGCTAGATCTGGGTCCCAGCTGCTCCAAATTGATTATATACAGTTTTCTACCGTCGATTCGTTGCTGTGTCACTCGAAAATGTGCTATACGCTGTACATAAGGTTTAAAGAGCACCAGAGTAAAATCATCAACTCACCCGCGATGGGTTGGGCAGGGATGACATGATTCACAACGTGATGGAATGCTTCATCATTCTTTCCACTAAAGGGTGTATCTTGTCTCTCATGGTCATGTATAGTCAAACTGGCTTTTCGACGAATCTTTTCATTGTGCTGTGATGGAACTTGAGCTACACGCTTTAGATAACATGTGTAAATAGAATCTCGAGGGCATAAAGCATCAGCGATACCACTGCCGCTGTTCAAGAGAGCCATAGCCTTGAACAAATATATATTTTACACAAAGCCCAAAGGTAACCTGCATCTGGAGAACTAGGCGACTTTCAATCGGAACATTGACTCTAAAGATAGTCCCATCATGATGTACAGATAATGTTCCTGCTGCATTCACCATACCTCGGTATTGAAACGACAACTAGATGTTTTCAAAAAAGGCGGGCCCTGTATGGGGTAACAGCGCGTTATTGTGCGCAGTCGCGGGGCACGCAGCGAATGGGTTGACTATCATGCGAATGACCGGCCGCGATTTTCGCCTTCACCTGAGTACTAAACCCAGGAACGCCAGGAACGATATCTAAGCAACGCTAGTACGCCGCTGTAACTTATCCGTCGCCTTTCTTCTACCCTCTGCGCACCCTTCTACTCTCTCCGTACCTTGTCCGAGTCGATCAACATCCACCCGAGTCGGCAATTCTCCTATCCACCTCTCCAGCTCCAGATAACTTCACACAGATAACTGCTACGTGCATATCTAACTCCTGTGTACCTTCGTATCACCCATCTACCTCGTGATGTCTTCTCACAAGGCATCGCCTGGCTCTGGCCACCGCCTGAGCACTACTGTAAGTATCTCAATCTTGCAACAGCTGGGACATGCTAACACCTGTCTTCGCAGCCGTCGTTCATGCGACCCACAACCGCCTCACAAGCGCGTTCCCAATCAGCAAACTCGACACGCTCTTCAGTAGCATCCACAAGCCCCTCCAAGGCCTCACGATCTAGCGCCGTCTCATCTCTTCCGGCCGCTTCGAACCACTCTAGCACATCACACGCCTCCACTAACAAGACGACTGTGAAAACCCCTGGAGCTCAGGTCAATACGCACAAGGTATGCTCTCGCTTCTCAAAAGCGTCCTTTCTAGACCTCACTAACGACTAAAAGACCGTATTGGAGCGATATCTTGAGGAGATCAACGCCGACACAGTTGGTGTTGCGGCAGCGTTTGATTCAGCTCGTGCTGCTATCAAGGGCAATGTTAGTACTTGCACGCAACAAACTCTCGATCAATACAAACTAACAATAAAAGGACGGCCAAGATCACGCAAGCAAAGACCAGAAAGCTGCCCTCGGAGGCCGCGACATAGATGCGACCTCTACCAAGCGCAAGCGCTCCGACAGCAAAATCGACCTAACTAAAGAAGCAGCAACGGCGACTGCCTCTACCGCAGCTGAACGCGCTACCAAAGACCTAGAGCCAGCGAAGAAGAAGCGCAAAGTTCTGCAGAAGAAGCCAAACGCAGCGGGCTCTGACGATGAGGCGACGATCATCTTTAAGTGCAAACCAAAGACTGTCTCCAAGAAGCCAACTCTTTCCAAGAAGCCAGACCATGACGTTCCGGACCGCGCTTGGGATCGCGATTGCCAACGCGAACAGGAGAAGTTGGCTCTCGCTGCATCAAAAGGAAAGCTGGCTACGGGCAAGTTCATGCGGTCCTTCAATGATATCAAGGCCGCCTCTCGCATGAGCCGCCCTCACGTCCCTGCTCCATACTACGAGACTAGCGAGGATGAGCTACCAGCGCCGCAAGAATCCGATCGAGACCACGTAGAGGAGAATATCACCGTCGCCCAGAACACGGGTCCTTCTCTCGTGAATATAGCACGCATGAGCCAGCCAGCTCACCTGCAAAAGCTTCAAAGCGTCGAGAAGCGACAGGAACTTGAGAACAAGAAGACCTACGCGGTTCAGGGAACCTTCGAGGTGCAGGAAAACAACAAGGCACAGGAGATGCACAAGGCTCCGACACCTTCTGGCTCTGCCAACGAAGACGGTCTCAACGTCAAAATCGTCGATCTGACAAAGGTCAAGTTCCTCCGAACCGGACCTAACGGAACCGTCACGGCCTCGCTCCAGAACGTCCTCAGCACCCCAGAGATGTACCCCAACATCGAGGTCATCCTTGGTCCTGGCGGCAAGCCTGCTCAGGCGCGTGTCATGAAGCTGGATAGCGAGAATTGGGCTGAGATGCTCAAGGCCAGCAAGGCCCGAGCCCAGAAGCAGCGTAGGCAGGCGGCTCAACAGGTACGCCAGGCTGCTAAGCAGGCTGGTGGAAAGACGACAACGACCGGGCGTGTCACCAAGGCGAGTACGGTCTCGGCGAAGATGCGCCGTATCGTGAACAAGTATTGAGGTTGGAGCCCAAAGGCCAGAACCTGTTGGAGCCTTCTTGCACCTCGGTGCGTCGGTGGGTATCTCTCGGAGTTTCTGGCAATTGTGTGCGGAACTTAAATCTGCAATAATGGAGAAGAAATTTTCATTGGTCTCGGATTTCATGGTTTTGGTTTTCATGGTTTTTACCAAGATTTGGTTTGTTTGCGTCTTCTGGATGCAGAGAGCTCTGTACATTGGAGGCGAATTCAGATGCCTCCTAGGAAACTGACATTATAGCAAGAGAAGGATGTAATTCATACTTGCTAGGCAGGATATTATTGTACTGTTGGAATAGCTAATATAGCTAGTCGCTTTCCTGGGTGTATTTCAAACTGTGCACCTTCAGGGCATGGTGTTCGCACCTAAGTATTACTCGAGAAGTCGTCTCCTGTTGCCCTGATGTGTGTTCCCATTGATTTTTGAATATATCGTCATGTTCAATGCCTAAATTTCTTATTTATTAAGTGCTGTTACAGTGATCATGATCAGTCGTCTCCATGGCTCTTGTTCATAAGAGATGCAGTACGTGAGACGGAGCAGATTAGGGCAAATCAGTGTCAGTGGTGCGCCAGCCTGAACGTTGTGTTCTGACAACATCTCCGTTCGTATATTGTATTATTACAGTGGTCCAGATCTTGTAGCAATACGTGGCAGGCGCATTGTGAGATCTCTTTCTTCCCTTTCCTCACTCCGCGCCCCTAGCCAAGTCAACCTCTCGCTCACTCTATTATACCACCTGATCAGTTTATTCAGAACAATACGGTACGCACGAACCGGCCCCCCAGGTAGGTTTCTTGGCAATCAGCTGCGCGCCTGCGTGCTACAAAACCGCGCGCTCCATATCGTTCACCCTTTCCCCTCGCTCGAGCACTCAACCGCGAAAACCCTCAACCCCATAGCCCGACGAGTCCTCACTCTACCAAACCCTTCGAACCTCCCTTTTCCTACCGTCAAACTCACGATCTACGGCTTAATGGATTCATCCATAAGCCAAGACCGAGCGACCGCGCAGCAGCGAAAGCGCACTGCCGACAGCCATGCTGATGGTATCGACAAGCGCATTCAGCACAACGGCAACGCCTACACTCCCGTTGCACCCCACCGTGCCCTGGGCTTCGATCCGTCTCGTGGCCCGCCTCCAGTAAACGAACAATACGTGTCGGAGCATGCAAGGTTAGATGTAAGTCCTCATAATAGCACGCACATCCTCAATGACCGGGTGTACTGACTTCTACAAGGGTCCTCATGTATTTGCTGAGTATATACCGCCTCAACATCCCTATTCAATGCAGAACCGTGTCCACTTTCGTCCACCCTTGCAACCACCAATCAGCAACCATGAGGCCATGGTGACGCCGGCTCTAAGGACTCATGTTGCCCCTACCCAGCCTAGACACCAACCGGCTGCTACTTCGGTCCCCAAACTACATTGGTCTAGACCATTTATAGGAGTTCCGAACGGACCAGGTCCAATGGCTCGCATGAATTCAAGTGCAAATCTCGGCCCTGCGCTTTCAAACTCGACTGGTCCTGTAGGATATCAGCAGCAGCCATTCTCCGTTGGTAAACCACAGCCTTTGGCCCAGAAGACTGCTCATCCCCACCCAGAGCTTCGTGTCGATACGTCTCAGAGGCAGGGCATCTATCAGCAGCAACCACCACAGGGATACACTGCACAACGGCCATCACAGCAGATCGGAGCACAGCAGCCACCACAACAAGTGGGAGCACAACAGCCACAGCAAACCGGGCAGCCTAAAAAAGAACAAGAATGGGGAGAATCTTTACTGAAGCAGCTTCAAACGCCATATGACTACGTTCCGGCGATATCTGTCGTTCAGAGGGTGCCCCACCCTCAAGTGCGTCCGCTACTTCTGCCATATGATTTCCTGTTAGCTCGGCACCTTGATCCCAAGGAGCGATACCTCAGGTATCGCCAGTACCATTCTGTGTTAGCAACCTGTTACAAGTCACCATTCGTCTTCAGGGATCTCGCCCAGGCGCTGTCACGAAAGCTCCAAGTCGAAGAGTACAAACTGCTTTGGCAATGGCGCAATGAAAATACTAAAAAGCAGCGGTTTCAGGAGTTCACGAAACAGCACCGGTTGAATGACCTTCAGCTAGGCCCTGAAGTGGTCGCTGTACCTCTGGAGCACTTTCAGCCTAACACCCCTGCAAATCAGGAGATTATCAGCGCTGCGCAGAAGCTACTGTCAGCAGGGCTTCCCGGTGCCCTTCCAAACGCGGCTGGACCGGCCCTGGGATATCAGCAGCCACCGGGGCTCAATAGAACTAAGGGCACCAAAGATGCTCCCATTGTCTTGGATGAAAGCGAAGACGAGCCAGTCAAGGCCAATTCTATCAATCGTCAGGATGGAATGAACCCTGCAGTCAAGCGTGGGGCTCCCACTGCAACCTCTACGACTTCCAAGGTTCCTCGTACGGATGCCTACAACAAACCAGTAGATATCATCGTTATCTCTGACGACGTCGATGAAGCGGTCAGCTTTGCCCCAGTCTCTGGCCCTGTCCATGCCCCCACATATGTCTCGAGTCCCGCATCTGCTCCCAGCCGTGGACAAGCCCCTGATCTTACACCCACCTCTGGCCCAACATCTGTCCTGGGTCCTGTACGTTCCCCTCATTTCTTTTCTTCCTCTCAATCCGGACCTACTCTTGCTTCTGGCCCTAATCCTCTTGATGCTAATACTCGTGATACTGAAGCTAGCATTGAACAAGACTCTGTTTCTGCCCCTACGTCTGCATCCAAGTCGCCCCAGGGACCAGCGAAAGTCCTAGACAAACAGAAATTCTTGGATTGGACAGCGAATTGGACGCGTGAAAAGGCAATTGTTGACAGCACCTTGCCAGGCAACCTGTCCAAACAGCTATTGGCGGCTGTCAATAGTGGAAAGTTCAAGTTCAGAACTGCATGGGAGGCATACGTCGCTGCCGAAGAAGCCCAACGAAATGCAGGGAAAGTGCAAGAACAGACTGCCGCAAGGATACAGGCCCGAAAGGAAGCCAGGAGGGCAGTCAACAAGGCGTACAAGGACAAGATCAGAGCGCAGAAAAGGCAGGCGGATGCAGAGGAAGAGGAGGATGAGGAGGAAGAGAGTGCACCTGAAGCTGTGGGACAGGTCAGCCAGCAAGGAGCAGCGCGAAGCGATCGTCAGCAAAAGCAGCAGCAAGAACAGCAGCAAGACGCTCAGAATGAAGATGAGCGTTATGTGAATGAAGACCTTGTCGAAGATGCTTTATTGTGGCTGAATGATGAAGCTGAAGAGGGTTCTCCAGCCCCCAGCCTAGTCGGCGAGCAGCAATCAGATGAGGAGGATCAAAACGATCTGCTCCAGGACGCTCTAGCGCTCTTGGACGAGGGAAGTGAGAGCTCCCTTGCTTCCGATGACGAGAGCTCTCCGGCTAGGCGCGCGGGTGGACGAACAGAAGTTGACCGTCCTTCTGGATTGGCGGCCGGACTTTCACAACAGACTTTGCAGTCTCAATCACCGGGGGACGTCTCTCTTGGTTCCGTGGAAAAGGATTACCCGGTAGACAACAGCGATGAAGATCTTGGCAGCCTGTTTGGAGACGATGAAGAGTTCGCGGCTTCAAACGAGAACCAAGATATGGACAGCCTATCTGTAGGCAATGACAACGAGTCCAAAGCTTCATCAGCAAAGCCTGTCGAAACGGATCAGGACATTGAAGAGGAGCCTGTCGTCTTCCTCGCATCCGGTCTTGAGGATACAGAAGAGGAATTTGACATCCAGACACAAACGGCCGAACAGGAGGAAGCTGAGTCAACACCAAGCGGCGAGCCTGATGAAAGCGATGTAAGCGACGCAGACGATCCTGACAGCGAAGAAGAAGAGGATCAAGATTCTCTCTTGGAGGAAGAACGCCGCGTCGTAGCTGGTATGCATGCCCAGATTGCAAACTGGCAGAAGCAGATGACAACTACCAAAAACCAGCCCTACAAGGCGCGTCTCCAGGGTCTCATCGCTGCAAAGAATGAACAGCTCCGACAATTCAAGGATCGTGGGTTGTAAATCATCAGCTGCGGGTACCGCCTCTGACATCTCTGGTGTACTTCGAAATCTGACATCCCTTCCATCGCTTCTTGGCTGGCGGACACAAACGGAAGGCCCGCGCACAATAAAGATTATAGCCTCCTCAGGTCTACAAATTCGGCTCAGACCTTCATGCCATACGCAAAGAATACCCGACGACCGCTTCATTTACCCCATTTCCCAGTACCTGGGGGAAGCTCGGTCGTCAACCATCCACTCATTTGATAGTTTTTGTTTTTGAAAGAATAGTTTTTCCTTTACAAGTTTTTCCGAGTTTAGAATATGGGAAGGAAGATGGCAGCAGCAGTTGTGGCTAATGTTGATTATGATAACAGTTGGTACAAGTTTGATTTGGTAGATGGGATGATTTAGAGTTGCAGTATATAGCTTAGCTACGGCTAATATATGGGCTTGAGTTGACTTTGAGGACTTGTACTTCTGTGATTGATCGTGGTTGTGTGATTAGTGACCACACATTTGCTGTGGTAGGCATGCATGGCTGCGTTAATTAGGCTGCGATCTGTCAGAAGAGCAACAGATTAGTTAAAGATTTCATACTTCGAATGTTTTAAGAATCAGAGATCTTGGAAATAGTGGAGTGTGCTTATATTGTGCTTATATCTCACGATTGCTAACACCTGCGCCAGCTTGCACACGTGCCACTGTGCAACATTGTTTGGTATCTTGTGAAGATGTTGACCAGATTGCCTGCCCATAATGATGAGATCATATAGGTACAATTGCATTTTCTGTGACATGTGACATGTTTAGAAGCTGAGCAATGTCCATAAAAATCAGAGAAAAGTCACTGCTCTTTTGTTGTCTTAGGTCTTGCTGGATGCCATGGGTCTCGGCTGTTTCTTGAGACTATATACTGACTTCCATTCTCCTTTCGAAGTGGACAAACTGATTTGAAGTAACCAGGCACCTTGATTGAGCATTACATGCAGCAAGCCGAACATACGTTAAGAATGCTGATGAGATTATGCATTGTATACAGCTTGAAGGCACCTCCGACCACCACACGACTGTTGCTCTTACTCTACCTGGTGTTTCAATGGAACTTTCTGTTAGCGATGTGCCAGCTGGGGAAATTCAAGTATGGTGGGGGTCTTCAAGTCGCTCCTTCCTGCTTTGCATGACCCGCCGTCACCTACGTAACTGAGCCCCTCGGTTGCCTAGATACCTCTGCCAACACAAATACAACCCACCAAAATTATTGGCACCCTATAAATTGTCTGCCGTAACAACATATCCGTCACCAACACATCCACCAAGCTTTATCCTTCTATACGTCTACACTCTTGACTACCTTGCATCAGCATCGAGCATTCCAACCAACCTACCTACAAAGTCATATTTTCGATCGACGCGTCTTCCGTAACAACAACATCGCCATCATGGTCTACGGCAGATCCAAGCGCAATCTGACCCGCGGCACCAAGGACATGAGCTATGCCCTGGCCGCCAAAACTCCCATCGCCTACAAGCCATGGGCTGAGCGCAACCCTGGATACGGTCCCGGCGCACTCGAAGCCGCCAACGAGATGCTCCGAGAATCCCACGGCATCTCCAACGATCCGACAATGGCCTCGATCGCCGACATCAACGCGGAGCTCCTCAAGATACGCAAGGTCAAGGAAGAAGTCAAGAACAAGGAGGGTATCGACCACGAGGACTACGGCAAGCTTGTCGCCCAGGAGGAGGACCTGCTGGCTCGGAAGCAGAAGGCCAAAGACGATATGGTCTTTGAGCAGAAGAAGGCCGAGGTCAACAAGGAGCGCAACTTGACGGAACTCCAGATCAAGAAGAAGGAGAAGGAGGAGCGTCGTGAGCGCGCGTTCGCTGCGAAGAATGCGAGCCAACTTGCGGCCGCTCAGCGTCCTACAGGTGTGTCCAAGGCGCAGAAGACCGCGACCACAGTCGCGGCTAGGGCAAGGCGCCAGAGGATGGTCGAGCGGGCTCTGGCTGAGGATGATGATGCTGCTTGAGGGGCCGCGAGTCCAGCTACAGTCTGTTGATTCGCACACGGGCGTAACCACGACGGCGTTTGGTACGCCATTCCCGGCATTTTGGTGGACTTTCTGCTTGTACAATGATCATTAGATCCAGGTACTTAGAATGGATAGCATTAATGAGGTTACAAAGGTTCAACTCACGTGTCACCGACCTTATTGATACCGTTTGGATGTCGGTCATGACTTGCCTGTATGGTTGATGAATACAAAGGGAAGGAAGCTTCTGTCAAAGAACAGGTGGAAGGTGGGTGTGCTAGTGTCGATACGTCTGATAGTTAGAGACAGAAATACACACATTACCATACATCCATCGGGACCAAAAGTCCCTCAATGAATATGCGAGAAAGGTACCGTTGTTTCTGATTGTCATCACAACCACAGCTGAGTACTTTCTTAACAGCTAGAACTCCATTATTATATCGCATATCCCTGCAAAAGAACATACACTCATGTTGCATAGACGAAATCAAGGTTCTTCCAAATGCTGTTGATAGTACCATACACACATGTGCGAGAATACTCCAACTTGTAGCTCATATTCCGTAGGTATCAAACATCGCAGTGCCACGGTCTGAGCAACTAATCTGAGCTCGAGGTGTGATCAATATATCTCACGGGATATGCAGATCGGTGTTTGCTTTCTAACTGTAGTACCACCTCCAAACATGAAAAACATAGGTATCGTTGGCCATGTGTTGGGAGAAAGGATAGTAACGTCCCTACCGTTTGCCAGCCAATCTATTAGCAAGCGCAACTAATAGGTTTATTCTTATCGTCTACCATTCAGCAAGATGATCGGTGACCGGGGTAGAGTGAAGTCACGAAACGTACCAATCAGGCTTAGCGCATGGTGGAGAACCCTGCATTCCTTCCGTTCGGCAGACCCTCCCACGTCATTGTGATCGTCAACATTTTCCTACGAGCGCTTTGAGGCGAACGGCTTCATCTTCACGCCCCGCTTCCACCCCACCACCCTCCGATATCACCTTAAGAATTATTCCTAAACAGCTTTTGGGACATCCCAGTTGCCCGCGATGCCCCACCACGAACAGTACATCCTCAAAGTCACGGCGGGCGCAACCTACGATACAGACAAACACGAGGATGTCTACGTTAACACGGAGAAGCCTATAAATATTTCCTCTGAGCATCTCGATGCGCGGATACATGTGCGCATCAAGGACTACCGGGGTACGTAACCCGTCGCGAGGCACGCGACAGCCTTCAGCGTGCCCGCGCATACTTCAAACCACCAAACAAATTTATGCACTTACTGATAGCCCGCCACAGGCTACCCCGAAGGCTCCCCATCCGTATCCCCATACTTCTCCACCCCTCAGCACCCCTACGATCGCTACTCCATCTCCTTCTCCTTCACTCCGAAACGCTCGATAAACGGCAAAGACCTCGTCTGGGGCAACGACTTCGACCACCCTATCCGCGACCGCCTACCTCCCCTCTTCGACAAAGCCTTTGGCATCGTAAAGTGGTGGATAGATCCTGGGCTAGACGGGGATGTCTACGGCGACGAGCCCTATCTCTATGGCGCGCTTCTGTCATCCATCAACGTCCTGCGGGTAGGAAACAAGCCGCCGCAAAAACCAGATGCCGCTGAGGCGAAAGAAGGCGAGGTTGTCGTTTACGAGGAGGGAGCAGAAGGCGATGGAGAGGATGTGAGGAAGGAGTTGGGCATTCCAGCTGCCACAGCCCAGCGACAGAAGCATTTCTTGAATGAGACGAAGCGGAAGGACTTCATGTTTGAAGAGGGGCGCGAATACAAGTGCGACTTCTTCAACCCCTATGTCGACTTCAACGAGTTTGCGCTGAAGATTGGGTATGGATTGCCTGCTATTTCTATTATCGGGCACTGGGATGGCCAGCCACTTCGGTACGTATATACCCATATCCACAAACTGCAGTTGTGCTGCTGGAAGGCAGTGCACTTGTGGTGACATAAACTTTATTTCTTTGAACGTTCGCGGTCTGACTAACGTAGCACACACTCCCTCAGATACGTCCTCAAGGACCGATCGACCAACACCGAGCTCTTCGTCGTCATCTTCCAGCTCCTTCCTACCGAGGAGGCTAAGAAGGAGGGTGGCGTTGAGAGTGCGGAGGAGATGTTGGAGAAGGTGCATGGGGACGAGAAGAAGGCTAAGAACGATGGCGATTTGGACTAGGGAACACGCATAGTCACATCATGGGGCGGCGTTGAGGGATGGGACGGCGGTGCGAGTGCTACCTATGTATTGGATTATGGATATAGATATGATGGGAGGATCGCCGGCAACGAATGACACTGCTCTCTCCTCACGGAATCATGTATAAATAGCAAGAGATGTATAAAGACGGGTAAATATACAGTAGTGTTAGACTGCTACATCTACTACCATGGTATACGCAAGGTTTACGATATCCCGCATCCTACAACCTCTTGCAAATGTCCTCGATGATCTCCTCAGTAGTCGACTTGCCTCCCATATCCGGCGTCAGCAGTCTACCCTCCTCAAGGTTCGCATCCACCGCCTCGTAGATCTTAGCCGCAGCCTTCTCCTCACCCTGGAACTCCAGCATCAACGCCGTCGACCTGATCGTCGCAATCGGGTTCGCGATTCCCCGACCCTCAATATCCGGTGCCGATCCATGGCACGGCTCGCCAATGACAAAGTCCTTACCAACGTTGGCGGAGGGGACCAAACCAAGGGATCCAACGAGCGCCGCAGCGCCGTCAGACAGGATGTCTCCGTAAAGGTTAGGCGCAACGATGACATCGTAATCACCCGGCTGACGGAACAACTTATAAACCATCGAATCCACAATCTGCTCCTCAATCTCCAACATCTGATACTTCTGATCCCCCAACACCCTCCTCGACACCTCCCTAAACAACCCATCCGTCTGACTCAACACATTACTCTTGTGCGTAATCGTCACCATCCCCCTCCCGTGAATCGACGCCAGCCCCGAGTCCCTCACGCGCTGCCTGCGGAGCGCAATGTCGCCCGCCATGGCCGCAATGTTGGAAGAAGCGTTTTCCGAAATGCGCTTGATGGCTTCGGCGATGCGGGAGCCGTCGGCCGCGGTGTAAGTTTTCTCCTCCTTGACGTAGAGGTCTTCGGTGTTCTCGCGGACGATGACGAGGTCTACGGGGCGGGCGGCGGAGCGCGTGGATTTCACGGGGCGGACGTTGGCGTAGAGGTTGAGGCGTTTGCGGAGGGCGACGATGGGGGAGGAGTAGCCTTCTACTTTTGTGGAGGGGGAGCTATGGGGGTGTTAGTGTTTGGTGTGTTGCAGGGTGGTGTGAGGGATGTTGGGAGAGCTGGTGGGGAGCTCTAGTAGTGGGAGGGGGATGTGGGAGGAACGTACGAGACCGCACCGAAAAGCGCACCATCGCAGTCGCTCTTCAGCGCCTCGACCGTCTCATCGGGGAGCGCCTTTCCCTGCTTCTGGAACGTCTCGAAGCCCGCTTCGTGGTGGGAGAAGCTGAACTTCAGACCCAGTGACGAGGGCAGAGCTTCTAGGATGCGGCGCCCGGCGGGGATGACTTCGCGACCGATGCCATCGCCAGGGATGAGGCCTGTAGCAATTGGTGAGCACCACACGTTAGGATTGGGGAATTGGATAACCGCCTACCGATACGGAGGGTGCGAGCTGCCATTTTGCAGAGGGATAACGAAGGATGGGGAGCCAAGCTGGGGAAATTTTGGTCGTCAGGATGGGTGGTTGATTGGCCGAAATTCGGAGTAAGGCGCGATGCGGGCTAGCTGTGTTGGGGTTAGGATGGGATGTCGCCGCGGGGAAGGGCTTCACGTCTTCACGAACGCTTGGGTTAGGGTATCGAGTGGTTATCTAAATTATTGTATAGAAGGCTATCTGATGCACGAGTATCTATCGAATGGAGAGATTCCTACGTCCGCTTATACCTTTGTGAATTCGTCGATGTTGACACGCTGGTAGAACGAGACATGCCCGAACGTCTCCCAGTATTGGGCAAGACGATCATGAGATATCATAATGAGTTGAGATGTCAAGTAGTCATCTATCAGGATCAGTATGAGATACTTGTTTGGCAGAGCGTGGACGACTCACCTTCTATGAAGCCTCGAGCAGCGATGTGACCAACGGATTTCACAACGCGTGCGCCCTTGAAGAGCTCCTCTTCTGCGACTCGGATGAGTCCGTTGGGCCCAATATCTGGTGCTATGAACGTGTATTCTCCTCGGGGTATATTTGGATCGCCTGTCAACTTGACTGCTTCGATGCGACCTCGATAGATAGATTTATCTCCATCAGCGCGGTGATCTTGTGGGACCGAGACCGTCGAAGCTGCCGGAGACGCATGCAAAGTGGCGATGCTATCCTCCATGTTATGGTTTTCTTGATCTTCCATCGGCTGATCACCTTCACCATCGGCTTCATCCCAATCGTCCTGGGCGGTTGGTGCCGTACTCCACGAGCCACCACTGCTGACGCTACCTTCTCGTTCCCTGGTACGTATCACCCATTCCGCCCGTTCTGGAAGAGGCTGGGGATCATCTGGCTGCATCACAACCAGAAACTCACAACCGTGTCCTGCATAGTCTCCACACCAGATGCCTTGCCAAGGCTTCTGTGGGGTAGGTGTGTAGCACTCTTCCGGTAGAGTTCCCCAGGTTGTTACGTCCTCTCCCACACGCATACTATTTCCGAACGGCCGAGACGAAAACTCCATCCACCGCCTTAGTCTGAAGTTTTCTGGTGACAGTTCGGAAAGTCTGGAAGGACGGTGGACGAGATCGCGGAAGTGGCTCGGCGATTCGCTCAGTGTGCGGACAGAGCTCGGTAGCGTCAACGGTGGCCATATGGGAGTAGCTCTTGAGATAAGGTGGTCAGGCCACGGCTTTGCGAGAATCAGCTGAGAATGGAGACCGGATCCCCCGTGTGGTAGCACATCCCTGAGATTCATGGGTATCTCTTTCTGCAGACGGATGCCATGTCCGCCCACAGCACATTCGTATCCGCGAGCATCAAGACGTACTACCGGAGCATTAAGATCGAGCTTGATGCGTGGATTGAAAGTATGGACAACAGCCTCTGGGTTCCATTCCCAAGTCTTGAAAGTTGGTTGCCGTCGTTCAGCAACAAGCGCATAACCCTCTATAGCGTTGAGACGGTGGTCATACCTGGTCAAGATGAGTTTGCCCGTGTGCGGGCTGTCAGAGAACCAGATCTTGTTCTTTGCAATGAACCAGTACGGGTGGTGCAGTTTGAACAGCTCTCGCCAAGTCAGCCCTGCAGGTTTGGGCACTACATAGCCGGGTACTTGCGACTGAACAAACGGCTCGAACAAGGTATCTTGTCTTGAGTGTTCCAGAAAGGCACGGCAAACAAGGCCAAGCGAGAGAAGATCTCCAAGTGGCAAGAAAGTGAGAATGTGATGAATAAGTTCCGAAGGGAGAACAGAGATCGGGGAATACGAGTGCCCAGACATGATGAGCGACTGCACACGGAGACCGGTGTCGAAGACGTGATATCCGTATCGCTATACTTGAATGTTATATGTACTTCAGGGCAGAATTTGCGGTAGCCGGTACAAGCTGCGGATGCTGTGACAGACCCCGCAGAACGTCTTGAACTACCGGTATTTCCGAGTGTCCCGACTTCACAACAAGACACAATGCACCCCAGACATGCGGAGAAGCGCTCGGCAGGTGAGGGTCGATCTTGGCTCTTCTCGCTATCTACTTGCTGCTGTGGCACCTTCCAGATGGCGACTAGCAAGGCGAGCGCCCGGTACTCCAAATGAGCGGCCGACCACGATCTTGGGCCTCGACAATCTGAAAATAATTCACACCTGCTCTTTTCGATGCTCCAGGGTGCCGTTTGGGACAGCTTACGAGGCCGTTGCGATATCGGGACGCCTGGTGGTGATGCGAGGACAGGGTTGTTATGCGCCTACAATAATTCTCCGAACCCAGAGTTGGGTCAATACAGAGGGTGTAACCGCGGGAAAAGAGAGCTTGGGAGGGGATCAGCAGACGGCTCGGAAACAAGGCACGCGACAGGGAGCAGAAGAGTGAAGATGCTGAGTACGATGATGTCTCGTTGTTAATGGCGCCTCTCGCAGCACGGGCCAGGCACATACCGGCGCCGGCGCACGCTATGTGGGGAGCTTAGAGGAACAGTGGACGTCACCGCACACATCATCACGGCCTCTGGTGCTGCTCTTCCTTCATGCCCCTTTCCTTGGTCTGCGTCGAGGACATCTTATCAGTGGGTTGAGCCACTTGACGCAGCACGCAATATTCTCACACATAATCACATGCCGAGCATTCAGCCGGTACCCTCGTATTTCCGCCAATGCTGCCTTGTCTCTTACTCTTCTTTTTTAGGTATCCTTATCAGTGTAGGTAGACGGCTTACTAGGTATAGGTAGGTGAATGTTCAGCACGCGATCAGCTTCCGCTAGCTTCTTGTTGGTTCTGTTGACCGGATCACACCCTCCAAGATGGCAGATTACGGGAGCAAACGAGGCCAAGTTGCACTACTACTGCAACTGAGCATGCTTGCATCAGAGCCGTTTAAGATAGATATTCCTTTGCAAATCTTCGTTCGCCGTACAAATCTAGCCTGTTTATTCATCGATTCCCCGAAAATCTCAGCGTATCCTTGTTTTTCCGTTTTGCTGAAATTCGATCCGCAACAAGGCAGTGCCAAACCGATCGATGGTCAAATTTTTTTTAGGCCGTAGGTAGCTAGGAGGTGGAGCAAAGTTGCACTTGCGAATGTTGCTTTACCAGTCACACCCCCGTCACCTAATCAATTTTGATTACTTGCAGCACTACAGCTTCGGGTGCATGTTTACTTGAACACTAGAATCGCTTTTATGTCGCTATTAGGTATACACCTTCCGTTAGTTGCACACCACTTCAAAGTGCTATGATGCGCTGCGCTTCATGGACCCGATCTATGATGTAGTAGCAGCAGTATTGATTCACGTCCATGGCTGTAACAGTTACCTCTCTAGAGATGCTCTATGATCTATCTACTCGAAACGCCTCCTGCCTTATTGTTAGCCCATTTCGATCACAGCGTTACGCAGGCTCGCCAGTTCTATCCCTTCGCCTCCCAGAACACCTGTTATCGATTACTGCAGGGTTCGACCACCAAGTCACAATTCATGTGGACTATGGTGTTACCGATCTTAGAACAACACAACTGCCCAACATCAGGACATTTCAAACAGGGTGGATTTGATTATGAACCTCCAAGTTCGAACTCAATGGGCTTCTTTCTCAATCTCAATTCTCAATGATAGGAACGAGTTGAGAAAGAATCTTACTTCTAGGACTGAAGGAGACCTTCTCTTGGACCAGCTCCATCGTCACTTACTCCAGTAGAGGTAAAGTATGATCAGAACGTGCCTCTCACCCGTTGGACACCAAGTAAGAGTAGTCAACCAAGGTATCAGTCGCTCAAGAGCACAAAGAGCACGTTCCTTCACCTGCGCAGTGTCAACCGTTCGTACTCAACCACGAGTATATAACAATCTCCACCTCGAGCCCACAAACTCCGGAATAGCACTTCTTCCGTATCTACATACTGCCCCAACCACATTCTCTGAAATCCTGTCCCCACCTCCACAATGAACTTCTCCAAAATCTTTCAAATCGTCCTCGCGGCTGTACTAACCATCGGCATCTCCGCCCACACCAAGCGCACCCTGGAGGAAATGGTCCAGTACCGCCGCCACATAGCCCGCAACGCGGAGCTCCTCAACGCCTGCCTCGAAACCCCCGAGCTGAAACAACTCTCCACCCGCATCCAAGCCAAACGTCAAAAGTCCCTCCGCCACATCCGCAAAGCCCGCGGCATCAGCGTAGCTCCCCGCGGTACGTCTTCACCACTCCAACCCCATCGCATACATCCATACATCCATACATAGACAGCACCCCCTTCCTAACCCCCCTCCAGACCGCCCCTCCTTCGACAAATGGAACGCCCTCTCCCACGACAAAACCCCCTCCGGCAAAGGCCACGACCCCTCCAACGACGAATCCCTCTTCTGCTACAAAAAAGGGTCCCCCGTCCCCCCCTCCTCCTGCATCCTCACCCCAGAGGTAACTTTCGGCCCCTTCTTCGCCGACCACGAAGCCCTGCGTCAGGACATCCGCGCCGGCCAACTCGGCATATACCAGCGCCTCGCGTTGCAGGTAATCGACATCTCGACGTGTACACCGCTGGAGGGCGCGCGTGTGGATATCTGGCAGACGAATGCCACGGGGTGGTATGCGAAGGATGTGCGGGATGGTCATGGGGATGGGGGGGCGCATTGGTTGACGGGGGGGCAGCGGACGGAGGGGTGGGGGGTGGTCGACTTCGATACGGTGTTTCCGGGGCATTATGCGGGGCGGTGCGTGCATACGCATGTGGCGGTTAGACCTGGGGATAGGTTTAATAGCGGGGATGGGTTTGTGCATGCGGGGCAGATTTTTTTTGATGAAGGGGTGAGGGAGGTGGTTGGTGTAAGTGGGAGGAGGAAAGAGTGGGAGTGGAGATGGTGTGCTGATTCGGACAGGGATATGCGCCTTATACGGAGAATAAGAATAGGGTGGTGCTGAATAAGGATGATTATTATGGGCCGGGGGTGGCGACGGAGAAGTATGATCCTATTGCGCAGTGGGCGTGGTTGGATGAGGGGAATCATGCGGGTAGGTTGGGATCTGGTTTTGGGATTGGGAATTTGCTGATGAGTTGTAGCTGGGTTGGTCTCCTGGATTACTATCGGGGTTGATACTAGCTATCATCGTGAAATGTGGTAGAAGAGCTACTCTAAGCAGTGCTCGACGGATGTGTTATGGGCTAGGAAGGAAGGCAGGTTCTCGTGCGGCAGATCTGATAGTTGGTGTGTCGAGAGGCAAGCAAATGGCATGACAAGTTGGAAGTCTAGGTTATGGTACTTTCCCTCATTGCTAGATACGAATATGTGCTTTGAGTACAAGCTCAGTAACATCCTGATGTTTAGGTGCAAAACCGACTGAGACATGCATTTTGTGTGATCTTGGTCTAGCCTGTTACTACGAAACCTAATTACATCTTGTAATAAGATGTTCTCACAAATAAACCAGATATGACCAGATGTTCCCATGCATACATTATTTCATTCTAGGGCTCGGCCCTCAGACCTACTGGATATTTGTAAGTCAAGAAATAGTGTGTAGTAAGTGGCAGGAAATACGAGAACTGATGCGAGTAAAATAACGTATGCTCCATAACTGGTTCTGTGGCTGTAGGAAGCTTACACAGCCCGACTGTCAGCCAAACATTATCACGTATAATCGCTGAGAAGATGACAATTGGTTGACTTGAGACTTAGTTAAATTATTTCCCGGGAACTACCGTGACTAAGAATGTGTGCAATGAGTTGGAAAAAGGATGGTTTTGAAACGTGAAATTCGCCTCTACACCAAACTTATCTTTTGCCAGATTGGTATTGGATTAGCTACGTATGCTTTTTCCCAGATCCACTGTGGTATGTCATCCGTGGTCTGCCAAGTTCTAATTCCTTCTATAGATGGCCGAAGTCGTGTTTTGTGCATCTCCAAGACCCTTTGATCGAGGGTCTCGGCGTTCATCAAGCCATCAGCATAACAATCTCCGATCAACTCAAACCCGCTTTTCGATGTCGAATGTCGAAGAATGAAAGGTGTTCTGCCTCCTTTCAAGAGGCATAATCTATCTCCTTGCTTTGTGCTGGCAGGTCCCAGCCCGATGTTCCTCCCCTTCGTAATGAACAGGCGACGCGACTTGGTCGCTGATACGATTGAACGGTCCATCCTGGAGATCTGATATGAAAGATTCATGCGTGAAAACTTGGGAACGTTTTTTTCTCTCGCCTGGCTGAGGATACGATCGAGGAAGGAATTCCATGCCATCTGGTTCCAAGCCTGTGTTCTTTTCTCTTGTACGATTTTGTGGAAATTTGGCTCGACATCCACGTTTCCCGAGACAGCTCGGTCTTTCGGTCGCGATGAAAACTTCTCTTCTAAGCATTTGGCTGCCCTGTAAATTTCTCTTTCCTTTTTGAGTAATTCTCTGTAGCCTAATGTCCCATATATGATGGCCTCTGCGCGGGTCAATCGTGTGGCTTCGTCAAACTCTTCACCGGTGTTTAACTCGGCATTGCTTGCAAAAAGCACGTCCTCAACATCATTTACATAGTCACTGATAATGGATGTTACCCTTCCGAACACAAGGCCCGCTAGTTTATTGTCTTGATTTGACACCGCCGTTCTCAAGAATATCACAAACCGTCCCATACATGCATTTTCCGACAAATAGCTTTCTCCCCAGCCTATGCCCGTTTGGGTTGAACGGTGCTGCAAGAGATCATATATCTGAGTCTCATTCAGATACTTTTCGTCGTTTGGACCAAAGGGTGACAACGTTGATAGCAGTAGCCAACAGGCGAATGAACTTTCGTCCTCGGGCCTAACTCTACAAATGGTATTGGATTGATAGACGAGATCAGCGCAGATTGTTCGCCAGAAAATCTTCTTGAGCTGCCGGTGCTGAGCTCCGAGTCCCTCTTCGCTCAATTCATGCATATCCACAAGGTTGCACCAGTCTCTAAGCGTTGTGGGAACAGTGCCTGGATCTTCCGAAAACATGATATCGCCGACAAATTCTACCTCGTCCACAATCTTGCAGTCGACATAAAGGATTCCGTTTCCAGAGGTAACTGTAGTGTCGTTGATTTCATACTGTGAGCACGAGTCATATAAGTTCGTAGAATCCAGTCTATAATTATCGAAGAAATAATCGGAGGCCTCCCAATCTGGCACCCAAGATGGTAAATCCTGCCTGAACTTCCTGGAGATGTCCCCGTGTAATACCGACAAGGAAGATGAACTATAAATTGAATGCAAAGTGGCAAGCTGAAACACTTGTACTTCTGTCAAAGAATAGTCCGGATTCATGGCCTTATAAGCGTTGTCATCATCTTTCACTAGACTGAGAAGAGCATAGACCTTATCCCGAGGATCGGACGCTTTGCGGCTTTTGAAGCGCCGCAAAAGTGACAGAAGCGATATTTGCCCATCGCTTCTCGATGTTGGTAGTATCATCGTACCATCCATGTGTTGTGTAACGGTACCGCTCATGATGCATCGCATCTCTTCGAGGTCCTCAATCTTTTTGCTGAAGCTATTCAAGACTTTGAGACAATCGCGAGGGAGCGTATGGGTCACAATGGAACAGCAACTTTGAGTATGATAGTTGTACTGCCTGACAGCACGGGAAAACAAGCCCCAGGAAGCAGAGATGGATCCACATATCAGGGTGACTTCCGGAGGTAGTACGACTTCTTGCACTACCCAAACACGCGTCCACCAAGGCGTAAATGGAGCATGTGTGAGTTGTCGTAGGGATTCGAAAAGTTCCAGGCCGTTTCGTTGCATGATATAGTCTGAGTGGTCAATATGGCCTGCGTCAGAAAGTTGTCTGATGAATTTGAACACCTGCAAAGTATCCAAATAGGCTTTGTCGACATCTTCAGTGCCTTCGGCAGATGTGCATCTGATCGGAAGCTTCTCCTGGTCTAGGCTAAAACTTATTATAGGTGGCGGATCACCTTGGGTTGCCCTGGCCATTCGTCTTCGTCTGTGACGGCCAACACCGTCACCAAGATATACCAGAACGCCTTTGCATGACCGATAGATTGTGCCCATCAGATCAACCTGGTGAGTCCTTTCACCATCGTCGATCTGATTGATACAGAGTGCATCGACCCAAAGGTAGGTGGGTAATAGTTGCAAGCGCAGATGTCGCAGAGCCGATTCAAGATTCACAGTGGCGTTCCAAGGCTGGCCATCGAGGAAGATCGGACGTGTAATTTGGGCAGAGCCCCACACATATGAGAGAGCATGGTACGGACGGACAGAACTCAGTGAATCGCGGACTAGCTCGCAGCTGATAGGGTCTGACCATTCGCCAGAAGATATCTTGATTAGACGAATTTCATCCCGTGCGAGACGATGTGGATCGGGATACTTGATGTTTTTCATGTTGTGATGAATGGAGAATTTTGTTTCACCAGCAGGCTGAGGGGGTCAGTATATATGAGCCCACTTCCCCGCCTGCGCCTCGTCAATCAATGGACAAGGATCTGACCGGTCAAACACAGTCACAGGTACGCCACGCATGCTATCCATAAATTCGGGTCATCTGTATTAGACCGTCCAATTGCGCCTGAATTAGTTTTTCTAAAGAGTTGCTCAATATCGACAGAGAAAAGGGGTATCATTTTGATTTTATGTATAATATGTCGATGGACATTTCGGAGCTAGAGAGATTTCTGGATGAGGCCCTCAGTAGGCTTCACGCGCTGTGCCCATTCAGTCCAGCTACCGTCGTAGATTCGCCTATTTTCCTGAGGATATCCGGCTTCTGTCAAAGCAGTGTCCACAATGGCAGCAGTGACACCTGTACCGCAGCTGCTGATTATGGGCTTGGATGGGTCGACGCCTAGCTTTCCTAGGATTTGCTTGAGCTCAGATGCAGGAAGGAGCGTCTTATCTTCTGGGTGGAGGAGATAGCTGGTAGCTACGTTTGTGGATTGGGGCATGTGACCCGAAGAGAGACCTAAATTGATTAGTATGAGGCAGTCTTAACGGCGAATAGTACACACCTTCTCTAGGCTCAGGATCAGTGCCCGCCCATCGGCCAGCTGGTCTTGCGTCCAGCACCTGCACTTCCTCGGCACCTTCCTTGCCTAGATCTTTCACGATTTCCTTCACCTCTTCGAACGCAGCGACCTTGGTCTTGTCCAATTCAGGTATGGGGTAGCTGACTCTCTCGACCTCATCTGGCTCGCCACTTTCTGTCGGGAAGCCATCCCTAGCCCAGACCTTGAAGTTGTTTAGGATGTGGACATTGGGGTGGCCGAATATCTGCAGGGTCCATGCAACCCGGGGTGCGGAGAAGATGCCAAGCTCCTTCGAATCGTAGACTACCACGCTGTCATCCTTGCGGATGCCCAAGCGGCCCATTGCGTTGGCAAAGTCTTTGGCCGATGGCAGCATGTGCGGGTAGGGTGAGTTTTGATCCTTCACATCGTCCAAGTCGAAGAAGCGAGCATGGGGAATGCGGCTTTCTTTGAAAGTGTCGATTCCAGTCCTGCCGTCGTTGGGCAAGAACCACGACGCACAGAGCGGGATGATGCGCGGGGCAGTCGACAGCTTGCTGTACACGTTCTTCTTGAGGGCAGAGTCTAGCTCGGCTGGGGTGACAATGTACGAAGTGAGGGTGTATTGAGAGGACATGGCGCGTCTACCCCCCACCAGTGGCCGGATGGAAAGGGAAGGGAGGGGTCGGAAGGAGGCACGGAGAGTAGTGAGAAGCATGTTGGAAGCTGGAGTGGGTCGACAACGATCTGTAGTCAGCGTGGACGAAGAGCCAAACTGCAATGGCCAGGTTCAGTGGGTCTATAAGTAAGTGTGGATGGGAAGCTCTAGCTTGCGGAGCAGTGCATGCGCGGTTGTTTGTGCGTCGCCGCGGGCTGTCGGCGGCCCCCTTAAGCGGCAAAAGGATCGATTGGCGGGCTCTGCAGCTTACGCAATACGATAGATTGATATAATTTGACGGGTTTGGTTGTGGGCAAGAAACACGGGGTGGATCAGCGTGAACGTTGATAACGTTAGCGCGGATTCCGTCATTGAGGAAAAGCGGAGACGGCCATTTCAGCCCCGCGCATCCCTGCTCGTTTGTTTGTCGCCCCGCCCCAACACAGTCCGACAAGCTTCGCCAGCGTAGTGTGAGGAGCTTGAGAGTTGAGACGCCATGAAGGTGACGATCAAGGAATGGAATGCCGTCGCTGCCTGGCGGTGGGACATGCCAGATGACGATGTGTGTGGCATCTGTCGCAATCCGTACGACAGCACCTGCTCCAAGTGCAAGTTTCCAGGCGACGATTGCCCTCTGTGTATGTTGTTTGGGGGTCACGCAATCAGCTATACATGTACTCTAACGCTGGATAGTGCTCGGCGAATGCAATCACTCTTTCCACATGGTATGGCATGGCGTGGCGATTCTGCATGGCGGACGCAAGCTTGGACTGACCAGACACAGCATTGCATCTTCTCATGGCTGAGGCAGGAAAGTGCGCAGGACAAATGCCCCATGTGCCGCCAGCGTATGACTGAATTTAAATTGTCTGAGATCGAACGTGTTTGCTGACAGGGGCAGCATTCAAGAGCAAGAACCAGGAAGCTGGTGCGACTGGCGCCGAGACGCAGGAAACCAACCCGGATACAAGTCCTATGTCTTGACATCGTCCACGACTTGGATCTATGTACTTTCTCCGGCCAGCTTTGTCGGGCTAGCCATCAGGCTTCGCACTTCTGCACAGTAACATGGTTTGAGCGTGCGTGGCGGCGATTGATCTGTTGTATTGCATGTCAAGATTCTGTTTGGCGTTGGAAGATACCCTTTGGATGGCCCTCTGCAGCCTACCGCCCGAGCCTTTTGTTGTCTCCTGCGTACATAGGCTTATATAAAAGACACACAATCAAGAATATGCATCACCTTGTCGCGTCGGACACGCGCTCACGCGTAAGCGACAACCCCATGTTCCGGCCGTTTTTTTATCGATAAGAGCTCCCCCGACCAGTCCTTCAGCCCTACCCGCCCCTACCCCAACATTCCAACCATGTCTGCCAGTCCAAGACCTGCGAAAGCGACGCCCGTACCACCGACAGCGCTCTCGCCGCATTCACCGCCTGTCGTTCCGCCTGTCGTTCCGTCCGAAGAGCCTCATGACGAGCCACCCGAGGAATACCAGGCAGAGGGCGCTGCCTGGGAAGACGAAGACGAATTAGCTTACCCAGAACCCACCTCGGAGCACACCCTGCTGCCGCCGCCCAATTTCAGACCCTTCTTCACCGTCGTAGACGATTCCTCGACCGGCGAACACTACCATCCTTTTGTCCATTACGTCTTCGCCGACGATGACCCTGTGATCGTCACTGCCGCCGCTATGCGGAGCCTCGGCTTGGATGACACGAAGTATCTTCCGCAACCCGAGCGGGATCAGAGGGAGCATGGGGAGCACGAGGACCCAGAACAAGAGCTCCCAGTAGAATCTCCACTTCCACCACCACTCCCAGCAACCAAGGAGCGCTTCATCATCATCGATGTCGCTGCCGACGGCCAGACTATCCTTGGTGCCCGGTCCATGTCGCCTGAATGGCAGATCACAAGCGCTTCGACGCGAATCGCACCTTCCTTTGACGAGTCATCGCCAGACTCGGGATACATGCTACAGATAGAAGGTGTCGAGGTGCCTGGGAAGAACAAGGGCAAAGGGAAGGAGCAGCCTGGAGAGGCCAAGCTCAGAGAGGCCCGGGAAAGAAGCCAAGGTGACATTTTTGGTGCATTGGATAGCCTTGTTGCCTCCGTCGAGGGCAACCTGGAAGTCGTAGACAAGATCACTCGGGCGCCCTTTCCCGAGACGCGTTTGTCCAACATTGGTTCGGACGGGCTTGCACCAACGCTCTTTCCTGACCCAAACCCAACTGCCTGAGCTGGATACCACCCCCGGGGCCGGATAGTCCTCACACCCTCGACAAGTCTCTACCCTCGACAAGTCTCTACCCACGACAATTTACAGGCCCGAAAACATGCTCGCCTTCGTCCGTGTGCTCCTTCTAACCTCGCTCTGGTCTGCTGTCGTGCATGCCGAAGCAGAGCATCGCTGTAACAATCTTAAGGGCGCGAACAACCGTGCCCTCATCAACATTGCCAAAATCAATATGGCCGATTTCCTTCAATATGGCTTAGGCCGCCTCAGGGTTGTTGCAACCCAGTACCGCTACATAGGACATTCATTGGAAGACAAACACGTCCAGCATAACTCATGCTGGTCAACACCAGCAGATCCCCTTTCTGTCAACATATGCCGGATTGTCATGTCCATCACTTCGCCCATGCTCACCGAACCGCTCCGGGCAGAGCTTTGGTTGCCTGACCACTACAATGGACGTATCAGCTTCATTGAGAGCCCTGCATTTGACGGCTGTAAGTTCGTTCCCTTCACAGGTCATTTGGCAAGTATTCTGACGAGGACAAGGTGCTGATTACCCCCGAATGATGGAAAGCGTTATGATGGGCAATGCTGCATTGACCATGGATCGAATCCTTATCGAACGCCCGTGGGATATAACAGCTGCTGTTTGGACAATGCATCTCGTCTGCTTCTTTGTGGTCTTCATCATAATATACTGGTGCTACAGCGCCTTGGCCGCACCCGCTATACGAGCTCGCTACCTCCAACACCAGTTGACTACGGCGGCTGCGGAGGATGCTCAGAAGGAAAGAGTTCGCAGGATGCTTGAGCCAGAGGCAGCGTCATAGGTACTGCACATTGGGGTATGAGGTAGAATACGGGGTGGTGTGTGAGAAAACCGGTTTCTTAAAATCATATTTAAGGTGGTTGCATCCTACTCTAGCGTTGCTCGAGTGGTGTGAAGCGCATTGGGATCCAAGTGGTGCTCCGGCGGATCCCTGCATTAGCGTATACTTTCCAGGTATCGGTCCCGAATTGAGGTGCCGGAGGTGCGATGGTCGGCTCCTCCATACACGGTGGCATCCCCGCAGTGTGGGGTAGGTCGAGAGTACATACAATATCAACGCATCGCACTGTCAATACTCCTAGAATTTAATAGACACTTCCCAATTTTATGTGACATTTGCAAAGCTCTAGAAACAAGGCACCATCTTGAGGCAACATGTTCTACGAACCGGGCAAGACAGATCACGGGCTTCCACATGACCCATTCAAGGTAAGTACCTGAGCAGAGGTTCAAATTTTTGGCACATTATGTGTCGACCAAACGACATGTATTGGTACAGGATATCTTTTGTATTTCCTAGCCCGACCTTCTCTCTAGTCTCAATTCCAGTAATTAAGGCTCTACTCGCGTGTACATGCACGTGCTTTCTTCAACACCTAGTACTTCTGTACCAATGATAAACCTATTCAATTCTCAAGATACCTCACTCTCAACACCCTAATCCCATACTCTCCAATCCCAAATCCAACTCTACTGTGTTTTTTCTAACTACCCTAAGGCCTGCGTCATCCCCCGCCCCATCGGCTGGATCTCGACCCTCTCCCCCACCGGAACCCCCAACCTAGCCCCCTACTCGCAATTCAACAACCTCACCTTCGACCCCCCTACGTCATGTTCAGCGCGAATCAGACTCCCTCCGCCGCCCAGAAGGACACCGTCGTCAACGTCGAAGCCACCGGGGTTTTCTGCTGGAACCTCGCTACGTACGCGCTGAAGGACGCGGTGAACGCGACGTCGGAGCAGTTTGCTGCGGATGTGGACGAGTGCGTTGCCTGTTCTATTTTTTATTTTGTATGACAAAAGGGAAAATTACTGATTAACATGGTACTGAGTTCAGATTCGAAAAAGCCTCCCTCCCGAAACAACCCTCCCACCTCCTCCGCATCCCCATAAACGCTACCCCCACCCCCATCCCCATGGTCGCCTCCTCCCCCATAAAATTCGAATGCACCCACTACACCACCATCCGCCTCCCAGGGAACCCCCCATGGGCGCCGTCGACGTGGTCATCGGCAAAGTAATCGGCATCCATATCGACGAGGCGGTGTTGACGGATGGGAAAATTGATGTAAGCAAGACGGTGCCGATTGCGAGGTGTGGGTATTTCGAGTATGCGGCGGTGAGGGAGACGTTTGAGATGAGGGTTCCTGGGGGGATCCGGATGGGGGGGTGGGGTTGGAGGGGAGTGTGAGGGGGAATAGGGAGATGGGGAGGAGGATGGTGGAGGGGAGGGGTGGGGAGGCGGAGAAGGAGGGGGAGAAGGAGGGGGAGAAGGAGGGGGAGGCGGAGAGGTAGAATGTGGAGAGAGAGGAGAAGAAGGCAGAGGTGGGTTAGAGAAAGAAAATAGTTGGGCCTAGTGTCACGCGGTAGATTTCCTACGGATATTAAGTGTCTCTAATCGCAGCCCATGACAAGGGTGTGCGTCAGATCAAGATATCCGCTAACAGCATGCGCTTTGTGTGATTAGTACGATTAGTAACAGAAGACTTCTCGAGTCCCGTAGCTGATCTATTGAACTTCTTGGAGTATACAGACCACAGCGTTAAAACTTAGACATCGTTTTCGGTTCTTTCAGAAGATCAATGATCAAAAACTCTACCGAGGCAACATACCTGTAGCAAACCTTCTTGTGATGGCCGCTGCTTCCTATAAAATAGAATTAATTGTGTTAGGAATAGAACGCGCATTCTGTTGAATAAGGTACCTTCTATAATATACTAATCATTAAAGAGGTAGAATGGGTTTTAAAGCCCGATTCACAGTCATCTCGATTTTATAAGATCGCATCCCCCCTTAAGGCTATCAAGCGGGTGCCTGATTAGGCGTGGCAAGTCCGCCGGGCGTACCTACCACAAGGATGAAAGGTGTGGAAAGCGCTTGTAGCATTCTTCGAATTTTTTATTAAAAGCGAGATTGAGTTTTCTTTCCCAAGTTTCGTCTGTATAGCTTTAGCATAATCCTCTTCTTTAGGTTTTATGAGCGCAGTGATAAATGAAACTTTTTCGTTTAGGCGAACAAGCCGTGGCTGAGTTCAATTTTTCGCTGTTACAAGGCGACCTGTTATCGTATTCGGGCGTACCTCCAACCCGCTAAGGCGTCGATTCAGTGATGATACCAATCTGTTCTTGGGCGATTTAATACCGAATTCCCTTGAGGAACTTGGAATGCGAGCATCAAATGATAAAGATATGGGTAAAGCTCTTGATGCTCTATTCTTCCAATTCCGCTTGATACGAAAAGAACCGTTATTTAATTTGAGTGAGATTTGGCTTGTTGCCGGAGATACAAAATTGATCAAGCGATAATGGAAAAGGATCGCGAAGGAGGCTTGGAAAGAAGGTTTTAAGGTTCATGAATATAGGTTAAGCGCCCAACCAATATCCTATTGGGAGAAAAAGTATTAGTGACCTAGATCACGAAGGCCCCTTCTGTGATTACTTTCCTTTTGAATATAAGATTTTCGAGTCAGCTGGTCTCGTAGATTAGACACACTCTCTGAGCACTCAATTTTGACATGTTGACCATATAAATTATAGCGTACATATATATCTAGAATCATCATACTTCCTTTGATCGTTGCGTAGTGTTTCATGTTGTAACACAAAACTTTCAATCAACACATACATTTCTGGAGTGACCTCGTAAGCTTTACACCAGGCTTTGGTTGTCTTGTCACTGGGAAACCGCAGACAGTCTGTCGTCATTTCCTTCAAATACTTCTCTCTATGATGCTTTTCGATGACACCTTCGCGAGGTTGCCTCGCCACATCTGTGTGAGTCTGAGTACTGCACCTTTTAGATCGTATGTCTTTCCTAGTTTAAAATTACAATCGTGATCAGAACACACTGTATACTATCCTGTCCATAGAGGAATAGCTGTAGTATAATAACGAGAGGCCAGCTAAATCGGGCCGTGGGATGGAATCTTTGAAAGAAGACGCTAATGCCATTTTGTCAGGCTGGTAGGCAACTCGGTACTTTCCTAATCCCAATGCGACCATAGATAGACCGGCATTCTTTCATCGTTTCCTTAGCAGTGGACCTCTCTCGATCTAATCGACGGAATAAGCGCGTAGAACGCATCAGGCGAGCTAGGCACGCAGGTCCATGACATGCGTGTGGACCCATCTGGCTATGAAAGGTTACCTAGTCATGTTGCAATCATCGAGTTGATTTCTACCCATATATAAGGTCTATTTCATGCCTCGTACTTTCGACTCTAAGGAATGTGCGTTGAGCTATGACCTGTTCGAAAAAATGCAAGGGCCTTGTCGTACCGAGAGTGCGAAGGACGATCTCCCATCAAGAACCGATTGACTTGGATTCCATCGATCCATGTGTCTGTGTAATCGGTGTGGGATTCGTGGGAGAAGCGCTACTCCGCGAATTTGGCCAAGCTTTTACGTCCATTGGATTCGACATCTTACGGCGACGCATTGAGGAGTTGGAAAAAGTATTCAGTCCGTTTCCCAAAGTAACTCTCACCACGGATGAGACTCGTCTGCGAGAAGCAACACACTACCTCATTTCGGTCCCCACACCACTCAAAAAGGACCGCTCCATCAACCCAGCCTACCTCATCTCCGCCATCCGCACAACTCTCAGCTATGCACGTCCCGGTTCCGCCATCATCCTCGAATCCTCCGTCTCCGTAGGATCAACCCGGCAATTCCTATACCCCTACAAAGACACCTATCACTGCGGCATGTCTCCGGAACGCGTCGACCCAGGCCGCACCGTGCCCTCTCCTGCATCAATACCTAAACTCGTCTCAGCCCTCACACCGAAGTCCCTATCCCTCATACAGAAGCTCTACTCACAAGTATTCACAACGGTGATACCCGTGTCCTCCCCCGAAACCGCGGAGCTCACCAAGCTCTTCGAAAACTGCCACCGCATGATCAACATCGCATACGTCAACGAGATGGCCGATGCCGCACGCGTTCATGGTGTGGATCCCGAAGAAATGGTCGCAGCTGCGAGTTCCAAACCCTACGGCTTCACGACGTACAAACCGGGTCTTGGGGTGGGTGGAACTTGTATCCCCGTCAATCCATTCTACTTGTTCGCAAACAGTGCACGGCTACCTGTTCTACAAGAGGCCACATCACAGATGCGCAAGCGGCCTGGAAGAAAGGCCCGGGTATTCTATCAGAGAGTGAAGAAGATGATTGGGGGGAAGCTACCGCGCGTGCTGGTGGTGGGCATAGGTTATAAGGTTGGGCAAGGGGGATTAGCTTGCTCGCCTGGTTTGGAGTTTGCCGAAATGCTGCGACGGATGGGGTGTTTGGAGTTGATGTATTACGATCCGCTCGTGGAAAAAGGGGCAGTAGAATGGATGGAGGCCTTGGATGACGAGGAATGGGAGGTGAAACATCTTGAGGGAGGTTTCGATGCTATTGCTATATGTATGAGACAAAAAGGCGTGGACTTTGGGGTGTTGGAGAAGAGTAAGATCATTGTGCAGGAGGTTGGATAATGAGAGGAGCTTGATTATTTGAGCATATTGTCAATATTTAGATGAGTGTTATAGCAGCATTTAGAGTACGTTGAAATCATTCGGTTCATTCGACTGTTCCACTTTCTCCACACTCTGCAGTGCCGCTGTGGCATTTAGCGTGGTAGCCGCGACCTTGGACGTTGCTGTGACACCAGACATGCCCCACGCTATGGGTCCTGTTAGTTCCATTCCTTAGGTCCGAATGCAACATTCCCTTTGTCTCCGGGAATAAACAGAACTCAACATACCTTGGCTGCCAAGATTCTTAGCCACTTTAGTAAAGATCGTGACAGAAATGAAATAGCTGATGATCTTGTTGATGCAGAAGCCAATCAGTAATTTGTGTGCCCTTTTGCGGAGTTCTTTTTCGAGGAAGAGCACTGTGATCAGATACCATATCGTGGGGAGGAAGGCGATGATGACAAGCGGCAGGATTTCTAAGACGGAGACGCCTTTGGCGAGACTTTTGAAGAAGAGAGAGGTGTTAACAATGCGATAATAAACCATCGAGAGGCGGACTACATCTATGCAGGCTGAGATGCGGGTGACCAGAATCATCTAGAGATCAAGAAATCAGCTTGTTTCGTTGATCCAGGAGACATTTCGTCGTACGTTCTCACCCATCCAGTAGAAGTAATTGTTAAAATATGCGTTTGAGCCCCAACGCCGACGTTGTGAGAGATAGTGTTGTAGGGACTGGGGGGCGATGGTCTCGCTGATTGCTTCAGAAACAAATAGTGTGTGGAGATTCTTGCTTTGGGATAGCATTGCGTATGTGAGCCTCCTGTCAGTGCCCTGTCGTATTCTTTAGTCTGGTCATGGAAACGATCAAATCACTTACGAGATACTGGACTTGGTGGCGCATTACTTGATAAGCCGTAACAGGCTCAGCATACTTTCGAATCGCCCCTGCCATTTCTTCTCTCACGGAAATCATGGTAATGCAACCAGGCAAGCATGTCACCTTCCCTACGAAGCTCTCGGCTCGTCTGCGAACTACCGTGCCACGTAGGTTAATATCGCGACTCATTAAACGTGAAAACAGAACCAGTAGACAGTTTAGACAGTTGGCTATCTGCGACAGATCTTGCTGGGGTATGCTCACCGTACTGGCCGTACGTGTATTGAAATTGTTGGTAGATATTCCAAAACGACCACTCAAATCCCGGCTCCAATTCAACAAAAACTAGTCCGCAGGCTGCAATGGCATTCTTATCTCTAGCAAGCATGTCTGCCAGACTTGCTACAGCGCCTTGATATATTGTTGAATCTGCGTCGGTACAGAAAATCATATCGAATCTCGTAAAACCCTGCCCTTCCGTCAAGATAGGCAGAATTTCCGTCCATATTTCCCCCCTCAATAGCCTCGTGTAAACATGCATGTTGTCTCGTGGTATATTGAAGAGATCGTGACATAGAACCAGAGAGTCTTTTTTGCCTACGCTCACCGTTAGTCGCAGTCGTCTCATTCATAGTTCCATGCGCATCCTACCACTATTCTTAATTTTCTCTATGATTATCAGCGGTACATCCTGCGCAAATCCTGCTATGATCCTTAAAAGACCCCTCTTATGTCTGATCGTGATGTACGGCCTCTCAAAATCGCGAACGACACGCGTCATATGGCGATGTACATCGCGAGGCTTTCCATCCAGCATAACTACCATAACTTGTCGATGTTGTCCGACATCGTTATCGCGGAGCGAGTATATTGTCTTAACAATCTGCTCCTCGCTTTCAGAATATGCGGGAATGAGAGTCAAGATCCACTGTCTCGGTACTGCCTCTAATGGTTTAAATAATCGATAGATGTATGTGACCAACATCCCAACAGCCGACACAATGCACGACAAGAAGTCCTTGCTCTTGATGAAAAGAATGAACACAAAAACAACGACACCCGTTTTTCCAAAGACTGCAATCATGGTCATGCCAACATTCAGGCAGGCAATAATCGTCCAGAACAGTATCCGTTGTTTTCGTAGGTTGTTGTGACTTAATATGCGAGCTGGGTCGGAAGGCTCAGGAATTTCCGGGTAACCGCAACCTTCAGCAGTATCTCTAGAGTACAACGTAGCTTCATTTTCAGATTCTTCAGCGTCTTGTTCTGGTCCCAAGGCTTCACCACCGAGCGATTCGGTTCCCGTGTTTTTCTCGCTAACAAGTTTCGTACTGGTGGCATCGCCATCGATCTTCAAATTTTCGCTTCTAATCTCCTCTTCGTCATTATGCCGAGCATTCATCGCAGTATTTCTACAACAATCGACCCAGTAGGTGTATCGGAATAAGAAGGTCCATCGGTCTGCACACAGCGTATGGTGTCCTCCATGTAGTATAGGACTGCAGTGCGGAAGGTTGAGAGAGACTCTTCGCTCATAGCAAATGCCACGTATGAGCAACTCGTCACACAATGCCTTGCATTCAACAAGTCACGTTCTTCTCGCTATTAAGGAATGCAATGTAACAACAAAAAGTGGGTCCATTAAACTCAATGCAGTATATTCTTCGCATACGTAACGAAATTCAAACCCGGTTCAATAGTGTTAGCCAGCCCTCTGGGACTGTCCCAGAGGACAATGCCTCCGAACTTGTTTTCGTTCCACCAGCACGTGAAATTCGGCTTTCTAGCGGTCCAAACGGCATCCCGAAACCCCGCCGCGGAGACATATCCTGTATTATTATTGTCGAAGCTCAAGGCTCCGAGGAATACTTTCGGGTACGGTTCATACGGTCTAGGTACAATGCTTTGGTACCATTCCTGGAGAGATGATGCGAACCCTCTCGTGCCAAGCGCGCATGAGGCGGAATTGTAAAATCGAATAAAGATGAAGTCTACTAAAACCAAGGTAGCTCGTGAAATCATATGTGTGCATGCAGGCGCAATCGATATGAATATTGTTTTAGAGGCTGTGGTTCGGTAGTAACGGAGTGTCGATAAGAACACGTGCTGGTTTTCTGGTTGTTTGCTTTCATCATCTTATCCAATGTGTTAGTTTTCTTTATCTGAAAACGGAATATTCGGTGCTCTTTACCAATATCGTATCCATCGATGATTACATTAGGACCAAACGGTCGCAATGACGGTGACTCCATTCCTTCCCCAAAGAGATTCCACATTAGACGTGCGGCTCGAACAGCCTCATCACGACCCCTTTTGCCCGCCTCAAAACTCGTATTGGAAGTCGACCCGCCAATACTCAAAAAGATTTTCTTGCCCTTCTCCTGACACTGCTTTACTTTCTGTCCTAATTCCAAACATACAGCGAGTCCAGGCGCTAGAATCTCATTTTCGGGTCTAGTTGCATTGCAGAGTGATGGCCCAAAGTCAATTTTAGGATAACCTCCGATCTCTGTGAAACTGCGTACGAACCCAAGAATGACAACATCGATTGCATCCTCGTTGCAAAGATCGATTAGGCTAGCATTATGACCAGATGACTGCGACAAATAGACAAACAGGTTTTCACCAGTGGGTGTAATTGTACTTAACACTATTGCAGGGCAATAGTACCAGAATAAAATTGCTATCCAGAAATTCAGTTTCATCGTGATATGACTGCAAAAGATAATCCCGACCATGGCACTAACAGGTACCTATGAAAATCTGCAATTCAGGGTGAAATTCCGGTGAAAGATTAATCAAGCTCAATGCGGTTATGCCTTTATGATATGCCAGTGACCGTATCCATGGCCTCGGTATTGCGACCGTCGCAAACGGCTTCACCAACAGAGAACGATGACCTTTTCTGGTATCTATGAAGCGGCTTTGGAATTCAGTTGCAGATTCAAGTATCAAACTGTATTTCATCCTACACATAGTTGCCGCCAGTATTCATGGCACGATCGAAACCGACCCCCAAGCAAAACAACAAGCGCCGTGGGTCGCTTGACATACTACGTACCACAATCGGACCTTCTATAACGAAGACCGCACAAGTAGCTGCAACGAAGACCAAGCAGATGTTGGCCAAGGCCACCGAAGTTCTCAAAGCAAGTGTCGGAGAAGGACCGGCAGTCGTGCATCTACATCCTGAAAAGATGCGCAGAGGCTCGAGATACTCAGAGATAGATGCAGAGTATCATGACGGGTGGGGAGTCTAGAGGTAAACTGAGATCGCATATACGAACATCTGCAGCGGGCTAATTCTCTACTCATTAGCTAAAGACGAAACTATCACACACGTTAGATAGTAAACGTTACCGGATGGGCAAGATCAGCATATATTCTGTAGTGTAATTTCACATTTTGTTTTCTTCTCACCCACTATTGGAATGTGAGAAGCTACCAACGCAACGGGTTGTTATTTCTCATGTTTGTGGAAGGGATAGATCGTAACGAGGGTTTAATGTGTCTCATTCCACATGGGAATAGAATGCAATCTGTGATATACGCGCACTATGCTCACTGATCCTTGACAATTACAATCTATCAGATCATTGAATCCCGTTGATGACCTTTTTTCCGAGCACAGCATATGCACGCAGACTTTCAGCTAACTCTTCTCCAAGCTGACTTGAACAGGCAGTAGATCCAGGTACTGGTTCTGGTTCTGGGTCGGGATCCCAGGTAAGATCTCTCAATGCTGTGCTTCAACTACTTCCAGCCGAGCAAAACGAACCGTCTTGGAGACGACCTTGAGGACGGTGTCCAGTTTATTTGTACTCGATGTTTACACTTTACAGGTTTGCTCCGCCGTTACCATCACCGTAACAGAAGCCGCGGTTTTTGCTTCTCGAGTTACAACGACAAGACTCTTGACAACTACAACTAGCGTGACGGTATGATATGACACTCCAGTTCATATAAAAGTTTTGCTAAAAGAATATCGTACCAGGTGCGAACGACTACGACCAGAGAGGTGCCGACGACCATAACTCAGACTGTAAGTCACACCCATACGTATCGGTCGTTCTTTCAAGCCACCACTATACTGAAATGCATACAACATAGTCAAGGACAACATCAACAAGAGAAGTAACCGTCTACCGCACCACAACCCTCCCCCGAACCACCATCTCCACCACCCGAACACTCACACAACCAACCCGCACAATTACCTCCATCACCACCACCACCGGAAGCATAACCGTCACCCGAACCTTCACCGACCGCACCACAGCAAGTACGTCCTCCCCCTTCCCCACCATCGCAACTCCCCTCATCTAACCACCAACCCAGCATCCACCCGTCTCGTAGACCGCACCCGGACCCTCACCGAACGCGAAACCTCCACCTCGATCCTAACCCGCATCACCACCACGCGCACCACCTCCACCGCGTACACGACCAAAGCCGGTACAACGCTAACGTTCCGCACGACGAACACGATTTTCGTGACGAAGGACTTGCCGTTGACGCAGAGGGCGACGCAGACGACGGTCGTCATAAGGACGGTGCCGCAGACGGCGAGGACGACGGTGACGAATACGGCGGATAGGTATGTGACGTTGACGGTGAGGACGACGTCGACGCTTTATGCGACGAGGTTGGGGACGCCGTCGCCGACGGTGTAAGTACGGGTGGGTGAAACATGGGAAGATGTCTGGTGGGAAGAGGTAGGAAAGGAGGTGGGAGAGCAAAGTAGAGATGGGGACGGATATAAATTGTGCGTTTTGCTTTCTGCTGTTGCATGGTTATGGTCGATGTGTTTGATGGGTTGAACGTATGATTTGGGTGTTAGATGGCACTTGATGAAATCCATTCAGTGTCTCTTGCTTGATGACTGTGGGCTGGGATGAATTACTAGCTAACGTATCCGCGCATCGGGGAAAGCAGCATAGCACTTCTTAAGCTGTTTCCTCGCTCTTCCAATCTCAATCTCTTGCCGCCGCATATCTTTCTCAAGAGTGGAGAGCTCCAAAATCGGTCCTTCAACCGCTGTTACGAAGGAGGTTTGGGCGGAACGCAGTGCGGGTGGGACGAGGACGCCGAACCATCTTAAAGGATCAACAGGCTTGAATGTGTTTTCAGAGTCGGACTTTTGGGGTTCCTCGTTGGGGACAGTCTTGGTGTCTGACTCTTCTTTCGAGTGCTCTTCTGTGGTTTTAATTTCAGATGGCTCCTCTTTTGGGTGTTCTTCTGTAGGTTCGCTATCGGAAGGTTCCTCCTTGGGCGGGGAAGCCTCCGCAGTGGCATGGTCCGGCGGATTAGAGATCCCAGAAGCTATTGTGAACGAAAATTTATGCTCTTCGTCTTTGATCGCACTACAATATGTCAATACGAGCCGTCACTATTCAAAGAGATGAGATATCAACATACATTTTGCGTGAAGCCTGCATCCTTTCGTCATAGTAGTCCTGTCCATATCGCATGCGCGTATTGTTGGAGAAATTGGCCTGCGCCAGCGACATGAAACCCTGAAAATCACATCAGCACGCAAATACAATAGCTGAACGAACCCGAGCCACTCACAGAAGACAGATGCCTCGTCAATTGCTGCTGCGCCTGCTGATAAGCATCCAGCGTCCGCAGATACTCCTCCAGCAACCGATCAAGCCGCAGCATCAAAAATTCCCCATCAGCCGCTCCTTGCCACCCCTGAGCAGCTTTCGGCACCTCTTCATTCGCCATTCCAAACTCCCGAGATGTCAATCTCAAAAGCGCAACACGAGCGATGTCTTACCTAGGCGCACCGTGCAGGACGCGGTTCATCATTGCGGTGCTATAGCTCCCCACTAAACCCCATGCAGCCCCACCCACGGTGCCCTCGCAACTTCTCATCCTCACACTCACGCGTCGCACCTCCCACACCACAACCACAATGCCGAAACCCAACCCCTTCCTCACCCTCTTCCGCCGCCACTACTCCCTCCCCCCGCTCAAACCCCCTCCTCGGAGTATCCCCCTCCGCCCAACCCCCCAATGCCTCCGCGCCCGTCTCCGCACACCCATCTCTCTCCGCCCCCGCCGCACCATCCAAGGCGGTCCGGACTCCAACCACGGTCTCGACCCAAACTTCGTCTCCATCCTCGACCGCCCCGCGCAGATGGCGCGCGTGGGGAAACAGCACGGCCCCGGGCTCATAATTCTAGCCATCATACCCGTTACCGCGTTTCTCCTCGGGTGCTGGCAGGTGCAGAGGTTAGGATGGAAAACGGAGCTGGTGGCAAGATTCGAAGACAGGCTTACGTTCCCGCCGTTGGAATTACCGCTGCGGATAGACCCGGAGGCGATCCCGGAGTTTGACTACAGGCGGGTTTGGGCGAAGGGGGTGCTTCGACACGATCAGGAGATGTTGATTGGGCCGCGGATGATGGAGGGGGAGGAGGGGTATACGGTTGTGACGCCGTTGGAGAGGGAGGACGAAGGAGGGGTGAAGAGCAAGATTTTGTGCTGTAGGGGATGGATTAGGAAGGATGCGGAGAAGCAGTGGTTTAGGAGGAAGAATGGGGCATTGCCTGAGGGGGAAGTGGTGGTCGAGGGGCTGCTGAGGGTGCCGCCGAAGGGGAATATGTTCACGCCGAAAAATGTGCCGGAGGAGGGGAAGTGGTTTTTTCCGAGTGTGGAGGAGATGGCGGAGTGGACGGGGAGTCAGGCGGTGTGGGTGGAGGAGACGATGAGTGAGTGCATGGCTGAAATGAAGGTGAATTGGAATGGGTATCTAATCGATGGCAGCTCCGGATTTGCTCGTTAACTATGAGCGCGAGCCAAAGGGTGTCCCTATTGGACGGGCGCCGACTGTGAATCTGCGGAATAACCACACGCAGTACATCTTCACATGGTAGGGCACTTCCTATCCCCAACCGGTTCGCCAAAGCTAATCTAACAGGTACGCGCTGAGCTTCGCCACCTCCATAATGTTCTGGATGGTGGTCAAGAAGCCGCTATCCGGCACCCAAAAACGCGTGCGTCACAGCGTCGACTGGTCATGATTCATGCGGCATCCGCTTCAGTCATCAATTTCCTTCTCTTCACGAATTGTATCCATACGTTTCCGCTTTTGCCGCCTTATCTTGGGCAAGGGCTCCATGCGCAGCTGCTGGAGCAGCTCTCTGGGAAGCATTTTCTGCGCTAGGGAAAAACATGTACTACTATCTGTAATTTGGCGTGTCCTGGGGGTAAAAAAATCAGTATGTGTAGGATCCATCACGGAGAATGTTTTATGCGTGTAGGTACGGACGGGACGGATAGAATGTACATACCTCTTCAGCAGAGCAATCACATCGCTCTCTTCGATCTGCTTCCGTCCTCCGTGTTGAGCATAGGCAGCGAGATCTTCACCAATTTGTTCGAAAAAGAAATCCGATGTCTGGACCAGCGCCGCTAGCGTGTCCTTGCTGATCTTGGACTTGCTGCCTTGAGACTTGATGAACCCGTTTGCAAGCGTTTTGACTGTTGCAGCTGGGAACGAGGGATATTCGTGTCCGAACCGAGAGATATTGAGGGACTTTCGTTGTCGTCCGGGACGTTTCTTGGCGGGCGTTTCCGGTCCTGGTGTTTGCAGGCTTCGATCAATTGCCGAGGGTTCTTCGCGGTACGCCTGGACATCCGCATCGTCTTCAAGATTAGGCTCAGATCCCCAGCCGGCGATTTCAATAGGTCCAGTCTCGTAGTCGTCGACTACCAATCCAGCCATTTCTCCGTTGTCATCCAAGGCAGCGCCCGCTTGCGCATCGTCTTCGAACCCCCCGAGGTCCTCCAGATCAAGGATAGAGTCACCTAGCAGTTGCTGTGTCTCGTCTTGAGCATCATCTTCATCTTCTCCTTCAATCGGCAAATCTTCTTCTTCCTCAACTCGATCCTCCTCTTCCTCTCTCGCAACCGCCTCCATCCGCGGCGGAATCGTAAACCTGAACGTCGGCTCCTCCTCCTCATCCTCCACCTCTCCAAACACCCCCAAATCAACATCACTCTGCCTCCCATCCCTCCTCCCCGTCAAAGCCCTCATCTCCGTCGTCGTATTATCCAGATCATCCTCGTCATCCTCCCCTACCAAGACTTCCGGATTAATCGTCATCCTCCTCCTAATCTCATTCCCTTCAATCTCATACTCTTCCCCGTTGATAGTAATATCGCCCAGCTCCCCAAAATGCTCGCTGATCCTCCGCCCAAACATCTGGTTCATACGCGGGTCCTCGCTGCGCGCGCGTCGTCCGTACTCGATGGACTGAACGGTGCCATTGTCGTAGTCGTAGTCTGGTAAAGGGGCGAGCAGCGATTGGCGCGGGGGCTCCTCCACGATGCTATCGTCGTCGTACATGTCGTCCAGCGGCATGGAGAAGCGGGGCGCCACCGGCTCGTCATCGTCGATGTCCGGGAGGTCGAGCGCAGACGGGCGACTCAGTCGGGAGTGCGCGTGTGGAGTGGGCTGAGCGGGTCGCGAGATGGGAGCTAGAACTCTGCTCAGGGCGCGTAGAGCATCGCGCGGGGTTTCCCTTTGTATCCTCCCGCTTCGTCGGCGCACATGTCCTGGTGTCCTTGCGGCATGGGCGCGCTCTCGAAGTGCTCGGATGGCATGAGGTGTGGTTGGCGCCGCTCTCCTGGCGGGAAGAGGCCGGGTAGCTGGGCCCCCGCGGGGTGTTCGCGCGGTGCCTGGGGTACGAATTGGTGCACTTCTGGGGGTTACGCCTGCGCTTGCTGCACGTCGAAACGGGGTCACTGGCTTGGGCGCGATGCTGGCAAGACGGTGGAGCTGTTGTGTGTCAGTGAGTCCAGTCAAGCGGGCGCGATGCATACATACATCATTATACAGCGTCGATGAATTCTCCACGATAGAACTATCCCCCGAATCGCGCGGACTAAGCCGCTGCTTCTTGCGCGCAGATTCCGACATGGTGGCTGTTCCGAGCGTCAAGCAAAGCACCTCGGTCGTCCCTCTCACGCCGCTGTTGACGATATCTAGTCTAGTCTATGCCACCAACGCGTCCCCATCGCGTCCCCTACTAGCGCACCTCCCTATCGATAACCCGCGCCACACCCTTTGCGCCTCAAAAAAGTTTCGCCCATCTTGCTTGCCTCCAAATCCCCAATCCCCACCCAATTTCCTCCACCAAAAACCCTCCCACCAAAAATGTCCGACTCAGACGCCCAATCCGGCATCCCCCTCCTCGACCCCGAATTCGATCCCACCGCCACGTCCAAAAAGCGCAAACGGTCCGCCGAGGAAAGCACCCAGGACACCAAGAAAGCCCTGAAAAAAGCCAAGCGCAAGGAGAAGAAGAAGCTCAAGCTGAAGGAAATAAACGAAGATGACCTCGACCAAGAGCTAGGCGTGAACCGCGCCTTCGAGCGCATGGACAGCCAATTAGTTGCCGACTATGTGAACGCGCGGACGAGGCTCTACGGGAAGGATCTCAGCAGCGTGGAGCTGGAGGACAAGTTCTTGCCGACGAGGACGGTGCGGGATACGAGTGGGTACAAGGACCCCCGGACGTTGGACAACTTGTCGGTGTTTTTGAAGAAGCAGGGGGGAAGATGGAAGCTACGGATGCGAAGCCGACGGGGGCGCCGCATACGCTTGTGGTGACGGCGTCTGGGATACGGGCTGCGGATGTGTTTCGGTCTTTGAAGGCTGGGCTGCCGAAGGTCGGAGTGAAGAATCCGAATGTGGCGAAGTTGTTTGCGAAGCATATGAAGGTTGCGGAGCAGGTGGAGCATTTGAAAAAGAATAAGTATGATTCAGGCATGGGGTTGTTGGTTGCTTCATTCTGACTATATACAGGGTCGACTTTGGTGTGGGTACACCCGATAGGCTTTCTACACTGTTGGATCAGAACGCTTTGTCGACAGCGAATCTGAAGAGGGTGGTGGTCGACGTGTCGTACATTGATCAGAAGAAGCGTGGTATTCTGGATATGAAGGATCTGCACGAGCCTTTGATTAAGCTCTTGCTGCGGAAAGAGTTTGTTGGAGATGACGACGACGGCGATGGTCTATTCATGTTCTACTAGACAAGCGCTGGCTGCTACAAAAACTGCGTTGTGGAATAAGCTTCAATGATACCCCTAGCACTCTCATGTGCTGCTCCCCACAAGGCCAAAACACAAAACATGAAGAAACCTCCAAGCATGTCATATTTCTATTGCATGACTACCGATTCGAGCTATCATCTCGTGGCTCGAAATTCAGCTTAGCTATAGTTAGCTCGGATCAATTGAAAGCATCAATAATATATACCTGATTCCCATTATACAACTGCTCGTTTCTCGGCTCCCTGGACCGCTGATCCGCAAGTGTCCGCACGCGAATGTTAGTCGAACTGGGTGGTTCTTGCGATGTGTTCGTGTTCGAGTTCGTGTTCCCTAAAGACCGTCCCTCTGCCGGTTGCTGTTGTTGGCTTTCTTGCTGCGCGGTACCACTTCCCCCAAGGACTGATGATAACGTATTACTCATGTAACCCACAGCAGAGCCCGCAAGATTAAAAGCTCCCCCAACGATGTTGAAGACACCGCCTGCAGCGCCTCCGACGATCCCCCCAGTATTGCCAGAGTATGCGTCGGTATACCCTTTCACGGGTAGAAGTACGAGCGTTGCAGACGGAGCCAGGTCGATATCGCCCAGTGTCTGGTTCTCTTCCCCTGCCGACAGTTCACGGCTGGGCAGCGGCGCCAATATCTGCTTGAAGTAATAAGGTGGATGTCGCTCGTTCGGGTGTTCGGCCCTCGCAACGAACTCCCGGTCTATCCATGGCCGCACATCATCTTCTAGCTTTGCTGTGCGTGGGAATGTAGAGCGAATAGTAGCACCATCAAACATGCGGACATTGAGATGCACCTCTTTTGCATTTGACCCTCTTGAGCTCGTCGTTGTCGGAGGGGGTGTGCTAGTATCTGCTTGTGCCAGTCTCTCGCGCTCTGCTTTCCGCGCTTCGGCTTGTGCTTTGCGCTCCACCTTATCCGCTTCGATCCGTGCTTTTATCCGAGCGAGTTCTTCCTTCTCTTCCTCTTTCTTCTTCCTTATTGCCTCTCTTGCAGCCTTTTGTACCTCCGATGTTGACGACGTTGTTTGCGGAGTAGGTGATGTTGCCTTTTGCTTACCCTTTGCATTTGAAGAGGGCGGTGGCGTGGGCGCGGAAGACGAGGTTTGGGGCATCTCGGCGGGAGGGGTAGGCTGAGAAGGAGCAGGCCTTTGCGCAGGCTCTGGTGTAGGGGCTTGCGGTGTTTCCACTGCCGGTTGTGCTGTGCCTGGAATCGGCGGTGCACCTAGCACTTTGCGCACACGGTTCACGAATTCATTCTCACTGATACCGCTGCTGAGCTGTTCCTGTAGCTGCCCATTCCTATGTCTTGTTATTCCAGAAGATCAAGTGGGTACGTATGACGTACTGTATCACGATAAAGGTAGGAGTTGCGGATATGGTGCAGAAAGCCGATAGAAAGCCGGCTTCTGTGGAGCCTGCTTCAAGGCGGAGGAGCACCGCCTTTTGTTCGAGGAGACTGGAAAGCTACCTATGTAAGCTCTCTGGTCTTCATCATTCTGAAAGATTGCACTCACCCAACCGCTCTTCAGCCACCCGTCCTCCCATGTGATACTCTCTGCTCCATCGTCTACTCATGTCAGCTTCCGCGCTCACGCGAGCATGATGCGCAATACCTCTGATGAAACAACCAACGAGCTTCTGCTCTTGTATGGCCCGGGCTATGCCGCTCTGTAGGTTTCCTTGGTGGAACATGTCTTCTCTGAGGGCGATCGTTGGACGTTGTGGTGGCCTTGTGGTTGGTCGCGGGGTTAAGGGAGCTTGGGGTACTGTCGCAGGAACAGGGGTTCGGAGCTTAGCCGTGGGGCTTGTCTTGCCGAGCCTCGTAGGTACATGAGACAGAACTGCATATTCAAGCAGCGTAGTGACCTATTATATACATCACATTCCAGTATATCGTTGTGAATGTTGAATAGCGACCCTCTTACGAACAAACATCCCGTCAGACACTGGGACACCTCAAAACGCTTCGCAAGATCAGGCATCATCTCACTCAGCTGATTCACGGCATGCGCTTGACGACGGTGGAGAGCTCCCCGAATGAAAGAAGCGTAATGCAATGCTCATCAAAATGCCAAAATCTATGGGAATAAAAAGCCGTGATCCAAAGTCTTCCATGCCAAAGGAGAGTTGCAGACCCAAAACCACACATGTTCCATTATCTACACACAGCTGAAATCTCCCCCGAGCTTGATGCATCCATAGAGTGAATCAAACCCCAAATAAAAGAGCCTACTCGGCCCGCTCGGGTAGACGTTTCGGCTGCACTCGCCTGGAGCGTATCTGTGTATCGAGACCGGCGTGCAGGGTATTTGTTCCACATTGTGCCGTTGTTTGCGTATTATTGCGAGTAAGAATCGATCCGTCGTGCTCTCGTAATTCGCCGAATGGTATTCAAACCTTATACCTGTGTACACCCAACCGCAGTCCCACCAATCCTTCTACTACTACTCATCCTTTACAAGATGGTGCAACCCTTTTTGCTCTTGGACTTGCCTGTCGCTTGGGGACGAGGGCTAAGCACAGCACTACAACGGAGTCAGCAAGGTGTGGCAAGAAGAGGTAAAGGAAAACGTACCGGATTGCCTCGTCAAAAACGCTCTTCAAATTTCGCTGTGTCAGCGCCGAGCATTCCAAGTATTTCTGGGCCTTGATTTCCTTCGCAACCATGACGGCTTGCTCATACTGTATGGGAGCCATCTTCTTCTGCCTGAGGCTTTCCTTGGTGGCTTCATCGTCCCTCAAATCGAGCTTGGTACCGACAAGAATGATGGGTACGCCGGGCGCATGGTGATCGATCTCCGGGTACCACTGCACGTGTGTTAACGGTTGTGGAATAGAAGAGCGCGTGGTGGCGAGTGTACCTTTGCCTTGACGTTGTCAAAGGAGGGCGGGCTGACGATGGAGAAGCAGATTAGGAAAACATCGGTCTGGGGGTATGATAGCGGCCGCAGACGGTCGTAATCTTCCTGTCCGGCAGTGTCCCAAAGTCCGAGGCTTATGGGCTTTCCATCGACCATGACATTTGCCGAGTAGTTATCGAAGCTTCGGTCGCGTCAGCTGGAGGAGGTTGCGGTTAGGCGACAACTTGGCTTGTGCTACTCACACAGTGGGGATGTATTCTCCGGGGAAGGCATTGGTGGTGTAGGAGATCAGAAGACATGTCTGAGCAGACTGTTAGCTGCGGGAGGCGGTCGAGGGCGGGAAGCAGGCTCACCTTGCCGACAGCACCGTCACCGGTCACGACACACTGCAGTCTGTTAGCTGGGTTCCCGGGCGCCAATGCGGCATTGCACATGGGCGTACCTTTAGAGATTGGGTTGTGGGGGCAGCCATTATGCGGAGGCTGGGAGCGCGCTGTGGAGGGCGTGCTGGCTGGAGGTGGTGGAGGAGGAGGAGGTGGTGATAGCAGTGGTAGCGACGAGGCAAGGGTTAGGGGTCCTTCGGGGCTGGGTCAGCGTGGATGATGGCGCAGGCCTGGGACGAGCGAGGTTGACGGACGGTTATGGGTTTTGAGCAGCGAGCGCGACTGGAGGAGGCGCGATATGCAGTGAGAAGGGGCGGTTTGTCGCTTGGCTACAGGCAAGGCGAGGCGGGAGCACCGAGCTTGGAAGATGCTCGCAGCGCGGGCCACTGGGTTGCTAGGCGGGGGGTTCGGGAGGGTAGACGGACGTGCTCGCTAGGTCGGGCGGTCGGGGCACTCAGTCGAGTCGGGCGGTCAGTGGACGGCAGACGGCAGGCGATGGAGAAGATGCAGTCGGGAGGGTTGGTGATGGAGGAGGCAGGCAGTGCATGCAGTATGCAGGTAGAGATGGGCAGCGGCGGGTTTTGGCAGAAGCAGGCGCGTCAAGTCAACGGCGCTGTGAAACCCTTTCGAGACAGCAGCAGAGCCAAGGCCAAAGACGGTAGCAGAGACCTAACAGCGACCTAGCAGAGACCAGGTCCCCTCACCGCCCGTCTCAAACCCTGCTCGCGCCCTCTCCACCACCGCGAGAGCTTCCAGCCTCCAGGTGCTGATAGGGCGCCCGAAGCAGCCCGTGGCCACTGGGGGCCCTTCGCTCCGCACTCGCCCAGCACGAAGACCGCGCGGGAAGGGCACGCGGCCGCCGTCGCACGCCAGCGCTGAGCGCGCCCCCCCTCGGCTCTCTCTCCTGGTGCTTCTGGTGTGGCCATCGCTGCAGCGCGCGCGAAACAATGCGACCGTGACTTTCGACGCCCCTACCCCTGCCACCGCCTACTGCAGTCACTGAATCAAGCACCGAACCCCCCATCACCCGAGCCCATCGGCCTGCCGCCTGCGTCTTGCTCCATCGCCGTCCAGCTGGTAATACGGACGATTAATCTAACATTTCTGCACTCACCAACGCCCCCATTCGCCAGCACGCCTGCTTTTTTCCTATATTTTTTTCTGGTTGCGCCGCCCACCCCCCGCGCTTACCCACTGATACTGCACCTTGCCGGTACCCGATGCTGAAACGGGACGTGATAGAGACATGCTCTGCCGTGGCCACTGCTCTGAGTACGTAAACACCATCGCCATCATCGCACCTGCCGCATCTCGCTATCCAAGTCCGATAGTGATAAGCACCCGCGCCCACCTCAAGAGATGGACATTTCACGCTGCCCAGCCCTGGAGATGCTGCTACCTTACTCATGCCGCCTCACTGCGCCGACAACGCCCGCCTCATCACCCCAACCATCTTATCAAGCACCGAGTCTTTGCGCTTCTCCGTCGCCCTCTCCTCTTCATGCACGAGCATCACCGCCCCTCCCCGGTCACATGCCCAATCCATACCAAGCACGTGTCCATCGAGCACATCCCACGTCTCTCCGCCCCTGGCGCTTCTCTCAAACCACTCCATTCCCTCGTCTTCCCCCTTTTCATGACTCCCTCCCCGATCCCTTTGCCGCACTTCCACTACTCTCCTATCGATTTTCGTGAACCTCCCTCCTTCCCTCTTCATGATTTCCACCGCCCGCTCATCGAAACTCCCACTCCAATGCCCTACGCCCTTGTCCCACGGTGTCATCATCCCCGCTGGGCCGCTTTTCGCTCGCCGCTGAGGCTCCAGTAACGTTGTCCGCAGTTCGGGCTGGGTTAAAAGCACGTAGGTGTACCATTGCTTCAGCGCCGTCGGTCTGAATCCGATCGGGAGCTCTAATATCGTGGATGGGATGTAGACTTCGATTCTAGATTTGGCGCTGGCATTCAATGCCGCCCGGTAACTTGATATAAAGCGTCCGCCAGCTGTGTTGTCATTGTTGCCGCGATGATTGCTCTGAGGTTCAGCTGCCACATTACAGTCGAGTTTGAGTTCTGGCCTCCGCGGATCTTTGGCGGATATGGTCTGGGATGGAGGTTGGGAAGATGCAGAAGAGCTAGGTAGAGGAGAAGGTGACCCCCTGGTAGGCAATGCTGCTTTGCTGGCATAGAATTGTTGCTCTCGTTTATGGTTGAATTCGTCCCGCCGGTATTCCAGTTCTGGGAGGTGCAGCTGACATCTGAGTTCGAGTAGTTGGTCGTCGATGTACCTCTGCAGATTATCTAGAGAAGAGAAATGTGAAGGTAGGCCTGGTACTGGATTCGGGTGATGTGTTCGCCCTTTGCATTTGACCTGCGTTGATTTTGTCTCCATGGTGATCTCGAGCAGGTCAGTTTGTGGCTTGTTCAGCTTCAACTGGGCTTCTTGTGAAAATTGAAGTTGGTCCATCAGATTGAAAAGCAATTGTTAATTTGACAAGTGAGCCGGTTCAGCGAGCTGTGTGGCCTTGTTCTACTGAGCCTTTGGCTTTAAAACGTAGACTTTAGGGTAACTCCGAACTCAGACAGTCTCTTGTGTTTACCTGAGCAGTTATAGGGTGAAGGTCGAGTAAAGCTATGGTTTATGCGGATACCGATGAGTAACTGAGCGCATTTTTGAATTAGAGCATCGACAATAGGTTCATACTGTCGACTCGAGCTTGAATATGGACTAAGTGTCGTAAACATGCGGAGTACACCGTGGTGTTACTCAACACGCTAGTTTAATGTCAGAGGTCTTCATTAACACGTCTACCATAGGTGTCCTGGAGGCAGCGCCGTGGTCTCGGAATTTGGTCACTTCCTCAACCACGCAGACGCCAGGACATTCTTTACTGCTTTTTGGGATCTCAAATTGGTATCTTTCATCCACTGATGCGTCTACATCCGACTCTTGAGCATCTCAACCCTTCTCATCCCAACAGAAACGCAACAAGAAGCATTACTCTTCGTAGCTGTCGTAACAAGCAAATTGGGTGATTGGACATAGGCACGATGGCACAATCTGGTACTGCCGTACGGTCCAGAGACTCTACATCTCAACAACAAAACCAGTATCGTCCTCGGTATGATTGGCGTATGTCATGGAAGCCCATTCCCATCCCTTTAATCTTTCCATCTGTCACTCCTAGACCATCTTTCCTTTCATCACCACGCCTCGCATCAACCAGCCATGATGGGATCGGACAACTCCAACGACAGCGCTTTTAAGCGCCCTGTCAAACCCAACCCATCATACGGTACCACCCAAAAGGTCACCTCCCCAAAACCCACCAGCCACACCACCATCACCGTCAAAGAGGTAATCCGCGGTCCACCCCGCCAGCCAACTCCCATTCCCCCCCGTGAGCCCTCCCCCGACCCTCGCTTCCCCGCCCGCAAACGAGACTCCATCGTCACGCTCGCCGACGACGACGTCATCAACGACTGGGTACGTATCTTCATCCACCCCATCGATCTATGAAGACTAACCGTTCGGGCAGATCCTCTACTCCCAGCTCCTCCCCCGGGACCAACGCTGCACCCTCCCCCCCACCTTCAAACCATCCCCCTCCTCCCCCTCCTCATCCACCTCCTCGTCCTCCACCGCACGAGCCCCACCTTCCACCCCGCGTCCCTCCTCTCCCTCCTCTTCTTCCAACCCCTCCTTCTACCTCCCTCTCACCCCATCAAACCCCCCAGGTACGCCAAAAACTCACGTACATGCCCCCCACCCCCCTCACGCCTCCCCTAACGTCTCTCAGGGAAAACAACCCGAAGTCGCGTACCGGCAGGAAGAGGGGGGAAAGACTTCGCTTCCCGCCGAAACGGGGTCTACTTCCCTTTTCCTGACGCCTCTGCAGCGGAGACAGATGAGAGTCGCGGAGCAGAAGGAAGAGCGGGGGGAGAATTAGATTCGAGGAGGAACGGGGTGTGCTTCCCACAGTGGGTTGCGATTCCTGGGGTAGGGGATGATAGGGCGCAGGTAGGTGGGGAGGGTAGGTGCGATATGCCGGTTGAGAGGGTGGAGGATGGTGAGGTGGAGGAGGAGAGGTTGGAGCTGAGGAGATTTGATGGGGGTGGGCGGAAGGTGAGGGGAGGATGGAGTAGGTGGTGGTTGGGGGTTTTGCGGGGGGGATTTGTAGTTATGAGAGTGATAGGAGATATATGGAAGATAGTAACTAGTGAGGATTTGGTGACCGATTGAATGTGAACTTCTTGGTTCGTTTTCTGAGATGATGGAGGTGGTGGTTGGTACAGGGGTGAGTGGGTAGGCAGCTGAACTTGGGTGTGTTGTGTGGGTGAGAAGATGGGGAGAACATCGTGTAGGAAATTACTCAATCTTTTCTGAAGTGTATTGAAATGAAGTATGGAGTTATATGTACAAGAGAAGCACACTGATGATGATTACCATCATGAAAGGCTGGATTGTTCCTTTGTGGATAAGGGGAAGAGCAGTTGTCGTGATACCCTTCTATATACCGTTTCAAAGGGTTCAGGAAGCAAATCTCCTAGCAAGTAAATGGTGATCGCAATACCGACTGTGCGTATCTAACTCTTTACCCTGCGTTGTACTTGTCGTACACGAGAGTGTATTTAAAGTTGTCATGGGAGGAGCTCGTATTCTCCAGGGCGAGCGATATCTAGATCCTCTGCTCAAAGTTTGATAGCGTATCACAAAGCTGTACTATGCTCTTGTACTAGACTCCTGCAGAAGTCCTCGCGAGTACTTATTCTACTATGTATGGTGTCATTGATCAGCGACAGGTATACCCTGTACTTTGTAGTCTCTACACGCGGCAGGGTGAAGCTAACATGTCAATGCGCTGACACTAGAGACAGGCTAGCATGTCGCTTAGCTTAAGCTTATCGAACCACCAATGAGGTGAGCGCAGGTAGCCAATCAGAGGGCTGTAATAATCCTCCACTTTTTTTCGGGATCATCCGCAATCAACGAATTTCAAAACTACCCTTTTTGGCATATCCATATCTCCAGCGCTTTTAACGCAATATTGTCCAGCCGCGTTTAACAGCTTTTAGACCCACTGGAACTTCAACATGATCGAGGCCGTCGTCCGACTGAGACGAGGCTGATGTCCGCGCGCATGGTTGAAAAAGGAAAACCCGAATCCCAGCCTCACTCTGACCCTACCACATCCGACGTATTGTACATTACTGCACTGGTCGCACGGCCGCGGCAATCAACGAGGTTCGAAGCTGCTGTTTCCGGAAGGTTGGACATGGTGGCTCTCCAGGGCTGCCAGCCACCCACCAACGGCGCTGGACAGGACCCGTGGGACCTCAGTCAGACACGCGGGCACGTGGACAATGAAGACGCCCGGAGTAGCTCCGGAGCTGTGCATCGATATATTGTCTCGTTCACGACGAGTTCAGCCGGTTAGTAGGGTCTTGTATGTAGCACACTCCGCGTTTCTGCCTGAAACTCGAAACCAATTGTTCCAGGAATCAAGCGCAGCGGGATGGCCCCTAGAAGCACCCCGCCTTCCTCGTAGGTACAGCATGTGGAAAGACATGTAAAGCTTACGCTGCGGCGTCGGCGCTTGCGGCGAGACTACGTACAGGAAAGATGGGCCTATCGATATTGATCCCTCGACTTTCCTGATTGAGGGCGGGCTGTAGACTATCTGGGGCCATGTTCGGGGCAGGATTGATTGATCGACTGCGCACGGGCTGGGCAGTGCTGGAGGGTTGACCCCCGATCGTGGTAAGCGGCTCTGTCGGTAGAGAAGCGTCTATTGATGAGCTTCGTATTACCTGCTTCTACGAGGCTCGGGGTGGGCAGAGTAATCATTGGCACAGGGTGACTGTTTGACGTGGGCAACGTAAGCGGTGCTTGGAGGATGGAGGTACATGGTGTGCGACGACGGATGCCAGGGAAGTGGCAACAGCATGACGGCGGACGGGGAGTGTTTCTCATGCGTGGGTCTGGGAAACAGTCGCGGGCGTGACAGGTGCACAGTGGGCACTTGGGGACCCTAATGGCGCGCTGGGTGTACGTGCTAGGGTACGACTGCTTCCACGACAGATATACAATGGCAGGATAGTCTATGTATCTATCTACTCTAGTGTATGTAGGCAGTCTATGTACATACTCTGCGTAGTAAGACACCCGTGCAAGCGATCCAACCTCTGAGGGCGCATCGGCACGGCGCCTAGATGCAGCCATTGACAGCATGCAGCCATTATCGGCAGCGTGGTGGCTGCGAAGGCTGCCAGGGCTGCTCTCGCTGGTCAGCATGGGTAGCGGCAGGCGGTGCCCAGTGCTTGCATGGCTCGTCCCTGCCCTGCCGCCCCGGGCGTCAACCATCAAGAGTGCCCACTTGCCCCCGTCACCACGGCTCCCGCCTTGCTTTGCTACTTCCACCGTGCTTCCCTTCCTTTAGCTGTCGCCTCGCGCAGTCCTTCGCCGCGCGACCACCTTTGCCTGCCCCCAATAATGCCCTGCTGTTGAGCGTCGGGCTACTTTCTCCCCTTGCATATCTTTCGTCACTCCTTTGTTCGCCCGCTGCAGCCACCGGCTAGCTCCGCTTCCAGTCCACCCGGTACCGCTGTAGCTCGACCACACGTCAGTCATGGCCGAGTACGTCTCTCTCCCACCGCGTCTGCTACCAAAGCCGTGCAGGCTCAGCAGTTTTGCGCTGCACCGCATGCCATACAATCCTGCACCTCTCCCGCCAGTCCACCGCTCACCCGTTGCTTTTATTTAGGTTCATCTACGCTGCGCCCTGGGTGCACCAGGCTGGCGGCTCCGGTACCGTGACCCCATCCCGTCTCCAGTCACAACTGCGGACCCTGAGCCCGCCTCCGAAAACCGTTACCAAGTCGGTCTCCTCGCCCCAACTGAAAAAGTTTGCCCAGCCTCTTCTTGAGCGCTCCGAAACCGACGTCCTCAATACCATTCCCGACCCGCGAACCTCGACCCCGCAGCCCGCAGTCACGCGTAACAACTCCACCGACTCCAGCATGCACCCCGACATGAGCCAGGAAGTTGCTACTCTGAGCACCAAGCTGATCGATGCCATCAACCACCAGACCAAGCTGGATGATTCCCTACAGCAAACCCGCCATGAGCTGGAGTCGGCAAGGACGAGGCTGGCGCAGTTGGAGCTGCAGGTCAAGGTCCACGAGCAAAAAGTATCACAGGGCCTGTTGGTCGAGAAGGAAGTCTACGACAAGATGGAGAAGCAGATGTCCAGTGAATTCGCCGAGGAGAAACGGCGGCGGATAGATGCAGAGAAGGCCAAGAGAAAGACCGACAACGAGGTCGAGACCTTGACCACTGCGCTTTTTGAAGAAGCCAACGGGGTGAGTTCTTGACGTGTACAGTCTGACTTGCTGGAATGCTGACCCTTGGTCCAGATGGTATCAGCCGCCCGTAAAGAAACAGAGGCCTCAGAGAAGCGCAACGAACAGCTAAGACAGCAGCTCAAAGATGCGGAGATTCTTCAGATATCCATGCAAGAGCAGCTGCAGGACCTCAAGGGTGTCATGGAGAAGATGAGCGCACATGGCGACGACGAGAGCAACACTTTGACCACCACCACGGCTCCCTCAACTCCTGGAATCACTCCGGCCGATAAGATGAGCAAGATGTTCGACACGAATGGCCAGGTCCCAAACACGCCTGGTTCCGACGAGATCAGCCCGAACCATCCTCTACACTTCACGCATCTCATTCATCCCATTCTGCGATCTGATCTCACGTCCGTCAAAGACTTCCAGGAGATGCTCAAGATCAGCTCTCGGTCTGCACCAAACAGTCGTGTCTCGAGCGGCAATTACGGCAGTTTGAATGTGCTTGGTCTGGGATCACTATCCAACAGTTCTTCTAGCTCGCTTCCGCTTTCCAAGTCTCCTGGCACACCAGGAAACAATTCACCCCGTGAATCTCTGGCAGGCACCGCTAATCTGAAGGATGAGAAGTTCTACAAGCGAGCTCTGACTGAGGATATCGAACCAACGCTTCGCCTGGATATTGCGCCTGGCCTTTCCTGGATGGCACGACGTACCGTGATCAACAGTATCACAGCTGGATCTCTCGTTGTAGAACCGGCACCTCCGCCAAAATTCCGAGGCGCCATTTTTGCCTGCTCTCTGTGTGGAGAATCGAGAAAGGGCGACGAATACGCCCGGAAATTTAGGTTCAAGACATCCGAGAGCGACGATACAAGACATCCCCTTTGCGACTGGTGCTTGGGAAGGATACGCAGTACTTGTGACTACATCAGCTTCCTCCGCATGGTTGCTGCCGGACACTGGAAGGCAGAGAGCGAGGAAGAGAAAAAGGCAGCTTGGGAAGAGAGTGTACGTCTGCGGGAGCGCATGTTCTGGTGCCGAATTGGAGGTGGGGTAGTCCCATCCTTCGTTGCGATCCGGGACAGCCCACGTAGCCCGACGTTCGCCAACGGCGCCAGCAAGCTGGACGAATCTCGATCAAGCGAAGAGACCCAGGTTTCTGAGAAGAATTTGGATTCTGCAGTCGACATGAACGATCTAAACGAACCACGCAAGAGTGAGGATGATCCTTTCCAATCGAAAGATGAAGACAAGATCAAAAGGGTGTCTATTGGAAAGACGGTCATCTCCGGCGAACCGGAGCCCGTTGAGACATTGACACAAGAAGAAGAGAAGAAGATCGAAGAGGCGGCAGAGGCTCAACTTCAAGCGGAAGTGCGAAAGTCCATGGATGCGAAGATAGTCGAAACCGAGGTGCAAACTCAACGACCTTTCTCCATGCCGCCATCTCACGAACCATCATCGAAGAAAAAGGAGGATAGGCTTAGCTTGACCATCCCAGGCGCCTTCGAGTAGGTCATGTGCCACTCTCGCAACTTTCCCTCATCGACGCATACGTTACCGGAACCACGACTGTGACGGCAGTTACTTAATAACCCCTATTTTCAAAACGACATCTATATCAGCAGCGAGCATCGTTCATCATCCGATCGTCTGTCGCCTACGGTTTTTTACCTTTTGGTCACGACCAACACAGTATCCTTTTTAGTCTCGTCATTTCATCGTTATCTTCGCCCTGTTCATCATTTGCATATATAAAAAGGTTGTTGGTTGGTTGGTTGGTTGGGGCTTTCGTTTATGTAACAGTACGATACCAGGAGTTTGGAGGATTCCAAATACGTTCGATCGCTGCGCGTTGCTTGGTTTTTGCTTTTTAGTCCTTTTAGTTGCGTTTAGTGTACGATATTGATGGTGGGTGTGTGGGATTCGGATGGAGGGCTTTTTGGGTGGGATAGAGCGGATGGGATGGTGGGAAGCAGCTTTTATGGGTTGCATTGGGTGGAATAGGGATGGAATAAGGGGAGGGCTGGCTGGCTTGGTGGGTTTTATATACCGATACCGCTACAGGCTGATAATACATACGCTTAATGACTGGATTGGTGCTGTGCCTTTTCGTGTGGGTGTGGAAGCGAGTTCAAAGTTCTCATGTGCATCGTGTCATCTGGTTGCTGCGTATTATGTGTGCAATTTGTAAACTCTGTGATCAAGTCGCAAGCTCGGGTATCTTATACACATGCTACCTATCCTCAACATCTCCATCCACAAGCCAAGTTCCAATTTTACGCTCCAGATTCACGTCTAGCTGTGGCTAGGCAGCGCTCTCGAGGCGCATAGTATAGCGAACGCAGGATCGTGCCAATCTCTCTCTCCCCGTCCGTCTAAGAAGACTGCACGCGCCACACCTCACGCTTTCTTCGCCTTCTTCTTGCGGTCTTTCTTCGCATTCTTCTGCTCGGCGAACCCGCCTGAGAGCAGGGCGTTGAACGTCTCGCTGTGGGATCGCGGCGCGGTACCTCGCTCTGGGATGATCATTTCCGGGCCTTTCTTCGATGCTCGTGAGTGCTTGCCCTTCGCTTTGGAGTCGCTGTCCGTGTTGGCGTTCATGTCGCTCTTCCTCCGCTTGTTGGATTTCTTATCTTTCTTCTCCTTTTTCGCCTTCTTCGACTGCTTCGCAGTATCCACATCCTTCTCCTCACCGTAGAAATCCGCATTCTCGCTATCGACGTGATCCTCCTCGCTACCAGGTACTTCCGCACTCGCACCCTGTTCTTCCAACCCCGTCAGCACCTCCTCCTCCTCACTACTATCCTCCTCCTTCTCCTCCTCCCTCGCCTCCGCCTTCCTCTTCCTCCCCAACTCTACCTGCACCCTCTCCTCCTCCCCATCATCAAACTTCCTATTCACCTTCTCCGCCATCTTCCTCGCCTTCAGCGCCGCCCTCGCCTTCTCCTTCGCAACCCTCTCCTCCCTCTCCCTATCATACCGCTCGTTCCCCGCCAACCCATGCCGAATGAACCTCGCCGCCGCATCCTTATCCAGCTTCGTCGTGGGTCCACCCTTGCCCTCGCCCGCGGCCTCCGCAGCCTTGACCTTCGCGTAGTAGTTTTTCAGACGCGCGATCTCGGCGAAGACGCGGTGGGATTTGGCGTCTGCGCCGGAGGCTTGGAGCGCCTGGAAGAAGAGGGATTCGATGGTGTAGGCGGTGAGGATGTGGAATTTGGCTTTGTCGAGGGTGGGGAGGGTGGAGGTTAGGGTGTGTAGGGGGGTGGAGAGGAGGGGTGAGAGGGCGGAGGAGAGGTCGTCGATTGTGTCGGCTAGGTCGTCGGTAAGGTCGGGAAGGTTGGTTTCGGGGTCCATGACTGCGAGGTTTGGGGGAATGTGGAGGCGCGCGTTGATGGGGGTTGTGATTGCGTGTTGGAGTTAGAGAACGCGGATGAGTACGAAGTAGTACTGTTGCTGGAGCGATTTCAGCGCTTTATATACTGTGGAAGTGAGGTTGCGGGAGGGAATGGAGGACGGGAAGTTGATGGTAAACTTTCTTTGAGCGGGCGGGCCGAGCTTTTCTCCGCTCCGGCTAGAGCTTTGGCAAGAGCGACGGAAGACGTCAACACTTCATATCTCCAAACGGTCCTGATTCTCGCTACATGTGATCTAAACCCTGTACATACGTTTTTTACTTCCCGATTTATGTAAAGCAGTGTGAATACGCCAACCTGTCTTCCTTCTCTCTTTTACAATTCATCCCCAGGCTGCGGCCGCGGATACCACACATACGGGCTCAATGCAGCTCCGGTAGCAATAGGATCGGCCGGGTGGCCTATTATCAGACAAGTAGAGTGATGAAGAGGTGGCTTGGTCCTGAGAATGCGCGGCCTCAGGCGAAGCAGGGCATATAGTACGTCCATCTTTCTTGCAATATGTCTATAATTGACATTCAGTAGCGCCGAAACACACGATGAGCCAGCTCCCAGCGATATACCAAACTTCCCGAAAAGCCCCACAGACTTCTATCGCGCGCAACCTGTAACTGATCGCCGAATACACGTCATGGGATTGGGGAGCGTGGGGAAGTGGGTTGCGCATTCACTCAAGGGAATACCGAATGCGCCACCAGTGACCTTGCTTTTCCACAACCGGTCAAAACTTCAAGAGTGGGAGAAATCGCCTAGGAAACTACAGGTCATCACGGATGGGGATGCCGAAAGACGTGAAGGGTTTGAGTCGGAACTAGCGGTGGCACGGTTAAGATTCCATGGCAAAGAAATCGGAGCGCGCAACAGTGATCTATCCCAGGAGGCTTCTGACGCTCAATCACAAGCTTCGCGAGAACCTGAACTCGTGTACGGAGAATCCGATGAGCCGATCAATTCGCTCATACTATGCATGAAGTCTACTCAGGTGCTCTCGGCAGTATCTGCGGTGAAGCACCGCCTGCATAAAGAGTCGGTCATCTGCTTTTTACAGAATGGAATGGGAACCGTGGAAGCGGTGACCCAAGAAATATTTCCAGACCCCGAGACACGACCACATTACATGGTGGGCATCAATTCCCATGGTATGCACATGGGCAACGATCCGTTCTCCGTCGTCCATGCTGGATTTGGGACCATCGCTCTTGGTATGCTACCCAACGAAAGGATCCGTGGGTCTGCACCATATGCCCCGGTCTCTGCATCTCAAGCGGAAGGTTCACAATCTACGGGCGAGCCAGCATATACCGCCAATTCAGATCGTTCCGTGCCATCGCCAACCCCGGAGACTTTCCTATGGACTCAAAATCAAAGATACCTTCTGAGAACGCTCCTCCGCACACCTGTCTTTTGCGCCACAGGGTTCTCCCCGACGGACCTGCTCCAATTGCAATTGGAGAAACTGGCCGTCAATTGCATTATCAACCCACTTACCGTCATGCTTGATGCTCGAAATGGTTCCGTACTATATAATTACCATCTGACCCGGGTTATGCGCCTCCTCCTCTCCGAGATCGCGCTTGTGATACGTTCACTCCCTGAACTTCAAAACGTCCCAAATGTCCAGCGGCGCTTCGACACCGGACGTCTGGAATCCATTGTAGTGGGTGTCGCCAATCGCACCCGAGACAACATCTCCAGTATGCTAGCAGACGTTCGAAACGACAACGAGACAGAGATTGATTACATCAATGGATGGATTGTCAAGAAGGGCGAGGAATTGGGCATCAAATGCTTTATGAATTACATGATTACGCTCATGGTGAAAGGTAAGCGTGGGTTGGTTCATATGGAGCTGAATGAAGGAATCCCATTTGTGGAAGCCAGGCCGGGAGAAGGGGAGATTGTCATTAAGGATCAAAGTGGGAAAGATGTGCCCCTGGAAGAGATGATGAACAGAGCGGAGCTAGAGAGCCAGGGCCCTGTGAAGGACGCTTAGTTGACTATGTGTATACTGCAGTGCGATTATATTAGGTTACTACATGTTAAATTCTAAATCACTGGTGCAACCTGACCGATTGAAGACCATGAGTGTGAAGCGAAGGTAATGGTGTTCTTATACTTGGTTCAATGCCAAATTATCCACCGTTGTATTTGATGCTACTTCCATGATCCCCAAAGAGCACACGCAAACTGAATGCTGCTATTTGTTCGCTCTGGTTCGAGAGAAGGGTGGTTTGCTACAGAGGCTCCGCCAACGGACCAATCGCATCTCTCTCTTTCCCACGCTCCGGCCGCCTCGGCTTAACCCCGACGCCGATCCTTCTCGAACCCGAGCTCTAGCTTTTGCCATCCAGTTCCCATAACAAACTCTCTTCGCCATCACCACCTCGCAATCCAATTCCCCTTCACACCACCACCCTCACATCTCATCCAAAATGCCTCGTCAACGCGGAGGATCTGCCCCCCCTCGCCGCCCGACGGCTGCCCCCGCCAGGCCCGCTGCCCCGGCTCCTGCGCCCGCTCGTCACTCCTCCACCGCTGCCCACCCGCCCGCTCAGCAGGCCCAGGCCCAGCATGCGCCTGCTCCCCAGGCCAGCCAGGGCCCTGGACTCTTCGGACAGATGGCCAGCACCGCTGCGTAAGTGCGCTTTGAGCTGTATGGGAAAATGATCGCGGAACTCTGCGCTCCGCCGAGCATTCTTGCCACCTGTCTTGTATTGCGATTGAGAGACCAAGCGCTAACGGAATAATAGCGGTGTCGCAGTCGGATCTTCCATCGGCCACGCCATCGGTGGCTTCTTCGGCGGAGGCAGCTCTGCCCCCGCTGAGGCATCGCCTCAGAATGTCGACTTCGCACAGCAGCACCAGCAGGCGCAGCAGTCGCAGCCTACTGGCATTTGCGCTGGTGACATCAAGAACTTCAATACTTGCATGACGGAGAACAACGGCAGCCTTACTATCTGCGGGTGGTACCTGGATCAGCTGAAGGCTTGCCAGCAGGCGGCGAGTCAGTACTAGAGAGGGGTTTAATAGGAGGAAAGCTGAAAGGTTAGAAGGAGGTGTGTTGAGGGAGAGAGATGTATTTTGTATGCGAACCGAGGTTGCATAGGAGCGAGAGCTCTGAAAGGACGTGGAGGATCTGCATCTGGTTTGATAGCACTTGAGCCATGAGGGGAGACGGACAGTGATATGTATAGTACGAATTACACACAGTCACCACTTTCCATCGGCAGATACCAATTCTTGAAGCCCTGGCCGCTGATGGAAACAGAACAGTAGACGAGCATATTTATGCCTCGATGTATAACAGTACAACAAAATGAGATGGTACTTGCCTAGGCTTCGGTGGGATCGTCGCCTCGAAAATCGGATACAAAAGCAAGAACTAAAAGAACATAGGCTATCTTTACTAACCTGTTTAGGATCTACCCACTCATCTGACTGGAATGTAAAGGGATTTGCTGATAGGATAGTTACGGTGCGGAACTCCTATTCCCAATGTTCCGAGTCGTTACATAGTTCCCCATCTTAGACACGTGCGTACTATGCAATGCGGCTTCTTGGGTGACAGGAAATTGATTTAGGAATAGTGCGTCGAAGATAGCGAGTTGATACAAATGACTGTAGATGTCGTGAAGGACCAGACTAAATCAAGGCGGTGGCAGCGGGACAGCAAACAGTACGCGACGTACTGCTTATCTTAACAAGGGCGCACATAAAAAAGCGCACCATACAGGTGCTATAGCGATATCAAGAAGTGGTTAGGACGGTAGCGGGAACCGATACGACGATGATACAAAGAGTTTGTCCAAATACCGGTAGTACGACGGTTCCATACAGCACTTGTTAAACTTGCTATTCAGTTCCGCATGGTTGAGTAGCTGAGCATATGGAACAGCCAGTGTCGCTCATGCTGTTCTCCGCGGTGGAAGAAAATCGGTAGTCCAGAGGTTTGCAGGTAGCTGCATGAAGCTGAACGTACATAAGGTGCGGGTAGGAAAGTCTAATATATCCTACCGCTCCTCCGGTATTGGTGGCGTAAGCCACTACCCAGATTGCCTATTCTAAAATCCAGAGTAGAGACAACCAACTTCTAGGCTTTCCTTTGGTTCTTGTTTTCGCTGTCGCTATGTGCCTTTTCTGGTGCGCTATTATACTCTCATGGATTTGTAGCATCGATGTGGTTATTAGGCAGTTGTCACTAAGATCTACACAAAACATTTCATGATGAGCATAGAGCTACACTAGATTGCTAGCCTTTGCTTGTAGCGGTGGTACAGAGAGAAGATGCGGCTGAAGTGATGGCTGATACCTTGCTTTTTGTGGCGTTGAAGCTACGGCAATCTAGCCTGCAACTTACAATCGGTATCGTCACGACTTAAGAGGTTGAATGCGGAGAATTCGCTCGCAATGGCATCGCAAAAGCGCTCTCTTGGAGGCATAATGATCAAGGGAAAAGGCAACTGCTAGGCCATCCTATGATGCCGTGGCGTTGGGACTGCGGTCGTTTGGGGGCCGATTTAGTCTCCGCCTTGCAGATGCACAGCCATGAGGAATGCTTATCGGGGCCTGATAGGTCAGAGAGGTTGGTCCCAACCAATTACGACTAGAGTGCAGAACTGCGGAAAAGGCAGTATGCGCCATGTCGGTTGTGAGATCAATCCACCCAATGAAACTCTAGATTCACAACTCACCTTCCTGAATGCGGAGACTGGCTTGCATTATGAGGAAGATGTGCTCAGTCAAGACTTAGGCTATGGTGATGGTGCATGTCGTTCTTGAAATAGATTTGTAAACTAGATCAAACAAGACTGATGGTACAGCCTGACTTCCCAGTCATTCAATCATCAACATACCTCTTGATCAGCTAGCAACATGGCTTCAGGCTCTACACTGACTCTACCCCTCACCACAACTTTTACTGCGCCAGCTCAGTGCTCGCAAACACCCTATGTCGTGTTGGCAGAGGCGAGTGAACCGTATGGAACTCAATGGTTCAAAGTAGGTGGCGACAGCGGCAACGGAGATGCAACCTGTTTTCCGCCTGCCTTCCCCTTCTCCGCAACATCGATCGTGTACTCGCCTGGTATCTGCCCAGCAGGATGGACAAGCGCGTGCGAAACCCAAGTCACGATTGATAACTCGGCCCAAAATATCGTGAGCTGTTGCCCTCAGTAAGTGTGAAATGCCTACTTGCGCGGACACCCCAGCTAATGCTGGATATCAAGATCAATGTCATGTGTGCCTTCGCCTGGCTTGCATACCTGGGAAAGTAATTATGGATGTGTATCCCATTACTCGATCGATTCCAGCTATTGGGATACGGCCATCAATCCTTCTGCGCCGTCTATTAGCAGCATGTATCAGCGACACATCATGATCGTAACTTCGACGGTAAGTTTTTTGATCGGTCCCATGGAATTGTTTCAGGCTAAGTATATATTTCAGACTACCACATCAAGCGCCGAATTGTCATCCCAAACATCTACGTCGTCATCCACACCGTCAAACACTGCACCTAGCACCGGCCCCTCTACGACCCCGTCAGCAACAGATACTCCGGATGGTACAGGAAATGCATTGTCGAAGGGGGCAATCGCGGGGATAGCAGTCGGAGCTGTGGCAGGGGCATCAGTCATTGCCTTGTTGGCTTACATCGCCTGGGTCATGCGGAAGAGACACAAGAACCAGTCTGGATATCAAGCACCCGCGGTAGGATACGTGCAATCGCCGCCGAAGCCAATGTACTCGCCAGACCCGGGATATATGCATTCTCCGCCACAGCAGCACTACAGTATGCATCCGTCGGAGTTGCCGGAGAGGTCATGATACATTGTTACCATCGAATTTGGCGGGGGTTATATTAATGAGGAGACTATGGGTATAGATACAGTCTGTGTTGGTTACATTGATTTTGCATTTTGGTGTAGCTTTACTGGTTTGTTTCGATCCTACGCATCAAACACTAATTTTGATCATAATTTAAGAAGTCTACATCCAATCCGCTTGATGCGAGTCTTTGGGCAACTGACTGCCTGGCATAACGCAGACTTAACGAAACCCTCCCAGCCGGGCCATGACTGTACGCGCTGTATAGTGTCCAAAGTTCTACATTCTCTCATACAATAATTAACACTCTCAATCTAGCTCTCAACTCTATACAATGCCGTCATTTCTCCAACGTCTTCCGCGCCCGCCTACACATCTCCTTCAATGCCGTCACATCCCTCTTCGCCCTCTCCCCCTCCTCCACAATCTCCTCCAAAACCTCCACATCCTGCAAAATCACCTTTCCCCCATGATGAAAAGCATTAAACTCATGATACAGCAACGGTTCCGAATCCTTACTCATCCCCCCATCACCTTCGCCGTAACCCACGACCCCACAAACCAACTCAACACCTTCCCCGTCCATCCAAACCGCGGGAAATTCAATACCTCTTTCTGCGCCCTCAGCAACAACTCCCACGTCTCCCCGCTATGCTTCAATTGAGGCCACGCCACCCACCCCTCAAGATGCCACGCGATCAGCTGCGGTAAAATAACCAGCGTCAAGTGCCCCACCGCCCCCGGTAGACGCCGTACCTTCAACCGCCCATTAGGATGGTACACGCTCTCTATCTTCTTCATAATCTCAGGCCTAGCCCCCACGACCGTGAGGCCAATCCCACCCGCCAGATGCGCGTACAGAAGGTTCGCCTTAGCCACCAACTCCGCGTTCGCAGACGCCGGCACAGAAATCATGCCCGTCGGCTGATGCGCCAACATACTAACCGCCAGCACGAGCCTGCTCTTCTCGATACCCATGGAGCTCGCATAGTGCTGCTCCATGTCCGTACCCACAGCGTCGTACATGACGAAGGTGGAGGGCGAGTCGCGGATCAGATCCCCGACTGCTTTGAGGGTTGCGACGCCATTTTCGGAGCGAGCCGCGTGGCCGTCTAGGGTGTCGAAGACGCAGAAGAAGTGCTCGCCCGCGACGGCGGAGGTGCTTTCGATGACGCGGTAGGAGGAGAAGGTGTGGAGGGTGTCGGATTTGTAGTCGTAGAGGTGCTTTGGGGGGGTGAAGGCGGGGGTGCGGTTGGGGCGGACGAGGTAGGTTATTTCGGCGGCGGTGGAGAGGTGGTACCCTTGGGAGAGGCCGACGGCGCCACAGCCGATGATGAGGATTTTGGGTTTGGACATGTGGCCGGGGTCTGGACGGTGCTGTATTTGGTTGTTTTGTAGGGGTGGGATGTGCTGGGGTGGGTAGGTTGCTTATTGGTGAATGTGATCTGCAGGATTTCTGGAAGGTGGTGTTTCTTTATGACCTAAATAGGTACGAGATTCGTCCGATGAGCAGATGGTAAGAGGTCAGAGATAATACTGGGTCTCAACCTCATACACGATTATGAATCAATTTATTTCCTGTATTGGAGATTATTCGCATCACATTTCGCATGTCGCATCAGTATGAACTGCGAGTTCGAGCGGGATTCGTCCGGTCCCTGATTACTGATTATGGTACACACAGGTCATGATTCGTCCCCATCAGCAGATATTCAACAAACATCACCCACCTGCGCTGAGGTGCAAAAAAGGTGCAAAAAACATTCCAGAGGAGCAAGCGAATATCACGAGATTCGCGTTAGGGCGTAACCAATCAGTCAATGAATTGGCCGTCTCACACCCAATCAGCATCCACCACCTCGAACCATCACTCTCATTTAACTTTCCACCGTTGCTCCCCTTATTTCCCCAAACCACAACCACCACGTATGATCTCCATAACTAAACTCTCCCTCAACTATCCCAGACGTCTTTCCCCGCAAGATCAGGTCGCCAGATCGTCTCCATCCCGTAGCTCCATCCAGTCTATGTAAACTCAATAAATTATACTTACCTCTAGCTATACAGGTCCTTCCGTTTCAACCCATGATTAACTTTCCCTCCACCTAAACAGAATCATACGACATGTATGTAGCCATCTCCACCCACCCACCTACCCACCACCCCCATCACACACCCCCTCGTGCCTCGCCCCCAGCCCAAACCCCCTCGCCCTAGCGCACCCCTCCCCTGCATAACGCGTGTGACGCCCGCACGTGGAAGGAAACGCAACCCGTCGATCGCACGTCACCCTAGCCTATGTATATATGCACAAACACGGCACGCTCCTGCCCTGCAAACAAACACGGCACACAAGATCAACCCAACGCGGTGCGAAAAGTCGAGACGAGACGATGGTTCGTGACTACATACGGATATGGTTTGTCTACATTTAGGGTTGTGGGGCGGGGACGGCGCTAGGCGGGAGCGGTTCGGTGGACGGCGTTGGGCTAGGGAGGGAGGGCCCGAGGGGGGAGCTTAGGTCTTGGAGGGAGGAGGGAGGGATGGGATGGGGTGGTGATGGGGGGTGAGTCGTGGGTTTGATGGAGTACATGTTTCCGTGTTTACATAGTATGTATGTATATGTATGTGAAAGGGGGATCGTGTAGCGATCTGCATCGGTGGAAACAAGTTTTACATACGCGGGCGACTGAGTCGTTGTTTATGTAGGTACCTGTTTGTGTATGTGTGGTAGATTGGCACCAGCAGATGCGGCACAGACGTAGGGTCGCAAACCGTCAATCGGTGACGAGTCTACTGGCCCAGTCAGGTAAGTATCAGCGCAGGGGTGAGCGCAGGATTGACATCACTGTGTAGGCAAGAGGGAGGAGACGAGCAAAAGTCAGTCATGTTTTTGGATTTGCATTGTCTTGATGCTGGTGACATAATAAGGTAGACAAGAGCCAGCGAAATGAGCCAGGCCATGAGAAAAGACGCCTTGATATCCCGACCCCAGATAGTACAAAGGAAAACAACCCCCAAAACCCGTGCAAAGTATTAGGAAATATCATGTCCATGGGCTAGTATACCCCACGACCCATGCGCGACCGCCAATGCCAATGTCCCCCTTCTATGGCCAGACTGCTTCATGCTGTGATGGAATGTGGTGCGCGGAGGGAACTCTCAAAGACCACGATTACGGCCTAGTCGTTCCTGGAGGAGGGATATCATGCGTGGTGAGGGGAATCTGGAAGAGCAATGTGCGGAGTCGTGCTGCGAACAGCTTCGGTAATCGGATGAGAAAAAGATGCGGAAAGTTCAGGTGGGCAGGTACATCATGCTTGGACCTTCTTCTCGCTGATGGTCTTAGGGCGGAAGACGGCGTCCTGGCCGGACATGCGGCGCGCGAGGGCGCGGTCGAGTTTTGCGCCGAGAGCGAGCTTGCTCATGTTTTCCGTCTTTTCGTTGTTGAGCATGTAGCGTTGCTGGACGAGGCGCTTGTCCTCGAGGCGCTCGAAGCCCTCGTTCCACGACTTGATCTCCTGGGCCTTTGGGTCGCCGGCGGTGGACGAGGCCTGGGAGAGGTGCGAGGGGGCGACGGATGGCGTCAGAGTGGGTGCGGTGCTGTAGGTGGACATTCGTGTGGAGGCGCGGTTGCCGGATGACTGCGAGGGTTTGGAGTCAGAGGCGGGTTGCGACATGGCGGTTGTGGAATTTGGTCGTGGGAAAAAGAAGGGTCAAGCAGGTATAGGTATAGGTATAGGTATAGGTATTTGTCGGCAAGGCAAAAGACCAGGGCAGGCGATTGGACCAGAAATAGGGGAGGGTCTGAAACGGCGCAAAGACGTAAGAATTGTGGAGCTACTTACACTGGCCAGGATGGGCCTGGATGATTCCAACGAGTTCGTCATGGTGACAGGGCGCAGAGAGTGCAGGAGCGTGGTGTGTTTCGGAGGGTGGAGGAGCGGCCGGCAAGGTGAGTCTTATTGCCGCCACAGAAAGTTTGGGGCGTGGGTACGGGCGTTGGACGGGCAGGCAGGCGCGCCAAAGAAAAGAGGACTGGCCGGTAGTCTGTGTGGATGCAGGAGCGGGTGCGAGTCGTGGCAGCAAGGTGCGCGCAGAAAAGTCGGTGCTGTGCCTAGGGTTTCACACCTCTCCAAGGGAGTGGATCGGCAAGGGGTGAGTCGTGACGACTGACGAAGAAGGTGTGAGCCGCGAACGGCGAGCTCTGTTAGTGATGCAGCTTGGGCGCGTCTTGTTGTGTGTTATGATTTCTGGGTGCCTGGGTGCCTGGTTGCCGGTAGCTGGTCGAGGTGCGCCAAAGGAAAAGCGCGGCAGCTGTTCTGTATGTATGTGGTGGTGGACATGAGGACATATACAGCTATCTAATATCTACCTGTGCTGCCGGCGGAGCAGCGGCCCTTTGACTGTACTCGGACGCACTCTGAAACACCGCCCTGAACACACAGGGGTCGTCTTTGTGAGTCTCCGAACAGCCACGCCGCGCCCGCCAGTACCTATGTAGGTAGACGCGTTATCTGCGCCAATTCATTGTCATCAGCACGCCGCCGCTGCCACGTTGTGCTGCCCTGACCCCCGCAGCAGCAGTAGCTCGAGTAGGTGCATGCATACCTAGTTCGTCGCCTCATGACAACACCACCACGACGAGCCTTCCATTATTATGTATTGTCTCCTTCTCATCTCGCTTCCTTTGCACGCCCACCGACCCGTCAACGTCACAACAACTCGGGATTGGGCTCTGCAGCACCTGCTCGTGACATAACGCACCTCTTTCATGCATCTGCAGCTAATGTCTAGCATGCGTGTCGCACATCCAACCAACCACCTGCGAGACTGTGCCGCCATGTGGCAATGATACTGTCCCGTGTCCCATGCAGCAGCCATTATTACAATTACACGTTTGATTATCGTAGCATTCGACATCCGGCCAAACCTACCGTGCGCAACGCCTGTCCGGCTTCCACATTAGATACCTAGCCCACGAGTGCAGCCAGACTCCGCGCCTGGACGGTAAGTATATTTAGAGACGGACGCCGTTTGCAGCATGTCCCAAGCCTGGTTTTGCTGTACCAACGCATGCCAATAATGTCTCGCGAGACAACGGTTCCAAATACATCACCATCCACCCGACCATGTCCGGCCTGCCCTCTCCACTTCCACCGGGTGCCCGCAAGTGCATTTGCCTCAGTTGCTGAACACACACCCCCACAGAACACACCACCTCCTTTGTGATCCTAAATATTGCGTGGCGTTCCCATAACAGGTCAGCAACAAATGACCTCCGTACGGCTGCATCCCCGGCTTACAAGGCAACCTGTGGAGAAGGGCCGTGCGCGCCACGTTGCTCACACGTGGGTGTGAAAGAGCTTGCAGCGGGTATGCACGCTCGGACCCACCTGATCACACCATCCCAGCGTTCACCCTGATGTTTGCTTCCCGGACGACGCTTCGGACTTTTGATTCGCAACTCGTGTGAGGCCTTACCGGTTGTGCACCACTCGTGTGCCGATCATCCCGCAGAAGGGCTCCGTTCCCACGTGGTGGAGGAGCGGACTTTGTCCTGTCAGAATGGGACGGCTCCAAAGAGGCTGTCGCACCATGTTTATCGAACCCCACGCACCAACAGGCTGAACTCTGAGGAGACCAACTCCCGGGGCCGCTGGATGTGCGTGAGATGGAGATTGCTAGCCGTAAGCATCGAGTCTGAGGCGCATATGGGCTCGCGTTCGACTGCTCCAACTGGTAGTGACCGAGCCGTGTCCGATCCCGATCTCTCACTCAGACGGACGCCTACAATGTGCCTTCTCGGTTGTTCAGGCACAAGCGTTGTTGTGGCTGTCCCAACAGCACTACGCTGGGCCGTGGGCTCATTTGCTAGCGAGCTACCTAATTACACATAACCGCAGCTCGTATAATGTTCTAGATTTGTGGCTGGTCCGGCAGAGGTCAGCATTAGGCTTTGCTTGCACACTTGTGCCCAAATGGTATCAATCAAATATCCATTTTGCCCAATATCAGATGAAGTCTCCAACCATGCATATTAGTTTCTTTTTATCAGGTGGACGCAAGCCCGCATTACTCGTGTTTTGAAGGTCTCAGTCAAGTAGGAATTGAATTTCGAGGTCCGACAGCAGTACGTTGCGTGAAAGCAGCGTTTGACGATCATGTGTGAGGCTATTGTTCCGTGTGTGTTGATAACTTGGTTAGACTGGGAATTAGAGCCCCTCCAAAGGTCTGGTCAGACCAACAACTGCTCCAAACATTCAATGAGACGACTTCAAGTAGTTTCCAGCACGCTTATCCGATCAATAAATCGTAGAAATCGGGATTGTACAGTATCCACGTGGAGACCAAGAACAGTGAGCCTGCTAGCCCCGCACGATCTCCGAGGCCAACCAACCTGCGGGGAATGGACCCTGAGACGTCATAGCAATTAGTGCCCTATGACCGCAACACCCTACACTACCCACTATGCATCCTGTCAAACACACCAGAATATATACACAATGTCTGCCGGATATTTTCCAAAACGCGAAAAGATAGGGTTGGAAGATCTATTCAAAGGCTTGGTGACTGCCTCCCATATCCTCCACTATCATGGAGTACTCGATGCATACGGACATATCTCTGTGCGCTCACCAGATAACCCTGCTACATTCTGGATGGCATGCAATATGCCTCCGGCCCTGGTGAGCAGTCCTGAGGATCTGGTAGAGTACAAGGTAGAAGATGCTAGTGAGGTTGAAAAGAATGCAAAGAAAGGGTACTTGGAACGATATATCCACAGTGAAATCTACAAGAAATTCGTAAGAAAAACTACCTCACATACATGGCCCTAGAGACTAATCACCCCAAATCATAGCCAAACATCAACGCAGTAGTACACAGCCACTGCCCCGAAGTCCTTCCCTACTGCATCAGCGACGTCCCTCTCAAAGCCTCAACCCACATGTCCGGCTTCCTAGGCACGTCTACACCAAAAAAGGCCCTCCCCACCTCCTACCACTAACATCACCCAGGCTCCAGCGTCCCCGTCTGGGACATCTCCCCCCACTACCCCACCTCCTCCCCCACGACCTCCTCGTCCGCACCCCCCAACTCGGCGCCTCCCTCGCCTCCTCCCTCAAACCCGCCACCTCCGCCGCCTTCCTCTACTCCAAAATGCGCTCCGCACTCCCCTCCCAGATCGGCGGATCTCAAGAGCCCGACAACGAGCCCAATCACGCCGTCGTCCTGATGCAAGGGCATGGGTTCACGACGGTCGCGCACGGCATCGAGGAAGCGGTGTATCAAGCTATCTATACGAAGGAGGCGGCGAGGGCGCAGACGACGGCGTTGACGATTCGAAATGCGCATTTTGGACATGTGGTGGAGGGGAGGATTGATGTGGAGGGGGGAGGGAAGATTAAGTCGGCGAAGGTGAAGGCGGAGGGGGATGTCAGGGGGTTGAGTGAGAGGGAGGCGAGTGATGCGTGGGAGGTGATGAGGGGGACGGTGGAGAGGCCGTGGGCATTGTGGGTGAGGGAGGTGGAGGTTCAGGCTTTGTATAGGAATGAGTGTCCTGGGGGGGAGGAGGGATGAGGTGGGGTGGTGGTGTTGGGGTGAGGTGAGGGAGGTTGTCGGTACATGGTATTCACAATTTCCTATAATGGTGATAACGACTTCTGCTCTTAGTATATGGATTCTTTGCTTGTAGCGACAATGTTAATTGAGTCATGCAGGGTTTGTATTGTCTTAGGCTTGTAGGTTGCCTTTGGCCCTACTTTCGACCTGGAATCGGGTGTGCAAAGCAGACACTAGGTTACACGGCTATTCTCTTATCGGTATCATCCGAAGTAAATTAATTCTCCTTGCCGGGCACCCTAATCTTGATCTTCGTTACTTATCATTCTCCTGTCATATCTATAACCTGTCCTCGAGCAATTCACAGGCCTTGAACAGCACATATTTTACTCACATCGAATGCTCCTGCTATTTCGCACACATGACAAAGTCACACCTATGCAGCCCCCAAAATCTCCTTAGCTGTATACCTGAAGCCTCCGCCAAGCAAACTAAATTACTAGTTTACTTATAGTAGGATAATGTTCCGCCACTCATTGCTTGACGCCTGCACCCCGGATTTTTATCCCCGAACATCGTGCCCATTGCGTTGCCGAAGATCCATATTGCGTATCGTTTTCTACACCACACATGGGAAATTTAGACCGGTCTCTTTGCCGTATCCTTGTCATCTCGGTGCAATGTGTTACGCCGCCTACTCCATTGAGATCCAACCTCCGCACATAGGGTGCACGTGGTCGTTCCCATTGCGCCATGTGTGGCTCGAATTAAGATGATCGTCGCATAAATGGGTGGATGGCGGTGGAATTAATACCGAGTGACAATGGGCATGTCCACAGTATCCGCGGAATGAGTTGATCGCATAAAAGTAACGCGGATCTGTGCGAATCTAGAATTACTACAGCGATCCACTGCTGGAAATCGCCCGTCATGTTTCTTCAAAGCGCCCTGTTGGCGACTTTTGCATTCTCGTCATCGTCACTTGCTGCTTTTGGTGTCACCACTTCAGGAAATAACATCATCGTGGACGCGGGGTCAGACAATGCTTTCAAGATCAGTGTCAACAAGAACTCGTGCGATATCAATTCTATATCGTACCGAGGCGAGGAGTTCCAGTACCAAAGCACTGGCTCTCACATCTCATCGGGGCTGGGTTCTGCGACTGTTTCCAGCACCATTATAAACAGTGAGCTCTTGTCATTGCCTTAATTACTCAATATGCAATCTCTAACGCCCAAAAGACCAATATGCAAAGATCACGTGCAAAACCTCAACCCTCACGCACTACATCGTCGTCAGATCGGGGGATTCCACCATCTTCATGGCGACAGACACCACCGCTGAGCCATCAGTAGGAGAGCTCCGCTTCATCGCGCGTCTCCAGCCCTCCAAGCTCCCACTGGAATACCCCTTTGGATCGGTTTCCACAACGAGCGGCAGTTCCTCCACAGTCGAAGGCTCCGACGTCTTCGTCGTAAACGGGCAAACACGCTCGAAATTCTACTCCAGCGAGCGGTTCATCGACGACTACGTCCACTGCGTGTATCGAGACAACGATGCAATTCACGCCTGTATGCTGCTGAATTCGTACTCCTATGAGGCAAGCTCGGGGGGTCCGTTCTTCAGAGATATCAATTCGAACAACGCTGGGGACTCTACTAACCTGTACTTTTACATGAATTCGGGACATGTTCAGACGGAGACGTATAGGATGGGTTTGCATGGCCCGTATGCGCTTTCGTTTTCGAGGTCGGGGATTCCTAGTGGGAAGACGATGGATACGACGTTTTTTAAGGATCTGGGGATTTCGGGATATGTTGGGCCGAGCGGGCGGGGGACGGTGACTGGGAGTGCGACTGGTGGTACGAGTGGTATTCAAAAAGTTGTGCACTGGTGTAAGTTCTCTTATGAACATCTCCTAACCCTCTGTCTCGACCACCTTATACCCGCACCTCAATGATCCACCATCCACCTTCCCACCCGCTAACACCCCTAGACAACGCCAACAACCAATACTGGACCTACCCCGACTCCTCCGGCGCCTTCACCTCCCCCCCATGAAACCCGGAACCTACACCCAAGTCCTCTACCAAGGCGAATTCAAGCTCTCCTCCCTCAGCGTCACCGTCCGCGCCTCCACCTCCACCTCCTCCTCCATCACCGGCTCCCTCCCCTCCCACACCACCCTCTTCCAGATAGGCGACTACGACGGCCGCCCCACCTCCTTCCGCAACGCCGACAAATTCCTCCGCATGCACCCCTCCGACAGCCGCATGTCCTCCTGGGGCCCCCTCACCTACACCGTGGGCTCCAGCTCGCTGAGCGACGTCCCCATGGCGCTGTTTAAGAGCGCAAACGCGCCATTTACGATCAAGTTCTCGTTGAGTGCGGCGCAGGCGCAGGGAGGGGCTACGCTGAGGGTGGCGACGACGTTGTCGTTTGCGGGGGCGAGGCCAGGGGTGGTGGTTAATAGTTTTACGGCGCCGACGCCGGGGGCGCCGACGAAGATTGATTCGAGGGGGGTGACGAGGGGTGCGTACAGGGGGTTTGGGGAGGTGTATGATTTTGCGATTCCGAGTGGGGGGTTGGTGAGTGGGAGCAATACGGTGACGTTGAGTGTGGCGAGTGGGAGTTCGGGGGAGACGTTTTTGTCACCAAATTTTGTGTTGGATGCTATTGAGCTGTTTAGGTGATGGGGGTTTGTTTCCATGTGTTTTGGATGATTGTATATACATGATTAGGGAAGTAATCCTTGGAGTAAGACGACTGCAGCTCTTGTGAGGCATCAGTGCATCGTGTCTTTTGCAACGTCACTAATATTCATTTGATCGTTTAAAGTACTAAGTAAACCTGTCTCTTTTGATTTTGACATAGGACACGATCCATTACCATTGCTACTAATACAAACCAACATAGACGACCCGTTGAGGCGGGAGTGGTGCTACAGTCCTCAAATCCGTAAACTTTTCTATTCATGATCCAGTAATATCTTGTCCAGACGCTATGCGTCGTTGATGGAATTCATAGCCTAATCCACGACCTTCAACATGGCGTACGCTTTGTGGCTAACAGCCCATTTCACGAAAGACAATTGGTCGGCCTTAGACTGCTCCGTGACATCCACTATGCCATCCTCAACCTCAGTCCCTTTATGGTTCATCTGAAATTCGAAATTGCCTCGATTTAGGAATACTTTGAGCATATACTGCGAGTACCCAGACACCAATACCGTATTCTGATCTTCCATAGTGACGGGCTTCGAGATACGGCCAGCAGCCAGGTTCCAGAACACAAGCTTCGGCATCTCATAGCCGAAGCTTTGATATTTTTCTTTTATGCGCTCGTAGGACGTGGTCCAGCCATGTGCATTACGCTCTGCTGAATCAAACTGCTTGCCGGCAAATACGAAAACCTGGCGGACCATGTCCCGCTGTTTGAGTTTTTTGGCCACAGCCATTGAGAGAATAACTTCAAAGACAGCGACAAAGTTCGCTTTGGAATGCGAGACTGAAGATTCAACGTAGTCGACATATTCAACAAAGGTTGCGTTGTCTTTTGCATACGAGATGTATGAAGGCCTGTTGGAGAAAGTAATGAAGCCCCCTCCGAATGGTGGCGCCGTGACCTCGGAAACCAAGAGTGAGAGTCCGATGGCAGAGTCTATGGGATTGGTGCCGTCTTTGAAAGAAGAGAGGTACATGCTATCGCCCAAATCACATACCGCAATTGAGCTACCTAGGGTACCGGAGTCCTTGACACGCTGGACTAGAGTTTCCCATTGTCCATTGACAATACCACATGATACCTCATATTGGGCTTCGATTGCGACAGATTCGGTATAATAAAGCCCTGGGAGCCTTCTCGCTTTCGCGACCAGTGTCGAAGGGAGCAGAGTAACGCGAGAGATCTTGACCTTGCCGCCTGCAACCCTCTTGACGTACTCAGAAAAGTGTTCTTGGTCTTTCTTCAGAAACAGCGAAGTATAGCGATCCATGGCAAGAGATGGAACGCGCTCGTAATTGATGTTCGAAAAGGTGTTCGCAGCAATGTCCCTTTCCACAACGGCCAATGCTTTTCGAAGAGGAGAAGTGTAGTGCTTTCGCAAAGCCTCACGCGCCCGACGGAGATACATCTCCCGATCATTAGCATCCGGACTGACCTCAGATGGCTCTGGATAAACTGCCTCTGCGATTGTAGATAGGATGAAAGTGTGCTTATCGTGAAACTCGCCGAAAGTTGGTGCCCACTTCGCTGCGAGCGAGATCTTACTCAAAGATTCACCGCCAGACTCTAAAAGCTGCTTGTCCTCCTTCAGTTGCTGGGCAAATATGCGAGCGACGGTCATGTGTAGAGCGCGGTAGAATGGCTCATTCTGCAGCTTCTCGACTACACGCTCATGCTGCTGCTTTTTCCAGACCCGGCGTAGCTCTTTTGCCTTCGCGGTATCCCATTCTACTTTCCGACGCCAGCCTTTTGGTTTATCTCGCTTTTGCGTTAGCAGCCTGTCGGGGTTCTTATCAAAATTCAACTCGTCGTTCGCCGCGAAGACCAAGATGTTAAGAAGATCCTTATAGTAACCATGCGAAACACCATGAGCAACATCATATGTAATTTCGGCGCTAGGTTTCGTCATTTCTGATTGCTCGGACTTGACGACATCAGCGTTGATGATGTCGGAGTTCTCGCTTTCTATGTTGATGTCGCTTTTGAGAAAGCTCTGGATCAAGTCATCGGAGCCAGCTTCATTGTCTTCTTCCATGGCCTTCTTGGAGTTGTCATCGCGGGCAAACTGTTTCTTGACCACAGGACGAACCAGCCAGACAAGGTTTGTGAGCAAAGTGTGAGGATGTGTTTCAGCCAGCCAGCCAAAGGCTCTGTATGAAGAAATCCTGTCGGATTTTCCGAGATGGATAGAGCGAGCATTGAATATGATCTTGAGTGTCATCAAAGGATCTTCCACCCAGGCGTTCTCCAACAGCGTCTTCAGTCGATCGGGTGATATGCGACCCCCCAAGTCATGAAACAAATCAACGAGTGGATGCTTTGACGAAATATGGGTCACATCGCTATTCTCAGTCAAGGCTTTGCTGTCCTGGCCAAGACTTCGCTCAGATGAAACATGGGATTCGTGTTTCTCTAATGCCGTCTTCTTTGCAGGCTCGTCGCCCGCTTCTTCCTCCGCAGATCGCTTGAGTGGCGAAACTTCCCTGCTGGCGACCAGCTTCTGTACCAGAATGTCGAATGTATCCTGGTCAAGGAAAAGAGCATCATCGTATGGAAGAAGAACTGGAAATGTTGAGTCCAGGATGGAGTGTTTGACGGCAGGTTTAGGTGCATTTTCTGGGTCGTCTCCATGCACCTTCCCATCCATCTCCGTAGTCGCGGGTTGAGACGCGGTAGAGGTGGTTTGGTCAGACATGGTCATATACGTAGCACGAGTAATGACGGTAGACTATTTGTGTGTTGGAGTATTCGCCGCTGATGCCACACACACTTTTTGGAGGTGATGACAAGAGATGAAGCGGCTAATGGGTCGTCTTTTAAGCAGGCAGGAAGAGCCACGTGCGAGCTGGTGAGGCAGTTGCGGCCCGCCGCATCCCCTCAGCTGCTGTAGCAAACCCACCGTTGGCGACCTGTTGCCAACATATGTACAGGTGGAAAAGGCCCAGCTGGCGCACAAAGGATAAGGGCTTGCTTTTTAAGGGCTTCATGGGTGTTGTGTGTTATGATCGTGCATGCCGTTGCTCGTTGTAGGAGTCATGTGCGCCCAGCGTGCCTGCCTTTAGGCAATTACCACACAAGAAAACCACCATTGGAAAGAATTGATGGCGACTCACATGCTCCGTAGGAACAGATAAGACATTTTATACAGCTCCGAGTAAAATGAAAGTGATAACATATTTGCCAAAGGAGATATGTACACAAGCAAGACCTGCTTGTTAATTGACAGGGTTTGCTATCCACATAGCTGTACTCTTAGATCATACATCCTGTATCATACGACACATGATGAATACCAAGATCGAAGGTAGCTTGTTTGCCTTTATGCATCCCTAGGAAATAACCTGATAGTAGGCTTCGAAGTTGGTACTAACACTATACCAGTCAGATATTGCCAAGGATGTTGAGGCAGCGAGGATACAATGTCGCTGTGCTTTCGTCCAGGGAACTAGACGTATTGGTTTCACTCCCAATTCAAAAGAGTCAAATTATGCGTACAACTGCAAAAGATATACCTATGTTATCATAATAGATGGACGCCCATCGAGAAGATTGAAGTTGAAGGGTCGCAGGTAGTTCAAGGTGTGGGTCGCGGCTCCTTAGTCAGCCCCCGCTTATTGTAATAGGGCAGCGGGCAGGCACCAGCAACGACACCGACGCGGGAGCTCTAGTCTAAGCTGCTCGACGTTCACTCTCCCCACTTCACCACGCAACTTCTACAGCCATGACAAAGGACGTTGCAGACACAGCCTTCTTCCAGCAGAGAAAAGCTGAAGGCCAGGTCATCGTCAAAGGTACGTATCGTATCAGCTTGCATCCGCCAGAACGCTTGCTCACGCCGCCCAGATCCTCCCAAGTTCGACCTCGAATCGTACATATCCAACTATGACGGTTTCACACGTGCCGATCGCCTTCGCCACATTGGCTCGCATTCGACCTACCTAGCCATCGACGCGTATCGGACTGCCATTGTAGAGGCCAAGCGTGGCAAGAACGTCAAGCTATACCTCGACTTGGTGGAGGACTTCGCTCAGATTGCACCCGAGGACCCCGTCGCGTTGACGGACACAACATGGGCGACGGAGAAGACGAAGAAGGTCGAAGCTGAGAAGGACAAGCTGGAGCACGAGCTCAAGTCGTACAAAAACAACTTGATCAAGGAGAGCATACGGGTGAGTGTCCCAACGGTTGCGCAGTGACGATGAGATGGCTTATGTGTTTGTTAGATGGGCAACGAGGATATGGGCCACTTCTACTACGCCGCAGGCGACTACAGTGCGGCACACAAGGCCTACATGCGCATGCGCGAGCACTGCACCTCCCCGAAGCACCTCGCCGATATGACTCTTCGTCTTCTGCTCGTCAGCATCGCCCAGAAGTCATGGCTTACCGTGCAGTCTCATATCGCCAAGGTGGACTCTACACAAGTAAAAGGCGACGACAAGACCAAGCTCGAGCCCATCATATCCGCCTGTGCTGGCCTCGCCCATATGGGCAGCCAGAACTACCGTGACGCTGCTTCCTCGTTCATCGCCACCTCACCCACATTCCTCTCGCTCGAGCCCGCGGCAGGAATTACATGGCAGCGCGAGGTCATCACAGGCAATGACATCGCCGTCTACGGCGGTCTCTGCGCCCTTGCCTCCATGGACCGCAGCCAGCTCAAAGAACGCGTCCTCGATAACTCCGACTTCCGTAACTTTCTCGAGCTAGAGCCCCACATTCGACGAGCTATCAACCTCTTCTGCGCATCCAAATATAGCGCGTGTCTCGAAGTGCTCGAGGCCTACCGCAACGACTACCTCCTTGATGTGTATCTCTCCAAGGTTCTGACCGAGATCTATGGCCGTATCCGCAGGAAGAGCATAGTACAGTACTTTATCCCCTTCAGCTGCGTTACGCTGGATGAGATGGCGAGTAAGTTCCAGCTCACGGGCGAATACCCATCCATCGAGGACGAGCTCGAGACCATGATCAACAGCGGGGCGCTCGACGCGCGGATAGATCTCGTCGACCGCCTGCTGATCTCTCCACCGAACAATCGGCGGTACAACGTCCAGGCGGAGGCCCTTGCAATGGCAGAGTCGTACGACCACACGCTGCGTTTGCGATTGACGCGTCTCAACATGCTCGCTGCGGGTATGGAGGTCAAGCAGGACAAGGGAGGCCCTAAGGGAGAGGCCTATAAGGACCCGGGATTCGGCGAAGGCATCGGCTCTAGTATTAGGGGTATGAGTTCGAAGATGGGCTTCTCGTAGGGGGGTGCTGGGTATGTGGAGCTAGACAGGAGCGTGCATGGGTTCGCACGGAGTTGGCATTTTCAGGCGTTCTAGGGATAGCGTAGAGTGACGATATGATTGATGGGAATGAGCTTACTTCTGGGGGCGTTAGGACGGAGCGAGGCATGGGCAGTGGTTGATGGGGAGGGTGGGTGGTAGTTGAGCCTGTGCGAGACAGTATGAGGAGGAAAGGATACTTGATGGTATGCGGTGAGATCACATAGCTTGAATCAACACCAACGATAGAATATATATAAAGTTCATGAAATGCATCTCCCGACACACTCTAAATCAATGCTCCCCTTGTATACCTACGCCTCGCTAGAAAACCACAACCCCCGCTAATAACATCATGCAAGCCTGATTCCACTCCAACGAAAAAAATGGGTATCAACATCTCCTCCCTCCCTCCCCTCCCTCTCCTCCTCCCTCACCTACCTATAAACCCCCGACCCCCTCACCCCACCCCACCCCTCCCCCTGCCCCCCTGCGCACTCTGATACCCATAATAAGCATTCGGCCACGCCCCAAACTCCCTCGCATACGGGATCCCCTGCTCGCCCTGCGTCTGCATTCCCTGTCCGACGTGCACCCCCGCGCTGACGCCCATCGCATGGTTCGCGACGTTGGACGAGACGTTTTGTGACTGCGAGGGGTGCGCGGCGTTGCGCGGGAGGCCCGGTTGGGGACCCATGGTGTAGGGGTTTCCGGCGTAGTTGGTGTACTGCGGGGTTTGGAGCTGCTGGGCGGCGGTTTGGAGTTGTTGCAGTGCTTGTTGGGGGGAGGGCATGGGTTGGGAGGGAGGCATTTGGGGAGGGATGGGTTGAGATTGTTGTTGCTGTTGCTGTTGCTGTTGTGGGGGTTGTTGCTGGTGGTGAGACTGGGATCTGCTGTGTTGGCGTTGTTGGGGACGGGGTTGTGGAGGTGTTTCGGAGGGCGGGGGTTGGTGGTGGGGTTGTGGACGGGTGGGTTTCGCGACGTGTGTCATTTGTGGGGTTTGGAGTGGTGTTGTGGAGGCGCGTCGTTTTTCGTCTTCGAGCTCTTGGATGCGGGCTTTGGCTTCGTCGAGCTCTTTTTTCATGCGTTCGAGCTCGGAGATCTCGGTGGGCGTTGGTTGGGTGGGTCTTGGGGTCTCTGTTGCGTTGGGGGTGGCGGATGTGGATGGGCGTCGTTCGTCCGTTAGCTGATCGGTGGTGTAGCGACACTGGCGTTTCTTGTCGATGCAGGTTTGACATACGGGGCGTGTGCCATCGCACTGTGGATGTGATCAGTATACAAGTTCTCCGTGATGTGACCGCTAGATACAAGAATGCCTACCTTCGTCTTTTTGGTTTTGCACACATCACAACTATTTCTCGGTCGTTTTCGCGTGGCCGGTTGTGACGGTTGAGCCTGTGGTTGTTGCCGAACAGCCGGCGGAATGGGCACTGGGGGAGCAGGAGGTAAATGCTGTGGCGGGACGGCAGGCTGAGCAGGTGGAGGAGGTTCGGGGGGTGACTGTTCAAACGTGGGGTCTCGTATGAGCTCGAGCAGGGAGTGGAGGCTTTGTGCACGGAGATCGCTCTCGAGCGACGTTGACGGCTTGGGATCCTCGGTCTTCTTCTTCTTGGTGGCCCTCTGAGCTTCCTCCAGCGGGAGACTTAGTCTCGCCTGCTTCGGTCGGTTCTGTATCCGCTTCAGCGCCTCCGGATCGTTCTCTTCGAGGAACTTGCGCCTCCGCGAGTCTTTGCGCGGCGGGGGTGCCCGCTCTTCGTACGTCTTGTGCACGGGTATGTGCTTGTAGAAGACATCCAGGCTGCTCTTGGTGGCGGAGAACTTGATGGACAAGACACCTCTGCAGTCGTAGACGGGCTTGGTTGCGCGCTTGCCGAACTTTGCGCCTTTCCCATTGGCAGCGCGGTCCTTGTTCAGCAGCGAGTCGTTGCAGTAGTAGGAGAAGCGGAAGCTGTCGTCCTCGCGGCTGTTCCAGCAGTTGTGGAAGCTGTAGCGGTAGCCGTCGCAGTGCTGGATGGTGTCGACGCAGCACTTGGCAATGGCGCGCTGCTTCCGCATCTTCTCCTTGGGGTCGGACGTGGGCCGCAGGGCTTCGGCGATGGTCATGGCGACCCGACGCTCGTTCTTGTTGTCATTGGCCGCGGCGGATGTGCTGGACTGGCCAAACGTGCTGGTCTGCTGCTGTTGTTGTTGTTGTTGTTGCTGTTGCTGCTGCTGCTGAAAGTTCATGGCCAGCCCCATTTGCGAGCCCGTAACATTATGGTATGCCGTCGCATACTGCTGTTGCTGTTGCTGTTGCTGTTGCTGCTGCTGCTGGGCGTGGAAGGGCTGTGACGCGTCGCGCGGTGGAAGGTGGGGCTGTTGCTGCTGCTGCTGCTGCTGCTGCGATGATGATGACGACGACGACGACGAGGCCAGCGGGGTGTCCGCGGTAGAGGACGAAACCAAAAAGGTGGTGCCCGTCCAGAAGGAAAGCTGGCAGTCGGTATGCTCGGGGCTCTCCGGCGGGTTTGTCAAAAACTCGCGCAGCGACGTCTCGAAGGCCTCGAGCGACGCGACCGTGTACGAGACGGTCTTCGCCTGGGGGTGCCGCGCCTGGCGGCCGCGGGCGAGGGCAACAGGCCCGTTGAAGATGGCATCCTGCGCGTTCTGATAGTTTGCGACGGTGACTGTGCCAGGGGCGGCTTGCTGGTCCATGACGCCGGAGCCCGAGACCCCAACCGACCGACTAGCACGAACGTAAGAGTAGAGAGGTTCACAATTGTGTTGTCGTGGTATTAGACAGGATTAAGCTGCGCCGACTCCCGGATGCTGCTCACCGCTAATCCTCGCCGCATCCCGAATGATCTGCGCATCCCACCGTATGTATGTACACCGTACTTCCCGCCTCGCCGACTGCCATGATGGCTACGTGCGTCTTTGCGCGTAGATTGCGACATGCGGTTCCCGAGCAGAGGACACGACCTCCGGGACCGACCTGCTGCCGTGCCTCAAGGCTCACTTCGTGCTGGGCCTTGGACATTGCAGCCATCTACCTGGGTCAATAACGCCAAGCATATGCGCTACCTGCATAGCATTCAAACTTCGGCTGCTATTCCTGACTATTATCGAGCACTAACCTCCAGTGCGACCGTATTCACGGATACCGCCCGCCTGATCGTCTTTAGGTCGAGATGCCCGTTGCAAGGGTCGAAACTCACTCGGTGCGCCGCCACACCCTGGCCCTTGTCGGCGATCTGTTGAGCAACGTGTGCCCTGAAATTTTTGTATTATCGTCTGATTTCGATGGTACCTCTGGATTTTGGAAAGCACAGCATGAGGGAGACCATGCCATCTCGTAATCAGAGTCTTGCACGTGTTCAAACTCAATGCTACATTCGTGCCGTCCACGGGAACTTTCTCCGCAACGTTGAAACCATATTCTGAGGTCGATACGAAGACTGCGTCATCGGTCTGATATGTCATAGATTGATGGGAGAGATCGTGACTGTGTGTATACACGGTTGAGATGGCGATTCGCGTTGTTGTTTTCGTAACGTGCTGTCTGGCCAGGTCCTGTCATGTACCGTATCGACCTTGGCGGCAAACTCATCACAACTGCAATTATTTCTTGTGATGGTCGACCGCGGTCTATATCTTGTTGCAGTAGATATACCATTTTTTCTTAAACCTGATCAATTGATTAAAATGCCAGGCTCATTCGAGACACTACACAGCCTGAACATCCGTATACACATGACATTGTAGTATGGATACACGTCCACATGCCCGCCTCCAAAACCCGCCTTCCCCTCCACCCAAACCACTCCCGCCCGTCTTCCGCCTCCGCACCCCAACTTTTAAATCCAATCCCTCGCCCTTATTCCCGACCATCCCCTTATCCCCTCAAACCTCCACAGCCCACCAGCGAGCGCACACCCCCAGCAACCCACCCCAGACCTACCTCCTCTCCTCCCTTCCCTACCTCACCCTATCCTCCCCTCCCCCATCCTTCCTCCCCTCCCCTCCCTCATCCCAAAACTCAAATACCACCTCCAACGCACCCACATCGTACACGCAAAACCCACCGCGGCGTTTTTAGTCACCTCTAGCTCGCGAGAGCTGAACGCGACGTTTGCGATTCCAGGCACCTGAGTGGTTGGAGCGATTGTGCCTCGGATGTGCGGCAGTGGCGAGGGGAAAACTTGATTTGCGTGAATATGTACATACGTTGTGCTAGGAGGGCTGGAGGGATGTGTATATATAAAGTGGTGGGGAGGTGGGTATGTAGTCTTGTGAAACTTCGAGCGACGCGCGGAGGGGAATATGATGGCAGGTCTGGGAAAGAGGTATGCAGGGCGAAAGAAGTTTCGAATGGGGTGGAAAGGCAATGAGAAGAAAGAGTCATCACGGCAGAGAAGCGAACCAAGGTTGTTGATCAGACAATATATTAAGAGACCGCTCCCATGCGACCAGCACCTAGGCCGATCCCTCGCAAACGTCAAAAGCCACGTACCGCACCGTACTATACTCTCGACGAACGCGCCCTCATCGCAATTCATCAAAGGCGAAAAGTAAAGAAAACGCCAGGAAAGCAAGCAACAAACAAGCTATCCGCCCTCCAGTACATACATATCAATGGTATCAGTCGCGCCATCCGGCTAAACATTTCCGTTCCACCCATCCATCCATCCATCCCAGGAGGTAGTTAAAAAAAGAAAAGAAAAAAGTGTCCCATCCATTAAAACCATCGACGTCGATAAGTAAGACGCAAGATAAAAAAGATCAACAAGAAGTTCCGCCGTCCAAAAGCGTGTGTAAATGTACAACAAGAGGTCTTGATCAGCATCTCAGTGTACGTTATTTCTCTCTCCTCGGATTCGATTCCAACGCTTGGGTTCGAGCGAGCAGGTGACTAAAAAAAGGCGAAGGAACCCCATGTTTTTGTTTTTTGTTGTCGTCCCCCCAACCACGACACCATCGATGCATCATCCCTCATTTAAACCATAAACCGATGCACCTCGCCCGCAACCGGCATCCCCTGCCTCGCACCCATAACGTTATCGGGGATCCAGGGACCCTTCTCCTCAGGCGACGCATCGTGCAGCGCCGCCGCGCGCTCCAACGTCTGCACATCCAAATCCGTAACATACGACTTCCCGTCGTCCATCGGAACGCGAACCTCGAACTCCTGGTCGAGCATCATGTCGTCCTTCCAGAGGCGTCGCGGCCCATCGTACACGCACAGGACGCGCTTCTTCATCTTCATCTTATCGGTCGGGCACCCCCACGAGACGGGGTAGTTTTTGCGCTTCTTGCGGCCCGAGCCGGTAATTGCCACGCCGCCTTTAGAAAAGGTCAGCCCGGCCCGAGGACCCCGGGCACCGGGGGTCTTCGTCACTTTGGAGGGGTGGCCACCCCCGGTGTGCGATGCTACACCCCGGGGATGTGTTAGTTGTCAATGCGATTTGTTTTTGATGGAGCCCTTGCCGGAGCGCGAGCGCCGCGTGCCGTATGTGTCGTCGGCGGCGTCGTCGGCGTCGTATTCTTCTTCCTCGTCTTCTTCCTCGTCGTCGTCGTAGCTAGGCACCGTGTATTCGATGCTGTTGGAGAGACCGTTGCGGTCGAGTGTCTCCGAGACTTCCTTGTCCTCGGCGACGGAGGTGAGAAGACGCTGGTTGATGGCCTCGCTGGGGTCGGCTTGCTGGACCACGCGCAGGACACAGTCGTCCAAGTGCTCGTAGAACTCTTGTGCGTTGGCGAATGTCACTGAGCAAGTCGAGCAGGTACCGGTCAAGTTTTGTTGTGAGTTTGTGAAAGACTTGCGTCCGGTAGGTGACTTCTTGCGGCTGTTAGGAGGGTTCTGCTCCACACCGTGAACGGAGGTCAGATGTCGCTTGAAGACGTCGGCGCGGTTGAATGACTTTTCAGCCGCTGAACCAGATCCTGGGCAAAAGCCACACACCATGGTGCCCTTGTAATGGGTAAGTGTGTGCCTGTTCTTGTCGTACTTCCTTGCGAAACCCTTTGTGTTGTATTCACAAGTAGTAATCGGGCACTTTTCCGGCCTCTCGTTCTGGTGGGTGAGCATGTGCGCCTTCAAGTCTTTGAACACGCGACCGCATTCTGGAAGTGGGCACATTCCCTTCTCCCGGGTCTCGTCATCGAGCTCGTAGCTGCTGGCACTCTTGCGGCTGGTACCCGAGTGCTGTGAGTGTAGGGAGGCATTTGACTGCCGTCTCTGACCGTTGAATGAGGGATAGGGCTGGAACCGATCTGTCAAGTATGGCGATGTTGAGCCTCGGTTGAGGTTCTTTGATCCAGGTCGCTTGCTGTGAGAAGAGATGTTGGACAGAGCAGGGGACGGAGGGTGCTCCATCACACCAAAATATGGTGACTGGGTTGTCCTGATCTCTGGATATGGCAGTGGCGAAGGGGGCATGTAAGCCAAAGGGTTGCCAAACGAGGTCAAAGTAGGATCTGCTGGCCTGTCAGTACATGTTTCCAAATATAGAACTCGCTTCAAAATGGGAGGACTCAAGGAGAACCAACATGATGATTCGGACGGTGTGAAGAGATTTGTTTGACTTTGAGAAGACTGAGAAGAAGCAGATGTAGGAGTGAATGGGGATTCTAAGCCAGCATCGGCTAAATCGCTGAGGCGTACTTCATTCGAAAGCAGGGAATTTCGACGGCCTGCAATTGCGCTAGACCTCGATGCCGGCCAACTTGCAGAAGCAGGTGTGTTTGGCGTTCTAAATACATTTGTGTGCGGAAGGTGCGACTGTGGCGAAGCAGGAGACGGAGAAGAAGAAAAACTAGACTTGAAAGGAACACTAATTGACTCACCCACACAGCCTGGGACCTTGACGGCATCCACCATACCTGGATACTCAAAGCCCGAAGTCAGACCAAGACCAGATGTTAGTGGGTTCCATGGCTCGTTGAACTGGGAGGGAGAACCCATGGCTGATGAGGACACTGATGCGCCGGACTCTGATGAAGCAGACAGTACCGGTGGCTGCTCCTGGAATGAAAGTGATGCAGAGTGGGGTGATGCCATGGGGCTTGTGTAGTGTTGGAAGGATGATTTGACGCCCTGGGCGATGCCATCGTAATGGAATTGGAAGTCCTGGGGCCTGGGTGCTTCACTCATGTTGGGAAGAGGCTCGAAAGGTGCACTGAAGGTAGGATCCATAGGATAGGATGCGGAGGGGAGGAATGGCTGGGAGGTGGGCAAGAAGTCTAGTTGCTGCTCCTCAGTGGAGTAGAGAGGGAAATCGTGTGACATGGTGGTGTTGGTGTAGGGGAGATAGTCGACCATGGCGGAAATGCCGTGTCGCAGACGGCTGAAGACGTGATATATAGGGTGTCTTTGCCAGCGTTAGCATAAGCAGTAAACAGAAGCGTACCGACAGGGGCGCGAGTACTGGGGTTTGAAGGTCTTATAGAACCAGGCAGGGGACACTTACCTTGAAACACTGGATCACCCGTGCCCGCTTGAGCCTGGGGCCGTTGCACGGGTCGGCGAGCTCGATGGCGTCTAATATTGGCTTTTGCTGATCTGCTCTTGTCCTTGCTGTACAGGTGATAGCGGGAATGACGGGGACGGAAATCGACGCGATGGTCCACAGGCCAATAAGCCGGTAGCGAGGCGAGGTGGCCGAGGCAGGATGATGGTCGAGTAGTGAATGTTAGCTGTAGGTATTACGGTAAGTGACGAGTTGGGAGTGTGACGTTCAAAAGGCCTGGACTTTGAGAGGGCCTGGGGGGCGACCCGCGAAGGTTATGTATAAGGCAGCCGTGCTCTCGCGGAGCCCCCCTCCCCCCCCAGCACCAACGCTGCGCACGAAGCACGAAGCCACTGGAGCGCTGGGCTGCAGACCCTTGCTGGGCATTTTTTGGGCGTGGCATGAGAGTGGGAACGGTGAAAGGGCGCTAGGAAAATAAGAAAGACACCGTGTGCGAGTACCGTCCGCCATCCATCCACGTCTCCGCCTCGATCGCGCGCCCCGACCATATCGCTGTAAGACGGGCCCCCCAGAGGTGCGGTGAGGGCGAGGGCTCTGGCTGCACTTGGCTGCACGGCGCCTGCGCGACCATGCCGCATACGACTGGACCAGACGCGGGCGGGCGAATGGAGAGGCTTGCGGGTGAGGTGCGATGCCGGCTTGGGCAAAGGCATGCGGGTTGCATGCGGATTGGGACGAGCGCACGCCCGTGTGCTGCACGTCGACCACCGCCTGTCGGGGAGCCACGTCCTGGCTGCCCACCCACTGCGCTGGGGCCCTCGGCGCCATGGCACCCACAGACCAAGATAGCTAGCAGGTCTAAGCAAGAGGCTACTGACTGGCAGCGACCGGCCGGCGAGTGGCAGCCACTGGCAGTGGGCGACGCCCTGATTCGCGCTGTCGTCGCCTGTGCTGGTCGCCCGTATTCCAGTCCATGCAGCGACGTACCTGCGCCACAGGCGGTGCAGCCCGTCCGCCGGTGCCATTGGCTGGGGCCGCCGGGTGGCCTAAATATATACACCTTTTCCTCAAAGGGGACGGGGACCCACGAGGCTCTGCTGCCTCTCCCTGCTGCCTCTCCCTGCTGCCTCTCCCTGCCCGCCAGAAGGTCAAGCTTCTGACCACACCGCGTCCTCCCAACACCCTGCGCCCTTCCCCTGCCCAAAATGACGCTGCTTCGCTCCATGCCACCGCGTCCAGCAGGTGTGCGAAGCCGTGACTAACAGCTGCGTCACATCTGCTGCCTGACCGCTGCCCTCCCTCCGCCATCACGAGGCTGGAACCACCCCCTCCCCCGCCGTCGCCGCTCAAGCCGGTGAAGACCCTGGCGTGCGACCATGAGTTGTCTGGTTTCATCGTGATGACCGTGGGTGGGGGCCTGCAATCTCTCGCCGCCGTTCCGCCAGCCTCTGGAGAAAGGCCATTGCCCCAAGGGCCGCCACGAGCCCCCCCGCCCGGCACAGACACACATGGTACGAGTATGTACATAGGGTACTGTACTTACACACCCAGTAGACTACTGGTCGGTCTCGCACTCGGTCTGCTGGCCCACATCAGCCAACCGTAATACTCGGACTTTTCCCTCCGCCTGCACGCGGCTTGCCGGGCCCCAACTCTCACACTCGTGGTCCCTGAATCCTTTGGCCCAGTGTCATGGATAAGGTTCGTCCAAAGCGTGAACGACGCCATGCCGGCCTATCAGCATGCATCGAGAACCCTGCTTATTTGGTGCAACCACCTTTTGCGTGTCTGAGTATTGCTTGCGTTACCCTTCCACGGCTTCCCTCGCGAGACACAATGTAACGCCTCTCTCCAACCCAGGTGCGCGCCACATCCGAAGTCGTCTTGCTCCGTCCACCCTTTGACCGCTGAACAAATTCGCGTCGAAGCTCGAGACAGTGGGGATGCTCCGAAATGTGCCATGTGCGGGGAAATTGGCCGGGACAAGCAACGGCAGCGCCCTCAACCATACCAGGACGTGCTTGGGCCAGGCGTTGTTAGTCGGCGCGCGCCGCTATCGTGACTTGGTAGGGCTATCCGCCGATACAGCGCCATACAGCCTCGACCAAGCTTTGGAGTTTCTTAGACGAGGGGGCGCTGCGATAGCCCTACATCTAAAGATAATCGGTGCTTTTCGTCCAGTCGAGAACAGTTTAGCATCATCTCGCCTGCCACCCTCTTAATCCAAGACCAACCATGTACCGAGTGGGGGTTCCGTGTTTTCATGTGCAATAGATACACGTCAGAAGCCGTGCTTGTGTACCAAGACTCTTAACTGTAACTGTGCAGGACGATGCGAAGGCTCAACGCACCACAATCGATGCCATCGCACCGCCACATGCCCGTATCCCGCACCTAATTATAGTGAACGGCGAGCAAAGACTCGCCTGGCGTCCTATCACCAGGCGTAGCAGCTCCCCAAGAACGTGCGTCATGTGCATGCGTTGGCTTGCACGGCCACAGTTCGGGCACCTTGTCTAGGCCTTTGCAGAATCCATCATTCCCTGCCGCACATGCTCGTGTTTTCACGGACAAACTGGAGGGACACGACGGTCCAAGTCCAGAACCGGTCACTTTCGCGACACTTCTACCCGTGTACCTCTCCCATGGCGGCTTGGACCTGTAATCAGCGTATGCAGGGGAATTGTCTCGTATGATGGATCTCTTGGACAGGATACCGTCGTTGATTGGTAGCAGGCGAGGAAATCATCTCCATGACATCTGTTGCCTGGCTGCTGGGTTGTTGCTGAGCCCATACAATCTCAACTGTCAGAGTCGGCGTGCAATTGTGCCGATCTGATGGAGAGGAAAAGCCCCCACCCAGCGGAGACCGTAATCGTCCTCAGGGGCGAGAAGAATGACGGGGCCGCTTTGAGACATGCGCGCTACTACCTGGGAGGACCACAAGTCGCCCATGTGGAAAGCAACAATCTGGGCTGCCCACGTGTCGCATACGTTGACCCAGGTGGAGCCGTCTCCGTGCACAAGTCATTTGGACTGTCATCCCAACTAGATACGTTGCTAGTGAGAAAAGATCTGTTAGTTACGCCATGATTTTTGAATTCGTCGTCTCACAATCGAGTAGTTCTAGAAGGGAGTGTATACATGTCAGGTCACGCAAGCCACGATAACGGGTGATCCACATGGTGGTTGCTTACTGGCGCAGTACCAATATTACGGTTTAGGTTGGGCGCCCTCAACCGTGCGATGCGTGGCCGGATTGTCTTTGCCATTCTCCGTAGCAAACGAGCAATGCTGGTTGGCAGCGGGCGCGGTCTTGCATATTCGACCGATAGTGCTGTGCACCCTCCACTGTGGTAATTTTAGCGGACAAGGCGACCCGTGGACCGTTTCCATTCTCGTCCTCGTAAACTTCAAGTAGGCTTTGCAGGAATGGTTTCGATCTAGTTCTGGCGAACAAGACTGTTGGAAATTGACTTCGCACCATCGGTCTCGCCGCTAGTAGGCGGAAAAATAGTGCGGAGGTATCAACCCTCATCGGCCTCGCCTGCGTTGGACCTCTGCGAATGGAGGGAATCCCTGCCGGCCCGATGGATTGGCGGGTCCCACATCCACCGTGATCCTTCCCGCAGGCTACAGGCCACTAGTCCCAGAAAGGATGTGGATAGTCGATACGCATAGGTAAATATGTACAGTGCAAGCAACCAGCGTGGACTTGGGATCCCAGACCACTGTGGTTTCCTGATCGCAAACGAAGTCTGGAAGACTATGCCACACAATCCAAATGTTGAGCCACGGCATCTGCCGTTCGTTTTCCAGCACATCATGTGCGCCTGTACAGTATTGATGCGATCGGGGAAACTTTGGTGGAAGCTGCAGCCACGACGCTGGCTCTGTTTGGAACATCAGTGTTCGAAAAGAGACCATCAAACCTTGTCGGGTTCCAGACTGCCAAAGAGAATTACCAGGGCTTCTTCGTACCATCACCATGGCGTGGGGACGGGCGTAATGCCACTTCGCCAGATCTCTGGCTGCAACACATGGGGAGGCGGCACACAGTTCGGAAACATCCGTGAATCAACATCAGGTGATGAGCGTGCAGCCCTGGAGCCCTGAAGCCTGTGAAGGCGCTGCAAAAAGCAACTTCGCATCAAGGATAGTTCCAGAAGGGTGAGTGATGTTCAGAAAATCACCCCACCTCCCCAAGACGCGGCAAGGGGCGATTCTCGCGTTGTCGAGCTTGCTCATGCGACGAGGCGTGGAATCTGGCCAGTCGCTCGCCAGCCCAGGCCTGTGGGCGGCTAGATGTTGCATCTCCGGAGTGTGGTCATCGTATTTGTAGCACTCCTGATTGAGAGTGTCTCGAATGCGCGGAGGCCCAATGCATGAACGGACGAAGGCCGAGGCGAAGGTTGTGCGGGAAAGCAATTCGACAGATCCAGATGGTCTTGCTGGGCGGTTCCCGATCAATGGATGGCGTATTGCCGGGTACAGAGCCCATCCAGTTCGGCGAACACGCCGCTAGAATGGACGGTAAATCTCACGGGAAATTGTCCATCACGGGTAGGTGAAGGAATGCAGAACCTGGAAGAGGGAATCGGGGAGCAATATAGATAGTGGGAAGCAAGTAATGCAGATCTCCAAGATGGCGCGCTGTTCCCTCGTGCGAGTAGCGGGTGTCGGGGCTGTTGCCAAATTGGTATGTGCTCCGGGCAGGCAGGCGCGGCCAGCCAGCCCGTCGCATCCCAGTATTCACGAAGCAGGTACAGTCGGTTTGACATTGGTCTCTTTAAGACGCCTGTAGATTGGCGTCGGGAGCAAAAATAGACGTGGGGAGGCCTTTTTTGCTACGGCCTGATGGGACTGTTTCTTTTTGTCCTGTTGGTCAGCTGGCGATAGGCGTGGGATACATCTAAAGATTTGTTCGATTGCTACTTTCTCAGGCCATGACCAGGCAACCCAAAACATCGAATAGTATATCGTGAAGAGTCCAATTTTACTATGAGAGGATATCTTCGCCTTCATTCGGGCCAACAAAACATGCTTCGTCGTTGTGTGAACACCACATCATGTACAACACAGCTTGATTTCTCAAGCTCGACAAATTCAATGTAAGAACATAGATATTTATTACCATTCATGTAGAGCCATTGGTGACTTTGACTTGCTCATCGCTGCTTCAATTATGCCTTTCCTATTAGAAGTTCTACTTTTAGCTGTAGCCTCCCCAATTATCAGTTCCGCTTTTTGGCTAGCCAAAGGAACGGCTGAGGGCGATGGTCACGAATACACTATCGATGAATACTTTGAGCGCCAAGAACGAAAGTTGAAGGAAAGAAGAATATTATTGAAAGCCCATATCGACAGGCTAGACGAGTATGCGGTTCTTGTACGACCAGACTTGCTTGTCGACGACGCTGCAGGAAAGGAAATCGAACGAAGAACACAATCCAGGATGCGGCCAATAGAAAGGAGAAGAACAACATAATTACTCTTCAACATAATCCAGCCTTACCGGCTGTGAGGATGAGCTCGCACCTTTCCCATGGTTCATAAGGCTCAACATTGGCATTAACAGCAAACCGCGATGTAATAGCCCACAACGAAATATTGTGACATTAATATAAAAGATCTTTATACTGTTCATACTGATTGCCCAAAGCTTATCATACAAAAATCTCTACTTGAATCATGCCAGTGAAATCTACTAAAGGTACCTTGCAAATCCCAGCGATATCTCAGTAATCAACACCCACAGTCTCAAACATGGAATCAAAATCTTCACACAGCCTTACGAAGAAGAAATCCTGGTGGAATTGGCAAAATGTCACATGTACCGCCGCACCGTCGCGTACAGTAAGCATCAACACTGACAGTGGCGCAGCAAACCACGCACCCAATCCACCAGCAAGTCACTTGACGAAAAATACCAACCCCCTATTCAAAGTCATCCATCACACGAAATCCAGTAAAAGTTCAGCGGCCGCGCCCGCAAACATGCCAAATGTGGATAGAAACACCTTCGCCGAGTACAAGAAGCAGAAGGCAACCATGGCAGCCAAAGCCCGTGTGCGCAGTCTAAGAAGCTTCCTTGGAATCCAACCCACCGCCTTGAAAGCACTGGACGAAAAAGAGAAAGAAGAGTACAAGTACTGGCATGACTATCCCATACAAGAACAACTGGTGAGACAGCGCTTCGAGAAAATCGCAGAAGGAGCAGAAGATGTGGAAGTCATGATGAAGGGATGGCGCCTGGAGCATCCGCTACCCTATCTCTCGGCACCGGTCCGCCATCTAGTAAATGAGCAGGCTATATTTGCGGCTCATGGAGACACCTCGCTGCAGAATGCTTATCCAGGACTTCCACCGCTGTCGGAGGATATTTTGTGGAACTCATTAGTTTTCATCGAAGAGCTGTGGACGGATTCTAAGTGCCAAGTTTGCTTTAAGGCTTCAGCGGGACGACCGGTGTACAGGATGACCTGTGGGGATTACATGCATGTTTCATGCTTTGAGGAAAACTATGAGATGTGGATGAAGGCGAAAGGTCCGATAATGCATGGCGCTAAGGAGTGCATCCACTGCAAGGCTTTGAAGAGACTGGTGAAGAATATATCCGGTGAGGAATTGGAAATGCGGATTCGCCGTATAGGCGATAAGTTGCTGCCTTGGAAGAGACCGTACCGGTGACTCAACGGTCAGGCGCTAGGGAATGTCGGGAATGCCTGGCCAATCTATTAGCAATTGTTTGTATTGCACGTGGTCTTACTTGATGGAATGAGGCGTCTAAAAACCAGCGGAATGTACATAGGAATTGGATAAGGGTCAGGAAAGCTTTCCCTTAAGCATGCGCTTATAATGAATACCGCAATGTTAAGTAAATTGTCTATGCATGCCAGAGAGCTTTGCAAAACAATACCCCTATAGCTTCCGTATGACTGTATAATACACTTTCAGGGGTTTTCTGACGTGCTCGCTTTTGCGTTCTCTCTAATTTCTCTCCCCTCGCTACTATTGTGACCTCAAAAGCTCGAGACATGTGGTCGATAGATATACTGACATAATATAGTGCTTTCGATCGGCTGATACGGTCTTAGGTAAAGAGCGACCGACGTAAGAGCAGGATATTTGGTATGCAGTGAAGTGATGGCCATTGAAAATGGAACTGTTGATCGCTGAGCGCAAGCGCTTCAACTGACACATCGACATCTCTTCTTGTCATCCTAACACCATTTCCTCTAGTCCAGTCTCTTTCATTCACAGACACAGGGCTATTGAGCACGTTGAATATACATGCTTTAACCACGCCTCAAACAATCCGCTGACCATCTCAAAGAAAGAAGAGGACGAATCCACCTACTCTGAACTCGGATGTTTCGATTCCACCAACGAAGCCGGAGTCCAACTCCTCCGGGGTCCTTCTGAAGACAGCATCGAAGAGCTCACTCAGGCCAGCTGCCAGACATTCTGCAACTCGGCCGAGGATGCCCCTGAAGGTGGCTTCAAGTACTACGGAATTGAGAATGGTAGTGCCTGCAGTTGCTCCAATGAACTGAGCTGGAGTGGCGATGAGCTGCAGGATGATCCGGAGCAGTGCACGAGTGCGCTTACTGGCGATCCGAATACGTATGCTGGGGGAGATGGCCGTATCACTGTGTGGCAGAATGATAACTACAAGGGTGATGATGATGATGAAGAGGTACGTCGAATTTCGTGCATGTTGCCCAATAGCTCTATACTTTGTATATATCCTTTTGTGTTCGATCCGGTGTGAGTGTGATGGGAGTCGTTTGTGCTTCGGCATAGCGATGGAGGTTGTTCAAATGCGGTTGCTGCTTGCGTTGTTCTGCGGAACGGCTGCAATTGCGGCAGTATGACTTCAGGGCGTATTTGAAGATCATGGTCACTGCAAACCGTACCCTGGGCATCTTTCGGGCGATAGCGACTCACTCTGGTCTTCACAAATTTGTCATTCAACATAAACATTTCAGGATGCGTGGTAAGTGTATGGACTAACTACCCGCGTAGCCCGAAACTCAACCCAAGCCTCCATCTGAGCACGAAACCGAGCCCTGGAAGCCCTTCACGTGGCCACTCAGCCGCCCACCGGCCAACGGCGGAGATGGAGTCGATGACTATTCTTGGTGGGCAGAGACCAGCCCAATCGGTCGCTTCGCCCGCTATGCGCGCAAGGTACGCGCTTTGTTGTAGGGCATCGGAATGATAACGCGCTTGGGAGGGTATGTATAGTCGCGTTGGAACAAGTGTGGGGGTGATACTTGCATACATGAGTGGTAGGTTACGCACTGCTGGTGTTTGACCACTCTAGCTGACTAGCTCTCATATCAAAAGGTTGTGGCATTCTTTTGGCATGTATAGCGGAGTTCTCGCTTGGGACCCCGGGTTTTAGGTAGTTTAATCGAACTGTTGCTGTTGGATATCTGGGTTCTGGCATCTGGCCTCGTATCGTCTGATCTTCTAACGTCAACGAACGACTACCTGGATAACTCAGCAGCAAACGGAAACGAGTTTTTATACGGCATTGACTATTATCAAAAACAGTTGTAAGGCCGCTTCAAGAGTGTCACACGGCCACGGGACGAACTCCTCCCTTCCAATCGATGTTCGATCGTTCACCACACAAGAAGGCCATTTCCTGAGCAGTGCGTCCCCATGCATAGACGCCCAACCAGCGGCACAACCACATTCCCCCGCCATTAGACATGTCGAAAAATCAAAGAGCCATACCTACCTAAATGTCCACATCGATACCTATAAATACTCAGCACCCTAATAACCTCCGAATCCCTCATTTCCCACAACCTGCTTCCTCTCAAGCACTCTACCTTATTCCTATGCATTTATCAAGCCTCCTCCTCGCCGCCTTTCTAATCAACCTCTCCGTCCCCATTTCAATCTCCAAGTTCCCTAAAACCCCCACCTTTGACTCGGATGACACCACCTCCTCCCTCTCTCCCTACCTCCCTAACAACACGTACCCCAACCCCTTCACTTGCGGCACCATCACCTGGCCCTTTGGCGCCCAATCTCTTCTCTACACGCACGACCGATGCGTTGCAATGCTACCGATTTCGACCTATCCGCTGAGTGATGTCGACATTGATGGGAACTGCGTTTGCTGGTTTGGAAAGTGAGTATTCCACATCCTGTTTATCTTGTGGTTGGACAGAGAGAGATAGGGAAGTGGTAAGTGTAGGCATATGTTGACGATGGTGTGTAGGACACGTGAGGAGTGTGGTAGTTTGGCGGCGCAGAGAAAGCCTGGGGGACGACTTGGTATGGATGTGATAGGGCGACTAGCGCGGGGGGGAGGACGGGGTTTGTAAAGATCAATTATCTAACGTGGGTTATTTTTTGGGTTGGGATGCTGGGAGGATGTTGATGTGGATATGTAGGCAAGATGGGGAGGGTACGTTGGGCAATGTTGTCTTGAATATGCTTGCACTTTTGCACAGTGAGCAGCAAGAATACGAAAGTAAATCTGCACGGAGGTCAGTTTGAAAAGGAATCAATCCCCGTGTGAGCTATTCATCACTGTACATTGCTCTTCAAAAGCTATTATTCAAACGTGTGCCCCCGCTTGTTGCACGCCACGTATTCCGTTATGCAAACTTTTCGTGTAACGCTACACATCACGCGTGAGGCTAGGAGTAAACACAGCGTCAAGCCTCGCCAAGCGCAGGTCCTTGTCTCACGCTCTCAGCGCTACTAGACGCCGAGCCCAAGTGACGCTGCGACTCCGGCCTTCCTTTCATCGCCACCAACGATATCGGAGCAGCCAAATTCGCTGAACCCACGTCCGACGCCCGAGAGGAACTCCTCACAAACGCCAACGAACGATTCCTAGACTTGAGGTTCGTAAGTAGGACCAGCATATCTCCTGCAGCACGCTTACACTCCGGCCAGGTCGTTGAGACGTAGATCATGGCGTTCCAGAAACCTTGGAGAGGAAGCACTAATGCGGAAGCCAAGTTCAGGCCAAAGATAGAGTGGCCCTTGTCGAAGAATTGCTGGACACGGTTGACGGTGCTGGGAACCCACACGATGAAGAGGGCGGCGAACATGAGGAATGCGACTTTGAAGTAGCTCCATGCGGCGGCGTTTCCTTCAGCTGTGCGGCGCTTGTTGGATGCTTTGAGGTTGGTGGAGAAGGATTGGGAGCGCTTGGTGTCCGTGTCGGCGGTACGGGGGATGGTGGAGAAGACTGTGGCTCTATAGCCGTTATGGGCTCCATCTTCGTGGCGGGTCAACGACCTGGAGGGTTTCTGGGGCAAGGCAATGATAGGTTCGGAGAACTCTTTGGTGCTCGTGCACGAACCGCGCGATGGCGGAGCTTCTAGGGATCCCTGGTCAACATCCGCGTGCTTCCAAGTTGTCTCTATTTTCATTTCGGTCTCGACCTTGATGCTGCGGAAATCTACAGTGAAGGGATTGGTCAGCGTGGCGCCTTCTTCATCGGGTAGTTTGGAGAAAGATCGAAGTTCAGCCCTCTTCTTGAAGATTTGTCGGCCGGTGGCAATATATATGCACATGGTGGCGCAGATGATGACCCTATGTCTCGTCAGTAACTGTGTGGTAGTGATATAGGATTCAATTACCAGATAGGCGCGTAGAAGAAAGCAAGACGCATCCACTCTACGTCCTTGCCTACCCAACACCATATTGTAGCTGGGCCTATGACCTTCATCTTATTCGGTCCGTGGTGGTTCATTATGATGTAAGAAATGGCTATGCAACCAGGAGCGCCGTAGCTGAAGAGCAGATACCACTTCTCGAGTCGCCGAAGCTGCTGAGAGTTGTATCCGCGGAAGAAAACTAACATGACATTCAATGCCATGCTGAACACCCACAGAGTGTCCGCCATCATGAACCTGCACATGTTAACGTATGTTGTGGTAGAACTAAGCCTTGCTTACCATTGAATCAAAATGCCCTGAAACTCGCAGAGTGACTGAAAACCCGCGCCGTAGCTTGGCAAGGCGGAAGTGGAGATGAGAGTTGCGACGTTGGTGAGCATATTGCCGAACGAGGCGTAGAAGACGAGGCGGTTGATAGGTTTGCGAAAGTAGTGAAAATTCAGGAAGGTCGATATGATGAAGAAAGAGCCGAGGATAGACAGAACACTCATAGACCGCTCTGATATCTGAACGGCCAGCATCTCGTTGGCGTCAAGACCCATGATGAAGTAAGGTGTTTGGACAAGAAGCTGCGTGCGTGGGGTATAGACGTTCAAGGACTACCAAAACTGGAGGTGATCGTGACGGTGCAATTTCCCGTGCTGGACTCAGGCGAGCGAACACATAGAATTGTACAGGAGCCGAAGGTCTAGATGAGATGACTTTGGTCCAGTTAATAATGCGCAATAGTGTGGCACCGAATCCAGTCCTGAGCCCTACATGGATGACGTGGAGTGCCGAAGAAATTGCAGTTTGTCGCGTCTCCCGTGTCAGTCAACTCACAGGTTACAGGGCGACGCGCTCGTTTTTGCGGTCGCTATTGGAGGGCGAGAAACTTTGCTGATTTGAGATCGCCGCGTGGCCGCGTGGATTCACAACACGCGCAGCCTGGAATGTAGATCGTGAACGCTTGTTCGCGGCGACAAGCTGCCCTCGAAAGAGTGGAAGCAAGGTAAACTATCTCAATCGAAGTAGTGTGCGGAGAGGATGTGTCGGTTTGCGCAAAGTGACGCAGACAGGATTGGTGAAACGGGCGCTCTAGTGGGGTTGAGTGCTGTGCTACAAACGGAGTCAATTGCAATGTAACAATAGCTTAGCGAGCATCGAAGAGGTGAATGACGTAGAGAGCAGAAAGAGAGGATGCGAAGGTATCATATCTATTGTGACACATATATACAGAGCACAGTGCACCACTGCACAGTCTCGTCCGCCTGGAGGCAACCGTTAGTCGCTTAGCATAAGCCCCCGTCTGCACGCCATCAGCATCGTCTGAATGTCATTGAGATAATGTGGAAAAATAAGCCTATGGCTGTTCATGGGCGTCAGAGGGCTTGCATTGGGGTAGGCTGAGTGTAGTTGTCGTGCCATTATACATGCACCCTGGGCAAACTATAGTAACCGCTAACCAGGATCCTACAGGCCAAACCGATGGGTAGATCAGTCATCCATGCCATGCCCGTCGTTCGAGGACAACAGACCCGAAATCCGGGACGTTTTGGCAACCAGCGCCCTAGTGGCGGATCATGGTCGATATGGTTGGCTGTGATTGGCAATGTCGCGCCTGTCAGCGCGGGCACTCCCATCTATTCTTATCCGCCTGACAGACGCCTTAACCAACTCAGCTTTTACTACGCTCACCTCGATCACTCTCCTGAGGTTGTGCTACCGTCCATCCTATGAAAATCGGTGTTGAAAGACAACGCGCTCCTCGTGTACGGCATTCGCAACCACGCCGCTTCGAAACTGGTTCTTTCCAGAGCACATGCATCGGCAAAGCATTACCGGATTGTGATACGAAACTTTACCACATGCACAGAGGGACGTGCTCAGTCATATCCTGGGGCGTTCATCTCGTGGGCAACTGGGGCTATGTCATCTCTTCGACCCTATCACGTCTCCTGCCGAGACACCAACGTCGCTTGCCCTGGTGCACAGTGGCCCTATCGTCCCGTTGTCGCGTGTATCGGAGATTCACCTTCCAACTTGGTTACAGCGAATGGCCGTTGAATGGCTGTTGTAACGCATTGGGCTTACATTTCCTCGAGACGTCGCCAATGATTGACGCTTTGGCTATCGCCTGCAATGCAAACCAGGGACTCCTGCGGTCAGAACGTTTCCATCGACAGACTTATTGTTGAGCACTCGAATTCATTCCCTTTGTGATTGAAAACAATCCTCGTGCAGGAAGGACTGTCGTCCGACTGTGCCATTGGGCGGATTCCAAGAGTCTGGATTGCAGGGAACGCTTACGTCCGGCTTAGGAACCCTGCTTATAGTGAACAGTCTACCCGGATTCGCAGTAGACTATACCCCGCATATTATTCAAAGTCGCCGTGACACCCCTGAGATACCCAGGGTCTGACACGTTGGTACCTGAATACCCGCAACCGAATGTTTATACGCAAGCGGTGTGACCGAAGCAACGGCATGAGGTATCACAGGCAACCACGCAAGTGGTCAGAGATATCCCTACGTACCAAGCTTTTGCTGGGACAGGGAGTGGAAATAATCAATAGAATATCTTTCGTCTGAAGGATGAACTATATTCCGAAATGAGTACCACGGCCACGCGCAGCCACTCTCAACTTGCAAGCTGAACAGTAACCATCTAACGATTGTGTTTTGCTTATTATGTAGTCCAGATCTTAGAGGCCGTAGGACCAGGTTTCATGAAGCGGGGTTGTCTATGCACTTAGGGACATTCTTTCCCACGTGCTGTACTTGCGGGTCACTGTCACTTGCATAAGTCATGGCAGGGGTATTTTCTCACGCCACACGCTTGGAAAGTCTATGCAGGATCGCGAATGTCACTTTTCATTGGCAGTATCGCTATAGGCTCAAACCGTGCCGTGGCGAGGGGAATTTCTTCCCAGCGTGATTTTCATTGATGTGATATGGCAGAAAGCCGCAGACGCGTGAAAGAGCTTGATTGATAGCCTAGCCTAAACACAGGCTCAGGATATGGGATTTTCTGTTCGGATATGTCCGCAGTGTACTTTACAAGTCTTTGTTGAGGGATTTCAAGACCTGGTAGCACTCGTGGTTCAAAGATGAATTGGCATTGAACGCGGTATAGGTCACCATAGGGTAGCACACCGAGTAGATGTTTTATTGCCGTGAATGATCCAACTGTATCATGGCGAGCGCAGCCAATGGTAAATCCAACGCGACGTGTTCATCAAAAAGGGCGCACGGAGAAACCTAGCATAAATACAAGCTCAACCGGTACTGTGTATATGTTAAGACATGACCGAAGTATACTCTATCGACCTGTGTGGAGGACCGTTTAGGCTTGGCTGCGCTCAGAATTCAAAGGCTGATTTGTACTGGGCGTAGTTTAGGCTATAAATATCGTAGGGCAATACAGTAATGTTTGATAGCATGAATTGCTGGATATTTGGATGTTCATAGAGCGCAGATGCCAGTCCACTGCTCCAGACGACTATAACCAACTACGAAGCTTCAAAAGTGCACTCAGCCAAAGCCAAAACGAGAGATGAATTATAAAACCCAACGCTCAAACAACTCCATCTACCACCCTCACCCCCTCTCACTTCCCAACCCCCGCCTCCCTCCTCTCCCTCCCACTCAGCAGATACAACGTCGCCCTCACATCCAACAACGGATCACCACTACTTTCTATACCCTCCACCCTCGGCACCGGATCAAAAATAACCCTCTTCTCTCCCTCCAAACTACTCTCCACCCCCTCCACCCTCTCAACCCTCACCTCCCCCAACTCCACCACCTCCCTCTCCTCCGCCCACAAAACAGTCGCATCATCCGTCCGATCCCCCTCCTCCGCAACCTGCGCCTTCAACTTAAACACTATATTTCCATCTCCTTTCAACCTACTTTCCAACTCCTCATACAGATAATTCTCAGACTTCCCCTCCAGCTCTGCATTCGAGTAACTGTGTACCCCAGCCAGAGGCTCAAACCTATATCTCACCGTCGTTTCTTCCCCCTTCTCGTTGGTAAAAACGTACGCGTTCACACCCCAGTACTTCGCCGTTGCAAAACTAACCGGACTTGGTTTCTCTGCCTCGAGAAATCTTTTCGTCTCCGGATGGGCGGCTAGAAATTTCCCCACTGCTTCCCCCCCTGCGCCGATAGCGTTCAGTAACCCTAAAAAGTCTTCCCCGCTGCGAACGGGGAAGTAGGGTGTGGAGTGCGCGATGATATCCGTGTGGCGTCTTTCTCCATCCCTACCGTCTGGGAGATGGAATCTCAGAGCGAGACCGCGAGGGTTGGATGTGGGGTCTGTGTCTGGGATCACGGGGAGCCCGGTGGAGGAGGAGAAGCGGAGGGTTATGGGGGTGGAGGGGGAGGAGAAGTGTGGGGCGGAGGAGAGACGGGAGGCGAGGGGCGTGGGGGTGAAGGTGCCGGTTAGGAGGCGGCCTTTTGCGTGGGCAGGGCGGAAGGATTGGGAGTTGGGGGTTGGGCGGAGCGGAGGGTGGAGAGGAGGGAGGTAGAGGTGGAGAGGGTGAGGGGGTCGGGAGAGAGAGGCATTTTGGTGGGGAGTATCGTTTGGATCGTGTTTCTGGGTTGATTTTGGAGGGTGGGTGAGCTGTGTGAGTGGATTTGTGATGGTTCATAGCTCCTCATATATGTTCACACGCTCTGCTTTCATTAAGCATATCATGCTTCCAAATACCTACCCCTCTTTGCACGATCCTTAGCTATTATCGAACGAACGAAGTGACCACGCAGGTCTGCACTAGTCTAATCGGATTGTTGTTATTCGTCAGCGCGAGTATTACGCCAGCTTACTCACATTATGCGCCTTACTACTCACCCAACCACTATTCCCTTTTAGTAGGGATTAGAGCCAGTGAACAATACACACGATAGGCGACGTAAGGTCTACTTTTGTATTTACAGCAGATCCGAAGCGGACTTATTAATAATATAGTAGGATCTTTGAAAAACAGGAATAATCACTGTTACTGGCCGAACAATAATTACAATCTGACACGTGTACATCAAGGAACAAGCCAAGGGTTGGAATGCAAAATTTGTCTGTACTTAGAGTAGTGTATGAACTGCTCTATGCTAACGCATTGGACTTAAACCACTTCACCCGTAGCATATCAAGCGAAGTAATACAGCAGAAAGAAACACGGCGAGTACTCCAAAACGCCAGGCTTTCTCATGATCCAATTGATATCCTTATATCCTTATGCCGAGGTTGATGAATTGCGAAATGACATTGAAAAGCTGTCCATCCTTGCGTAATTATAAAAATGGCGTCGGAATTTTCGGATAGCATGAGTAGAAGTGTCCCCGAGGCGATTGGTGTGGCACCTAGGGTTGCGATGATGACCCAGGTCGGAAAGGTAGTGGAGGCGGTGGCATCAGATCCCGGGGGTCACGGGGGTTCACGTACGTAACAAGACCTGTAAGCAGCGCATCAGTGAATTACAACTCCCACAAACAGCATCAAGCCAGTGCTCAGTAGGCACCTTGAGGAACTTGGTAGCCACCCATCTGAGCTTGCTGGGCTTGTGCCTGGGCAGCTGCCATAGCCTGGGCATGCTGTTGTTGTCGCTGCGGGAGGTCATTGAACCACGGGTGGTTGAGTGCAGTTGCGGCAGATATCCTCATCTCGGGTCGGAGTTGGAGCATGCTATTAAGAAGGCTCAATCCGACCTGATCGATTTGGGGTAGGATGTGGCGAAGATCCTGGGTGGCATAGACAGGGAAGTTCGCCTTGTACTCGGGGAACTGCGAAATACCGGGCCACGAGCGTTCCGAGGGCGTTCCCATGAGTCGGAAGATCTTCTGCAGCTGGTCCTCGTTGGTGGTGCCTGGGAAGAGCGGTCTGCCAGTGTACATCTCGGCCATGATGCAGCCTGCAGACCAGATGTCGATGCTTGTGCTGTAAGTGCGACTGCCGAGCAGGACATCCGGTGCACGATACCACAGCGTGACGACCTCGTTGGAGAAGGTGTTGACAGGGATTCCAAAGGCTCGCGCAAGGCCAAAGTCGGCCAATTTTAGCACGCCCCTGGTGTTGATGAGCAAGTTCTGCGGCTTGAGATCGCGGTGCAGGACACGGTTTTCGTGGCAAAAGGCAATACCACGGAGCAAGTGGTACATGAAGGATTTGATGGTGGGCGGGTCGAGAGCGCCGCGGTCGCCGCGCGCATCCATGTACTTCTTCAGGTCTTTGTCCATGTACTCGAAGACCAGCATCAACTTGTTCTCGGTGTGGATGACGTCGTGTAGCAGGACGATGTTCTCGTGCTTCAATTCCTTCATAAGGGATATCTCACGGATGGCCGTCGACGGCGTGCCTTCCTCGGAGTCGAGGTGGATCTCCTTGAGGGCGACGAGCTCGCCTGTCTGGCGGTTGCGACCCTTGAACACCTGCGCACTGTCAGCCTGGGAGCGCTCAAACAGCATGACACTGGATGCGTACGGTCGCATAGGTGCCCTCGCCCAGCTTCTCGAGCTGCTGGAAGGAGCTGGGGTGTCGGCGGTTGTCCATGGTGGGCGGGAAAGGTGCTGTGTGGCCGCCGCCGAGGTTGCGGACGCTGATGGACGAGTCGGTGCGGTTTGCGACAGAGAGGGTGCCTGCGTGGGTCGGGCGCAGCTTGCTGGGCGGCGGGCGGTTCGTGTGCTGCGGGTCCCAGAGGATGGCGCTCGCAGAGATGAGCTCGTTGGCGATGCGCAGCTGGGGAGGGGTTGAGTGAGCGGCGGGGGCGACGTCGGGGGAGGGCTGTGGTTGGGCCGTTGTTGCAGTGGGAAGCGTTGCAGCGTCCCCGGGCTTCGACGTCTATATAGTTTTGCGGGTCCTAGTGAATAGCTGCGACGATCGGGCGTGTTTGGCGCTGGTGGATGAGTCGGTGGCCAGGTTGGTGGGGCGCGAAAGCGCCTACAAGACCCATTTCGCGCTTGCCCATGCCAATCACGCCTCCCCGTGCCTCGCTGCCGTAAATAGGTACCCGTGTATATGTAAGTACTATCTATACATGTTGAGGCCCTGGCTCCGTTTGTTTTGCTGGGAAACCGCTCAATACTTGGGTACGAGTGTCCCGTTGGGTAGAGCGGATGGCAGGATGTTGATCCTTTCTTATCTATGCTCCAGCTTTTCACGAGCCACAGCGATCCAGATACCAGGAGTACTTCCCGGCCTTTTATTCTTATATTGATCTGATAGCAGTACGAACCCATGGTCAGTTTAACACAGGTGCTATCATGCCGCAAGGATACCCGAATTTGAAAGCAACCCGGCAAATAATTTACCCCGTGTGAGAATGTTTGTTTGGTTCACGCCTTTTGTCCTGAAGTGGAAGGGTCATGGTCTTGTAGTCACATCAAACGAGGAAGGAGTGTTAGCAAAAAGCCCAGCTTTCATAGCATCCAGCGAATAGAGTCTGCCACATAAGCGCAAGGACACCTTTGTCGATACAGAGCAAGACAGTACATAAATACGGTGCAGTACCTACGCTCTAGAGTACACTAGCGCTGATGCAGACTGCTTGCGGTTGCGGGTAGCTGCATGACAAGGGCAACCCTGTCAGTCTGGTCGTCCACATGGGAAGCACAAATCGCGAGTGCAGTGTAAATTCACCCTGGGGCTGCATGTAGATACAGTAGAGGCCATATAATACACTGCGCGAAGCGCTCGTTGCGGAATAGAGTACCAGCAAGAAACGTGCGTGGTGGGGGACAGCTAGCGGAGCTTTGAAAGCTTAGGCGGCATGTCACAGCAGCTTCGTCATCCAGAGAATACCACCAACGTTCCGCGACAACTCCAGCCTGTGAGAGCGCCATGCTTGCACGCCCCTTCTGTCACCGCCTTCAGCCTGAACGCGTACCGCCCGATTGAATTTCCTACTTGTTCACTCCGCGCACCGCCCCTCACCATCGCCCCTCCACCTCTCTAGCCACTCACCACCATCTACCTGGTCCAAGACGTTGTTGCGGCGCGGAGCACCGAAGTCACCACACACGGACTCGACCATCGAGGCACCCGAAGCGGGCGCAACGCTTGTTCCGTCATGAAGTACACAGTTTATGATCGCCTGTTGAGGCGAGAGGTTGCCACAAACCGCACCAAGCCATATTCAAGCGTGCTTGGTCTGTATGGCGATAGACAATGGGCCCAGGACATGGATATTGTCAATGAGCTCGAGGGCCACACCGGTTGCGTCAACACACTATGGTATGACAATCCTTGTAGACCGAGTCTTCTTCTATACTGACTGCTCTAGCTGGTCAACATCCGGTCGTTTGCTGGCTTCAGGCTCCGATGATCACCGAATCAACATCCATTCTTATCAACCCGAATCGTCTACATCGCAGTTCAGCCTCACGACCTCCATCCTGACAGGCCACCAGAGCAACATCTTCTCTGTCAAATTCATGCCATATTCGAACGATAGAACAATAGTCTCCGCCACAGACGATGTACGGATATTCGACATTGAACATTCAGGCCATTCGGCCTTTAGCTCCACAGCTCCAAATCGACCCCAAGGAGCTGGACCGCGGGTCGGAATACATGGTGTGCGTGACGGGGTGACGTTGACGGAAGGAGACACCAATGCGAAGGCGTTTCGTTGTCACAAGGAAACGGTGAAACGGATTGTAACCGAGGATACGCCTTTTTATTTCCTCACTTGCTCGGAAGACGGTGATGTGAGACAATGGGATATACGGCAGCCATCGAAATTCTATCCACCCCAACGAGACAACATGATGCCGAGCTGGGCTGCTGGTACTGGTGTGTCTGACAGCGTTCCTGACCCACTTATATCGTACAGCCGATATAATCTCGACCTGAACACGGTGTCATGCTCGCCTTCGCAGCCCCATTATATAGCTCTCGGAGGTGCCCACCTCCATTGTTTCCTACACGATCGACGCATGCTGGGAAGAGACAAAGTAAACGAACGTGGTGCTAAGCTGCCCAGCCCTGCAGCGCGAGGTCAGCACGATGACGAATCAATGAGCAAAGCGACTCAGTGTGTCAAAAAGTTCGCTCCAAACGGGCAACAGCGAATGAGACGTCGTGACAATGGACACATTACTGCCTGCAAGATCAGTGATGCAAACCCGAACGAGCTTGTGGTTAGTTGGTCAGGGGAACACATCTACGGCTTTGATATAATGAGGAGCCCAGACGCTTCAGAAGAAGTTGAAGAGTCTGGCGTATCTACGGGACCCTCCAAGCGTCGTGTAAAGGACTCAAGCCGCAAACGAAAGCGGCCAAAGTCCAGTGTCCTCTCTCAAGACGGTGCCAATAGAGCTGAATCACGCCAACGTACTCGGAGTCCCGAAGAGAGTCTGGCGTTGCGTGTGAACTACGCCAACGGTCAAAGCGAGGAGATTCGTGTTGAAGCCCCCCAAGAGCCACTTTCACCTGGTGAAGCGGCGGCCATCCAGGAGACCGATCACTATCGTATCGCGAAGACTACAATTGGGCTTCTGCCCAAATTGTTTAGTCTTTTTGAAGGGAGTGAAACTTCCGATTCTGATAGTCCCAATGCACATAAACCAACATTCACTTCGATACTTGGTTTCGTGGCTTCCGTGCTACCAGATATGGATGAGATATCCAGAACCTGGCGTTACCCTGTCGACCCTACACCCATTGATGTTGCCGTGCAAAACAAACTACGTGAGCAACGGGGCTCTTTCCGTCGTTTTGTACAAGCTGCAGGAACTCTTGCTCGCGTTCTTGGGGGCCAGTTACGTATGGGTGGTGATGCCAATGCTGTTATCACTCAGTATTTCGCTTCCATTCAGCATGCTCCTGGTGAACGTCAAGTACCCCCACGCGAACAATTTACATATGACTTCCTTAAAGCCATTCTCCTGTGGCTAGACGGCGGTGTTCAATCGGTCATCGACGGCTTTTCGAGCCCAAGCTCAAATATTCGAATGCCACTTCCCCAAGACGCTGATAGCGAGGCCATCGACGAGATTCTCATCCCATATCTACTTCAGATAGCGAGCGACAACCCTATCATCAATGTAGACGTGTCGAGGTTTGAGGCTGACGAGACAAGAGTCCTGTACTCCTCTGAAAAAGCTGCCGTAATTGCTTTCTCTAGAGCAATGAAAGTACCGTTTGTTGATCTCATTGGCTCACATGAATCAACGTCCGGTGAAGAGTCCACAGAAGATATGCCAGGACAAGATCGCGCGACAGCGGTAAGAAACTGGGCATTCAAAATCGGCAGGGGGTTGTTGTTGAGCGCTGCGAAAGACGTTCGTTTTGCTAATGTGGATCGGGCGTTTGGCGGACGTGGAATCGCAGATGCCAGTATACAAGCCGAAGAGAACGAGCATCGTCAGCGACAAGAAGACATCGATCCCCTTGCGGAAGATGATGTCGTCGTTGACGCAGAGCTCGTGAGTCAGGCTTGGGCTGAACAGTCTAGTTCCGGCGCGACTTCAAGTACCCCACTCGTGGATGAAGATGACGATGTCGACATGGCAGCTCGCATGACTGAGGAGGCTGTTGAAGAGGAAGAAGGGGAAGAGGAAGAGGAAGATGATGGGGAAGAATCGGACGGCGACGTTGACCTGCAAGATGAAGAGGAAGAGGAAGAGGGAGACATCGATGAAGACGGTTTGGCCCGCACACGGAGCGGTCGTGTTTTGTGGCGCTCTGATTTTGACCGCAACTATCTTCGGGAACGTGTCGAGTCCCACGTTCCTTGCGCGCCCCATACGCGCGTCTACACTGGGCATTGCAATGTACGAACCGTAAAGGATGTCAATTTTTTCGGCCAGAACGATGAATATGTAGTCAGTGGCAGCGATTGCGGGCATTTCTTCATATGGGATAGGAAGACGGCTCAACTTGTCAACATACTGGAAGGTGATGGCGAGGTTGTCAACGTGGTGCAAGGTTAGTATCCTAACTCCTTCTATTTTGCATGTGCTAAAAGTCAACAGGCCATCCATACGAGCCTACCATGGCTGTTTCAGGTATCGATCATACCATCAAGATCTTCTCACCAGATGCTGCCGCGCAACGCAACGCCCGGAAGGGGGTCGGTGTCCATTCGGCCGACCGTGGGCTTTCCAGCCTTGGCTTCGGACGAAGGCGAAGACCTCGAAGACCTTCCGCAACCTCAGTCACTGAAGTTCCCCGCGATTCCTTGCTCAGTGAAGATGACGACGACGATGATGACGAGGTAGCCGAACATGGCCTCAAAAGTCGAAAGGCTATGCATGAGCAGTACCAGATCACATCACAAAATGACATGGACAGGAAAGGGGGTGAGTCGAGCTTGATTGTGCGTGATTTGGGATATATACTAACTGTGGGCTTAATCTAGGTCGTGAAGATGCGTTCATCACGAGGGCACTGCTTGCACAGTTTGCTCAGCGCCTTCATGGTCATCAGCAGATTCTTGTCGGTGGTGGAGACGACGATGAGGAGGGCGAGACTACCATTTTGCTCAACAACGACGAGGGTTGCAACGTCATGTAAGAAAGCTTAGGAGTCTTGCATTTCGGGGATTCGGAATAAAGTGTTCTAGTGCCTCCCTGCAAGTTGTGGTTTTTGTCGGGTTTAATCAATCAAAGACGACCACATTGGAAGGTTATCAACATGAGATGCATATTGTCGCATGAGGTGTTCTAGTACTGTGCTTTCAACTCGAGAATTGTGATGCAATTAACTATAGTAGTCGCAAGTAAAACCCCCTAGCGAACTAGCCCCTGATACCCAACCGATGTCCTAACCCCTCGAGACTCCATGCGCCAACCAAAGCTACGTGTCTTCTAGGACGCCTTCTTCTGCTGTGCCTTAAGGGCCTTCTTGCGATTGCTCCGTATCATGACAGTGGAGAGGAAAGTGCCGACAACGGTAGTGGCAAGGACAATGAGGATGACGGGAATGCGGATGGCCCAGACGCGGGGAAGGAAGAAGGCATGGAGGATGTGGTCGTCGTCAACGAAGGGCTGTTGAATTGTTAGACACGCGATTGATTCTCCAGACTCCCCGATCGTATAACATAAAGCGGAAAATGGTATAGGGGAAATGTCATACCATGAACAAGGTCCAGATGGTATAGTAAAGGAAGACGGTGGTTGCTGCGACGAGCATGCTGAGGCCTACGAGACGGTCGAGCTGAGTCTGATTAGCATAGTCATGCTAGTAAGATCAAGACAAATAATTCTCACCATCTTGAACGTATTGTTGTAGAAGGAGCGAGTGGGAGCAGCGTCTTTACTGAGGCCCTGAGCTCGCAATGGTGAATGTTGATGAGGTGGAACTTTGGGCGCACGGTTAAACCTTCCTCCGCTGAGGGCTTGGCGCGTCATCGCCTGCCTCTCCAAACTTTCTCGCGTTGCTCTCTCGCCATCACAACTCCAAAGGTTGTGACCACCCACGACACTCACCATTCATTCGTCTCCGACACGTGTGCTTAATCTGGACGGCGAATCTACGATAAATCACGACTTCGTAGTGCGACGCAACGATCGCCAGCATGGAGGTTGCTTCCGCCGTCCGTATTCCCTCACCAGAGCCGGAACCAGAGCTTTCGGAACCACCCCGCAAGCGCGACCGCTCACCGTACGAATCCGGCCCCTCGAAGCGCTCGCGAAGGTCGGATCACGATGAAGAAGACTACGAAAAGCCACTGGGCCGAGACCGATCACGCGACCGAGATCGCCATGCGGGTCGCGAAAATGGGCATCGAAGGCGCGAGAACGGAGAACCTTCGCGACGAGATGCTGCTCAGAATGTGCAAGAGGATGATGAGCGTTTGAAGCTGTTTCAGGGCGCGTTCAGTGCAAGCCGGAAGCTTCCTATCGACGATTCGAAGACCCGTGCTGGTGGCGCATACATCCCCCCGCGAGACTGCGCGCCATGCAGGCTGCTATTACCGATAAGAGCACGCCAGAGTTTCAGCGCATGGCTTGGGAAGCCCTCAAGAAGTCTATTCAGGGCATGATCAACAAGTGCAATGTTGCGAACATCAAGATGATCGTGCCAGAGCTGTTCTCCGAGAACTTGGTTCGTGGTCGCGGACTTTTCTGCCGCGCCATCATGAAGGCGCAGGCTGCTAGTTTACCTTTCACCAACATCTACGCGGCTATGGTTGCCATTGTGAACACAAAGCTGCCGCAAGTGGGTGACTTGCTGGTGCGCAGGCTCATTATGCAATTCCGGAAATCCTTCAGAAGAAACGACAAGGCGGTTGCAGTGGCGAGCTCCATGTTCTTGGCGCACTTAGTGAACACGCAGGTTGTCAATGAGATTCTCATGGCAGAGATTCTTCTGCTGTTGCTCAACAAACCAACCGATGACAGTGTGGAGATTGCTGTGGGAATCATGAAAGAGGTGGGCCATTTTTTGGAGGAGATGAACGCGGCCATATCGAACGCGATTTTTGACCAGTTCCGGAACATCCTCCACGAAGCGGATATCGATAAGCGTACGCAGTATATGATTGAGGTTTTGTTCCAGGTGCGAAAAGACAAGTACAAGGATAACCCAGCCGTCAAACCAGAGCTGGATCTGGTTGAGGAGGAGGATCAACACACCCACCAGCATCATTTGGAGGATGAGATCAAAACCGAGGATGGACTAAATATTTTCAAGTTCGATCCAGATTACCTAGAGAACGAGGAACAATATAAGAAGCTGAAGGCAGAGATCTTGGGCGAAGAAGAGGATAGCGACGCAGAATACACTGATGCTTCGGACGAAGAAGACGAGGACGAAGAGCAGAAAGCAGAAGATGTCAAGGACCAAACGAACGCGGATCTCGTGAGCCTGCGGAGAACAATCTATCTCACCATAAAGAGCAGCGGTGGTTTCGAAGAATGTTGCCACAAGCTTATGCGCATCAACCTGCCACATGGTATGGAGAATGAACTGACAACTATGATTGTCGAGTGTGCGAGCCAAGAGCGCACCTATGAGAAATTCTATGGCCAAATTGGAGAGCGCTTCTGCAAGATCAACCGTATGTGGACCGACCTGTTCGAAGACGGCTTCGTCCACTACTACGAGACTATCCATCGCTTCGAGACGAACCGACTGCGCATCATTGCTCAATTTTTCGCACATCTGCTTTCCACCGACGCAATTGGCCTCCATGTCTTAATGGCGGTCAAATTGAACGAAGAGGACACGACATCGAGCTCGCGTATCTTCATCAAGATCCTATTCGAGGAACTGATGGCCAGCCTGGGTCAGAAGACACTTGTAGAGCGCCTGAAGGATCCCATGCTCCAAGACAGCCTGGTCGGCATCTTCCCAACAGACGACCAATCCAAGACGCGCTTCGCCATCAACTTCTTCACCGCCATCAGCATGGGCGTCCTCACCGAAGGCATGCGCGAGCACCTCAAAAACAACGCCCCCAAACCAGCCGCCCTCCCCGAACCCGACTCAGACAGCGACAGCGTCTCCAGCCGCTCAAGCTACTCCTCCTACTCCTCACGCAGCCGCTCCCGCAGCAGAACCCCGCCCCGTCGCCGAAACCGCTCCCTCTCAAGCGATCGATCTTACTCCCGCTCCCGCAGCCCCTCCCGAACACCACCCAGGAAATCCCGCGGTCGCTCCCGCAGCCGCGGCTCCTCGTACAGCGCTGACTCCAGAAGCCGCTCCCCGCCTCCAAAGAAGCGGTCCTACTCCTCGAGCCGCTCCCGGAGCCCCCCACCCCGTAGACGAGGTCGCGACTCTAGCTCTGTCTCGAGGTCTCGCTCGCCGCCGCCCCGTCGTCGTGGGAGCCCCAGCGTGTCGCGATCTCCGTCGCCGCCGCCGCGGACGGCTCGTGCCGGGAGTGGGTCACCGCCGAGGAGGCGGAGGGATTCGTCTTCGCCACCGAGGCGTAGGAGGGAGTCGGATTCTCCGCCGCCAAGGAGGAGGGGTGAGGAGAGTCCGAAGGGGAAGGCACCGAGTGAGCGGAGGAGGAGGTATAGTAGTAGTGTGTCGAGGTCGCCGCCGCCGAGGAGGCGGAGGGAGTCGTAGGGGTGGAGAGTTGGAGTGTTGTGGTGCGGGTGAGGGGTGTTTGAGATGAGGGTGGAGGTTTGGGACATTGTTATGTATCAGATTGTGTGAATAGAGGAGTGTATATACCCATTTGATGTCTCTGTTGGCGGTGTTGTGGAGGTTGTGATGTTCAATTTGGGTACGATGGCGGTGCATTCCGTTTTTTTGTATAGCTGTGGAAAAGTGTAGTTATCGAGCGAGTCATGGAATGTAAAGATTGCGAATGGGGATTATCAGGTTTAGCTGTGTTTTATATATAGTGAAAGGATGCTCTACATTATGCATGGCGTTAGACACGGTAAAAAGTGGAGGTTGCACGAGGTCAGAGGTTTAAGATTGAATGTTGTTTTGGTATTTATAAGTATAGCTAGGTATAAGTATAAGTCATGATTTTTTCGATCACGACGCTGGATTTAACGTATATAAAAGCTTCTGTCTGAACGGCATCCACGTTGAATGCTTGATGGTGGGGTTGTTGCGTATATTGAAGTTTCGGAACCGTATTCGCATGCCCGGCTCATGACCTCGTGTTGATAACATATATCCACGAGCCTCAGCTGCGTAATCCTCGCACAACCTCACGGCGAGGTGGTCCTAAGTCTAGTGAAGAGACGAACATCTATGTCAATCCGTGGAAAGACCAAGTGGTGATTCTTCTCCAGATAATCTCTGTTGTTTTCCGAACGTTTGATGGTGTTGGCACGACCTCTTGAATCCCCCCCTCTGAAAATCGTAGCGGGAAACCGTGTGATCGAAGGTCGCGATAGAGTGAGTTAAGTTGATCTTCTCCGATTCGACCTTGGGGATCGACGACTCCAGTATTCGACGTTCTCTAGTCCGCGTTCCAGGCCGGTGATGAAGGCTTGGATCACTTCTTGGACGTGGAAGGAAAGATGATTGAGCGTGGTTGCAAATGAAGTAGCTATTGAAGCCCGGGTGTGGATGTCGTCGGAGAAGTGGATACTCCAGCCATCGATATAGACCTGATAATCCATCAGTAAATGTAGCGGTGAAATGAGAGATCCTAACCTACCTGAATGAACTCGATGATGTGCTGTAATGCAGCTTTCTCGCCAGCCAGACCCATAGCCTTACCAAACTCGCCAATAGCTCGAGCGATATCGTGATTGAGTGTGATATCCCGGGCTTTCAGCTTCGTGGTTAATTGATACACGTATTGCTTTGGGGCCCAGTCATCCCAGTTAAAAAGCAGTTGTCCTACTGATCCCTTAGTGATCGTTGCTGCGACCTCCGTCAATGAGCCATGGAAGATAATGGCGTCGATGTCGATGTTGCCCCAGATCTAGATAGCGTTAGGACTGTTCCAATGCTTCTAGGCTGTCAACTTACCATTATCTCGGCAAAGCCTTTGTACCTTGCCCAATACGCTTGGCCGATTCTTTTCAGGTCTCGTAGGTTGTCAGACGCTTTGGTTTGCTTGAATTCCCTTTGTAAAGTGTGATGAGACAAGTCAATTACGGCGAATTGAGGTTCGAGCATATTAGTGGCATAGTTCAATGCTTGGATGAGGCTCAGGGCTACTGAAATGAAAGCAGATGAGTTTCCTTCTCGATTTAAGTGGCTGTTTGACGTGAAAAGGAAGAAATCAGACCCAGGAGCTGGTGGGGGTAGAAGAGCGCCGCGCCAAATGCTATGAGCCTTTGCCATGAAGCCCCTCTCGGGATCGAATGGTGTGTAGCTGTCTTTATCCCAGACTCTGAAGGCTAATTGAGATGATTCGTATGGCTGGTGTGATCGTGGGTCTTCGGATGATGTAGGCGTTACTTCTGCATTGATTGGAAGATTCCCATCGTCATTGGCTTCTTCGTTTTCGTCTTCGTCTTCTTCGATGCTGACAACTTTTTCATCTGATGAGCCGACTGATATCGCCATACCTCCCAATCTTAACTGCGTACGGGCTTGAAGATTTTCGATATTCAGCGGTTCGTCTTGTGCGAACTTGGCCTTCTTCACCAACTTGGCGAAACGTTGCCGGGTGTATTCCGAGCGAGCCCGTCGAGCACCACCAGATGATTGAGCCGATTCGGTTTTTCGACGAACGAGATCAACGTCTATTGTACTTGCAACCTCTTCAATGACTTTCCTGGCTGCGGCGTACTTATCCTGGGGATCATCCAGGGTGCAAGAGAGGAGCTTGCCGTAGAACGGGAAAGCACTCCCTCCGTTCCTTCTAATATAGTCTTCCATCGGCTTGATCTTGTCTTTTCCCAGGCTTAGATTGAATATCTTGTTAAAAACCTTTGTTAAGTCATCTGCACTGTCCTCATAGAATCGAAATAGTATGCATAGCATTTGTCGTTCTTGCTCGGTCCATCGGTGTCGTTCTTTATACACCAGTTTGTGTAATCTATCCAGAGCTATTTGGGAGTCGCTTTTCTGAGGCGTTGATGGTTTCTTCTGCTTTCTCTTCCCTTTGATGCTTGCTTGTCGAAAATCCAACGTACGTACGACATTCTTATTCTTCTGTTCAACAGCGGTAGGAGTCTGTTTATTCTTCTCTTTGAAACCGGCAAAATTTTGCTGCGTACTTGAGGTAGTTCTGACTGGGCATGGAGTCTGCGGATCATCGATCAAGAAGTCGGTCCGATCCGACGCGTATCCGCAAAATGCTGATTCTGAGCTTGTGTAGAGTGGGTTGCCGTGTATAGCAGGTGAGTTGCCAATACAATGATCGACAGGACTGTTTCCAAGAATCGTGCTTGGAGAGTCACTCCGGGAGTAAGGGATTGCATTTCCAGATATCTGTGAAAGCGGTTGTTTATTTGATTGGACTGCTTGATCGTGTAAGCTGTAATCCCGAGGACTGGTATGCTATACTTACAAGAAAGTTCTTGGCTCATGGAACAGCGTGAAAGTTGGCTCTCTAAAGGAGATACGTTCTCAGCGGGCCTGAAGAGCATTACACCTGCTTCGTCTGCTTCCCACCGGCCCGTCATGGCGCGGAGAGATATGTGTGCGCAACTCAGTGAGGATTTGGCAGTGTCGTGCGCGCACGCTGGACGGTTGAGACTTCTGCTGCTGTTGAATAGGTCGACAAAGACGAGTCTTGGTTGAAAATCTCCACTGACTGTAGAGAAGAAGAGCAGAAGAGCGAAAGGTATTGTCGGCAAGGTTGAAAAGGAGGAGCGCCTGTACATGTGCGCGTTGTAAGACGCAAACTGTCAGCCCGTCGGTGAAAGTACGCGCTCAGGCGCGTCTAGACGCGTCTCCCACGTGTCCAACATGTATACGCAATATGACGCCTAGCAGTGAAAGCGTAATAGCTGAGGGAAGTGTCAAGAGGGAAAAGTTTTGACAGCTGTAGGAGACCGGGCAAAGCAAGAGAAAGATACCCAGGTAGGTAGGCCCAGATATTTCCACAATTACTGTGGCTAGATTCTAATATCTACTTGTCTCTCTTAGCGTACAACTACTGGATGAATTTCCAGACAGTCTATATTTCTTCCTGCCAATGCTATGGCTTGGAACAAGATAAACACATGTCTATACCGTGCTGCTTAGTCAAGGAGCTGCTCTGCTTTCAAGTGGATAGTAACAGAAACGTAGACCATTGCCAGTTCCCCATATAATACACAACATAAACCGCAGTTACCTGCAAGCATGAATGAGGTGTCTATGTAGCTTACCTGGTCAACGTGATACAATCAGGTTTCACTGAAGTCCTGTCTAGCTTTTCCCTCACCTCTCTCACAGAGGTGCACTCCATCTTCTTTCATCTGCGATCTTCTACATCTTCGAATAGAATGATATTATCAACGTTACATATAGCTTTGGCTTTCCATGCTCAGCCTAAGTAAGTACAGAGGTATCCACGTGATGAACATATTGCCCCAGGTGCCCAGGTGCCCCACGTGAGGTCCCGCCCATAGAAAAACGCACTACATCTCCCGAACGCGCTTTCTCCGCCAAAAATATCTCCACCACATCTAGATCACACAAGCATCTGATGCGCTTCATTTATTGGCGTCGGGACACGATGGCGCTACGCCATAGCCATAGCCGCTCGATCGACGAAAAAGTCCGACCAATCACATCGCGTACCTCGCACTTCACCGTGATCGCGCCTAGCATAGCGACGGCTATTCTATACGAGCATATGTATTCGTAGCCAGTAGTTTTCTTGCGTTTGTTCTCCGGAGTCGCGGGGTTAGGTAGTGGATTTAAACTTCGGTGAGTTTCGGGTAGTAAGATCACATTGCCGTTCCCCGGGGCAGCCCATAGGCGCATGACTTGCTTGTTCGAGAAGGTAAGTTGTTAAGAGGGTTCAGGTGGCTCGTTTCTTTCATTCTGTCTTTGGGATTAAGGGTGTTTCAAGTTTTTTCTCCTATCATTCTGTGAACGGCCATGGTTTCCTTTTTGTCAATCGTTCTACGGGCTGTGCTTTGTATGTGCATCGGATTCAGTGCGGCTGTGCCTGCTGTCAAGAAGCAAAGTAAGATGACAACTGCACTTGAACAAAAAGCGGAGCGCTGCTAAGATGATATAGACATAGCACCTGTTGACGATGCTCTGCTTGCGAAATTCAAGTTGATGGGGCAGTATGCTTCGGCGGCTTATTGCAAGTCGAACTTCAATTCTCCGGGAAATCAGATCAAGTGCAATGATGGTAGCTGCCCTCTCGTTGAAGCCGCCAATGCTACCAGCGTCATTGAATACAATAGGTGTGTCGAAGCGTCGATGTGAGCCGTGTACATGAGTGCGGCCAGCATCCACCAAATCCAACATACTAACACCCTTAAAGCGACCTCGCAACAGACGTCACAGGCTATGTTGCGCTTGACCCCACGAACAAGCTCATTGTCATCTCTTTCCGCGGGAGCGCCTCCATCGAAAACTGGATCACGAACCTCGACTTCAAAGCCGTCTCGACAAATCTCTGCAACGGGTGCACAGCGCACCGCGGCTTCTGGCAGTCCTGGCTCGACTCGCGCTCCATCATCATACCAGCTGTGAAGACTCTCTCTGCCTCAAACCCAACATATAAGATCGTTACCACCGGCCATTCTTTAGGCGGCGCGATCGCAACCCTAGCAGCTGCCGACCTGCGAAACTCGGGCTACGCGGTGACGATGTATTCTTATGGCGCACCACGCGTGTCGAGCTTGAAGCTCGCAAACTACATCACCGCGCAGGCAGGTGGTAATTACCGTGTTACGCACTGGAACGATCCGGTGCCCAATGTACCGCCGATTATCATGAATTTTGCGCATGTCAGCCCAGAGTACTATATCAACAAGCCGAACAATCAGGCGGTGCGGGCTTCGGATTTTAAGATATATGAGGGAGCGATGAATCTGATGGGGAATGCGGCGTGGTTGGTGACGGATATCATGGCGCATTTGTGGTACTTTGGAAGCTTCCCGATGGTCAAGTGTATGATATAGATCTAGGACAATGCATACTAATATGCTCATTGCGCTGCGTCTGATCCAGCCGTAAGATGATACAGCAGTTTCTACGCCTGCCTGTCAAAAGTTGAAAGCGCCAGACAACAATATGCCCCAAGTGAGAGACAGCATCCCCCCCAACGCCCACACCCACGCCCACTACCCACCGAAGCCCTGCCTCTCTCTATATGCTCAAACGACCCGCCAAATCCTTTGCCCTATATAACTCCACAAATTAGACTCTCTTCCATCAAAAAATCCCACTTGGCTTAACGGTCAATTGCCCAGGTTGGACCATGAGTTAGGGGTTCGAAACCCGTTAGCGGTGAGACAAAGCCTCATTAGAGGTGGCGTCGAAGCGGGTAAGAACACCAACACTCATACCAACAAGGGAAAGGGCAAGATCCCAGTGAGAACCTGTTAGCGGTGAGACAAAGCCTCATAAGAGGTGGAGTCGAAGCAGGTCAGCGCTGGGATCACCCAACCAACGAACCAAAAACGTACAAAGTACGAAACATGGCGAGCTAAAAAGGAGCCATGTACCACAACTCGAACAGGCAATTAAGGAAGCCTCAAATTCCTTTTTGCTGAGTCTCTGTGTGGAAGATGGGGAAGTTGGGATAGGGACTTTTTTTGTTGGCTGTGTGACTTGCTTAAGTACTGGTCTGTAGTTCTGTGGATAACATTCTATCATGTAGAGCTATGTAGTATAAAGCTGACTATGTACCTGCTGTCCATGTACCTGCTGCCTAATAGAACTCATACATAGCGGAGGCCTATGCGCTGTGTACCTATCTGCATGCTTAAAGCTTATGCCCACGAAACAATACTGTTGGTACTCAGTGCCAAAGGCCTAAAGATCCTCGAAATTTAGTTATGAGAGCATTAGAGCATATGATCTCTCGGGCTTATATGAGTAGATTATCAAGAACTTGCGCGCGGCGACCTAGTGTCCCCCCAACAGTCTATTATTACATCCTTGACCAGAGTCCGCCCTACAAACAACTTCCATCCTTCCCATTTCCGTCCTCTGTCTAATACCCCCCCACCTCAAAAGCATCGAAATGCGCCACCGCCTCCCCATAACTCACCACGCCATCCCTCTCCACCGGCAACCCATCCTGCTGCAACCCCCCACCAGGCACATAAACCCTCTTCCCGACCGCCACCGCACTCGTCCCATGTCTCGGCACCGCCATATTCGCCAACCTCGTCCACTTCTTCTTCTTCAAATCATACGCCTCGTTCTGCGGAAACACCCCATTCGCCGTCTCCTCATCACACTCGCCGCCAAACACGTAGAACGAGTTCCCTACCGCCCCTCCCGTGATTCCCCCCGTGCAGTCGGCATCCGCGCTTTGCTCGTCTGCCACCCCCGCTCAGGCTGCAATAGATCGAGGGAGAAGACTTCATCGCGGACGTTCGTCCGCTCGTACCATCGTCCTCCAAGAACATACAGCGTAGAGCCTACAACACCACCAACAGCATGTTGTCGTCCCGAGGGGATATCCGCCGCCCGCGAAGCAACGCGCTGCCACTTTTCGCTCGTGGTATTAAACGCGATGACGCTCGTAACCGCATCCTGCCCCGCGGCACTCAGATAAGTCATCCCGCCCACCACGTAGATCATTTCTCCGTAAACACCCGTGACGGCGCTGCCGCGCTCGGTGCCGGGCGGCATGGGGGGAAGTTCGCGCCAGGTATCCGTGGCGAGGTCGTAGACGTAGGATTTTCCGGTGGCGAGCCAGTCGGCGCCGTTCATGGGAGGCGGGTTCTGGGCGTCGATGAGCCCGCCGAGGAGGTAGATGCGGTTGTTCGAGGTGGCGCCGTTGGGGTGGTTGATGGGGAGGGGGAGGGGGCGCCGGGGTGCCAGGTGTTGGAGGGGATGTCGTAGAGGGAGAGGAGGGGGGTGGTGCGGATGCCGGTTTGGATGGACTGGGGTGGAGTTAGTAGGATGGGGTGGGTGTTGGGAGAGGCAATACTTACGTCGTTTCCGAGGCGTTCGATTCCGCCGACGACGGCGATAGTGGAGTTGTTGATGGCGACGGTGACGTGTTCTTGGCGGGGGGAGGGGAGGGAGGTTAGGTTCACCCATCTAGAGGGGTGGTGCTGGTTTGGAGATGGGATGGCAGTGACGGCTGCGGATAGAAGGGTTGAACCCCAGAGAAATTGCTGGAAATGCATGGTTGAAACTTGAAGGGAAAGAAGCACTTGGGATGATTGATGTTTAACATTTGATGCGAGTCGACGTCTTTATGTAGGTAGCTACATGTTCCTGCATTAGTCCGTACATTATGGCCGGTAACCTCCACACGTACTGCAGCAGCTCACATCCCAACAGCTGCATCATCTTGCTTGGACCCACGAGCGAATCGCAAGAGAGTAAAATGCTAAGATGCACCTCAGCCTCCTACCAAGACGACGAATGACGACGCATCTGACATTATTTCTTGTCGACCACAACAGCAGGTAGAGATCGGATCCTCCGGTTGTCTAAACTTGGAGAACTATCCTGTGGTACGATGGTCCATGGGGGCCAGGAAGTTGAGGTAGCTCGGAAATAAGCGCCGCAGCGCCGGAGAACACATCCGATCAGCATGTCCGATCAAGATGTCCGATCGACTTCGTACATTGAATCTTTTAGCTTGTAAGCATTTACCACGAGATGTTACGTCTACCAAGATATTATGGGCTTGGCTTTGCTCAGCCACTTGGATACCTCCTAAAGGGCGTGAGTTCTGTCCGGTCTCGCCTCTAACCAGGGGCCACAGCATCACCATCATCCCCTCTCCTTGCAACAGGATACTTCCTCTGATACATTCTCTACCAAGCTCTTTGGCTCATCCCTCACATAACCCACTAATACCCCCTCTCCAACCACAACTTCAACCCCTCAGCCTGCGCCTCGAAGGAAGCCTTCAACTTCTCCCCCAACAACGTCTGCGTAACTCCCGCCAACGGCCCGCTAAACACCTCTCTACTCTCATACCTCACCCTCCCGCCCCCCAAGTCCGTCAAAGCCTGCCACCTCTCCGCCGTAATAAGCGGATTGGGATATGCCTCCCACGCCAAACGCCCTAAATCCCTCTGCACATGGGTAACATTCTCATACGAAAACTGCGTCGCGAGCGGATTATCAGGTGTAAACTCGTTCACGGGGAGTGGCAGTGCGGGTATCTGCACGCGGAGGATGAGCTGGGTGTTTTCGATGGGGCGTTGGGTGGGGAGGGAGACGTTGGAAGCGTCGACGGCGATGGAGGAGCGGACGAAGGGGTTCCATCTTTGTGGGTTAGTAAGGGTGCACAGGGTGTGGATTCAAGGTGTGTATATGGGGACTGACTTGGGGTAAGCGGGGAAGTCGGTAAGGGCATCCCAGGCGAGGGCTAGGCTGGTGTGTTCTATTTCGATGCGGGCGCTGACGTTGAAGACGCCGGGGGGAACATCGGGGAGGTTGGTGGACTGCGCGATGGCGCTGGTGATGCTGAGGAGGAGCACGGCGGGGGTGCTGGGTAGCTGGAGCTTCATGGTGGTGGAGTGGGATTGATCTTGTGTAATATGCCGCTATTATGTTGTGCCTTGGTAGCTAGCTAGCTATTCTAGCACAAAAGCAAAAGTAGGCGTGGTTGGACACAAAACCAAGGTTAGGCCTTGACATTATTAAAGTGATGCTCCATCCTGCTCAGCTGCAGGAGTGCATAACTCACAGCATAGGTACTATGAGGTAGATGGCACTCGATGAGCGATGCTGCAGCGGAAGTTTAGCCTATTTCATCCCGGAAGAGGTGTAGTTGGGTACTTGGGGGCCCGAAGGCGGTAGGAGGGGCGCCCGCAAATACGAGCACGTGCCGAATCGTGCTCGAGTACATGAAGTACCGCCCAGTCGTGGAGATTTGTTGGGCTCACATGGGTATCATTCATGGCTGGGCCACTGTCTTTGCGTCATTTGAACGGCCACGCCGGTATGAACTCATGTCTCTGTCTCGGTCCAGGTCAGGGCACAGCCATCTGAGATGCTGGAGGGCCTCAGGCTCAGATATGGACTCAGATAGCTTGGAGTCGTGTCGCGGCGCGGGCGGTGAGAGGGCAGGTGACTCTCGAGTCAGGTGCAAGTAGCGCATCCATGGACGTCGTCACGTATTCATTAGCTGATGGCACAGGGTCCCAGGCTTGGTGGCATGAGGCTAAGAGGGCGATGCAGATTGGCGGCTCGACGAGTACCGGCGAGGGGCAGCGCAACGCGGACCTGCGCTTGAGGGGCACCTGCATCACAAGTGCTCCACCCTGCACAGGTGCACAGGTGGATAGCATAGATAGTACGTAGAGATAGACTCATGCCCGCGCTCTGCCTCCTTGCTGCTCCTCCGTCGAACTATACACAGAAGCACTTTACCATACTGACATACTGCCCTTTTGCATCCTGCTGATCCACGCGCCATCGCCTGCAGAAGGGCACCGCCGTTGACTTAGTTACCTCACACTTAGCCCCGCCGCCGGCCGACCTACCGCCGCGTCCGCAGATCGCGGTAGTCTACACACGTCGTCAGGGACAAACGTCTGGCAAAGCGATAGAAGGCTCGGTGCAGGCAGCAGAGTCCAGCGCTTGCATCGTGTGTCTTCGGTTTCTGGCGGCTGGACGCGTGATAGCAGTCCAACACCGTGAATGACGCAGCCCGCCCTTTGTCTCATCATCCCAGCTCCGGCCGCCTTCCGTCTCATACCGTCTTCGACACCACACGGGCAGCGCTTCACACCCGCACTGCACACCTCGCCGCTGGCTCTGAGCAGCATCCTCGAGCTTCGTCCGCTATTTGAATGAGCCCTTCGCCCAAGCCCGCGCCCGAGCATACGCCGCCAGTGTCCAATCTCACCTACCTGCACAAGCACTCGCGCAACCCGACCCTGGACACCCACCCGTCTCGCGGCCGCAACCAAGTGCGACATGAGTTGGGAAGACGAGTTAGAGATGGGGAGAGGGTCACCCGCATATATCCGCGCGAAGTGTGAGTCCTTTCCGCTTGCGCCGCAACCAGCGCCTGCCAGCAGCCTCCGCATTCCAACCCACCCCTACAACTCCGAGCCCCCGCCGTTTGTAGACCGAGCACTGACTCCTCCTTCACAGAGCAAATTCACCCCCCACCACGAAGCGCTTCTCCTCTGCGTCACCCACCGGTCCTGCGTATAATGCAACCACCTCCCCGCTGCTGTCGGCTCTGGGTGCCACCACCAAGTCTGCAGCTCAATACACGAACGAGTGGACCAAGTCGCTGCCATTCTTTGCGAACCAAGCCTCTCCGAACAACGGCGGAATACCCATAAACGGCTCGCCGCCGCAGTTTCACAACTCGCCCAATACTCGCGACGGTCTGTACGGACTGGCTGGCGTGTCTGCCTCTCCTCCTGTTGGCCAGATGAACCCTCGCAGCACGCCCAGTCGCTATACAAACTTCGGAGGACGCCTTCAAACCGAATCGCCGGCGAGGGACCGTAGGGCGTCCATGTTTTCCCACCACGGCGGACGGCCCAACTCCCAGCAGTTTGCTTCGAATCCGCCACTGCCCCACCAGCCTCAGTCACACTTCTACAATTTGCCAGACTTTGATCTAGGTCTAAACAATGCTGCCCAGGAAGGCATCACCGCGGGCGAAGAGGGCTACTTCTGTGGCTTCGATACACTGAGCATGGCGGGAGACGAAGCAGCTCGGACTGCCGAAAACGTCCTACTGGTGGGATGTCAAGGTGGTATTGAGTTGTATAAGATCGAAAAAGGTAAGATGGATGTACTGGGTCGACTAGAAGGGTTGCGAGGAGCCGTTATCGGTGCAAAGATCCTTCCATGGACTTCTCGAGAGGACCCCTTGGCTCCGTCACGACCCCTAGTAGCTCTCACTATCCATGGACCAGTCCTGGGTGACAGCAGAAGTAGCAGTGGAAGTGATGTTCCCTCTGTTCCTGATGACGGCTCGTCCGCCTCTCCCAGTCGTTCGGGTTCTCCCAGTGGAAACGGCCCAGCCGCCCGCATAGCCAGTTATCAAACAACGGTGGAAATTTACTCACTCAAGGAGAAACGCAGGGTAGCCATACTGTACCAGAGTCCGTTTGTCTCGGTTTCGGCATCCATCGATAGTCCCATGTTTCAGCCGCCATCACCTGTTGGTGAGTTTACTGTCGATGCCAAAGGCAAATATGTCACCGTGGCCTCTGGAGCTAGTGGTGAAGTCTTTATCTTTGCACCTTATACGACTCCACACGAAGATTACCCCGAGTCTTTCCGATGCATTGGCAAAGTCTGGACAACCGTACAGCTACGGGAACGTTCGAACAACTCGGGTGCTTCCAGTGCCGTCGATGGCAGCCATGAGGAACTACCTCTTGAAACATATGGCGTGCCAGTGTACTCTCTGTCCGAACGCTGGCTGGCGTATTCTCATCCAGCGTCCACCGCGAACTTTCCCGTGAACGGCGTTCCATTGGTATCTCAATACCACGAACGGCCTGCTGGGTTAGCCCACCACACAGTCCCACCGCAACCTTCAGTGAATTGCGTTGTTGACGCACCCGAAGCAGCCAGTCTAATCAACCGCCTTACAAGAGAAGGAACGCAGGTCGCTATCAAGGGTGCCAAATGGGCAGCCGAGCAGGGTTTCCGGGCGTACAAGAACTACATGGGTAAGGGTGCTCAGCCAAATGGAGCCAGCGGGTATGGAACAGAACCATCGCCGCAGTATTTTCCACCCACACATGGCCATAATCAAGGACCAAGGCATGAAACTTCTGTCATTTGTATCCTTGATCTGCAAAAACTCAACGACGCTGAGGAAACGAAGAACAAGAGTGCACTCAGCCCCATCGCCACTATATCTGCGGAGCTGGGCTGCAGCCATCTTTCGTTTTCGCCGGGTGGCCTGATGTTAATGACCATTAACACCAAGGGCGATTGCTGGGATGTGTGGGATCTGAAGCGCATCAACTTCCGACGAGCGCGCAAGACGACCCGAGAGCAGGCCGCTGGTCAGCATGTCCGCCAAGTCGCCCGGTTCACCCGCATGACTGTCTCCAACGTCGTAGACGTGATATGGTCAGCACCGAGAATCGACAAGGTCGCCATCGTCACTGATAAAGGGACTGTCCATATGTATCTCATGCCCGCATCTGCGTTTCAATGGCCACCTCCGAGGCGCATCCGTAAGGCGAACGATTCAGTCGCGCCCAAGACCGAGCCAGCAGAGGCTGGCCGTGGCAGCGCTGTCAACTCTGCGATGCAGGCGTTCAATGGGACAGCAAAGCCTTTCCTCAACGCGATTAGATCTGGCAGCAATTCCAATGGATCTCGCTTCACATTCAAGAACCTCGGTATGACACCAGCTGCGGGAGCCAAATCTGGAAAAGCTGTAGCCGCAGGAGTAGGCAAGCAGATCAACACGATCCGTCATGCTGGCGACAACAAGCTGACTATCCCTCCTTGCCCAAGCGGCGTGAAGTCTAATTCCGTTCGATGGCTCACCGGGAAAGGAAGAGGGCACATTGCCATCGTCGCAGGTGGAGTACTCCAAATCTATCGCGTGCAGATGCGACCTGCAACCGGCAAGGGAAAGTCCGCCAACGAAACGTCGATACTGAAGAAGAAGCTCTCCGAATATGCCCTCCTCCCCATATATGCCACCGTACTCGCACCCTCCATCGAAGCTCAACTGTTCCCTGAGCCAGAAGAAGAGGAACTCCTCGATTTCCATGGAGAATGGCTCCCTCGGGCTCTCCCCGCTCGAAAAGGAACTAGAGGTCCGTCGCACCATCCTCTCCCCTTCCAAAAACCCCACTAACAGAAAATAGGCACCCCACCCAAACACCTACCCCCCACCCCCGCCCCCCTCAGCTTCTCCGAAATCGAAACCAATCCCCCTTACCAACCCTTCTACACCGACCACCGCGTCACCTCCTTCGTCTTCACTCCCCTCCCCTCAACCCCCCACCTCTCCACCAGCGACTTCCAACCCCCCAATCTAGCATCCAATCTCCACGTCGAGGACGCCTCTCCCTGGCTCTTCGGCGAGGACGTAGAAGCTATACGCATTGCGTCTCCCGTTACGCAGACTTTTGACTCGGGCGACGAGGACGCGATCGCGGGAGTGGCGGCCCGCATTGAGAATAAGTTTGTGAGGAGGGAGGGGGAGGAGGAGGTCGAGCAGGTGATTGTTACGACGAGGAGGAGGAGGAGGGGAAGGGGGAGGGGGAGGAAGAGGGGTTCTTTGAGGATGATTGTGAGGTTTTGGATTTTGCGGATGATAGGGTGTGACGTGGAAGGGGGAGAGAGGGGTTGCATTGGTGTTAGGGTTGGGAGGAGCGTGTGCCTGGCATGGGATTGCGTGGGGGATACGTATATAGATTAGCAGTGTGAGGGCATGGGATGGGTGCATAGGCGCTGGTGTTGGGGTGCGGGCGTTTGCATGCATACTGGGATACCTCGGCTGTCGTTGTATATAGAAGAATTGATAAGCAATTGTAAATGTTGCGACGAGTTTTGGTGCAGTGGTTAGATTCACATTAGCAAGGTCTTGATACAGCCCTGTAGCTTGAATCACGTTGGTAGGTATAAGCACCATGCCACAGTGGCTCATCATGGGAAAAGAAAAGTCTTGGTTCCTATCAAACTCCCGTGCGGAGTCTCAATGATACATGCAAATACACAGTATATCTAACCCCTCCTCCTCGTGGTCGGCGCCGGACTCTTCGCCTTAGTCGCCGACGCATAGCTCTGGGCGCCCTTGGCCGACGAGTCGGAGCTAGGTCCCTTGCCCGCAGCAACGTATCCCTTGTTCAGCTTCTTGCTCTCCGTCTTCTTGGACGCCGGGCTGTTCCAGTAGAGCGCCATCTGCAGCGCGAGGATAGCATTGAGCACGAAGCCCGCGATGAAGTTGTACAGAATGAGCGGATCGGGAACCTCCTGGAGGGTAGTGAAGATGCGGGAGAGCGATCCGAGGAGGTAGTTGATGACCTGTTGGATATTAGCCTCCACCCACATACCCCATTGTAAGAAACCAGAGAAAAGGAGAACACTCACCGCAAAAGCACTCAACTGACCCGTTCCCCCCTCCCTATACACCGTCCAAATCTGCGGCAACTTACTCGCCACACTCAGCACCCCGGCCCCCGCCTGCAAATACCCCAACATCTTCACGTCAACCAAATCTTCCCTTGCGAGCGCCATCCCCACCGCCACCAACCCCGCCACCCACGCGCCCACACTCCCCATCCCTTTCCCCCCAAACTTAAGCACCAACCCCGCAATCACCACGTTCTGCACCAGGATGAGCGCCGTCTCGCCGTACGTGCTGAAAGGGAACCCATGGCGAACGTTGTACGCGAGGCTGATGAGGTAACTCCCGCTCTCGAGTAGGTACGCGAGAAAGGAGATCCCGTCCGCAGACTGGGCGTTGAGGATCTTGAGGAGCTGCGGGATTTTGACGATGGAGGAGGCGGCGATGATGCCGATGCCGAGGCCTTTGCTGATGGCTAGCTTGAGGCAGGTGGGGTGCGTGAAGGGGTCGATGTCTAGGATGAGGGTTTTGTAGCAGAGGGGGCCGAGGAGGGAGCGCCCCGTGGAGACGAGCGGCGCGGGGAGGTTGTGGGTTATAGGTTGGAGGGTGGAGCGGAGGGCGTCCATTGTGGGAGGTGGAGAGAAGGAAGGGGAGAAGTGGTGGTGGGTGTGTTGGGGTCAGGCTGGCGGCTGACGGAAGGGATACATACATAATAATTTTGGGGTGACGCAAGGCTTGGCGCAAGGGTCTGCACGTGCAGGGTTGGGAGCCCTAGAGCCGTTACGCGGGTGCGGATACCTGGGTTATGGTAGACTAGTTGCTTCGCATCCTCTACTTTGGACTAGCTTTTTCTAAGGCATTTCAGAGTTTAAACAGTTGTTGCTTTGTTACATATTTATGTACTTCGACCGTGTGCTCATGAGATTATTAGGAGTCTTGCGGACTCCTGAATGTACCATATGTACTTTTTGCACTTCCCAAATGCTCTTGTTGCTTTCTCCCTCCTCCTGAAATTGGGTATCTTCCTCTCATCATTCATTAGCTTTTGATGCTCGATATAAAAAAGAACCAGCCGTTAACCGTGCGAAGTCATGATTTCACTTGCAAACTTGCTTCTCCGTCGAATCTTTGGCCCGTAGAAGACCAAAACCCATGGTACAATGGTGAGCAGAGTGCCGATGCCACCCAACAAGCTCGATGCACCGCCGATGCTGAGCTTGTTGTACATTTGTCTCGTAACAAGGGGAAAGACGCCTCCCAACATGTTCCTGCAGAAGCTCTGCGCTGCCAGTGCCGAGCTCGCATACCGATGATACGTATCCGCCAGGTAGTTGAACGTCGATAAGTAGATGCTGAAGATGCCAATCGTTGCAATGGTAACGGCGATAGCTGGAGCAATCCAGTGAATACTTGAGAAACTTGTCCAGCCGAACATGAACAGCCCAATGGGCATGCATGCGCTTTCGATGCACGCAAAATACAACCGACCTTCCGGCGTCGAGACCAGCTTGCCGTATCTCTTTGCGATCCTCTCTTGGTATATTGAGATGATAGTAGCGAGTATAGCACCTACACACATTGCTGCGAACACAGCGTTCGCCTGCTGCAGCGAGAAGCCATGATTGCGCTGGAAGACGAGCGGTATGGCAGCGAGTGTGAGATAGAGCACAGCCCACGAGAACGCAACCCACAGACTGAAGAAGAAGACAACAGGCTCAGTGAAGAGGAGACGAAAGGGACGGAATAGAGAGACACGTATCATGGAAAGTAAGGATCCGCGTTCTTCGTCCTCGCGCACTTTCCAGCGGATGCGCTGAGGAACGACACCTTTGCCAGACGGGCAGGGCATGTTCACTTTATAGTAGCCTGCTGCTTCGCGCTCGGCATACCAGGCATTCAGCTTCTTGGCTTTTTTGGAGAGGAGCACGCTGCCGCGAGTTTCTTTGAAGGTAACACAGATGAGTGCAACGGCTAAGGCATTGACCATAGCCTGCATGTAGAAGATCCAGCGCCAGGAGGTATTCTGCGCTATGAAGCCGCATACTAGCGGCCCCCAGCCCGTGCCGAAAAGAGCGCCCCCGGAGAAGAGCGCCATGGGCGTGTTCCGATCCTCGGTATGGTAAATGTCCGAGACTACGCCGCCCACCATTGTGGAGAATGTCGACCCGCCTACACCCGTGAAAAACCGAACAACGAGCATACCCACGTAGGACTGTGTGAGGCCAGTACAGAGCTGGCAAATAACAAACAGTACACCGGAAGCGATGAAGACTGGGCGACGGCCGTAAATTTCGGAGTACGGGGCTAATACCATGGGCGCTACAGCGAAGCCTAGACGAAGTCAGAAAACATGCTTTCAGAATTGCAGAACACAATTGATGGAAGCATACCAGATGTGAAAGTTGTGATGCCAACATAGGCTGCGACATTGCTTACATGCCACTCTTCAGTCATCTGTGCCACGCCTGGGGAGTACGATCCAGCCGAGAAGGCTGTCAACGCCGTGATAATGCAAGCAATGTAAATCGTCATATTCTTCCTCGTATCAGGCCAGTCAAAGGGCGAAGTATATTTCTTTAAATTCGGAAACTCTGGAGGTGGTTGCTGACCTTGTCGTGTCGGGCATGTTGACGTCGGATGCGGGAGTTCAGTCGCATATGTTAGATAGTGCCACACAACCTCTCCAGGTTCTTCCTCTTCGCTATCCGGTGATTCTTCACTATCATTCTCGTCGTCGAACTTCTCGTCGAAATCTGTGGGGTTGGTTGAATAATGAGGAGATGCGACCGGATTTTTTGGAGGATCGCTTATTCCCGGTGCCGCGTCGCGGAGACGCATTTGCTCAGGCGATGGAGGCAGCTCGATCTCTGGATCTGCCATAGCTCGAAAAATTCATATATGCTGGGTTGTAAGCCCGGGAAAGGATCTTAAGGTGTGAGCAGGGAGGGTGAAAAGAACAAGATCGGAGACCGGGTGGAGACGTAGAAGATATGGATTCTCATCGTGACGAGGCTCACGGACGGATAGATATGGATCTAGAGTCCCGATGGCTTCGTGATTAAGCAATCAAGCGCATTGGCATTTCTTTACGGATTAATGCCGGGTATAGGGTTGGTGGGTGCGGGAATACGGCCAACAGCAGAAGCAAACACGACATGCCGGGTATTAGACTGCTGACGGCCTTTGCTGAAAAGCCTGGAGCTTACGCTTGTTGAAGTGTAGTTTGGGAGCACGGTCGGTAAAAGGTGGGGTAGCTCGAGGAGTTCTCCACTGCAGCAACTGATGATGGTGGTGGGCCTCGTACAAAGAGTGAGGAATGGTGACGCACCGCATCTGAGGATGTTATCATTGATCGTGGCGGTGACATTGCTCGCAGCAGCTACCTTTGTACCTGTGTTCACACCAAAGAACGCTGTCTGAAATTGTGAACGCACAAGAATCGTCGCAAAGCATGAAACATGTCACGAATTCTGTCCACCCCTACCGACCATTGTCAGACTCGGGAACGGACCAGTCATCCATAACGGTACCTAGGGGCGGTCCCCACGTGTCTTAAGCTACCCGTGAAGCTCCTAGGGGAACTCACAGGGCTTCAGCTAGAACAGGGATGGCGTCCGATCGGATATGTTCTGGTGGCCCCGACATGACTGTTCTTGGCAACGCGTAGCTCCAGTTGTAGGGACCTTGAGCAGCCGCAATCTATCCTTGCACTGCATCTAGGCAGTGACGGAAGAATTGGGCTTCCGATGACGTGCGAATCTTTGGATGGTCGGAGCAGGGATGCTGAGCTCAAGTCTCAGGATGTGTTAATACGAGACACACGGCAACTGTGCAGTATGTATTGTACATACAGGGCGCCCAGCCTTGAAGCGACAGGCACTGCATGTGGATGTTGAGCTTCCACAGTACATATAGGTAATACTAATGATGCAGGTGCAAAATATGCGTCATGGACAGAAGATGCCATATGGATACGAGCTCAGTTCTGTTGATGCCGGCGGATGAGAAATCAGGTCGGCGGGGAAGATTGCAATATGCCTCAAGAGTCACGGCACTGGTCCTGTTCGTCAAGACGCGCCTTGGAACAGCTTTGTTGATTGGACTAGAGAAGTGCCAGTGGCGTAGGAAAGGCTTTGGTGCCCACAGGTGAGGATTGCGTGCTTTTGCCCAAGAACGCTATACCAGATCCGATAGCTATGAACCATTGAGTGTATACCTAGAAAGAGCAACCCAGCCCCCCCTCCCACTTGCTCTTGCCAGACAATCCACAGCACCTGTCTCCGCATACTGCAAATCACCCTTGTTCTCACACCTTCATCCAATACCCAATTTACCCAAGGTGAGCCGTTCACGGCGCAGCGGCCTGTTGGCGATGCTACCCCGCTACCCCTCCCTGACCCTGGACTGACGCCCCCAGACACAATGGCCAACGAAGAGCGTCAGCAGCCTCTGCGCCTCGGCTCCATCGCGCCCAACTTCAAGGCGGAGACCACAAAGGGCCCCATTGACTTCCACGAGTTCATCGGCGACGGCTGGGTCGTCCTCTTCTCTCACCCCGAGGACTACACCCCTGTCTGCACCACCGAGCTCGGCGCTTTCGCAAAGCTCGAGCCCGAGTTCACCAAGCGCAATGTCAAGCTCATTGGTCTCTCGGCCAATACCATCGACAGCCATGAGGGCTGGATCAAGGACATTGACGAGATCAGCGGCAGCAAGCTGAACTTCCCCATCATCGGCGACAAGGAGCGCAAGGTCGCCTACGCCTATGACATGTTGGACTACCAGGACACCACGGCATGTCCACCCCAATTTTCTCTCCCTCTTTCTTCCGTCGGGAAGGACGATGATTATATCATTAGTGCTATACTGACAGTACTCTAGAACGTTGATTCCAAGGGCATTGCGTTCACGATTCGATCGGTGTTTGTTATCGACCCGAAAAAAACCATCCGCCTCATCCTCTCCTACCCTGCCTCGACTGGCCGCAACACTGCTGAGGTGCTACGTGTTGTCGACAGCTTGATCACTGGTGATTTACACAAGGTCACTACCCCGATCAATTGGGTCCCTGGGTAAATTCTTGTCTTTCTCGTAGGATGAATAAGAAGCTAATCCGTTCAAAAAAGTGACCCAGCAATCGTCCACCCCAGCATCTCGACCGAGGACGCGCGGCAGAGGTTCCCAGAACTCAACATTGTGAAGCCCTACCTGCGCTTCACCCCTCTGCCCAAAGAGAAGACGTCAGCAGCGTGAAGAAACTTGGACTAGTGTGCGAGGCGCTTGGCTAGCGCCGCGGAGATTCGATGACAGGGCTTGGATACTTGGGAGTGGGTAGGAACGTCTATGCTTCCAAATTCTAGAAAAGCGAAGGATGGTTCGAGGCTTGTCCCGGTTCCGCTACGGCGGCCACACAATAGGGCTGGGCTGAACACAGTATATTATACTCAAGTGAAATTTTGACAAATGGATGATACCAACCCAATCATGTTGCTACCAAGTCTCGCTTGTGTCAGAGTCGTATTCAGCACATGCAGTGATGGCCAGCAAGGGCACTCATTTGCCAAACTCCCGCGCGCGCCATGGCAGCCGTCCGTGCGCGTCGACATCCCAGGTTCCCAGGAGAGCGGTTATAACCTCTGCAGTCGACGGAGCTGTGCGACGCTTCTGCATCCTGCTACCCATCACCGGGACCGATTTCTTGTCTTTCTGTTGCTTGTCCACGCCTTCGTGCCCTGGCCCCTGCTGCCCGCACCTGCTCACACACCCAGCCAGCAGCGCAGAGGGAGAGCAGGCTGAACTGTCTCGCGTGCGCAGCCCGGCCATCCTCCAGCTCCTCCTCCTCCTCCTCCTCCTCCTCCAGCTCCTCCTCCTCCTCACCTTGCTTCTATTCTCGTCCCAGCTGCCGCGCCTGGCCCCGAACACCGCACCTCTCTTTGTCCGTGTCCTTACATTCCTCGGACCTTCAGCAGCCCTGCCGAGCCCTGCCACTAAGACGCTTCCATCTTAGCCCACCAAGAACCTTTACGCCCAAACGCACGACTGCTGCCTTTCTCCACACCGTCGGCAGCTGCAGTACCGCTCCCAACGCTCTTTGCACTCTTTTCGCCTCTGTTGCCGTCCGTCTCCGCCCGCTGTGCGTGGCGCACCTAACGTAAGATTGTGTGCTCTCCTTCGCATTTCACGACCCCTCCACCATCCCTCTGAAGCACGTGTCACGGCCATCGGCCACTATCCACCGCCCATCTCAACCCATCGCGTGCACAAGCAGATGTGAATGGGACTAGCCACATGTATTCGTCTCCCTTGGAACCTCTCCAGCGCACACTGAGTCCTGTCCCACGAGTGTGTGCAGATGCAGCCGCGGTACCATGTCGGTGCTACAATACACTCGCACTGCATCTGTATCTGTATCATGTGTATCCCTTCCTAAACTGCACACATGGCTTGTTCGCTTATGCCTGCAAAAGGCTGTCGTCTGCACCTGGGACGCAAAGAGGCCGTTGAAAATGACAACTCGTCCCCTTTCGAACCTTCTTGCTCTCTTTTGGTCTTCACCGAGTTTCATAACTGACCATGCTTCCATTAGGAGTTGTAGCCAACCCATCGCTTCTCGCCGGTCCTGCGGGTGACGGGTCGTTTGTTTGGAAAAAGCCCAAGTTTCTTAAGCTCAAACGCGCTTTGTCGAACCAGAGAACACGATCCCGCGAGCCTGCTGCAAGCTCCCACATTCGTGCTCAAACAGAGGTATTTTTGATTTCCTTCTACACGGCATGCAAACGCTAATCATGCGGTATCTAGGTAGTTTCGTCTAGCTTCGTCAAGTTCTTGCCCGACCCTGCTCATGCTGAGCGTCCTTTTGCTGTCGTCACCCACTCCTCCTGTTCAATCAAACCTAGACCCAAGCACGTTCCCATCCTCATCCCGCATTATGTTCCGAGTGTAGCACCTGATAGTCCCTGTACATCTTGTGGGCTCAGCTCATCCCGAACCTCCACGGTTTTATCTAGTCGCCACCCCAGTCTTTCGAGTTTCTCTCTCCCTCGTAGCTCTATTGGCGATTCTTCTAGCATTAGGTCACGGCATGTGGAGATCGTGATACCAGATTGGGCATTACCTATTCAAAGATTTTCAACTTCGCCTACCACCCTTCCCTTTGACTTGGATATCAAAACACCCTCAGCACCTCCCTGGGCTTTAAGTCCGTCAAGGATGATGGCTCGCCAAACCCCGAACACGAGCCGGACCAACACTATCGACTCTCAAACATCAGTGCCATCGCCTTCGCAGCTTTATCCGGATACGTTCCGGGGCGCGGTGGCAAATAATTATTCGAGTGTGAATTCCAGCCAAACTAGTCTGGCCCACGATGGAGAACGACAACCTGCATCATCTGCAAGAACACCTGGCCTAGGTGTATCGCCAGCTATGTTGCAAACAGCAGGACTTGGAACACCTTCTAGCTCTACGTCTGGATTATCGGGTCTTGTCTGTAATGTTCACCGAACAACAGGTCGTGAGCCACATCCCTTGGTCGGCGCAACAACTACCATTTTAGGCGACAAACTCTACGTTTTCGGAGGAAGAAGACTGTCAAGAACACGACCACAACTCACTTCGAATCTATATGAGCTTGATTTAGTCAAAAGGCACTGGACCAAGATCGACGCGAAAGGTGACCTTCCACCACCTCGGTACTTTCACAGTGTCTGTGCGTTGGGTGATACCAAGCTCGTTTGCTACGGAGGCATGTCTCCTGCATCTCAACAGACAGTTCAATCTGCCGCGGTACTACAAGGATCTGCCGCGGATGCACAACCAGAGGTAATGGTCATGTCCGATATCCACATCTACGACGTGCCAACTAAAACTTGGATGCATATTGCAACACCTGAAGCGCCCCAGGGCCGATATGCCCATTGTGCAACAATCCTACCTTCCTCTGCGGTATTCTCTTCGACGAATGCCACTTTGACGGCGATAAGACATAACCCGTCCTCTACTTTGCCCAACCAGGGCTCTATCGGAGTCCAACTAGATGGTGAGGGCGGAGCTGAAATGGTTGTTGTCGGTGGGCAAGACAGTGCCAACCACTATATTGAACAAATAAGCGTGTTCAACTTGAGGAGCTTGAAGTGGACAGCCACTAATCCGCTCGGAAGGGCTTGCGGTGCTTATAGAAGTGTCGTAGCACCGTTGTCCACTATTGACCCGGGTAAGCTTGGAATGGGGAGTCCTGGGACCAGAAGCAATGGTGAAAATTCTGACGAACAGGAATCGCCGTTGAGAAGTGGCGGTGCATCGTCGATGCTCATCTACTCGAATTACAATTTCTTGGACGTCAAGCTAGAGTTGCAGGTCAGACATCCGGATGGAACTCTTTCTGAAAAGACAATGCAGGGAGACTTCTCACCACCGGGTCTCCGATTTCCTAACGGAGGCGTAATCAACAATCATTTCGTCGTAAGCGGTACGTTCTTGACATCTTCTAAACAAGAATATGCGCTTTGGGCGCTTGACCTGCGCACGCTCAGCTGGGGTCGGATAGAGGCCGGTGGGAATATCTTTAGCCAAGGCAGTTGGAACAGAGGTATTTTGTGGAACCGGAGAAACACCTTTGTGATTCTGGGAAATCGAAAACGGAGCCTGGTGGAAGACTACAATCATCGCCGGATTAACTTCTCAAACATATGTTTGGTAGAACTGGAAGCTTTTGGGGTGTACGACAATCCTCGAAAAGTCGCCCCTAGTTCAGGGTTCATTTCCGTCAGCGCGCCTGGACCTACGGATGGCCTTGATTTTAATGCAGGAGGGCGACTAATGTCACCTGCAGCTGCTGAATTAGGCCAACTGGCTCTGGGCATGCGCGAATTGGCAGATATGGACTTCCTTGCCATACACGGCGAACGCATCCCTGTTAATTCTCATTTAATTGCACGTCGCTGGGGTCCGTATTTCAATCAGCTGCTTCGCGAAAGCACAATGTCACCCGAGAGTGCGGATACAGCGACGCTTCGGCCCGTTGCCGGCATGCACCCTTCCCGAAACTCGAGTATCACTATAACCCCGTCAATTAAAACAGCCTACTCGACAGCTACTACGCTCACTAACAATACCATCACCTCTGATACGTCAACAGCCGCAAGTACTAGCATTGGGCCACCAGACCCCATGGCCCAACCGCCGACCTTCAGGCCTCGTACACTATACCTCCCACACACGCACTTGACATTGCAGGCCCTTATACACTTTCTGTATACCTCCTCTCTACCTCCTGCAAACACATCACTTTGTACTCCGCAGATACTTTGCTCGCTTCTACAACTAGCAAGGCCTTATCATATCGACGGACTGCTTGAAGCTATCATCGAGCGCTTACACACCATCCTGGACAACCGAAACACGGCTGCAATCTTCAATGCTGCTGCTATGGCAGCAGGTGGAGGCTCTGGAGTAAATTTCCTAGGGATCAACGGTGTCGCCACAAACGGTACCTCGAACGGGGTTCATGATACCACAGCCTCGTCTTCTTCAACCGAACGCTCTTTGGACCCAGGACTCCGTGCGCTCCGTATTAACACCGATGTTGAGAAAAATTATGATGACGATGTCAGTTCGGCTGTATCGTCTACGACATCAGCATCCGCAAGCGATGCAGGAGATGGAAGCGGTATTGGTACAGAACGTGAAGTCTGGAATGGCGAACTGAGCGCTGTTGTGGGACTACAAAAGCGCGGTCTGAGAGGATTGATGGAGGGCCGAAGGGCCAGGGAACGAGACATTGGAAGGGGCAGTAGCAGGAGTAGGGATGAAGGTGGAGCCTCTAATGGAGACGGTGTCGGCCTCGGGCTCATAGCATAATGAGTGTCAAAATGTCGAACGAGTGAAAACCTTCAAAAAGAAAAAGTGGGGGAGAAGAAACGGGGATACCATGTTAACGAACTTTGAAGATAGATTGGGATGATACGGCGCCTGGACAAAGCACCACATTGACGACCGAACATACGTTGGATTGACGACATGTTTATATTTCACTTCGAATTTGCGCTTGAGATAAGGGAACGTTGCACGAATGATATCACAATGGCATTTAAGGATCAGATTTGGGAGCGACTCATATTTTTTGGTTTCCGTCTTTACCTTCTTCTCAAATCTTATATTCTATTCTACGCTCGGTGGAATACTTTTAAACGATGCTAAAACATTCTTCGAATAGATTTGTTTCTCCTGGTGTCAATACCATAACTCTCTTGCGTCTCGTCTCGTCTCATCTATCCGACTTCTACTTGCTTCAAAACTTCTGGTCTATCCTCAATCTTCTCTCTCTGGGCCGCGGCACGAGGTCCCTCTCTTTGTTCCTTCTCATCTGTATAGAGACCGGCGAGGAGGGGAGTAGGCAGCGTGGCGTCGCCTGATGCGATTCTGTCTGCCACAGGTCGTACTTTGACAGGTCTGAATAGCGACGCTGCCATGTGTCTGTGGCGCACTATGTGCATTCTCTTCCATGTTCTTGATAAACTTCGATTCCTTCCCCACTAACTTCACACTCACACAACTCTCGCCGGGTCAATCCTTGCGTACGCCGGCGGCGGTGCTTGCAGCTCTGGCTCTGCTCCGTGGAGCCCCAAATGGGCTTGCTTCTGCATGTGTGAAGGTTGGCTTGCCATCTGAGCTTTGAATGCTTTGCGCTTGCGGTGGCGGATGCAGAGCAGCGCTGTGATGATGATCATGGCGAGGAGGACAACGGCGATGATGGCTCCTATGACGATGCGGTGGGGGGCGCACTCGCGGGTGTAGAGGTAATCGGAGCAGTCGTATGAGCTGTAGCGGCGGAGGAGAGGGGAAGATGATGTGGTGGGCGCCATTGGAATGGATGTGGGATTAAGTATCGCAATAGTTTGTACTGGTAGATCGTATATAATCCGATCGATATTGTATCCGGTATCGTATGTGGATATCTACAGCAATGGGTAGATAGTATTCGGTCCAATCGATATCGAATGTGGATATATATCGCGATGACCATAAAAGTATATATACCAACTACTTTCGTACGAACCACCTCCACCAGTATATGTATACCTCCGTCTCCCTCCCCATTACCCCTTCCCAGCACTCCCACAGCCCACCACAGCCTCACCACCCAACCGCGCCCTTAGGATTTCGCCGTGCCCACCAAGGCGGCACCGGATCCACGCTTCGCCTGCCCCGTGCTCACCCAAACGAGGCGCAGCCAGTCGTGCCTGAGGACCTTCGGAATCGCAAAACAGCCTCGCGCAAACTTCAACACTTATCTGCTGACTGCACACTGCCACCTTCACATCGGACCCGCGCGATACACACACATGTCCATGTGTTAAATGCCCGTGGTGGGTCCCCGGAGGAGGCGCGCAGACGGTGGGAGAGAATTGCCCGCGAGGGAAGGCCTCGTGCGCGCTACGTATGTATTGTGCTAGTGTGTAAGGCGAACTGCACGGGGCGCATGGGGCGGGGGGTGCCGCTAGGTGGACTACTTGTGTGGATGTACATACATATGAGGAGTGTGGTGCGTTCGTGCGATAAGGGTGGTGGGTGGTGTCGTGCGGGAAGTAGGGGGTTGGAAACGTAAGGGTTTTGCGGTGCGGTCGGGTCATGGGTTCGAAGAGGGAATCGAACGCGGGTGTGGAGATACGAGGAGGATGGGATGACTTTGCTGTGTGCAGACTTGGTGGTTAACTACGTAAGCGCTTGTGCGGTCTTGAAACAGTATAATGTTTTGCGTTTTGTTGGTGTTGTTCCCGCGTCATCCTCACGACATCGCGGAGAGCTTTTCTTAGGCTTCGTGAGGAGAGGGCACAGGAGTGAGAAAATAGCGCAATGAAGATGTTTGGGCAGATGAGGCGAAGGGAGTGGTATGTTTGGAAGCTTAGAACATGTGTGGATTGACCAGGTCGAGCATATGAAATGTGCACGAAGAACATTGCTTCCCGTACGGTAAGGCAAGCACGACGGCAAAGCAACAACAAGACTGCGCAGCACAGATCAATCGAAAATAACTCGATCCAGATAAGCCCATATTGACTTGTATTCAAGCTCGCGATCAATTGCTCAGTTTGTTTCTGAAATAGTGAACTGGTTTGGCCTGACCCCTAGTATAAACTCCGCCCAAACAAGGAGCCGATCGGGAAATATCTTGAAATACAAGTATTTAATGTTCCAGCCCCTGCATAAAATCGGTGAAAGAAATTGATCGGTCGAAAGGCGACCGTAAGGCGGACCTCAAGACATGCAAGGCTGAGCAAAGAAGACCCCAACTGAATATGCCAGGTGCAGGCACTGTACCAGGAAACAGTTTTAGATAACATCTAATACATAGAAACCCGACTTATCTTTGACTACACGGCGTTCATACAAAGATAGGTATCATTTAGATCACATGATGCGCTTGCTAGGTACCTACCTAGGTACCTGACCTAGGCATTTACATAGTCAATGTTCGCAAATGAACCGAGAAAAGTATAATTTTGGAATGACTTCAATACTCTAGAGGGAGAAACTGGGGACGAATAGAGAGCCTGGAATGACAGAATTAGTCCAGCAAGATTCGCAGTGTGACCATAGAGGCATACTTACTGAGTTCCCGGTGTTTTCATTTGCTGACGGCGAAGGGCCTGAAAGTGGCAGGTCAACTGCGAAGCTCATCATATCCCAAGGCAGTGTATTGCCCCGCGCCGAGGACACCAATTGCCGAAAGTTGTCAAGGCTCTCCTGATCGTATGATTATGTAGGCGTACTCGGACACAAAACTATCACGAGGAGCGTCATACACTCGGCAAAAGGTACACAACATCTTGGCGCAACATAACACAAAGTGCAAATACCTGGTGAGACTTTCTTCAGATTCACAGCATCCTCCAAGCGTATATGGTATTTCTGTTTGTAGCTTCCTGACCATAGTCACCAATCAACACAGTCCAGAGCATCAAGAATTGTAAACCCATTGTCATCTCGATAAAACTGTGCCCTCGGCTCCATAGACGTCTTCCAGAACACACTCGCACTGGGACACATCAGGAGTGTCGCAGGAGGCTGGGTCACCTTCCACACGGCACCATGTCAGCAAAGGCAGATTAGCTCGATGTAAACAACGCAGCACGTACCAGCATCGACCTCCAACTCGCCTCCTCACGGAGCAAAATGTCAGCCCAGTCGTCGTCCAAAAGTGCCTCTTTCTCATATCGCATATGAGCGACCATCTTCACGCCCTCTTTGCCTCGGTGAACTCCGATGACACGGATGTTGAAAGACCCGGCAAGTTGCCTTGCGAGGAAAGGGTTAAATTGGAGCAACGTCCAGTTTTCTAGACTACCATTGTGATGAGCTGGTTCTAGGAAGAGATTGCGACGGATAGGCTTGGATGATGTGACGAGGTCTTTGAAGCGACGACATACGCGCTGGCAAAGCAGTAGATCCTGTGCTGGAAGTTGAAGCAGACATGCTTCCAGAAGCTCGTAAGGCAAATGCATTAGGAAAGAATGCGAGTGTTTTAGTTCCTGGGGTGACTCGCTAGCGGGCAGCTTATGGTGATCTAGTGGCTGTACAGCCCAGGCAGTGAGCCCTCCAGCGTCCACGTCGTCGGAATGCATTTGTTGCGTTCGAAACAAGTCTAGTTGCAGAGCAGGGTATGTTGAATGTTTCTGTGATGACTTCAGAGATGGGAAAAACAGGTTAATATTTAGAGCGGGGTTTGTGAGATGGAGGAGTGTTGTTGAGCCGGTAGAGCGGATGACGCTAGTGCTCCTGCCCGGAGAACCACAGTGGCGGCATCGCTCAAGCGAGACGTGACATGCCAGACACGTATATCCGATTTCGGCAGTCTCTGCTCTTCGATGGAAAGTCGATGTCCTGAAAAATTCAGGTTTTGAGGGTTGTTTGACAAAGACTGGTATTGAATGCTATGGGCGACCTTTTCTTCGATTTCAGCTTGAACGCACGAACTCGGCCAAGACATGTATAACGAGCATTGCCTTGATATATGGTGTTTCCACAGGAACTTCCTTTTACTTGGGGCTTTTAGTATTTCAATCATATGGTTCAAAGCTAGGACAGATGGTGAGAAGAAGGAATAATTGAACACACTCTAAGTATATGTAGCGTCTGATACGATGGCCAGTGAGATTCACATCTACATGCCCCATTATCCGTGATGCCTTGACATCATCTAGTTACATCCAATCTTCTCCTCTTTTTTGTCCTTCCCAACCCACCCACTACATTTGAAACGTGCTTTTCTCGGCATCTTGGCGAGGAACGTTCCCGAAAGCAATTTTTGTCCACATGAACAACTCCAAATGATTGAGGAAAATGATCCGAGAAACAGGCAATGATCATATGATATAAAGGTCGGGTGACGAGACAATAGGGTAGATCCAGGTACCTCGAACGTTGTTCCGTAGGACATATTAAAAGAGCGCCACGTCAATGCAACATGCGCAACTCGGTATCGGGTCGACTGCGCTGTTGGGATACCGAGAGATGCACTGACCCCGGGATCTGGGACGGGACAACATAGTGGTGTGTATCGGAACGGGTGTCCGCATACGCGGGTGGGTTCTTCACCACGAACGGCGTGGGGGTTCGTTCTATAGGTTCATTATTCCGTACCACGGCCATTACTCGCCTACGTGTCCAATCTTCTTCCCAAGGCGGTACGTATGATGCAGGTGAGGTGGGGAAGAGGTCGAAGTGATGACCTCTCTCCCGGCCTGAAACACTGTTTTCTGTATTGATGCAGGGATCCCCCTCCGTAGAAGAACTGTATGTGCCGCGTTGCATGCATCCAATCATCTTCCCATTATCAAAGTATGAACACGGTTAACGTTAACATTAGCGTGGGGCCAAATGGAAGAGCTAGTCGCCATGCTCGCATAAACGAAAATGTGATCTGGTTTACACTGCGCCGCAGCGAGCATCATGTCGTGCTTTGGTGACTGGATGAACGGAGATGCACTGTTCCCCTACTCTGAAAGGTGAGAGTGGAATTATGCTCGAAATTATAGCGTATAGTGAAGTGAACCTCTACCAGACTCTGCCGTGATTGTTCGGTATTCCTGAAGGGGCGGAAGCCTCTTCCTCTTTCACTGGGGTACTTGTGATTGCTGACCTCGAAACATCAGTTTGTGGGTATTGGCTCAGGCCTCTTTCCAGCATCTGGAGAGTGTGGCCATATGCTCTTGAAGGAACGGCCTCGGGGTCTACTTGGAGCTTCGTGGGATCGATTGGTGGCGCTCGAGGAATCGATGTGCTGTCTAGAGGTTTGACGAAATGGGCAACGTCTTTTGCTGGACTCGGATTAGGCGCTTGTGACGTGGCTCCATTGCCGAAGCGCTCAGCAAGTATCTTGCGCAGGACTCGTTCGACCTGTTCATCGCTCGGGCCTTGTGATGACTGCTGCTGTTGTTCTAGATACGTGATCCGTTCACTGTGGCTGTCAGAAAGATGTACAGGTCGCCTCAACCGGACGTCTCACTGTAAGGCTCGAAAGGCAGCTTCGGATCTGCGCAAGAAGTCCTGACTATTCTCGTTAGCGATACGCACAGTAATTTTCATCAAAGTAACGACATACTACCACAGGGCAAGCTGCTCGAAGGACCGGTTTATTTGGTGGACTGTATAATTCCAAGACATGTTGCTCACAGGAGAGAGTATGAGTGGAAACAAGATGCCGTTGAGAATGCCGTTGATGTTGGTTGCTTTTCAGGAAGGGTGAAGGGTCCAACAGAGGGGGGAAGTCGACCTACAAAATGATTGGAACGGGGAAGTGTTTGGTAAAGTATGGGGCGCTGTATGGGGTCCATACCAATGGTAGTTGCCGTTGCTTCAGTATGCATGCAAGTGGACCTAAAGCCACAAGCCCTGTCATCAGTGTGGGCAACCATGTCGCCGAAGAATACAGACATGGATAGAGTCAGCGGGCATACAGGGAAGACCAAAGCCTGGCGGAAGACCCTGTTTCGTGGGATTCATTTGGGCAAAGCGGCGATGTCGTGGCTTAGAAGGATCAAAAGGGTATGCAGCAATAAGCCTGGGCACAGTACACAGACAACGGGATCTGCAAGACAGAATTAGTGTATGAGGTCGCTTAAACAGGGAAGCCAACTACAACGGGCGTCTACTACTGAAGGAGTCGATAGGCGCGGCCAGGCTGGTGAATGTCCACGGTCAGATGCTGCCAGGATCCGCCTTCATCACGCACGGGGTGGTAACGCAACGACCAGCACAGTTTGATGGCGGCCCGCCGGGGAGTAGCCACCATGCAGCCGCTCGTTGACGCTGTGCGACGGCAGAAAGCCGGCACAAGCGTGGTGAGTGGTGGGGGCTAGTGTCCCAGCCAACCTTGGAGGGTGAGTGGAGCGCACATGTTCGATCGGGATCGACGATGCGCATTTTGAAGGGTCGCACGTCCTCCTTCACCATTTCTGTCCGCCTCCTTGGCCCTTCCAGTCAAAGCGTTGGAGACGACAGGGGAACAATGGTCAAAGCAAGGCACATCCAGATGTCCACATTCGCCCAGTTCTCTACTTGTGTCGGTCTTCAAAATTTGTCGGCCAACGAGACAGTAATCTGTCCCATTTTTTGGTAACCCTATCTATCTTATCAATGCGTACGGTCAGGATCCGCTATAAATACAAAAGCGGACCTTACATCCAGAACCTTCGTGTGTACACCGCGCATTCGACATTCTGGGTGCCATCAATTCTCTTGTCAGGGCCCGGTGCAGGTGAGCCACAGTTCACGTGCTTTGCAACGGTCTCTTGACGCATTGTGAAATTATCCGTCTCGCTGTAGCTTGCGGCTACTGACCCTATTCAATAGATGCCTCGTGCTGCACTCTCCATCATCGGTGAAGCAGACGCAAGCGTGCAGGGTGCACCAACGCTTAGACTACCTACTCGCCTTCTGCACAAATACACGGCTTCTTACCTCATTATCCGCGGCATCACGAGCAAAGAGTAATTGGCCAACTGCGTGCGCTCCACAAAGTTTACTGGATGCTTTTGCTACGAGCCTCAAATGCAAGGGCCTGAGGAGGTAGTACTACCTTGTGTAGTCTTCATCAATGCGCATCCGCTTTCCGCATAGTTTTCCCTTACGCATGTTCCGACCGTGCAGATTTCCATGCAGGTGTGCATAGATCCCGCACTTATTAGCGCCTCAGCTTGAGCCCCCTCCCCCCTTCAAACATCCCGGACCTCTAGCCAATGGTTGCAGGATGACACTATCCCTAGTTTGACTATTCGTAGAGTCACTGTAAAGATACCCACCGCCGGTATCTTCTCCCTTACCTTGGAATTTTTGTAAACATAATTTTGTGCATTCGGCAATGAATGCCGAATTTTGCTAAATGGCTTCTTGGAGACTGCCATAATCTCGATTATTAGTCAAGTTCTAGGCTTTCGGATAATCTTCTCGCACAGCTACCCTCTCTTGCTATAGAGTAGATTATCATTACAATAATTTTGTTTCAAAATTTGACTTCTTTGCCAAATGGGGTATTGGAAGTAGGCCGATTGGACAAAGAAGAAACGTCCATGAATCATTTTATATAGGGAGACTAATTTTAAGTCGCTCAGAAGTCACGAATGTTTGTCAGGCCTTGAACGCTATGAGTTTGTGAGTCGCCCCAGGCCGCGCTTGTGCTTGGGCCACGAATTCCTGTCGGAAACAGGGACCCAAACCAGAAAGACAAGAAGTATGGAGTCACAACAGGCTTCTTCTCTTGAGCAAATGAAGTGTCAGTTTTTCTTACAATCGGCCATGTTTCCAGAGCAGCAACCAATGCAACAATGGGAGCTGGAATCGAAGTGGCACTACTGCTGTATCTATTGTCCAATCCATAATAAAGCACGTATTGATGGTGATTACTTACTAAAACTCTGAACAGTGTGAGGGGCAACGGTCTATAACACCACGATCACATTATTCCCACCAAACAGTAGCCTCTGGCGCCAGGAGAACACTCCGAGGCGCAAGTTAGGTGTTTCCTCAGTCCTGGATGACATCGTGCCAAGGGCTGATAACCAAGGTTGTGAGGGGCCATGCAATAACCAAGGATGCAGTGCTTACCTGACAGGTGTGATCCAGACTTTCTCTGGAGATAACAAGGATCATGGATTCAGAATGCCCTGCAGCATCCGGCTCCAGGTTTCTCACCGCGCTTTGGGCTTTGCCAAGGATAACGTCGAGTGCGGGGAGCGACGTGAGACAGGCGGATTCATGCATTGTCAATCTACTCTTCGAAGTGGAGTTCTGAGACGACCCCTCATCGCAACAAGTTCGTATCCTCTTCTTGCATACACAAGTCGACTCAAGACCCACAAAGAGTGGGAGCTGCAGCAGCGTAAGCATCTTTCAGTATTAATGCTCTGAAAGAGATGGGAAATGTATTAATAAGCCGGACATAAAATAGGGTACAGCCACTACGGAAGTATTAACACTACGGGCACCCGTTATATGATCAACGCATGCGTAAGCTACGCCCTGGGATCCTCGCACGCAATCGGAACGTCTCCGTCAAGGCTTCGCTCTGTCGCCTGCTTCCCATCATTCGCAACTATCCAGACTTACTCTTATTTTGAGTGAACTTGGCAGCTTAGAAGACTGAGGCTAGCTACTGATGCAATTTTGGTGGTGAAAAGTATACGTCCTTCACTATTCCGCTGCGCCACACCTAGATTCCGTCTCTTGCAGGATCGGTACCACCCTCATACACTTCAGTCAGTCGCTGCATACGACTCTACTTGGTTAGTGTTTCCAGTTCTCTGCCCGAATCTTCAGCCTTTCTTGAGTCAGTCTAGGGTTGTCGCCAAGCCACATGTGCAGAATCAATAACAACAATAGAGTTCCTCTACAAGAGACCACAAAGAAAAGAGATCCGTGATGCCTGATCAACAATCTAATGAACCTCGTATAGAAAATTCGTACGGTTTCTTCCAATTAAGCGTGTCATTGCCAATACTCTATCACTCCGCTGGGCGTGGGGACCAGATCGTCGATTGCACCACCTCACGACACGGGTGATGCACCTCGCTTATAACTGAAGTGGTATGATCGCCTCAGCTTTCCGTTTGTTTTCTGTTCCGTACAGGAACACGACTCGGATGCTCCCGACCCCGTGTCAACCAGGTACCACCAATACGTATCTTAACAACGGCTTGTATAGACTTCCCCAGGGCAATAACAAAGCCCAACATAGCACGGGCGAAGATCTTAGCTGGCATCCTCCCGCCGTATCTGGGCCTCTCCGCGGGTGCCACGAGCCCCCTCGTCGCCAACACGACATGGTTGAGCGGTGTTAGTCGTAGGTAGCGTCTCTCACCAACCCGATGCTCGTACAGTGCAGCATACGATCCTATCATAACCAGCAACATGGGCGCCACAAGAGCAACAATATCTCGGTCGGGCAAAGATTGGCGTCATCATTCGACGCCAAACGATCGGAGTGCCGACGTCTCTGGACGCGTACTCAGGCTTATGACCCGCAATATCTTGTCGCCGACACCCACCACGTTGCTCCACACCGTCCTATAAGACCCGATGGACCGGATCCCCAGGTTTTGGTCGAAGAGCATGGTTGATGATGCTGGCTACTTCTCGGCAGCCCCGGGAGTAATTGCGCGGAAATTATGGATTCACCGGCTAACGAGTCATGTGCCCGTTCTGCGCGTGGGGGTTCGGTCCGAGTCGCGTCCGTTGTTGGTAGTTCGCATGACTGATTCAGGGCTAGTACTCGTTGGTTGTTATAGACTGGGGTTGTGGGAGCAGCCTCGTATACGGAAGGGCGATTGGTGTTGAAGTTATCGAATTGTTTGGAGGTAACGTCCGGGCGCTCCGCGAAGCGCATGCTCTCCCTAATGGGCATGGTGGGAGTGGAAAAGTCGTTGGGAGTGCTTTGCACTTGAGCATGGTGACGGGAGCTTTCTGTTCTATGTTTCTCTTTGTGTCTTCATCAATTGTTGGTATATTGATGTCTTGTGTAACATATCTAATAGAATTGATATATGAATGACATGGTTTAAATCGTCAAGCTTCTTTGGCGACGAATTCTGATCCTTTCTGGAGGTGTAACAAGGAAAACCAGTCATTGACAGTCGACCTGTCAGGTTTACAAATCGCGATAATGAGGGGTTTCCAGATATATTGTTAGACCTTGCGACTGAGAGCTGGATCTTTATTGTACAAACTAATATTGCACATTTGAATGGATTCTGACTGGACTTACAGTGTCAGTTGAAAAGAGTATGCCGTATTGAAAGATGTTGAGTTATCTCCCAAGCGAGCTGTATTGATGACAACATGGGAGCCACACACCACGAAGTATCTGAGATTGATAGTCACGGGAAGCTCTCCAGAGGGCATATGAGTTTATGCAATTGGATGATTAGATTCAGCATAGTTTTGCACTCATGCTTTGGAATTGGCGGAAACATTGCGCCTTATATTCAAGTTCTTGACCGAACTTCTATGTTTTTGTAAGGAGTCTGTACTGTGCTTATATCATGTAAAGTGACCTGTCGAAATACTGGACTCTAACTCAAAGTTTACGACTGTTCTGAATGTAGGTAGCTTTCAAAGAGTCGTGGCTATGTTACGAAGGTGGTATATACCCTCCCCTCTACTTCTCCCAGTTCCTATGCCTTATACATGCGCAAAGCTCTACATCTTATTGTCTGATCCGTCCACTAATGCAACATCGCTATTTGGTCAATGGCCTATCTCGCTTACTACTTGAATGTTCCTGATAGATCGAGCCACTGAGCTACTCACCCTGCGTACCCATAGAATCCCTAGGTGAAGCCCACAGACTCTGCCTATCCTCGCCGCCTTTCTACAGCTTTCTCTCACCTGCTACGCGTCGTTGCCGCCAGATCAGTGCCAAGACACTAAACGGCTCTGATCTGGAGGGCGCCTCTCTCTCACCTGGGACACCTATATAAACCCCACCTGCCCACCCCTCCCGCCAGATTTATTTTCTGTCCACACTTCCACTCCACACTTGTTTGATACCCCACGCAGCGTCTGCATCGCATTCAAGAATCTCCTCCACTTCTACTGCAGCCTTTGGCTCTGCTCTACATCAAGCATGCCTTCGTTCTCAAAAGCTACCAGGTAAGTTATTCCCATCCTCGCCGTGTGTAGGCTACTAATCTTTTAGCACACGAGCGCCAATTCTCATACAAATCACGCGTATGCCGTGCCGCTCTGACTGCAGAGCGGGAGCGGCCGCGTGATTGTGTAAGTGCGCGGTTTCATTACCATGTTTGACTCACGATGTTGTGACTCACCTTTCCACTGGAAAGAACAACAAGCCGACTACACAGAGTGACTCCTCAAGTCGCTATGTACTCGCGGCGCTTTCAGTGTCTATTCCAAGATCAAGAGACCGACATTTGCGGAACACCTTCACTAAGAGCACCGCCTCCTCCACCATCTGCCTGGGGATGAGCATCATGGGCTGGTTACCCACACTATTGTAAGTTACCGACACCTCACTGCCTTCTTGCTTCTCGCTAACATGCACAGATACTACATCAACCAGGCACTCGCCGCCTCCCCGAACCGAAACAGTGGAAAACACTGGGCACCGGACAAGAGATACATCATCGGCATATCTCTTGGGCACTCCCGATCTGCGGATCGGTGCAGCGTTGAGCTCGATCGGCTAGAACGTCATGGAAACGGTACAGGGTGTGGTTCGAGGCCACAGGGCCCCTTGCGCGAGGAAATGGGCTGTTTTGCTGCTTCGTCGATTGGTGGATGTTTGAGGATTTGTTGAGCATGTTGGGACCGGGGGACAGTTCAAAGACCAAGGGTTGCTCTCCGCTCATGTTGCAGGCTGTGTGGAATTTGAGGGCTTCGTGCCTGGCCTACCTGTAACCGCTCACCGCAGACCCCCTTAGAGTTTGCTGTCTTCTGGGAGCACGTGCTTAGCTTGTTCTTGGTTGGAGATTGTGTTGGGAGAAGGAGGATGTGGTATTGGTGTGATGGCTTTGGGCTGTCACTGGTGGCTTGGTGGTTGGAAGGAGTTTGGTACCGGTGGTTTGGGGTGGACTACGTGCTAGTCTTATATTGGGTATAGGGCCTCATCTTCAGTGTTGAAGAGGGACATACAATCACACTCATTACTTCCTAATATATCTCTTCATACTCCCCTTCCAAGTGTACTCACACTCCAGCATTACCTGTACCTCATCCTAACAAAACAGACCACCACCCCCTCAGCTGTCGTCAAACTAGGGTTCCCACACCCAATCTGTTACGCAACTAGCGCCCGGGCAGCAAGCGGGTCACACCCACTCTACGTACAGGACCCCACCATACACATATAGATTAGCACCAGGCCCACTCAAGTCACCACGTCAGCCGCATCACCCACGGTACCCCGGCACATCACCACATTACTGTAGAAACGAAGCCTGAAGGTTACAAGGAAGTAGGTGATTCGATTCAGATTCATTCATAGTCGGGCCGTACCTATGCACGCACCCCGAGGGTATTTTACGCTAATTAGAGAGAAAGAAAAGAGAAAAAAACTAGATACATGGGTGCATAAGTACAAAGATGGCTGGGAACCTGGGGCCGTCGTGGGAAGCGGTTCGTGAATCGTAAGCGTGGATGGCGTCCTGGCGTGTCGTGGAAACGTGGATGGCTGGTCAGATTTGAGGTAGGAATTCACAATGGATTGGGTGCGGTCCCGCTGCCAATATATATATATATATATGATAGAGATGCAAGTTACTTCTTGCACTCTACACGTAAGATCGCGAGCGGTGGCTGTGGTGGGAGTGGCGAGGGGAGCGGCTACGATGGCTACGGGATCCCCGGTGGTAGTGATGCGTCTCGCGCTTTACGACGACGCGATCGCGGGAGTCGTAGTGGCGGTGGACGAGGAAAGCGAGGATGAAGGTGATGAAGAACATGATGCAGTTCCTGCCAGACGTCAGTTTTCGAATCTCGAAACTTCAAATAAATAAATAAACAGTGACTCACATGATGCCAAAAACCCACGACGCCTTCAACATAGCACATGGCTTGTTGATATTCAGCGACGGCCATGCACCGCTGATGGTCCAACCCAGCCAGGTAGCATCGTGGTTGTTGCCCCGTCCCCAGCTGGAGCAGTCGGCGTCGGCCATGGAGCGAAGGACGTAGACGGCGCCGATGAAGGCGCCGACGAAGAGGAGGTCGACGAAGGCAACGAAGCTGGCTGAGTGCTTGGCGCGGCTGTAGAGGAAGAGGGTGCCGATCGTCCAGGCGACCGCTAAAGTTGATACGATGAAGAGGACGAGGATCTCGGTAGGAGTGCGGAAGCCTTGGCTGTCGTAGATGTGGACGAACCAGGCCTGGTGGATGTTAGTTTTGAGGGAGAGAGAGACTGATGTTATGGGTGGGAGCGTACCAGCATGCCCATGGTTGGAATCAGAGTGAGGATCTCCAACAACCTCCAGAAGATGAAGGAAAAACCGGCGATCGACATGTTGGCGGTGATGAAGCTTGAATTGCGCGCGGAAGGCAGTGAGTGGGAACGATCAAGTTGGGCAGTCAGCTGGGCCGGGTGCGGTGCGACGGTGGAGTAACTGTAACTGCGATGCAAGTACGACGAGTACTAGCAAGCGTTGCAGTGAGAGGTGAGAAGATCGGTACGCAACGTGGGAGTATTTATCGCAGGGCCCAAGACGAAGGGCGTGGCACGCAGGGTGACGTAGAAAGCATGAAAACTTGCTGTACAGTTAAATACACCACGGGAGGGGGCCCTGCATGTGCATGGCGGGGGAGTGGCTGGTAGCACCAAAATCATGTGGCTGGGTGGGTGTTGCATGTTTCCAAGGACACAGAGAACGATCCAAGGCAATCTAGAAGAGGAACATGGGCCTTGGATGTTGGGCCTTGGTGATGGATGCAGCAGGGTTCGGGGTGGTTGTCGCGGTCGATGTGGTGGTGGTCGGCCCGCAGCATGGATACCACGAGGTTGGCCCTGGGAAGAGGGACCCACGCCTCCACGCACACCCGTCTCCAGGGCTACAGTAGACTACCTACATACATACGATCGGCAGCAAACATACATACATATGTAAACGCGCCTGCTGTTAGTGCGATGATGGCTCCGGGTCCGGCATTGTTGCTGTCGCTTCTACTGTAAGAGTATATGGCCCCCGCCCCTCGCGTCTCGCGTCCCACGTCCCGCCGTTGAGTTGACCCAGCCCCCATTGGGGAGCGCCTGCATGTCTTTTAGATCTTCGACCAGCGCCCATGGCCCATCTCCTACGACGCGCAGCAATAATACCACATGTCTCTGCTGCACTGCGACATACAGTATAGCCAATCTCCGATGGCAAGCCTCGCGTGCTCTGGGCGCTGACCGCCTCCCTGCGTCTGCTTGCAGTGCCGACCCTCTCGCACCGAGGGCATGTGAACCTTATCTCTAGGCATACTGCTACCGCCTCCCGAGCTCCCGTTTGCTCTGTCTCCGTTCCTGTGCCATGGGCCCGCTCTCTTGCTATTGGCTCTTTTCCTAACTCGAGACCAGCATCCGCCTCGCTTCCACAGTGGCTGCGACTGTGCCCTACAGCTTTTCGTGGCCGAGTTCCAGCCCGTAGAGCCCTGCAGGGTTTCCTTATCTCGCACCGGGAGCGCAACTCCTCCGCATACTCCTTACCCAATGCAGTCACCCTGTTCACAGTTCGTACCTGTCCGGCGGGATTCTACGCGTGTTCAGATCCAATATAACCAAAATGATCCATCTTACGCCCAACTGTTCCTCCTCTTCACCTTCGCCTGTGTCTTCTTATCTATCCGCGCTCCACGGTTCTTGCTACCGTCTGCATTGCCTCACGGGTCTGGGTTAACTCAGGACCCATCTCCACTATCAGCCGCACTATTGCATGTATCTATGGGGCGCAATTCTGTGAAACATTGACTCTGCCTGCATCTCCGCCTCTCGCCCTCCGTCCGAGGCTGCACTCTTTGCCCATCCCAACCGTGACCCTCGCCCTTCCTCTCCAATCATCACCTCTACTATTAATTTTGCCGTTGAGCAATAAGATCACGCGGGACCCACTAAAATCGACATGTCGGCAAGAGGCGCACGAAGTCGGAAGGCTGTGGTCAAGGACATCGAAAAGAAGGAGAAGAAGGCGGCGCAAAAAGGGAAAGCACCCGAAACCATCCGCAGGCCTCACGATGCTTTCGCCGACTGGAATTCAAGCTCGGCAGGCACGCGGAGTACGACCTCATCGGGTGCCTTACCGTCGAGACAGCTCACTATTTCCACTTCACGAAGAAGTAGCTCGACGAACGAGAGTGCCCCGAAGAGGCCACTTGCATCTCATTCGTCTTCTGACCACCGTTCCAAAACCGCAGCTAGCCGTCCGGAATCAATATCCGATACTTCGTCGACCGGTAAAGAGAAGTCAAGATATCAAGCAAATGGCAAAGATACCAAGGCGCCGCGCGGGAGAGGTGGTAAGTAAAACCTGCGATGCAGTGCTATCAGAATGTACATTTATTCATGTCAATCTCACAGGTGGTGTTCCTATGAAAACGACTGTGTCTTCCACGCCCATACCTCCTCTATTCAGAGCCGAGTCCAGTCTGAATTGGCCCAGCGAACCGCACCACAAGAACTGGATGAACTTTCGGATCTGGACAGGCGGTGACGATACTCTAAGGCCGTACGGTGGCTTTGATTTCGTGCGTATACTGCAAATGTGTGGTTTTGATATGCTAATCATAGTGTAGGATGAGGACTTGCAAAATGGAGATGTTTTGATATACTTCAAGGAAGAGCAGATGAACGAGGAACGCCCACTACCGCAAATCCGAGCAGAGTTGGATGTGCTCGAGAACTCCGGCTCCACGTGGTTAAGTAACGCCTTGCTCTACGGCCGGCTTGAGGAAAACGACGACTGGACCATTGCAGGTAGCCCGGAGTCGTCCGCCCACCCACAGTCCTTCTCTCCGAATTTTCCAGCCCCACCCGGTCAACGGCATATGTTAGCTCCCGTATCACCTGGTGGTATGTCTCCACCGCCGTTCAACATCGATCAGACTTACTACGGAGTTCCGGGATACGCCAACGATTCAAGAGCGCAATATTATTCCGATATGGATCGCCCCGGTGCCATGTCGCCGCCTCCCTCTTTCCTCGCATCACAGCAGCAGCAAGCAACTCATGAGTTGTGGTTCACGGCACCAGCTCAATTGAAGACGCCGCAGGCTCAGAGGCTCCACCATGTCGCTGTCCGGAACTTCATTGCTTTACTGCATGGAAAACCTATCGTAGGAGCCGATTTATACGAGATGTTGACTACGCTCCAGCCTGAAATACAAGTCATGTATGATCTCGATTGCAACGAGCACTCGAGGCTTACTTCGCGTGAGAAGAGCGTTGAAATGATCACGACTTATCTAATTCAACACAAGCTGGACGATATCAGAAATAGCATTAAGCAAGTGATTAGTCTGCTTGCCTGGGCTGAGCAAGATAACGTGCGGTGGCGTCAGGGGTATCTGGAAAGTTTTGTCCATCTTGCGGGGATTTTGAATCCGCAGATAGAGGAATTGCCGGATTTTAAGAGATTGTCGATTGCTACGAGAAGGAATTTGGTCATTGCGGCTAAAACTTTGAAACTGAGAGTTATGGAGGCCGAGGAGAAGTTGAATGCTTTTGATTTTGATGATATCTGGCCAGATTTGACAAAAGCTACTGGTACGTGAAAACATTGCACAGGCGCTGGTATGGCTTGAGATGATTCAGAAACTAATTTAACGGCGATACAGGAACACCCATATACCAAAGCTACCAAGCCTTCCGCCACTTCCTCATCAACTACCTCACCAAAATCTACGGAAACTGGCCCCCAAACCAAGGCCAAACATGGCTCAACCGCAAAATCGTCCTCGACCTCCAGCGCGACTTCGGCATCCTCTACGATTACCTCGTCAACCGCGACGTCGTCTGGGACGCGCGCGAAGAGCGCCCAGGCAACAAATGGCAAATGATTAACCTCAAAACCGAAGACTTCCGCGCCAACCTCCCCGAGCTGCCCCTCTCCGACATGCTCGTCGCCTGGGACACCAAACACGGCTACGCGCACATCCCCCACGCCTACCCTCTACTTCCGCGCGACGTCCCCCAATCGCGGGTAGCCCCGAAAAAGGGCCTCTTCAGCACCCTCAAGAAACCCAAGACGGACTCAACTAAAGATGCGAAAACCCACCTCCAGCTCTCCATCGTCTTCAGCGACGCCACCAACATCGATAAACTGGATTCCTCCATCAGCGGTAATTCTCTGATCGACCAGTTCGAGCACTTCGAGCTCGCCGCCGACCTCAAGAATAGCACGCCCCGCGAGGCCCGTCTCGGCCGGTGGATCCTGCTCCACGGCATATTGCAGGTGCTCTCCACGCTGAGCGTAGATGTCCAGTCGCTCAAGCATACAGACGGCGTGCGCTACTTCCTGTGCACGGATCTGAAGCGGTGTCCCGAGTGGGTGACGAACGGACAGACGGAGCTCCTCGAGGCGTCGCAGCAGCGGTCGTGGTGCTGGCAGCGGGCGTGGGATCCGACGCCCATCCGGGGGCAACCCGTTGAGTTGGAGGCGAGGAGTGTGGCGCATGCGGGTGCGTCCGCGTCCGAGGAGTTAGATAGCACGACGCTTGATGGACGGACGGTGCTGAACCATGAGATTCGGAGGTTGGGGGAGAAGATTGATAACATGAGCGTGTCAGCGTCCCGCGACCACGACCGTATGGCTGTCAGGAGGAATCTCGAGGCGAGGCGCTTGCAGGCGGAGTATCTGGCGCAGAAGGTAGAGCAGTATAGGGTTGGGGAGGGGGATTATGTTTCTAGACCCGTGGTGCCGAATCGGAGTCCGTTGAGGAGTCCGGGAGGGACGCTGGTTAGTCCTGTTGAGCCGAGGATGAGGGGGCAGGAGGGAAGGGGTGGTGATGAGCATGGGTATCCGGTTTCGCCGCAGGATTTTCCGGTGAGGAGTTCATCGATGGCGCAGGAGGGGAGGTATCAGTATGAGGAGGAGAGGAGGCAGGGGTGGAGGTAGGAGGTGGTTGAAAATTATGGGTGATCTTGGGGTTTTTCATTCTTTGATTCGATCTTCTTGGGCATATCTCATTTGGAGATGAGTATGTTCTGGACCTTTTTGACATTCGGTCTTTCCACAGTCGATACCCGGTTGCATTTCGTTTTCTGGCGGGCGTCGTATGAATAAAAAGTTGCATGGGATAGCCAATATATAACCGAGCAAGTTATATCACGCCCAGATTCCAAACACATATCCCATCCCAATCGTGAAGTCTTGTAGCCGAGAATTGTATGTATATTGGTACACAGTCCCCGCGACCGAACCCATCCAAGACGCCATGCATATCCTACATATGATACACCCTTTCTCTCAATCTCTCTCTTTCACTCTTTCTCATCCATCCATCCATCAATCTCCCACCTCATCACCACCTCATACCACACCTCCACCTTCCAACCTCTTATCCACATCCTCCTCATCTCATCCCTCCCATACAACCATCTATCCCTGCCTGCAAACTCGTCAGCCTCACCCCTCCCTTCCCCTCAACCCCATCAAACATACCTCTGCTTATGCTTCGGATTCTTATCACAAATAATATACACATACTTCCCCTTCTTCCTCCTCACGCTCTTGCACCCTTCGCACATCTTCTTCACGCTAGATCGGACCTTCATGCCGCGCGTTTGTTCGAGCGAGCGCAGCGAGCGCAGTGGAGAAGCAGAAGCGGTCAAGCTTGCTGCAATTGATGTGGCGGGCGCATTGCGAGAAGATGTGATCGCTGGGCGGAGCGAGGGACGCAGCGGTGCGCTGGTTGTGTGGATTGCGCGTGTTGCGGATGGAGAGGCGAGCGTACGCCGGAGGGGGAGGAGGAACGAGCGGAACATGGTTGCGGTGGGGTGGGTGTGTGGAGGGAGGGTTGGTGGTGAGGTTGGGTGGAAAAAGTGCCAAGAGTGCACGGGCGGTTGGGGTGTAGTGTGTAGGGCTGATGGGAGGTGTGAGGTAGAGGGTTGTAGGTGTTGATTGATGAGATGAATAAATAAATGGGTTAGAAAGTTGCTTGTGTAAAGAATTCACTGTTCAATTGAGGAATATACCTAGGTGTTCATGGGTACATGTATTTTCGTGAAGCTGTATCTTAGGTACCTACGCCATACCATACCATACCATACCATGCCGCCACGCTAACATTTTCCAGCCCAACGCCTCTGCAATGGGGTAATCGTTTCCGTCAAGGAGTCACGTCTTCCCGCTCCAAAGTTGAGAAATTCAAAACTACCTTCTTCACATTCCTTCTACATGGCTGGCCAATTCCGAAGAAATGCCGAGGTGTCTTCCAATAAACCGAGCCTGCTTTACAACATCACCAGTCCCACTCCACCCATGGTCTTGGTGGTCGGCCTGTTGTTCTGGTCGATGCCGCCGCCCAGCGGTGCTGCGCGGTAGTTGTAGAGGTAGTAGTGCAGGTTGCCGTCGCCGGCGCCGAACTTCTGGTCTTCAAGGAAAAGCGGGTTGTCGAGGAGGGTGAGGGCGTTGAAGACGTCGAAGTCGGCCTGTATGGGTCAGCAAATACGAGTATGAATCGTCATATTTTTCACAGCTTACCTGCTTCGCGAGGATCAGAGCATCCTTGATGAGCTCGTTGAGACGCGGCTTCAGCAAGCTCTTGTCATCGCTAAAGGCGGTCTCGGTGGCGTAGTAGAAGAGATAGGCCGCCTTGATGAGGTTGTGCTTCTTGTGGCCGATTACTGTGCTTTCCAGGTTATAGAAAGAGAAGAAATCGGTGATCTTCTTCGTGCTCGGGTCCTCGACGACGTACGCCCACACTACCTGCTCCTTTGCGTCCTTCTGGTTGAACATCCAGTGCTCAAATTCCTCCTTGTTGAACTCCTGCGCCATGTCCATGCGCTTGAGGTATCGCTGCAGGAGGTCTAGCACGGCATCGGTATCCTTAGGCTCCAGGGCTCGAACGCCGGGCTGAAGGGTCTTCTCAGGAAGCTTGTATCGGACGACCTGTCGCTGCCTCGTGCTTCCATGCGGCAGAGGCGAGAAGCCCACATCGTGCAGCTTCTCCCACTCGAGTGCGCGGTGGAAGTAGCGGCAGGTCGAAACAGGAGTAGGTAGCAGCGAACCGACAGTGTAGATGGCCTGGAAGACTCCCTCAACGTAACAGCGGCGGGTGATCTCCTTAATGAGCACAGGCGCAAGACGTTTTGACCGCAGCTTCTTGTGGACGCAGAGAAAGTTGATCTCGGAGCTGTTCAGGACCTTGTCGCGCACGCGCAGTTGGACGGGGATACCGGAAATGAAGGCAACGAGCTTGCCAGACTTCTCAGCGCGCACACCGACGTGCCACTCCTTCTTCCAGCCGGGTGCTTTCAAGGCCCTACGAGGATGGTCAGCGCAGTGTTAGGTGGTGTAGATGAAAGACGCACCAGTTCAGGAAGGATGGCGAGTAGCGGAAGCGGAACATGGCCTCGTTGTCCTCGACATAGTGGTTGGACAGCAGGTCGTAGACCTCATCCAGCTCCTTCTCGTCGTCGAGGTTCATGGTCACCCACTTGAAGCCGGGGTACATCTCGCTCGGCTCCTTGGACACCTTGGTCTGGTCGATCTCCTTGATCGGTCCATCCACAATGTTCTGCTTTCCCGTCATCTCATCGAAGCTCGGCACCGGCTGGGTCTTCCAGAAAGCGTGGCTGGCCATGTCCTTGACGTTCTTGCCCTGGGGCGCAAGACCCGTGAGCATCTCGTTCATGGTGAGCTTCTTGAGCATGTCCTCGAGGCTCTGGTTGCCCTTGGTGGCGAGCAGCTGGTTCTTCAGCGCGGGGTTCATCTCGAGCAGCTGCATGAGCTGGTCCTTGTTGAGGTGCTTGCCGGCGGGCGCATCTGTCGAGGCGGGCAGCTCGGGGGCTTTGCCCTTGCCAGCGAGGGCGTCCTTGATCTTGCGCTTCCTGCTCCTCTTCTTCTTCTCTGTCGCGCCAGTTGCGCCGTCTACCGTCTCCTCCTCTGCGCTCTCGTCGGCGGACTCGTCGTGTGCATCTTGAGCATTGCTCGATTCGGCGATGGCCTCGGTGGCTGCTTCGGCGGTCGCGTCCGGGTCTGCGACTTTGGTGGATGCTTGAGGCATGGCGAAAAGAATGATAGGGATTGTGGGTTGGGAGAAGGTGTGTCCACTGTGTTGTGTTTGTGGCTGCTGCAGGGATCTAGCGTACGAGTGCCAGCAGTAGTGGGGTTGCGGCGTGGGGCAGACGACGACATTCTGGTGCCCGAAGTCCGCACCTTTTTCATCACTCACCCTGCAAACGCCCGTCGACTATTCCAGTAGCTTCGGCCTGGCCCGTTTGCTTGGGCCAATTTTGTATCTTTGCATCATGGTTCATGCCATCTTCATCTGATCTTAATTCTTAACTTGGAACAGTCAGTTTTCTTACAATGGTAGTCCTTAGATTTACACGTTGTCTGTCGTCCCCCGATGCAGCAAACTACAATAGACCTCTAGGCCTCTGTTCCGTTGGCGTGGGCATACTACTATATGGCTCAATATCGTTTGACATTTCAAACCTCGGCTCCTGAAATCCTCGCTCCTGCGCCATGTGAACTACCGCCGGGCTATCGATCTCGTACGCATATGTAACCTTCGAGTCGGCAGGTACCTCGACCGGAGCCAGTCTCTGTCGGTTCTTTCGCCGCCTCATGAAGAAAAAATATGCTCCTGCGAGCGCTAGTAACACAAATATCCCTGCCACACTTATGCCAATTATCGCGCCTTTACTGAGCGCATTGGAGCTCGGACTCGGTGCTGGAATCGCTGGCGGTTCTGTCGGTGACCCAGATGGTTTAGGAGTTGATGTTGGTGTTGGTGTTGCCGAAGATATGGATGACGAGGACGAAATGCTTGCGACCTGCGCGAAAGATCAGCCTCGAGTCAACTGGACCCGTCCAGCAGGAATTCTCACCTCGAAGTCTCTGACATCCTGATACGACCTCGCGTTCTCCGGCTCTAATGCTGAAGGGTTGATCTGCATGTCCCACAGAGAACCCTCTTGGCTACTCTGCATGCCCGGAGCGCCGATGTCACCTGTCAGACTGAGCCAACTATTGTTGCCTTTCAGTCCATTACTGATTCTGTACCCATAGCCTCCTTCTCCATCGTCTACTTGCGTAAACGTCCACTGTTGACCAAGTTCACCGCTCCTTCTGCTCACGCTCGGCACTGATCTGACGTTTCCTTCGTCATCTTCACTCAGACTTAGCTGGTAATCGGTATATCTGGATTTGTCTGAAGGTTTGGCATATGGTCGAATAAACCAACGACCCTGTTGGTAGTATATCTGCCAGTTTTCCGAAGCTGAGGTTACGAGAGCCGGGACCATGTCCACTTCATCGCTAGTATCACTGATAATAGATAACGTTCGATTAGGCCTGTTTCTGTTGTGGAAACGGTAATAGGCGTGCGGGTCGAAATAGTCGCGTTGGCTAGTCATTGTTTCTATGCAGGGTCCAACGGACGGTCGTTGGCGATCAATACTGGCAAAACGTTCTCAGCGTGAATACAGGATTGGTTCAAACACAGTCGATTGGCGCTTCTTCCACCACTGGGTTACCCTAGCACCACTGAACTTGACGGTTCACAAGTTAGAAAGGAGGGAGGGACTGGCGCAGATTGATCGGCGGACCCCGCTGGTTGTACACCGGGCGTCAACCCTTTATTTCGGTACGTGATGCTGGTCTTGGGTGTGGGGGCCACAACGAACTGAGCCCCCGACGAACACCGTGTAATGCTTTAATTATGCCTCCTGCTGCATCGTTGCCCAGCTTCAATACGCAGCTGTCGGCATCACCGAATGTTCGTGCGAGATCTCTTTATCAGTCCAGTCGTTTCTTGAGCAATTATGGTTGTATTCCTAAACCTCTTCCACCCTCATATTATCCTATTCTAAAGGCATCTTCAATACACACCGGTAATTTCTCCGCATTCGGTCTGCCAATATCGCATTATCTGCTCAGACCATCTGTGCTTTCACTAAAACGACATAGGGACCTGTGAATCAAGGTTCAGGATCCGCCCAGGAAGCCAACCACGGAGGGTCATAACACCAGAATACAATATTTCGGTCAACAAGGTATAGAGCAAGGCGACGATAGGCAACAACAGGCAACAATCAAATACAGTTCATTCTAGCCTCCACTCGCCGATGCACCAATACCACTCAAGCCTGCGTACGCTATCTGTACATCTTCAGCTACAGAGCCACCGCTAGCGCCTATACCTCCGATCAAGTAGCCGTCAAGATAAATCGGCAGTCTGTTTCCAAGTCAGCTTGGCGGAACACCAAAGCAGCAAATCCAACGATCGTGGTTGCTTACCCGCCTCCGAATAGTATTAGCCCCCGTTCGTTTCCTCAATTCCGTAGAGTGGCTGCCCCGGCTGCGCATTTTGGCTAAGCACCTCACTGCTTATACCGTTGAAGAGAACAGAGGTTCGCGCCTTTTTCATACTGAGCTCAATGCTACCGAGGAACGCATTATCTTGCCGTAAGAAAGCGACTAGAAGGCCGGATGGATCGACGACGGCGATGTTCTCTGATACAGACATCGCGGTGGCATTGGCAGCCGCAGCTTGGATGATGGATTGGGCCTGGGCAGCAGACACATAGTGACGCTGTGTTGGTGTGGAGCCAATACCATTTGTCTTATTGAGGGGCTCGCATTGCGCTGATAAGAAGTGCGCAAAGTATGTGAAGAGAAGGGTAGAATTGTACTTCATGGTGTTGAAGATGATTCTTAGTGTGAGGGAAGATCCGATGCAAGGGATCATCAGAAGGCAGGTACCCGCCTCATATCTATTCCATTGTTTTGGTAGTATGGTACCTGATTAGTGTCGATCCAGGGAGATCTCAACTCACCAACGCTAATGAAGTGGATCCAAGCCTCGCCTCCATGAAAAGACGCAAAAAATCGGCATTTGGGGGCGGTTTCCGGTGGGCAGGGATGACGAAGTGGTAATGATAACCATGTTTCCCTTTTCCGGTAGTGTAATGGGTCAAGGACATGCGAAGTGAGCGCCATTTACACAGTAGTTCCATAGAACACCACTAGTGCACGGGTAAGGAGCTTCCGACGAGATGGCAGCTCCGCGGGTGTTCATTTGCTAAAGATGTTGAGGTAAAAGCTTTCCCTTCGTTCAGGAGATCGTGTGCGTGCCTGAAGTGGAGGGTATCCATTTTAGTGCATGCGATGATTCCATTTGTATCTATTGCCGCGTGGACGCAATCTAGCTTCGGGAATAACTTGCATAATTCCAATGTTGATTCCAAAAACTTATAGACTGCCCCTCTCTCTCCTTTGTTCGGCATCTTGCTTCATTTCTGTTCGTGGGTCCTGAAAGCCGTGGGGCTTTCCGTATTTGCTGCAAGCCAGGAACCCTCTTTTAGACACTCTCTTTGTGCGAGTCCCCCTCTTTCTCAAAGTTTTCGAGCGCGGCACCAGCTTGTCCAGGTACAAGACTGCTGTTTCTACGCACTTCATCGTGCTCTCTTTCTATGTATTTCTCAGGACGCTTCTCCTGGATAGCTTCTTTATCCTGGAAGACGAGGAGTGGGCAATTCCCCGTGAAGTATCGGTCTATATCCTCGAGAGACCGACCAGCCGTTTCGGGATAGAAGAAATACACTTTGAATCATATATCAGCAGCAATATCCACCCAAGAGAATTCTAGGAAACCCTTACCGATAGGAATAAATGCAAAATTGAACACAACCCAAATGATGTAGAATCGCCAATGCAAAGTCGATATTCCGGGCGGTGTAATCTCGACAACTTTAAATCACGTCAGCACACAAAACACACAAAATAACGCTTACCACCCACCCATAAAGTTAAATATCCAGTTCGTCGCCGTCCCCAACGCCGCACCCTTCGTCCTCATCGCCATGGAATTAATCTCCGTCGGATACAGCCACGGCACACCCTGCCACCCGATTCCAAAAAACACATAATACAGGAAGAAAAACGCAATCGATCCTTTCGCCCACTGTCGCCGCGTATCGTATCCGAGCGACAAATCCTCATTGTACTTGATACAGATGGTAATAATGACGTAGCAGAAGAACTGTCCGGCGGCTGCGTACATCATCATTTTCCGCCGTCCCCAGCGCTCCACATTGGGGATACCGATTAGGGAGAAGAGGAGGTAGGAGACAGAATTGCAGGCTGCGAGGAGGCGAGCCATTTTATTGGAGAGGCCGACGGATTCGATGAGGACGGTGGGGAGGTAGTAGGATGTGACGTTTATGCCAGCTGCATGGACGTCAGCGCTCATCGACTGCTTGGACAACGGTTTTCACTTACAAAGCTGCTGCATAGCCTGGGTTCCCATACCCAGAATGAGCCTCCGGAAAGTGTGCGTCCCACCTTGTCCTCCGGATCTCCCTCGTAGCAAATCCCGCCAGCGGACGGCGTTCTCGGTTTCGTATTGCACGGCCCATTGGATGTCCTTGGACTCTGTGATAACGTAGGGGTCGTTGATATCCGTGCCTTCCACTGCGGCGAGGACTTGTTCGGCCTCTTCTCTTCGCCCTTTAGCCATCAGCCATCTGGGGCTTTCGGGAAGCCATGGAACGGTGGCGTAGAGGATGAAGACGAAGATAAATTGCAGCGTAAGCGGGAGCCGCCATGCCACCGAGGACTGTCCATCGGCTACGAAGCTGAAGCCGTAGGTGACCCAGTTGCTCATCATGAAACCGAAGATGTTGAGTATCATTTCGATGACGATGAGTTTGCCGCGCCAGCTTGCTTTTGAGGTTTCGCCCTGCCAGACGGGAGCTGGTGGGGGTTAGAATTTGATTTTTGGGGGAGAGGGGGTTGTACCTGTGGAGGTGTTGATGCCGTTTCCGATGCCGGCAATGACACTTCAAGATTAGCTGACTTGATGATGCTGAAGAAAATTATTAATTGCCTACCGTCCTGTGATCATTTGGCCGAGACTATAAGACGTTATCTGTAGAATTGCGCCTATAGACAAGATCGTTGTGCCGAGTAGAATGCAGTTCTTTCGACCCAAAGGTTCGCCTATGAAGCATACTGATATGGCACCAAAGAAGCACCCACTGTGACTCTGTTAGCCAAAGACCGCAAGAACAGAAATATGGGGGCCATACACATCGTAAATGGCCGTGGTGGTAGATAGAATGGTAGGTCTCGATTCAAGATTGAGTAAATGGAGGAACTGAGGTGTTACGACAACTCCACCGAACACGCCTTGGTCGTATCCGAAAAGAAGCATGTCTGTGCCACAGGCTACGGTGACCCAGAAAGTGAGCATCGTGCCCTTGAACCCGAAGTAGGGTTCTCCGCCACTTGAAAACATCTTGCAGTTCCAGTCAAGTATAAGAGAGATTCGTGAGTATGGTTAGTGTAGCGTAGGCCGCACAGTGGCTTCTGCCTTCGTTCAACGTCATTCAAGACTGGACAAGAGACGCCTTTGTAGTGTTGTCAAGTAGCCTCAAGATAAGTTGTCAAGCCATACAAGGGGCTAAAAATTTCGCATACAGATAGAACTTCGTAGGTCCCACCAAGCAGCGAATACGACCCTACATATGTACGCAGGTTCGCACTCGGAACCTCCTTCCAGCACGCGAGCATCATCACTCACTCCCTGCGTCTCCCAGCGCACTCTCCAACAATCGACCAATGAAACGGTGAATGATGACGATGTTTCCCCATGCACCCCGCGTTCTTCAAGCTTTCCTGCAACGGCAAGCCTTTATAGCTTGCATTAGTCTCGGTGCCAACTTGCGGGTGAAGGGCCCCATGATGGCATATTTGAGAGGACAATCACCAGTCGGATCTGCTGGAAGGTGCGGCTCCTACTCGACTAGGCCGTGCGTCGGGCGAATTCTCGCACCCGCTGCAGCTAAAGTAAAGTATCCCGAGATTTGGACACCTCATTTTGGGATAGTGCTTGCCCAGTGACGCCATGGGATGAGCGGTCCACGTAAACGGCGCGGGCTTGACGACTAACGGGATGACGATCGTAGGACATCGGCGCAACTAACATCTGCACGTAGACGTCTCTTCTCTGTACCACGATGAAGTGAAAGCGAAATGAAGAGAACAGCTTTCGATTGCATATCAGACCAGTTTATCAAGCTCTCTTTGTCAGGTACGATTAGCTCCGCCCGCTTGAACGTGATTGGTGTTAGCTCGGTCAATGCTTGAACCCACGTGCGTCGTCTTCCTCCAACAATTCATCAACTTCCTTTACAACCTTCTCCGTCCGCCATGGATACACCTCTAGTTTTCTCGCTATATAAGAAATGCAAAATGCGCGGATTGTACCCGCCTACGCGGCTGGTTTCCTCTGCGCGACGTTCACGCTCTCCCAATTGTTCAACTTTGAAATGCGAGTCCCGAATGTTATAGCCTCGGCGTGGCTCCCTGTCGCTGTGGCGCAGAATGGGACGATAGATCTCTCGTGGCATGCGCCGAAAAAGACTTGGATCAACGATTTGAATCGCGTTCTGAATGACACTGGGACTAATGGATTCCAATTCAATGGCTCTGTTTTGCGAGACGGAGTGCCTTATGGGACTTACAATTGGTGCAACATGCCGCATGTTAGGCGGGAAGAGTACCCCAAGGCTAGTGATGAATATACACTGCAATACGTCGAGGTGTAAGTAGTTGCGCCGCTCGTCACACTGCATGCGCTACAGAGACTACTACATCATGCTAAGTCGTCTTACAGCATCCACCGGCATCATAAGCGAACGCCTTACGCATCAAATACTTTCCCAAAAGAGGCATACAGATGGGACTGTAACGACCAAGGGCTATTCTACTACGGCCAGCCCTTGAATCCAACGGGCAACGCCTCTGCAAATTCATACTGGAGCGTCTTCACCTCGGACACGAATCCCTTCGTCCCCTCCGGCTTCAACGGAACGTGTCAATTCCCCCAAATCACCAGACAAGGCCTCGACGACTCGTTCCAGCACGGCAAAGATCTCTACGGCGTCTACCACGACCTCCTCAACTTCCTCCCCTCATCCCTCACCACCAACCTAACCTACCGCGTAACCAACAACGTAATAACAAGCCAAGTCGCCGGCATGCTCATCGCAGGCATGTACCCCCCACCTCCCCCCTCCCCCTCCTCATCCAACCCCCAAACATCGACTCTCTCGAACCCCAATACCCCTGTCCCGCGGCATCCACCCTCTACTCCTCCTACGCCGTAGGCAGCAAAGCCCCAAACTGGACCGCCCACCTCACGGCGTCATCCCCCCTCTTCAACGCCCTAGACACCATATCAGGTATCCCCCGCGACTCCGTAGATTGGCACAAGTCCCTCGACCACTACTACGATAATCTCTCCGCGCGTCAGTGCCACGCGAAGAAGCTTCCATGCAGCATCACCAATGCATCTAAATGCGTGACGCAAGAACAAGCCGACACCGTATACCGACTAGGTCAATACGAGTACTCCTTCATCCACCGCGATGCCCCGGAGTCCCTCCCCGCGGCCGTAGGCTCCTACGGCGTTTTTCTCGCCGAACTAGCGCAGAACATTCGCGATAGCCTCTCTGGGAAGTCTCCCGTCATCTACCGCCATAATGTCGCGCACGACGGGAGCGTTTCCAGGCTTCTGAGTATCTTACAGGTTGAGGTTATGGTGTGGGTGGGTATGGGGTCGGAAGTAGTGTTTGAGATCTATGGGAGGGAGGGGGAGGGGGAGAAGAGGTTTATAAGGATACTGTGGGGGGGACAGGTGTTGAGGAGTTCGAATCCGTCGCTGGGGGTGGTGGATATGCTGGATTTGGAGGTGTTTTTGGGGTATGTGGATGGGTTGGTTGGAGCGAGGGCGGGGAAGGTGGTGGGGTTTTGTAGATCGTAGGGAGAGGGGATGTTGGCGGGGGGAGTATAATGTGTGTTGGTTTGGGGCATATGTTGTGTGTGAGCGTATACGTGCGGAAATGGCCGTGTTATTGGCGTAATGGTTCCTGAGGAAGTACGATTCCCACATAGCGCCTATCAAAGAGATACCACAGAAAGATTGAGCTCATCCACCGGTATCCCATGCGTCTCGAGGGTTCCGCACCATATCTCCACGCAATTCATAACTCTGTACTGATCCGTGATTCACACACACAACACCATTCCCAATCCTCAATCCTTAATCTACTCGCACGAGCACAGCCCTTCCGCATCAGACCGACTTTCATTTCCCTAAATCCATAAGCGCATACCACAGACAAATCATCATCCGTAAATACCTCACCAGCAACCCTTCGAGCTCACTCCCCACCCCCATTCTTCTTATCCCCATCCTTCCTGGCTTCCCTCGGTGCCTCCGACTCCTTGAGGAACTCCTCCAGCGACATCTTATCCAGCGTAGCCGTCTTCCTCGCCTCCTGTTTCCTCGCCTGCTTCGAGTCTGCACGCGGCGCAAGTTGCCCTTTGTCGCCGCTTTGATTCGAAGAAGACATGGTGAGCTTGAGGCAGCGGCGAGGTGATGTTTGAGAAAGTCCTCGAGTATCAGCTGAGGCGAATAGTAGCCTTCTTCTTCCGAGTAATTCGACAGGTTAGCCTCGATCTTTGCTTGGGAATCCGAGTGCTGGTCTTCACGTGGTGATGTAGAGTGGAGAGTGGGGGCGTCGTTGGCAAATAAATAGGGTCCAAGGCAGATGAGCGATGTGATATGCTGACTACAACTGCGACACGAGAAACCCGGTCACAATACCCCTCACGCACCACAGCTCGCAGCTGTAATGAGAGAAGTCCCGCGTCACGGCGCTGTATTCAGATGCAGCGTCGTGGCCGTACCTTCACGTGCATACATAGTCAAGGGGAAGCTCAAGCCAAGCGAACGGGGAAACGGGGAAGCGCGAACGGGCAGGTGGCCCAGCGACCAAGCAGCATCGTGGCGGCGGCGGACGATAAATGAAGAAGTCACAGACGTGGGCTGAATTTCCGATAGCATCTGCAAGATTGCAAATTTGGGTGCGAAAGCTTGTCTCGGAGACGCATCCGGGAAGGCTTGTGCTGTGCGTTGTGCAAGCCGGTATGCGGCACAGGCCCCCTTGCTTGCAGACAACCGAAAAAAGCAAAGTGCACAAATGGTGTGGCTGGCATGTAGATGGGTGCAGGACAAACAAGACATTATGATTAATTATGTGGGAGAGACTTGTTGCTACGAAAATTGGGTAAGGAAAGGATGAGGAAGGTATCCATCTAAAGTGTCGCAAATGCTTCCTTGTCAAGCAAATTATTGGTTTTCAGGTAAACTTCGCAATCGAAGAGGCTTGAACTGTACAGCCCCGGACCTCGTCTGTCCCCTTTTCTTCGGGCTCGTGATAGTTCTGGCAGATTCCAGAATATCGCGGTCTTCAGGAGGGATGCCCGACGTTTTGATAGCGCTCTTCTTGGGCTTAGCCTTCTTGCTTGGTTTTGCTTTTGTCACTGGCTCCGGTGCTTCCCCTGCAAACCCGACGGAGTGCTTTTTGCGGTCTACCTTGGTTCTCTTGACAGGCGAGTCGTCATCCATATTTAGATCCCGCTTTCTCTTAGGTATATTGAATGGACTTTGCGAGGGTCTATACTTCTTGTCTGGGTTGACCTTACGAGGGCGACGTTTTCGAAGCGTCGTAGGCGTATCATCGTTCATTTCCTCAAGCTCGGCCCTTCCTGGTGTCGCCGGTGCATCTTCATCGATACTTGGCCTGCGCGGAGGATGATAAGTCGGGTCTGTCGGTTTGACTTTTCGCGGGCGACCACGTCTTCGTTTGACGGGTATGGATGCGTCGGTAGTAGGAGCTTGCACAGGCTGAGTGGGAACCTTGGGTCGCACCTTCGATGGCAAGGCGGTACTCCTCGTGGGCCTCGTTGTGGCGGTATCCCTTGGAGCAGTATCCCTCGTTGGAGCATGTCTCCTCTTTGGGGCAGTGGTTGTCGTTGGGGCAGTCGTCTTCCCACCAACAGCATCTCTTTCCGTCGCCACTTTCCGTTTATTTGCAAAATTGCCCAATATTGCAGCTGGTGGAGTCCGTTTCTCGTCAAACTTCACATCCGCAATTTTAGGTAAGAATATCCTCGGGACGTATCTCTCCCTGGTCTTCGACGGGCCGCCAGCATTGAACTCAGCTACTATCCCCGGCAGCAACTTTCGTATTTCTATCTGTCGGTTCTTGTTCGTTGCCTGGAACTCCGGAGTAAGGACGGGCAACTTGAAGCGGGACCCAGAGTCAAACGTGCTGGGCAGATACGACCGGCTAGGGTCGGCGGGCTCAACATCATCATAAGGAACGGTCGTTCTGACAGGGTCTTTGTCGCCGGACTTTTTTGCGGCCTCATTCAGATCGTAGTTGATCTTCATGCTATCCCATCTCTCCATATACGGAGTCTCACCAAAGGGTAGGATGGGGGGCAGGTCCCTGAACCACTGTTCCTTGTCGTTGTCGGGCCCGCCGTATAAGAAGCTTTTCTCAAGCTCATCCTCATCCTTAGAAAAGCGCGCAGCACCTGCCTGGACTTTTGGTGGTAACGCACGCTTGGATTTGGGCGTATTAGGAGATACAGATGATACAGCGCCATCGTCGAATCCCGGTCTGTACAGCTCTTCCACGCTGGAACTGTCATCGGAGCTGTCGTCGGAATTGACATCAAGCTCATCTTCATTGTTTCGGTACAGTGCCTCAACTTCACCGTTACTATCGGTACTGAGCGAACTCGATTCTTCGTCCACTTCAAAAACGTCGTCCTGGACCTCTCGAACCAGGGACTGCAGACGCTGATATAATCCGGGGTCGAACGACTTTCCGTAGTTCACGTAATTCTGGAGGATGTGTTCTTCGATGGCGTTGACGCGCGTAAAGTAAAGGTCTAGATCATCTCCCCGGCCTTCACTGATCATATAGCGGATAGCTTTCTGGAGCTGATCGTTATTGTAGCGTTGGTCTGCGCTATCGGATTCTTCGGAGTAGTCGTATCCATAGTCATTTTCATCTTGGTCGTAATTGGAGGCCATGATGTTGAGTTCGAAGCGCCGAAAGTGACGTTGGTGTTCGCAGTGTACAGCCGCGACTCTTTAGAGGTGGTGAGTGGTTGTCTGACTGAAAATGAGTGCGAGTTTGATACATTATAGAACAAAGAATCACCGGAAGCGAATAAGAGCTGGCTTCCGCAAACAGCGCGATCGAAATCCACCGAAAGGCACTGAGCCATTCCTTTTTAGGTCGACTTTGTTGGACTTTGTTCTCTCGCCAGAATCACAAAGGGTCTGCGTTTCGTGTTACCTTATCCACATTCCTTAGCACGTGCATCTTGTGCTACCTCGCACCTAAAATATGCTTAGATCTACCGGTGATATCTTGGATAACTTCCGTCATACGCCATATCGCTTGCTGGTGTTGCCGACGAAACGGATGGTGGGCCTTTGTGATACAGATTCTCACCCGACATCTCAGCAGGCTTGGGAAAATCAGCCGGCATCTCGTAGATTCTTTCGGAATCGCCCGCCGCCTCGACGGGCTTTTGAGAGCCATATGCTGCGAGTTCGACTTTGGGATCCATGTCTCCAGCAACCTCGTGTGCCATCCCTCCACCCATCTCAACCTTCAATTGTTCTCCAGAAACCTCATGTGTAACCGGTTTGAGCATGACATCTGTATCCGCAAGCTCGTGTCGTTTGGGATTGGTCTTGCGGCGGCGATAAAGGAAGAACGCAACAAGGATGATAACGAGAGCAAGAACAGCGAGACCAACTGCGATACCAACAATAGCGCCCGTGCCCAAAGAAGAGCCAGAGTCAGGTTGGTTAGGGTCGTTAGAATCGTTACCGCCGCCACCATTTCCTGGGCCTCCAGCTCCTGGGGTGGTTTCTTTGAGAGGAGGCAGCACTGCAACGATCTTCTCAGCTGTACTTGAGGACGGGTATAACGCCTGAGACAAATTGAATGTATTTCTCTCGTAGTCCGCTGAGAGGTAGGCGCTCTGCAGGAATGTCCTTCCGAGTATATACTGGCTATCATTCGCCGCGCGCTTTAGAGGGAAATACATCTTGCTCGACGTGATATTGTCCAGGTCCAAGAGTGCGGTTTGATAGAAGTTCCAGTATGGCATGTTGATCGTTACCGCCGCACCAGAGACCTCGGGTCCAATAACAAAGTTGACTACAGGGTCTTTCTTGAGCAGATCCTGGTGTAAGCTGGTGTTCATTAGATATCTTTCAGTTGTGTCGTCCCATTCCAGCCCAAAGGCCTTCTCGAACTGGTCGCACACGCTTTCGGGGAGCCATATATCAGGGACTATAGTACTGATATAGGCGATTATGCCTTTATCGAGAAGGTTGTCATCTGTCAGACTCGTGGAGACAATTTGTATTGCAATCTGAAAATCGAACGAGATATCCGACCCGAAGGGAAACGTCAGCGAGTTGGGCTCGAAGCGCGTAGAGTCGTAGCCTCCCAGAACAAGACTGCCGTAAACCTGTGGCGCCTGGTTGTAGGCACCTGCAGTGTAGGACCATGTAAGACTTGGAATCGGACTGTCAGTCTTGTTCCGCAGCTTCTGCATCAACGAAGGTATCGGGTCATTGTAGTCCGTAAAGTTGATCGGGCGAGGGTTCAGAGAGAGCGATCCGAGCCAAAAGTCGGTTGAAACGATTCCGACGATGGACTGATTCTTCACAGTAGGCAAGTTGTCGCCTTCCCAACCCAGCGTCACGTCGTCCCAGCCGAACTGTCCAGGTCCTTCCATCCCAACTCGTTTCTCCAGCCATGATTCCGTGTCAAAGAAGCCCGTCTCTTGCCAGGATGAGGAGTTATCCGTCGACCACAGCCTTCCACGAGACTTCGAACAGGCTTGGGCTTTGTTGTTGCATGCCTGGCTCAGCACAAGCCAGGTTGAGGATTGATCGTGAGCAGGGAGGACGCGAAACTGCTGCGCAGGATTACCGACCTGGATGCGAAAGGTGCTCCAGGGTCCATCTTTGCCGTCCCTACACACAAAGTCAGACAAATTACACCTCGAAGCATACACGGTGCTGCCACGGGCGAAAACGCGACAGACCAACGGGCGCCAACGCGAACGGTTGCTAGACCGACCCCTCTACCCACCGAAATCCCTCCGCCACCAACTATCTGTGCTTTCTACTTACCATTGTTGACTGGGACGGATAGACAGCGGCTGCGCCTCTGCTGCCGCGAGAGCAAGCAACGCGAGCGCCACGAGGAGGGTCGCGATGCAGTAATTCCTCATTGCGACGACGGCTCTGCAGCGAAGAGAAGAGGCATACAGACACCGGGCGTTGTGAGATGTCTATAGGGTAGGGGCGGAAGACGCCCCAGCGAATAGTCGATCATTTGTGGGTAGATCATATTGAGTCAAGCCAGGATCCTGGGCAACCGGCTGCACATGCTCTTGGCCCCTGGATGAAACGCTCAGATTGCCGGGATGGCAATGGCTCCGGTGTCGTTCCGTCGGCGATGTACACCTCAGCTGCCAGCCACGGTTTAACGACATGCCCAAACAATTCATCGGAGGCTCATCTTACTATGTGACTTAGGCCCCGTTGCCTTGCCCACGGTGGGGATGGTGTCGTGTGCGTGCGGGCCCTAGTTCGATATGGGGAGGTGTGTGCAAGGTAGTGGCTTGTGTGTACACGCCGAGCCTTCTTGGAGCGCTGGGCCTGGCGATGGCAGGTGAAGCGTGATTGGCAGGTGAATTAAAAGAGAGTAAGCATCAAGATGCAGAGCTGAATAATCCATGCTAGTAATGCAACCTTGGAAGGGAAGCAAAGAACATCAAGACTGTTACTGTGCCCAAGTACATACCCAAATCATTATCACCCTAACCCCTCCGCGGCTGCGCCGGTGCCGTTAACATGGCGCGTGCGGGCAGCCGTTAACATGCGAGTCATGCACGTGTGCATCGCGGCTCACTCTGGCCTTCGCATAGCGAGTCTCATCAAACTCCCTCTGACTGAACTATTGACCCGCAGTAATCCTTGATGATGGCTGAACAACGCTTTCTTATTGTGACCCCGACTCTCCACCTGCTCCACCTGCTCGACTTCCCCGGTCTCTTGCCATCAATTCACGATGCTTCCACATGAGATATTCACGCTAGTGCTCCTTTTTGCCAAAGCGACTGCAATTCTCCAAGGTGCATATACCATGTAATCGTGACTTCGACCCTGCTCAGTGCCCACAGGTCTGCCCATAGAGCAAAACGCCACCACCACCACCTCTCACCCACTCACGGACCACTCGAAAGGAAAGGTCCACCAAGAAAGCACAGCATCCGGATGGGAAGAAACCGTTCAACCCAAAGAGCAAATCATCACGTGGGATGGATGCGCCCCAAACGGCTGCCACGAACTCACCGTCCACCTGGAAGCCTCAGAAACAGGCTGGCTGAGTCTAGTCACCAGCATCGCGCGGGGGCAATCCAACATCCCCCAGTCTACCAATATTCTCAAGCAAGAGCCGGTTTCAATGCATTCACCAAGCCTGGTTGGAATTCGTACTGAAATCCAGGCATCTCCTCAGCACAGCGTCGCCGGTCCGGAGGAAGCACCTGATACTTCATCAACGTTCGCGAAACTCAATCCCGCGCCAGCATCCCCCCAGGAAACCCCAGCACAAAACCCAATCCTCCAAGAAATCATCTCCAAGTTAGGAGTCCACCCCCCACTTCCATCCAGCGCCCCAAGCCCAGAACCAAACCCGTCCTCATCACCCCCAACAGCAAACTCTAACACCCCACCACCCCTCACAACATCACCCCCCTCCTCACCCTCGGACCCACAACCCTAACCCTAACCCCCGGCCTCACCTCCCTCCTCGGCCTACCCCCATCCGCTACGTTCATCGCTCTCGCGACCAATGATGTAGGTCAGACGCTGCTTACTGTGAGTGCGAGCGGGACAGCGGTGACGGCGACGATTGAGGAGGTGGGGAGTGCGAGTACGGGGGAGGGGACGGGGGTGGAGGCGAGTGTCACAGCGGCGGTGAGGACGGGTGGGAAGAAGGGAGGGGAGAGGGATGGATATGGGAGTGGGGATGAGGATGTGGTGATGACGAGGAGTAAGGGGTGGGCGGGGAGGAGAGAGGTGGGAGGGTGGATTTGGGGGGTTGGGTGGTGGGTTGTGATGGTTTGAGGAACCGATGGGGCAGCCTATAGATCGTCGTATCTCAGCAAATCTATTCAATCGACACTCTACCTTCGCACCAAATCTATCGGGTATCTAATCTATCTCACTCCCGCCCCTCCCCTAATCCATATCCTCCAAACTACTCCCACCCCCCACCTGCTCCTCCGTAACCACAATCCCCACCAAACACTCCCCCAGCATATTATCCCAATTCACCCAAGGGTGCACCTCCATAAACAACTTCCTCCCATCCTTCCCCGCCACCCTCCTCAGCTCGCCCTCACCCCCAGGGTGAAACGGCAGATACGGCGTGATATTATACACCTTCCCCTCGTAACTCGACCACGCGGGTTTTCCCTTCCGTCCATTGTTTTCCTTCAGCATGGAAGGCGTTACCCGGAGGAGAGACGCCACGCCCGCTAGGTTCTTGCCCGAGCGCTGGAGATTCGCCCAATCGAGGGGGGAGTGCCCGGGTGAGAGGAGGATTTTACCACGGGAGTTGGGCGTTTTGATGGGCGCGGTGGGCATGAGACCGCCGGTGGAGGTGGGAGGGCCGCGGTTGGGTACGGGGCCGCGGTTGGGCAGAGGACCTGCGGTGGGTATGCGGAGGGACTGTGTCTGGGTGGGGAAAGCGCGGAGATTCGAGGCTTTGAGCGAGGGAGGGGGCATGAGCGAAGAGGATGCGGGTTTCGCGGGGGCGCCATGAGGGTTGGTTTCGGGGGTGGTGCCATGGATATGGTGGGCGAGGGCGCAGAAGCTCTTTGAGCCGAGTTTAGAGCGGGAAAGGAGGGTGGCGGGAGGTTGTCGTCGTCATCTTCGTCGGAGCTCTCGTGGGCTGCGAGCGTGAAGGTAGGGACGTCATCTGTGTTTTGGGTGGGAGTCGCTTTGGGCGTGGTCGCAGGAGACGAATGATTGCTTGCTGGTGTCGGGTTCCGGTCGTCTGGCTGGTGTGGCGCGTCGGCGGGGGTTTGAGACGGCTTGCGCACAGCGGGTGGGAGCTTGGGTGGGCGCAGGAGAGCAGGCCATGTCGAAGGCGGATGGTTGAATAGCAGGTAGGATAGCGAGATAGCCACCAGCGAGAAGGCGATCAACATGGCTGCAGAGAGAATTGCAGCGACGAAGCCGACGGGGTGTTATTTTCGTGCATGCGCGTTTGTCCCAGGGTCCAGACGCGGCGGCTTATCGATAGTGGGACGGTGGCTTTCGTCCTCCTATTCGTCTGTTCGCGCAAGGCTGCAGTGCAGATCGCGCTAGCCGCTCAGGATGACGGTGCGGCGAGTCGCAAGACTCATGGCGTCTTGATTGTCTACACATTCAACAGTCTGGGACGTGTTTGGAGCCCTTGGACGGCCCATCTGCTGTGGATCTGATCGTCTAACGCTCCACCGAATCCGAGTGGCACGTTTCATCGTGCTTGAGCCTCACAACCGCTTACATTAGCCTGCTATAAAAGCTACGCTGCCCCACCACCCCTCTCTTTCGACACAACCGCAGCGTACAGGAGGAACATCACCGTTGCATACACCATGGCAGAATCCAATTCACCGACGACGCCTGAGGGCATCTTCTCTCTGCTTGACACGTAAGAGAGACTTTACTCAGCACGAACACTCGTATCACTGACAAAGCTAGGGACTTGTACAAGTTGACTATGCAATGTTGCGTGCTCAAGTACTTCCCGGACGTTGCCGTTACCTACAGTTTCACCAACCGTACACCGGACAAGAGACTCAATCGCGCCGCCTTCCGCTGGCTCCAAGCGCAGGTCGACAGTGAGTAATCAGGAAGCAATTGAAGGGCTCGCTGACAGCGGTAGAGCTTGAGCACATCTCGCTTTCTGACGAGGAATTCAAATTCCTCAAGTCGTCGTGTCCCTACTTGAACGAGCAATATCTCCGGTTCCTCTCCACCTTCCGCCTGCATCCCTCCAAGCAGCTTAAGCTTGTATTCAAGCCCACCAACGACACTGGCTCGGACGACGACGTGGGCGACTTTAGCATACAGACCGAGGGTCTGTGGGTGGAGACAATCCTTTATGAGATCCCCTTGCTCGCGCTTGTAAGCGAAGCATACTTTAAGTTCTGCGACAAGGACTGGACCTACGCTGGCCAGGTCGAGAAGGCATATGAGAAGGGAGCCAAGCTCTTGGAGGAGGGCTGCATCTTTTCTGAGTTTGGCACACGGCGGCGACGTGATTATCACACCCAGGATCTGGTGCTCCAAGGACTGCGTCGCGCCGAGGCAGAGGGTTCGCAGAAGGGATGGTCGGGCAAGCTCAGTGGAACTAGCAATGTCCACTTCGCCATGAAGCACGGTCTGCTGCCGATTGGCACCGTTGCGCACGAGTGGTTCATGGGTGTCGCAGCCATCACGAACAATTACGAGGAGGCCAACAGAATTGCGCTGGAGTACTGGACCTCGACCTTTGGCGAGGGGGTCCTCAGCATCGCACTCACAGATACATTTGGCACCCCAACTTTCCTCAAGGCGTTCAAAGAGCCGATACCGGAAATCACCACAGCCGCACCAGGAGGCGCGACGACACTATCTTCTGCCGCAGCTACAACAAGTCCTGATGTTCTGACATTGGCCCGGACGGAAGCACCCATCCAAGCCGGAATTGATGGCCAGAACAAGCAGCGGAAAAGCTACGCCGAAGTCTTCACCGGAGTGCGCCAAGACTCCGGAGACCCGCTGGACTTTGTCAAGATGATGCGCCAGTTCTACGACGAACAGGGCATCACGGCGAAGAAGACAATTGTCTTCTCCGATTCGCTCAACATTGAACTGTGCCTCAAGTACAAGGCTGCAGCGGAGAAGGAAGGCTTCCAACCATCGTTTGGTGTCGGAACCTTCTTGACGAGTAAGTAGTCATGAGCCCGGTTTGCGATTAATGAACTGACTTTGGGCAGATGACTACGTTCAGGAGTCGACCGGCAAGAAATCAGTGCCACTGAACATCGTGATTAAGATAGCGTCGGCGTCGGGCCGTCACGCTGTTAAGATTAGCGACAACATTGGCAAAAACACGGGCGACAAGGCGACGGTGCACGAGGTTAAGCAGCGACTTGGGTACACGGAGAAGTCGTGGGAGGGTGTCGACGAGAGCACGCGATGGGGTTCATCGGACCAGAAGGCTGCGTCATAGGATGGCAGGGTCGCGAAGTTTTTGTGCAACAGGGCAACGAGTGCACGGCATGTCGTGTGGATTCAGCGTGCGAACGGTCGGAGTCGGTATACCCAGTCGGTAGGGGGTGGGCGGAGCGGAACTCTAACGCAAGGCCGAGCTTACCTCGCTCGCCATGCCCGCTTGGACACAGGTTGCGGTGATTTGGGGGCGGAAGCGCATCTCGCAACGCTAACTGCGCGCGAGAGCAACAGTACATATGTGCTGGGGCTGCGGATGGCGATGAACGGGACGTGTACTCTAGGTACGAGTAGAATGAGTGTAGCTTGCGAAAGGATGCACGCGTCATGGGGCGCACCATCATGTAAGGTCTGGATCAAAAATAGAGCGCTGAGCCAGCACTGGAGTATCTAGTGGATGATGATCTTCTGCAGTCAGCGATGCGCCGCTGGACCCACGAGAGCCGCACAGTGGTGCGAAAACCGGTCGGCTCGCAAAGGATGCTGCTCCCCGGTGTGAAGTGTGGAGCCATGGCCAGGACAAACAGGACACGGTGAAGCCATGGCAGGAAAGAAGCGACAGGAGAAAGCCAGAACAGGTCGTTAAGGACTGGGTGTCTCGATAAGCCAGGCCTGTCCAAGTGCTGCTCTACTTGCAGCCTCTACTCTGCTTGGCTCCAAGCAGCGGGTGTGGAGCAGCAAAGAGAGGCCGCGTCGCAGCCGTTGACCATGTCGCGGCGTCAAAAACGCTTAGCGCAAACAAGGGCCGGGGCGCGTCTGGTTGGCCGCTGCGCAGGGCTTAGGGGCACTGCGGACCTTCATCTTCAGCCCACAGCCCCCAGCGCCCCAGCTGCTCAGCCGGAGTATAATCACTCCCCAAGACTCCCATATCTCACCCTTTTGCAGCCCTTCCACCCTGCATTGATTCTTCTTGATTCTCCCCACTTTGCCCATTGCTCGCCGCGACTGTCTCTGCTGCAATTTAGGCGGCTAGTGTCTCAGGAGTTCCACCACAACCAGACCAGTCAGGTTTCAGCATGAGCGTAAGCCAACTTTAACTTTGTTTTGTGCCTTGAGGACCCTCGCTCCACTTCCGTCCTTGCAACCAGCGCCACCACACCACGACTGCATCTCTTCACACAGACTGACCATGGCATCGCAGTACGGCAACGGCGGCTACCAGCAGATGGGCTACGGCGCGAACCCGTACGACCAGCGCGACGACGGCGCCCCAGCAGACAACGGCCGCTTCAACAACTACGCTCAGGGCCGATATGACGATCGTATGTGCCCTGCTCTACGCCCTCCCCTCTCCCTCTCTCTCTCCTTCTGCGGGTGCTGACAAGGTGCAGCGAGTGCCGTCGAGATGCAGCCCTACGGCCAGCAGCAGGGCGGCGCAGACCCCAATGCCATCCTCAACGAGTGCCGCGAGGTCGACCGCGCCCTTGACCAGCTCGACAGTCAGCTCGACAACCTCGAGCGCACCTTCAAGCAGGTTCTCGCCCGCCCAGACATGCCTTCGGGCGAAATCAACAACCTCAGCTCGCAAGTCATGACCGGCTACCGTGCCCTCGTCACCCGCGTCAAGAACATCAAGTCCAAGCCCGAGTCGGGCAACCCGCGAAACGCACCCCAGGTCGGCAAGGTCGACCGCAGGCTGAAGGCCACCATCAACCGATACCAGAACCTCGAGTCGGAATTCCGACGCGACTCACAGGCTGCCGCTGAGCGTCAGTACCGCATTGTGCGCCCAGATGCCACCGAGGAGGAGGTCAGACAGGCGGTTGAGGACCCCGAGGCCCCTATCTTCCAGCAAGCTGTACGTTCCCAAAATTTCACATGTTGTATCCAATGTCCGGGCAGCCTGTGCTCTCCTGCAGCGCGTCACTCAGGCCTCCAATACAGCACATGATGCGAACTTGGCTAACATACGAGTAGCTTCTCAGCTCAGACCGCCGCGGTCAGGCATCATCCACCCTTCGCAACGTGAAGGAGCGCCACGAGGCCATCCAGAAGATTGAGCAGCAGATGGTTGAGCTCGCTCAGCTGTTCCAGGACCTTGACCAGATTGTCCAGCAGCAGGAGCCCCTCGTCGAGAACATCGAGGCAAAGGGCGAGGAGATCCACGAGAACGTGGTTCAGGCCAACACCGAGATTGGCGGTGCCATCGTGAAGGCGCGCAGTGCCCGCAGGAAGAAGTGGTGGTGCCTCCTCATCTGTGAGATCGACCCAACTCCGTATCCTCCCTCCATGCTAACCTATCCCCAGGTATCGCCATCATCATCGTCATCGCCATCATCGTGGCCATCGTCGTCACCGTCACAAAGCCCAAGAACAACAACTAAGTGGCCTTGTAATCCGTACATCATATCCCGTTGCGCACACCCCACACAACACCTTCTATATCCTTCCATCTTTCCGCGTTCTCATGGCCGGTCCGGTACCTGTATAATACCCAGCGGTGGACATCCGGCATCGCCACCCACCCATCCATCCATCTCTCAGCATCTCATTGTTTTTGGAAAAATTGCGCGCTTTTTTTCTACAGTTTCCCGCGGCGGGGGGGCCGGCCTGACCAGGCGAAGAGGGGTGCACACATGGTCGTGGGGGTCCGTATTCTTCTTGCTTACCAAGTTCGGCGCGTACGGCGTCAGAATTGATATCTTGTAATTGAATATTTTTGGGTGTGTATTTGGATTTTTCGTTGGGGTGGGAAAAGAGGGGGGAGAGGTCGAGTGGTGGGGACTTGAGCGGTTTGTAGTTGTGTAGGTGAAGATTCGTCTTTTGCTTAGAGTTGATGCGGTGCTTGCGACTGATGACTAACTGATTGGCTTGATTTTTCGTTACATTGTGGATGGTTTGCCGTGTGCTTCTCTACAGTCGCACGACCTAGCTACCTACACGTTATAGCGATGCCCAGGTGTGACGGCAAACACATGATATCCAACCCAGCGCCACACTCAGAACCTCTCCTCTACACAGCAAGAAAGAACAGTAGACACGATTCGCGTCTGCAGTGAACTATCAGCAGAACATCCCGTACATCACACCACGCTGACACCCCCGACATTTCGCCCTCGGACCCAGCCCACCTCCGACCGCCTCTACGCGAGCTCTCCCTACCAGGGTCGGCGGCATCGCCTCGCGCCCCCATTGGTCGTTTTCTCCGCCTCACCTAGCTCCAGCTCACTAATATCTAGACTACCATCTATCGCAAATAAAATGTTCAGTCGTGCTTATCTCGTGTCCTTCTTGTGCCACACATAACACAGCTTACATACACACACACATATCACCCCATCTTTCCACACCACACCACATACACGATGTCCCACACATCCCTAATCCCCTACCGCCCTCCCTCCACCTCCCCATCTACACCTACCTCCCTCATCCCCCTCCTCACCCCGCAATCTATCTTCACCGAACTCCTCTACCGCCTCCTCTTCTCCCTTTTGAATCGCGCCCTGACGTCCCTCCACCGCTTCGCCATCACCAAGTTCGATTCCTTGGGTGGTTTTCTAGAACGGAAGTGGGGTGAGAGTAGGGAAGCGAGGAGGGAGGCGGAGAAGAGGATAGAAAGGGGAGGGGTGGTGAGGGAGGTGGAGAAGAGGGGGGGTGGGGTGGGAGGGAGGTGTGTCCGCTGACGGGGAGAGAGGGAGGGATGGGAGGAGGACGGATGGGAGGAAGGAGGGGACCACCGGGGTGGGTGGGGGAGGTGTTGAGTGGGATTGAGGAGGGGAGATTGGTGGAGGGGGACTTTTGGGGGCATCCGTTTGGGAATTGAGGGTGTTAGAGGAGAGGGGGAGGAAGGGGTGGGGGGTAACTTGGAGGTGGGTGGCGGGTTTGAGGTGTTTGAGTGGGAGTATGGGGGGGTTGTGATGGATTTATGAGATTTTAGATTTGGGGGAGGATGAGAGTGAGGTGGTGGGGGTGGGGTGCGATTTCGATGTTGCGGGAGTCTGGGGGTTGGTATGTATGTGCTCGATTCCTCTTCTTTGGGCTTTTGGACTGGGAGGATATGGATTGGTCTCGCGATGTAGACGCCATGCTTCATTTAGGTTCCTCGCGGCGTTAACGGAGTCGCTGATCCATCGCGGTGGCGGTTATCCTACTGGGTGAGATGGTGGTTTCCCTTTTGGTCAACTGGCAGGTGCTGCGCTAGGTCTATATAGGCGGTGTCCGCCACCTTTGCAAATGCTCAATCTTGCTCTCAACTTCGACCCTGAGTACATTGAACAGTGCGGCTGAGTGGAGCATGTTGACCTTTTACTCATGGTTTTTCTTGTACGCGAACTTTGAATGTTCAACGATCTCGAATCTGTAGCCTTATGCACAGATCTTCTCAATGCACAGATCTTCTCAATGCAACCCTTCACCCTTCGCGATTCTCAATGCGCGCATGATCTGCCTTTGGAAATCCTTACCAGAACACCCATAAATGAATTATGAACTACTACTCGGATTGGCCTTCGAAAATTTGTCGTCCAATCACTGTCTCCCCTAGTAGAGATTAGAGCCAGTCAACAATGCACACACGAAAGGCGACGTAAGGTGCACCTTTGTATTAATAGCGTATCCTGACTGTACTCACTAACAAAATAGTAAGATCTTCGAAACATAGGGAAAATTATAGTCTTATTGGCCGACCAATTTACTCAAGGCCGACACGAGTAGTGAGTTTCAAAAATACTTCAAACCTCGGTTACACCAGCACAACCACCACGCATCCCATCCATCCCCTAGTTTCGAACACGCCCCCAAACTCCCAACCGGTCAAACTCCTCCAAAGCCACCCCATCCCCAAATCCACCTTCCAACCCACCTAACCCATACTCGCCCCACACCGGCCCCCAATCCACACTAGCGCTCCTCATTCCCACACCAATTATCCCCTTCCCCCGTCCCAACCACACATCCCAAACCATTCCTCCTCGGAGCACCTTACTCAAAACAGGCAACAGTCTCGATCACCCACCCACAACATACATATCTACACACACACATGTACCTACCGCACTCGCACCCGCCCCAATGGACACCTGCACCCGCGCGCCAGCCATGCGCCTAAAGTGGGTCTCCGAAACCTCCGAGTCCCTCCAATTCGTCAACGCGGCCCCGAGCAGTCGTCGGTATAGTGAGGAGACGAGGAGGATTATACGGAGCCACGTGATGATGGGGAAGAATCGCGGGCAGAAGCGGCGAAGTGCGCTGTCGCGGGGGGTGGTGCAGCTTCGTGTGGGGGTGAGGGTGCGCCGCAAGGGGATAAGGGGAGGGAGGGAGTGGAGAGTTGGGCTGAGGTTGGGATACCGGGGGTGGTGGGGACGCAGTGTAGTTTTATGGAGTTTGGAGAGGAGATGGGGGGGAGGTTGGTGGAGGCGGTGCGGACGCGTGAGTGGCTTTCTTTTTTTTCTTTTGCTTCATAGATGGACTTGGAGTAGGTTTTTTTTTTCTACTTGCTCTTGTGGCTGACAGGTGCTTAGTTGATACGACGATGGTGCGGACGGCGAGGCTGTTCAGTCGCGAGGAGGCGTGGTGGAAAGAGCCACTTGAGGGTGATATGGTCGCATTGCATTTCATTGTTTTCCTGGCGAAAGGGTTCCAAAGTCATGGAAGGGGGAGGTACGATGATCAAGATGCGTTGCATCACTATGTGAAGACTTTGGCTCTGCTTCAGCGTCGGGTGGCAAATCCACAGGACAAGAGGCACACTTCGGATAAGACGTTGGATGTGGTGGTCGGCCTGGCAGCCATGTCCTCATTCAAGGACGAGACCACGATGGCTACCAAGCATCTCGAAGGCCTCTACAAAATGGTCGCACTACGCGGCGGCATCCGCACCCTCGACCGAAAACTCCTCTTCAAAATCTGCTAGTGAGTCCCCTCCCTCTCCTACCCACCCCCCACCCTCCAACTGACCACTCCCAGCGCCGACATCAACATCTCCATGTCCACCGGCCACCCCACCACCTTCTTCTCCCCCACCACCCCCTACGACCCCTCCATGTCCTCCCCCTGGCCTCCCTCCGCCCCGCCTCCCCCTCCACCCCTCCCTCTCCCATCCTCTCCTCCCTCCTCCCATCCCTCTCCCCCGCCTCCTCCCCCTCTACCACCATCTCTTCTCCCTCGCCTCAGCCGCCAACCACGCAACACACCTCCGTCCCCCCACCCGCACAACAAACTACCGCATCCCCTCAAACACCTACCCCGTAGCCCGCACCTGGACTCTTCTCACGCCCCAAGGCCGCTCCCACCAAAACAATCTCGTTTCTACCCTGTACCACCTGATCAATCTCCGCATGGAGACTCCCCCGAGGAATTACTCCGCCTGGGTCTGCTCGCCTTCGCTAGCTCGCTGTTTATGCAGTGGAGTGGGTCGAGGCAGCGGTATGCGTATGTGGCGGGGGGGTTGGTGGATGCGATTTTGGAAATGGAGAGAAGGGGTGGGTATGGGTTGCCGGGGGAGGTGATGCTGTGGTTGTATGTGATGGGGAGTGTGTCTGTTTTTGAGGAGGGGAGAGGGGGAAAGTTAGAGGGGGGATGAGGGGGGTGGTGGAGGGGTTGGGATTGAGGGGGTGGGGCGAGATGAGGGGGGTGTTGAAGGGGATACTTTGGATTGATGCGATGCATGATGGGGTTGCGGAGGAGGTGTTGGTGGGAGTTGTTTGGAGGGAGTGGTTGTTGGGGAGGGGTGAAATGAATTGAAGTTAAGTTTGATTGTTATGTTTGTATATATGTACATGCGCTGAGGGTCTCGCGGTGTGGCGTGGATGTACAAAGCCGGCTAAGAAACGTGAAGTTCACGTCTTCTCAAGCTGGCGAATTACCCAGGACCTGCTTCACCCCACAACCAACACCATACCTCACAGCTAGGTTCGACACCGTCTCATCTACGGCCACATTATACCCTTCCGGTTGAGATCCACACCCGAAAGATCAGTAAACACATCCAACGGGTAATTCTCGGCCTTCAGCTCCCTCCTCCACGCATGCATCCTCTTGCTCAAAGCCCTATCCTGAGCCGTCAACTCCCTCTTCTCGCGCTTCGTCTTATACCCCCAAGGCTCCCCGCAACGCAGTGGTCCTTGCCTCCAAACGCCGAGTCGGCAACAGCCTTCCAGATGGCCGTAACATCGACGGTCATCTGCTTGGTGTACAAGATGCGGCAATCAGCAGGCTCGTACACGAACTGCAGCGGCGTCTCCGTCTCATCGTCGTCGCGGATGCCATCGCGGAAGTTGACGTTCACGCTGGTGCCGGGCGCCTGGCGGTCGAATACGACGTTATCCCAGTAGTCGCCCAGCTCGGTCGCGTTGAGCTTTGCGGCTTCTTCATCCGAGGACGTCAGGTTAGTGATGGTGAGCTCGGAGAGGTACTGGATGTATGTCCAGGGGTAGTTGTTAGTGCCCTTGACGCCGCCGACGGCCTGGGTGATGCCTTCTTTGGAGCGGCCTCCGAGCGAGATGTACTTGATGCCCTGGCGTTGACGCATCAGTTCAGAGAAGATAGTGCAGGTAGAGGCGCAGTAGCCGTCTGTTACGACGACGATGTCTTCGTTGGCGAAGGGCTGGGGGGAGGCGGTGTAGTTGGCGAGGGGGCCGTAGCCGTGGACGTAGATGCCGCCTGAGTTGAGGGGCGTGAGTACATCGGATAGGTTCCAGTGGAAGAGGTTGGAGAATTCGTCGCCGTGCTTCTCGAAGGGTCCGAATTTGGACTCCCAGCTGGGGAAGTTCAGGTCGGAGGCGTTCAGGTCGGAGAGGTAGTTGAAGGGAGAGGCAATTACGTCGGACTGGAGGGCATATGCGGTCTCGTTTGCGTCTTCGTCGACGAGCTCACGAGGTAGAGAGTCGGCGAGGCGAGAGTGGTACTCTGCCATGAGTTTCGTGCTTTCAAATGCGCGGTAACGGTCATAAGCAGCATGGCCGATGCTCTTTGGGAACAATTGCTTGTACAGGTCGTAGCCTTGCAAGATGGTACCGCCACCGTTAGCTGAGACGTCGATGACGAGCTTCGTCTTTCCCGCGGCCTTGGCTGCAACAAGGAACTTCTCGGTGACCTGTTGGAAGGGGACTTCCGCTGAGGTCAGAGACACGAAGGAAGGTACGGAGAGGACAGCAATGTCGGAGTAGTCATCTTCGAGGAAGTATCCACCAATGAGGTTGTGTTCTTCCTTGTACACAGCTGGCGGGTAGCCTGGCGCCGGGATAGAAGTTGCTGAGGGCGTGGCGGAGGCACTTGATGTCGGGACAGTGGAGTTGGAAGGCGATTCTGCAACGGTGGAAGTAGCACCACTGAAGTACTTCTTGTACAGACTCTCGCCGTCTGTCACGCCGTCGAGGTCTACCAGGACTCTTGCAGTATTGGTGTATGTGACAGAGGTACCGTTTTCAAACTCAAGCTCAGTCTCTGCTCCAGGATATGCCCACTTGCCTCTTCCTGATCCTGCAAAAGTTCCAATTCCTGATCCGACTGGCCCCAGAGAGACGGTGGCAAGTTCGTAGAAAACATTGTTGTACAGGGCATCGCGATCCTGGAGGGAGCCTCGCTGGGCCCACGCTTCAAGGAACTCGAGGGCGTCTTCGCCATTGATCTTGGTGACAGCAGAAGGCGTGAAAGTAGAGTTGCCGTAGGATTCGGCAAGCACATCCGCGTACACATAAGGCTTTGGTAGCTCTTTGCCATCCGAGGAAACTGATACCAGGGGAACTGGACGTGCCCAGTTAAATATGGAGCCAACGACATCAGGTACGTATACAAAGTGGCCGTCGTGGGTCTGCTGAAGTAGAGTGTAGAGAGCAAAGCCAAACTAAATATGTTAGCCAGAGTTGACTCCTGGTTCGCAAAAATGATATACCTCGAATTCATTCGCGTACTCTTCGCTTTCGACCTTGTCCTTGATCTCCTCCAGGCCGCCCCAGACATCTATGCCGGGCTGAACCTTCTCAGCGTACTCTTTGGGAGGATCCTTGAGCCAAGCTGTGTTTGATTGCCACTTGAAGTAAGGCGCAACACCCTCGAGCAAATGCAGAGCGGCGTCCTTATGCAACGACACACTGGTAATGCAATCATATGCCAGCTTCGCGTCAACAGACGGCGTCGGTGCAGTCTGCGTGGCAACCGAAGCTGCTACTTGAGCACAAGCGGTAGCATTCTGTCTGTGCTGTGGCTGCAACGGCGAAGCAGCAACGATGGAAGCCACCGAGGCCGCCGCAAAGGCTCGAGAGAGGACCATGTTGGCAGAGCAGACGAAGAGCACCAGCGGTGGAAACGGGCACAGAGGGCAGGGTCATCACATATATATGCCTCTTCCTCGGTACGAAGCTACCCTGCTCGATTGGCAGGTCCCGCACCTGGGCAGACCAGGACTCAAGCGCAGGTCTTCCATCTCTTGTCGGTTTCGATCGTAGCTCTGCATGTCTTCATATGCAAGTGAAGCTACCCCGGTCGACTCGGCGACGGGACGAATCACCACTCGTCGTATGATAGCACTAGGCCATCTTCCTGGCCGATCCACCTGCCCGAACAGGAAGCTGCTCGAGCGGGACCGGCGATACGGAATTTTGCGTTTGGTAGCAGGCCTGGCGTGGCAATTGTGTAGCAACAGTGCTGTGTACAGCACATGGGAGAAGTGTGGCACACTGTGGGAATCGCGTAGGAAGAAAACGACGATTGGCCAGTAAAGAGGATCCGGAACGGGGGATCGATTAGAGTATTTCAATAACGCTTGAGGCGTGAACGTGCGGGCAAGCCACAATTGCCGGTAGACTAGTGGCGTTAGTCTTCGCGGACTGACACAGTCTGTAGCTGCACCCGTTCTGTGCAAGCTTTCGCGGCAAAAAGGTTATCGTCATGGCCTTCTTGGTGCTCGTACCAGTAGTGGGTCCTGCAGCTCCGACGATCGTCTCTACAGCTTCCGCAATGGCAGTGGTCGTATTCGCCATGGCCTATTCGAAAATTGCTCACGGCTGACGTCTTCGGCACGACATCTCCGGGGCGACATTCCAAACGGGTGATAGATTAGGCATTTGCGTATAATCATGTCGATGTGTGATGCGAAAACGTCTGCATTGTCAAACTGCATGGATGTACTCGAATAGCTGACGAATGTACTCCAGAATGTGCGCCTTCTGTTGAAGTGCAGGTGCACCCTGGCATATGGAAGGTGCTACACTAGTACTATATAGGCGGTCTCCGCCACCTAAATCATGCATCACCACTACTCTACGTTCTTCTAAAAACTTTTGGAATCAGAGTACCTTCTACCGTGTCTTCATGGACCCGAGCACTGCCTAAGGGCTAGAGATGAAGGGCCTCGCTCATGTTACCAGTACAAGCCGACCTTGGAATTCTCGTAACCACGTTCGAACTCGACATTTTCATCTCAAAATGGTTCTCTATATCTATATACAGTGAAGATAAAAAGACATTGCTAGGCAATGATGCGCAGCACACCGGAGACCTGGACACCAACGACCCTCGCCTCGAACTTTTCATCCGCAACTAGCACACTTCGGGCTCTGAGATACACAAAGTGCCAGTTATCCACGGCTCTCTAGTCGTGCCTGTGGCTCCACCAAGGACCTTCCTCCTCGTCTTCGTTCTCGTCCTCGTTCTCTTCGTCATCATATTCCTCCTCCTCTTCTTCCTCATCTCCAGTCTCAGGCGCAGGTGTAGCCTCCTCGACAGCAGGTTCCTCATCCACCGACGTCAAGGAAGCACTTGCCGTCTTCCAGCTCGGCTTGCACGCACCTCCCGTAACATTCAGATTCTGATGGCTTGGCTTGGTCAAAATAGAAAGCTTAGTACCACCTGGCGACGTGCAGTCCTTAGGCCCGTAATTAATGGCAAAGACAGCCTTGTCCGCCTGTGTAAGCGGCAGGTAATCTTCGCACTCGTTGTACTCGTGGCACTGCTCATTGACCGCGAATTGAATCAAGTTGACGACCTGGGGGATCATGCTGATTGAGTTTTTGAGACCAATGGCCATGTTGTTTTTTTTTGCTTCGCCAGCGAGGAACTTGAAATAGTCGACGTAGGCCTGTTCGCCCCAGTTGTAGCCGTCTTGAGGGGGTTCGTTCTCATCCGGTGGGTTCTGAGGAGGTGAGCCAGATTGATCGAGGGGTTGGAATCTGATTGTAGAAGGGGTACTTACGAAGCCGTCTGTGTTGTCGGGATCAACGGCATCGCATCCCTTGCTTGCAGCCAGCTTGATGCGATCAGCCATGATGTTCTTCACGTTCTGGCTCTTCACGTTGACCCAGTTCTCTTCTTCCCACCCATCCATGACCTTTCCATAATCATTGGAAGTAAACCTGCTGGCATCACCGCGCCAGTTCTCTCGAGAGCCCGCGCTGAAGTAGCAAATGACCTTCTTGCCGTCTTTCTTCAGTTTCGAAATAGTAGCCGCGTCGTTGTCGAACATGTCGATGTCGATTACCGCCACTTTAGCTGCCTCGGTGCTCGCCAAATTATTCAGGTTAACACTCGATTTGTCCAACACAATATCCCACGTCGTTCCCGCCGGATATTTGTCTACCGCGCGACGTTCAAGCTGGGGGCGCGCAGCCGCGAGGCCGATGGCGCCACTGAGGGCAACAGCAACAGCAGACCGCATAGTGTCGATAAGCGCTACTCGTTGTACAAAGAGTGGAAGTCCGAGCAAATACTCAGAGAAGACGACGGTAAGTAGTGACCGACAAGACCAACAACAAATCCTCAAACTTGCGTGCTCATCAACCACACTCCCTCCTCCCCTCTATATACGTCTTCTCCACCCCTCTCATCACGGATAACCCGCACTTCAAACCCCCCATGCGCAAAACCCCTCATGTCAGCCTCCGGCATCCCTCCCGCAGCACGCATCATACCCCCGTCCCGCCATTGGTCCCCCTACAGCATTCCCACCCCAGACGCCCGACTCGTAATGTCCGCGCGCCAACGTGCCTACCTACATACGTACCTATTCGCGCTCCTTTGAGCCGCAACATGACACGGCGGTGACATCTCCATGAATCCCATCACCCCACCTGACTCACGGGATGAAATTTTCCTACCAGAAAATTCTACAAGGTGTAGACGTGTGGCCAGAGGGGGAAAAGTCCGAGGGCGTGCGTCAGGGGGCTGGGGCGGATTGGGGGCCGCGAGGGATGCGGCGCCGAGCGACTAGTTGGGGCCCGGGAGAGCAGAGTATGGAGAGAGCCCAACGGTCGTACAAGTAGGGAGTCAGAGCATGTGTGTGTATCAGGTAGAAATTCTCACGTTACACACATCCATACAGCGCCTACACGCATACATACATGTATAGAGTACATGCATGGTACCAGCGCTGATCGCCACCATGCAGGTACGGTTTCCGAACCGAGAAGCGCCACCACGCACTCGCGCAAGGTTAGGCGCGACGAAAATCTACGCCTGCACCTCAGATAGATGCCAAGTGCGTGGGTAGCCGAATCGGAGGTCCGTGGCGCCGCTTGGCGGGGTGCTGCGTTTCAAACGGAATGCCGCGGGGAGAGAGAGAAGCATTGTGGCGGCGGGGGGATGTTTGTGGTTTGATTGTAGGAGGGTGGTGGCGTATGTATGTGTGGCGGTTGCGACGTCTGGATGGTGGAATGAAATGCGCTTCGGACATACATAGTATGTACATACATGGTGGTGGCATTACTATGACGCAGCTTCTGTATATATGCACAGTGTGTATTACATACATACATACATACATTACTAGAGTACATACCAAGAGCTCTCGACAAGACTCAAGAGCGTGATTCGAACATTCCCACATCGTACGATCGCATGTTCCCACAAGGTAAAAGGTAGGATGCAAGCTGGATCCCCGCCAAGCGTAAGCTGAGAAATGCTTTTCCTCTTTGGACAAACTACCGTTTACCAGCGGTGACATTTCGACGGAGGAATTATGGACATCTTGTATGGATGGAGACCACGGTATGTACATTATTGGTAGACTACTGCATACTCGTTTCTATGTGTGTACACCGCTACGTGCGTACCAAGCTCCTGACGTTTCTCTGCGCGAAAACATCGTAGGGCTTAGAGGGACTAGACTGGACTAGACTACCAAGCGGTGACATCCATCATGCCACGGCTTACCAATTTCAACACAACAGTACATACACATGTATAACTAGTTTCTACGCCGGTCCAGGACGTCTCTTCGCGAAGAGTATAGGTAAGCGATGCTGCTTTTCCTGATTGGAGGAGAAGACTCCAGGTCTTGGACAGACTAGACTAGACTACCAACCGATGACATCCATCGTGCCACGGAGGAATTATATTGGGTATGCATACATATAGCTCACTACGATATATATAACAGTATTACTTGTGTATATTTCCCTACTCGCTAGCTATCCAGAACTTTTCTGTATACGTATACGACAACGCTCATACGCGGCATCAGATGCGCATCCCACCTACTCTACCATCCCCAGACTACATATACATAGTCTTTCATGCAATACAACGTAGACCCTACATCTCTCAATTACATACGCATCTAGCCTGATCATACACCCATCCCCACTACCTCAATCCATCCACCCACCCTTTCACCCCACCCCACCCCAACATGTATACAAGAAAAAAAAATCTGATAACACAACCTCTCCACCTCACGCAACATCCACAAACTGCCCATAAGCTGGCACCCCATCCACCAGCACATACACCACGTACGGCCCCGCAGGCGCCACATTTTTGCTCGGCGGCATCGTCACTTGGATCTCCTGCTGCGTGGCCCCCTCCTTGAAACCCTCCGTATCGAGCACCAACATCCTGTGCCCCATGTGCACAGAGTGCGTTACGAAACCCCCATAGTACAGCGAAACCCGCACGTTCTTCGCATTCTCGGGAGCCGTGAACGAGATGGTGAACGTGGAGCTATCAGCCTTCAGCGCCTTACTCGAGAGCTTGACGTCCGAGGGACGGACGGGGTCACCCTGGAGGTACGGCGGTGTGTAGATCTCGTTGCGGAACTCAGTGACGAAGGGGTTTTCCGCGGAAGCCTCAAGGATAGGTTGTTCGACGGGGTTCGAGCCAGAGATGAGCAGCGTGCCGTCAAGGAGGAGGAGCGCAACGCTGTGGTAGAGACGCGCGATGTCGGATTTAGGCCCCGTGGTGAAGCGCTTTCCGAGGGGTTGAGCAGGGTCGTAGATGAGGACTTCGAGGGAGGGGGAGCGCGCGACGCCGAAGCCTTGGGCGCCTTCTTGGGCGCCGTTCACCCAGATGACGGTGCCGTCGGGGAGGAGCGTGCCTTCGACCATGCCGCGGCCCTCAGGCATGGAGTCCATTTCCCAGGAGGGGTTCTCGGCCATGGGCTGGATGCGGCCGCAGGAGGGGTCAGCGGGCGCAGAGATGTCCTGGTAGGGTCCTCCGCCGCAGATGACGACGTCCGCGCTCCAGTTGTTTGCGCTGGAGAGGGGGAGGAGGACAGAGCCGCCGGTGTTGGGATAGGTGCGGTAGCTACCGGGTAGGTCGGGAAGCGTGCGGACGACCTTGCCGGTACCAACGCTGAAGATCTCGGCTGACTTGGATACGAACACGAAAAGGTTACCGTCGTTCAGGAGGTGGAGGAAGGGGTACATGTAGTAGGGCTGGTTCTTCGATAGGATCTCCATGTCGATGCTCTTGCCCTGAGGAGAGCCGTCGGCGTTGAGGATTTCGTATGTGGGATTGTTATTCTCAGGCTTGGAGGGATCAAGACCGTTCAAACTTCCAGAGGCAACAAAGATGGTGTCATCCGGCATGATCTGAACAGACGCGTACCAACGAGCAGTGTCGAGCTGACTTCCAGGCTCATCCCAAGATTGGCCATCCAACTTGGCATCGCTGGCAGAACGCTGGAGGAAGCGAATACCCTTGAAGCCATCGGTAACAGTGGGGTCGATGAAATCCAGAGGCGCGTTTCCTCCGAGCGACACAAATCGACCATCAGCCAGGAAAATACCACCAGAGCAGAAAGCGTTCGTCTTGTAGGCCAGAGGAGTCAGTTCCTGGGTTTCCGGGTCGTACTCGGACGAGTACGCGTATTGTCCGTTGGGAAGCTTCAATTGCGTGTAGTTCTCAACCTTGTCCAGGAAGACTACTTTGCCGTTCTGCATGAGACCGGCATGCATAGCCGGTACGCCGGAAAGACCAAGCTTTTTCAAAGTACCGGGCTTTTCAGCCGCGGGCGCCGGACTGGCTTTGGGTGCGGGGACGACGGGGCCATTAGCGCAGGGTCCGGACTGGCAACCTTCACCGCAGTGCGATGTGGTATTACCACAGTAACCATACATGGAGCAGCAGGCTCCCTGAGGCCAGTCACCGCAAACCGTGTTGCCGAAAGCTGCACCACAGCTGCCATCGGTGGTAGGGTTTCCAGTGGGTTCGGCAGCCGATGTCGTGGGCTTACCAAGTACCGGCTCGCCAGATGTTGTCGTAGAAGGAGGTCTTGTACCCGTGGCGCTCTCAGCTGGAACTGAAGTGGTGGGCGAAGGCGCAGCATCCTTGCATCCGTTTTGGCAGCCATTTGCAGCTAAGCAATGACCGTCAGTGGAACCACAGTATCTAAATGCTGTCAATGATGATACTACACCAGACGATGAACAACCTACCCATAAGCCGAGCAGCAGCCTCCGTACTCTGAGTTGGGATCACATGTCGCATCTCCAAAGTCTTTTCCGCAACGTCCATCGTCCCGGGGGGCAGATCCGTCAACCGACTTAGAAGTGACCGGATCGGCAGCTGTAGTTCCAGCGGTACTTGTGCACTTGCCAGAGAGGCAGCCCTCGCCGCAATGTGCTGTAGTGCTTCCACACTGGTCATGTCAATTTATGAGCCATATATGATTGAAAAGAAAACCTACCCATCCATACGAACTGCAGCATGCGCCGTCGTACACGGTGCTCTCCGGGTCGCATAGGAGGTTGTTATGCGCCGGGCCACACTGTCCGTCTGTAGAGTACTTCTGGTTCTGCCTCTTCACTGGCATGCGACTGGCAAAAGACCGGGACACTTGTTGCAAGTTGTGTTCATTGAACTTGCATCTAAAGATGGTCAGTGTTGGTTCAAAGACACTGATTGATATCAGCCCTTACACATTGCCCTCAGCGCAGTGCTGCCCCGTCAAGCACTTTGAGTCTTGAAACTTTGAAAAGTCACATGTAGGGTTGACCCAGTGGAAATTAATATTCGCCGCGGCGAGGGTTGCGAAGGCACCCGCCGTAAAGAGAGTGGCCCTCATGGTGTAACCTTTGGATGCGTAAGCAGTGTGAAGGAAAGTGCATCCAGACAAGTCTAAGAGGGCCTATAGGTATTTATGTGCTAGCGAAACGATAAAGGGACGGCGAAGGATACGAGGATAATGTTGTGCAGAGGCTGGGGTGTGCAGGTGGCAGGGCACGATGGAGAGACCACATGGGCGCGGCGGAGGGCCAGCCGCAGCAGGGCGCCTGCACGTTATACCCTCTGTGATGCAGGCATGTGGGTAGTTGCTACCGCAACTCGACGCATCATGCGGGCGGTACTACTCCCCGGGTACACTGGCAGTGCTAGGAGAAACATTGACGGGTAACGCTCACCTAACGTTTTCAAACGGCCCCGGAATATGGCGCGGTACGTTTGGCCGCAGTCTTGGTTCCCAACAGATACGGGGACAGCGAATGGTGAATCAGTATATCAAGACAGCGAGCGCGGGGACTGGCTGGAAACGGGAAGCGTGGCACACGAACGGCCTGCAGGGAGGGAGGCGTGTAATGCAAAAGAGAACGAGTGACTGGGGTTAACGAGTGGAATCGCTGAGGCAAGGGAACTGGGGCTGCCTACAGCTGGAGGGTGGAGGGGGGAGGAAACGAAGGCGAGGGGGGCTTCATGTATACAAGACGTCTGGAAACAAATCGGTGCGTTTGACGAGACCGGCGTTCAAAAAGAGATAGCAGTGCGTGCATGGGCGTCCAATGGAGGAAGGCTGCCGGTGGGTTTCGACTCGCTGGTGTGGACCCGCCGGCTAGCTGCCACGATCTCCACAGGGTCTTGGGCTGTTATGGTCGCTATTTCTGGGAGGGTTTGCCGGCAGTGAGTGCTCGTAGGTACTACTAGGTATCTACCTAGCGGTAGCACTCGGAAGGCCAGCGGAAGGCCAGCGGGTCTCTGTGTCATAGCAACCACGCGCCGTGGCATTCGATGATGACGGTGCAGGTGTACCCACGACCTACTACCTACCTGGCTGGCTGCCTGGGCGCCACGGGAGGGAACAAAGGCAGATGTGTTGAGAACGAGGGCGTGTGTCGTGGCCGGGCCCCGCCATCTCGGAGGCAGTTTTGTGACAGCAGACGGGCTGTTGTCACGCTCAGCGGAAAGGCAGGACGGAAAAGCTTGGAAGCAGTCAAGCCTTGCCCAGCTGCGTGATCGCCCACCGGCCGTCGGTTGGCAGACGAGCGAGGCGAGCGACCAGCAGCCCCTGAAGGAGGCCTCGACAAAGGCGGACCTGTTGGTTGCTGGGGTCTACACAGGAACAGGCTTAGCTCGGCCGACCATGCCTCCCGGGGCTGCATCTCGTCGCACCTACATACATGCTCCATCCAGCCTCCAGCTGCACCACTGCACCATTGCACCATTGCACACGCCCACCGAGATTTCGCCCTGGCCGGGCAAGCAAGACGTTGGCACCTGTGCAGCGCGAGGCCCCTCGCTAGCCGCGCGCTGCCACATCTAGCTTTGCGCTTCCCAAGCTTCGTGCCCACACCAGGACCACACCTGCCGCACTTTCCGTCTTCGGGGGCAATATTCATGCGTCTACACACGCTACCCGGTGCAACCGCATTGAGCATTGCTTTTTTATCGATTCGCGTTTCACGTTCCTTTCCGTCATTTGGTCCTGGCTGCCGTCGGGGGATAGGAAAGTCAACCATCCCGACCTCCCCCGCCCCACACCTCGCAATCAAATCACTACTGTAGACCATCGCCAACACTGAATTCGACCGCCATCATCCATCGAGTCGCCTTCTTTCGCCTCATCTCGAGCGGATATGAGCATGCGCTGGCGCTCCCCCGTTCTTCGCCTCACCAGACACAGCGTGGCCTCCTTGCGCTGAGAAACACCCATTACGTCGCACTGCGTGTATATTCTCCCAACAGCGCCGTCCCAACCTCTCCTACCAACCTCCAAAAGAGGAATCACTTCCCTCTCCCCACTTCGCCACGCACCGTCATATGTACATATCTTCCCTCCCGTTTCCCAGCAATCCTCTGCGAGAACCGAGCCTCGCATCGCATCGCACCGCCCGTCCGTCGACGAGCTCACCCACTACCTCTTAGATCAACACCGTTTTGCGCCACCGCCGTAGCAGGTGGTGGGGCGCTCCTCGTATTGTCCTGCTGGCATCTTGCAATTGACTTTGCATACGTAGCTAGGCCTCCCACCAGTCTTAGGTTTCGGCCCGGCTGCGAGGAGAGGGCCCACGTGTTGCGGGACGTCCGGAGGGTGAAGCAGGTGAGACTGCGTGTCTTCTCGGGTTATTGACATCCAGGTGGTAGGTGCACGGGTTGTCGTGTCTTTGTGCGTATGTATGTAGATGTGTAATCTACCTGCTGGAGGTCTGAAGCCGTCGTCGTGTTCGACAGAGACTAGGCTGGGACGGACCAATGGGCTTGCTGGCGAGTCGTGCGGGTTACATGTTGCGGTGCGCAGACGCCGAAGACCGTGCGAAGTTTCCAAAGTTTCGAGTGCAGATGGGAAACGTGTTCGATTGCCTTCTACGACGTTTCCATGTTTTTCAGGGAATCAAGCACCGTGGTGTTCGCGGATATGGATGACATCCGTCGTATACAGTAGCATGGTAGAAGCGAAGTTGGCGGACAACACCTCGCAGCTGCATACTCCCTGCATTTGACGCGTAGAGACTTGGTCTTATGTACCCTGCAGGCTGCTTGGCTAGAACCAGGACATTTACACACACTGCTCAACAAGTTTCTTTAGGTCTCCCTACCCCCTGTTCTCCCTTTGTATATATAGACATAGATATAGACATAGTTATGCACCAGACATACCATCTCCCACCAACTCTCTCACAACCCCATCATACGTCCTCCCTCCCGTCTCCTCCCCTCATCCCCCATCGCGCCTTCTCCCTCCACCCATCCTCATCCCCGCTACTTACCTGGAAAGCACACAAAAACACCCACTCCCATCCGTCGAGCCAGGACCAAACAATACATAAATACATACTTATCCATACATCGATCATCCATCTATATAATCGCGTAACCCCCCAGCCCCTCCGCCTCCAGGTTACACACAGCGCCGCTGCGTTCACGGTACCGCCAAGATCCAATGTCGTACGGCGTCTGCGGCTGCGCTGGGCGTGGTAGGTAGCCACGGCTTTGCAGCGCTCCAGTTGGAGTGGATTGGGGGGAGTACGATGGAGCTTTGCTTTGGGGAGGGTCGTTCTGGTTTTTTGCGATTTACTTGATGTGACCTGGTGGGTGGGTGGAAGAGGTGGGGGTTGTGCACCGGAAAGGGGTGGACGAGAGGATTGGTAGATGAAGGGAGGTCTCCTATGTACTCTGATGGTTTGTGGAAGAGGTATGTGCAAGTGCGGGTGCGGTGGCTGGGAAGTTCGCTAGCTGTTTGTGCGACGTGTGTTTTTCCCTTTTCATCCCTTCCTTGCGAAGAAAGAGATCGTGAGCGTATAACACATGTATCCGTAGATTCAAAAGATATCACCAATTATCATCATCATCATCACCCATAATTCATGCATCGTTCCAAGCTTCCCCCACCATCCCATTTCCAAACCCCATCCCTCACCCCTCCCCATCACACCCACAACTCAACACCCTAGCCCAAACCCCCTTCTTCCTCCTCCCCTCTCCGCTCCCCCCTCCTCCCCTTACTCTCCCTCCTCCCCTCACCCAAACTCCCCGACTCCCCCTCCACCTCCTCCCCCGCCAGTACCTCACCAGGCCCTTCTCCTCATCCTCGCTATCCGAGTCCTCCCACGCGCTCACCGCCCGCTGCTGATAGCTCGCCCGCACGCTCGACGGCGACGTCGTCTCGGCGTAAGGCCACATCTGGAAGAGCTCGGAGGAGGTGGCGCTGTTGTGGCGGTAGGGCGGAGTGGTGATGTTGGCGAGGGAGGTTGGGCGCGTGGAGTGCGAGATGGAGGGGGGTGTTGTGGGTGATTGGGGGGTGATTGGTTTGCGGGAGATCTGGAGGTGCGGGAGGGAGGACTTTCGGGGACGGGACGGGGGATGTGGCGGTGGAGTGGGGAGGGAAGAGAGGCGGATGGGGAGGGGAGATGGAGAGTGAGTAGGCTTTTGAGCTGGTGGTGGGGAAGGGGGTTGGTGTTTGGGGAAGGGGGTTAATTCGTCATGGGAGAGTGTGATTGAGGCAGTTGGTGGAAGGGCCGGTACTGCGGTAGTGGGAGCAGAGAGGATGATGGTTTTCGTGCATGTCTGACATATGCCTAGTGTGGATGTGATTGGTTTTTGGCAGGTTTTGCATGTGGCTACGGTGGAGTCTGCGATGGAAGATCGAGAGTCTTGATGCACTGGGAGGCCAAAGTCAAGGTGGGGACTTGCTCTTCGGATAGAAATCTTGGGCGAAGAATGCGGATCATAGCTCTTGATGATGTCCAATACAGTTCCGCTGGAAAACCGCGATTGCTGTGTTTGGCGACGGCTAGTGCTCCATGCCGTTTCTCGTCTGCGGGCGTTTTCAACTGCCCGTCGTTCGTATTCGTCCCATAGCTGCGCAGTATTGCCTGGTGTACAAGGTGCAGGTCGAGGGTCCTTGAAGGGCGAAGTTGTTCGTGCAAGTGGTGAGGGATGTTGTGGGGTGGAAGTCATGGTTGTGGATGTGGCTTCACACCAGCAGTGAGGTGTAGTATGTGTTGCAGAGGACGACGGGAGCATTGGACAAGAAGGACACGTCCATGTGTGATAAGCTCGATAACACAATAGGGTCCGCCACGATATATACATGCACACGACCAGTGATGCGGAGCCAAGGGGTGAGACATGTTGTTTACCAAATATCGACTGGCCAGACGCTAAACAGTGAGGAGGCTGGGGGAGTTGCCAGGATCAGCGTCACATGGAGCCATTTCTCCGGGTTCGTGGTTTGTGTATTCATCTTCCTACTACCAAAACATGTCAGCGATGGTGTCCTCGATTCGATATGTCGCAGCATAGTATGATCCAATGGGGCGCAGGGCCTGCAACGCAAGCGAGTCGAGGCGAGTAGGCGAGTGGGTCTCAGCAAGGGATGGCCGTCTTGTCAAATGTCTGAAGACTCGAAGCTGGTGCCGGCGCCCGTCGGGAAACGCTCTCAAACAATGGGCGTTGACGTCAACCTGTGTATGCATGTCATGCTGCAGCGCCTTCCGCGAGAGAGTGGTGTCGATGGAAGCTTTGATACGCCACAGAGAGTCAGAAGAAGATGGAAGCACATCGGAAGCTGCAGCTAGAAGAAGACCTCGTCACGCAAGGCGTTGTGTGTGGAGAGAGAGTGGTAGCGCTAAATCGTAACACGACGTCTTATGGAATGTAACTTTTCGCCACATCGTCGCCATAACCATAAATAAACACGACTGACTGGAAAGAGGAGATGCGTGTTTTCGTCGAGTGATCAGATGCACATAGCAGTGTGGAGTGGACTTGGGTGCTGGGCTTAGGATGAAGATGGTCCGAGATAGACCGGGCGAAGGATTGACAGCGAGGGCGCGGGGCGTTGCATTGTTAGGATGGGGTGCATTCTGAGGTTGACACATTTCGCCCTGGCCGCATCGAGTCCCGCCGGTTACTGCAGCCACCTGAAAAGCGTATCGATAGAGCGACGCCCGAGGTTCTAGAATAGAGGCAACGCACAAGTGGGTTGGTTGCAATGACAGCCCAAACGAGGTCTATGATGGACCGAAAAAGCACAAGGTTCGTCTATCGCCGAAGAAAGACAATGAAACAGACGAGCCCTGATGTATGTAGGCATTTTCATCGTCGTCTGATGAAGGAGGGGGGGTGAAGTGCGCCTTCCCTTCGGGACTCATGTCGGCAGCGCTTTAGCTTAACGGCTGTACCGAAGCGGGCTTTGCAGCCACCAACTTATCACATTGATCAGCACACGGCCAGACTGGACGATGGCATCACATTTCATTTCGTGTCTGAACTTAAAACAGGCCGTGCCGGCCAAGAAACAGTACTTTTTGCCCTCTCTTGGGAGCACTACACACACACATCACCACGCGTCACCCGCCCAATTTGTCCTTATCCCAGGACCTCTTGTCGCGGGTCTCCATGCCCCCAGCCCGGGGAATGGGAATCTGTGGTGACTGAGACATGTCTTGCATGTCGTTGCACGCTCACGCGTAGACATAAAGGGTAATGGGACATGCATGTTGCGCCCGATGGGGCATGTGTGCTGACTCTTTGGGATACTGGTATGAGCAGAGAACGAAATCAGACCTGTCGACATCCAGCATGGACAAGATGTGATATATACTATACGCATAGTCAACAGAGGTGGGATATAGCAAAGGCATTGGTATGTTGGCGCTAACGCAGATGAAAACATATTGGGAAAGAGGTGTGCGAGAGGGAGGCCATCACCATGTGCATGCCTCGTCTGATGGCCGTCTCACTTTTCTTTGATTGTCAATTTACTTAGCCCGTCTGTCGTGACTGGGTCTGCTCGATGTACTTTGTATGCATCTGTTCAATGGCCGGAATGATGAGGGATTCAATCTCTACGGCCGGCTCGCCAGTGGGCACGGCATGCTCCGTTTCCAGAAGCGACTGCAACGGTGCCTCTTGTGCCTCCTTCTCCGTTGCCGACAGGTCTGCAGAGCCGACGAGCGAGGGCACGCCCGAGAAGCTTTTGGTCCGGCGATTGGCCGGCACGCGGATCCACTTCTCACCCTCCATCTTGGAGACGAAGACGACCTCCCACTTGCGCGTGTTGAGCAAGTTACCAATGACGAGGTGGTGCGAGTACTTCTCCAAGGCATACTTGGCCTTCTTGACCAGGATGGAGGGGTCTGTCTCCAGCTTGAAGCTCACTATGATGCCGTCCGGGGCCCAGCCGTCGACCAGCTGCTTCAGGAACTTGGGTACGGGCTCGAGGTCGATGACCAGCTTGCGGCCCTCTGTGCGAGCGGCAGGGGCGTCCTGGGCGAGGTCGGCGGAGGGGTTTTGATGGGCAAAGTCCTCGTTGGACTGTATCTTGTGCTCGACCATGCGATGGCGGGGCACGAAGAAGTCGGAGACGGCGGCGGCGAGGTAGAACATGGCACGCGGGCCTAAAGGACGCATGAGCTGGGCGACCTCGCGCAGGTCCCACAGGTACTCGGTGATGGTCACAAAGGACAGGATCAACAGGCGGCCGTCGCGCTTGACCTCGTTGTACTGGCGCAGGACGTCGAGCATGTCGTGCTGGTGCTGCTCGTCGACGACGACGCGGCCATCCTCGTCGCGCATGAAGTCGAGGAAGGAGCGCGTGTTGTGCGAGTAATGGCGCGAGTAGGGCAGCAGAGAGAACTGGCGGTGCAGGAAGATGACGGCATAGCCATGGCGGAGGAAGAACTCGGCGCTGGTGGCGCCGCGAGTGCCGGCGGAGAAGTTGTCGATGTAGCGCACCGTCTGAGTCTCGAGCGGGACGGTGGTGCCCCCAGAGGTGACGAGGACGAGGCGGCGGCCCTGTTCGTGATGGCGGTGGATGAACTCGCGGGCGAGGGTGACGTTGGCCTGGAGATCCTTGGGCGGCGGCTCGTTGGAGAAGTAGTCGCGCTCAGAGTCGTTGGCCATGGTGCATGGACGTGTTATCTATATGGTGGGCTGGGGTGCATGGTCGTGGAAGATCAGCAGAAACAGCAGCAGCACGGCGACGACGGGGAGGAGAAGCAACAGCGGCAGCAACAGGCGGGGCAAGGTGGGGTGTGGGTGTTGGACGAGCATCTCAGTAGGTAGTTACCTCGAGCGACCTCGCCCTAAGCATGTCAGCCCCTCACCATCACTGCTGCTCAGGCGACTCCACGCGACAGTCCGCCAGCTCCGCGGCATGCAACGCGTATAAATTGCACGCAATGCCCACTCGTGGCATTTGTCGCGGTGGGCGTCTTGTCGTCGGCCTTCTGCGCCCAGCACCACCATCCATCAGCACCAACCCCTCCCCCACCCCACCCAGGGAAAAAAAATGAGCTCGGTCCACCCCGCTGCTGCTGCCGCCGCTGCCCTGTCACCTAGCCATGCCGAGAAGCAACCTAGCACCACTCGGGTCCTAGCACCACCTAGCACCGGCGCAGCACCGCCCGCCATCCACCATCCAGCACCACCATCCAGCACCCGCCGCCCAGGCCAGGCCCTCATACCGCCTCGATGGCCTTAGCCACACCTGGATCGGCAGACGCGGCCCGATCGTCATGGGATTTGATCCATCCTGAGTTTGCCATCGCTCACGGCTGACAATGCCGCCAATCATCGTCGCCCTGGTCCGGCTTCCCATCCCAGCCAATCACCCTTCGCCCCGGTCAACATGTCGTAGCATACCCTCTGCAAACTCATACTGGATCTGAAGTCGGTCGCTCGTCGCTCAAAGACCTAAAATGTCCTCGTTGCAGCCTCGAAGGCCCGATCGCCATGCAAAGGTACAAATACCGCGTCTCGACAGGCCCCGGGAGCCCCCGCCCAAGAAGCCCTCCGTGCCTCGCCAAGGGCGTGTGTCGCGCGCATGCATGAGCTGTCGGACCCGCAAGATCAAGTGCAATGGGAAGCAGCCCCAGTGTCAGAACTGTCACGAGAGCCAGATTACCTGCGTCTACGTTGCCAGCCGCAAGGACAGGCTCAAGACGTGCGTCAATACATCTATGTCTCCATCCACGCTGATGACCTCTCAAGTGCGACCGAGCACAACCAAGACTTGCTTCAGCTGCTGCAGGAGCTGCGCCAGAACGCCTCGCCCCAGGAGCAGCAAAGGATTGACTCTGTCCTGGCCGCTGTACGTATATGGCATGCTCCAAACCCATCCCAGTCCTGCTCACCTCTTGACGAGACTACCGAGGATGTCGCCGATGCCGCTTCTACCCTCCGAAAATCGCCAGACAAGAGCCCGGGAAACAAGCAAGACCTCTCGGATGACAATGACGGGGAAATGGACGGCGATCAGCCTGGAGAAGCCCAAGTCACCGCCGAAGTAGGCTCCAATCATGGCATGGACAACATGGATGAGGATCTGCTGCGCACCGAACGCTCCCGCGCCACAGGTTACATGGGCAAGAACTCAGAGGTCCAATGGCTCAGGGCCTTGCATCAAGAAGCAGACGCCCCCCGCAAGGGCTTCGAAGGCCCCTTCGGGCCCCCTGGAGACTCCGCACAGGCCCACGAAGAGCGAATAGACGCCTTGCATCAACGTCAACAACGAAGCCCCACCGACCACATGGACACAAACAGCTGCAGCTTCTACCTAGACGATGAACCACTCGCCATAGATTTTATCGTTGATCCCTATGAGCTTCCTGACTTTCCCATGGCAGAGCGTCTGTTCAAATGCTTCATGTCCACCGTGCAGACTTCTTTTCCTTTCCTCTCGCAGAAAACCTTCACCAGGCAGTTCTATCATTACTACGCCTCTGTTTCCCAAGGAGTGCCCTACGAAGTTCCCCAGAAATGGCAAGCCATGTTGAACCTAGTCTTTGCCATTGGTGCCGTTCACTCGCACCTCATCGAGGCTGATTGGCGTGCCGACAGTATGTGCAACTCTGCCCGCTAGTATTTCTATTCACACTCGGCAGGTAAAGACCATTTGTTGTACCACAGCAGGGCATGGACTTTGAGCCTTAGTGATCCTTGGTATATATAGTCCCCACTTCTCAACCCTCCTGTCCCCATTCTACCACGCACACCTTTGCGGGGAACAGGCAGAAGGATGCTAATGCATGTCGCAAGGTGGATCACTCATCCCGATCTTGCTCAAATTCAGATAGTAGGCCGACCTTCTCGTGCCATTGACCACAATTCTGATTGCCCTAGTCAGGTTTGCTAGCATTTTATTATACATCCATTGGCCACATCAACCGGTTAGTACTTTTACTATCCTCTCCCCCCCCCCCCCCCCCTATGCCACCACAAACCATGCCATGCGTCTCCTCCAGCCCTAACAAAAGATACACAGGTCCTGGGTCGTCATCGGAATGGCAATGCGTTTTGGCTTCTCTCTCGGGCTCCACATTCGCAACGAGGATCGTTCGGCCACTACTGTAAAGAAAGAAATTTTGTCTCGGATCTGGTGGGCCGTTTATTCACTGGATCGCATCCTCTCTGCAATCACTGGCCGTCCATCCATAGGCGCCGAAGCCTACTGTTCGACCTCATTACCACTCCCTATCTCGGCTGCCGACATAGAAGCGACCATCATTGAGGCCAGGTTTGGAGAACCACCTAAATGGACCAGTGTACACACACAATCAAATACGGATGGATCCCACTCTCCAAGTGCCAGCACGGAAACGCCCAACCTGGCCTCTGAGCCAGCCAATGGGGGTACATTTTTGACTAGCACCGTCAAGTTGGGAATGTTATCAAATGACGTTATCGCACAGCTCTACTCACCAAGCCTCGCCACCAGGTCCTGGAAGTATGTCCAGCAAAAAATCACAAAGATGCTTGAAGACCTTGATGCCTGGCTGTCTTCTTTGCCAAAAGGCTTAAATCCTTTCGATGACAACGGTTCAACTTACTCTATGCAGCAAGAGCGGAATATCCTCAGAACCTACTACCACAGCACCAGGATCCTCATCTGTAGGCCTTGTTTGTGTCGCCTTGATCGCCGAATTCAATCGCAGACAGATATCTCAGACAGGTTCAACCACAACATAGCCGCGCAATGCGTTTTATCTGCAAAATCCATCGCCGCATGCTTGCCAGATGACATGGCGGTGTGGAACAAAGAGATATATCGAATCTTTCCGTGGTGGGCGGCTGTGCATTATGTCATGCAGGCGGTCGCCGTCCTGCTTCTTGAAGCTTGCTACGAAGCAGAGGGCATGGACATCTTACCCGCGCTGAAAAAATTAGTGCGGTGGTTGAGAGCCCTACGGTATTCAAATGGAGCGGCCAACCGCGCGTACACCATCACAGTCGATCTGCTCAAGAAACTCGTCACACGGGACTTTAGCGATCCCAAGATGCCCCAAGCAAGTCACCCATCTCTTCTCGCGCCAACTACTAACAAGACTAGGAGCTCTCCGAACTTCTCAACGAGGACCCCGACCCCTGCAGCCTGGCCGATCTGTCCTCAAACATCTCCCAATGGTTCACGGGCGAAGAATTCCTCGAACGCCTCCCGCTCCCTACATTCCCAAATCAACCCCAAGCCGGACCTTCCACTGAGCCGATCCCTGCTCAGACCTACTATCCGGAGGCAGCGGAGCCGTCTTTCCCCGACGGATCAAGGCAGTCGTTACAGGGGTTCTTCCACGGCGCGCTCAACTCGAGGAGCCCGCTTGCGAACGTTTTTTTGACGAGTTTCGACCAGATAAACTCCTTGCCTGCGAAGATGGAGGATACATATATGCAGGATAATGTGCCGGATACGGGCGAGGCAAGTCATCACATTTACTCTTAGGTCGTCGTCATTCTCGTGCTGCAACTCGATTCGAAACAGATGCCCCATGTGATCTATGTGGAGGAGATAGTTCGTTCGTCAGATACCCATTTGTGTAGGAATCGCTGGTCGTAATTTCTGCACCAAGATTTTGAGCTAGAGAATGTGTGACTTGATGCTTCAGGGTGCGGTGTACGTGGTGCATATGGACCTGTAGTCATGTCCTAGCTAACTTTACGATTTTTCAATCCGCAGCTGGAAACTATGTAGAATGTCCCTCTGAGCCGCATGCATGCTTTGTATTTCTTGTTCAGCGCAGTGTTCACCGGGGATCTCGATGCCAGCAGACGCCCCAGCGCCCATGCGAAGCATACAGAAGATGCTGGCCTGATCCAAGTTGAATACGTATAAACATATCCCAAACCTTGCACCACAAACAGTCGCGAGTCGTAGGAGAATTACCTTAGCCTAGTCTAGCGTTGGTCCAGTAGTGAGTTAGGACACTATGTATGTAAGGATGTTAGCGCGCGATGACGTGGGATGACGGACTGGTAGACTAGTCTACCCATGCCACCAACGGTTATCTAGTCTACTGCAAAGTATATAAAGGGTTCTTACATGCATCGTTGACTAGCAATCTGGTCTGATGCAGGGCGGTTCGTGTGCTTTGGTGTTGGGTTTGGAGCAGGTTGGTTGATTTGGTTCTTGGAGCTCACTGGACTAAGGCGGGGGATTCATTGGCATGTGATCTTCTGTTTGCCCCGTGGGAGTTGTGCGGTCGCTTAGTGCGAATTGACTCAGCGTTACGACTTCCAATCTCTTCCGAAACTTATTCACGATACATCAGAACTGTAGAGAAGGTGCACTATAGTAAAAAGTGCGGTTAGCTCTGCATCCTGGGAAGGGGCGATTCCCGTAAGGCAGGTGCTGTGGTTCTAGAGCTACGTGGGTTGTCGAGTACAGTGGTAAGTGTCTTTTTATACGCTCAGAGAGGTTATTGCTTTGGTGAGCACCGGGATTCATATTCCAATTTTGTATATTCTTCAAATTGACTGGCCCTTTTCATGGTCCGTGTCCTGGCTGACTGGGTACATAGTGGAAACCACCACTATAATGAAACGAAAGCTTCAACACCTAGGACCTCATATACAGCAGCAAATACAAATCTATGGAACCCGGCACTTGTCATATCACTCTGTCGGACCTCGAGCAAAAACAATCCTTGGAAAATGATTAGTGGGGCAAGAGCAAGGGCTGATCTCCTGTACCCACATCACCACCAACAACACCTCTTCTCCAAACTCAAACACCGACTCGAGTAAACCCGCCCCGAGTCCAGATTATCATTTCCCCCTCAAAGGCCGAGCGAGAATCCAACTCGGTCAATTTCCCCCAAGGTCGCAGGTGAACCTCGCCTTCCTTCCGCGCCACCGCCCCAAAATGACCCCAACAACAACCCACACCCTCGCACCTTCCCTCCTCCCACTCCAAACCCTCCACCTCCGCCCGCCCACCCCAGCCATGTCGACCGCGCCCGAGGCCACCGCCTCGCCCGCACCCATCTCCCCTGCCAACACCCACGACTGCAAACTCTGCGGCCGCACCATGGCCGTCATTTCTGCGGACGGCGAGCTGCTGCCGCAGGACGAAATGGACTCGGGCTGCGATCTGTGCCATGATTTTCTTTTCTACATCACTGAGTTGAGGGGGTGGGAAGAAAAGTTCGAGCAGGTGGAGCATAGGAGGGAGGACTTTGGGGTGAGGATGAGGAGGCTGGGGGAGGTGAGGAGGGGGAAGGTTTTGTTGGGGAATTTTTTGCTGAGGGTGGGGAGGTGGAATGGGGAGAAGGGGGATTTTAGAGGGGAGATTGAGGCTTTGAGGAGGCAGAGGGAGGGGGAGGAGGAGGAGCTGTCTGACGAGGAGGACGAGGAATCCGACGACCTGTCCGACAACAAAGCCAACGACCTCCCCGACAAACACCCCGACGGAGCCGCAAAGAAACTACCCACCCACCCAGCTCCTTCCCACCCACCCCCCACCCCACCCACTCTCAAGCGCTCCCCCTCCCCCTCCTCCTCTCCTGGCCCCCGCAAACTCTCGAAGCGCCCCCGCCTATCCGACACCCGCACGCGCCGCATCAGCTTCGATTCGTCCGTTGTGTTCCGCGACGTCGACTCCCAATCCCACCGCGAGGACGCCGCGTTCAGCCGGGGGAGCTCCGAGTACTCGCCGGGCAGGTGGGTGGCGCCAGAGGGGTCGCAGTGGCTGGATACGAGTGGGTTTGGGACGACGATTGCGAAGTTTACGGGGGCGATGAAGAGGGGGGAGAGGTGGGTAGCGACGAGGGAGGGGGTGGCTTTGGATGAAGAGTGGGATGGGGGTAAAGAAAGCGATGCTGAGGTAGAGGCTGAGGAGGCTGAGGAAGAGAAGGAGGATGAGGAGGAGGGTGAGGGCGAGAGTGAGGGCGAGAGTGAGGGCGAGAGTGAGGGCGAGAGTGAGGAGGAGGATGGTGGAGAACAAGTGTACGTTTTACGGGGTTCAAAAGTTATGCAACTGACGAGAACAGCGAGGCTGCCACTACGCTGGATTCCACACCTGACGCCGGTGGTGAAGAGGCAGCACCGAATGCTGAGCTCTCGGCTGATGCAGTTCGGGACAATGTCAAGTCCGACTAGGAGGCCTCCTGCATTGAGTCTGTCTTCAGCTGATGCCTCCAAATGTGTACTGGGCCAGCTGATCATATGGTACGTTTACAACGCTTTTTTTTTCATCATGCCTTACTTGTCCCTGGTGTTAACACAGAAGGATTGGATAGAGTTTTGTACAGTATACCGGAGGTTGATCAGACCGGTCAGATTTTGCCTTCTTGGACTGTCTCCCACATTTTGGCGTTACGATACCCCCGAGTAGTTCCGAGCTTTGCTCAGCATGGTCTTAACCAAATATTACAAACAAGTCGATTTCCCAATATCACCCGCCTAAAGAAGACTATTCAAGAACCTCATCGGCCTACCCTCAAGCACCATCTCCCTCTCCGCCCTCTCCCTCAACTCCCTCTTCTTAATCTTCCCACTCGCCGTCTTCGGTATCTCCCCCGCCTTCACGAACTTCACGCCCCCCTCCAACCTCTTATACCTCGCCAGTCTCCCCTCCACCCACCTCTCCACCTCCCCCTCCGTCAACCCCCCTCCGTCCTCCTTCCGCACAACATACGCCCGCGGTAACTCACTCCCCCGCTCCTCATCCCGCACCCCCACCACCGCCACATCCACCACCCCTGGATGCTCCAACAGCACACCCTCCACCTCCGCCGGCGCAACCTGAAACCCCCTCACCTTAATGAGCTCTTTCTTCCTATCAACAACGTACCACTTCCCCGTTCGCTCCTCCCCCCACACCACATCCCCCGTCCGAAAGTACCCCTCGGCATCGAAATCCCTAGACCTATCCACCCCAACATACCCCTCGAACACCGTCGGCCCCCTCACGCAAAGCTCACCCCTAACCCCATACGCCGTGACGTCGTCGCCCTCTTCGTCGATGAGTTTGATGTCAAGGTTAGGTAAAAACCACCCCACGCTCCCCGTGTCGTCCTCCCCCCCAGGCGGCACCCAACACGCCACACACGTCGTCTCCGTCATCCCCCACAGCTGGGCGAAGGCCCCCCTGGGCATGAATTCCTGCGCTCGTCGCTGCGTCTTTGCATCCAGGGGCGCGGCCCCAGATCGGATGCAGTTTACGCGCTTGAAGCAGGCCTTTTTCTCGGAAAGAGACATGGGATGTGCGATTAGTGCTGCCACCACGGGAGGCACGACCCACATGTCGGAGATGGCGTAGCGCGGGAGGTAGGTAAGCATGGCGTCTAGGTCTCCTCTGCGCATTATGTAGGTTACGTGGCCGGCGCGTAGGGTGGAGATGTGAACTAGCGGGGCGGTGGAAACGTGGAACATGGGGAGGAAGGAGAGGCGCCGGACGGGGTGCGTAGGGGGTGCGACCTCGTGGGTTAAGACGTGCTGCGCTACGAGGTTATAATGGGAGAGCCGAGCCGCCTTCGGCAATCCCGTTGTGCCGCTGCTGAAGCAAAGCATAGCGGTTGAATGTGCCTCAGCGGGGTCGGTGAACGTCCTCCACCCCCTCTCCCCCTGCGTTAGCAACTCCCTCCACGAGCGATACCTCCCTGTTCCTCCCCCCTCCTTCTCCCCCTCCTCCTCCCACCCCCCATCCACCACCCAAACCGCATCCCTCCCCATCCCCACCCCCTCAACCACACCCTCCAACCCCCCCTCCACAACCACCCACCTCGCCCCCACCACCCCCACCGCATGCCTCATCTCCCCCACCGTATACCCCGGATTCGTCCCCGTGTACACCCCCCCCGCGCCGATAATCCCCAGCACGATCACGGGATAGTATATACTGTTGAACGAGTGCACGACCACCGTGTCGCCGGGTTGCAGCCCCGCGTGATGGAAGCCAGCAATGAGAGCGCGGATGAGGGACTCAGCGCGGGAGGCGGAGAGGAAGTGGGAGGGGGAGGCGGCGGAGATGAAGAGCTAGACGTGTGAGGTTTGGGGTTGGATATCTAGATGGAGGGAAGGGAAGAGAGGGACGTACGGGGGCGTTTTGGTCATAGCGGGGGGCGGCGAAGATGTAGGATAGGATGTCGGTGGTGGGGAGGGGGATGGCGAGGGGGGCGGGGAGGGGCATTCTGAGGGGGTATGGGAGGGAGGGAGGGGTGTGGGGATGGAGGGTGGAGGGTTGATATGAGTGGGATCTAGGAGCTGAGGTGAGTTCCAAAGAGTTGGATTTGGTAGTGCTGACGATGAACGTACGTACCTTCGAACCGGGAGATGCCCAGGGTTGGTGACTCGCGGGTTACTACTTCCTTGACCCTGGAAAGATGTCGCATGTACAAAACAGTATGGTATCGAATGGGAAAGTCAGAGAGCCACTGCGACGTGCTCTTCGCACCTGTTCTGATTACATATCAACAACCCTCCTCGCTCTATTTGTAGCAATCAGCACGCTTACGTCGTGCGCCCATATGCGAAGTGCGAGGTAGCCTACCAGACGAGCAGCGTCCGCGGTCCTGCTAATAACCAATCCGCGTCTCCCTAACGAGTACACAGTCACATTTAGATGTAGACTAACCCTAATCCAGCCCTAAACCCACCCGCGAACTCTAATCCCAATCTGCACATCGACAGGCCTCTTAGTATTGAGAGAACGACGAACACCCTCCATCCATCCAACAGGTATCCACACTAGTATTGGCCTCACCTGACTCAATCCACACCTATCCACCCCACCTCCTCACATCACAAACACCACTCGCATCAAACGAAACTTTCCAAATTTTCTTTATAAATAAAACAAAACGATAGACCCACACCAGCCCACGGCATCCAACCCAAGAATGCTGTATCCAAGCAACCACAATCCCACCCGGCAACTTCTGCACAAGAATAAACACGGTAAATGTACGCGCGGAGGGGGGTGGGGAAGTTGTCCAGTAACACCTCTCAGTGGATATAACCCTTTCAAACGATTTTGCTCCAGAAAAATGCTAATGCCAGAAAAGAGAACAGAAAACAAGACAGAACAGAACAGTACAAAAGTGCCCCAAATGAAACGGGGGTGGGGGGTGAAGATGAATTACATTTAGAACACAGCTTCTTCCTGTGCCTTTGGTGCTTCAGATTCTACGGCTGCAGACTCATTCTGCGCGCCAGCAGATGCGTCGCGAACAGGTTCGTCGACGGCTGGAGCGCTTTCCTTGGCTTCCACAGGCGCTTGCTCGTGTTCGACACTGCTCTCGGCAGCAGGCTCACTGGGCTCGGGGGCCGCAGTCTCTGCTGTTTCGTGCTTTCCCTCCTCATGGTGACCGTTCGTCACAGCATCCTTAGCCTTCGCCGCGACCTCTTCAACCTTCTTCTTGGTCTTGGCTGCAAGACCTTCAGGCCCCTTGGGCTTCATGACAGACTTGGTGGCGGCTCCGCGACGAGGTGGCGAAGGAGGTTTGTCATTTGTTTTGCTTGCACTGGCTGCAGTAGGGCGCATCATGCGAGCGAGGAAGCCTTCTCCAGCGCCGGCCGTGGAAGTGCGAGACTCTGGTCGCTTTGGAGCGGCTGCGCTCGGTGCCAAAGATGCCCTGGGTGCCGGTTTCTTCGCAGCTGGTGCGGCGGCCTTCGGCGCTGGTTTGACAACAGTAGATGGCTTGCGCACGGTCTTCTGGCTAGCGGCTTCTTCTCCGTGTTTCGCAGCAGAAGAGGCTGTAGGGGCAGTCAAGTGAGATGGCAGTCGGACTGGCCGGGTCGGCGATCGTGGCTTCGGCTTCCTGAAGCCAGTGGGAGACGTTGTCGTAGATTCTCTGGAAGCGGGTGCCGATGAAGCCGGTTTGGTGGTCGTCTTCTTCACTTCAGCAGCTGGGACCTTGGTTTTGGCAGCTGCGCTTGCGGTTGTACCCGATGTGACAGTAGACGCCTTGACAGCTGGGCGAGTTGTCTTTGGAGGCGCGGGCTTCGTCGTTTCCTTAGGGGCTGCTGCCTTTGGCTGAGTCTTCGCGGGAGACCTGGATGCGGCCGCCGCTGCGGTCGTCCTGGAGGCTGTTGGTGTTTTTGGAAGAGGAGACCTGGGCAGAGGGCTGCGTGTCGAACTTGTGCCTCTGGCTGGCGATCTTGAGACAGAGATGGCTGCAGGTTTCTTGGTCAGACTCCTCCCGTTGGTGCGAGGCGTGTCGGTGGCTTTTAGCTTGCTCTCGTCAACAACTGGTGCCTGGGGAGCAGGCTTGTTGTCGGTGGGATGAGAAAGGACTTCAGCTGGAGGAGGCAGAGCTTCGCCTCCTGTCACAGCAGCTTCATTTGTGGGATCTGCTGGCTTGAGCGAAGCCTCTTCTTGAACCCCAGACACGACCTTATCCGGGTTCTCTGCAGGCGTCTCATGAGTCACAGCTTCGGTCGGTTTGTCGACTGCTTCTGCAGATGCGATAGCTTCACCCGGCTCTACAGTAGGTTCTTCAACCACAGCTTCCTCGGCTGGAGTAGCCACAGGCTCGGGGGTGGGCTCAGGTGTGGACACGGGTGCGGGTGCGGGTGCGGGTGTAGGTTCGATCTTAGGCTTGGGCTCGGTCTTGGGCTTGGGTTGGGGCTTGGGCTTAGGTTCAGGCTCTGGAAAGTCTGACCCCTTCATGATGGTTCCCAAATTCCTCATCTCGCCAGCCGCTTTGCGGATCGGTGGCGGATCTCTCGAGGTTTCCTGCATGGAAGAGTGCACTTAGTCCATGTCTCACAGCGGCATTATTCTTTCGGCCTACTTACCCTGCTCTCGACAGCCAACTCTGGGATCGCTTCGTCCACGACAAGACTCTTCTTGCGCTCCTGCTTCTCCTCTTCAATCACCTTCTTCAGCTCTTGGACGTCCTCTGCTTCCCCGCTGATGCTGAAACTCTCGCGGCGCTGAGACAGTGACGTGGTGGTACTGGAGCCTTTCGTGGTGCCAAAGTCTTTGGCGACGGGAGATGCCAGGGCGGCCGGGACGGCCTGAGCGTGAGGCTCTACCGATACGAAGGAGGCGCGCACTTTGGAGGTTGGGCGGCTGGCGCCGTTGGAGCTGCTGCCACCTGGTGAGCGGCCGCGGGGCTCAGGAGACGAGGAAGCGTTCTGATTCTCGAACATGGCCCGGAGGTTCCGAACGCCGCTGTTGCTAGTCCCACTCATGGCTGCGACGGGCGGTGGCTTGTTAGCGAGAGAGCGCAGTGGTGGTGGGATCTGGTGCTGTCGAGGCTGATTGGGGAAGCTCGAGGTTGGTGGGCAAGTTAAGAGGGAACGTGTGTGCTGGGGACAGGGGTCGAGCGAGGTATAAACAAAATTGGCCCTGCTCAAAACGCGTCTCAGGAACGACAATGCCGCCGTTTCAGGGCTGATTGAGCGATATGCGACTTACAACGACTGAAGATGGGACAGAGACACGCGGGATATGCTATGCTTAGATGCAAAGGATGAAATGATGTGTCTCCTGGTCGACAGAAGCGATCGCGACCTAAACATGAGCCAAGAGGGAAGCGACGCGACGTCACTCCTACGGCCGGTCCGGATACAGCACCACCTGTAATGACACCACGGATTCAGTAGACTGTGGCAGATACGGAATGCACAGAGAAATTTATCCGATCTCTGATGTCTGCGCTGTGTGCTCTCTTCCCTTGGTGAAGGTCGCTGCGAATGCTGTCAGCTACTCGGCTCCTTCCAAATCTCTCAGCTGCTATGATTGGCTGTGCGCAAGAAATTCATTGGCTAAATGTGCGCTCCACGTCCAATCATTGGTCAATGACACCTTAATGCCTCGCACAACGATAATCACAACATTAGGGGCAAATTGCTGCCGTTGCATCCTTCGCACCAACGGAGGAAGTCGACACGCTTCGGGTACAGGACACTAAAAAAGCATGCAGTGGACCAGTGTGAAGTTAGGCCCGGACTCCCAGTGCACCGTACCGGTACCGCAGAAGCTTAAGCCATGTGAAGATGAAGTCCCTTGGGCATGGTTCGTACTAGTCTACAAAACAATTAGAGGCCCCTGACAAATCATATGCCGCGAATGTTGAGCACCTGGGCACGATGTTGAGCACGATGGAGGATCAGTATTCCTAATCACGATCTATGGTATATGTACAATTGGCAAAGCATGGCCAAAGAAACAAAAAAAACATGTCATTATACAGAAAGATGCGCAAAGAACAACCGGTACCTTAAGCCCAGTATCCGAGCAATGCCATCAGCCCTGCCCCGAGCACCATAAGCAAGAAGGCGCTGAGCATCCTTCCGAGAGGGCCCTTCTGCATATACGGCGAGAACATAAACTCGTGCGCCATGAGCTCCACCAGACCTGTGTAAATCAAGATACCCGCGCTAATGGAATCGAAGACACCATTGGCCAGAAGCGTCGTCTTCGACTCGGGTGGGTAAGAAGTGCGCACGCCCAGTCCGATGGCGATAGCAATGGGTGTTGACAGCCCAAAAGCAAAGCCTAGTATGTACGGCGTCCACCTCTTGCTCTTGGGCCATGGCACCGTTGCAAGTCGGGCACCCAGACCAAGACCTTCGAACATTTGGTGGAAGACAAGCACAATGTAGAGGGTGATGAACTCTTCTCCAGCCACTGCAAGGGTGAGCCCGATGAAGATGGAATGGAAGATGACACCGAATTCGAGGATGAAGATGGCCGTCATCTGGGCTGCATAGGTTTCAGGAATGATGCCACGCTCTTCGAAGTCGGAGCCCAGTTCGGAGTTGTCGGTGTGGTTGCGGGCGTGGCCAAGATGGTCCTCCCCAAGTTGATGACCATGACTCTCTTCACTGGGCGCTGCGGTCTTAGCGCGGTCCTCAATGCTACCTGTATCGTGATGGTCATGCGAGTGGCCGTGGGAGTGACCGTGCTCGCCACCAAAGTTCCCGAACCGCATCGTCATCAGCTCCAAGAAGAACATGAGGAAGATGGTCATGAGGGCAATGCCTTCTGGCCACGGGTACTTTGTGATGACACCAGTCAAGCATTCGTTGCCCAAGGCTTCATTTGCTGGTGCCAGAAGATGGATAAAGGCTGTAGCGATGATAACACCAGAGCCGAAATACTTCGCAATGAAAAAGAGTGACTCTGGCACGCCCAGCTGTCGATTGCGCCTAGCAAAGACGGGAAACACAGCACCTGTTATACGTCAGCTTGCTCCTGCCTTGTGCATGGCAGGGTAGGTACATACCGAATGTGGAAGCAACAAGAATAACGAATATGGATGATATGCGGATTCCCATGCGTCCATCGTACTCGTTGGAAGCATTGCACTGGACCGGCGAAGATTCTTCTTCAGCAACTTCTTCGGCCTGGCGCAGCACGAGGCGCGCAATCTCCAGAGGTAAAGACATGCTGGAGCAAAGCTGAGTGCAACAAGAGTAGGTTCGTCCGGCCGTGCGTTGTGACGGATTCGAGGCCGTGAATGATAGACAAGATACTAAGCAACGCCGAGCTGTCTTGTTACCAGACTGTTGGTCTTGTCATGCAGGCAAGAGCACACCAAGGGAAGGGGTATTATAAAGAACCAAGAAAGAGTACTGTGATGTCCGCGACTCAAGCTTTCGGTGCGCACCTTATTGGGTAGCAAGAGATTTGGGGAAGCGCGGCGTGGGCGCATGGCAGATTTTGTGCGGTGGTGTCATGGGTGTTGAGTACCTCAATGTCCCGCTAGCAAAAACGGGTCTTCACAAGTAGCGGACATTGATAAGCCCCATCTTTACTGCCACAATCGGCCAGGGAGATAGCTTGAACAGCGACACTGTATGCGACAAACAAGGTGCGGAGGTATTTGGTGTTGCCGGCTACCTGTGCACTGCCTTTTCCTTTAGGGGGTGTTCCTGTTTGAGACTTTGCGTGGCCGCGTGAAGTGGAACAAGATCAGGCCCTGCGCTCTGTCAGCCCGGTGCCAAAGAGTAAGACAACGAATCAAGCACCTCTGTATTTTGTATATAAAGATCCGACGACCCGGGGTCAACTAGATGTTGGATTATACATGTCGCTCGTCCTCGTCGCTGGATTTGTCTATTCGCGCGAATCAAAGGCGATGTATTGCATCAGGAAGCAAAGCCTTTGCAGTCACGGCTCACGAAACGCATGTTTGTAGCTATGGCCTTGTCCAACATGGCATAGCTTAGCTAGTCAAGCGATGGTGAGGGTAACAGTGAATTCCAAGGTCGAGGATGGAGAGATGCGGTTCTCCTGGTGCCCCCGGGAACACTGTACTCCAATGTTGCACGACGCATCCGGATTAAGGATTCGCCGGCACGGGTGATGTACATATGTAAGCAGACGGGAGGATAACCTGATTGTTGCATGTTGATTGATGGCGATGGCAGGCTGCAGTGCATGCATCGGCGATCGGCGGACATGCGAATCCGGAAAATGCCATGCGAAAAAGCCATGATTTCCTGTCGTCTCTTATCACAGCAATCTGGTCGCAACGATCCGCACCCCCACAGGGCACAGGACGGCGCTCGACGAGGGTTTCTGCGAGGTAACGGGCCTTTTCTACGCGTGCTATTCAGGCCTCACGGTATGGAGACGCGGCCCACCGAGGCTGGCGAGAATACCGAAAGCGGGGTGCCTTGAAGCAGCAGCCAATCAAACGCCCACGCACCGGGGGAGCTATGGCCTCTCTGGCTGGAGTGACGTCGTGGACGTCTCAATCCCCGCTTGTACCAGCGTTTCCATGGAGCTGCCCGTGGACAGCTGACTAGTGCTACGTCTTCAAATAGCTGCCTGCCCGGACTCCCGCTCCCTCCTGAGTACAAGATCGAGCTTCCCTCCCAGCTTTCATCTCCCCATACCACCGCCATCATGATGATCGAAGCCGTCGACGCGATGAAGACGAACAGCGTCCTTCCAATTCCTCTTCCCACCTCGCTCATCTCCTCTTTGACTGCCACCATCTCCGCAACCGCAACTGCGTCCGTGACGCCTCTGCCTACTGTCATTCCCGGTCCTGAGATCGACCAGCAGTTTGTGGGCGATGGTGGAAAGAAGACTCTCTGGGTCATCTTCGTGGCCATGGTGATTGCCTCTGCTGGCTTCGCCGCTTTGTCCTGGAGGGTTCCCATCCAACGCCGTCTCTACCATGTCATCACCACTCTCATCTTGATCTTCGCCTCCATCTCCTACTTTGCCATGGCTACCGGCCACGGTGTCTCTGTCCACAAGACCGTCATCCGTCACCAGAATGACCACGTTCCCGACACCTTCACCACGGTCGAACGCCAGGTCTTCTGGGCTCGCTATGTCGACTGGGCTCTGACCACTCCTCTCCTCCTCCTTGATCTCAGTCTGCTCGCTGGTCTCAACGGTGCCCACATCCTCATGGCCGTCGTCGCCGACGTCATCATGATCCTCACTGGTCTCTTCGCCGCTTTCGGCAGCGAGGGCACACCGCAGAAGTGGGGATGGTATGCAATCTCTTGCATCTCCTTCCTCGTCGTCATATGGCACTTGGCTGTCAACGGCCGCGCCCAGGCAAACGCCAGGAGCCAGAAGGTCGGATCTTTCTTCCTTGCCATTGCAGGCTACACTCTCGTCCTCTGGACCGCCTACCCCATGTAAGTCTCCACGTTCTTCTTCAACATACAAAGCTAATAGTTGTAGTGTTTGGGGTATCGCCGATGGCTCGCGCAAGCTCTCCGTTGATGCTGAGATCATTGCCTACGCTGTTCTTGACGTTCTCGCCAAGCCCATCTTCGGTCTCTGGCTCCTGATCACCCACGCCAACATCCCCGAGACCAACATCGATCTCGGTGGCTTCTGGTCCTACGGCTTCGGTGGCGAGGGTGCTGTTCGTCTCGAGGACGACGGTGCTTAAACGCCTCATACTGATATCATCATCGCTTAAATTGTGAAATACGACGGATACTATCAATCGAAAATGGTTATTGTAAATGATATGCATTAAGCATAAGTCATGCGTAATGGGGAACGAAGTGGAATGGAACGTTTGATCAGGGAGGAGACATGTCTTCGCAGGCGGAGGCCTTGTACGTGGGCCATAGCCGCCCAGGCGTTGGGTGTCTTCGGAGCGCGTAGTTCTTCTTTTTTAATCAGCTTCAAACTTCGTAACATTGATTAATGAACTATACTGATTCTCGCCATCTCGTCCGGCATTCCCCTTCAGCCCGTGCATCTCAGTATCCACATGCATGATCATCGCGGCACTACAGTTTGATCCCCACCCTGGGCCGCGCCTCATTCAGCGGATAGCCATGTTTGATATCGCAATGTAGACGAGGAGCAACTTATTACAGTCTAATATGACGCGTTTATTTCACTTACGGTTCGGAGGATAACCCACAAACATAAATGGAATCAAGTTCGCACCCTGGTCACCTGCCAGCGAGGATAGGTCACGGATTCGACATACGTCATAAGCGAAACACCCAGTCACGAAGATAGGTGCACGCGTGCTATGTGAACGCGAACAAGCAATGAAACCCGTGATAGTGACTATGTGCCCTGACCTATTCTCGTCCCATGGCATAAAGTACCCCTTGTATCACGATGTCAGGCCATGCCTAATGTGCGGGGTACAGGGGGGCGGTTTCCTGGGTGACCCCCGCATTGGCAGAAGCGGCCGGCGTCCTTTCATCAAGCACGCCCACAACACAGCCTCGTCAGCAACTACTCATAAGTACCACCAGCTCCCCATCGACCCAAAACAAACTCCTTCAAAACAATCACCATGACCGACGCTACCACCACCATCGACGAGACACCCATCTCTCCCACCCGCAGCTTGGAGCGCCGCGACAGCTTGGAGAAGCACCTCCAGCACCGTCCGGACGTCCAGGATCTGAAGAACAGACACATTCTGTTGGATACAAACACTGCTCCGTACGTGTCATCTATTCTAAATACAATCCTGCCCTTGATAATCTATCCATCCATCCATCCGTACACATCCAACCCCCAAGCAAACATCTCCCAGAAAGCCAAAGTAAACCCACTAACCCCCACCCAGCGCCCTCCAAGCCAAAGCCCTCGAGCTCGAACGCCAGCGTGCAACAGACAACCTGAAGAAAGGCCTCCAGCACCGCCCCGACCGCGAGGAGCTCGTCGAGCGCAACATCCTACCCGACTCGACGGCTGCACCGGCGCTGCAGGGCCATCAGAAGGAGCTGGAGAAGAACATGCGGGCTGATCACTTGGAGAAGGAGTTGCAGCATCGGCCGTCACCGGAGGAGCTGGTGAAAAAGGGGATTCTAGATGAGGATGAGAATCCTTTGAAGGAGTAGGTTGGGGTGGGATTGATGATGTGGTTTTCTTGGGCGTTTTTGGGCACATGGGATCTGCGGGGCTGGAATGGCTCGGCTGGTGTAGTGTACTTTGTGTAGGGTTATGGAATGATTTGTTTGTTAATATGATATGATAAGGTTGTGCTTCTGACTTGACGTGAGCTTTTGTACTTGGGGCGTGTTGCATCTTTGTTAATGGACCATAATTCTATAAGATGCTGATGGACAGCACACCTGTTCTGATAATCGGTATGCAGTACGTATACCACGTTTCCAGCCATACTTCAAGGTGCCGTGGGTAGTATCCGACTAAAAATGGCGAACGGCAGGTGCTAAGGGGCCGGTTCATATATACTAGCCCCGCCGCCTCGAAACAATGCATCTCACTTTAACCAATAGCTTCTTAATCAATCAAACAAGCTTTATTCACAGTGCGGATATGTAACGACGGATAGATAAACGACGGACTAGTCCCCATCCTTCATCGCACCTCCCCTCCTAGACAACTGCCTAAGGTAGGACCTCTCGACGCTCCTCACGTACGACCTCCTTGCCATCGAGGCCGACCTCGGTTCCGGCGTGTCCATCACGCTCAACCTCAATCTGCTTGACAAGCTCCGTCACGCCGAACAAGTCATCCATCTTCTCGAGTGAAAGTCCCTTGGTCTCAGGGATGAGGAACCACACGAAGAAGAACATGGAGAAACAGAAGCACGAGTAGATCATGAAAGCACTGCAGCAACGTTAGTCCCGATTCTGGAATTACCACACATTGGGGATTAGACTTACCCATAACCGGCCTTGCCCACTGTGGCAATCATATTGGGTGTGGCACGAGCGACAACAAAGTTGAAGAGCCACTGCGTTGCAGCCGCGATGGCCACGTTGAGCGATCGAAGACGGGCAGTCGGAATTTCAGAGACGTAGATCCAGCAAACAGGACCCCAACCCCACTGGAAGAAACCAGCGAACAGGAAAATGCACACCAAGGCGAAGTATCCTGCCGGTGGCACTTCCTGACCTGCAACAGGAGGACTGATGCGCACGTACAGACCGATGTAAAGCATAGCGCAACCCTGAGCGATCGAGGTCCAGAGAAGCGACCTTCGTCGACCAAGCGAGTCAGCGGCAAAAACAAGGAAGGCGGCACAAGTAACCATCTTGACGACTCCATAGATACCGGTTGCGAACAGGTTAGTCGAAGTGCCCTTGAGACCAAGGTTCTTGAAGATCTGGGGCGCGTAGTAGTTGATAGCATTTGTGCCTGTCATCTGCTGGCAAATCATGAGTCCGATGGAGATCAAAGCACGCTTCCTGTTTCCGGGAATGGTGAACATCTCGCGGAGAAGATCCTTGAGCGTGGCACCGCCGATGAGCATGCGCTCGTGCTCCAACTGATCACTGATGTCCTTCAACTCGGCCTCAACGTATGGGTGGGTAGCTGGCAGGTTTCGAATGCGTGCGAGAACGCGGGACGCGTCTTCCCAGCGATCGGCCTTTGCTAGCCAACGTGGTGACTCCTTGTTCAGCAGCATGCAGCCGACGAGAACAACGGCTGGCAGTGCCTGCATGGCGAGTGGTACAATATAAGTCGCGGCTCCCTTAAGATGCAAGATGGATCCGTAGTTGACCCAGAACGCAAGCATGGTTCCCGAGGCGATGAACAGCTGATAGATACCGGTGAGACCACCACGGATGGCGCGAGGTGCGTTTTCGGAGATGTAAAGCGGGACGACCATGGAAGCTCCACCGACACCAACACCGGCGATGCAGCTGTACAAGTGATCAGTCAAATGATACCTGGATTTGGGAGAGAATGTACATACCGTCCAACATACATAGAGGCGATGCTGCCAAAACTGCAAGACTGGATTACGCATCCGACAATGGTGATGAAACCATTGACGACCAAAGCCGCCTTGCGCCCATATTTATCAGCCATCCAAGAAGCGAGGAAACAACCAAAGAAACATCCAGCCTGGAGGGTAGACGCAATGTTGGCAGACAAGTTGGCGTTTTCCTTCTGTCGCTCCGGTTCGCTTGGGAGTCCGTATTTGCTATGGGCCAAGTCAGTTCATCTGGAGTTATGCAGGATGCAGGTATACGTACGCCATGAAAGCGGGCAACGTCAACACACCACCAATTGTACCAATATCGAATCCGAAAAGCATACCGCCAAAGCATGCGGAACATGCCATCATGAAAGCACGCCATCCGTAGATCTGGGGGGATCCTCCTTCATGGCATCGTTCCTGATAACCTTGTACAAGAAGCGCGCACCGGCGCCGGCATGCGCCGTGTCAAAATTGTCAGCCATAAGATGGAACTGTCGATGCTATTATGACCAAAAGAGGACAACTCGGTTCCTGGCAAGATGTCAGTCGACATCAGAATCGAATACCAACCACAGGTGCTGCATCGCATGCATCAGTCGGTAGCAGCGGCAACATACCAGATAAGGCTCGTGATCGACAAGTATCAGATGAAATACCAATACTTCTCCCGGGCAAGAGCAAAAGAAGAAGCTCCTCGCAACGTCAATCCAACAGTCCCTCAACAAAGTGGGCCCAGCTCGGTCGACGAAAAGATGCAAAGAAAATGCAGCGATTCGAGTGCGAGACGAAGATTTAATCATGCACCTGGTAGCATACTTATAAACACCAGGGTCCTAGCGCTCCAATCCTGGAAGGATTGCCTATCCGACCATCACATCTCATCACCACCTCGCCCTTCACCCTTCAGAGAACGCCCAGATCCTTGTAGGAACCTAATTCCTCCACTCAGACGTCTCCGCAACCCCGTGCCCGCTTTCCACGCCTTCCCCAGCTTCCAGGTCCACTGCCCACAATTCCGGCTCCGTCGAGGTGCGGCGCACATCCCCACATTTCAGTGGTGGAGAAATGGGGAGAGACGCTCCGGCATGGCATTGCCAAGGACTTGTGAGCGAGCTCACGCGTTGGCAACGGGGGCGTAGACGCAGTGGAAGGCTTATTTGGCAGAGCTGAACGCGGTTGGTGCGACAGTCATGTGAGTCGCAAGATGGTCCGGGGTCGAGAAAGCTGGGGTAGAGACGTGCCTTACTGAGAAGGGAAACGCTTGCTGGGCGCTTGGTCGCTCGCATTTATCCGTGAATTGTGGGCGTCGTGGGGCCTCCACTCCCCCGAGCGGGCGCTACGAAATCGAGTTGGGACGGCCTCGATCGATTCTATCCAGGTGCGAGGCGAAAAATTGAGTTTCGCGGTTGCTTGGGACGTGGGGCCTTGACAACGAGATCATGCTTCAGGCTGTGAGGGATACGAAGGTGAGCAGACAATCCACTGAATGCACATCAGCCGTGAGAACCGATGGTGTGGTGGATACTAGGTTTCTACCAGGATAAAGACACCATTATTGCAGGCAAAATGCACGAGCGGAAGCGTGTGTGCTTGATGTCGCCCGGTTGGAGCGGTAGAAAATGTCTAGAAAGCCACCCAAAACGGCCACAACGAGCAGATCTTCACGCAACGCTACCTTGATAAGACTGATTCAGTGTGAATCTTTGACGGCAATTGATATTCTCGAAGCGTACATCTCGAAATCCTACCGCCGGTCGGCTTTTGATCTGCGGCTTTTGCTACAATAGAACCAGCAGGGTAAAGTAGACTAACGCCTCGGCTGCTGCTTTCACGAGGTCATCGAGCCCCGCGACAGGTATAGAAACGCCACACCGTATACAACACCTTACAAGGAAGCTTATCGCGACGTGTCAGTGACATTTGAAATTCCAACAGAAAAAACAATGTCGGCCAAAGTAGCCAACGCCAACCGCTCACACGCTCTCCACCCGTTCCACAGCAATCCCCTGCAGACACGAGAGGATGTCGTTACGGCCGTTGCATCTCTTCTTGAACCTCTTCATGGCGGCGCCTCACCCCAGCATGCCTTGGTGAAGGTTGGGTCCACGGGAACCCGTTTCGATGAGATTGCTGCCCAGGTGGAGGGGTACGCTCGTCCGCTGTGGGGGCTCGCACCATTGCTCGCTGGAGGCAGCACGTATGCAGGCACAGAGAAGTTTGTGCAGGGTCTCATTGCTGGGACGGATCCTGAGAGTGAAGAGTTCTGGGGCTACATGGAAGATCAGGACCAGAGGATGGTGGAAGCTTGTCCGATCGGGTACACGCTCGCCATTGCTCATAAAGACTTTTGGGATCCGCTTACCGACAAGCAAAAGAAGAATGTGGAGGCCTGGTTAGGCAGTATGAATGATAAGGATATGCCTAACACGAATTGGTTGTGGTTCCGCGTTTTTGCTAACCTGGGACTTGCAAAGAATGGTGCGGAGTGGAGTATGGAAAGACTGGAAAAAGATATCAAACAGCTGAATACGTTTTACCGCGGCGATGGCTGGAGCAACGATGGTCCGGAAGGATACCGTCAGATGGATTACTACAGTGGAAGCTTTGCGATCCAATACTTACAGCTGTTGTACGCAAAGCTAGCCGCTGATACCGACCCAACTCAAGCCGAGGAATACAAATCCCGCGCCAGACAGTACGCTCTAGATTTCGTCCACTACTTCGACCCCGAAGGCCGAGCCATCACCTTCGGCCGCTCACTCACCTACCGCTGGGCCATGGTCGCCTTCTGGGGCTCCATCGCCTTCGCCGACGTGGAACTCCCCTCCCCCCTCTCCTGGGGCGTCGTAAAAGGCATCTGGCTCCGGAATCTCCGCTGGTGGACCACCCAACACGACATCTTCCAGTCCAACGGCATGCTCACGATAGGCTACTCCTACCCCAACACCTACCTCGCTGAGAACTATAACTCCCCCGGTAGCCCCTACTGGGCCATGCTCGCCTTTGCACCCCTCGCCCAACCAGCTTCTCACCCCTTCTGGGCCGCAAAAGAAGAACCCCACCCCTTTGCTGAGACGAGGATCGCCCGTCCGCTGCCTCACCCTCGACACATCGTCGTCCGCTCAGGCGGCCATTCATTCCTCCTCAGCAGCGGTCAGAGCTGCCACTACCCGTTGAAGAACACACAAGCCAAGTACGGGAAGTTTGCGTACAGCTCTGCCTTCGCGTACTCCGTTTCCACCGGGTCGCACACCCTCGAGCAGTTCGTGCCCGAGTCCTCCCTCGCGTTTTCGGACGACGGAGGGGAGCTCTGGAAGATGCGAAGGGCGCACGAGGGGGATTCGGAGATCGAGACGTTTGACGGGACGCCCGTGTTGGTGTCGAGTATGCGGCCGTGGAACGATGTACAGGTTACGACGTTCCTTGTTCCGCCCAGTGAGGAGGCGCCGAACTGGCATATTCGTGCTCATCGCGTGCGGACTGGAAGAAAGATTCAAACTGCGGAGGGGGCTTTCGCCGTCTACGGGTGTAGAATTAAAGACGGACGTAATCTCATCGAGCTGGATGGGTCCCTCTACTGGGACGCTGCCACCCCCGAGGGCTGCGTTGCCGACGGCAAGTCCGCGTTTGCGGCTTCGCGCTCGGGGGTCGTGGGGATCGCTGAGCTGGGACAGGTGGAGCGAAAAGGCAGCGTTTTGCTAGCGGATGCGAATTCGAATCTGGTGGAGGCAAGGAGCGTACTACCTGTTCTGGGAAGCGAGCTCGAGGCCGGGAGCACGACGTGGTTTGTTACGGGGGTGTATGCGGTGCCGGGGAGTGTGGAGGGGTGGGAGGGGAGGTGGAAAGAGGGATGGGAGGGGAGGCCCGTGGTGCCGGGGTGGTTGGGGGAGAAGGTGGGGGGGAGGTGGGATTAGATGATGAGATGAGATGGGCTGATGAGGATCAGGGGGTGATCAGATGGGAGACGAGATAGATATACGGAATGCACATAATCTCACCGATATACAAAACCTCTCCTTCACGAAATCACCAATGACAATCAAGTCGATATGAACACTGCCTCTATTCCGCACAGCACGCCTCGCGCTGAACGGGGGGTATCATATAACTACTCTCTACATGTATAAAACCACTACCTCTCCCTCGCGCACGCCGGGGTAAGAAAGCGTCTACCAACCATCTACCAACCAGGTAGGTGTGCACGTACGTGCGTAGGCCGTTCCGTTCCCATCCGTCATCGTAACAGCCGCCATATGCCACCTCTCCGACGAAGTGCGTAGTCCCAACGACCGTGAAGTATTTTCGTCCGTGAGCGGGAATCGAATCGGAAATCAACAGTAAGAGCGATGGAGTGAAGGGTAGGATAGAGAGTTCGCGAGAGGGTGAAAGAGTGAAGGGAATGATAAAGCTATGTGATTGCGTTCGGGGTATTCGATCCAACCGATGTGAATGTAACGGGAAAGAAAAATAGATGTCGAGATCACACTCGAGGGTAACCTGTGCGCCGTAAGGAGAGGAAAAGAAAGGAGATGTGTAAAGCCAGCCACATGGGCAACGGAAAGAAAAGAAGCGAAGAAAGCAAAAGAGAACCCCGCCATGTGTCTATCCGCAACGCAATGCAAAACCCCCCGAAAAAAAAATCCAGATCAACCCACCATATATATATATGTATGCCCACCTACTCACCCCTCCACCCCCTCAACAAAACTCCGCAACCCCATCCCCGCATCCTTCACCCCCCCAAGATCAACGCCACTATCCCTATCCGCGGTCCTCTCCTCCTCCCCCCAAGCGACCGACGTCCTAGGCGGACTCCACGGACTAAGCAGCGCGCCATGCGCGCGCTCCCCCTCCTCCTCACTATCAGACTCATCCAGCCTCTCCTCGGCATTCAAGACGCGACCCCCGAGATGGACGTCGCTGATGCGAACTCTGTACGCTAGCGCCTTCTGTCCGTCTTTGATGAGTTCCTCTGTCCAGTTCAAACAGCGTTTGAGGCTCTGATTCATTTTCTGGCTGTCGACTAGCAGTTCTCTATGTTTCTCGAGGTCCCAACGGAGACGCTTCTCATCGCGTGCTCGATGCGCTTCGTCGCGCTCTGCAAGTGCAGCCTCGCTCATGGCGCTTTCGTCAAAGGAGGAGTCGCTGTCTTCTTCTGCGTCGGGCTCAGCCTCTCCCTCCCCTTCTCCCTCGTCTTTTTCTTCTTCTTCCTCCTCCTCTTCAGGGGGTTCCTCCCCCTCCGACATATCCGATAAATCACCCAAATCCGACGCCCCTATCGCGGAGAACTCTTCCACATGGGAGACCGCATCGGGTGCGAACTGCCCTGCTCGACTCATCCGGCGGAACCGTCTTATTTCGGCTTTCTGCTTGCGCATTTCGCGCTCGAGGGAGCGGTTGATGGCCAGGAGGGAACTATTGCTGATTTCGAGGTCTAGGACTTTGCGCTCGCGGCGGGCGTTGGCGGCGAGCTCGTTCATGTGGTCGAGCATGCTTTTGCCAGCTGGGCCTGTAGCAGCGGGGCTGGTGACGTTGGGGGAGGGCGGGACGGAGGGCATCCCATCGGGGAGCGAGGCATTGCTTACGACGCGTTTGTCGATGTGCAGTGGACTGGGCGTCATGTGAGGTTGTTCGGGGGATGTGGGCTTCTTCAGCGAGCGCGTGGAGTCAATGGAGCTGAGGCTTGCACTCTTTGTGTGGCCGAAGCGGACAGCGGGCGAGCCAATGCTTGTGCGTCTCGATGTCGACGCCTCGTTTGCATCGTCGTGGCTCTGCGTGGGGGATATTATCGAAAGGCCTGAGTTCCTGCTGGCGAGGTTCGGACGCATGACCTGGGACGCGCCCTTCCTATAGGACAGGTGTATGTTATCCTTTGCGGGCGAAGGAGGACGCAGAGACTGCTGACCCTCGGAAGGACGGAGATTGGCCGACCATGGTTCCGGTGAGGATGTCGCGGCGGGGGGCGTCAAGACCGGCGGGCTCCCCCGGTTGTCTGGCAGCGAGTCTGCGTGGAAGAATTTGGTCTCGGCCTGCGTCCGTCCCAGGGCGGACAATGGTGGGGACGGTCCAGAGGATGAGGTCACGGGAGCGTCCTTATCGCCATTAGCATAGAAGAATACGGGTGTTCTCTTCTGCTCTCGCTGCGGCGGCGGCGGCGGTTGTAGCTGTGGCTGCGGCTGCTGTGGCTCCGCTGTCCGAGCATCGTTCGCATGGAAAAACATGGGCGAGGCAGAGGTTCCCCGTGACCCATTGGACTCTGACGCATTGTTGGGACTGTAGATGTTGGACAGGGGCAGGCGTGGTGTGGGTGTGGCATTGTGGCCGTTGATTCCGCCGATGACGCTCTTCGGGCGCCTGTAGGCACCGGGCTGGCTGTGTCCGAGGAGGCTGGCCTGCTCTTTCTGGGCATATTCTAGGGCGGACGCGGAGCGCGTGGTAACGGTCGGGGCGGTGGCAGGCGTGCCATTAGGAGTGGAGTTCCCACTGCTAGCGCCGCCCACGCGGGATTTTCTCGACGAGGTGCGTGGCGTGACATTGGCGCTGACGAAGGGTTTTACTGGGGTGACATCTTCGTGTGCTGCCGAGAGAGGCCGCGGGGTGCTGCCGGCGGTGGTTCGGGGGGTGCGGACGGTGGGTGTGGTGGTGGTGGTTGTGGTTGTGGCGGCCGAGGCAGCGGAGGGTGCTAGTCGAGGGGCAAGGTTGGTCTTTCCAGTGCGTGCAGCAGCGAGGGAGGGCTTCAATGGCCGCGAGGTGTGGTTGGTTTGGCGGTCTATGGGCATGGTCCGCTGCGGTGGGGTTCGATCAGAGGGCAATTCGGCGGGTTCGAGGAGAGAGCATGGCCACTGCCGGGGGGGGGGGAGGGGGAGGGCAGCGCTTGGGCGGGCGGTTGCTGGGCGGGAGGCGGTGTGTTGACTTGTTGATGGACGACTGGCGATGGCGGGAAATCAAAGCGTCTCTGCGGCGGGAATTGGGCGGCTGCCTTTACAGCAACGTCGCAGACCAGGCGGAGGAGAATGCAGCGCCCATTGCGAGGCGGTGACGAAGGGGGCAAGCGAGGGGTTTTCGTCTATGGCTGGCTCTTGATGTCGCTGTCTGACCCCATCGCGGCTCGAGCCAGGCCTGCCGTAGCCCGAACCGGCCGTCGCGTCATGACCGTCGCGCGTTACAAGGGCTTTAGCCACACGTCGGTGCATGTCGAGGCTCCACCACGACTACTCGTACCGTAGACTACCCTTGTATCATGCCGCCAGCATGTCTCCCCCGCCGCGGCCGCAGCCTGCCCGCGATGCCTCGGACGAGCAGCAGCAGCAGCAGCACGACACCCTGAAGTACCACCTGCTTGGCCCCTCGCTCACAAAGGCCGGCCAGGACAGCGTAGACCAGCAGAAGGTGTCTGAGATCATATACAACGCCTCCAAGGGCAGCAAGTTCTTCAACAACGAGGAGGTCAAGGACCGCGTCCTGACCGACAAGATCGCCCGCATTCTGGCAAAGAAGCGCCACCTAGACACTGTAGATCTGCGCTCCGAGTTACGCCGCGCCGACGACTACCTGGCCGAGCTCGAGCTGTCCAGAGACCTCACCCAGGTCGTCATCCACATCGACTGCGATGCCTTCTATGCCGCAGTCGAGGAGCTCGACCGCCCCGAGCTGCGCCATGTCCCCATGGCCGTCGGCAAGGGCGTCCTCACCACCTGCAACTACCACGCCCGCAAGTTCGGCTGCCGCTCTGGCATGGCCGGCTTCGTCGCCATGAAGCTCTGCCCCCAGCTCGTATGCGTGCCCATGAACTTCGCAAAGTACGCCGCCAAAGCCGAGGAAGTGCGCGCCGTCCTCGCCCAGTACGACCCCCGCTTCGAAAGCGCCAGCTGCGACGAGGCCTACCTGAACCTCACCCCCTACTGCAAAGAACACGACCTCTCGCCCGACGAAGCCGTCAGCCAGCTCCGCGCCGAGATCCACGAGAAAACCAAAATCACCGTCTCCGCCGGCATCGCTGCCAACGCTAAACTCGCCAAAATATGCAGCAACAAGAACAAGCCAAACGGCCAGTTCCTCCTCGCCCCCGACCGCCAGACCATCATGGAGTTTATGAAATCGCTGCCGACCCGCAAAGTCAACGGCATCGGTCGCGTCTTCGAACGCGAACTCGACGCCATCGGCATCAAAACCTGCGGCGACATCTACCCCCTCCGCGCCTACCTCTCCTCCCTCTTCGGCCAGAAGGCCTTCCACTTCCTCATGCAATGCTACCTCGGTCTGGGCCGCACCCAAATCCAGCCCGCACAGGAGTACGAGCGGAAGAGCGTAGGGACGGAAACTACCTTCCGCGAGCTGAGTTCCCCCGACAGTCTCCGTCAGAAACTGCGGGATATCGCGGAGGAGCTGGAAGCCGATCTCAAGCGGACGGAGTATAAGGGGCGGACGTTGTGTATTAAGATAAAGTTGCATACGTATGAAGTCTACACGCGCCAAACGACGCCCCCCTTCGCCATCCACCGCGCAGACGACCTCTACAAGTACAGTCTCCCCATGCTCGAGAAACTCATCAAGGAGATGCCGAGTTTAAAACTGCGCCTCATGGGTCTCCGCGTCACGCACATCCTCTCCACCAAGAAACCGGGCATCGATTTCTTCGGCCGCCAGAGAGCCCTCGGGACGAAATTCCCTGACGCAGAGTCTACTTCAAACTCAAACATAACCACGGATTCGAGAACTGCCAACGACGACGACGACGACGACGACGAAGATCCAACCCCCGACCCCGATACTTTCTTCGAGGCTTCCGCCCTCCAAGAGCGCAACGACGAGATGAACGCGTTGGAGCAATTATCCCAAGAATACGAGAAGCGCGCTCTCTCTGCATCCTTACCCCCGCCGTCTAATCAACCCCCAGAACCGAAATCAGAACCAGAACAAGTACCATGGACCTGCCCCATATGCTCGCTTCCTCAGGCCCCGGATGACGCGTCGTTTAATGCCCACATCGACTTTTGTCTTTCAAGGAAGACGATTAGGGAGGTGGTGAAGGAGACGGTGGGAGGGGGGAGAGGGTGGGGACGAAGCAGGGGGGGAGGGGAAGAGGCAAGAGGAGGGGAAGGGGGATGAGGGCGAGGAGAGGAGGAAGAGGAGGGCTTTTTTTGGAGGGGGAGGGGGATAGATGTTTGTGGAGAGTGGGAATGTTGGGAATGCATAGAGGTAGATATAAAACCGCAATAGAATATGATTAACGAGCGATGGAATCACGTCCATCACATCACAAGCCGAACATGGAGTCCGATTCCTAGATCAGAGATACGCATTCACTCAATTACCCAGCTACCTGGTCACTCATTCCCACCTCCAATCTACAACCTCCCCCCGCCAACTTCACCAGCTTAGGGAAAATCGGCGTCCCAAACCCAGTCACAGGATCCCACCCCTTCGTCACCGGAAACCCCTGCACATTACACCCATAGCTGTATCCCACCGTCACATCCGTCAACCCCTTATACCCCTTCTTATACAACCACGGATTGATATATCCCAACGTGCTCTTCCCCTGCGCCAACAACGCATCGTTCACCAGCGCGAAGATACCCGCAGTCAGCGGTGTCGACGCCGACGTCCCACTAATCGTCCCCTCGGTGCCGTTCCAGAAATAAGCAAAGTACAGCCCCTGAGCAGCGAGATCGGGATACCCGCGTCCACCCGGGTTGTACAGCCCCTTGTAGGTGGACCCCAGACTCTTGACGTACTTGGGCACGACGTCGTTCTGCCACGCGGGGCGCTTGAAGTAGTTGCTGAAGCCGCTGCCGCTGGAGTACAGATCGCGGAAGGTGCCTGAGACGTTGGTTGCAGCGCGGTAGGCGGACTCCTCGGGCTCGAAGTTCTTGGTGGCGCCGACGGTGGTGACGTAGGGGCAGGAGGCGGGAAAGTTGGGGGTGAATTTGTAGGTGTTCTTTCCGTCGTTGGTGTAGCACTTGTTTGTTCCGCCGAGGCCCCTATCGCCGGAGGAGAAGAACAGGGTGGTGCCGCGGACGCCGACGGCGGCGAATTGCTTGCAGACGCGCTCGGCGTAGCTGCGGGGGACGGTTTGTTCGGGCTCTCCGTAAGAGGTGCTGATGACGTTGGGGATGCTGCGTTGCTGGAGGAGCCAGTTGACCCAGACGAGGTAGGGCTCACTGTCGTTCTCGACCACCGTAAGGTCGGGAATGAAGGGAGGCCTGCCGCCGGTGGAGAAGCTGACGATGGGGGTCTTCCCGCTGATGCCGGCAATGGCTTGGACGTCGAGGTTGGCTTCACGGCTCTTTCCGGCGGCAGCGGCTGTTGCGTTCAGCGGGCCATCGTTCAGCTCGCCGCCGTTGATGGAGAATGTCTTGAAGGACTTGGCCGAAGAAACAAACTCTGGGCGGTACTTCTGAAGGAACTTCTCAGTGTCAGGTCGGATGGGCACCTATGGAACAAGTCAAGTCAGCGAATGTTACAACAATATCAGTTGGGCATGTTTAGGTGGGATCTTACTTCCTCAAGGTAGTTGGCAAAGCCGACGCTGTTCTTCTTCGCAGCCTTGGTCTCGTAACCCTTCGTCTTATAAAGGGTAGCGAAGCACTCCGGGGTCACCGAGCTGACGTTGCAGACCTTGGAGATCTCAGTGGGGTAGCCGTTGGAGGCCAAGCTGAGACGTGCAATCTCGTCGTGGACCTCATCAATGGTCTTCACGTAGGTGGCAGCGTTAGCAGCTCCACGGAAGAACGAGGTGGTGGGCTGGATGACGTCGATGTGCGCATGCAGATGGCGAGGGAGCGACCAGTGCGTGGTGCGAGCGACGATGGAACCATCCTCATGCTTGTAGTTGTGGTACTCGGTGTCGAGAAGCTTCTCCACAAAGTCCAAGGGCAGGTTCACGGAGATCCAATCCTTAGCTGTGTTGTAGCTGTGGCCGTTAACACCGGCGTCACGAAGCCACTCCTCGACCTGGTCGCAAGTCTCCTTGGAAGGTCGGACGAGCTCGTCGACTTGGTCGGCGCTCAGGTGGGCTCCATAGCGCTTGTGATCCGGGTCAGAGACTGGGAATGTTAGCAAGTCTGCTTAGGTTGTACCTTCCTCATGTGACATTGCTTACTCTCATTGAGATGCTCAATCAGCCCGTCCTGTAAGCGATTGTAAGTACAATTGACTTGGGTCACATCTATATTGGGGCGAGAAAGCCTACCATGTTGCCCTGCTTGAGACCAATCTGCAACTGGACCGTCTTTGCGCCATTGGCACGCTCCAGCTTGGTCCACTCGCGGGGAGCATAGTGCGTCTCCTTGACCTCATAGGGAGTGCGAGCGCGGATGGGCGTGGCAACGACTGCTTGCGCAGCCATTGCGGCGGCCAGCAACGCCGACGCAAAGATTTGCATGGTGGGCGGCGGGTGGTGGGAGGTGAAGTTGAGGGAGAGGCGGGAGGAAGTACCTTCAGCAACGCGCCTGCTTCATCCGAGCAACGGGGACACAGGGCATTTTTAAATTGTCGGGTGAAATGATGCAATCACATATCAGTGAAGGGTACGCGGATCACGGCGCGTCTACTCAGCCGGCACAATCGCCATCTTTACTGTACACGGCAGGTCTCCAACGTTGGGGCACAGCAGCCGTCAGCGACCCCGCCCCGTATTCCTTGCATCCTAGGCAGGTACCTGGCCGATGTAGCCCTCTAGGAGCTTGATAAACGGGGGCTTGTGCTTGTTGGAGCTTGGCCCCGGTCGGTGGACACTGCGCTGCATGGCCAAGATGAGGCAATTCAACGCTGGATGGTGACACAGCGGTGGGGATCACCGGAGGCACGCCGCGCTAGCACCCTTTTAGGCAGGAGCCATGATAACACCCTATCGACTCGAAGCTCCTCCAAGAAGTCTCTACATATCCCAAGCTTCCTCGGCCGGCGCCAGCAAGGTGCTCTTTGCCTCCGCAGGGGCGATACGAGCACGAATATATCGCCACCTCGGTAATCAGGTGACTGTGAGCAGATGAAGGCGGCAGAGAGCCCACGAAGGAGGCATACCGACATATGTACTGCACATATCCCCACCACATCCTGTCATCACCCCCGCACAAGCTTACCGGGAAACGGCTCTGGTTGGATACTTCTGGAAAGACACTCCGCTGGTCCATTATCGGGCACTGCATGTCCCAGGAAGGCTCCATCCAGCGACCTGGTGGCTGGGCGTGACTGGTGTGCTCAGAACTTTGCAGGGACAGGCAATCCCTGTGACAATAGAGTACATTCATCACAAAGTACATTCTGTCACTCTACTCAAAACTGTATACACAATATAGCAAAACCGTATTCACAACTGTTGAGATCCAGGTGTAGGGTTGACCAAGTATCAGTACACACCCTCGATGATTGAACATTCTGGGTGCTCGAGCACCAATCGAGCTCCTCACGTCGAGATGCTTGCTCCATTCGAGGTTGCCACATCAGGGTCCGGATAGTACCACGCAGCCACTGCTATGATGAAATAAACAATCTAGTAGAAGATTAGCTTTGTCAATCACAGATCACGGCTGGACTCACCACAAGCAGTGCGCCCTCCAGATAGTTTGATTCGCCATCGCGAAGGAAGTTGCCAACGACCACGATAGACAGAACGAGCAGTACGATCATGAAGATCTCGAAATTGAGGTCCATGTCCTTGCCCGCGATCCATCCCACAATAACAACCAGTGGGGCGTTGAAGAGCGCTGTCTGAATAGATGGACCGATGCAGTGGAATAGCGCAAAGTTCTATATTCTTTGTGAGCTGGTGCAATTGCTGAGTTGTGGAGGTCATACCATTTGACCATCCCAGGCTTCATCGACGGCGGTGAGACTATAAGTGAAGATACGGTGTCAGCTATTGAATACCCATTTGGTACCACAAGTTACTCACTGTTCAGCTGCCTTTTCTACCAGCGGCAAGAGGATTAGACCGAGGAACTGGTCGGGCACTCCAGACTCCACTACGTCTTCGATACGCTCGACCAGAAACACTGCCAACAAAGTAACAAGAACCAAGGACAAAGTCAGAGCAACAATGCATTCAGTCAAGGTGAATTTCGGCTTCGCCAGATCTTCGGAGCGATCCAGATCATGGTGCTCATCTGCTTCGAGTACTTCGTCAAAGATGGAATGCTGCGAGCGTGCATTGTAGAAGATGAAGCTGTAGCAGGTCAATTTATGTCAGAAAGCGAGTCAAAGATTTGCCTACATTGCGAAAGCGATGATAAGCAGAATTGAGGTAACCTGACTGATCCTGAGGGTATTATGCTGTAGCACCGCCTCTGTGAAAGAGTGATGACCAATGGCGATAGGAACAGCGGAGCCTTTGAGTGCCGAATAGTATGCACTTGGGATGAGTAGCCCAAAGCCCGCGACGCACAGCAAACCCGTCCCCACCTCGCTGATGGAAGCATGGAACTTCTGACTCGATTGCCGTAAGCCGCCAATGTAGAAACAAGCACCAAGACAGAGCAGCAAGTTAGTCAGAATGCTTCCTAGAATGGCAGCTTGAATGACAGGAATCAAATTGCCGTGCTCGGACGAACCCTCCGCAGAATTGTGTTTCGCAATGAGAATGAGAAAAAGGATAATCTCGACGATAGAGCCAAATGCAGTTTCAATCAAGATACCGGAAACCTTGGGCATCTTTCGCGCAAATTCCTGGCCTGCAAAGCCTAGAAGGTTGGCTACAGGCACCATGGCAACGTAGGAGAAACCGAAGATGGCCAGAGGCATCCCAGGTGCGGCATAGTGGAGAATGATGGCCACAGGAACAAAAGGCCAGAGGAGATTCACATATTTCGCTATGGTACTGCCGCTACCTGTACGTTGGGTTCTAGGGTCAGCACAGAACAATTTGAGTGTCCGTCAAGTTGTGAGACACTGATGCTTTGAGCTGAGGGCCACGTACGCCATGATACGGTCAGGAAATGGTTGGGGTGGAAGCCGCTTCGACCAGATTCTCCATCCGCATGGATATGGACGTGAGATGGAATGATGTGATGCAACAGAGGCGTCGATTCAGAAGCGTTATGAGGCATGATTGCGATGTCTCTCGACGCCGCTCGAACTGAACCGGAGGCAGGTTCACGGTAACCAGGAGTCAATAAGAAAACGCCAGTGGATAGAGTTCGTGGGCACCTTCCTCGCGACGGTGTAATTGCGGGGGTTGGGGCTGGGCATTTCTTGGAAAGCGCCACTCTCGAGTGTGGCCATGCTTCTGTATTCCATCTCAAAAGGTCTCACGCATCAAATGCGAGAATCTCCACGTTTTTAAAATGTATAAAAAACCGCGTCCCTACCTTGAGCGGATAGGTTGCCGGCTCAGGAACGCAGCTCGGTAATTCGGCGCGATGATGCTCCTGCCCACACGCGATCCCCGCATATACCATCCCCATACTTCCGGTTCTATGCTGCAAGGGCAATCTTCCGGTAGCTTTACCGTCGGCGAATTCAAAGACCGTCAATTATGTCTCTGCGCTAAGTGAAATTGATGGACTTTCTGCGCGTCATGCTGTTGTTCTGGAAGATGCGCGGATGCCCGTTATACCCACCTGGGTAGCTACAAAAGCACAATGGTACGCCGGTACATGGCATTAAGCATCGGGCGTTCCCCTGTTCTTGTGTTTCGATATGCAACTTGTGAGGCTGCTCGCGGGTCTCTCGACCCTCCTGGCTGCGGCTGGGGCGGTCGACAATGGGCTCCAGAAAGATGTGACTTGGGATAATGGCAGCCTTTTCATCAATGGAGAACGAATCATAATCATGAGTGGCGAGTTCCATTATCAGCGTCTACCTGTACCGGAATTGTGGCTTGATGTTTTCCAAAAATTCAAGGCATCCGGAATGAATACCGTTTCGATATACTTTTTCTGGTCCTACCACTCAGCATCCAGGGGTAAATACGATTTCTCGACCCCAGGCAAGGACATTCAGCGTCTGTTTGATTTGGCGAAAAAAGCCGGACTTTATGTCATTGCGCGACCTGGTCCGTATTGCAATGCAGAAACAAATGGAGGAGGACTTGCTTTGTGGGGTAGTGATGGCAGCATGGGATCTCTCAGGACCTCGGACGAAACGTATCACAAAGCCTGGTCGGAGTGGATTGCTGAGGTTGGACCCATCATCGCCAAAAATCAGATCACCAATGGCGGACCCGTTATCCTTAGTCAGGTGGAAAACGAACTACAACAGACGAGATATGACCCGGAGAATACGCTGGTAAAATATATGATCCAGATTGAAGAGGCGTTCAAGGAGGCTGGATTAATTGTACCCACGTCGCATAACGAGAAAGGCTTCCGAAGCAAGAGCTGGTCCACTGGTAGGTCATTCAGAGGTGTGTATCTCACATCTTCTTGGGTAACTAATTTCTGCAGATTACAACAATGTTGGAGGTGCAGTCGACATTTATGGCCTTGACAGCTATCCAGGTGGAATGAGCTGTACCAACCCCAACACTGGCTTCAACCTCCCATACACCTACTATCAATGGTTCCACGACGTTTCTCCAACTCAGCCCGAGTACCTTCCGGAGTTCGAAGGTGGTTGGTTTCAGCCATGGGGAGGTTACTTCTATGACACTGTGGGTTCACTCGCTGGACTATATGTGCGATGGAGAAAGCAGAGGAGCTAATAACATACAGTGTCAAGCTGAGCATAGCCCCGAATTTGCAGATGTCTTCTACAAGGGCATCGTTGCGCAAAGAGCTACGCTGCTCAACCTTTACGTGGCTTTTGGTGGTACAAGTTGGGGTCACAGTGCTGCGCCTGTGGTAAGTGCTTTGCTGGGAATCGGTGTTCTTTGGCATCATCTAACCTTTCTATAGGTCTACACTTCTTATGATTATGCTGCACCGTTACGTGAAACACGTGAGATACAGGACAAGTTCAAGCAATACAAGTTGCTGACTTTGTTCACTCGCGTCAGCCAGGGCCTAGCTCACACAGTGATGGAAAAGAATGGTACAGGAGTTGCTGTAGACAGCTCGGATATCTGGACCTGGGTACTGAAGAACGAGGAGACAAACGGGAGGTTCTACCTAGCCCAACATAACCAGACTAGCTCACGCTCCATTACCGACTTTTCCATCACGCTCGACACATCTGCCGGCAATGTTACCGTCCCCAACCTGCAGCTTGCTGGGAGACAAAGCAGGTGGATCGTTACCGACTATCCTATTGGGAATCAGACTTTGCTCTACTCCTCTGCTGAGGTTCTGACATACGGTACATTCCCTCAACCAGTCGTCGTATTCTACCTCCGTGAAGGTCAGACCGGTCAATTCGCTTTCAAGGGTTCAAAGAACGTCACGTTCACCACATCGGGTTCGAAGACGGATTTCAAGGCTACTTCTTCCGGAAATGGCTTCACATACACCCAGGCTAAAGGCTCGAGTGTCGTCAAGTTCTCTAATGGAGTGCTTGCTTATCTTGTCGATATTCCTACAGCTTGGTCATTCTTCGCGCCTTCAACCACTTCGAGCCCGCTCATTAAACCTAGCGAACAGATATTCGTTTTTGGACCGTACTTGGTGCGCTCGGCGAGCGTTGATGATGATGTTGTGTCCGTTGTTGGTGACAACGCTGTAGCCACTACGATCGAGGTTTACGCCGGGTCGAGAGGAAACACAATATCTTGGAATGGTAAGTAATGCGTTTTGGACTTTACATGGAATGAAATATCACTAACTTGCATCTTCAAGGCGCCAAGCTCGAGACCACGAGAACGACCTACGGCTCGCTAACTGCCAGCATTCCGGGTGCTGAAGACCGCACGATATCACTTCCGGAACTCACCAACTTCAGAGCCGCAGACTCTCTGCCTGAGGCCTCACCATCGTACAATGATAAGAACTGGGCTGTAGCAAACAAAACGACTACTCTCAGCCCAGTAAAGCCGCTCACACTCCCTGTTTTATTCAGCAGCGATTACAAATTTTACACTGGTGCTAAGGTGTACCGCGGCTATTTCAATGGAAGGAACGTAACCAGTGCAAACATCACAGCACAAGGTGGTGTAGCAGCTGGATGGAATGCATGGCTCAACGGAAAGTTCGTCGGCTACCACCCTGGTAACGCCTCGCTCCAGTCGACAACGGGAACTCTTTCCTTCAAGGGCGGAAATCTGACTGAAAAGGACAACGTCCTCACGATTGTCACCGACTACACAGGCCATGATCAAACTTCCACGGGGCCCGCCGGCGTGGAGAATCCGCGTGGACTGCTAGGTGCCCAACTCCAGGGCGGCACCTTCAGCCACTGGAAGATCCAGGGTAACGCGGGTGGAGAAAGCAATATCGATCCTGTAAGAGGGCCCATGAACGAGGGCGGACTCTACGGCGAGCGTCTCGGATGGCATCTTCCTGGCTTCGATACTTCTGGTTGGGCTAAGGCGAGCCCTGTGACTGACGGGGTCAAGGGTGCTGCCATCAAATGGTTTACAACGAGCTTTGACTTGGATATTGATGAAGATCTCGACGTACCTGTTGGCATAGAAGTGGGCGCACCATCGGGTACAGTTGCCCGTGTACTAATATTTGTGAACGGCTATCAGTATGGTAAGTATGTGCCGCATATTGGTCCTCAGACGCGCTTCCCGATCCCTCCTGGTATACTCAACAGCCGGGGGAGTAACACGCTTTCCTTGGCAGTGTGGGCGCAAACGGAGGCGGGCGCCAAACTGAGCACGCTGCGTTTGATCCAGTATGGGAAGTACCAGAGCGGGTTTGGATTCGACAAGATCGACGGAAAGGCATTGCAACCTGCATGGGAGGACAGGAGTCAGTACGCTTGAAGTCGGGGTGGGTAGATTATTATTATTGACGAGAGCACTCATAAATTCAAGACGCCTTTCAGCAAATTACGTAGGTGTTGTGCTAGCCTAGAGATGAAAGACAGATCAGATGAAGTTGACGGCTCTGTTCAACCTCAGTCACCTATCTCGATAGCAGCCTAACCCACCATCGCCTCACTCACACTTTTTCACCCACAGTCACACTCTTCAGCTGTAGCCGAAGATGGATCCAGAGGTGCATCGTAGCGTTGCTATCGTCTCGGCGATATCAATTTTTGGTACGCTGTTCGTGGGCATGCGGCTCTGGACTCGCTACATGATCGTACACGCACTCGGACTGGATGATTTGCTCATAACACTCGCCTGGGTATGTGGCGCGTTGCTTCAAATCGGCGTGACAGTACTGACATGATGCCGCAGCTCTGTGCGGCTACGATGTCGATCTTCATAGGGTGAGTAGCAGAGAAACACCCATCATGTTTAATTCCAACTGACCGCACACAGTACGTACAACAACACTGTTGCCACAACAATCCACCGAAACCAAAACTACACCAACTCAACAGCCCTACCATCGTCATTCACGCCCCAACCCGTGACATTAACCCCGCAGGTCGCGAAATTGCCTCCGGTCTAGGTGTCCACATGGACAGGATCGATTACCCCCAGATTGTAGCCGTCATGTTCGCAAGTCCACCCTCCCCTCCTCCCTACCGCCACTGACCTTCCCCAGAGCTTCTACATCACTCTCCCCACCTACTTCGCCTCTCTCGGCTTCATCAAGCTCGCCGTCCTTATGCAATACCGCCGCGTCTTCACGAGCCCAAAATTCCTCTTTTGGAACGCCATGTCCATCCGCCTTGTCATTGCATACATGCTCTCCTCAGTCATTGGTGCCATTTTCATCTGCTGGCCGATCCGGAAGTACTGGGACGCTGTGCATCAGGAGGGCTGGTGCGCGGACATGACGGTGTGGTGATACACCAACGCAACGCTGAACATAGTGTCCGATTTCCTGATCGTCTTGATGCCTATGCCGGTTATAAAGTCATTGCAGCTGGCGCGGAAACCGAAGTTCTTGTTGATGGGGGTGTTTGCCTTGGGGCTCGTGTAAGTGAAATGAGGGCTCAGGAATACTTACGTCTAGCTTGGACGTACCTGGGCGCAGACGTTCCTTGCATGCTAACCCGTGGGACGAACAGTGTGTGCGTCGTCTCCATCTTGCGCCTCAAATATCTCTACAAGATAACCCACACACACGATATCACCTTCGAGAACAGGAAGACCGCCACTTTGTCCGCTGTCGAGGTCTATCTCGCGCTGGTGTGCGCCTGTACCCCACCTCTCCGCCCGCTCTTCTCGAAATGTTGGGCATGGTTGAAGAGCAAGGCACAGCAATCTGACAGCGTGGCTCTGAGATGGATTTGGAGGGGAGATTCACAGCGCGAGGGACGAAACAATGGCTCTTCGGATACCGAGCTTATGCAGAATGCGTTGAACAATGAACCGGTGCGAGTCACGTCTGGGGAGCATGCACATCGTGTGGGAACGAACAGCACGATGGTGGATGACGACGAGATTATGCAGCTGGGACAATTGCAGCCTGCAAAGACTAGGGACACGCAGGGTGTTGTGCTCTGAGCTTTGCGGAGTTGTATGGTTGTGGTCGGCTTGGAATTGCATGGTAACGGAACTTGGCTAGTTTGCTTGGTTTTGCTGCGTGCTACGAGTTCGTCAGTATACTCCATACTATCAAAATAGGAAAAAAAACTGGAGATCTCCTTTAACAGGGGAGAAGCGGCCTAGGTCAGCCTCCAGCTCTTTACTCGGCATACAGTGCCGGTGCTACCTAACTCCCATGATGAATACGTGAGCATAGAAGATGGAGTGCATCAAGGCCTTCACAAATCATATGGCGGAGCGTATTGAAGCCTTTGCCACAAAGGCAATCCATGAATATGTTACAATAGTATGAGTTACTGTAGATGTTCGGGTATGAATGCCGAACGCCAATGTAGTGCCTAGATGTTACCACATTAGCGTGGCTTAGGGCCGAGCTAGATGAAGCTTGACCATACCACACGAACGGGCAATCCAGTTCCATCCACCCTCTTCCGAATGAGTGATTCCCTTCATCGTCGCGAAAGACCTAATTCGAGGTCCGAAAGTTGCCAGCCCCGTTGCCAGCCTGCGCTTAACCGACAAGCCTTCCTACGCCGTCGTTTCCAGTGCACCAGACGCAAATTCGCAGATATACCTATGCCGCACGTTTCCATTATATTACAGTCGTTACTTTGTCCACCTTTGGTAGGTGGGAATCTCGGGTTGCCAGCCTGCAATCCACGCGACACCTAATATAGCCATCCACATCCCTATCGACGTCAATTCCAAGCCCCAGCCGCTCAAACCAAAGAACCACGCGACGACCAGTCCAGCGTGGATGAAGACACAGGCGCCGAGGAAGATGTCAAAATGCAATCGTGTCTGCAGGAAAGGTTAGAGGCTGAGGTGTTGACGTGGCAAAGAGATGACCTACTATTCTGAGCCTTCCCAGCGGCTTGTCTCCCTCTGCGTCACCGATGATGGCCAGACATGTTGCAGTGAACCAGAACCCGAGGATGGTGAGGAGTGAGTATATGACGATGCCGGCGATGCTTCCTTTGATGACGGCGGAGAGAATGCTCAGTGCCGACATGCCTGTTCGCAGCGCGAGGATGGTAAGCATAGCCAGGTGTCGCACGCGTGCCTTTCCATCAGGCGTATGAATGAGACTGTACGAAGAGAGGGAGAAGGTGTAGAACTGCCGTAGACGCTGCTTCCACGGCGCCTGTGCTGACGGTGGAGGAGCAGGTCTCTCGGGCAGGTCATCAGGAAATATGCCTCCGTTCTGGTAGAGGTTGCGAGACTGTTCGAAGGACCCTGTGCCCGAGTGGTTCACATTGTGCATGGGGACGATCTCCGGGTCGTTGCCTGAGTATCGGATGGGCACGGCATTGGGATCATGACCGGCATACCGAGTTGGAGGGTGCTCGATAACTTGGGTCATGGTAGCGCTCATGCTGAGTGTTGTGTTGTATTCAACCCACACTGGTCAATCTCGGGAGAATGACCGAAGGATCCTATGGCCAAGAGGACGAGAAACGGCGAAGCTTGTTCGCCAATACGGACGGAAGAGCACACAATGCTTTGTTTCGTTTCGTTCCAGCACAAGTAATACCGAAGAGTGATACCGGAGCCGACAATTCGAAAGTCCGATCCTATGTCGTAAGGATCCGTCCGTATCTTCTGGGGAAAGGGGAGAGAAGGGATGGGGAAGTTGAGAATGCACTTGAAGGCAACAGAATACCAGGGGAAGTAATACCAAGACAATGTGCTACGCCTTGGCCTCAGGTGCGTGACATGGTCTCTGATTGATTCCAATGATAGCAATTCCTCTTTGCATGCGGACGCACTCAGTGCATCACTGTGGCAGTGTTCAATCTGCAGCCTGATTGGGTACCCTTGCCATGCAACATCTGAGGATGTTGCTTATTCCTCCCCATGTATTGGCTTGTAAGGAGTGCTTGGATTGGGGCCAAATGTACCCTAACTTAGGCAGGAGACCCGTGCCGCTGCTTACGGAAAGCACAGTGCATGCAGCTGGTAAGCGAGGCGGACGCGCAGACGAGATTAATTGAGCACGGAGGCGTTGCATCCACACCGCCCCATGACTGCGCTGCTGGCGATCCTACCATCCCGCCCTGCTGGGTTCAACGGTGGAATGGCCTGGCTTTCGACAGTCTGCGAATTTGAATTCGATCCAGCTATCACCAGATCCTGCCGTGCCGTGGTTCTGCCAGCCGAAGTGTCGGTCTGCGGCAACTAACCACGCAGTGAGCATCTCAACAAACTGTGCTGCGCGATTGGGTCTCAAATGGAGTCAGGCACTGAAGTACTGAGGATCACGACCGCGATTGTGTCTGCCTTTCAGACTGCGGCTGATGCCGTGGAGTTTATCAAAGACCGCAAGGATAGAAGGAAGCGAAAAAAAGATAGAGATATCGAGGAGCTTCTGGAAATCAAAATCCTTCACAGGTCCCTGGTAGAGGTGAGGCATTTCGTGATCATGTGCTCTCGTCGCCACTGACTGTTCGAGCAGGGTGGCACACGATGTCGCAAACATTGCGCCAACAGACATCAACAATATGGATCTGCTTTCGGGGCTGGCGATGATATGGCTAAGCAGGCCCTCCACGAAGTCGTCATATCTTTGCAGATGGAGATAATACAGCCACTCCATGTTGCGCGTGCTGTCGAAAATGCTGCCCTTGATGTCACCGCCCTTCACGAGTCTTCAGTCTCCAATCGTAAAGATGCCATGCGCGCTCTGGATCAGTTGTGCCAGAGAATAATGGCCAGTTCTCAGTACCTGCCACAGCATGGCGGTTATCAGCTTGGATCCGTTGGCCCTTCTAATATGAGTTTTCAGTCCACTTCTACAAGTGTACCGGTATCGGATATCATTGATGCCTATGACGAACCCTCATCAGTCCAATCCAATATGGGTAGCCCTACTATACCCTTTGAGCAACGCGCCTTCTCTCAACGAACCTTTAGCATGCAGAGTTCCGTCTATGAGCCGGAACAAATGAGGCATCCTAAGGCGCCCCAGAAGTCGCCGCTGGCCTGGATCGCAAACAAAGTAGATGCCCCTCAAATGGAGCCACCATCCAGGTTAACTGTTCCAACAAGGCTCGAGCAGGTATATCACAATCCGGACGATGCCCAAGGAGAAAGAATGAGTTATCTGTCAACAGCTTACACATCCTCGATAAGTGACAGAGGCTCAACAAACTTACAACCAGTCAGCGATACACCAGCAAGCACGCCTCGTTACTCTCAAGACCCCCCAAGTTCATTTGTATCTACAGAAAGACCTTATGATGATTACCAACCGATGGGAACTGCGCCCCCAGAAAGTCGAACAATCCAACGCCTGCAGCAGACGCATGAACAACTGCAAAGTATGCACCAGAAGATGCGAGATCTAGAGATAACTAAACAAGACTATGGCGGCTACTTTGGAAGTGAAAAGGAGGAAACGCAATCTATTCGATCCAAACCGCTTCCTCCTGCTCCATCTCTTGGATTCGCTCTTGCTGCAGCTGACCGGTTGAAGCGGACATCTGTTGGCTCTGAGGCTCCAGAAGTGATCAAGGCTTATACTGATGAGGCTCACGCATTATCTCCACGCAGTGATGTATTTTCAGAGAAGTTGCCTTCGCCACGACTGGAACCTGATTACAATGCGCGCTTGGCTTCTCTTCCACTCGGGTTGGAGTCTATATGGGTTCCACTAACGCGACCGGCCATGCATAACAGATACCACGGTTTCTGCAAAGGAGCATGGCAAATTCGAAAAGCTGTAAGTCATACCTAAAGATTTTGAATCGCATCTGTCGCTTACATTGCAATATAGGTGCCCGAAGGGCTTGAAGTACAAGTAACGCCTGCTTTAAAAGAACCCACTCTCCACTGGGCATGCAAGGAGTGCAAATTCAAGTCGAGAGCACCCAATTCAGACGCTCTGCCCTCTCAAATCATGTCAAACCAGAAGTACAACATCCGATTCCGATGGCTATTCCTAGCAAAGTCCCATCGAAGCGCGGACACTTCCATTGACGTGCTCGAAAACTACAAATACGGCTGCATCTTCTGCGCCGCTGAGGGTAAAACAAGCGCCGTCCATGACAAACTCGATCACCTCATGGTACATATCGTTTCGAAACACAAACCAATCACCATGACACCGGACACGAGGGCGAGAACAAAGTGCGTAGTAGGCAACGTGGCGCACGACTTACAGGATTGGGACATACATGTGCCCGACACGATTCAAAAAGCCCCGACAGTTGCCACCGACAAGTTTTTCATTTCAGCATCCAAGTTCTTCGGGAAGAAAGGCAAGCGTTGAGGTTCAGCCTGGCTATTTTCTTGTGAATATAATCTTTAATTGGCCATGCACTGCAGTTCTGCCAGCGCGAGAGCCGTGGATACAACAGCAGTTCAAAATGTAACAATACACTACGCCGGGATTGGCTAATACATCGCCTCATGTCACTATTGCCTGATCTTGGAGGTGGCCGGGGAAAGAGACACAGTCGGTGATCCGTTTTCGTTCGACACATTACAGCCTCCACAATGTGGAGAAGATCGCTGCCTGTTTACAATAAATCACCCACAAGGCTGCCTCTGATAAACATAAATCAAAAAGCCATTCAGCCACTGGAGCGATGGCAGCATTTAGACGGGATTGACAGGACGGACATCGTGAAGGCTGCATGCACTTTAATCTTTGCATGCCCGAACCGCATAATGGGTCGATTTCACCAACGTACCTTGACCGGAGCAACGTTGCAGTGTGCGTCTGTAAGCATCCTTTCGCATGGAGGAACGTGCAGCACATCATGAGCTCCGCACCTGTGTCGCTTGTTTGAGATAGCTGATTGGGTCCCTTCCGCACGAGTGGCTGTCGCTCAACCGTACAGCTCACCCTGCGGCCCCCACACTTCCCGCAGCAAATGCTTGTCGCTGATATAATAATTTCCCAGTCGCCGGAAATGGGAAGGTGCCAAAGCTTGAAGCATGCATTTGCTTCTTTTTTCCTCGCCTCCCTGGTGATTCTAGGCCTCACGTGGGGTTGTCCCGGGCGGAGGAGGCTTAGCTCCTGCATACAGATGGGGTGAATGGGCGAGGCGCCACGGCTGATATTGCATGGGATGTTCGACACCTTCACGGTAATAGGTGTGCTTGAGCGCCTTGGTCAGTGCCGCTCAATTTAGAACTGTGAGGCAGCTTAGGGTCTCGGTGAGCACTCCTTTTTGGTATGACCTGCAGGAAGCCTTCGTTTTCTCTACGCTTCGCTGATGGGTTTTAACTTCGCTGGTTCTTTTTGACGGTTACTGAGCTTTTAGTGTCTCCGCGCTCTCATTCGTTTTGTTTTCCTTAGTGAATGTTTCGAGCGTCGACTCTGCGGTTTGGAAAGGTTTGAAAGCGTTGTACCAGGTTACCCTTAGGCTATTCACCGTCAAGATGGCGACAGCGACAGCAGTGGTAACGGCGGTGGTGACTGTCACGGCGGCACCCACCACGCACAAGTCTACTGGAAGCGAAAGTATTCTAGATGGCTACAATCCAGCCGAGTACATGCCTAGCAACCCCGTACGTTGTCTCATCTCAATATCCCATCATGAAGTTGACCATCCCCCAGATTATGCTCTTCATCGTCCAGGCCATCATAATTCTCTGTGTCTGCCGCGCCATGCACTTTCCCCTCGGCTACCTTCATCAACCTCGTGTGGTCGGTGAAGTGCTTGGTGGTATTATTCTCGGCCCTTCAGTCATTGGCAGAATTCCCAATTTCTCTGCAACTGTTTTCCCCAAGGACTCCATCCCAGTTCTCAACAATGTGGCCAACCTGGGTCTGATTCTCTTTCTGTTCATCATCGGGCTCGAAGTCGACATGAGGGTTTTCTTTGGTAATTGGAAGATTGCTCTCAGTGTCGCGGCGGCGGGTATGACTTTTCCGTTTGCTTTAGGTGCCGCTGTTGCACATGGGTTGTACCATCAATTTTCGGATGAGCCGGGCACAAAGCCAATTGCTTATGGCACATTTGTGAGTTTTTTTTAGAAGGGGAATGACAGTTACTTTGCTAACTCTTCTAGTTGCTTTTCATTGGCGTCGCCATGTCCATCACTGTATGTCACTCTCATGTTCAGCGTTAGCAAAGACAGTACTAATTCAAATAGGCGTTCCCAGTGCTTTGTCGTATCTTGACTGAACTGAAACTACTGAGCTCTCCAGTTGGCATCATTACTCTAGCTTCTGGTGTTGGTGACGATGTCGTCGGATGGGTTCTTCTCGCTCTCTGTGTTGCATTGGTCAACGCAGCCAATGGCCTCACCGCTCTTTACATCATTCTTGTGACCGCTGGATACACCCTTTTCCTTTTCTTTGCCGTCCGCCCAGGCTTCATGTGGGTTCTTCGCCGCACACACTCTCTCCAGGATGGTCCGACTCAAGGTGTCATGGTGCTTACCATGCTCATGATGCTTGGAAGTGCCTTCTTCACCGGCGCAATTGGCGTGTATGTATTCTGCCTTGGATTCAGTAAACTCTAGCTAACAAGCATAGTCACCCCATCTTTGGCGCTTTCCTTGCTGGTTTGATTTGCCCCCACGAAGGAGGGTTTGCCATCAAAGTCACGGAGAAGATAGAAGACTTGATGTCGGCATTATTTCTTCCACTATATTTTACTCTTTCGGGTTTGAACACTAACCTGGGACTGCTCAACAACGGCATTACCTGGGCTTATCTCATTGCAGTTACCATTATCGCGTTTACGGCCAAGTTTGTTGGCTGTGCTTGTGCGGCAAGATTGAATGGCTTGGTGTGGAGGGAGAGTTTCTCGATCGGCAGTCTGATGGCGTGCAAGGGATTGGTAGAGCTGATTGTGCTGAACATCGGCTTACAGGCCAAGATCCTAAGTACGAGGGTCTTCACAGTGGTGAGTATTCTATATATAACTATCTATGTGCAGGTGCTGATATAATCAGTTCGTCGTCATGGCACTCATCACCACCTTTGCAACTACGCCTCTTGCCTCCGCTCTCTACCCCCCGTCATACCAGAAGAAGATCGAAGCTTGGAAGCGCGGAGAGATCGATTGGGACACTGGCAAGCCCATCAAAGATGGCAGCGCAAGCAGCGAAGATATGGAACTGCGTCGTAAGAACAGGGGACCTGGAGAGATCCGAAACCTTCTTATTTATCTGCGACTGGACAACATGTGAGACTCCAGACATTCTACCATGAGATAGAAGCTGACTGTAATAGGCCCAACACCCTGGCATTTGTATCTCTATTCGGAGGCAAGATTGGAGAGTTCAAGACCAAGCTTCACCCCCAGCATGAAGACAAGGACGCAGCACAGTCCGAGGAGCAGGCACGATCAGTGGTAGGATTCTATGCCCTTTGACCCGCAAAAATGCTCACCATTTTCACAGGTCCAAGTTCACGGCGTTCGCATAGTATCGCTTACAATGCGAGCCGCTTCTATCATGACAGCCGCAGAAGTCGGCGAGCTCTCTGCCTTCGATCCTGTACTCAACGCCTTCCGTGTCCTCGGACAACTCTACAATCTTGCAGTCTCCGGCGAAGTCGTAGTCACCCCCGAAGACTCCTACGCCGAAGCTCTCATCACCCGAGCCCAAGACGAACAATCCGATCTCCTCCTTCTCCCCTGGACCGAAACCGGTAGTCTCACGGAATCCCCCATGGTCTCCAAGAACACCATCGAACAGCGTCTTCGCAGCGACGCATATATCGCATTCATCAAATCCGCCCTCGACACCGCAAGTTGCACCACCGCTGTCTTCGTCAACCGCGCCTTCAGCGGAAGCCTCGAGCAAAGCCCCCTGGCGCTAACCCGCCGCATGATCCAAAAAGGCGCTCGACGCGGCCACCAAGACCAAGTCACCGAGGTGCCCATCAGCGACCGAAGCCACCACATCTTCCTCCCCTTCTTCGGCGGTCCAGACGGTCAGGCTGCCGCCGCCCTTGCCATGCAACTAGCTGAGAACGTCAACATCACCGTCACAATGGTTCACTACCAGGTGCGCATCGAGGGCAAAGCAAGTCAGGATCCTATCATCCATGAAACAGGGCTTTATACAGCGGAGGGCAAGGTCAGGGCTTCGACGTCTACGCCTAGCGATGATGATTACTTCGTTGCGATGCAGCACACGCTGGCGGCGGGTCTGCGGAAGAGGGTTACGTTCCGGACCGTTTATTCGTATGATCCTGTTGAGGATGCTGTCAAGGATGCGCAGAATGAGGTTGGGCAGCAGGGTAATGGCGGGGATTTGATTCTTTTGGGGAGACACGTGGAGATTGTAGAGTCGCAGACGACATGTCTTGGATTGGTGGCGGATGTGCTGCTGGAGAAGGATACGAAGGCGAGTATAGTGGTGGTGCAGGCGAGGAAAGATTAGATGGGGCTGCGGTTTTCTACGTACATAGTCTAAGTTACCTACCTGGTCGGGTTGACCCATAGAATACAGATAATGTTTTATCCCTGGCATTTCTACTGTCCCACTGACACTAGTGATATACACATATTGGCATCCATTCAGTCATAACGTCATATCATATCATACATGGTATCTATCTACCCCTACACCAAACTATTATCCGCACACGTAAACGCCCCATTAACCTGCTGATTCGGATCCGCAAACACCCCCATCAACGCATCAATGCTCGCATACATCCCCGGGACCATCATGAAAAACACCAATATCATGATAAACACGTTGAACACCGCCGTCGCGATCTTCCTCCCGCTGGACCTCCACTTCCCATTCCAGTTCAGGTGGAACCAGAACAGCACCGTTACCCCCCACGTGAACCACGACAGCAACAACGACGACGATATGTTGAGCAGCGAGTTGAACACCGGAATCGCGTTCGCGAGGATCCAGACAACGATCCAGAACAGGGTCACCGAGAAGATCCATACCGACCAGTCCATCGTCTTGCTGGTTTCAGGCACCACGAGCGAGGACCGCCGTCCCCGCGACGGATCAGACGCAATCGATGAGCGGCGCACAGCCCCATCCTTCCCCGCCCCCCTATTCATGAAACTCTTAACATGCCGCATGAAAAACACATGCAGATACCGCGCAGACGTCATCCCGAAGATCAACCCCGTCCCCAGGAGCCCGATAAACGACACAGCGTACGACACCTTCGCCATCGTAATCTGCAGCGACCCAATCGCCGGCGACGCCACCTGTTCCCCCGAAAGCGCATACACCACACTCGCCACGATCACATAGATCGTAGTAGTCACACACTTCTCTATCGCGACCGCCCTGGGAAAGTCCCTGGACGGGTTTTCCATCTCGGCGAGGACTGTGGGGAAGGCCTGATTCCCTGTATACGCGAAGGCGATGTTCAAGAAGGCGGAAACGGCCTGGGTGAATGTGGGGGACCCGATGGCGTGCAGGTTTAGGGGGGCGGAGGGATCGCGGGGGCCTTGGACGCCGAGGGTGATCATGACGATGAGGACGGTGGCGATGATGGAGATGGTGCAGGGCCAGGAGGCGAGGGAGACGAAGCGCATGCTGTGGGGGAGGCACATGGCCCACATGGAGAGGGCGGCGATGATGGTGAAGACGACGGTGCAGGTGGCGTGGTCGCTGACGGTGTCTGGGGGGTTAGTAGGGTTGTTGACGATAGAAGAGTGGTTCTTGTTGGATGGGAATTACTTACTCAGGCCGATGGTGAGGGTCACGAGGGCGGAGGCGCTGATGAGTGCCATGTTGATGAGGAAGCCGATGGCGAAGATACCTTCGACCCAGGGGCCGCCGAGAACCCGTCCGTAGTCGACGATGTTGAGCATGTAGGGGTACTTCCGCCAGTATTGGATTAGATTGTATGCGGTGTATAGACTCAACATGCCCATGACGACGATGCAGAGGAGCCCGGGGAAGAACCCCAGGACGTTGAGGGCTGACGGGAGAGACAGCATGCCGATGCCAACTTCATTCGTGACGAAGATGACTGAAATAACACTGTCAGCTTGGTCCATAAGGTAGGATGTACTCAATTATGGTGTTGCCACAGGACAAAACACTTCCACAATACAGCAGGTGGCTACGTACTCACGGCTTGGGAGGTAGTCAGCTTCTTGGGCGACGCCGTATCGTCGCCTTGGGGTCGCTTGCTTGCATTCTGCACGTCAGCTACATCGCCTAGCCGTGTGTCGCTATCGGATTCTGAGGCGAATTTCTCGCTATCGGCGAAGTGTGGGCGGCGCAAAGGGTCTTCGGGGTCGTGTGTGGCATCTGCTGCAAAGGGAAGCGTAGGGCGATCGGTAGATGCGAGCTTGTCATCGAGAATGGCTTGCTGTTGCTTGGGAGTGTCGCTGTCGGTGATGGCGGTTTGTGTCTCCATTTCATATATATCGAGCACTTGCGCTCGCTGATCAACTACGGGTGGAGAGCGACGATGGACGGAATAGATAGACCTGGTAAAGAGGCCGTATGTATATGAAAAAGGCTACCGCACAACCGCAGTAAACCTGATTCAAACGTCGCAAATGAAAGGCAAGACGTAACATGTGGAGGCCGTAGAAACCGCGCACCTCTTCATATCACCGTGCCCTCGAATTACGTACTTTCAACGCTCGTCTCACGGCTAGAGCCCCCATCGGAAACTAGCACACTCTCGAGACCCTCCAGTCGCTGGTGGCTCTGGCATCCGAGAAGCCAAGCTGGAAAGCGGATACCAATGCTTGGACAGTGTGGAGAAAAAAATGGTCTTTTTTGCCCTTCCGGGTAGGTGGACCACGGCCAGCCTCTGGAGATGCGACTGCCACCCGGCTTGATTCGACGGGCATGGTGCAGGTGGAGAACGGAAGAGATTCAGGGCGTCCCGAGCATGCAGGCCCCCTTTCTGTCGCGCGTTGTCGTCTCCAGAGATATTCTGGGGATGTGTGGTGAAGGGTCTCGGTGACGTCAAGCGTTGGGATGGCTTCGGGAGCCGCCGCGCTAATCGGAGCCGCAAGCTTGACCTTCGTACGCCGAGTCAAGTGCAGAGGGCGAGAACCTGCCTGGGTTCTGGCTACCAGGGGGGAATTCCAGCGTGCTCTTGATTTTTCAGCATGGCTGTATAGCAAGAGGAATGCGGGCTGGACGACAGATGGCCTTCACTGCACGAATACTCACACCGCTCAATCTACTGCGCAAAACTCTGCGCTCTGCAAACTGACTCGCCGACATCACAGACCTTTCAAACAACCGGGTGCCTCGGAAGACGGCGCATTGTTCAAGTAGGTACTGTTAGCCTCACAAAAATCCAATCCAACGGTGCAACATCGGCAAACAAGACAGGCGCGTCATCAGAGAATTCGCTTTCAAGTGAGGCGACACAATAACTATCTACGCTAGACTACAGTCCAAGCGTCCATCAGTCCACCTCGAGACACCTCCTTCCACCACCCCAGCCCTACCCTCTACCCCTTCCACGGCCTAGGGCCCGGCGGCGTATAAGACGTAGGAATAGGGTAGTAAATGTTGATCATGATCCCCGGATCCGTCGCCTTGTACGCGCCCGGGAACGCCACAAGCGGGCTCGGAGACCCATTTCCACCGCCCTGAACACATATTAGCATATTCCCATACGACCACTTCACACGTAGACCACATACCGTGACCTTCACCTGCGCACAACTAATATAGAACTGCGCCCCCCCCGCACTCCCCGCGCTATGCAACGCAATGTGCTCCACCCTAAACAGATACTCCCCATCCGGCAGACTCTTCGGAATGGGCACCGTCACCTGCGCCTTCCCGTTACTGGGCCAGGTCAACCCCGCAGATGAGATACTGGGCCCTTCTTCGAAAATCTTAAACCACACGTTTCCGCTGCCGTCCCAGTTCGCGGCCGTCTTCCCGCTGGGGACCTTCGCCATGTAGAATTGGAGGGTACCCGGGTGGGAGATGGAGGATTGGGCTGTGAAGCCTATGGTGGAGCCCGCGGTGACGGTGTAGGTGGAGGGGGCGCCCGTGCCCGGGGAGAGCTCGTAGCAGCGGATTTGGTTGGAGGTTACCTGAGATGGGTGAGTATATATGTATGTATGTGGGGTGGGAGAGGGGGAGGGGGGGAACGTACATCTGTAACCGGGCCGTTACTCTGGTAGTTCGTGGTTTTGCGAACGTACTCCCATTGTCCTGTGGCGGAGCCGCCGGCTACCAGGGCGGGGAAGGTGTAATGCGCGGAGGCGGTGGCGGCGAGGAGGAGGGAGGAAAGGTACTTCATGGTAGGGGAGGCGTCAGAACGGCAGTCTGCGTACTGCTCAAGGTGCAGCTAAGCCGTCCTCCTTTATATACATACATATACATACACGTACTATCTACCCATCTATCTATTCCACGCCCACCCCAACCTAATCTCCCCTCCCGGAATCCCGTTCCACGCGCTCACCAGCGGTCACCAATCCCTCTGTATGTACGTATGTACTGCAATCTCCATGCACCCCACAGTCCGCACCCAGCACGGCTTTTCCACCTCACTGCCGGCGGGTAAAGAGGGAGGTTACGCGGGATTGGAAACAAACATTTATATTGGGGACATATTGATGTAGATGAAACGAAGGCGGTTTGGGAGATATGATTGGGTGCTAGTTGGGATCCATGTCGGGAACGCGAAAAAGGATGGTTGGGGATGACATGTGGATTCTTGGTTGCGATCGCATGCATACGTGAATGTGGACTTCTCGTGGGAGAAGGGGATGAGAGTTGATAGAAGCTGTACGTAGGTACATGCGATGGGAGTTGGGACCCTTGCAGGTTTACACATGTCTGCCTACCAAGGTCCATACAATACTAAATCCCTACTCGGACCTCCTTCCTTACACCTAGAATACACAGACCCAAGACCAACCCTTTAATCTACACCAAGCCTCCTTCCCTATCTCTGCCCAGCCTTGTACACATGCGCACGCACAGATATATGTATATTTATTTCTTCCGCCACTCACCCGCAAGCAATTAGGAGAATTTCATAGACTACATACATATACTAGATAAAGGCACGCGCGGTACCCAAATCGGGACATGCAGATTGGAAATGGTGACATCGGTGTGCGGGATTGCACATGGCGGGTTACAGTGCTTGCATGCTTGCTTGAGGGTGTGTGTGGTGAAGAAGCTAACGGGGGATGTTGGGAGTTCCTTCCTTGCATGGCGGATCGAGTGATGGCTTGTCAAGTGCTGGGTCATATTTCGAGGTAACGTTTAGGTTGCTGCATGGACTCACCCAGGTACGGGGGGCCCAGGCGGGCTCGAAAAGGATCACGTGGTGACACACATCCCGTCAGGTCTAGGCACGTACCTACCTTCCCTTGCAACGGCTCTACACAAGCTGAACTCTGCCACGCACCCACCAAAAAACAACCGCTAGACAGATACATACAATCCCCATAGCACTCGACCTTCCACATCAAAGAAAGCCCCTACCTCCCAAACCGACCCTCGCCCGGAACCAAATCCACACTCCCCCTATGTTTCGCCGACGCTTCTCCGCCTCTCCCAGCACCCTCTCCACATCCACGAAGCCTCTCTGTTCCGCCCAAAAACGCGGTGTCCTCCCCCTGCTATCCACTTCCAAAGGATCAGCCCCAACCCCCTAACAAGTACTCCACCACACCCCCCTTTCCAAATTCCGCCACGCGATGAAGCAGCGTTCCGAGACCAAACGGCTCGCGCTCTACATACGTCTTTCTCTCTTTCTCGTACTCCACCTCGTTGACTGGGACGCCCCTTCCCACAAGCCGACGGACTACTTCCAGGGCGTCGGGGTTGTCCCTTATGACGGCGTAGTGGAGGAGTTGTCCACGGAGGGGATCTGCCCCTCTTTCGAAGAGGGCGTCGATGGTGGAGAGGCGCGCGGTGAGAATGGCGTGCGATGTGTGTCAAGTCCCACTCGCAGCGAGCGTTTGGATCAGCGCCGTGGTCGAGCAACCATGTGAGTGTTTGGGTGTCTGAGGTACAGAGGGGGATACTGAGTGTTACTGAATGCGCGTGGGGTAAGTAGCATGGTTGATGGATCTCGACGGTACCTCAGCACGGAAGGCTGGTTACGGCCCATCGGCTGGTTGATGTGCCATCCTCGTTGGAGGAACAGTTCCAGTACCTTGAACGCCCGATTACGCACCGCGACTTCGGCTGGGAGATCACCATTCGCAACGTTTTCGTCGAGTAGGAATTGTACCATTTCTACGTTGTCTTGCTGAATCGCTTCGGATAACGAATGATAGAGCCATGCTAGATGCGGTTCCTCTGCGAGCGGCACCTCGCGATTATGTAAGAGCTGCCAGGCTTGTTCTTTGAGAATATCAAAATCTCCATTACAGGCAGCGCGATAGCAGTTTTCTACTTGCTCGGGTCTTGGGGCTACCTAGTAGGGGGCGAGGGTCCGAAGGATGGGGGGGGGCTGAGGATGTTGCATGTCACTGAGTTGGGAGGGTACATATCAGGATGTGGATGGCGAGGTGAAGACTAGACAGTTACTGTGGTACCCTTTGTAGGCGACGTCTGGCTACCCCGGCCTTGGCGCCACATGCCTGCATTTGGTATGTACATAAGTAGCAGATCTATCGACCAATCAACCGTATTCTATTGGCAGCTACATACAGCGTGCCCCACCATGACCTTCGGTGCCACGTGCACGCTTCCCTCTCAGCTTCTATCTCCCGTCACCCTTCTGCAGTCCGGATACATCTCAACTTCTCAAGACGAGCAACACGCGCACCAGAGCTTATGTGTTATAGGCCCACTCACACACCTTGAAGACATACGGAGTGAAGACGCATGAACCGAGTTTAAAGGTTACGGATAAGTGCCTACCTCAAAGGAGATAAGATTGAGAAACGCGTCTTTTGAAATCAGATATATAGTAGGAAGGTGAAGTTAAAAGACTGAACCTTGCGAGTTTCCTCATTCAACGCGGTACATATACATAGGCAGCTAGTCCACCCAAAGCCATACACAACCACATAGCCCCAGTCTACATCAGGCACCGTACAGCTATAATACATTTCCTCTTCCCACAACGTAGATCCCACCAGCGCGTATCCATCCCCACCCCCATCAAGACCTCAAAAACGCACCACCCCAACAAAAGAAAACACTGAATCACTTCTTCCCCCCTCCACCCACCCCCTCACCCTCTCCTCCTCCTCCTCCTCCCACTCCCCAACCTCATAATACAAATCCTCCTCATCCCCACCCCCATACCCAAACAAACTCCTATAGACCCTCTCCCCCAACCCCTTCTTCTGCGCCATCGCCATCACCATCACAATCGGCAAATGCCAGACACTCGCCCAGAAAAGTCCCCTCGCCGTCCCCTTCTGCCCCTGCTCCCTCCAAAACCCCACCGCCTTCCAAGCCATCCACCCATTCACGGCTGAGCTAGTGACCGCAAAACTCCAATCAGTGACGCCACACCAACAGAGCCCGATGCACACGGGGAACATGAGGAAAGAGTAGCGCAAAGCAACGCGCCCGTTGAGCGCAGGGTTGACCCAGGCGAGCATACGGTACCCAGCGGCTTTGTATTCCTCGCGGATGGACCAGGAGAGGGAGTTGAAGTGTGGGAACTGCCAAGCGAAGAGGAGCGCGGCGCAGAGCCAGCCGCCTAGCGATGCCTCGCCGAAAAGCAGCTCTTTCCAGTCGCCGTCGTGGGCGCACTGGCCGGCTGCAGCGGTCCACCCCATGAGAGGCGGGATCCCCCCTACGATGGCGCCGATCCAGGTGTTGAGGACGTGCATGCGTTTCAGCGGCGTGTAGCACCCTGCGTAGAGGACGATGTTTGCGAAACCGAGGAAGGCGGTGGTGGGGTTGACGCCGTAGTAGAGGGCGCCTGTACCGAAGACACCGCATGCGACAGCGAAGATGGTGGCGCCACGGGTGCTGATGAGTTTCCTGACGAGGGGGCGATTCCGGGTTCGGCTCATTTTAGCGTCGTGCTCGGGTTCCATGAGCATGTTGAAGGCGTTGGCAGAGGCGGAACACAGCGCTGTGCCGGAGGTGAGGAAGAAGAGGGTGAGTGTGGAGAGAGAGGGGGTGGCTGTTGCGGCGGGGGCGAGGAGCCCGGGGACGGGGTAGAGGGAGTAAGCGGCTGTGGCGGTGAGGACGACGAGGAAGGAGAGACGGGGTTTGGAGAGGGAGAGGTAAGTGGTGAAGAGGCGTTTGAGGGACCGTTGGGGGAGTTGGGAGGATAGGTCTGCTAGTTGGGCGGAGGCGTCGAGCGCAATGGGGTAGCTCTTTTCGCTGTTCTCTGCGGCTTCCGCCTCTTTCCTTCTTTTCCTTCGCCGATGCGGGAGTAAATCCTCCTCCAATGTGTCCTGCGCTCCAGACGGCCGAGAGTTGTTTCCCGACTCTTTCGTCTCTGCTTTGCCCGACCCAATTGAGCTCTGTATCTCTCTCCGTGCCCACGGTGCCGATCTCCCGGTCGCATCTCCCAGAGCAACATTCGGCCAGAAGTAATTCTTGTTGAACGAGTTTTTACTCTTCCCCACTGCTACCGCGAGCCGGCTCGGGGAGATGTTGGAGAAGGCCTGCCGGCGGGGCATTGACGACCGGGAGAGCTTGAACAGGCATTTCGAACACACGGATCCTGCATCCTGCAGAAGTATCGATCGAACCGGAGGCGCTCGGAGGCTCATCGCGCGTTGTGGTTGAGCTCCAACTTTTCTCCAAGATGCAGGACGGGCGATGCACGTGGAGTGACACGCGCCAAGCAACATCGGCTTTAGTCGGGCCGGAATGCGACACCGTAGAACAAGCAGTCAGGAAGAATGTCGTCACATGCCATTTGAATTAACAATGCAAGTTGAATTGTAGACCGCATCGGCTAATATACATTGCTCAGTCAAGTCTAATCGGCCGGGCAAATCACCCTTCTCTTGCCAGCCGGCGCCTTGTTCAATGCAAGACGACCGTCGTCCGGAACTGATGGTACAAATCATTCACTGTTTCCTCGACACCTACTAGCAACCATCTATGTCAAGCACTACTCGTCATCCTCCCCAATGTCTGAAATGTACTCAAACTCCCCAGGCACTCGTGCCTCTGCATCTCCCTCCTCCACTAGGTTGTCGTCAATGTCATCCGAGTCCATTCCTGACTGTACTCCTGCAGGTGCTTGGTCGCCCGACGATCCTGATGCGCCGGGTGCCGGAGCAGGTGCTGACTTCTTCACCTTCAATTCCAGCAGAGTCTTTGGCTCATCAGGTCTGGTGTCATGGACGAGTATGACTCCTCCAGTAGGCTAGACATAGTTAGCAAATATCCAAATGCATTGCAAGTGCTTAGACTGACCTTCTTGACAGGAACATATCGTTCCTCAGGGAAGCTGATGTACTTCACCTGACCAGGCAGGACGCGCGACATGTTCTCAAGATCGTAGCCAACCTTCTCCTTCTCCGCCTTCTTCTTCGAAGTCTCGGCAGCTGGTGTGTCTTCCTTCTCGTCCTTCTCGCTCTTCTTGTCGTCGTCAATGTCCATCTTCTCATCATCTGCTGTGACCTTGGGCGTTGTGGGTGACTGGTCAACGTCCATGCTCTCCCGTCGCTGCTGTCGTGCCTTGACTGCTTTCCGTCGCTTATCTTGAGCAGTTGTGGATAGAACCGCCGTCTTGATCGCCTTCGGTGCCTCTTCCGTCTTCACTTCCTGCTCTGGAGGGTAGTCGAACATGCTTGGCCTAGTGTTGCTGTGGAAGTTGAATGTTGGAATTTCCAAGTCCTGGTCCACACTGATGATGGCCGTGGGTGTGAAGCTGAGAGATAGGAAATGGGTCAACGGGAACCAGTACCAGTACTGTGTGAAGACAGCCATACCCACGATGGCAGTCATGTTGAGGTTCCCGGTCTGGGTCTGAAGGCCAATGGTGCAGTTACGGCCGCCCGCATCGATGATACCGAGGGCAAGTGCGCATCCAAACTTGGCCATAGCGTCTTCGTGTCGGTCACCAATGATCTTGGTAAGTGTCTTGCGGATGGTAGCGACCTTGGGGTTCATGGCTTCGTTCTGTTGCACCATGATCATAGCAAGCGAGATCAAAGCACCCTGTCGAACAAAGTCGGTGGAGTCCTTCATCATGGGTTCCAGAAGGTCGATAGCCTCATCAAGACCAGTACCCGCACAAGCAATACCAAGGGCCATTGTGGCACCGTACCGGACGTGAGGGTTGTAGGACTCTGCCAGAAGCTCCACCATGCGGGGAACGCTGCCAGGCTTCCGGAACAGCACAAAGCCCAAGCTCATGACTGCCACACGACGCACATCATCGTTGACATCGCTGACAGCAACATGGAGCAGCCTGCGGACTGCCTTGTTGCTGCTTGTGCCGCAGTATGCGAGGGCAATGGTCATGATACCTCCATAACGCAGGGTCGGGTCCGGGTCGTCAAGAAGGCCGTTGATGAGCTCATCGGCAGCCTCCTCTCGAGCATACATAATCAAGGCCATACCCATAGCCAGACCACGAACGATCTTCTCGTGCTGGGTGTCGTGAGCGTATTGGATCATGTCCTCGAGTGCCTTGACGTTGCCAGTTCCAAGCATGATGAGACCCATGGAGAGACCAACAGCTTCTCCGTTGACTGCTGAGTCGGAGTACAAAACCTCCTTGTACTTATCGAAGATCTCCTCCGAGCCAGTGCCCATACCAGCGACACCCAGTCCAAGAGCACCGCCATGCTGGATGACCTCTTCCTGGGCACTTGTGAACTGGTTCAGCAAGTAGTCCAGAACGTGTGTTCCGTGGTTCGAGTAGATGAGACCCAGTGCGTATAGCGATCCACCTTGCTCGTAGTGGCTGCCAGATGAGACGGCATCCTTGGGGAGGTACGGGTCAAGCAGCTTCTTGCCCTGTGTGATGTTTCCACGGTGGATAACACCCAGAGCAGCTGTGGCAGTAAACTTGGACCAGTTCACAGCCTTACCAAGCCAATCCAAGTTCTCTCGGAAGAATGTGTCGTTTGTAGTGCCGGCGTTCATAAAAGCGTTTGCGAAAGTAACTCCAGAGTGGAAAATGGAGTTCCTCGACTCTAGGCTGTCCCGGATCTTGTTGAGAATGTTCTTGTCGGCATGATTGTTTCGGTAAAGGAACTCCAGGTTGAGTTCGATGCTCTTGGTACCCTGGAGAACCTCGCGGACGGATGCAAAGACCTTGGACTCCTCTGCTGATGCCGATTGTTTTGTCCGTGAGACGTTGCTAGTGTCGATATCAGAAAGCAGCCCTTCAGTTTCACCCGCCTCTTCGGACTTGGCATCGCCATTGGCCTCCTCATCCTTCTCTTCCTTTGGCAATGCCTCAATAACCTTTGCAAGAAACTCCTGTGTGCCGTTCTCGTACAAATCGAAAGCAATTTGATAGGCAACAGCAAGCGACTTGCTGTCCTCGCGCTTAACGAGTTGCTGAATGAGATTTGCCGCCAGGGAATGTTGGTTAAGGTAAACGACGCACTTAGCGATCGAGAAGTAATCTGGGTTCGGGATCTCATTCAACAGGTCGAGAATGAGACGCAGGATCTACGCTGTGTTAGTTTATCATCCTTGGAAAGAAGCCTCCAATTCATACCTCATTGCGCAGACCCCGCTCCTGGACTACGTTCATGCAGATATCAAGAACATACTCCATGAGCTCCTCGCTCTTGCTTGGTGAGCCCTCGGGCTGCTTGCCCTGCTTCTTCTCATTCTGGCTGGCCTGGAGGAAGCATTCCCTAAGCACCTCCAGATTCCGTGCCTCGATAGCAATTCCAACAACCTGTTTGTAGTCCGCATTCTCGTAACAGCTCTCGAATATGCGCCTTATAGTCGCCTGTAGGTTCTTCTGTACGGGGCGCTCAAGAATGAGAGGCGTGGGGTGAGATCCGGCGATGCCAGCATTTCCGCCACCGGGCAAGCTAGGGTCGAATGTCGTTGAATCCTCGCGTGATAGCAGCGACTTGGACGGCAGAGCCGATTGTGAGAAAGGCGTGATGGGAGACGCCAGGCCGGCCGCTGTGTTGGCACCTCCGGCGGCGTTCCGGTCGAAGGATGTCGTCAGTTGTGGCGGGGCTTGGTTTGCCTTGCTGATCGGCCTCGGCGGGTTGTGCATGGCGGACAGTGCAATATATGTATCAATACACTTGGCTGAGGGTATTGTTAGTTTCGTATTCACCTATTGTATGAATGCCGATGCATTTGATCTCTCCTGGCGCCATAGAAACCACACCATACAGCTCGAGTCCAAACTTACCCAATATCGTCTCCTCAAACTCTCCGGCATGATGAATATCGAACAGCTTGCCGGCCCCAAGCGCAAAGATCATACTCTCATTGTACTCCTGCAGTTGGTAGTAAACCTTCGCCGCAACCAGAGCTGCCAGCTCTCGCTCGGGAAACGAGTCATCTTCATATAGAGCCTCACTGTACCACCCACGCATTAGCACCTACACACCACAGCGAAACGCAGCCCCCCCCATTCTAGCAAGCACTTACATTTGACTAACCGAGCCAGCGACTTCCGGCCAGAGCAAATCAATCTCCTCGTTTAACCGATGCAGAGCGAACGACCGCAAGGCGGGATCTGGTTCAGAGAGGAAGCCGACGACGCCAGCGGCAGAAGTGAGGCCGACCATATTGAGTCGATATCCGTAGTCGACTGTGCGATCTCCGCAGTTAAAGGGCAGCCCGCGATGCAGCTGGTGGAGGTGCGAGCTGGCGAAGGTGGTGGAAGTGGATGGAGCTGGGAGTGGCGCCCCAGCGGCGGGCTATCGGAACCGACGTTCAACGGCAGTGTGTGTGCAGGGCCGTCGGAGAGAGCCTGCGTAAGGAGTGGGAGGTCCGAAAGGGGGCGGAGGGGTCGAGGTCGAAGATAGAGAGTGGGTGTGGGGTTGAGCTTTGGTGTGAACGCGCGTGAAGCCTTCCAGACAACACGGTCGGAGCTTGTGTTCTGACGACAGGGGTCCGTGCGCAGCTTTCCGATTACACATGCGGAATAGGTTACCACTATCTATCATCTATTATGTGGTATTACATTGAGTATTCGAATGATATCATTGACATCCGAGTAGCTACTGCACAGCTGTGTTGCCTATCCTTTGGCCAGGCTTGGTTTGCAAGATGATACATATCACGGTGCATCGGCCCAACACATGCATCTCACACCCTACACCCTGATGCAGATCCCGGTGTTGGGAGCCTGCAGAGCTTGCATTCGACCGCCACCAGTTCATCGAGTATGAAGTGATCTGATATACCTGCCATACAGCTGCTCACCTTATTTTGGTTCTTTTCCACACCATGATTATAAAATTGGGGTATCATATAGGAGACTAATTCCAACACCGTACCGAATGCCATCGAAACCAGCATCTCCAAGACGTAGCCAGGTCTAGACAAGAAATAAAGTACTAGTACAAAGCATACCCAACACGGTCTAAACGGCACCCATGTATTACCTCGACACGTACCGCCGAGTATGCATTCTCCATTTAACGAAGCAATACACTACCACCACCACCACCACCACCACCACCATCACCTCGTAGATCAAGCACTCCTCTTAGGAGGCGTAATCTCACGAGACAAAACCCGCAGGTTATTAATCATACCATTGATCAGCGGCTCGAAATCATTCGGCTGCCCGTTCCTCACCCGGTCTCCATGCTCGAGTAGAACACCCGAGTCGAGCTCCAACTCCAACTCATGAACTTTGTGATTATCCTGCGTAACCTGTGTAAGGTCGACCTGAAACGCGCCCAAGTAGGAATATGACATGCGATCCTTGTACCGCTTCATCGCCTCGACTGATCGCCCCTTTTCGGATACCTCCGCTAGGTCATCGACAGAACCCGGGAAATTGATTTCGATGTTGACGCCAATGCGGTAGTCCCATTCTGTCTGAGGCGAGCTGATCTCAATGTTGTTTACTTTGTGCTTGATGATCGCCGCAAGCACTTCGCCCGTCTTCAGATCGCGCGACACCCGAATGCGTTCTTGTTTGCCACTAGCCTGGAGGATCTTCTGAGCCGCAGGAGACAGTTGCGACATAGCCTCAGGGTTCAACTCATACTGCTGATCCACCACCTTCGTGTGCTTGTACGCGATCTCCGGTCTATTCTGTGGGTTCCCAGGTTTAGCCGAGTGAACCTGTTTATTCAGATACTTGTTCATGGTCTGATGCTGTTGAACGTTCATAACGCTCTCGAACCGTGTCGTTGAACGAGAGACATCAGGTCGTATGACACACTCGGTGGTGTGGAATCCATGAAGGCGCTCTTCGGTATTGCGATTGATGATATGTCCCCAACGCGCCTCGACCTCGACCGTAGTATCCGAGGCCTCTGCTATGAGACTTCGGATCGCGTCGTTTATCACAATATTCCTGAAGATGAAGTCGCACACTTGGCGCTGTGTCTCGTCGTAGACGCGTGGATCGTGGGATATGGGGCGCTCGAGGCCGGCTAGCGCAGCGGAGGATGTAGGTTGCGGACCATTTAGAGGCGGCGGCTGCGAGTGTCCATTGCGCGACGACGGCGGTGGTTGCGACGGGGAGGGTTGTGGCCGCGGCTGTGGCTGCTGTTGCTGTTGCTGTTGCTGTTGCGGTTGTTGTTGTTGCTGTTGTTGCTGCGGCTTCGGAGGCTTTTGGCGCTGACGCTCGTTGATATCCTGCTGTAAAGTCTTTCCATCATAAATTTCATGCTCCTGAACCGCCCACACAGGCTTTGGGTCGCTCCTCTTGCGTTTGCGGTTCATGGTGGTGGCGCGTGAGTGTGACAGTCTGGGGTTGTCGGAAGCGTCGCGCTGGAGAGTGCAGGGCTAGGCGCTAGTATGTTGTTATGCGAACCCGAGGGCGAGCGGCGCGGAGCTGTCTCTGACACAGGATTGACTAGAGCGGCGATATCCATGTTGGCGGAGTGGAGTGGGCGGCACAAGCATAGCTTGTGCTCACGTTTCTTTGTAGATGCGACGCGCTTGGCACCTGCCTGAAGCCACCGGGTGACGTAAGCCGTGCCATGCAGTGAAAGAGGGTGAGATGGTAATCTATTACTTCAAGAAAGAAGCTGCTTTTCAAATTTCATCTAAACGTTTGCGAGTACTGTGTCGCTCCAGAAAATGCGCGCTATGATGGTCGACAATGCTGCGCGAGTCATGGACCATGGAGGTTGAAGTTCCATATTCCTTCCATTTCATATGCTATCATGACCTCGTATACCTATTGCGCCGCCCGGTCCCCCATCTCCGTCGCTTTCTAAACTCTAGATATCACATGGTAGACGTGAGTTACAAGCAATCCATTACACATTAGCCACGTCTTGCACCTAAGCCTCTTGGTCAAGACCCAGGTCCTCGGTAGCGGGCACGATGCGGAGGGTGTTGGTGTGGCCCATACCGCCTCTCCAGCCCTGAACGCAGACAACGGCCTCGCCCTTGCTGAGCACACCGAGCTTGATTGCGTTCATGATACCCCACTTGAGACGGCGGTCGACGTCCTCCTGCCAAGGCTCCGACTTGAAGTCGGGCTTCGCCTCCGGGAAATAGAATGGGTACACGCCACGGTACAGGTGCGAATACTAGTTCTGTTAGCTTTATTGGACTGTATAGACTAGTTGTGGTCTTACCCTAGCGGCCATCTCGTTACGTGTGACCATGATGATGGGGCACACAGGTCGGTACTTGGAAACAAGGCGTGCGGTGGTACCACTATTGTTGTCAGCTTTGTGAAATTCAAGAGGGTGAGTATGAATTACCTGGTGGTGAGGACGAGGATAGCGCCCGCGTTTTGCTCGAGAGACGCGCTGACAGCGGCCATTGCGCAGGTCTCGGTGGTGGGGCAAGGAACAGGAGCAAGCTTCCTCAGCTCGTCGAATGCATTCACATAGGGAATGGCAACCTCAGCGAGCAGGCACGTGTCGTGCATCATAGTGACCGACTCAACGGGGTAGTTACCCTTGGCAGTCTCACCAGACAACATGACACAGTCGGCACCGTCGAGAACAGCGTTACCGACGTCGCTGACTTCAGCACGGGTAGGGCGGGGGTTGTAAGTCATAGACTCAAGCATCTGGGTAGCGCAAATGACGGGCTTTCCAGCAATGTTGCACTTGGTGATCATCATCTTCTGGGCAATGAACACCTGGCTGGGAGGAATCTCGATACCGAGATCACCACGGGCAACCATGACACCGTCAGTCTCCTTCAGGATCTCGTCAAAGTTGTTAACACCCTGCTGGTTCTCAACCTTGGCAATGATCTGGATGTCCTTGCCGTCCTCGCCGAGGACCTCACGGATGGCAGTGATGTCGCTGCCGCGGCGGATGAACGAGGCGAAGACCATGTCGACCTTGTTCTTGACACCGAACCGGAGATCGGCCTTGTCCTTCTCGGATAGCGGGGGCAGATCAATGTCGGTCTTGGGCAGGTTGACACCCTTCTTGGAGGAGATCTTGCCGTTGTTTATGCACTCGCACTTGAGGGTCTGCTCGTCGGTGACCTCGAGGACCTTGAACGAAAGGACTCCGTCGTCGACGTAGATGATCCTTCCAGGCTCGATGACCTTTGTGATGTTCTTGTAGTCGACATACCTTGGGGATTGTCAGTTCTGAAGTTGGGTGGGAGGGCTGGGTGGTGATTACATGTTCTTGTTGTCGCTCTTGGTGGCATAGGCATCGTCGGTGGTGATGTTCAGGATATCGCCAGCGCTGATGGGAATGTCGACATCACCCTCGGTGTTACCAGTGCGGATCTCGGGGCCCTTGGTGTCGAGGGCAATGGCGAGCGGACGGCCGGCCTGGGTGGCCTCGGCCTTGCGGGCATTGTCAATGACAGACTGGTGGTACTCGTATGTGCCGTGGGAGAAGTTCATGCGCACGACATTGAGACCGGCCTTGCGGAGGGCATTGATCTTCTCGGCGGAGTTGGTCTTGGGCCCAATGGTGCCGATGATGGAGGTGCGGCGGTACTGGCGGGCGGGCGTGTACTCAGTGTTGAGCTGCGACAGCCATTCGATCCGCGTGCGGCCGGCGTTCAGGTGGTCGAGCGCGTTCGCCATTGTGTGGGTGAGGGGTGGACGGGGTGGAGGAGGGGAAGGGAGTGTGAGCGGCGGGAGGTCCGGTGCTGCAAAAAGTTGGGCGAAGTCAGCTCCTATACGGACGGTCAGAAAAGAGGCCAATTGGTGTGCAGGCGTGCAGCCAAGGTCGCGGGGCCGACCTACCAGCAGAGTTGTTGGATGTTGGGAGGGGTCCGGAGCTAGAGCGCTCACTTTATTTTGTGGACGCTGGTGGGGCAGGCAGTGAACAAGGTCAGTGCGACAGCGTGCAAGAGGAAAGAATTTGATAGGTGAAGGGTGGCTGCAGGACGAGATAAATATCTGCTTCTTATAGATACCTCCCAAGAGATCAGACCCCTCCGACTCTCCGAGTTGGACTGGGCCAAATGCAACCTGCAGGGCCGTCGGCGCTGTGTTACGCTCATTGTTTTTGCTGCCATTCACCCCCCCACCCACGCGTTGCATCACTGCCCGGCCAAGCTCTTGAGATAAGCCCAGGCTGCGGCGCTGCGGCAGGACAACATTTTTTTGCTCATGGCGAGTCAACGACGTGTTTCCACGGCCGGCTGCCATGCAACGCTTCTGTTTCGAGCCGCGGCGCTACTTGTGGGCTCCGGATCCAGGCCATGTGGGTAGTCTATCTCGTAGGCGGGCGGGCACAGCGGAGAGCGGCGGTCGGTGAATGAACGAGATGCTGGGATAACACGCCGCTGCAGACAAACTGCAGTGACTGGCTGCCTTGGGTTCGATGAAACCGAATCGCAATCGCATTCCGAGCGGCTCATGCGCTTTTCTCTGCTTACTTCCCGGCTCCCCCGCGAGGGAGACGTGGCGGCGGCATGTCCACGGGTTGGCTCTCAAAACGAAAGTGCGCAAGCAGTAGGAAAATAGCACGAAGCAGCCTGCCACACGCCGCATGGACGCGCGAGGTTTTATATGCCTGTTTTCTGCTCGGTACACTGTCCCTGAATCTCCCGCATCCGATCGCCCATCGCGCTGGGACCCGTTATTGAAGAGGGACCCATACCAGCCCAACGCCCGCTGGCAATGACATGTGATCTATGCTCCGCAGAGCCCCAGCCACTTCACCGCCTTGGACCTTGTGGCACGCGATAGACTACACCACCACCAGTACCCAAGTGACTGCCCTGCTCCTCTGCTTCCTACCCTCTACAACTCCCCTTTGTCGAATACCGCAAACATGGTTGTACGTATTCTCCGCCGGCGGTCCTACACCTAGGACTCATCCCGCCGCACACCACCAACTCACACCGCTGCAGTTCGGCCGCCTCACCCACTACGCCTTCGATGCCGTCCTAAGTACACACAGCCCAGTGCCAACCCTATTGCTCCTCCCTACTAACCGCCGTAGTCTCCGCTTTCCTCGCCGGCGTCCGACGCTCCACCGGCCTCACGTACGTCTTCCTCCCCTCACCGACCGCACCCCTCGTTTCCGTAGCCGCTCCCAGCGCACCATAACATCAGAGAACACAAAGCTAACTCTGACTCTTCCGCTGATAGTCCCAGTGTGAAATCAGAAAACTTCACTGAGCAGCCCGGCCTGAAGAAGTGGATCGATAACTACCTCTGGGTCGGCGAGTGGACCATGGACACCTCGGTAGCCGTCTTCGGCTCGTCGGGGTACTTCGAGAGGAGGCGTTAGTGACGGGGTGGACGTCAGAGCACAGATGGGGTGGGATGAGACACGCTATGTTACGGGGAAGGGGGTGGTCGACACCGGGCTGGTAGAACTCTGTGGGGAGAGTTCAAAAAAAAAAAAACGCGCATTCGTATTTCGGCTGGATGCTCGAAGAGTATCGGATTGCGTAGGAGATGTAGTTGTGGATGATTATGCTGATATTGGTTCACATAAGGAATGTCTGGCGTTGAGGGCATGATAGGATAGCCTCAATAGCACTATACACGATACCATTTTTTTGCTTTGTACGCAGATTGCACGATGTGAAATGTTGACTGGGGTATATTGCGCTTTCTCATCATAGCTACTGTATCATGTCCTTGTCTTTCTCTTCGGAAATCTGAAGCCACCCTCCTCGTTATCACTATCCTGGTTCCGCGCAGCAGTCTTGCTCCGCTTCGTCAACGGCTGCCCACTCGCAACACCCAGCATGCCGCCAAGTCGTTTTCTCTGACCCGTCTGTGTCGGCGTATCTTCAAGCTGTGTCTCCACCACGCGCTGCGTCCTCCCACTGTTCCTAATCGTGGAGACGCTGGTCCCAGGAATTTCCTCCTCGTCAGGTCCACTGTCCTCGACATTGATCACCTCCGTCGGCTTGGTCCTCATCCTCCTCTGGAATCCAACGGGCCGCTCATCGTCACTGCCTGCAACGTGAGCCGCCGCACGAGCACCAAGCCTGCGCCTCAAACGCTTCTCGTCTGCCGCACTCCTAACAGGTACCTCCTCATTCATGGTCATCGAATCGCCAAATCCCTTCCTGGGCGGTGCCGCTTTCAACGTCACAATAACCCTCTGGGAGTGCACTCGCTCATTGCGATTATCATCCCCACGACGTCGAAACCTTTTAAAGTTCTTCCTGCCGTTCCACTCTGGGTTCCATGTTTCACCACCTGTAAATTGTTCCCGCGCAGCGACTCTATCCTCACGCGACCGAATCTTAAGCGGTTCGATTTGGATATCCACGTGCATTTTGGAGATATCGACGCCTTCCAAGTCTTTGCGCATCTGCTCTTCTTCCTCTCGACGTTTGTCTTCTTCCTCCGCCATTCGTTTGCGAGTCTCTGCCTGTATGTTCATTTCTTTCTCGAGCTTCTTTGTTCGCTCTGCCTGTGTGGCTTTTATTCGATCTATTATCGACTGGTTCCTCTCTGCAGAATCCTGAAACTGTGATTGAGTCTTGCGTTTCACTGGAGCGGTAGTAGCGGCAGAAGCAGCGGCAGCCTCGGTAGCCTGTCGCTGCTTTTTGATTTCAGCCACGGCAGGAAACATCTCATCCATCGAAGCTTGAACAGTGCGTGAAGGCTGTGATCGTTTCGTTCGTGGTGGATTTTTCGTCGATTGAGATTGTGACTGAATCGAGGGTTCATGGGGTATAGACTGCTGCAGAGATGGCTGCTCGTCTTCCATGGGCGTATCTTGCGCTGGAACCTCTGGTTCTTCTTCGATCTTCCGCGTTTTAGTGGGCGGTTCGTAGTCGTCAAAGCCAGTGAAACGGCTTGTTAGAGCACGCCGTGCGGGCCGTTTACGTGGAACCATCTTGGCAGGTTCTTGTGCTGAGACTGGGATTGAGTCGGCAGCTTCTGAAGGCGCCCGGGATTGTGATAACGGGGTAGGTTCTCGCAGCGAGCGTTGTGACGGTTCGGGAATTGAAATGCTCGAAGATACTTCTAATTCAGTTGGTGGTCGGCGTAGCGATGAGGTGTCTTTCATGATGATGGCGTCGAGAAATTCATTTTGTAGAATCGAGCGTTGGTTGAGGCTTTGATCAACACCAGCAACGAAGTGTTTTGCCCATTCTTCAACCTCATCCTCGTAACTGGGCAAACGCACGGTCACGACCGGCAGGGAGTTGCTTGCTGTCTTGGCGCGTTTCTTCTGACCCGCAACGCTTTTTACATAGTCAACGTACTCTTCAACTGTCGTCTCACCGGGGCGTATGTCGTATAACAACGCTTTACCACCTCCGCCAGCCACGACCTGGTGCAAACTGGTGTGTTGCGGTTCATTCAAGAAGACAAATGTCAGCCCAGAAAATACGTCAGAGCGAAGAGGATCGGGAGCGAGCATTTGGTCGGGACGCGGCACTGGCTCTGCGCCAGCGGGTGGGATATACTCCTTTTCTGGAATCCACCAAGCATCAAAATCTTCCTCCAGTTGTGAAGGCATAAAATTGCCATCTGCATCTGGAGATTGCGATGCTGCGCGTAGAACATCGTTCAGATAGGCGTTCGTGACTATGTGTGTCCCAGATACAAGCGCTTGTAATACTTTTGGCAGATTTCTCTTTTGTGAAACCACATGAGTGGTCCGTCCTCCTACAAACTCCGAAGAAGTCTTGATATCCAGAGCATGGAGCTCGGCCGTGCGCGATGCGGCTTGTGACTGCGAAGCGCCCCTTTTCTCTTTGGATGCAAATGTGAAGACGACATCCTGCCACTTGAGAGTAAATGGAGGGTAGGAGTGCGACAATCTTATCGTATGCTCAGTGCCGGTAAGGGTAGTCTTGTCCTCTGCAATCGTGCCATCCGCCTCTTTGGAGCTCTTCAGGATCTTATCGCCGTCTACCGTTGTGCCCTGCCTACAACTAAAATCCGTGACCACAACCTGCGATCGCTTGTGCAGTTTCGTCCCGTCGGCGGGTGCTACGTCCAGCACCTTGATTGTCATGTGCTTGCGCGACACATTCTTGTTGTCTATGAAGACATTTTTGCCCACCGAGCGGTCCCCGCTGCTTGCCTTTGTTCGGCCGAAAAGGTGTTGTGTACCGGGCCTCAGCCAGACGCGCTTTCCGGCAAAGAGGGTCTCGTGCTCCAGGAACCACATCGCGGACAGCGAAGGGGATGGCAGTGTGCTAACCGGCGCAAGAAAATCGAATCGAGAGGCGGAGCACACTGAGTGACTCGAAAACGGCTCGGTAGGATCGTGAGCGGATAGGCACGGCGCGCGCAGCGAAACGCCTTTGACTGTCGTTGCATCGTCATGCGAGTGGAGATGGAAGCCTGACGGCTCGTGCGCCTTCCTCGAAAACGCGAACTCACGTGGACGCGAGAACGCCTGGTGGGCTCAGGGCTCTTGTGGGGCTCAAAGAGGATGGGAGAAGCACACCAGCCCCCAAAATAGGACAACCTTATTCTAATCACAATGCGTCCACTGCACTTCAGAGGCACACTTCACGTCTCGGGAATTACTGCGCACAAACAGCCTTCGTTGATACCCTGAATGACTGAATGACGCACCGTCGTATCCGTGTGTCACTGGTGACAGCGTTGAATCAACACGGCTGCTTCGGTCTGATATGTTTCCGGCCTGATCATGACGCTTCCAATGCTGGTATCTGCTCAGTATGCAGAGCAACCCTTGTAGAGCGCAGCTGCGAACACACGCCGCACCATATGGAAGATGTGCATCATCATACAGCCGCCTTGCTCAAATTGCAAAGGGATGGGCTCCTTTTCATCACCCTTCGTAAACCTAACCTTGCCCATGTGGTACCCCTCTACTCGCTTGTCACTCGGTGCAAGCGGCGATACCGATTGAGCTTGTTCCACGACACTGTAATGAGCCACTCATGATGCTGCCCACTTTCCAAGGTTTCACCCCCATCGGTCTCAGCCTTTTGGGCCAACGGCAATGCTTTCTTAGCGAGCACGCTCCTATCAGCCATAGATGTCTCTGCTGAAGGAGGTCAGCATCGTACCTACCCCTTCTTCACGTTGTCAACCTCATGTTGCCAGCTTGAGGATATGTCTCTACTTTGGTCACCTCCTGCCTGGATGAACACCCTTGTGCTCTGTGTTATTCTATCACTGCCCTGGAATATAGCTAGCTACGCCATCGTATTTGCGAAGCAGTCCATGGGCTATGTAAGATTCTGGGGTCCGCGACAGGCCGAGGGACGACAGGAAAACTATCAACAATCGAACCCCATTATGTCGGCCTATACTGAAACAAATGCATCGGCAGTCCGCTTGGAGAGATTTCCGTCTTATGATAGTAAAGTATCCGAAAGGTTGTCCTTGGTTGGATCCGTCAAACAACCGCCAGGAGAGATGTCAAGAGACCTACCTCCCAGTTCTTCGGCATTCGCTGCGGGTAGCAAAGTTGAGTCTACGAGACCTGGGGCACCAGTACGGTCAATTCTTAAGCACGCGCGCAAACTGCACAAACCGGCCAGGCCGAAATCCACTCAACTTACGTGCCCGGAGGCAATACCTGTGTATGCGACCCCAGCTCTCTCACCCTCAACTGTTCCTGCCGTTTGTGCTCAGCTGCCACCATCTGAACTTCACTCGCCTAAACTTTCCTCCCGCAACTCCTCCTGGTCTTTTACCAAGCTGAAGAAATCGCGTTCATGCCCTTCAAGTAAAAGTGGACGAGTTACTCAACATCGCCCTAGTGTCACCACACACTCGGCTACCAAACCTGCCGTTGCTCCAAAGAACAGCCAGTCATTACACAACATCTTCGCTGCAACTCCACCAGAGATTGCTTCAACCTCACTGGTGCCGCACGCGATTCCATCACATACTCCGAAACTCGAAGTCATGAGTGAGCCTCCCCAAGAGGATGATCTCATACCCAGCAGTATCGAAGAGTGGTTCCGCGCCAACCAGATTCGATACGACCAAGAACTCGCTGAGCGGCTCCAAGCTCTGGACAACGGAGACCCAGACCCTGAGTGTGAAAGCAGGCCGTCGAAAATCCCGAAGCGTGACGAGCAGCACAAAACGATTCTCGAGAATTCCACTAGTCGTTACAATCATGCCACCCAGCCTACAGATATTGATCACCCTATGCTAGACGCGCCAGCTCTCTCGAAAGATTATCGCGCAACGGTAGAAGACATAAACAGAGTGTTCAGTGGACCGGAGCGAGCGAAGAGGTTCACTGTGCCTCCTCCTTCGAAGGACTACCGTGCCAAACAGGAAGATCTGCAAAAGATACTCAAGGCGTCACAGGATCTTAGGAACAACGGATCTGGGTCGTCTTTCTCTGGACAATTGTCTGACCAGCAACTTCATCATTCTCCACAGGCCATACAACAGAATGAGGAAAAGGTGGGATTTGCTCAAACCCGAGAGCATCGTCAAAAGCGCCATGCTATACATGGTGTGGATCATTTTCTTCCCCGAACTTCACCCAAGCCTCGTGAGCCTTTGGATGATACTTTTCGTGAGCCTTCAAAGAATACTTTACGTGAGCCTCGAGGTCCGCCACTTCAAGGGTATGCAAATGCACGATATGGTTCTACCAAGCCAACAGGACTGGGTTTCGGCACAGGTCTAAGCTACATAAAGTCATTCTTCACAAGCCCTGCTCAAGGAACTCGGAATAACCCGATTGACCTCAGTGCAGACACAGACACCGAAGACGAAAACGAAGACGTTGAGATGTTTCATGATGCCGTAGACGATCATGGCATACCAATCTTGACGCACGATTGCGCTGTCTGTGGTGAATCAGCTCCTATGGCAGACATGCCTTCCCTCCAGAACTGCGCACACAAAGCTGAAACCTGCAGCTCGTGCTTTGCTCGGTGGATTGAATCCGAGCTGACGGCGAAGGGATGGAAGGGCATCTGCTGTCCGCACTCAGATTGTGCCGTGCTACTTGCGTACCACGAGGTCCAGCTGCATGCGACACCAGAAGTCTTCGCACGGTATGAGTCGTTTTCCGTTCGCGAGACACTGGGCGGAGTGCCGAACTTCACGTGGTGTCTCAACCATCGATGTCAATCCGGACAAGTGCACCATGAAGATGGCAATATCTTCAAGTGCATCGCATGTGGACACAAGAGCTGCGTCGTCCATAACGTGGCCTGGCACGAAGGAGAAACGTGTGATGAGTATAACTACAGGACCAGCGGTGCGAAGGAAAGGGAACAGAAAGCTCAAGAAGAGGCGAGCATCGCGATGATCAACAGGTCGAGCAAGAAGTGCCCTGGCCCGAACTGCGCTTTCAACATACAAAAGAACGACGGTTGCGACCATATGACTTGTAAGATCCCTCTCATGGTGAAGAGCCCTATGTTAATATGGATGCTCAGGCTCGCGATGTCGATACGAATTCTGCTGGGAGTGCTTGGGCGACTACCAGAAGATACGGAGCAAGGGCAACACGGCGCACGGGCGGGATTGCAAATACCATACCAGTAGAATTCGGTGACCAAACCTTTCACGTATGTATGGGTGTGGTCGTTGTCAAGTGAGTTGACAGGGGACCTGACGCCTGACCAAAAGCGTACTAGACTCCGATGCTTCTCCAGCGGCTGTGATTGGTGTCGCACGAGTGTGCACTGGTGCATTTCTCCCTTTCGGAATCTAGTCCCTTTTCGGAAGAAGCATTTCCACACATTCTACGTGAATGCTCACATCCCATGGATAGAAGTCCTCGGGACGCCTGTATAAAATCAAACACCAATACCATAAAGCCCCCTCTCCTCCTCGCAAACCGTGAGATCTCAAACTTTCCCTCTCCCCATCCCTTCGCACCACCGATTCATACCTCGAATCATCATCGTGCATGCCCCACGCTGATTGGCCCGTCGCCACCCCAATCTCGGAACTCATAAATTTTAGCCATGTATACAAACACCAGTGTCCACGGCCCCTGCATCCCAGCCATTGTGCCCACACAGTCGCTTCTGAGCGTCCACGGCCATGCGTTGAAGTCCCTCTCTCGCTGCTCCTGTACTTGCGACTCCTGCTTTCGCTTTTCCCCCTCGACGGTCCTTTCCTCGCGCGCGAAAGAGTGCACTTGCAGCACCCCTGACGCTTGCTTTGACGACGATAATATGACGGAACGAATGACGAGGAGTAAGACGGGGAAGACGCCCAGGTAGGTGAGAGGATGCTGGAATACCTGTGGATTTTGGATACGTGTAAAAGGGATGGGCTGATTTCATGATAGTAAACCGTCGAACCCTGGTTTCGTGGAGACTCCTGGACGGAAGAAGTATACTCGCAAATCGATTGTGCCGAACGGCGATAGCGGATACGAATCTACGCCTGAGCCTGGGGTTTCGAAACTCTCTTTCGGGGCGAGCGGTGACGAGATGATGAATGGGAATGGACATGCGACAGGTATCGATGCGAAGGCGAACGGGTATGCGAACGGGTATGCCAATGGCAACGCAAATGGTCACGCCAACGGTCACGCCAACGGTCATGCAAATGGCCATGCGAACGGCAGCGCGAACGGTCACGCAAATGGTCATGCGAACGGCAGTGCGAACGGTCACGCTGAAAAGGAAACCACAGCCGTAGTCGCACAGGAAGAATGGGGCAAATACGACACGTCTGGCGAGACCGAGTTTGGAGGCACTCTCGGCATGTCCGCTATGATGATCGGTTTCCCTGCGCTCATGTACTACATGTGGATCGGTGCCTACTTCTACAACGGCAAGTTCCCAGCGCCTGCGGATGGTGAGTCCTGGGGCCAATGGGCTCAGTACATGTGGGACTTGGTCAAGACGGAGGCATACCCCAATGCACGCGCCTGGAAGATCTACTGGGTGTTTGGTCTGGTGCAGATGTCGTTTTACATGCTTCTCCCCGGTGTGTATCGCAAGGGCAAGCCGCTTCCCAACCTCGCAGGCAAGCAGCTGGACTACTACTGCTCTGGTATGTGGTCTTTCTACACCAGTGTCGTCATTGGTTTGGTTCTGCATTTCACGGGTGTGTTCAAGCTGTACACTCTCATTGATGAGTTCGGACACATCATGAGCGTTGCCATCATTTCTGGCTTCCTGTGCGCCATCATCTGCTACGTCCAGGCCCATTTACGTGGCAAGACCATTCGCATGACCGGATACCCCATCTACGACTTCTTCCTCGGCGCGGAGCTCAACCCTCGCCTGTTCGGTATCCTGGATTTCAAGATGTTCTTGGAGGTTCGCATCCCGTGGTACATTCTCTTCTTCCTCTCCCTAGGAACCTGCCTGAGGCAATGGGAGCAAGGCCACCTCTCCTACCAAGCCCTGTTCCTCCTCTTCGCGCACTACCTCTACGCCGGCGCCTGCTCTAAGGGCGAGCACCTGATCATCACCACCTGGTAAGTCATCCACCTCACATATGCATCTCAAAATCTAACCCGCGCAGGGACATGTACTACGAGAAACTCGGCTTCATGCTCATCTTCTGGAACATGGCCGGCGTGCCCCTCACCTACTGCCACTGCACCCTCTACATCGCTCTCCACGACCCCTCCGAGTACACCCTCCCCTCCTACGTCGTCGTCCCCCTCATCATCGCCTACGCCGGCGCCTACTACATCTGGGACACCACCAACTCGCAGAAGAACCAATTCCGCCAGGAGGAACGCGGCGTCGTCGACGAGCGTCTTACCTTCCCCTACTTCAAGTACGGCAAGATTCACAACCCCAAGAGTATCCCTACCAAGAGGGGGAACAGCATCTTGTGCGATGGGTGGTATGGGAAGGCGAGGAAGATCCATTATACGTGCGATTTGTTCTTTGCCATCTCGTGGGGACTGATTACCGGGTTTGAGAGCCCGTTTCCGTGGTTTTACTCTGTGTTCTTCGCGGCGATGATTGTGCATCGGGCGAGGCGCGACATTGAGAAGTGTAGGAAGGTGTATGGGGAGGCGTGGGTGCGGTATGAGAAGGAGGTGCCGTATTTGTTTATTCCGGGGGTGTATTAGATAGGATGGCTTGGGGTGGACGGGTTGTTTTTTGTTTTGTAAGCTGGCTATCCTTCTCTGCACATTCTTGTTCGGTATGATTTGTTTCTTGGGTTGGATGCTGCGCTTGACGCTGTGTAGATTAGCGGGGATATGAGATAGTAATAGTAATATGTGAAAATGCAACATGCATACATAACTAACTTGAAATGTGTAGACGCGGTTGGTGTTTTACACACTTTTACTTCATGATAGTATGTACTACATCGTCTTGATACATCTAGTCCAGTCTTACACTTGATGACGGCCCCCAATGCTCGGCAGCGATCAAGTAAGCAAAGGCTCACAAACCACGCCAAACAACTAGCTTTGTAAATCGACGCAGTCAGCCCGATTAGGCACTTTTTATCCACCAGTACCATCCTTTTAGCTCATGAATGTAAGCATCAGCAACCCCCACCTCACAACGCTTAAATCACTTTTCGCACTCCCCCGTCTGCCACCCGAACTCCGCTCCACCATGCCCGGCATCATAAAAACCACATTGGTACACTCCACTTACATCCCTCGACATCAACCGCTAACACACACCACGCATAGTTCACAATCCTCACCTCCCTCCTCACCTCCCTGCTCCTCTCCCGCTACCACGCCCTCTCCACCCTCGGCCTCTATCCCCTCCCCCCCATCTCCACCTTTCATTCTCACACCACGCTCTTTCCCCACCTCCGCAACTGCGAAGATGCCTTCTACCACCCCTCCCTACACTACGCCCTCCTCTCCTGCGACCCCGGCCGCGACAACTGGAACACCGTAATGGGCGTCTTCCGTCCGCACGCCCTCCTCCCCAGCGGCCAGATCTGGCTTCTCACAAACATGCATTCCGCAACCCCCGCACTCGTCCCCCTCGAAACGGTGGGGTTCCCTCATGCGGACGATTTCCATCCCCTGGGGATAGAGCTAGAAATCGAGACGGGGGTGCTGTATGTGGTTAGTCATGCGCAAAGAGGGTCGTGTGTGGAGGTTTTCCACTTGGATGTAGGGGGGGGAGGTTGGTGTATGCAAGGACGATTAGACATGGTTTGCTAAGGGCGCCGAATTCGATAACGGCGGTGGGGAAGGGGAGGTTGTTTGTGACGAATGATCATGGGTTTAGGGCGAGGGAGTGGGGGGTTTTGTCGAAGGTGGAGACGTTCGCGGGGGTGCCGGGGGGGAGTGTGGTGTTTTTGGATGCGGGGAGTTTGGAGGGGAAGGTTGTGGCGAGGGTGCCGTTTGCGAATGGTGGGTAGGGAGGCGATGGAGGAGATGGAGGAGATGTTGACTGACGCGTACAGGTATCGTAGCGCTGAACGAAACGACGTTGGCGGTGGCATCGTCGTCGAAGCCGGGGGTTTATCTTTACGATATTAGGGAAGATTATGAGCTTGAGTTCAAGCGCGTGATTCGCACGAAGGCTGCGGTGGATAATCTGAGCGTCGATATGAAGGGGACTTTGCTACTTGCGGGCCATCCTTCTGCGATCGAACTCATGAAGGTTAGTAAGGGGAGGCCGAATTGTGATCCAGAGAGTGAGATCGAGGCAGAGCGGGAGGCATGCGAATGTAGGGCTCCGAGCTGGGTGGCGGAGTGGACGGAGAGAGGGGGGTTGAAGACATTGTATCAGGGGTATGATTTTTGTAGCAGCACGACGATGGTGAGGGATGTGGAGAGGGGGTGGGGGTTGGTTACGGGGCTTTATGAGAGGGGGGTGATGATTGTGAGGGAGGGCGGTGGAGTGTAGGTCACTGGGGAATAAGATGTGTGACTAGAGTTTAAGATGTTATTCTTAAGATACACAAGTTCCTTGAAGTAAACAATCTAGAACTCCCTTGGCTATACCCAACCGCCTGAAATTCCAAAAGAAAATCATTCTAGAGCCTCCGGTCCCATAACAAACGACCTAAACTCCTCAAAAAAGCATTTCAGAGCTCCCCTTTCTATACCGAATCACCAGCCTGCTCACGAAGAGCCCTCGTTCGAGGCCTCCTGTACCTCCTTCCCCTTGCCATCCTTCTCAGCCTGAAGCCGAAGAGCCCTCTCGTGACCAATTGGCGGGAGCAACTTGTCCCCCAGCCCTACAAGCAGCTCCGTACGGTCCCTCATAGCTTTGATCCGAAGAGCCCTCTCCTGCGGCGTGAAAAATCCACCCCCCAACTGGCTGACTGGCGTCGACATCGGACCCGGCAAGCGCGACATAAACTCTATACCCCCCGCCCTCTTCGTCACCAACAACTCCCTCTCCTTCACCTTGTGCTCCCTGTCCAGAACAGTCCACTGCATACTCTTCACGTTCTTCTCCATCCTGTTCAGTTCCCTCTCCCTCTCATCCAGCTGCCTCTCTCTCTCCGCAAACTCCTCCTCCATCTTCTTCTCCTTCTCCGCCAACCTCTCCCTCTCCCTCCTCACCCTCTCCTTCACAACCCTCTCATTCGCAACAAACGTCTCAACCGCTCTATCCACACTATCCTCCTTATCCTTCACACACGCCGCAACCATCTCCCTCCACATCTCCCTCCCCGCCCTATCCACCTCCTCCCAGAAAAACCTCTTCTCCTCAAACGTCAAACAGTGCCAATTGATACTCCCCAGCCTCACCTCATGGCTCGCGATCCTCGCCGCCAGCTCAACCAGGACATCCAACTGGAGCTCAGGAAACTTGGATGCCACCGCTGGCGTCGTGTTATCAGCGCCATAGCCGCCGGTGATGAGGCGGAAGAGGCCGTCTCGGGCGAGCATCATGTCTCGGTATTGTTTGTGGATGGATTTGGGGAGCCAGGAGCGGGGGCCGGGGTTTTTGAGGCGGCGGGTGAGGAGGGGACGGCTGGTGTAGAAAGGGTGGGATGAGAAGGGGTGGGGGGTGAGGGGTGGGAGGGGTTGGTCCGAGAAGGGAGGGGTGGGACCGACACGGAGACCGCGGCGGCGGGCGAAGATGTAGCTTCGGGTGAGCTGCGCCTTGAGGGTCTCGAAGGTGCGGCGTTGGGGCTCGGTGGGTTGGGTGGCGGCGGACATTTTGAGTGGCTGGGGGAGTTAGGATGAGGGGATTAGGTGGAGGAGGGAACTTACTGGTTGGGTGGTGGGAATGGGTGGGTGTGAACAGGAAGTGTTGGGTGCTAGGGGGATGTTGGGCTGTGATTGAGTTAGCTGGTGGGTTGGTAATGGTCTGGCTTTGGGGACTTACTGCTGTGGCGACGTAGATGTACGTAGCCCAGGGAATGTAGGTAGGTGGTGTGCCCTACTTCGAGTCAGCTACAGTGCGGTTATATGACCTCTCCCAGAGTAACTTACTGTGCTTTGGCAGTGTATGTGAGTGTCTTACTCTGGTGTGAAGTGTGATCCTTGTTGTATGCTGCTGTGACTGGAGGCAAGTAGTTCACTCAGCGTTGGAAAGGCTTTTGGGATGCGGTTGTAACTTGAGGCAAGTGTTGCTTGAGGCAGTATTCCTTGACTTCGCGTTTCAAAAGACTTTTGGGGTACAGAATCACAGTCCAAGAACCCCCCCTTTTTATATCGAATCCCTCCTGCCACACCATAAACTCGGTATGGTACAGCTCTGAAGCTAATCCACAATTTTCCTGCTTGAGCATTACGTACCGTGGAATCTCGACATCGAATCGCTCAACCGATACGTCAATTGCATATCAGGGCAACGCGCAGCCCTCTCAATTGGAACAGAAAACATCAGCAGTGAACAATTCTGCAATGAAATGCCAGGTAATTCGAGCAAGTTCCCAAGTACCGGATTCAATTTCGTGGTAGAGGCGCTGCAGGTACTTCAGAAAACCCCAACCATAAAATGGTAACCAGGATAGTGGATCAATTCGTAGGGAGCTCGCTAGCGGTAGCCAAGAACAGATCTGAAGGCAGCGCCTAAGATGTGTATCATGGTATTACAAACAGGCTCCACAACTGGCCTACTCAATTGTTGGGGGTGCTATGAACACCACTAGTGCTCTCATTCTATGGAAAGAACTCCATGGCTAAGACTCACGATGCTCGCAATTACGGACAGTGTGGATCCATCACCAACAAACCAACGCTCTGGACTCTAAATGTTGGGTGGATTTAACCCCATTCTGAGAAAATGCCACATCTACTGCTTGTACCGACGTCCGCAAGTTCACCTTATGGAAGTCGGCCTTTCCTAGAACGTAGAATTAACTGCACCTTTCACCATAACGCGACTTCTACATGCTTTCAATGTATCATGAATGGACTTCAGAAGAGATTCAAAGGCGTAATGCTAGTGAAATTACATTGATTGAGTTACCGCACCACCCCCCTAGGCAACAACTCAGTCTCACTGTTCGAAAACGCGATTTGGGAAGGAATAGTCGAAGCTACCATACAGTATATACACCCAGACACCGCTAAATGACAAAGGATCGAATCTAACTGGGTAGTGGAAAAGGAAAACCACGGGAACGGGACCACGATGGGATGAATAGACAGGACTCCTATGCCACGACATCAAACTGAAAAAAAAAACTGGATGGTAATTTTGCTAACTAGAACGGGGTAGCTCTTTATTTCAGCACGTACGCAAGTGTTTCGACGCTCAACACCACGCCCTACTGATAGAATCCACATACATACTCGACAGTGATGTTAAATCACCGCACCCTCTCTCAACTCCGTATTTCATACACCTCTGTATACACATCAGTACGAAAACTGCACAAACATCGCCCGTTCCTATCCCCCACCCTGCATCCCACACGTTGAGTTCCATGTAGCCTCCCAAAACCTGCATATGCATCCCCACACTAGCGCCCTGCTCACCTCCCCTAACCCACGCTCCTCGTCTCCAACATCTCCAGCGCTCCCCCTACGAGATGCAAACTCCCCGTAATCAACACCATAACCTTGCTTTCTCCTCCGACCTCTGCCACCCACTCCGCGGCCGTTGCCCTCGCGGCTGTAACCGCCTCTTCGATTGTCTTTAGCACTTTAACATCAGCCTGGGTGTCAATTTCGGACCAGGTTTTTGCGAGCGCTTTTTGCACGGCGAGGGAGTCGACGTCCTGCTGGTTCGTGTTGATGGAGATGAGATCAGGTTTGTAGCCCTGGCTGAAAGTCTGGTTGGTGGTGAAAATGACGTGTGTGAACGGAGACGTTTCCCCCGACGTGATCCCCGCCTGTAAGGCGGTGTACAGGGCTTTAGCAAGGGCGTTCGCGTCGCGGGTTTGTTGGTTGAATATCAGGATGCGGGGAATGGGTTTCGTTGGGGAGGTTGTGGAAGCGGCCGCTATCTGCTCTGCGAACCATTGGCCAGTCACCTCTATGCTTTCGAGGGTGTGGCCGCCGTCAATGTGCCAGGCGATGTTTTTCTCAGCGCGGACTTCGCAGCGACCGGGCCAGCGGACGGTTTCGAGGCCTTTGATGAACTCGGGGGGGAGGGCGATGTGTGGGGTAGCCGTGGGGTCGGGGACGGATGTGTGGCCTAGGGCGCGGAGGTGGGCGGCTGCGGCGGCGATGGCGACTGAGGCGTTTATTTTTTGGAACGCGGCGGAGAGGCCGAGCTTGATTTTGTTGTTGGCGAGGTCGGGGTGGACGTCGATGACGTGGAGTTTGGTGTTTCTCTCCTTTGCGCGCTCGTGGAGCACGGTGATGGCCTCCTCTTTTTGGGGCGCGGAAAAGGCGACGGTTCCGGGCTTGAAGATGCCTGCTTTGTGCCATGCGATCTCTGGGAGGGTTGAGCCTAACATGGCCGTGTGGTCGATGCCCAGGCTCGTCACCGCCGTGACGGAGGGCTTCAAGATAATGTTGGTGCTGTCATATTCTCCGCCGATACCGCATTCTATGACGGCGGTGTCCACGCCCTCTTCCAAGTAGGCGTGCAGTGCCGTGAGCGTGAGGTAGCGGAAGTATACGGGCTTCGTAGGCACGCCTTCCGGGGTTTTCTCTGCATCAGCGGCGGCTTCCAATCGGTCCCACACTTCGAAGAAATACTTTGCGAATAGATCTTCGGAAATAGGCTCGTTGTTGATTTGTATTCTCTCGCGCACGGATCGAAGGTGGGGAGAGGTATATAGGCCGATCTTGGTGGGCTTTGTGGTGGAGTCCGCAGAGGCGGCGTACTGGGCCAGGATGGACGAGATGAAGGCGCTCGTTGAGCCTTTACCCTTGGTTCCCGCGATATGTATAGGCCTCAATCGGTCGAAGTTGGCTGGCTTCCCCGCAGTCAGCTGTTGCCCGTAGCAGGTGAAGATGGGAGCCGCACACCTCGTATCCGATTTTGCGACACCACTCTATCATTTCAGGAATGGCCTGCTGGTTCATCCCCTTTCCCGACTTTCTGATGGCGTCCACGATGGAGAAATTGGACTGCAGCGTGTTGAGCGCCTGCACGGCGGCCTATGGACCATCAGTCGCGTTCTGGATGGAAGCTGTCACAGCACTGCTTACAGCGTAATCGCGCTTCGCCATGATGGGGAAGCTGTGGTGCGAACGGGTGAGGTGAGTGACTCTGCGTGGGCACAATTGCCTTGCAACCTTCGACATTAGAGCATGGCTGGTGTGCTTCTCTGCCGTAAATGTTGTTGCTGCAGTCTTGCACCTTTCTGGGTAGCCGCCGATAACCGGGCCACTAGACGCACGACGACCCCACCATGACTTCAATCCGCAGGAGGGGTGTATAGGAGAGGTACATAGGAGAGGTGCATTTCCTGCCTCGTGTTCTCGCTACCGCATCGCGTCAATCGTCTGAAGGCAGCTTTGGATGTTAGTGTGCATGTCACTATCCAATCGTCCTTATTTCTGGCCCCAGATAACAAGCTTGTATCGTCTCCTGCTGCTGGCTCGTATACATCCGCATCGATACGTCCTGACATCGCGCATATTGCCTGCTCCGGGAACATGCAGGACATATAGCAAACCCGGCATTATGTTTGCCTGTTTCTTCCAAACGCATTGGGTTAGATGTAGGTAAAAGGGTGTGGATCCGACATCCGACACGCGAACACGCCTGCGACAAGTACGGAGTGCGGAGTGCTCCGCTTGTAAAGCACATCCTTTGGTCTCTCCATGCCCTACACCCGCTTGGGAGATGGCCAAGATCTTCTGTGTAAAGAAACAGCTGTCAAATCGCCCGCTAGATTTCAAGTGTTCGATGCCTACAACTCGGGAGACGCTTTCCGGAGTGTCAAACTAACCACCATGGCACTATCTATACCTACTGCGCACCACTCTCCAACCAACTATTCAAACAAGAACAGCTAGCAGACTCACTGCTGTCATGACCAAACAGGAAGAACAACAGTGCACCCACCGGACACGCTAAACCTGTGCAGTTTTACGTATGCCCGATCGCCCGTCGGCGGACTTTTGACGTCCCATCCATGTCCCTAGTCATCGACAGGTACACATCTGCATGCGCGTACACTCGTCTAATCGAAAATAACCATCAAACCACAGATCCTCCATCTGGTAAGACCCCTGCCGTAAACCAGGCGATCCATACCCATCTCGTCAATCAGAGACCGAAGCGTCAGCGCCCCACCCAACTGGTCTCCTATGCGACCTCCAGAGTCGCACGCACTGGAAACGCGTTTCAAGACAGCGATCCAGCACATTTCCACTTTCATAACCGTTTGCTTCCCTCGCAAACCCTTCGCGACCCTTCTGGCCCCTCTTTTTGACATTTCGTTAGCATGCAAGCATCGACTGCGAACACGCTGTTCTGACCACTTGATGGTCGTCATGGGGCTGGGAACTACATACATCCATCTCTGGCAGATGTGTGTCCCTTGCAGACGAAGTCAAAGCTGGTCTTGCTTTCTATCTCACGCGACTATAGACGCTAAGTCGGGCTATTGATCGGTCTCAATCTCTTTGTTCGAAAATCTTTGTTTGCACACGCTGCTCGGGAGGCGGTGCTTCATTCCTTTTGTTACTTCGCTTCTTTTTGTACACCTGCTGTTCACCAACAACGATTTGTTCCTCCGTAATTGTTTCTAATTTCTAAACTACCACTTCTACTCGAAACTATGCTTTCCTTTCATTTCACCGCACTCCTCGCTCTATGCTTGTCCTGCTTTCTACCTTCCATCCTCCTCGCTCTACCTACCTCCCCCTCCGACCATTTCAAATCCCTCTCCCCTCGCCATCCTCAAGGAAAACCACCCCTAAAACAACCAACCCACCGTCTCCACCGCCGCGGCCTCCCCGGCGCAGTCTGTACGTCCTTCCCTAGTCCCACATCCTCCAAGCTCCTTTTCCCCTCCCTTCCTCTCTTTCCCATCATCTAACCCCCCAGATATCTGCACCGCCGACCACTTCCGCGGCTCCTGCGCCTGGACCCCTCCCAACCCCTCCTGCCACATCTCAGGCACAGGCAACAACTCCGCTCGCTCCATCGGCCCCGACGAATCCGGGTCCTGCATTCTCTATGAAAAAGCGACGTGTACTGGGAGGGAAATAGCGACGTTGAGGTTCCCCGGGAAGGCGGAGAATATGCCTGCTTTTGGGGGTTGAGGTGTTTCAAAGATGAGGAGGGGAATGGGGTGGGTGGGAGTAGTGGGAAGGATGGTGGGATGGAGGCGGTGACGTTGATGACGGAGGGGGATCCGAGGTTGGCGGGGGGAGTGGGGAGTATGGATCGGAAGAGACTGAAGGGTGTGATAGAGGATATGGAGAGGGGAGGACTAGGGGAGGGGATGATTGGGTTGAGGAAGGGGTTTTATTATTGAAGATAGAAGAATTAAGGAAACAAAAGACTGACCATGTGTGGGTATGGGAGATAATGCTGTGAGATGGATGGCGTACTAACGTCAGGGTCGTTTTGCGCACGTAGGATGTGCTTTGAGGAACTGGTCATTGGTTCCTTCTGTTGAGTACATCCGTAGACCTGCGCAATGCCCATGAACTCCCTGTCAGAGACGCAGGAACACCCGCGATGTGCAGGATGCAGCTTCAGGGTCTATGTTAAAGACAAACGTGGTTTTGGGGCTCACCTGCAGCAGTGTAGTGTATTCGATCCGACATGTTGATCTGCCGTTGCATTCAGTGCGGGTGAAGAAATTCAAAGAGGCAAAGGAGCCTCTTATCTTGATTCGTGTGCGAATATACATTGGGTCGTAAGTGTTTTCTTCGACTTTTAGAGAAAGATATAGAGCATGCTTGCGGCAGTTCATTATTGTGAGCTTTGGTTGCTGGTGTTAGACGAGGATGGTTTGTAGCAATAGATAACATATTTAATTGTTACAAATCGAATAACTTTAGTAGCACAGTTTAAATCGTCCGTTTACTCGCCGAATGTTCTTGGCTAAAGTACAGGTCACATCCTCAAATCCAATCCACAGGGAGGTGCAATCCCCAGGCGCCGTGCGGTGAAGCTTGCACGTGACCGCATCCGCACCCGCATCATTGGTCCACAAAAAAGTTGCCAGCCTCCAGCCTTCCTCGTACCTGGCGATCCCTGCACACAACATCTCCCCAACCACCATGTTCCAGAATATCTGCGCGATCCCCCTGGATCACGACCTGTTCACTCAGGCCATCCATCCAGAGGAGCCAATTGTGTCCGTGGGCCTCTCCTCCGGCCATGTCCAAACTTACCGCCTGCCCCCAGGCGCAAGCGACGATAGCGACGGCGACGAGACATTAGCTTCGGAGAATGGATTCGGCCACATTGAGACGGCGTGGAAGACGAGACGGCACAAGGGGAGCTGTCGCGCGCTCGCGTATGCCGTCGATGGCTCGCAATTGTATTCCGCGGGTACGGATGGGATTGTGAAAGCTGCGGATGCGATGACGGGGAATGTGCTTGCGAAAATCGCGGTGCCGCTTGACCCGTAGGTTGCGCGAAAAGGAAATCATGCATTGAAGGTTACTAACGGTGTGTACAGGGCTACGAACGGCATCGACGCGCCGTCGCTCGTCCACGCGCTCTCGCCGCAAACCCTTCTTCTGGGAACGGATTCTTCGGCGCTGCATCTTTATGACCTCCGTGCGCTGGGCCCGAAGACGTATGCTAAACCTGAACAAACACACCATCCTCACGACGACTACATTTCGTCTCTCACACCGCTACCACCGAGCGCGGCAAGCACGAGTGGGTTTAGCAAACAATGGGTTAGCACGGGAGGTACTACGCTGGCTGTGACGGATCTGCGACGAGGCGTCATGGTGCGCAGCGAAGACCAGGAAGAGGAGCTGCTTTGCTCGGTTATGGTGTCTGGGCTGTCGAAGAAGGGCTCCAGCGTGGGTGAAAAGGTTGTGGTGGGAGGCGGTAATGGTGTTCTTACTCTTTGGGAGAGAGGAGTTTGGGATGACCAAGACGAGCGCATCACCGTGGACAAATCACCGGGTGGTGGAGAAAGCCTAGACACCATGGCATTGCTCCCTCAGGGTGTTGGCCCTGGCGGCAAGGTCGTCGTTGTGGGTTTGGGCAATGGAGCACTGCGCTTTGTCAAGATTGGATCCAACCAGGTCATCGCCGAGCTTTCACACGACGAGCTCGAGAAGGAGGCTGTTGTTGGTCTTGGTTTCGATGCTACGGGTAGGATGGTCAGCGGTGGTGGCAAGACGGTCAAGATCTGGGGCGAGCCCGGTGTGTATGGAGTTGCCGAGGAGGAAGCCGAAGAGGAGGAGGCCGACGGTGATGCTTCAGGGACGAAACACTCGCGTGGTAGCGACTCCGAAGACAGTGACGAGGAGATGGAGGACAGCAGCGAGGATGAGCGACCCACGCAGAAGCGGAAAAAGAGGAAGAAGGGCAAGGGCGGCAAGCAGCAACAAACCCACGGCATCATGGGCTTCTCCGGGCTCGATTGAGAGATGTAAATTCTAGCGCATCGTCCGTTCCTTGCACAGCTTATCCGCGGAGTTGGACATAGGTCACAACACCAACAGGAATCGGTACACGAGGCAAAAAATCCCATCGTTATCGCCTAGCAATGCACACTCCCCTTTGCAGATGGAGGCTGAATAAAATACGGGTATCCGGTCACCACATCCCCAACCCCCAACACTCAAACCCCAGGCTATGCACACAGACGTCACTCCCCCGACTTAGCATAGCCCCAAACTAGTCCATCAATACAAACATCCAGTTCAAACCCAATGCCACCATTTCCCTGCCCCGTCCCGTGAACCTCCCCACGGCCCTCCCACCCGCTCATCCCGCTCCCAGCCTCCCTCCCCGTCGGCACGTCCATCCATCCCCCGTGCCCTTGCACCTCGGCCCTTTACATGCATGTATCAAATCCCCCGTGCACAAAGTCACGTTCGCGCAACGTTACCCAAGTCCCCAGGTTTCGACGTTCGCCGCACTATATCTCTGACGCTAGATTGGTCCATCTGGGCTTCGCTTACGCATCTAGAAAGATTCTGTGGGGTCGCAATTTTGCTTAATCTAACGTTGTAGCAGTCGAGCGTAGGCGGACCGCTGCCTCCGTTTCGAAACGGGGGGAGTGGGTATAGGGAGATAGAGTGGTGGTCAAGGCCGGGGGAGATTGGTTGGTGGATGCGGGAATGCGATGGGGACTGGGATCGGTAGGTAGGGATGTGGGGTGCATGGAGGGAAGTTTGGGATGGGGGCTTGGAGTTGGGTAGAGTAGAGCCGGTGGTGGGTGGTGTGTATAAGAGGGAGGGAGGAGTACGCTGTGTGAACTAGCACAGCAACATACATACATCCATACATTCCCCAAAATGAAGCTTTCTACCTCCCTCGCCCTGGCCACGGCCGCGACTACCGCCTCTGCACACACCATCTTCGTGTCTCTTAACAACGGCGCGGTTGGCGATGGCGTTCGCGTCGTCTCCTACGACGGGGTACGTCACTCCCTCCCTCTCCCTCTCCAACCAACATAAACTTACCCCATCCAGCCCGTCCAAGACGTCTCCTCCTCCTCCATCGCCTGCAACGGCGCCCCCAACGGGACCCCCCAATCCACCTCCACCGTCATCAACGTCCAAGCCGGCACCACCGCGAAACTAACCTGGCGCCACACCCTCACCTCCGGCTCCAACGATGTGATCGACGCATCGCACAAGGGACCCGTGATGGCGTACTTGAAGAAAGTGTCGGACGCGAAGACGGATTCGGGCGTTGGTGGTACGTATATCTATCCCTTTATCACGCTTGAGAGGATGAGAAGTGCATGCTAACATATATGTGTACAGGCGGGTGGTTCAAGATCGCATCCGACGGCCTGGGTTCGGATGGTAAATGGGGGGTCGACCGCCTCATTGCGAACGGGGGTGTGCAGACGATTACGATTCCCCAGTGCATTGCGCCGGGGCAGTATTTGTTGAGGGGGGAGTTGATTGCGTTGCATGCGGCGAGTAGCAGTGGGGGGGCGCAGTTATACATGGTGAGTCGACTCAAGAAATTTGCTACTAGAAGCAGACGAGAGGGAGAGGAGATTGCTGACATGTCGGTAGGAATGCGCCCAGATCAACGTGCAGGGTGGGTCCGCGAGCAAGACACCGGCGACGGTTAGCTTCCCTGGGGCGTACAAGGCGAGCGATGCGGGGATTTTGTACAATTTGTACAATGGGCAGAAGACGTATACTGCTCCGGGGCCATCGGTGTTTACGTGCTAGATTGGAGAGGGAGAAGGTAGGGGGTAGGGTTCTTGTATATAGATTAAGAATTTTGTTGATTATGAGGAGGTCTTTGCCTGCATGTGAGGGGTTGGAATGCACGGCTGGTCCGGTCATTGGCGTGCAAGTAACACATAGCTGAGGATGCATTGCGAGTTTCAGGGCTTGAGAAGTCATTGAGTTGTGTCAAGTAGTTAGTGATGTGTGATGGGTATCCTTCCTAAATATAGAGAAGCTTCCTAACCTTACGCAAGATATGAGTTCTATGTGATTCAATCAGTTTTGTTGTCTACACTTTGGGACCAGTGTTGCATTGCATGCTTAATGATACCGAGTCTTCAGCTATGCCCAAGCACCAAAGTGGATCTGCCTATACCTTCATTGTAAGGCTAAGTGGGTAGTTACAGCATCAGTGGATTTCTTGCACGTGTTTCGCTTCTATCCAAAGCAGCAGAACCATATGTAAATACGATGACTGTACACACTAATGGCTTGAGAAACACCTCGAGGTAGGTGTGGAAACGCTGGATTCCTTACCTATGTTCCGCTTCTTATCAATGCAAAAGCAATCTATGTTGGTATGATAGCCCTACACGCCATTCTTTTGAGAGAGCCACCGAGGCAGACATTGTGTTGAATGGCCTATTTACCTGTGTTCCGCTTCTTGAGAATGCAGTAGCAATACATGAATCTGTGACAATTACATAGAATATTGTGTCAAAAGAAGTATACCATTGGTTACCTTCATTTCATATTTACGCTTCCTTCCAATGTACAAGCAACTTATGCATATGTGACAATTATACACGCTATTCCTTCGAGAAAGCCACAGAGGTAGGTATAGCATTAAAAAGCTTCCTTACCTAGAACTCGCTTCCTCCTATAGAAGTAGTAACTAAAGCATTTATAATGATTACATGAAATATCGTGTTAAAGCAGGCTGACTGCTGGATAGCTTCCTTCCGTGTTTTCCGCTTCCTTCCATGTTTCCCGCTTCCTTCCAATTCACAAACAACCTATGCATATATCGTGATTGTACACGCCATTGTTTCGAGAAAACCACCGGGGCAGGCATACCATTAAATAGCTTCCTTGCCTGAAAATCGCTTCTTTTCACAGTAGTAGCAATCCATGTATATATGGTCATCATACACAATATCCCGCTCGAGGGACATCTAGCATCGAAAAGCTCCCTTACATGCTTTCCGCTTCCTCCCAATGATATCAGTGATGATGGATATATCGTAGCCATACAGAGCACTGTGTCGAGGGACACCTGTTCTCAAGACCCCCGCCTACAAACGCAATCCCTACCTGCAAACAGAATCCCTACCGTTGCAGCAACCATTGGACGCTCCATTATCACCTGTCACAATACACACTATCCTCTTACCAGGCAGCGGCTCCCTCCACCCACCTATATAAACCCCCCTAACCCACCCTCTCCCCTTCTTCCTCAATCCCACCCACATAAAGAGGCAACTCTCCCACCAACAACCGAGCCACCCATCTAGAGTTACCTCACCACCAACTCAGCCACCCATTACCAACTCCAAAATGCCATACGCCTACCCTCGCCGCGGCGTCGCCCTCTCACCTCAGGCTCTCGCGCTGTAAGTCCCCGCATGCCCGCCTGCAACCCACATATATAAATACCTGTGCTAACTCCCCTCCTCCAGCAAGCGACTCAACGCAGACTCCTCTCCACTCCTCCGTCTCCCCGGCGAACTCCGAAACCGCATCTACAACCTCGTCCTCACGAGCGACACCCCTCTGCGCCTTCGCGTCGTCGACCCACCGTCCATCACCTACACCTTCGTCACACTGGCGACGCCCGTCCTCCGCTTGGTCGACGACAAGAAACACATGCTTGCGCTGCTGAGCGTGTGCAGGCAGCTGCAGGAGGAGGCTTACATGGTCGTGTTCAAGAGCAATGTCTTCGAGGTGGTGGACAAGAAGGGGGTCACTGTGTGGGAGGCAAGGCCGGCGGATTTCAGGTACAACTTGGTGGGGCAGCCGTCGCGGTGGTGCGCGGATACGAGGGCGCAAACCCGGTATATTGGCATGTATATCGGCCCGGGAGAGGCGGATTGCATCGAGAGGATATGGTGATGGGGATGTATTGGGGAATAGGATTTTGTATTTGGGCTGCAGAAAAGGAAGTTAGACAGGGCGAATCTAGATATGCTATGAGCGGGTGAGCTTGTAGGACTACAGTAGCTTCATATGGTGCGAATTCTACTGTCTCAGCTGATTTAATTCCCGAATGTGAGGGTCTCGATGTTTTGATATGGTGATGACGTGTGAACGTTGTGTTGTAGATACCTGGTGTGGCCTAGATAGGTATGCTGAAACCAGTCCCGTGTTTGCTGGTATTTTAATGAGTGGTTTGTTAGCCTTTGAGTTTTCATACTCGGAGACTCAACATCATTCTAGTCTCTTCATTTGAAGCGATAGTGTGAGTTCCCGCCTGAAGCTGTTCTCCAGCTTATTGGATTTCCTTCCTATTTCTTCGCTTCAAAACAGCTGGCTGCCAGCTCTTATGTTTGATATCATGACTACCTATGTATTCAGTTACGCTTGCTAGATGATTCACCCTTATTTCCAAGCGCCTTTGAGCTTTCATACTCATATACTCGACACTATTCTAGTCTCATCGTTCGAAACGGTACTTTGGTTTTCCGCTTCAAGCTGTTTTGCAGTTCTTTGGACTTGCCCTTTATGTCCTCTTGAATCCTAGTCAGCTTGATATTGCTTTTCCAGTTGTTCTATTCGACCCTTTCGCTTCAATAACTATCGCCTGCGCATTTGACAGCTTGAAAATCTCTGCTCTTGCCTTGAACTCCGAGTCTTAATGTATGTGGTCAGTGGGCAGTCTGGAGGAGGTGAGCCCAAGCCGTAGCACAAGTAGTCAGTAGGCAGTCTGAATTTAACCGTCAAGATGTTCATGTTGAACAGCTTGCCATTCCAACCTGTGTGCAGTACTCATGCAGTAGCCTCTCCACGCTTTTCATGTATGATTCTTTCCAGAGTTTTCAGCATATTCAGTCGTGGCATGCTCTTCTTCATAAACCGGTCTTTGAACATTGCAAAGATCTAATGTGCCTGCCACGAACATTTGTCAGGACATTGCTCATTTTTGCCATTGTTGGTGCTCTTGTCTTCGTCAATTTTGTCACTATGGGAGCTTTCTTCCCTTTCCTGCTATGTTCTTCTAAGATGCTGGTCAAGATTGGATGACTATAGAAACTCGTGTAGATGCTGATCGATTCACAATGGTTGCCCGGGAACCATCCGTGGATCCCGTTCAAGAAACCATTCCCAACCACTCGGTAGCCATTCAGGACTTTTATGACATCGCCTTAGTTGAAATTGAGACTTCTACATTCGCCGTCGTTATAATCATCAAGTGATTTCATGGATATGTTACCGAATGATCTCGACACAGCTGGGGTTGTAGTATATGAGTCCGGATATGAGGGTGACATTGACAGGAATGGGGCTCCTTCGCTCAACATCATTCTATCCCGGAGTGGTTGTGGGGGACGAGGAATCATCAATTCCCCAGGTGTCATAGGATATCCAGATGTTGTTGGCTTCTCCAAATTTGATTGAGGGTTAGATGGGTCTGACGTAGGCGGGGCAAGGATAAAATACCACCCATGGCTTAGCCTGCGTTGATACTGAGGATAGCAGCGATGGAGTTCTGTTGCTGTAACCTATAACCTGTTCTTCTATGCTATTACTGTCGAAATCGGAGGTGGAAGACCCAGACAGACTTGTTTGTATGCATAGTCGGCCGACCGCGGAAGGCCGGAAACTGTTTATATTAGATCTAGCAAAACGCCTGCCGGTTGACCCAACAGGAAACCACCATTTCTCCCAAAGGGCAACCGCCAACAGACGTCGCTGCTTTTGCCTGGCTTGAACACAGCCCAGATCGTAATGTACGGATACCTTCGCAAGTATTAATGCTACGTTCCGATCAAAATATATGCCAGTGGTCCACTAAAACTGTTTGGGTAGTGACGAATAGGCGCACATTCCAACTCCATCGTAGATGCTGGTGGGGAGTCTTCCAATATACAAAGAGGTAATGTGAATATTTGATCAAACATGCCCTAAAAGAACTCCTTGTTTTCAATGCGTGCTGGAAATACTGTGCTTACTCCAAGTCGGCCTTTCATTGGTTCTCACTTTTCGTTATCCCCGTTTCCCGGCTTCAGCTTTCTCTGATTTCAATGCAAGCACAATGTGAATGATGTGCATAAACGCTCTATAGCCAACACTTTTCTCTCTTCACGACCAATACAACTTCATAGAAGCAAGGTATCATCACCGGCAAAGAATAAGGTATAACATTTCAATTTCATTACTATCTATGGTCTGACCAAATCGATGGTGTAGACATGTGGGAAGAAGCCGTTCTTAACTGTGATAGACCGGCCATCCTTGCATTCAGAGATACCGAGACCAGAAGAAGTAGCCGAACCAGGTATTCTGCGCCTATTGCAGAACCGAAAAGCAGTTTTCAAGCTGTCTGCCTACCAACAGAACTGAACCACCAATCTCGCTTTTGAACAGTCTTGACCGCATTAGCCAATACTCTTCAACGACGACCAGGTCCATAAGGCCAACCACGAGGTCGATCCGGCAGATATCCGGGTGGCATAAAGCCTCCGCCACGGCCGCAAAGTATGCCACCACGGTCACGACGTCGCACAATACCACCACGACCATGAGCATCACCACGAGCAGCACGACCACCACGGGCCGATGCAACATACCCCGGAATCTCCTGCGCCACCCTACCCGGTGGAAGCTTAGTAGTCAAGTACTTCCGATACGCAGCCAACGCCAACGCATCGGCACCTACAGGCTCCGGCGGAGCAATTGGTAGTCCCCGATGCGCAGGATAGGCTACCTCAGTCCTACGCTCAATCCAGGTTTGGCCATATCTAGTGACCCAGTGCCGGCCTGACATACCACCTTTCGTGATAATGGCGATGAGTTCTTGTTCTGTGAGGTCGGCAGCGCGGTATCGGCAGGTGTCTCCGAGGGGGCAGCCTTTTCGCATGTGGGCGTCGGCATAGCATAGGTAGGGGTGTCGGCGGGCAGGCAGGCCCATGCTGTCGCCAGCTGCCATTCCGTCGCCTTGGGGGTAGACTGGGTTCTCGGGGTCTGAATGATGTCAGTGGGTTATGCTTTTGGAACGAACATGATGGACATACCATGGAAGGCATAGGCCCAGTCTTGGAAGGTAGATGGCCATTCTTTGGGTGCTCTCAACTGCCCGGCCTCGAACTTGGCCAAAACCTCTTTCACGAGAAGACCTCGGTCTGTACCGTTGTTTCCGAGGACGGCTTTGTCGTTCAGGTAGAAGACGTTGGTGGAATTGTAGGTACGAACCATGCCGATGAATTGCTGGCCGATGAGTATCTCGCCATCGAGAGTCTCCGAAAGATCTTGGCCGGGAAACAGACCCTGGAGCACATCTGAGACATGTTAGATACGTTGATCCAATGCACATGAATTGTACTTACCATAGAGTCGCTTGCCAGAAGGGGTGAAGGCCTTGGGCGGCTCTGGAATCCTGATAAAAGTGTTGATCAGCAGTTCTGACTGATTTTGCGAGCTGATAATGACTTACGGGTGCTTGTTTTCAAAGACCTTGTCCGACATGACCTCGTCTCGGGGCTCTTCCTTGATCTGGGTTGGCCTCTCATCCGGCACCTTGCCTTCTTCACCGGCCATGAACTTGGTATAGACTTGCTCCCAAGCTATGGAAGCAGCCTCATCTGCAGCTTTTCTAGCTGCCGCTTCCTTGGCCTTCAATTCCTCTTGTTCGGCCTTTGCTTTTTTCTCATCGACCTCGCTCTTCACATCTTCCGAGTCATCCATGGGAGCAAGACCATGCCGCGCGAACCATTGCTCAAGGTCCGCAATCTCTTTCTCCTCGAGTGTGATGTAGGCCAAGTACTTGTCTTTCATATGGCCTGTGAGCTTGTCAAGATCGCGACGTAGAGTCGCCGCCGTTTCCTTGGCCTCGCTCCATTTCTTGCACTTTGCAGCGATTTCTGCCACGATGTTAGCATGCCGAGTTGCGAATACGTGGAATACACATACCCGTCAGCTTTGGAGGCGCCATAGTTGCTGAGAGAGAGTGGGACGGAGAGAGGGAGAGGGTGAGGTGGATGACGAGAAACTGTGACTGCGCTATGACCGCCTGCAAACTGACCGCGATGTACCTACTCTTTCACTTTGGTGAGCTGACGCTTTCTGTGCGGTTTATTTTGCTGTTACCAAAATTACAAGGCTCCAAGGCTGGTTGCCCGGCACGTGGCTACCGTCATTCCAATTGTGGAAGAAGCGAGCGGTACAAACCCGCGGCGTAGGTCTTCGTGCAGTGCTATAGTATTGGCCTATTTCTCTCATACTGCAACCGCCGCCTTTGCAAACGGACCTCGTGCTAGTAATAGAGAGTAGCTTATCCCAAGACCCGAGTCACTGTTCCTATTGCACACTACCTTGCCTTCAACAACATCAAGATCCAGCGACCAATAGTCCGACCTACCCAGAACAGGCAAATTCTATTGAATTCCCAGCTTGCAAAAGCCACGATGAAGTTGTTTTTCATCCTCTTCGCGGTCTTATCTGCGGCATTCGCTCTGGCAAGTAAGTACTTTTGCGACTGGACGACCATGCCGCACGGCTTCGTTCATCGCCCTTGAACTTCGCCCGATGCACGTGGATTCTAATCATAAATCAGCACCCCTGGGGGAGTTCGGCGTCGGCGAGGTGTCCGCAGACCAAGGCAATGTCCCACAAAACGTGGCTCTGAAGGAGACCCAACAGGAGCGGAACGTGGGTCCTCGTGATCCCCTCGCCCAGCACCCCGATCCTCCGGACCGACCAGAAAACTGCGATAAATGCGATAAGAACTACTTGCAATGCTGACAGGTAAGATCACAGTTCTAAGGCAAGCTCAGTCTAACACGCTGGTAGTCCGGGTACTGTTGGACCCACCCATTCGACTGCGACCTCCATTGCCGTATCGAAACATGCGATTGGGAGGATGTGAGCTATCATTCCGATCTATAAGCGCTAGGGTAGAGTTCTAATATTTTCCAGTGCTACAAGTGCGGCTGGAAAGAGTGCACCCACAAGAACGCCGAGCTGGACGAGAACGATGGCAACGCCATCCAGCGCCGCGATCCGTTGGCGCAGGACTCCGAAACTGCATCTACGCCTACACAAGAGGCTTCCTCCACAGAGCAAGGCTCTCGTCGCGACATTGCCACCCAGGAGAACGGCGATCACGATTTGTCGGACTTTCTTGCTAATCTAGAACGCAGCTTGGAGAATCGGGCGGATTGCAACTCTTGCAAAGATCATTATAATTGGTGTCTTGATCAATGTGGTTCGTGGTGGTCTCCTGATCAACGTCCGAAGGAGTGCTATGAGTACTGCGAGATCGATACCTGCAAGTACCAGGACTGCAGCACGACATGCCTTACTTGGTACAAGTGCAAGAACAAGCGCTTGTTGTAGTGAGGACTTCGGAACAACGGAAGAGTGGACGCGAAGATGATACCACCCAGTAAGCTAATAGCTAGTTGGTAGAATAGGCAATTGAACTCTTGGAAAGCTTCAGCACTGTGATTTCTGTTCGTCAAGAAATATGGTTTTTTCTTTCGGGTATGTAATGCGATGCCGAAAAAATGTGGTCCTTGTTCTGGATCCATGATAAAAGACAACGCACATAGATCATCTCCTTGTACATCAAATAACAAAACCTCATGCGACGTCGGGAAAATGTCTCAGAAAGGTTCAGCGGCAAAGTACCTAACCATGTGCAGTTCCTTTTGGAGCCGCTGAACAGGTCCTGATTAATAGCCTATCAATACCCGGCGCTAGGGGAAAGTGCTGAAATTTGGCATTTACCTAGCTAGAATGTCGTGCAGCTGACTGAAGTTTTCCGGCTCCCTAAAACTCTTCGGAAGTTCCTAACTTTTGGTTGAGAGTAGCTGCCGCTGCAGGGCGAACACGTTCTCCTAGCGCCCGCTGTCCGCTGCCAACTCTGCAAATTCCTCGCATGCCCAGTGAGGTCATATCTCGACAGCGCAGTACGAGAATGCGTTGTCTCTGGACGTTCGGAAACCTGATCTTCAACTTCGGCTCCCCGCACGAATTCTCCAGCTTTCTCTTCTTGGCTTTTGCCAGGGGCTCAAACGAGATGATCGACGCCTCAGGGATCTTTCTCGGCAGTGCTAACCCGATACGAGCGCCACGTTTTCCTGAAGCAGAATAGCCCCAATGTTTTCAGCAACGTCGAGACAACGATGTGGGTTTCGCCCCTCGTCTACCTTCTCTCAAACAACACTCAAGTTGGACGACTTGATCACAGCTATGTTCTCGCATTCGCCGATCACTTCGTATTCTTCTTCCTGACTGTTGAAACTCGGCACGACGGTAGATAGCATGCAGTAATTCGATTCGCCAGCATGCAGTCATCTCTGCTATATTGCTGCTGCCCAACGTACCGGGAGACTAATAGGAAGAGCCTCCTCGGAATTTTGAGACGTGACATTTCTAATAATTGCATTCACCAGAGCGCTAATCATCGTTCCGGAAAAGGGAGCCCCACCAGGCCTCTTCGTAGACCGACCAGCTTGCGTTCTCGCAGCATCGATCCTTCCAGGTCCTGTGACTTCACTCGGCTGAACTCCACGGCTGATAAGGGGCAACGGAATAGGTTTTCATGCCAGTTCTACCAAGACATGGCTGCAGAACTGCCTTGGAAGATATCCTCACCAGGGTAGGAAAGATCATCCTGTGAACGACCACTCGTACTTTGCTTTAAGCGAGCGTTGCTTAGCCCCATGTTTGGGCCTACGGTATCAGCATTGGCAACGACCGCTATCCTTGAATCGATCCCTTCCGCTATCGAATTGCGATATTGTTTCGTACATCAGCGGCTACTCATATCGGTCAGTTAGTGATCAAGGTTGATCCCCCAATCACCATGCAATATGATGGAAGCCATGCCTACCCAAGGCTGTCAACCGGCGAAGCGGGAAACGATAGTTGTACATTCAGCTCATACCCACATGGCATCCTTCTACTACTAGTACCAAAAGCTACTAGAGCGAGGATCAGATCGAAGGATTGAAACAGGAAGACCGGCATGAGGAGCCCTGGAGACGGCGCTCGGTTCTAGCGTCGTCCGACCATGGCCGTTGTGTAAGTTATATGAGGCGTTTGTCTCCCAGACGAGACCCGTGTGCTTCGGCTTTCCGATCTACCGGTTTTCTCGTTTATAATAGTTCCTGGAGAACGCTGCTTCGTCATTCTATCCGACCCAATGGCTTCACTCACTCTTTGTTCATTAGCGTTTTCATTTGCGGTATACATATTATGGAAGATCATTGGATCTTCTCGTCGTAATAGAGTTCCTCGTGGTCTGAAGAAGCTTCCAGGACCCAAAGGTATGGTTCATGCCCTGCATATATGTACCCCTTCCCTATCAAACATGGCTCCTAACAGATGTAGGATATCCGATAATCGGGTCCGTACCTGATGTTCCTGAAAAGAATGGTTTCATCAAGTTTGCCGACTGGGGCAAGGAGTATGGCCCGATATACCAGGTCAACCTAGCTGGTACCAACCATGTCTGGATCTCATCGGACCAGGTGGCCAAAGATCTTCTTTCCAAGAAGGGTTCTATATACTCTGACAGACCACACATTCCCGCTCTCATTGACGACAACCGAACTAGTGCTCAGTATCTGCCTCTTCTGAGCAAGAATGGTAGGTCAACCCATCTACCCACCATTACACATACCAGTACTAACTCATATCAGATGGATGGACAAGACAGAGGAAGTTCGCCAACGTCATTATGCGCGAGTCTGAAAAGGCGCTCTTTCATCGATACCCAGAGATCGAGGCCAAGCGCATGCTTGTTGAGCTTCTGGATCAACCACAACTTTACAACCACGCTCTAGAATCCTTCATCGCGCGCGTCACCTGTCGTCTCGCATGGGGTCACAGCGATGCAAGCGACGAGCTCAAACAGCGCGCGCGTGAGTTGCTACACACCGTCTCTCCCACCGGTGCTTTCGGCAACAAGCTTCCCTTCATCATGGATCTTCCAGACTGGCTTTCACCCGCCAAAGCATGGGAGAGGCGGCGCGCCCGGACAGAGCGCAGCTTCTTTGAGATCATGCAAAGCGAGGTCGAGAAGGATGCTCAGAACAAGCAGGCGCCGCAATCCTGGATGAAGATCTTTCTTGATAATCGCAGTAAGTGGGGGTTCCAGTATGAGCTGGAGGGTGCCTATGCTGTGGGCATGCACGGTATCGCGGGGGCCTTGACAATTGCCGCGCCGATGCAGACATTTTGCTTGGCCATGTGCTTCTACCCGCAGTATCTGCCTATGCTTCACGAAGAACTGGATCGGGTTTGCGGCGACCGTCTCCCTGTTGCAGAAGATCGCCCGAACCTACCGTTCTTGCGTGCCGTTATTCGCGAGTGCCTTCGCTGGCGGCCACCTGTTCCAACGGGAATTCCGCATGAGCTCACGCACGACGATGAGTACAATGGGTATCATATTCCCAAAGGCAGCGTCATGCATCCACTCGAATGGTGAGCTTTCTCGTATACCGAATCACAGCATTCAGCTAACGCGTTGATAGGGCAATCGCTCGCGACCCCATTATGTTCCCCGACCCCGAGAGCTTCAATCCCCTCCGTTGGGTTGAGCCCAGTTACCCAACTTACCAGGAACCACTCACCCAGTATCCCACCATCATCAACTGTTCGCAGTTTGGCTACGGACGTCGGCTCTGCCAGGGTCAAACCGTCGCGGACGAAGACCTGTTCATTGGCATTGGCTCTATCGCATGGATGTTCGATATCTCCAAGTCCAACGTGCCTTCCATTGCGTCTTCTACCCCAGCATACAACTCAATTGGGATGAATGAAAAAGCATCCATCTCCCAGGAGGAACTCAACACCGGGGTCTCAGCACCCGAATGCCCCTCCATGGAAGACGTACTCATCTCCAAATACACATATCCCGGTGCCTTCCCCGCTGGCAGCGATGACTGCGAGACAGAGGTTCCTCAAAAGACAAAAGAGCTTTCGAAATTCGATCCCAAAAACATCGATCCTACGCTAGATTTTAGCACGCTGCTCATCGCGAAGCCGCTGCCCTTCAAATTTGACCTGAAGCCAAGGGACAGCGAGCGTGCTGCGAATGTCAGGGCGTTGTTTAACGAGGGAAGAGAAAAAGGTGATTATAGCAAGAGCCGAGAGTTTTGGGGGGAAAACCAGGGAAAAGGGAGGCCTTGTGGGTGGAGCAAGGTGTGATGGTACTGTGACTTGAGTCAAGCAGATATATTTCTTTTGTATCATGAATTTGGGCTAGTCTCATTATGGCCAGTGATAGAGCGGGTATGTGTACGCTTCTGCTGTATTTACTGCTTCAATCCCATTGTTCTCTTATGAATTTATTTTCCCATGTGTTGCTCTGAGATCGTTGGAAACGCAAGTGATTCTCGTTGCTTTACACTCCTAAGTCACCTCAGCCTATCCCATAACTTGAGTCCTTCAACTTCTCACGACAGGGATATCACATAACCCTCACTTAACATTCCACATCTCCAAAGCCGTGAGCAACCCATGACAAGCGGCATCCGATAGCGATAGCGATGTCATAGTCATCGTGCGCTAGCCGAGACGGGAGCGGTGAACGTCGTTGAGGCAGGCACGAACCTCGTGCCTGTTCGTCTGCCGTTGGGAAGCAAAAATCGCTTCGGCCTCGTCTTTTTTTTTCTTTCCCTCATCAATCAAGAAATTTTCATGATGTCTTCAAACGAGCATACTCCTGCGTCTGCTCCCGCTCCTGCTCAGGGGCCTACTACTGGCCAAACTCTTGGCCAAACTACTGGGCCAATTCCTGGGCCCTCAGGCGCCGAAGGCAACTCGGGGCCAAACACCGAATGCCCTTCCTTGGCCAGCAGGTTGGCCAAATTAAATGGTCTCGAGGCAAGTGGTACACCAATCTGAAATTGTATCCTGACCATGTTCGTAGGCGGACATTCGTGAGTTCTTGGAGACTCTCAGCGACGGGGAAGATACCTGTGAAATGGCCAAAGAACTCGAACTCATGGCCAGAGAAGTTGCTATTGTGGCGAGAGAACTGAAGCTCGAGGCCAGAGAAGCGAAGATCAAGGCCAGAGAGGATGAGCTCACCCAGGCTCAGCGGGAAGCCGAAACTCTCTTGAACAGGGCCGAGACTGCGATGGAAGGGCTCCGGCCTTCCAGTCCCAGCTCAACTTCCTGAGCTGACATCGCTCCGCTCCTGGCCAAGGGCTCATGCCATTAATCCTCCGGCCAGAATTGACTTGCTTGGCCATCCAAGCGCTGTTCTCATGAAACAAGTCGCAGACAGCCTTGTTTGTCTGGCCCCAGTATAGATTGGCCAAGTTACCGCCAGCAACGGCCATGAGGACGTCCTGCATGCTGAGGAGGACCCGCTGTGCGTATCCTGACCAATCGTCGTCACTGATACTAGCCACTGAGAGCGCGTTCTGCAAGGCCTGCTGCCACAATAGCTTGACGACCACGAAATAACCAGTCCCAAGAGCCTTGTCCCATCGATATCGGCCATTTGGGAGCCACATGATATCGTGCTCTTCATTCTCCCCCTCCACATCTTCCTCGTGGCTGGCCAGCCACTCCGTGACCTGAGCACCTGCAGACCTGACCTCTATCACACGAGGCACATTGGACATCAGCTGACTCTGTGGAAAGCGATCATTGCTTCCTTCTGCATTCTCATAGGAATGCTGGCCGGTAACGACAGATGACAACCGACGTCTTGAGCCTTGACGCTGTTCTTGAAGGCTGGTAACGACAGAAAACCGACGTTTTGAGCCTTGACTCTCTTCTTGCTGCCTTTGAACGACAGATAACCGACGTCTTAGGCCTTGAGTCTCATCTTGATGGCCAGTGACAACAGATGAAAACCAAAATCCTGAGCCTTGAGTCTGTTCCTCCTGGCTTTTAAGGACAGCAGCCTAGCCCCTAGAGCCCCGACTCTGTTCCCCCTGACTCAGAAGGTCAGTAGCCTGATGTCTGGAGCCATCCCGAGTCTGTTCCCCAACATCAAAGTCCATAGCAAAATCATCTCCTCCAAAGGAGTTTGACGGTATAGCAGCCGGTGACTCCTGATAATGCTCGCTAGTATGGCCAGTAACCTGGCGGCGTCTAGCATGGACTGATGTGCCCTGGCCTTCCCCAGCTAACAAAGAACGCACGGCCTGTGAATCTTCCTCATCCACATCCATCTATTCACCGTGGCCTATTTCCCCTGGCCTGAGGAGCTTTGCTCCGGCCTGTTCTGTGTTAGCCATGAAGCGGAAGCCGCAACCTGGGTGAACTTACCTCGCTGTGACCAATGCAATCAGCATCCTTCAGAATGTCAGTCACCTAACTCACACATCCCGTTTTTTCAATTCTTACCTTTCGGCCATTGGGTTCTTTCTCCGTGGCCTAGAAGGCGCACTTTGGCCTTCATCATGGCCAGACGCTTTGTCGTCGCTGGCCCAGAAGAATTGGTCGTCTGATGGCGTGTGATTCGCCATATTGAGTCACTTCAAAACTGTGTGTATAGATGAATCATTAATTTTCGCGAAACAAAAAATGTACTGTGGGTTGGGTATTGTTCTTTCCTCAGTTCGGTGTCACGTGATCGACTCACCGTGGTCCTACTGCGGTTAGCCGGAGCAGCTTGTCACGGCAGGCGGCACATCTGATATTTGCACCTTCACACTAGAAAGATAAAATTAGTATGAGACTTTAGGGTTGGCCAAGTTGCAAATGAATAATGCCATTTTTGACAGCTGAGTTACTCCAGGACAGTTTGAAAGACTGTTGGTTATCACAGGATAGACCAAAGGACTATTGTTCACATGGGTTTCTCGAAACAATGGTGTGTGCAAATATCATATATACATAGATTACTTCTGCACTGGGAAGAAGCGGAAAACAGGCAAGAAATTCATTAACGTTAGGCTTACCTCGAGCTATTCTTCCAAACATTAGCTGTATAGTTCCCATATATCCACAGATTTCTATTGCCCTAGGAAGAAGCGAAAGGCGTAAAAGAGAGCCATTCAATTAATGGAATTTTTCATAAGAATTGCTTGTATAGGTGTCATATAGGCATAAGTTACTTTTGCGTTGAAGAGAAGCGGAACACAGCAAAGGAATTCATCAATGCTGTACCTACTTTAAGCCATCCCTCGAAACGGTTGCTTGTACAGCTCCCATGAATCCATAAACTTTTACTACTGTGGAAACAAGCGAAGAACAGAAAAGCGAGCTATGCAACACCACGTGTTCCTCGAAAGAATAGCTTGTAGGAGTGTCATAAATACATAATTTTCTACTGCTTCAGAAAGAAGCGGAATACAGCCAAGGGACCCATCAATGCTAGGCTTACCTCGAGGCATTCCTCGAAATAGTAGTTTGGACGGCTATCATATACCATGTATTTCTGCAGCGGTGGAAAGAAGCGGAAAACACGAAAGGGAGCTATTTGATACTGTATGTTCCTGAGAAGGACAGCTTGTAAAATTGCATATACATGCGTTACTGCTACATGAGGGGGAAGCGGAAGTCGAGTTAGCGAGCTATTCCATATGGTCTGGCGATTTCTGACAAATGATACTCGAACTCCTATATAGCAATTTACGGGAAGAGCTGTTATGCAATATGTACATCTTGAAAGCAGCACATAAATAGCACGTTATAACAGGTAATCATACATCTTAGTAGCATCTCTCCCAGCATGCAACAGCTTGTACTATTCCTGTGGATAGCTGCTGCCATGAGAAGAAGCGAATATCATATAAGAGAGCTATTTCGTCTGGTGTTGTGATTCTCTGCAATGAGTACTCACACAGCCATATGACAGTTGCGACAAGCGCTCTTATGTTCATATAATAAATTTACAATTGTTCAATACCAGACAAACAGCATAACCATAACCTAGCACCCACTCACCCAGCCTTCCCCTTCGCCGCCTCCATCCTCCTCTTCTCCCTCGCCGCCCTCCTCAAATCCCTTAAATCCGGCGGCTTCTCAATCCCCAGCCTCCCCCTCAGCACCTCGACATCCGTCTCCAACTCCTCCTCCCAATACACATTAATCACATCCCCACACCCCACCCCATTCCTCACCGCCCACGGCCCATACACATCCCAAAACCTCCTCCACTCCCCCTTCTTCAACGTCACCGCGCTGAACACCGCCATCCCCGTCATCGGCAACCCCGTATTCGCAAACTCAAACGCCTTCAGCGCTACCTCCCCCTCGCGGAAAACGGGTAGCCCCACGAGCGCGTGGTAGAAGTCGTGGCACTCGCGGTACCGCTGCATCACGTAGGCGCATTCCTCGTCGTCGATATAGCGGACGGGGGCGCGGGTGTCGGGGGAGACGCCCTCGCGGTCGAGCCATTCTGTGTAAACGTGGCCGACGGTGTTGGGCGGGAGGGAGCGCAGATGGGGGATGTCGAGGGAGGAGGAGGTGAGGCGGGGACGGTCGCGGAGGATGCGGCGGCCGGTGGGGTGGAGGAGCATGCGGTTGCGGAGGTGGGAGATGAAGTAGGGTTGGGCGGTTGCTTCGCCGAAGGCGGCGATGAGGTCTGTGGGGGGTTAGCTATGGATTGGGCACATGGGTGGGAGGGATGGGGATATTACCTCCTCGTCTGGGGTCGAGGAAGCTTAGGAGGCCGGACCCCAGGGCTAGACCTAGGCGCTCGGTGCGCGTGAGAGGGATGTGCCCTTCATAGTTGGGGGGTGGCCGGTTCAGTACCGAGAAACATCTGTAGGTCGAAGGGGGAAATAGGGCTTGTGAGGTTGTTCTCGATGGGGCGGATAGAAGTCCCGTGGCTGACCGCTTCAACGGACCCGCCATTGTGTGGAGGGGAGTATAATAGAGCGGGAGGGACGTTGATGCAGCGTCATCCAATCCCATACGATGGTGGTCCGACAGCTTGCGCCACAGCTTTATCGATAGCGTGCGCCACAGCGATGGCGCCACATGGGATGTCGCAACTGAACATTTTGTGCTTGAGTCATCATGGACTGCTGACTGCCCGATTGAGCCCGCAGCCTCAACAAGAGATAGTAGTTGGATGTTCTGAGCGACCTGTGTATAGCTAGCTTCAAAGGAGCACATTTCGAGGTGTATTGACGACGCTGGATTTGTGTAACGGATACTTGCATCACCAAGACTTTCCGAAAAGATCAGCTTGATTTTAAAAAGAGCTTCCGACGTCAAAAAGACGGTAAACTCGGCCATTACCAAGACTTCACGTCCCAATTCAAGGACTCCCCACAATCATGGCCGCCATGGACCCGGGAGAGGAACACACCCAGTTCATGGACTGGGCACAGTCCAATGGCGTCGACATCGACGGCATAGCCCCAGCCAGATTCAAAGGCCGAGGTATGGGCATCGTAGCCTCGAAACACATCAAGGTCAGTACTCGCAGCTTCTTGGACGCCTCAGAATTGGACCACAATAGAAACCGCCTGCAGAGCACCTACTAAGTGTTCAAGAAAGGAGATCGACTAGTCCACGTGCGCAACTCCGCGCTCATCACTGTTGCGCAGCCCCAAATCCAAGCTCTGAAGTTCCCTGAGAAAATCAGCGTACACGCCCGTCTAGCTGCATACCTGGCTCTCAACTACTCCAACAAAGAGTGTGTCCACCGACCATGGCAAACCGTCTGGCCCACCCAAGAAGAATTCGAAGAAATCCTCCCACTAAACTGGTCGAAAGAGCTCCAAGACCTCCTCCCCCACGCTGCATCCAGTAAGCACCCTCTCCCACCTCTCCCATCTTCCCCAAAGCCAAACCCCCACATCACTAACCCCCCTAGCCCTCCTGACCACCCAACGCACCAACCTCACCAAAGACCACGCCTCCATCTCCCCCCTCCACCCCATCCCCCTCCCCTCTTCACCTACACCTGGCTCACAGTCAACACCCGTACCTTCTACTGGTCCTACCCCGACCTCCCCAACGCCCACCCACGGCTCCCTCGCAAACGGCCCCTCCTCACCTCCGCCGACTGCTACGCCATGTGCCCCTTCATGGACTACTTCAACCACTCGGACCACGGCTGCGACACGGCCTCCGATCGAAAAGGGTACTCCGTTACCGCCGACCGCGCGTACAAGGCGGGGGAGGAAGTCTACATCTCGTACGGCCCGCATACGAATGATTTTTTACTCGTGGAATACGGGTTTGTGCTGGAGGATAATAAGTGCGACGCTGTGACGTTGGATCATCTTATATTACCGCTGCTTTCAGCTGAGCAAGTGGCGGTGCTCAAGGAAGATGGGTTCTACGGCGGGTATATGTTGGGGGCGGGGCAGCCGGTGGTTTGCTATAGGACGCAGGCAGTGGTGAGGCTGTTGGTTTTGCCGGCGAGGAGATACACGGCTTTTGTGAGTGGGACGGATGAGGGGGTGGGGGACCAGGGGAGGGTGGATGAGTTTGTGAAGGGGGTGTTGGTGAGGTATGAGAGGGAGGTTATGGAGAAGGTGGATGAGGTGGAGGGGTTGGAGGTTGGGGAGAGAGTGAGGGCGGGACAGAAGGATATGTTGTTGAGAAGGTGGAAGCAGATATGGGGGATTATGAAGGCGGGGTTGGAGGCGCTTGGGGGGTAGGTTTGTGTTAAGGGGATGCGAGGTAGGAGCTCTGTGCAGTCGATGGATTGGACATGGTGGATTTAGTCAGGTCCTTCATGGTGCCAATAGATTCACTGGAGGGTGGCTTTCTAAGGGTAAGGTAGAGCGCTTCAAACCAGGTGTATTGGCAGCCACTTACTATTTTGCGTGCATACTTTAATGTGTCCACCTGTTCATTGGTGCCTGTACTTCAGATTCGTTTTCATCCTTGATGAACTTATTTTACGAGATCGAGAGGTGACTTCAGCAGGCCAATTACCCGGCTCATTCGGCAGAAACAACCAATGACCTCGTATCAGGAACAAAATCCTGATGAGCACCTCTCTCGACCATGGTAATCATCTCAGAATTTATCGATCAAATATCCAAAGACCATTCCCGAAACTAGGCAGACGTCATACAGATAAATCTCCAACTCATCCGCAGCGATGTTTAAAACACCTGGCAGACCGTACCCATCCCATGCACTTCCCCGGATACGAGGTTAGCTTTAGCTATTCTCCCGATCTATTCTTAGCCCGTTCATGCAATGCATCCCCAGCTTTTCCCTCTCGCGCTAGCATTCATTCCTGGCTAAACGTTCCTCGTGTTCATATTATATGTAAAATCCGCCCTGCGTATGTACTCCGGAATGTGGAGCGGGGCGCCGAATGACCCATCCTGGGGTTCCAATTGCCGTACTGGGTAGGAAATAAAAAGCAGGCTCGCCCTTTGCACGATGCAAGGTGATTAGGTTCAATTCAAGGGAATATGTGTGTCTTGGCGGGAATTGAGGCCAGGTAGCGAGGGTGTATATGTAGACGGTAGGAGCGACTGTTTATCGGCTCATTGCAGTGCACTTTGGACGCACGACCTCTGCATTGCCTTTCTCACTCTGTCGCCCACAAATTTCCTCTACGGTACGCGTACGTAAAGCGCCACTATGAAGTCGCTGATATTCCTCCTCCCCATCCTGGCATTAACCTCCGCCCAAACACCAACCTCCCCCTGCCAATGCCCAGAAGTCAAATGCCCTGCCAGCAACGCCGCCGTACGCTCTACTTCCGCCCTAACATCCCATTCTAACCTCGCATCCCCAGGACCTCTGCAAATGTCTTAACAACCGCGAAACCCTCTGCAAACGAGCCTGTCCCTCCTACCTCCCCACCTACCTCGTCAGTCCCCCTTCCCTTCCCTCCCTACCTCACTAACCTACCCAGCCCTGCCCCGTTAACCCCCCATCCCCATCGCCCACCCCGTGTACCTGCGAAATGGGCTTCTGCGCCCAATCCTGGCCCGAATCCTGCTACTGCAGCAACGCCCAGAAACAGCGCTGCTTCTCCAAATGCGGCGGCGTGCTGCCAACCCTCCAGGTACCTCTCCGCTTCCTTCCCCACCCAACCTATCTAACCATATATACCCTCAACAGCAATGTCCCCCCACGACCCCCCCACCCTCATCACCCTCCCCAAATCCAACCCCCTGTCCCCATCCCACCATCTTACCCCCAACCCTCCGGCACCCACGCCCCTTGCGGCGGTGGACGCGGTAACTACCGCGAGTGCGGAAAGGGCGAAACGTGTATCAAAGATCCGTATAAACCTGGGTGCGGGCCGGCGTGTGATCAGGAGGGGATTTGCGTCCGGGACAAAATGTGTGGGGGGTTCGCGGGGTTCGAGTGCGAGGTTGAGGGGCAGGTGTGTGAGGATGATCCGAGGGATGGGTGCGAGCCTCTGCGTGGGGGGGCGGATTGTGCGGGACTGTGCGTTTGGCCGGGGAGTTTGAGGGGGGAGGGGGGAAATAGGGGTGGGAGGATGGCTAGAGTATGTTAGTTGTGGGCTGGGAGTTGCGTGTATGCTGAGGAGACTTGGTACTTGTTACTTGCTACAAACCTGTGGATTTTTCCAACTACAAGTCTCGCTAACCAGTCTTATTCCACGCCCTTAATATCCTCTCTACTTCCTCGCTTTCCAACCACACGCTCCTCTCCCACGGCCTCTCTAGTATCATGCCCTCCCCCTGCTCTCCCTTCCCCCTCTCACCAAACTCCCTCCACCCATGGTCCAACATCTCACCTAAACTTCCTCTCCCCCATCCTCGTAACCATCTAGTATTGACAGAATACCGTTTCGCCTGGTGAACGCTCGCAGTAGTCCGAGCATGTTGGTGGGGGAAGTGGGAGATGTGGGAGAAGCGATGTCGTCGGAGAAGCGGTGTCGTGGGAGAAGTGGTTGAACAACGCGACGGGAGGATGATCTGCGGAAGAGTGACTTGAAGAGGAATTTCTGGGGAAAGAAGGGTGAGGAGTCTGAGCGAGGTGGACAGGCGGGGTGGGGGTAGGGTCGCAAGCGGGGAGGGTGCAAACGGCGAGAGGGGGGATACGTTGAGGGGATCAGGTAGACGAGTGAAGTAAAGTGGGGTATTCGAGGCGAGACAATGAGGGATCGTGGAGAACGGGGTTCAGCGTGGGGGGTGACATGGTTGGTTATCTATATGGTGGCCTGTGAAGAAAACACGGATGGGAAGAGCCATCATCGCAGCTGCCTGAGAGGGAGAGAAAGATATTCCAGACACAGACCGGTAGGAAGTTGGCTGGGGGTGGGCTGGATGTTTGGAACGTGGGTTCGGCGATGAGGTCCGATATGTGGGTTCAAGGTCGGCGCAAATTGTTGTTTCGTTGTGTTTTTAATCGATGACTTGCTTCGGGATGGCTGGTGTTCATGTACGTCGTAGTTGGGGTAGAGTCTGCTGAAGAATTGGAGTCGCCTAGGGAACATGATCGGTTTTTCAAAAAGGGAAGGTAACGTGGGATAGGCAAGATTTACGACTTTGATACTGGCAGCTAGGTGATGATGTATGGTCGTTGCTAAGAAGCCCGCCTACAGAAAGCCGTTACTTTCAATGCTTTGATGATAGTCCCCTGAACCCACGCACTGCAGCATGGTCTGGACAGTCGTGAGTGGACTTGCCCTGATTTACGAAACTGGAGTAGCATATCATCAACGACCGCGACAAAATATTACTCAAGTCCATCAACCGTTCAAGCAACGATAGTTTCCCACCCCACAATAGACCTACAACCTATCCAAAACCCCAAGCCCAAGTACCAAAACGCCACGCTTATATAAAAAACATCCCACCCCTAACTCTGCACCCCCACCACCCTCCCCTGATCAACCACAACCTGCTCATCAACCCTCTTCTCCAACTCCCCATACTCCACCCTCTTCCATGTCGCCACCCTCCCCTGATTCGTATCCACCTCGAAAACCCTCACCCGCCTATGATACCCTCCATACCCACCGTACCCCCCGAACCCACTTCCCCCTGCATAACACATCCACAGCTCCGCCTCCCCCTTTTCATCCTTGGAAAGCGCACAGTACTCATTCGCATGATCATGTCCACACGACACGACCTTCACCCCTTCCTCCACCAACGCGGTTTTAAACCCAGAGTTATACTTCGGGGCCGTGACGCCTTCTTTCCACTCCCCGACGCGGTCATTCGAAACGATGGTGTACTCCGGGAGCGGGATATGTATGAAAGCCATGTCGAGGTGGATGTGCGTGTATTTACTATGCGCTTCTTTGAGGCCCTGCGCCGCCTTTTTAAACCATTTGATTTGGCCTTCTTTCACCCAGTCGTAGCCTTTATATTTCTTTTGGTCTGGGGAGCGGGAGTGTGTGTCGAGGAAGTAGAGCGTGAGGGCGGAGTGCTTGCTAGAATGGGCCTGTACCTCGACGTAGTAGTTCCCTACGCCCATTGAGCCGTCGAGAGAGGTGGGACCTGCTTCGGAGAGGGAATAGGGGAGGGATTCGTAGAGTTGCATTTGGAGGGTGCGAGAGAGGGTTGATTCGGAGTCGTGGTTGCCGAAGATGGGGGCGAAGGGGATGGAGCGGGTGATAAGGAGGGAGGTTATTTTGAAGAGGGCCTGCCGATGTTAGAAAGGTTGAGAGAAGAGGGGAGCAGAGGCTTACGCTGGGGACATCCGGTGCGGTACCACCGTTGACCTGGTCGCCGGAAAGGACGACCATGTCGGGCTTTTCATCATCAAGGATGCGTGCTATGAAGTCAAGGGTCCGGGTGTCGGCGTCGCAGTGGCCGCCGTGGTAGTCTTTTGGCTCTGGGTCTCGACAGGGGCGGACGCCGGTGCTGAGGTGTAGGTCGGATATCTGCATGATTTTGAACTTGCCGTCCTTTGTGATGGTGGGAACGGGTTTTTTGATCTTTGCCGGTTGTCCTCTGCGTATCACGATGTGTGGCGATTTGTCCTCTCCCCCAGTATCCAGGTGCAATGCTCCGTTAGGCACCAGCTCCCAACCTGGCCTTGATTCTACCGCATCTGCGCCAAACAGCACGTCCACCGCTGTGATGGTCTTCTTTGAGTCGCTCGCATGCCGCTTCGCCGAGCGCTTGATCCAGATGCCGGCCGGGCGCGATTCCCATTTTTCTGACGCCTGAGTCTTGTCGTTGATAGCCGGATCCAGCTTTCCCGTGCGCACATCCACAATGACACGATCGTCATCAGTGAGCTCCTCCTCTTTCTTCCGCTTGATGTGGATATACGCCCGCGATACCCAGCCGTCGCCCAGGTACAGATCCTTCTCCACACGATGCCATTCTTCTTGGTCTAGTTGGCACTTAGATATCGGATTCAGGGATGAGCATGATTGTATGGTAATGTCGGTGATTACGAGGTTTTCGTGGTGGGAGGGGAGGTGGTTGTGGACTGCCTGGGGCAATACACCGTAGCGGCTGTCGAGGAATAGCACGAGGAGAAAGACAACAAAAGCAAGGAGACCCAGCTGGACCGACGCCCGAACCTATCTCAGCTGTTAGCAGAATCGAGGGGCAGCGGCACGGGAGGACTTACTACTCTGCGTGGCGCGGGCATGGCTCTGGCACCTCCGCGGGGAAGCTTCCGTACTCAGACCGCAGTCGCGATCATGCGGTGATATCAATAAGGCACAGAAGCCGCAATAGCCATGCTCGCGTGGGTTTTCGTGAGAAGAGGGCGAGAAAACGGTGAGGCGTTAGGCGCACAAGTGCCTTGTTTCAACGTCTGCAGGTCAACGGTTGTTCTGGCCTGTAGCTTGGCTCAAAGCTTCGTGCCACTCCCGGCTCACCTCCGCTCCGCAAATAGACCCCTCCCTTTTTGAGATGCAAGCCATGCGCTTCTCGAGAGCAGCAGCACGCGCAACTGCCCAGCTACGTACATGTTCGAATAATAGGAGCTTTACAGCCAGCTGCCTTCGCAGCCGAGCTTTCCAAGGTAAGTGCGCAGTTCCTCAGATCAGATTCCGCAGCATGCCGGCCAAACGCTAATGATTGGGCAGAGGGTGATCTCGTGCTCTTGAAGGACAAGAAGCATGGTAGTAATGAGGGGAGGCTGGTGAAGCTTCAAGCCTCGAAGATCATTCAGAGCCACCACGGCAACCTCGCACACGCCGACGTTATTGGAAAGGAACCGCGACAGCTAGTGCAGTCGTCCCGAGGCCATTCATACCGCATACACGAGCCTACCTTAGCAGAGTACGTCCGACTTACTCCAAGGCTGGTTACTCCTGTGCGTCCACCGCATTCAACATGCACCGCCGTGGCCAACGAAAACGAACGACAGCTGACCGAAGTTAGATATACCCTGCAGATGCGAACCTGATTGTTTCCCTGCTGGACATTCATGTCGACAGGCCTTCGGGCGAACCCACTGGCAGCCCGGCTGTGGAAATCCTAGAGGCAGGTACCGGCCATGGGGCCCTGACATTGCACCTTGCTCGTGCAATCCATGCCGCAAACCCGACCCTCCCCAAATTACAAAACTATGCCACCGAGCAAGAGGCAGAAGATCCAGTCTATCTTGGAGAATCCATCACGGACCTACAAGAAGCTAGCATGGACTCCTGGCGAAGAAGCAGGGGAGCCGTCGTCCATACTCTCGACATCTCGGCCAAGCACTCGAAGCACGCAAGGAAAATTGTTGAAGGCTTCAGAAACGGGATGTATGCCGGCAACGCTGATTTTTACGTCGGAGACCCTATGTCTTGGATAGCGGAACAGCAAAGGTCCAGACAGACTCAAGAACCGTTCCTATCTCATGTCATTTTGGATCTTCCCGGTGCAGACGGCTACCTGGAAGCCGTAGCCTCTGCGCTAAAGGTCAATGGCTTGCTTGCAGTGTTCAACCCTAGCATCACCCAAATCGCGGAGGTGTCGGAGCTAATTCGCAAGGAGAGGATGCCCTACCTGCTTGACCAAGTCATCGAACTGGGCGCCAGTACCATCCGTGAATGGGATGTAAGAGCAGTGCGGCCACGGGCGACACTGAAGAAGACGGAGCAGAGAGATGTGCCAGATACCCCACCCAGTGAAGGAGCAGCGGATGCAGTGCAAGGGCAAGAGGTCAGAGATGAGGAACTGATACAGGAGCTGGCCAAGAACGAGGAGAAATGGGCGATGGTGTGTCGTCCCAAGGCCGGGCAAGAGGTGGTAGGCGGCGGATTCCTGGGCTTGTGGCGGAAGATGGAGCCTCCCAGTACGCCCGAGTCTCCAGCGCTTCCGGAGGCGGCTGCGGAAGAATCGTAGAGTCCCTCAGCACGAATCACCATTGCACACAAGACCTTGACCGTTCCAGTGTGACCATGCTGGGGCCCGTTGACCATCTCCGTTGAATAGACCTGTTGACTCTGTGACGCCACGTGATCTCTCCGTCACATCAGCACCATGTCGAGGTACCCCGCGGTAAGACTGGAGCTCTCTCAGCCAGCAGATGGAGCTTCAAGCTCAGCACTATCACAGACAAGGCAACGCCGTCTGGAAGAGGCAATGCATTCTGTGTGCTGGCACGGGCTAAGACGGCTGCTCCGCCTGCTGATTGGCTGGCCCGCGGACGGGGAAAGCGCGAGCTGCGGTGTGAACGCTCACTGGACCGCGTTAAATAAGAGATACCTCTGCCCACCCCATCTCCACCCCACCAGTTTCCCTCTGACGCGAAAATGAGCGGTGCGGGCGAGAACCGGTGAGCTTGAACCGACGCGTGTAGTGCCCGTCGAGTGTGGAGTTGACAATGACCAGGAGCAGCTGGCAGCGGCCACAGGGACGGGGCAACCGCGCCTCGGCCTCGAACAACCAGAACAAGGACGGTGGGAGGCAGCAGGGCTCGTCTCCGGCCTCGGGCAATGTCTGGAAAGGCAAAGGCGCTCCCGGCGCGCAGAACCAGAACCAGAACCAGAACCAGGCACAGGCGCAAGCGCAGCCCCAGGCATCCACACCAAGCGTCCCCTCAGAACCCCACGTACCTGTGAAAGGTTTCAATGCGGGCGAGGTCAGGGAGTTCTTGAAAAAGAGTAAGCGCATGACCCAGCTATTGTAATTGCGTGTGGCGACAGCATACACCATGGCCGTCGCTGCAGGCAGCGCCCTTTCAAGCACCCCGCTGACACTGATGCAGAGTATCTCGAAAGCGTCGCAGGTACGTCTTCGTCCAACGCGGCGTCTGTCGCGAAACGCCAGGCTAATCGCACATCCTCAGACCAGCCATCTGCATACCACAAAGTCCAAGGCGACTCGGTGGCGAAGAGATCCAGTGGTGCCTGGGGCTCCCGAGGTAATCATCAGGACTTTCCGGCCATTCATGACTTCACTAACACGAGCCCAGGCAACATGCCACATCTTATGCCCAGCGGCCAGGACTTCTTCACGCAGCTCAAGAAGCAGCTGGCGGCCCTCGACCAGGTCAAGTCGTGACCACTGCGCAGCGTCTCTTGCGCGTTTCCTTTCAGCGGCATTCATAGGCATAACGGGAGTTCACGGTCTGTCGCATTCTTCGCACTACATTGCACTACACTACACTTGGCTGGTGGCTGTCCTACAAGAGCAATTCGATGTTGGACAAGACGCGGGAACATCTGCAAATCATGGACGGGCATTGCAGCACCGGGCGTTGGCGGAGCATAGCGATTGTTTTGGCGGTATTGGAGGAATACCCATCTATGTATCTGGACTCTCCCGTAGGAGCGCCGTTGGGTGTTTGAAATCTACGCGCACCATGCACGGCCTGGAAATGGCTGGGATTGGTACTGTAAATAGTCTATGAGAGACTGGCTGTTGCGAATTCTCTTTCCGAGGTTCGTATGACATGTGATGACAAGGACGTATCCGGTGGTTGTTGAGAAACTGTGCTAGGGCGACAAGTCTCTACAATAATGACATGGGAGCTCTAGTCTATAGCGGCAACGGCGTTGTTATGCCGGGAACCTCGATCGACCGCGTCAACAAACAGACGGCGCACAATTGTTAGGCTCCAATCATCACTCACCCGTGTTTGTCCTCTGTTTAAAATTCTGGTTTCGTAATTTTGTACAAGGCTCGCAGTGGTGCTGCTGAGACTGCGCACCTTGTGAACACACATTTGCGGCATCACTAGGCCAAGACTAGCGACACAGCACATCGCCCTTCACAAGCAGACCCACCATACAACGCACCCGGCGCTACCCCTCGTTTACGGCAACCACCTGTTTCACGGCTTTAGGATCAGAGTGCGAGACATAGAACCTTAAAGTCCCACGTCATCCTACGCTTCCGGTACCATACGGCTCGCAGTCCAACCATTGATGCACGTCCTCGCCCGTCACCGCAACCGACCACGACCCTTCATTTTCCGAACGCAAACACCGCGACAGCCCCGGCGCGCAGCACACCGCTAGAAAAACATGTCTTCTCCACCGCGAACACCCACATACGGCCCTTCGTCCTCGCATCGCCGACACCCCTCAAGCCTCGACATGTCTCACACTACCCCGTCCTCGAAAAGAAATTCCTACCGCCGCCGCTCCTCCGGATACTCAGCAATAACACCGCGGCTGTCGCAAGAATTCGACAGCCCTGCCCACAACTTCGACGGCGGAGGAGACAACGGGCTCGGAAACCTGGCGGACGAACTCGGCGAACTGGACGACTGGGACGAAGACGAAGACGGCTCAGGAGGTGACTACGAAGACGACTCCGACCTCCCTCCCGAAGACGCAAACGAGATCGGAGTAGCAGTCGACCACGACGGGAGCGCAAACGGCGTCCGAGACAGCGGCGTCGCAATGCAGTCTTCCCCCGGCGCTTCCCGCCTCAGTCCCCAATCTGCGATCAAGAAGCAGCGTCACCAGCGACAACACTCCCTCTACGATGGCTCCGACTACGGCGACGACTCCGACCTCGAGGCTAACGAGGGTATCTCCCCCGCGCTCGAAGCCCGCATGGCCGCCATCGAGAGCCTCGCCCGCCGCGGCATGGAGGAAAACGGCAGTCCAGCTGATGGCCTCATCCAACGCGTCACCGAGCAACTCCGCGATTTGGGCTCACAAATTGGCATCGAAAACGGTGCTACGAGGTACGTTGTTCCCTCTCCCTCCATGTAAAACCCCTACTCACAAATCCAGACTCAAAACCGCCCACGACGCCCTAACCACACACCTCACCCACCAATCCCGCACCCTCAACTCCTCCACCGCCATCCTCACCGGCCCCCGCGCTATCCTCCCCTCCCCAGACGAAATATCCACCCTCCTCCCCCTCATCACTTCCACGCTTACCCTCATCCCGCACACCTCGCCCCAGGTCCTTCTCGCACTCAGCCAACTCACACACTCGACTCGCGAGCTTCTGGAGCACTTTTCAAACGTCTCTGACTCGCTACATATGTCCCGACAGAAGGCGCTGGAAGCGAGTCGCAAGTTAAGATCGTCCAAAGAACAGCTGGCGGAGTGGAAGAAGGATACGGAAATAAGGGAGATGGGGGTGAGGTATATTGAGGAGGGGGATTGGGATAGGAGACTTAGGGAGAGGGAGGTCGGGGGGAGTGCGGGGAGGTGGTGAGGGGGTTTGAGGAGGAGTTTGGGAGGTGGAGGGAGAGGTTGTGTGAGGGGTTGGGGGTGGCGAGTGCGTAGGAGGGAGAAGAGGAAAGGGGTTTCTTTCGTTGGGTGCGAGGGAGGGGGAGGGTGTATTTGGGGAGGAGAGATGAATGTGATGGTACTGGTAGAGGGTTTGCCGTGTGGGTGTGGTAGGGCTAGGGTGTGTACTGTACATATACGTACATACCTACCGGGTTTCTTTTGTCACAGTTAGTTCGTCAGATAATACCCCGATATAAAGTATGGTTGGGTGGCTGGGGAATTCGTTTTCGGCGTTTTGGAGATTTAGATGGGGGCGGTGTTGGGGGTATATAGATAAGATATAAGATGTGTAGAGCTTATAGCTGCAGATAATGCAGGGAAGTACATACTCATGCTTTGGCACATGTGTGTCGTTTGAGGTGGGATTCGATGGTATTGTGTAGGGTAGTAGCCTAGGGTTGTTTTGATTGGGTGGGAAATTTACTGGTCTTAGGTTTCAGTATGTTTGTTGGTAAAGTGTGCTCAGCGCGGTTGGTTATACCAATTCAGCGCTACTGCTGACGGTGAATTTCAAGGTAGATTGATTGGTGTATTCGATCTTTGGGCTGGGATCGCCCGTTGGAACTAGAATATAGAGCAACGGGGGTATTTGTTCGGTGCTTTTTGTGTTGAATAATTTGGTTATCACAGTGAATTGTATTGGAGTAAAATCAATACGCGACATCCTCAAGGCCTTTTAACAATCTCGTGTAAATTATTTCCCTAACTAAAATCCTCAATACACAGTGTCACTGATGTCATCCTCTGCACGTGCAACCCCCTGCTCGGCTAATCCCAATACGGCACTCTATTTTGGCCTAGCTGTTTACGCGTGCGGCCTCGGGAGCATCGCGAACGTCGGCCCCGTGCAACGCTCCATCTTTGGCTCCTCGCCCGTGTAATGTGTAGTTTAGGGTCGACATAACGGTTACTCCCCGCATACGAACCGCCAAGCACGACGAGCAATGTCCAAAGCAGCCGCTTCGAAAACGCGCATCGAAAACGTCGAAACCGAGCTAAAGTCCACATCAACATGTACCGCTGCGACGGTCGCGGAGCTCCAGAGCCTCCTGTATGGAGATGTGGCGCAGACACAGAAAGAGAATGTGCGGGGGAGAAATGTGAAAGTGACAGGGGCGAGGGCTGCGGCAAGGAGTAGGCCTGGGACTGCGGCGTCGGGGAGGGCGGAGGATGTCCCAGCGAATATCACGCCCCGGCAGCGGTATGTGGTGGCTACGCAGGCGGTCAATACAGCGCTGAAGTCGCTTTCTGAGGCTTTGAAGACACCGCTTGTGTCGCGGTCGACGCAGCCGGTTGCACAATCGAAAATCCCCGCGAATACCCAACGGGCTCAGAAACCGGGACGAGCACACTCGAAGAGCGTCTCTGCTTCGCAACAACCTCTGAAGGAAAGACCGGTCAGTCAGGTTACGAATTCGACGGCGACGGCCAAGACCAAATCGTTGCGCCGCTCTTCTTCTTACTCGAGCTTCACCACGCCGGATCCAGGCCTGGTCGCAACGGCTGAATGCGCTAGGATCGCGTTCGCATATTTGGGATCGCCGGAGGCAGTCAAGTCGGCGGGGAATAACGCACCGGAGTTGACGTTGGAACATGGCAGGCTTGCGCTCATTGGGAAGCTGGTGACGCATGGATTGGATAATCTTGCTGTGAAGGAGATGCGACTGTTGAAGAAGAGGCTGGAAAGGATCATACTTCGGGACGGAAAGAATGAAGATGTCGAGCGACCTGCGTCACAACAAGCACCGGCAGCAGAGAAAGAGAGTCTAGCATCGCTCTTGGACTATGGAGATGTCGAGCACAGCCATCCCGTGGTTCCTATCATTACCAACCTACAAATCTACGTCTTGCGCGTCATAACGAGAGTCAAGCGCCCGCGTCTCGTGGAGGAGGCCTGGAAGTACCTGAAGATGTCGTATCCTTCGAGTCCAGCAAATCTGATCTCACACATGGCGAAAGAAGAGCAACATCGCGTTAAAGCTGCGCGGCAATTGGAATCTCTCGCTCAAGCTATTCTTCACCTTTGTCCCAGTATCTCTTCTTCTGCGGACGCAGAGCAATTACATCCTTCCCCCGATATCGTGTTATGCCTGCAACATCTGGCTTTTGGCGTTCGACAGAGGTGGTGGAGTCTTGCACGGCATCAGGGCGATAAATCCAAGGAGTTGATCGAGCCGTTTGGAAAGTGTCTGGTGGCTTTTACACGAAGGTCTACGCTTCCGGCATTAAAGAAATATAAGCTGGCAGAGTCCTTGTACTCGAATCTGTTAGGGACAGCGGAGAACACCGATTTCACCAAGAGGGACGAAGATCACACGGCGAGGGCAAGGAACTCAACGCTTGCGTCCCTCGCTCGCGCGGCAGAACTACCGGACGAGGCACTCCAATGGCTCGGAACTTCGTCTTCTGAAGCTGGAGCTGAAGAGTCTCCCGTCGCGAGTGCGATTCGATCGGTCCGCGTCGCGGCTATGCGGCTTGAAGCCTGTCTGAAGAATAAACCATCTGTTCACCAAGACTCCGCCGTCGAGGCCGCGCTCGAAGCATTTTCCGGAAATCTGAATGGCGGGGCGAAAGATCTGGAGACGCTTTTCATGGAAGCTCACACATTGCGACGTGTTGCGACTAAGATGATTCTAGTGAAATCATCGACAGAAAGTACAGACGAGGCGTCAGCAGTTCAGCAACAGTGTTTACGTATCATCGCGGCGAGCATACGTTTCTCAAGGAGGTTCATCGGGTGCCGGCCACCTGATGAGTCGTCCCAGAGCAGGAAGGCGACGTTCGATACGCATCTCGTCATGGCTACGAAATTGATACGGAGTATGGTTGACTCTGTCTCGGCTTGTTGCAGACTGCCACCAACGCCAAATACGTGGAAAGAGGTGGATGTGCTGATACAAGATACCGTGCGATTCGTTTCGCAGGTCGAAGAAAACGCAGGCGATAACGAGGCTGTGGAGTCTATCCTCCAAATCACTTCGCAGTCGCCATTCGTCAAGTTCTCGAATCTGTATTGGTCGTTTCGCCGACCGCTGCAAAAGGCTGAGGACAGTTCGCGGCTCGTTTTGAAGACAATGCAGCGTTCTACGGGACTTCTTGAGTCGAGAGAGAAGGAAGAGAAAGACGCGGGGCAACTTGGTCACAAGATGGAGCAGCTGGGTGAGATGCTAGCAAGTCTTGATCAGGTGCAGGAATCGAGGGATGTGTTTAGGCAGTGCATCGTGCTCCTTCTGGACGAGGCCTTTGTTTCTACAATCGCGGAAATAACTTCACATCAGCGCCTCAGTCACGCATTCGGCAATACCCAAACGCTGGACGATCTAGGCCGACTTCTCAAAACTTATATCCGCTCCTTCGCGAAGCACGGGCTGAGCGACACCACCGAGGTAGCGTTTTTCGACAACGACGAGCTTACTGTCAGCGTACGCGGCGCACTTCTCGAATTCCAGCTGGAAACTTATCTTCAGATATTATCGAAGAACCGCACTTGGAATGCATCTCTCAACAGCTCGGTCCGAACGCTAGTAGAGTGTCTCTCAAGCATCTACGAGCCTACTTTATTCCCCATACGACGTCAAAGATTGCATTTACTTCTCTTGCAGCTTTCCCACGGATACCCTGATATCGCATCTGACGTCTATGTTCGAGAGAACTTCGAGGCCAATACCAGCGTTGATATTACTCAATCGGAGGATAAAGAGCTGGTGCGATATGCGGACCATATGAAGGCTATTCTTAGTCTCAAGACACTATTGCAGAAAAACGAATTGGAGACCCAAAAAATACAGGAGTGTTTCGGCACGTGGCAATCCATCATCGATGCAGTAACTTCCTGGACGGATATAACTGGTCGCATCGACGACGCGGAGTACTGGCTGGAAGCGATGCAGGCTACCATCGACTTGCTTTGCGCCAAGGGCGAAGAGTACCAGGCGCTTCCGGTAATGCACATGGTTGTTCGGGCATTGGAGCTCCAGAAAAGTTCGGACCCTTCGCGGTTGGTACTGGCATCGTGCGCATTGGGCTTGCAGTTTCTTCGACTGGGGTACTCCGGGAAAGCTGGGCTAGCTTTTGCGAAGGCTGAGGCGTTGCTTTCGAGTGAGTATGCGTCGACCGAGGCGAAGTTGAGATGGCATTTGGGGTATGCGGAGTATCTTTTGGAGATTGGGAATGTGGCGAAATGGTATGTTTTCTTACTTCTCTCGCATGGTGGATTCACTAACGTGAAGTAGTCAAGCTACACTCGTCACAGCAGAGGCGCTCGCTCGCGATGATAGCGGCTTTATGGATCTATCCAAGTCGTCTACGCCGCTATCGGGGCGGTTAGTCTTCCACAGAGCTATAGCGGATGCTTGTTATATCTCGTCGCTCCTTAGTTCCGCTCATGGCGACCACAAGAGTGCGGCAAAATATGCGCGACAGGCCGTTCTTGTCAATAGACGTATTTGGGCTGCCTTGGAAGCCAATGCTGCAGCTCGCAAAGCTGCTTCGGCGAATCAAGAAGAATCCTCTGGGTCGTCCGATCCTCTGAGCTCGACGCGCGACGAGAAAGGCGCTCCTGTTATAAGCTCAATCACCCACGAAGCCCTCAAAGGACCTGACTTCTGGTCCCTGATCCCTTCCTTATACAAAGCACTGATGCAGCATTCAGCGGTCATAGCTAGCCAGGGATTACTCGACGAAGCCATCTACATGATCCAACAAGCTGAAAAGGTTGCCGCGGCTGTTGGCTCCCGCACGCTACTCATCGACAACGCCAGCCGTCTGGCCGAAATCTGGATCCAGAGTGGCAGACCCGACAAAGCACAACCCATTCTTGATGGTCTGGATGTGTCTGACACATCGAAGCATCTTAGTAGCGTCCCTTACCATCTATCCCTGGCGAGAATGCACAATGCGAGTCAGAGGTATGAAGACGAGGTTGCGGAGTACGATACGTTGGAGAAGTTGTTGCGTCATCTGACGTCGCCTGCGTATTTGACGTCGTTGGAGAGCTTCACGTCGGATCTTGATGCGTTGAGTATCAATGTTTCTGCTTTGACGCTGAATGAACCAGCAGATCAAGCCAAGCCGGCACGAGGTACGAGGACTCGCGCTACAGCTGGTAGAGCTGCTTCTAAGCCTGCTGCGAGAACCACGCGGACGACTCGCAAGGCGCCTCTCAAAGCTGCGCCGACAGCCGTCTCGAAAGTTCAGAAGAAGGCTATTTCCGCTGGCTCTGAGACATCTAGCATCGGTGATCAGTGTACCTCATTGCTTACGCTTTATGCCGAAGTAACGTACCGAAGAGTGGCTACTTATCTCTTGCAAGGAGATGTAGGAAAGGCCATGGACGTCCTCAGCAAACTCGAGATGGAGAAAGAAGACCGCGATGGCTCTCACGCCTGGGTGCATTTCAAGGCTATGCTGGCACAAGCTATCAAGAGCATCGCCGATGATTTCACTTTCAACACCTTGCCCGAGTCTACGATTGCTTTTCCATCGATCCCGCCCAAGGACCGCCAGTCCTCTGAGGGGGTCGCCAAGCGCCCAGTGATCAAACCTCCTACCAAAGTTGCACGTGGTAAACGACAAGCACCGGCTGGCGAAGACTTCGTGCAGCTGATACAGAGTGCACGGGAGAAGTTGGTGGACGCTCACAGTCGATATGCTACTGCTGCTAGCAACCATATCTTTCGGCAGCTTTCTGCTGCGCTAAGTCAGGCTACGGTTCTGCTCTCTGCAGTGTCTCAAGGTCGTATTCGTGGGTCTATTCACCCGCTTTACTCTGCGTATATGAGCGGTAAGACTTCCCCTGATACTGTTTGACAAGAATACTAATGGAATGCAGAGCTTCCTAAGCAACATGCTCTAGCACTCGCGCAAGGCTCAGTCGAGGTTGATCATGAACCGATGTCACGAGAGGTGTATCTTCAATGGCCGACTCCCGTGATGGAATCGCTGGTTCTGGAGTCACCGGCGAACTTCCAGCATGACTATATTGATATTATACCGGAAACTTGGGCAGCAGTTTCACTGGCGTTGAGTGAGGAACAAGATGAGATCTACATCACTCGATATGAGAGGAACAGTTCGCCATTTGTTTTGAAGTTGCCTCTGGCTCGCCATTCTTCCCGGGATCTGGATGAGGAGGAGTTCACGTTCGTGGATGGCAAGCGAGAGATGGAAGAGATCATCGAGCTGAGCGACTTCACTACCCGAAACGCAAAGAATCTAACCACCAAAGAGAGCAAGAAACAATGGTGGGAGGATCGCGAAGCTCTAGATACCAAACTCCGTGAGCTTCTCATCAACATCGAGAATATCTGGCTCGGCGGCTTCAAAGGCATCTTCTCAGACCACGCCCGCCAACCCGCCCTCCTAGCCCGCTTCCGCAAATCCTTCGACAACATACTAAGTCGGCACCTTCCCTCGCGCCAGAAAAAGTCCTCTCAAAAGCCCCCCATCCTCGACCCCCGTGTTCTGGATCTCTTCATCGGCTTGGGCAACGCCTCCGATCCCACTCTCGACCTCGATGAACCCCTCACAGACCTCATCTACTTCGTCGTCGACATTCTCCACTTCAACGGCGAACCGAATGCGTACGATGAGATTGATTTCGATGCGCTCGTCCTCGAGACCCACGATGCGTTGCGCGCCTACCACGATAACGCACAGCGTCGTTCCGACCCCTCACACACGATCCTCATCCTAGACAAAAACCTCCACATGCTCCCCTGGGAATCTCTCCCCTGTCTCGAGAACCTATCTATCTCCCGCCTCCCCTCTCTCGCCGCGTTACGATCCCGCCTACTAGCCGCGCGACAACCTAGAAACAAGGACGCCCCTCCTGGGCATTACATCAGTGTTGGAGAGGGGGGGACTAGCATCCTCAATCCCTCCGGCGATCTTAAACATACGTCGCAGACGCTAAAGCCACATCTCGACACTATCCCCGGCGTCTGGACACACATCCGCGATCGACCACCTTCGGAGAACGAATTCGAAGCCGCGCTTAGAGAGAAGGCACTTCTTTTATACTTCGGACATGGCAGTGGGAATCAATACGTTAGATGTAAGACGGTGAAGAAGCTGTACCTCTCCTCTTCATCCTCTTCATCCACTCCATCATCACCCATGGAACCAGAAACAGGGAACGAAAACGAAAGCAAACCCCCCTGCGCTACCTCCCTCCTCTTCGGCTGCTCCAGCGTGCATCTCTCCGAAAACGGCATCTACGAGCCCAGCGGCATGCTCGCTGCTTACCTCACCGCTGGCGCCCCCGCTGTCCTCGGTATGCTGTGGGATGTTACGGATAGGGATTGCGACCGGTTAGCTGGGAGGGTGGGGGAGGTGTGGGGGCTTTGGGGTTCTTCTAGCTCTACGCTTTCATCTTCTGTGTTGGGAGGAGGAGATGTAGAGGGGGGTAGAGACGAGGCGCCACCTACAGCTCGGAAGCGCAAGGGGAAGGGAAAAGTTGTAGGTGAGGGGGAGGGAGGAGCGAAGAGAGATGGAGGGAAGGGGGGAGTGGGACTGGATGAGGCGGTTAGGAGGGGGAGGGGGGCGTGTAAGTTGAGGTATTTGAATGGGGGGGCGGCGGTGGTGTATGGGATTCCGGTTTATTTGGAGTAGATTTGTAGGGGAAGAGTGTTTCTTTTGGTGTTGGAACGATTGAAGTGAGGGAGTGATGTTGTACATGATTTAATTTATGTTCTTGCCATCTATATTGTTGTGGTGATTGTCCTTGAATGGACTTGCATTTATCCGCTAGATTGGTATTGATTCAACGAAAAGCGATTCACACCGCTGTCTCTGGGTCTATCTTGAGCTGTTTTCTGTACATCGTTTACATGGGTGATTTTGGAGCTTGAATGGACTTCTATCTAGAGTTCATCAGATTTAGCTACGAGGAAATGCAGTCACATTTTGGACCTCGGATTTTGTTTCCAGTGCTCCGTGTAGGGAAGGACTTGCTGCATTCATATGGATGCTGCTTGAAGAGACGTGAACCCCTTATTAGTGTGTTGGCACCGGCCGTATATGAAGTTTGGAGATACATTGGAAGGTTGGGAATCTCTGTCGTATATTAATGGTTGTACAGGTAAATGGTAAAAATTAGCGACGAGTCACTTCTTACTGCACTTAGGTTTAGTCTCTAGACCTTTTCTGCTGTTAGCAATGACTTTGAAAGGAAAATTAAATGTTCGGAACAGAGTTAGTGGTATGGATGGATACTAGTATTTCTCCGGCATGCTCTCAGACGTTAGTTTCCACTGCATTGGGGGTTGGGTTATTACAACTACACACAATCCCATCTCCCACACCATCACGATAGACTTCTATTGGTAAGTTCATCTTTGAGATTCACACTACATATGCATATTTAAAAATTCCAGTGGAAGGAATGTATTCAGAATCTAAACTCGGACATTCAGGACATTGAGGCTAAGTCTGCTTACGCGTTTTTCGACCCGCAACCTCCGGTGTGGCTGTACCATATTGAGGAGGTACCGATGTGGCTCTCGAAGGAGATTGAGTGATGTGTTGATATCACCGCAGCAGACTGTGGATTGATTGAGGGAGTGGACTATGGGTTCGTTGCAGCAGCCTGTGGACGAGCTGTTGTTGAAGGAGGACTTGTGAGCAGCTTCTTTCGCAGTAGTCTTTGAATGAGTTGTCGCAGCAGTCTGTGAATACGTTTTTTGCATACTTCAGTTCTCAGTGTTCTTGGTACATTCCCTCCTCTTTCCATAACGCTAGTGTATCCCCGAACGTTCCAGCGTGATCTCATCACTCACACAATCGCTATAGGTCTCAGTCTCTGAGATCCGTCTACAAGTACATCTTCAATCCCCACACCATACACGTAACAATCACCCAGTAACTCAAATCTCTTCTCTTCGCCCCACTCTTCTCCATGCACTCCTCTTAGGACGACTGGTGTCTCGCCATACGCAAGATAATACACCTCGTCGCCTTCCTGCGTTCCAGGCGGCACCAAAATCGCGTGCCCCTTCCGCGTAAAGCCCACCTTCCTTCCCCACGAATGCTGCCCTATCTGAGCCACAAACGTGGTATTGGCCTGGTACATCTCGTTGTCAAACATTTTCTCTAATTTTTCCATCGAGTCAACCCTGGCATCTAACGTTTCTTGGTCCGTGTCGGCTGTTATATAGTTTATCAACGCTTCTTGGAGATGTTTCGGGCCTGTGCGTGCATTCTCGGGTAAGTCCGGGATGGCAGGAAGGAGTTTGCTGAGAAGAGAGGCTTTTTGGAGGTGAAGGTTCCAGCAGTGGGAATAATGCCTAATAGTTGAGGGGGATGTAGCGCTGGAGCCGAGAAAGAGACGCCAGAGGAGTTGGTCTCGAGGTACGCTGGGAACTGGATAAGGGTCCGGGACCAGGGTATTGAAGGCAGAGAGAAGAGCTTCAAAATCTTTGCCATTGCGTAACATCATATGTAGGTTGTCGGGTGCAATTTGGACCTCGCTCTTGAGGTCTTGGTCTTGCGGGAAGGGGTTTGTGGTAGTGGATACGATGGTATCGAAGAGGGTGGCGTGAACTTCGAGCGCTGTGGCATTTCCTGTATGAAATGTCTTTGGAAGATGCTCGGAGTCGTGGTTCATCGGGCCTAGGGATGGAAGTTGTGCCCTGGGGAGCTGGGAGCTCCAGTTTGGGACCCATGATGGAAGATCGCTATCATGCAGACTACAGATCCGCGACTCGGTGGTGCGATCACCAAAACCTCGTCCAGCATACTTGAGGAACCATAAAGGCTTATCGGTAGAAAGAAATGTTATTGTCGCCGATAAGAACAATTCCTGGGGATGGATCTGGTAATTTGGTTCAATCTGCAATGGGGTCGACGCGCCAGCCAGACCGAGAAACGCGTAGATATTGTCCCGTGGATCGGTGGCATTAAATTGGATCCCGCTGGAAAATACGTCGTATATGGTCAGCCCGCCATTTAGATACATATCTCGGATTTCCGTAATCGTATTGGCCTTCATGACATGTGCAAGCGGAATCGACAGTCCTTCAAACAATACTCCGAGAAGATCCAGCGTGGTCCCATTGTCAGGATTACGAAACGACCCACTGAAATTCGACAAGTCACTCCAGGAGAGCTCATTATCGCCATACAGAACGACTAGTTTCTGCGCCATGGCTATCTCTTGCACAACCCACGCACGATTCCAGTACTCGCGATTGAACATCCGAGACACTGCTGCCCACCCTGGTAAGATGTTCTTTTTCCCTGCTTTTTTGAATTGCTCAACTTGCTTCTCCAGGCTCCACACACCGTATGCCACCTGTGCGTTAGTCTTCCTCAGGTGATGCACAACAAGGTCGCTATCGTCCAAATCCACAGGTGTCACCGTATTCAACACAACCTTCACCTCCTCTGCCCGTGAATATATCGCTCCCATAAGCTTCACCTGGCTCGCACGTTCATACACGTCTTCTTGATTGATACAAATAAAATCCACCCACACAAAGCGCTCGCCGCTTTCTGGTGCCATCGCCATAACAACTTCAAACGCGCTCTCCGTGACATTCAGCCTCTTCCCATCAACTACGATGCTTCTTGGTCTTGATGGATCCGGACCCCACGCATAACTCACCGCCGCATACACAGGGATATCGGCGTCGAGCTTTATCGGCACCAGCTCGCACTCAACGTCTGCCATAATCCACGCCCTCTTTAATTTCAGTAATCGTATCTCACCCTCACCCAGTACCTTATATCTGTAAGCATCCTTCTCTTGTAGATTACGATTTCGATCTCCCACCCCATCTTGCGTCTTCCTAATTGATGCATTTCTCCTCCGCCAAACGCCCATCTCTCTGATGAAACTCCCACCATCCAAATGTATCGCCCAATCCAACATTGGAAGCGCCTTACTCTGTACAACCCATTTAAAAACAAAGCCTACCACCTCACTGCATATTCTTAACACAGCAGTCCAGAAACCGGACCAGCACCTCCCCACCACCCACAATCCTATCCCTAATGGAACTACCCAACTCGACGCCCAATACATACTCTTGATTACATTCACCACCAGGCCGATACTCACTTCTGGGACCCAAACCCACGCTATTCTTACCCCCAGCCCCCAATACACAACGGCACCCCCGCTCCAGAACACTTCGAACACTCCCTTCTCTCGTGGAAGCGCCCCGCGCAGGCAGAGCAGGACGATACGTATCATGCGCTGAGTACCTGGCATGCGTAGGGCGAGTGAAGCGAAGTAAGCCACTAGAATGCATGTGGTAAGACGAGCGGGGAATAGGGCGCGCACGATGCGATGGAGGATGGCAGGGTAGGGGGAGATAGCGGAAGAAAACCCTTGGAAAAAGAAAAGAAGCATGCGAGAGATGAGAGTGGAGAAGAAAGCAACAGTTTCGATTTCGGATGGCGTGGGATCCATGGTGAGAAGTAAGATGATGGGAGCGGGAAATGATTCCGAGTAGTGTGGATAGAGGCGTACGTTGGAAAGTGTCCTATCTGCCAGGTAGGAAGTAGGTCCCGAGATAACGCACAGGCTTGAGGTAATGCGGAATTTACTTTGACTAGCTGAATGAGTATCTTCACGTTGAGCGTTTATGAATATGCGTACATTCATATGGCCCTCGGAGCAATTATAGAGGGAGGCGAAGCCGATACTTGCAGCCTAGGTGCGGCTGAGCTACGTACACGAATACGAGGTAAATCACCAGAGGAAATTGTGTACAACAAACCGTGTATATTATTTCAATATCCTGCATTTGATACCATGCACTTTGCAGAGTGAAATCCATACGAGCCGACAAAAGTCGATATCTATAGCCAAGGATTACTGTGCATGTCCTCAGTTTGACCACTGCGCGACGCACGATTGAAGCAATGCAAACCATCGTTAAATGGCCAATGAAAGTCTCATATCTTGATGTGGATTTTCAATTGTCGTATATCATGAGATAGACAATGCAAAAGGCCCATCCATGGATGATGATATATCACGTGACAATGCTCAGGCGGGGCTACTTGCTTACGCCCTCCACTCGCTCCCGAAGATTTTACTTACATTTTGGTCTGCTTGACAGTATCTTGTTCTTCAAACGTGAGTTTTAGACCGATCTATCCATTCTCATCCCGTGGTTCCCCAGGCTCTGGTTTAGTTTCTGCACTAGCTTGTCTGGCCTTAGTCCACCTAAATGTGTTACCGTTGCCTAGGCAGCGCATGCGCATAGACCGAGAGAACGTCCAATCATTAGTCTCTAGCGTATCGAATGAACTCAAATCTTCAATGTGAACGCCTCGCACTCCTTTTTATTCAAATGTTCAGTGACTTCCTCTTGATCCACGACATAAGTTCTTTGTAGTTAAAAAGTTGAGCAAGGCTGATTGTTTCACGTCAACGCTGATTTGCTGTCCCCCCATCTGCCTGCAACAAAAACCTGACCCGCGCCTCTCTCCACTCGTGCAGATCTCACAGCGCTCACTGGCAGGTTATACTATGAACTCACCTACCGATATATGGAGACTGATAGTTCAAGAAGATTTGAGCCCTGCAAGTCCGCGGTGTAATTTGTGTAGGCGTTGTTACTCCAGCTCCAATAGCTGTCTATGCCAAGAGTTATCTTCTAATAAACTCGGTAACATGAATACCAAGATAGGGAATTCAGCAGATCTGGGTACTCCAGCCTTGGCCAGACTACCAGCTGAGCTGGTCCAGTTGGTTACTGTCCAGCTGTTCGTTGACGATGCCAAGAGTTTCTACCAGGCACTCAAAGTATCCAGAGAGCACTATCAAGTAGCCTTATATGCTCTCTCCCGTATATCGGTCAAGGACTACATCAAGAGCAATCTTGGGGATCCGGGAATTATCCTCAAATCAATGTCGCACAATCTGGTTTATCTCTCCGGCTCCGGGGCACTGGAGTTCTTCAAACCTGGAATCAGGACCCCGAAGTCAGACTGGGATTTTTACGCCCCTGATGATGTGAAACTTGTGTCTTCTTTCATGTATGATATGGAAAAGGTCGGTGTAAAATGGAGATCTCCCCTTGATCAAGTACAGAAATACATGGAAGAGGATGGCGGGTATGTACGTTTCGCGCACACAGCATTCTTAGAGGTGCTTGACAGTGGAGCTCTTTTGCAAGTGGTTTGCAGACAAGGGTTCAAACTCATGCGTTGGGACGGGCTCCACGAAACATGGACACCCGTATTGACCAAGGGAACGAACATGATAAAGGACGAAGTCATGCCGTATCACTATCTCACGATTGATACCGGAAAGAAATTAGTGACAGTTCAGCGTAGCGAGCTATGGCAAGAGTATGAACAGATTGAGCTCATCAAGTACATAGTCAGGGGAGAACTTCAACGAAACAACACCAAAGTCGAAGTTCAACTTATGATTGAACAGCGCCAGCACCCTTTGGATACGCCGGCTGTGTTCAATTATCACTCCAGCGCCGTACAATGCTTCATTGGCGCTCATGTTGCATGCCACTTTTATGGACAGAGCACGTCTAGAAACCTCACGCATGTATGGAAATATTGGATCGCGAACAAAAAGAACCGTAGGGCCATAAAAAAATACGCAGATCGAGGCTTCAAAAAGCATGATATACCTCCGAGACCCCCTGGTCTTTGGAGTGTCTGTCGATTCGCACATGGAGACCAGTCCACCATGGTGGGTAAATATAACTTTACCAACAGAGAAGATTGGATCGCAAAAGCGATGTACCTCCATGCTCGGGTGACTGCATGGCTGGAGAGCCCCGAGAAGACCCAGTTGGTTGAAACTCCATATAAGAAACCGAGGGACAGGGACATGCGCAACTATCATACCAATACCATTCTCTCGGGGCATACTGCAGGGCTTATAATGCATCCTTGTGCGTTGCAATGGGTGAAAGAGAGAAAAGAGGTTGATGTTTCTTTAGAACACGTGGACAATCGGTAGATTATGCTGTTTGAACAATGGATTTGCGGTTGACACTTGCGTGGTCAGCGTTGTGAAGACATACATGAGAAGAAGAGTAACATGAAAGAAGAAGTTATGCATTGGCCTTTCGTCTATTTGAATATCCGAATATATGACGTAAAGTTGTAGACTCACTATCTATACTACATTTGTTGTTACAGTTCATGGCATTCTTTTGGTATTAAATTCCCTCGAGTCATATCTCATTCCTCCACAGCACTATCACGTCGCCATTTGTGCGACCAAACCAATCGGAAATGACTCTGCTCTTTCGAGAAAACATATGCTCTGCGTTCGTCCACAAATATCTCAATAGTGTCGATCTTCTGACTCAGCGCTCCGAAATGTCCCAGGGCAAGGAATTCGCTCAGCCTTGTCGTAAGCGGCGCTCTTTCGTCCTCCGTCTCAAAGTCTTTCATATCCTCTGGAACTGCGACCGTGATCCGTAGCTTGCGAATCTCGGTGCCAAACGTTTCCCGATCTTTCGCGTATGGGCTCAGGCCAACGCTGGTGATGCGCTGGAGTAGTCTGTCTACGGAGATGTTGGCGTTGCGTTTGAATGGTACTAATCGTATACGGTTAGCAGGAGTCATCAAAGTGAGGGTTCCCCGCTTACCATGCTTGGATCCTTCCGCACCGAAAATCTTCATGCATCCAAGTGCTCGGATGATGACGTGTAAATGTTCGGTCTCTGGTGCTGTAGTCGGTGGGACAAGCAACCATGTAGCTTTGAAGTCGCCGTCACTCTCAAGCATCACGTCTAGAGTAGGGTGGATGCGCCGTCCAATGCGGCCTAACACGTTTTCCGTATCTGCTTTGAACAACTTGCTAACAAGCAACAATGGAAGATGATGGTTTCCCCATGGGCCCTGGGTGTTGAAAGCGATGGCAGGATTGCACTCGATCTCACCTATGTGAGGGTGTGAGTGTCTTCGTATCTTCTCTTCGCGTGGGTACAGCCAGTTTTCCGACCGGACTTCGTTTGGGGCGCTAGGCGGTGACAATGGAGTCGTGATAACATCCGCGATAATCATTTGTCGCAATTCTGTTGGCAATGTGGAGAAGGCCATCGTATCTGACAGCCTTTTGGGTTAGATGCGAACGGTTCTTCCCGATACGATGTCGTAGTTCTTTCCAACACGTAAATGGGAGGATTGAGGACGAACAAGAGGGAGCGAGATGAAGAAAAAGACGTGAAGCGGTCAGCACTTTAAGAGGCAGAGATCGCGAGTTCCAGGTTTCAATTTAAGACGATGAATGTGGCTCTGAGCACACGTCGCATCGCCCCATGCCTACATGATGCAAGCCTAAGCCCCAAACTAGAGCAAATCAGTGCGGGGCAAGTAGATGGAGCTATCCTAATAGGGCGGACCGAGGCATTTCTATGAACAGGACGTCACCGTACGGGAGTCCCAGCTAGATGGATGAACGCACTGTGCCAACCCACAATGGGCTGCTTTGCGACGTGGGCTCACGCTTGACGGGTCATGGGACAGCCTCGTATGCCCTGCGTAAACTAGTGATGACAGAATGGATGAATCTGAATGGAAAGTTTGAACGAGACCTAGAGATGAGTTCTTCGGCAATGAGTTCATGGTCAGGTGGATTATCTCTCGAATCATAATTACCTGAAGCTTGATGTCCGTCGTACATGTGTGGTCTACTAGATGGAAGATTACTCTGGTGAGCCACGCAAAGATGGGCTGTGTTCTGTCTCATCGACTAATGTTTACCTTCATCTCCGCTCCAACTAGTTGCCCGATGAAGGGATTTCCGGATCGGAGGATATTCAGGGTTCCACTCTGTTCCCGCAACACATCATGCAGGCCCGTTGTAACACAGGAAGTCTGCGTTTTCACTGGGTCAAACAGAATTGAATTGGATACAAATCGGAGTTTACGGCGTTTGTATGGACTTCGGGCGTAACTTGGAGCACGGTTTCAACGTTACGCCGTGTCCGAGTATGGAATCGTAGGCGAATCCGATCATTGACGTATGATCGGATGTCAGTTACACACCGACGCATGTTAAAGGGTCAAAATAATCGATGCCCCACACTTATAGATGAATTAGGCTTCATCCTACCTATAGATCTCATTGTGATTCTGAATAGATCATGTGACAAGTGCATTCCCGAGGAGGATCCCATTGACTGGGCTTAGACTTGCCAAAACACAGATTTAGAATCAAGATTGCTTCCGCCACATCGTGAAAATCTCCCAGACTCACGTGTTCCTGTCGCTTTGCAATGTTGCCCCAAACCGCCTCTCGAGGCTTATTGAAAATCACAAGACTTCAGGAACGAGCTCGATGACACGACTTCATCGTTAAACGAAAGATCCTTCTACGCCACTTTGCGGGGAAAGGCGTCCTATGATCATTTATGTGAGATGTGAAAAATCGGTGCGCGCCATGAGCTCCTCGGGTGGCGCGAGAGAACAGTGATAGGACTACCCTCATGCGGAGAGTGTTGCCATGCTGTGATACAGCATCTCGCGCGAGCTCCAGTCGGGTTACACGACAACGTCGCGTGCTCCAGATTGCTTGTAATGCTGTCCTTTGAAGGGGTGTCGAAAGATCGCAGATGCCAAAAGCCGAAGTCCGAGCCATCGGTCAGGATCGGGCCCGGTGTCGCACCGCTCATGTGATCGACGCGGTTCGCATACATATGCATGCTGCCCCTTATAAGTTCGAGGAATGACATACTGGATGTCCTGGGCTACAGACCAGCATATTTTGGGTGCGTAAGTAGGTAGGAGATGATGATTGGCGCAACGTGAAATTAGTGCAGCGGAAACGAGTCATGCGATACTGTTAGGTAAGCATGTCATGAGGAACTCGCACTCCCTTTCTACTGTCTATCCGTACGACGCCGAACTTGTGTACAACACTATGATTTGGTTTCAGAACTAATTTCTAGATCAAGAGTAAGAGGAGTATCGCTTGCCGCTGCTGCAATCTATTCTCACCTAGTTTGAGGTTTCTGGGTAGGTAACCCAGTGTACTTATATTTTGTCCTATGTTGTGACGACTTCAAGAGTGGTTCCACATGATGGAAATTGAAAATACCCATAGTTCATCGGATGTATGGGCTATACTCGGGGAATTTGATGATGCAAGACAGCACGTATAGCTTGTGCCTTGATCGAACTTGCATAATTACATCAACTGTAGATAATCGGTCATACCCGATTGATTGAAGTTTGTGTAAAATTCACACTACGCTCGTCCGAAAATAACTTTGTCACATTTATTTTCTAGCTTGCTTTTCTGTCCAAGCATTCCTGATCTCAGCTTCTGCATCGTACTTATATGTCCAGTTGGCCGTCAAAGGATCGCCCCACTGCACTGGATTTTCTTTCACACAACGACCATTCATACCAAACTTCATAGCAGCGTCTCTTGCTTCCTGCTCCAGTCCATCTGCAAAATGCCAAACTCTTCCATGGACAAGACTGGCTTCTTGCATCTGCCCGGTGCGTAATATCCGATGTCGCTGGAATACTTCCAGTGCAGGACGCATATCAGATGGTGAGTCGATCAATGAAAGGATTTCCGCAAGAGCGGCCCCATCTTCGACCGCCATGGCGGCACCTTGGCTCATGTAAGGCACCATGGCGTGGGCGGCATCGCCAATGATGAGCAAATGTCCAGAAGGGGAGAGCCAATTGTCCAATGGCTTACCGCAAAGAAGAGGCCATTTCAGGGTCTTCTCGATCATGGAGATGAGTTTTACCAGACTGTTTTAATTTAGGATGGCAGGGTATAGTGTAACGACGCGACTTACCATGGATCCCAGCCTTCAAAATGCTTCTTCATATCTTCTATAACAGTCTTCTGGTTCCATGTCGAAGGGTCTAGGCTTTCAGGATGGGCCAAAACCATATTGAAAGATTTCCCGCCAGCGATACTGTAAGACATGACATGTCGTTCTTCTCCGATCCTAGTCGTCCTCATCAGGATTGTTTCGATCTCGACTGTGGGATGGAACAGAAGACCACTCACCAGACATTTTGTCCTGGAATGTCCAATAGCCAGGACAACTCAGGATCATTTCGCATGAGCTCTGTATCCACCATTGCTCTATAAGCGGCAAACTCCCGCTGTTGAGGAGGCTGGTCTTTCCCTCCCAAGACTACCTTCCTCGCCCCAGACTTGACCCCATCTGCTGCCACGATGAGATCTGCGAAGTGCGTCTCTCCATTCTCGAGTGTTATACTGGGTGAACCCTGATGATACGTCTTAACTCTTGCGTTAACCCTTATATTGATGCCCAGATTCGTCGCAAGCTCGTACATAGAAAGCTGAAAGTTTGCTCTATGAACAACGTAATATGGAGCTCCATACAGTCTTTGAAAATCCGGGCATAGCTGGACGACTGATAACATTTCGCCATTCCTCCAACGACGTATACGGATGGCTTCGGGCTCTGTAGCCTTTCCTTGCAGATACGGTCCTAATCCCCATTTCAAGAGCAGTCGGCTCGAATTTGGTGGAACCTGGATCCCGGCACCGACCTCTCCCAGTTCAGATGCTTTCTCGAAGACAGAAACATCGTGGCCGCGTCGGCGAAGAGCAACGGCCGTTGCGAGCCCACCAAGCCCGGCCCCTACCACAATAATCTTGAGTTTCACTTTTGCCTCAGCTGGGGCTTTATTGCATTCTTTTGGGACGAAGAAACTTTGCGGCACGTTCTCAATTGAACATGGTGCGCTTTCAAGCCGTTTTAGGAAGTCCAGGCTCCGTGAAGGATACGATGTCTCCTGTAGTTGCAACTTAGTAAAATCTATAATTGTAGGACCAACCTACCTTCAGACCAGTGTGGCCATCGTTCACCAGCAGGGAGTCAATATGGTTTCTACACTTCTCCAGGTCATCATACTCAGGAACCATCTTCTGCTGCATGCTTTTCCGGTGAAAGAAAATTCAACAGAACGCTAGTAACCATGGGGGAGATATGTATAATCGTACGCCCTTTGATGCACTCTTATTGGCTCACGTCAGCCCGTACATTAGGAAATTATTCATCTTGTCTAGATTCGATCTAGGAATATGTACTTATACATGCGGTGTATTGATAGAATGGCTGACGATAGCATGCGGGGAACCGAGGGCTAGCCGCGTCATCTGTTTGGTTCCGAGCAGCGGCATGGAACTCTCGCCTGGTGTCAGATGCCGACCACTTTCATATTTTGTCTCCATGCAATGCACGAATAAGGTTTAGAAAAAGCAATGTCATCCAGATCATCGGTATGTCGACCAAGTTTGCGGTGCAAACCAAAGCAAGAGAGGCTGACTAGCAATGCGCAAGCAGGTATGGCTATTGACGAGATCAGCCACCTTCTCAAAGCTGGCGAACTCGCCAAAGAAGAGGACGCAGAAATATGACTCCCAGCGTTGATACATTCCGAGATCGACACCTATTCATCGATGCGTATGCTTTTATCTATGCAAAGTAAACCATCGAATAGAAATCCGAGGATTCGTACATGCCTCACAGCATTGATGCGAGTCTTCAAGTCGTAGTGTCCAACGAGACAGCTCCAGCTCATCGCCACACCGTCTTGGCTCTATGTTTCGCCATAGAAGAGAATGGAAGCTTCACCGTTATGTGTACATGGAGTACTCAGATGCGCCGCAGCGATGCGATGTGACACCCACGTGGCATTGGCACGACCATGGTAGAAGATAGTTCCAGATCGCAGATCTAGCTTGTCAAATTAGATTTCCACGATTCAAGCAATTACTGATGCATTTTGTGGAGCAAAGGGAGCAGTCCCTGGTTCAGATAGAGATTCCGACTAAATTCTATCGTTTTGTTCAAGTCCCCGATGAACGCGACGTTAAATCGGGAACCAGGCTAATGGGTTACAAGCGAGTACAGCATAGTTCATGGGTATCACAGGAAGATACGATCTGATGTTGTGTAACCACCCCACTGATTATTCACAGTGAGTAAACCGCTTGGTCCATCAGCCGGGAAGACCCGCGCAGACTCATATTCCTATTCAAGGTGAGAGACACCATTTCCGTGCACTATTTGGGTGGGTTAATACGGGATACGATCATCATATGATAGAGGATCGAAAGTTCGTGTGGGAAACATCGTGATAGATTCGACATCCCAACTTGTAAGCTGTGTCAGCCTTCTGCCGATGCGAATGCGGATGTTCATCTGCATCGATCAGACAGTAAGTAGATTATTGGAGCACTGAACTTTTACCGAAATGGTATGACGCAATCTAAGGTTTGAATTTCAATGGATTACCTAGGTATTAACTCAAGTTGCGATGATATTTATTTCTATCTTGTCTACGTCCCAAAGATGAAACCTCGATATTTCAAACGTGAAATATGTCATGACCTACTACCTGTAGACTCAACAACGTAATTCTATCATCTCCACATTTGCAGGTGGAGATGTATTCTCGTGGACCAATGAAACGCCCCTGTTCTAGCCGGTTCTGATCCCGCGGTCTCAACCCGCACCCTCCCCACATTGCAATGCCGACATCGCCTCGCGATAGAGCCACATTGTCTTTCCTTTCTACTTTGTAAAGGCGTTGATACTTACACCTATCATTATTCACTACGACCTCATCACTACTACCTGCACTATGCCATCTTGGAAGCGCCTCATACGCTTTGAGTCAACAGACGGAAAGATACTGCGGGGCGAGCCCATCCTTCCATCGCCAGATTTCGATGTTGGAAAAACAACAGAAGAGACAGGCCTAAAGGCAAAGATTATTGATGTCGCTAATGACGATATCTTCGACTCCGCGACCAAGGTTACAGATCAAGAAGCTACTGTGAAACGACTGCTGGGTCCCGTGACCACGGATGAAGTTCCTATAATCCGTTGCATCGGGCTCAATTTCATCAAGCATAGTAGGAGACCCCGGTTTCCATATACCAGAATGACTAATAACACTCACATCTAGTCCAAGAAGGAGGTCGCACACTCCCGCCCTACCCTTCCACTTTCATTAAAGCGAACACCTGTTTAAACGACCACGGCGCACCTATCGTCATTCCAAAGCTTGCCCAAGACAGCCAGGCCGACTATGAAGGTGAACTGTGCTTTATTATCTCCAAGGACGCTAAGAATGTGTCGGAAGCCGATGCGTACGAATATGTTGGCGGCTATCTGTGCGGTAACGATGTCAGCTCCAGAAAGCTGCAGCGCGACCCAAAACTCGCCGGAACTGTACCCCAGTGGAATTTCTCCAAGGGATTTGATACATATGCGCCGCTAGGGCCGCAGATTGTAAGCACCGAGGTCGTGCCTGACCCTTCGAAGCTGTACCTCAAGACTATCGTAAATGGCGATGTGAGGCAAAGTGAGACGATTGACGATTTGTGCTTCAAGATTCACACCATTGTGAGCTATTGCAGTCAGGGAACTACTTTGAAAAAGGGGACAGTAGTTATGACAGGAACACCCAGTGGTAAGTCGACTCGCATGTCTTGTTTTCAACGATGTACTGACACATTATGCAAGGTGTGGGATATGCGATGAAGGAGCCTCAATTTCTGAAGCCTGGCGACATTGTTGAAGTGAACATCAATGCAATCGGCACGCTTCAAAACCCGGTAGAATACGCATGAGCGTTTAGAAGTAATTTAATGACAAGAAAATTTGAGGCTACTGACCCCTAAACACATGTTCTAGCATGTCTGAGCCTTTCGTCATCCAAGCAAACTTTCGTCGACTTTAATCTCGTTATGCAAATAACCGCCCAAACAGCTCCGATTGGTCACAAGCACCTACAGCAAACCACGACTAGTCGCCACACATGGTCACGTATGTTTCACATTTCCTGCCGATCAGTCAGTCGATCAAGTTACCCGTGACAAGATCTACACCTGACACTAGAACATCATCCTCACTTTCACCGTCCCACTTGATCCTCCTAGCCTCGGAATCCCAACGCAACCTAATAGCTACTTACCTACCTCATATCGAATCCTCCTTTCAACACCACGCTCGCAACCAGCTCACCGAGCGCCGCATCAGTATGGCACATCCCGCAACTCCACCACCCTCCGATCCCGGTTCCGACGATTCACATACCCCCGATTCTCTGATCTCCGTGAGACGGTTCCCTCCATCCCCACTCTCATCCCAATTGTCAACACCCTGTGCTTCCCCTCACCCTCACCGGTCCATATTCCACATACCCCGCACCCTCACCCAAGAGACCGTAAATGCAACACCACAGCTCAAACGCCTCCAACAAGATCTGCTCCTCCTCACAAGCTTCCCGGATAATACCACTTTATCCTGGCGCCCTTCCTGGTTCGCTGCTCCAAGCTCACCATCCGCGCACTGGACGCTACACAACCCACCAGACGTAGTCACCGAAGTCCTACCTAGGAGTGACGGCACGGGGCCCAGTAAAATTATGACACGCCGATTGAGGAAAGGACATGATGAAGGCGCTAGGTGGATGAGAACGAATGGAGACTGGGAGAGGTACTGCGATTTATACGGGGTGCCGTATGATTTCTTGAACGAGGATCAAGTGCGACTAATGAAGATGGGGTTGCCGATGCGGGAGGGTACTCCCTGTGGTATGTATATGTTGGAAGTGGTTTTCTGCAAGGCAGGTGAGCTAACGTACACATAGCACCGGTGCTGTTCCCGATGTATCCTGAGCCAGCAATATGCAACTATGTGCTGCGAGGAGGACCAAACTTACCACGAAAATTCCGTGGTGTGGGGTTCGATTCAAATGAATTCGTTATTGTGGATCCAGATGGGACGGTTGGAATCCAGGAGTTGGAGCCTGTTTCGAGACATGGGAATCCTGGGAGATGGAGTTATGTGCCGTGGACGAGGGAGCAGGAAGTTAGCTGTCAGCCGTTGACGGTGAGGTTGAAGTTCTGGAATTCTGCGATGGAGGTGTGACTGTGGCGCAAGCTTGGAAAGGACCTCAAACCGAGTGCCTTGAAGCTACATATCAAACACGGAGGGGTGAGGAGGTTGAATGTTCATGGTAAGGGTTGGCAAGGGCAAAATTTGTCAGTCCACCGCACATTTTATTAAGTACTGTGCTGACTGAACATGCAGGATACACAGATAATGACGAGACCAGCGGGGATTCAGAGACTTCGTCTGATTTGATGCCTTGAATTGACTTACGGTAGATTGAGTCTAACTAATTCGTACCTAATTGGCTCATGCCCAATTGACTCGTACCTGAATAATCCGTGTAGGGCAGTCAGAAGAACGACTAGCTATAGAACACAAAGCATGGTGCTCCTTACTCCAAAAGACCAATACCCTACCCCTCAATGGAAATACTTCCACGTCACCCCCCTACACATCTCCCACCCCCTATCAAATGCTCCCAGTACCCCCTCCCCCAACGGGCCCTTCTCAAAGTCCTCCATATTCTGTCTCAACTGCTCCTCGCTACTCGCCCCAATGATGATCTTATCCCCAAACCTCCTCTCCAACTTCGAATGATGCATCAACCACCTCAACGCCGCCTCACTCTCCCTCATCCCCACCTTCCCAGTTTCCTCCCTAACCCCCTCCAACGCCCCCCAAAAACTCTCATTCCAAAACCTCGCCCTGTACATCTTCCCCACCGCCCTCTTCGCATCGAAGCGACTCCCCTCCTCCACCTCCTCGTCCTTCATATCACGGTGATACCTCCCAGTAAGATACCCACCCGCCAGGGGATTGAACGCGTAGAACGAGATACCGTATTTCCTCAAGCAGGGCAGTAATTCATTTTCAATCGTCCGATGCAACGCATTGTATATCCCCTGATAAACCGCTGGTCTCACCCACCCATTCTTGTCGCAAATCTCACAGATGGCACTCACCTCCCACGCCATGTAGTTACTAACACCCCACCTATTAAACTTCCCCTCTCGATACAGTTCATCCACCACCGCGAGCGTCTCTTCAAGCGGAACACTCCTATCAGGCGCGTGCAGATACCACAGATCGACTTTCTCAACGTCACCTAGTGCGTGGAGGGACTCGGATATCGCAGCACGCATATCATCGCGGGTGAGATGTGTCGCGGGTCTACCCATGAGGCCTGCTGTGTTGGGGTAGAACTTCGTGGCGAGCGTGAAACCGAGGGAGTCCCAGTTGAGGGCTGCGAGGTGGGTTTCGGAGGTGCCGTTGCCGTAGAAGCGGGAGGTGTCTATCTCGGAGCCGCCGTGGGATTGGTAGGTGGAGAGGATGGAGGCGCAGGTTTGGAGGGAGGAGGTGCGGACTTGTTCTTCGCCTTGGGGGAAATTAGAGATTGTGTGGGAGATGGAGGGGGAACGTACCTTCTTTGCCGAAGGTCATGGCGCCGAAGACGATGTCGAGGTTTGTTTTGGGGGACATTTTGGGTGACGGGTGTGTGGAGTGACTCGATATTGAAAAATGGTGCTGAGATGGTAGCTTGGAACTGAGCGTGGAGTAGTGGTTCAGTACTGGAAGCAGTTCGACTTTTATACATATTATAGAGTACCCAGTGTATCCACCCAGAGACCTAGTTGTCATAGATAGAACTCCCACTGTACGTAGTAGTCCACGGAAGATAGCCGGACTTAGCGGATATAACACATTACCATTATTTGACATCAACGCTTCATCCCCACTGGCTGCCCGATGCCGCAGCTGTCCCTGAAAAGCCTAACGTCGAACTGCATACCAAATCCCGCCTAGTTCCATCCCATGTATTACTCTATTCCACCTAGTCTTCCCGTGAGCAAAAACCACCCACCCCTTCCACAACCAAACCATCTCACCACATTACGCTCCCTCCCCCTCAATCCTCTGCACATCATCCACCTCCCCCTCCTTAATTCCGTTCTCCTCCCTCCACGTCAACCGCTCCACACTCGACACCCCCGGCCCCTTATACACACTACCATACTCCCCGCTCGCCCAATCACTCCCCTCACCCTCCGCTGTCGCCCTCTTCCGATACCACTTCCCATACGTGAGAAGATAATACAACCGAAAGCTCAACAACGCAAACTTATCCCTCTCCAAATCCTCAGGATATCTAGCGCCTAAATCCACGGCCGCCGCTATCCCGCTCATAACCGCGACCTCGTGGGCATTAACCAGCGTCCACGCAGCTGCGAACCTCGTATGCTTCCGTCCGTTTAGCGCCCACATCCAGGGGACTACAAACGCGTAGTGTGTCCATGAGTGGCAGAGTTGGTGCCACCAGTCCTTGCGGATGATCTTACTCTCATCGATTTCATCTATCGGCCACAATTTCTCATCCTTCTTATTTAGATAAATCGTTTGGAAGACGTGGTTTTCGAAGGGGACCTCGGGCGGGAACTGGCTCTGGTAATTCGTGCAGTCGAAGCACATTTCTAGCTTGGAAAGGTTCTCCGGGTACATTTTGATCATGTACATTGGTTTGAAGAGTTTCCTGGCGAAGTCGAGACGGGGGGTTTGGTCGACGCCGGAGAGGGAGGAGACTGCTTGGGAGGGGGGGTAGAAGTTTTCGTAGTGCTTTTTCATGTAGTCGCTGTCCCAGTGGGTGACTGTTATGTCGTCGGCGAATTTGGCGGAGCCGAGGACGCGGCGCTCGCGGAAGGAGGCGGTGCGGGAGAGGATACGTTTGGCGGTGTCGGCTCTGCTGTGTATTAGTGTTGAGCTGAAAGGGAGGTTTGGCAGCGCTTACAAGACGCAGAGAACAATCTCATCATAGTGTTCCGTCTCCTCCTTCGCATCCGCATCATTCATCCCGTTCTCCTCCCTCTGCGATACCCCCCTCCTATCGCTCTCCGTCACCCACGCACTCGTCGGATTATGTCCATCCTCCGCCGGCGTCCTTTTAATGATCTTCACCGTCACCCCCTCCTTATCCCTTCTCACCACCTCCGTCACCTCCGTCGACAACCTAACCGTCACCCCTCTCCGCTCCAAATCCTTCCTCCAACTCTGATAGAAGTGTTCAAACCGCGGGAACACCACCATCGGCGGCTGATTGCTCACCACGCTCTGCTTATCCGCAGGATACCACATCCCATACGTCGGACTCGTACACAGTCTCTCCATGATAATAGCCGGCACATCTGGCGCATATTGCCCTGTCCCCAGAAACAACGCCACCATCGGCAGGGCCACCACATTCGTAAACTCATCCGAAAACAAAAACATCTTCATAAGAATCTTAATCGGAATCAACGCGAAGAACACCTCAAACCACCTCACCACCTTCAGCATGCCCACAAACCGCCTAATCTCCTTCTGATGCCGTTCCAGCAACTTCGTCGGAAAAACGTTACTCCAAAAGAGCTCGTCCTTCCCGAACGAAACCTGCAGCTTCACGGGATCCGCCTTGTACCCCTGTCGCGCAAACATGGTCATCGTGTGGTGGAAGATGTAACTCCCACCCTGGACACCCTGGTTGAGCCACGAGGCGCCGTGACGCTCCTTGTCGAGCGGGATGGAGAAGGCTTGCCCGCCGCAGTAGTCGGCGGCGTCGACGAGCGTGACGTCGAAGGTTTCGCGGTGCTCGGCGAGGTGGTGCGCGCATGACATGCCTGTGGGCATACGTACGTTCGTTAGCTTCCCTCAGGCATGCAAGTATGTATGTGTGTGACTTTCCGCCCCAAGAGAATAGCATCAGAAACTTACCTGCAGCTCCGGCCCCCACGACCAAAACCCTCTTCCTCTTCGCCTCCTTTCCATCTTTCGCATTACTCATCTTCCTGTTTGAAATCGGTAGTATAGGATCCGTTTCCCTCGCCGTCCGTTGTGTCATCGATGGGAGTACGTGTGATGAAAAGCAAATCGCGCAGGATATAGGGACGAGATGATAGGTAGTTTAGTATGCTAGAAACCGCATCAAGGCGTACATATAGACATGACGCTCATATCTTTCGCAAAGCAGTGCGTCATGAAGGCACAAAGACGGGTAGATCTCAGTGCACGGACGCCAGCCTGCGATTCCCAGATCGCGGGTGCGCGATCGGGCTAGCTGCATCGGGGTAGTGCTATCGAGTAGGAGATCTGATGTGAGTGCACCGGTGTGTTGCACGGGGGACGCCTGTGTGTATGTATGTGCAGGTTTTGGACTAGACTAGACTGCTCTAAGGTGTGTTGTGCATGATGTCAGGTGGCTAGCTGGGGGCAGTTGGGCGTTGGGCAGACTCGTGGTAGGATGGTCACTATGGTGGGTGGATTACATCACCGGCCTCGTGGGTGAGGCTGGTCGTACGGATCATCTGACATATGCGCACGCGGCGAAACGGCTGCGGAGCGAGATTAGCACGGTAATGCTTGGGTGCTGTCGTGATATAGAGTAAAGAATATGTCTCTCGTTACATAGCGACGTGAGTGTCATATAAGAAAGTGACTATCTACGTCAGAGACGCGAGCCATGTACCAAACGAGTGCTCTATGTCAATATATACAAGATGTAGAGGCACAAAGATATGCACAAGAAGAGAAGTAAGCGGACGGTAAGGAAACATGAGCCGATGGTATCCCGAGGGTGTCCATCATCTGTTTAGCTGGCCTAAACGGTGTACACCTTGACGGAATTAACGAGCCAGTACGAGTCGGCGAAGGACTGTGGCTGCTGCGCGACATAAGCATTGCAGCTCGGGTTAACGCTCGCGCAAGAGGTTGAGCCCCAGACGCCACCGGCCCAGTCACCGCAGAAGGTGATGTCGAAGATCTGTAAAGGCGAATATTAGTACACTGCATACAGCTCGAAGCTTTCAAACAACTTACGATATTCATGTTCGAAAACTTTGCATCAAAATTGCACCCCGCAAAGTTCGCTTGCGGCGTCCCCCAGCTGTTCGGATCGGGATTCCCAGACCGAATGTTACCCGGGACGCTGTCAGAGGGGAAGTACCAAATCTTGATACCGGACGATGTCCAGAGCGTAGCATACACGCCGCCACCCCTCGCATTGAAAGCAGTGCCGTACGAAGTAGCGCTGTTACTTTGGACACCACAGCCGTTGAACCCGCCACCAGCGCCACAGTCTGCCTCAGAAACATGAGTCCCAGTTTGCCCGCCGTTTTGATTGTACACCGGCACACAACCGGGCGAGCTGTGCAGTGTCATCTGGTTATAGGTGTTCAGATGGACGCCTTCGTAGATGTCGATCTCTCCCGAGTTGGGCCAGTTCGGGCCAACCATCCAGCTGCACGTGTGAGATTCTGGAACGTGCTGGTGACGAAGGGGACTTACAATGCTGGCCAGCTACCACAGTTGGAGCCTGGGACATGGGCAAAGTCGGCGATGATCAGGCCGTGAGTGTAAGCTCTGTTGCTCTGCAGGCGGACTGAGTCACGACCGACGCCGTTGGGGTTTAGGACAGTCTTGGAATCAACTCCGATGTAGACCTGGTTGTTTTGGGTCTTGTAGTAACCCTTTGACTGAGCTGTGCCCTGGTTGACGTAGTTCACGTAACCATCTGCTTGAGTTAGTCACCTCTCCAAGTGTACGGCTGACAAGCACACTTACGAGTCGGATCTCCAATCTACCAAAGCGTTAGTGTCTGTGGTTACAGTAAAGAGGATAACACGTACAGCTTGCACCGAGAACTTGCTGAACCAGTTGCTGGCATCGTAACTCTCCTGCAACGAGTATGCTGCAACACTTTCGGTTTCTAAGTTAAGAACGGACGTTGAAGGCTTGGAGAATATATAACTTGGGCCTCTTGCTGGTGAAACCTTTTGGTCAGAGGGCTTGAAGGGGGGCTGATTACTCCTAGCAGAATTCGGTGCACGGCTTGAAGAGTAGTGTGGAGGTGAAGCTGTGGCGGTGCTTCCCAACAGAGCAGCGGGTATTAGTAAAGACTTGAGAAACATCCTGCTGAGTGACTGATAGAATGTGGAAGTAGCGGTAGTACAACAACTCTGGCAGTAGTTATAGAGACGCTGTTACGGGACTCTTTATACATATGATGAGATTGCATCCCGCGGGACGGACGTCCTGCAGACGATGCATCTCCTGCCACGTTCACACTCAAAGCTGCCCATGTGACGGACCAAAGTCTGCAACTTCATCGCTCATTCGTGGACCTCGACTAATAGTCAGCAAACGCCGTGGTTCGTTACATCCAAACTCTCACCCGCTCAATCGCAGGTTCGCAATGCAGGGTGGTAACGGAACAGCAGCCAAGGTAGGCAGTTGAGACGTGGGATGCGAGTCGTGAGTCTGACATGCCGGTGGACGGATCCAAACAGCCTTCCCCAGTTATGTAACAGCTCGGCTAGCTTGCTTGCGACTTGGGATGTTGAGAAGGAGGCCCGGGCTGGAAGACCAAATCAAAACACTAGTGGTGAGGACCCTCGGCCTCTCATCAAACTCTACCCGCCTCCGCGGATTTACTTTCACGCAGGGGACTAAATCAACGAGCGTCTGGTTTTCCAAACAGTCTCCCAAGTTGGAGCCGTGTGCTGCATTTCGATCCCGTTCGCCCGGGCTCAGAACCAGCTCTTCCGCAAAGCTCATGGCGGCAACAACTCTGTGATCATTCACTGGCAATCGCGATTAGGAAATCCGGGGTCGTTCCCTTTAAGGCTATACACGGCCCACTATAAAGTAGGGTTGCACTGACATTTAGTTCCAGGTGGGGGCGATGCGTGGCCGGCCGTAAGAAAAAAACGCCCGAAAGCCGGGGGTGATGCTAGCATGGTGATTTAGCTGTTCATATGACCTTCCCACTTGTCGGTGAATCCGGCCAGGGTCCAAGGGGGCTCCCTCTGGTCACGCTAACCCCGCGATATGGCATCTCGCAGAGGCAATTGGCCGGCGGAGACGCTGCACGGACGGGTTCGGCACTCGAGTTAGATCAGCGTAGGAGCCGTTTTGGCGCGGATCGTGATCGACGCGCTGGCGGGTTTGGGCTCTGGTGATGGAGCACGCGACGAGGCTTCCGGGTGCGGGTCAACTGCTCGTGGAAAAGAACGTTACTCCGCAGCTGACTTGGAGAGTAACCCGTGAGGTGGGATGCGCGGCTTGGTGTCTGATAAGAGAGATGTGAGGGCGAGGGAAAAGACGGGAACCCGGATGTGCGTTTTGGGGAGCCTGCATGAAAGACGACGCGCAACCCTGGGTCAGGACCTGCGACCGGGAAATGGTACCTGACGATGATTACGCACGAAATCTAGCATGGAACCTGTCGCAGTTGAGCTGTGATAGGCGGAGAATGGAAAGTGAAGGGTGATTATTCGCAGAGCGGGAGATGTGGAGTGGCACCTTCCCTCTATCGAAGTGGCTAGACTCCTTTGGGTTTTGCACCGAGGCACTGTACAGTCTGCAAGAATCAGAAGAACGTTCACTATGATAATGGAAGTGGGAAAGTGTCAAATCTGTTTAGAAAAAAGGAGACTGGCATTACTGACAGGACGGCCAATTAGTCAACCCTCGATAGTCTGCAAAAGGTAGCACCCCTGAGGCACCAGCGATGGCCATACCTTCAGTCGGTAAGCCTGAGAAACCAGGGAGACGCCGACTCTCGATGTATCTTTTAGTCGGCAACCCTGAGAAACCAGGGAAATGTTGACTCTCGATGTATTCACAATAGCGAGCAACACTGAGACACCAGAGAAGGCTGCGCATCTGTGGTTAAGAATGATACCAACGAAACACCAGCGATATGTCATTCTTAACTCCGACCATCTTATCGATATCTTCATCATCGATATAGACATAGTCGGCCACTTTGACCGGGTTAACCACTTCCAGCGGCATTGAATTTGCAGTGCCAGTATGCCCGGAACCTCCTTGATCTCTCTGACTTCAACAATAATGGCCTTCAGACATTGTCGATACTCCGGCCGCGAGTACGGCTTCGGTGTCGATGTAGCCGACAATGCCAACGTTGCTGCCTTTGAACGTGGCAATAGACGGTACACTTGTGGCCAAAAAAAATTGGTTCTGACCATTCATAGCCAACTGAGTGCCCTTGAACACCGCTGAAGTTGTGTTAGATAACCTCTTCTATGCGTATACGAAGTCACTTTGAACACTGTCTTGCCCCAATAGTGGTCTTGTCCACCCACACCGCAATGAGTAGCTGGCTCTACACTTACTGCAAATCCTCGGCCACTACCCGCCTTCACCCCTCCTCAATCAGACGCAGAGTCTGCCTCAGCCCCCCCCCCCCCCCGGCCATTATCTCCTCATGTAACCGAGCCATAATAGCTCTGACCTTCGCTTCATACTCATCAGCGATTGCCCGCAGTGTCTTGGCAGCCGCCTTCCTCTCAGTATTGGCCTCGGCCTCAGTCCTCTCCAAACTACCAATGGCAATCCCTTGCTCGTCGAACCACTTTTCAAGCTTCGCTGCTTTGCGCTCACGATAGGCAGCGGCCTCGTAGAATGTAGCCCTTTGGGCCTCGTCTGTACTGGAGATGGCCTCGTCACGGCAAACTGCTATGCCTTTCTTGCGGTAGGTCAATTTTTCGCGATTCGCTTGGATTTCTGGAAGAATGTTAATGACACGAGACTAGCATGTTGAATATGAATACTTACCTGCTTGCGAAGGGGCCATTGTTGCTGTCGCTTTTGCTATTGCTGTCGCTGTCGCCGTTGCTGTGCTCGAGTAGAGCGAGAGCGAGAGCGAGGAGATAGCAACTTACTGACCCACGCTAGTCGGCTGCAAACGCGCTGCCACGTGTATCTCCTCTCACCTAGGTACTGTAAACGACGACAAGTGATATGATCCTGTACCGCAGAAAGGGCTAGAAAAGACAACACTCTGTTAGCTGGCACCGAGGCACTGTATGTATTTGTGGACATATGGTGGAATTTCCTCGAGCATGCTGCTCAGTTAGATGAAGTGTGAACATAAATATATACGTCTCTGGATTTCAAATTCAATGGATTGATGGTGACAGTCGCCGTCTCTGATACATGAGAAAGCGTTCACTACCGCACGCCAGGGGATTGGTGGAGCTTGGTCCTCTCCCTGCGTAGGTACTTGTACTAAATAGAGTCAACACATATTGTCAAGAGATACGTACGCATAAAAGGAGAAGTTATATTAACGATATAGCAGCGAAACGTTGGGATAGAGCGTATAGAGTCTAGTTCACGCTGATTCTCGATGTTAACCAAGCCATCACACACAAGTCCCTACACCTCATCATCACATCTCATCACACTTCCCCCAGACATTGTTCGAATCTATCAATCATTCAAGTGGTATCACGATAATGTACACTCCCCATTCATAGAAAGTCATCAGATGAACCCGCACTCCCTCCCGATTCCAATCCCCATGTCCATCCGCAAAACCTCATCCAAAAACGCCTGCAAATGCCAGAAAACGCCTAGAACGCCCTCTTCGCCCAGGCCAAGCAATTAACATCGCCTAGGCAAGAAAAGAAAGAAATATCGAAAAGCTTCCCTTGTCTCCTGGTGTAAGAGACTCCGCCAGGCATATCCTCACTCCCCTCTCCCTCTTCCTTTCTCCCCTATCCCTCGCCCCCTCACCGCCTTCGATAGAGCTCCCCACTCGCAAGCACCACCCTTCTCTCCATCCCCAACAATCATCACATCATGAAAATAGCCAATCGGCCAACCCAGAAACCCCGAAAAGAAAACAAAAAATCCAAAAACACCAAACCCAGAACCCAAGAAACCCCACGACATCCTTCACACCCACTCTTATGCCATGATGATAAGAATTCCTCGAACGACACAAAAAGAATATGTGGTATCCCCTTCCCAATCCCCAAGCGCCTCACGCGCCTCATTCCAAGTCCCAGTCCAAAAAAGTATTCACACCACGCCATTCCCATGCCCATGCCCAGTAATGCCCAGAACTTTTCCCGCCATGAAGAAAAACAAAAAGGGGAGACTCGCCAAAAAAACTACAAATCGCTCCAAGTGCAAAGGGAACTTACCGGGTCAAGAACCGCATCAGAGTAATCATCGAATGACACCCCACTTGTCCATGGCGCTATTGCTGAGACTTCCGGTTCTGTCCTTTTTCTTAAAACAGTTCCAGAAACGGAGCGTCTCGTCGCCTGCGCCCGTGACGATGGTTTGGCCATCTGGGCTCATCGCGAGGTACAAGACGCGATACGTGTGGCCGGTGAGAGACACGACTTGTTGCATGTTGGGGTATTTCCAGACGACAATCTGGTTTTGGCTGTAACCGTGGGTGGACACGATCTCGTTGCTGTTCTTCGACCATGCTAGGTTGCAGACTTGGCTGCCGGTATCCAGACTCTTAATCAGGTTAGCCGGCACCGTTTGTGACAGGTCCACATCCCCGGGACCGGAGGCAGAAGTGGCATTTGAGGCAGCAGCAAGTGAGGCTGATGAGGGTCCATTCGACGAGACCAACGTGTTCCAGAACTTGATCGTTCGGTCGGCTGTTCCGCCACCGCTAGCTAGAAGACCGCGTTGGTGGGGACTCCAGGAAATAGCTTTGACAGCAGCTTGGTGTTCGCTGAATTTGTAGGTAGGCTCGGCATTGAGCTTATCCCAGACCATGAGCTTGTTGTCGTTGCCGCCAGATGCGAGTTGCATGTCGTCGTTGTTCCACTTTAGGCCACACACTTCTTGCTTATGACCCACAAGCTTCCTGAGCCATTGCTCTGGCTGTCTGACATCGCGATGATAGATTGATCGGTCTCGCGACCCAGAGGTAAGAATGTGTTCGTTCCAGGCAAGAGCGCCGACACGACCAGAGTGTCCGGTCATCGTTCTCAGCCGGCGCTGAGTAGTCGCATCCCAGATTTGCACAAATCCTCGGTTGGTGCCAATGGCAAGATGCGAACCGCGCTGGATCCAGCTCACGCTCGTCACGGAATCGTCAGTCAACTCACAGAGCTTGGTGACGCGGCCGCTCGCAGAGTTCCACATATATACGCATTGGCCCAGTCCGACACCGAGTATGTTCTGGCTGCCCCAGTCGACCAAGTTGAGGTAGAAGTCATCGGCCAGATCCGGTGCATCCAGGACTTTGTATGGCACTTTGGAGACTGCCCGTGGGGTTCTTTGGGGGCTGAGCAGCATGCGCTGGCTGTTGAGCTTGATAGGAGATAAGCTGTAGAGGTCGGATTGCGCATTGAGATTGACGCCGTGCCGGCTCGAGGGTGTTTTCGAAGGCGTCGGCTGGCCTGAGTAGCTGAAGAAGTTCTTGTGCGGGGTAGAGGGCGTCAAACTGGGTGCTGGCAACGATGACGAGGCCCGAGCTGGTGGAGTGTTTGAACGCCCTGAGTTGCGCAGGTTAGCACTCTCTGACGGCGACAAACTCTGAGGGAGGGCTTGCGGCACAGATCCCTCGAACAGCTCTTGGCGCAAGACTGCAGAGTAAGTGCGGTTGGCTTCTTCCGCTGTGGTTTCGTCAGTCAATGCGCCGTTGCCTTGCGCGGTATTCTCACTCCTTTGGAAATGTAGTTCGTTGTGTGGGGCGCGCTTCGCGCTCCTCGAGGGAGTCGCGGGTGAAGCGTCGTCATGAAGCAGTGAGAAGCTCGCTTGGAGGTCCTGCCCGGCGCGATTGGGGATGAATCTGTAGCTACGTCAGCCCCACAGATGCGCATGTTCTCTAACAAACATACCTATCACCGTAGATGCGCTGGCGCTTACGGCTAGGACTTGCGACAGGCCGATCTTGTACACGGCCAGCTTGCTCGAAATGTTCCAACGCCTTGCTCAGGGCATCCGGATCCAGCGGTTCCGAGCTGCGGTCATGCGCAAAAGCGGCCTGGTTGCGCTTGTGGGTCGCCGTGGGCGGTGTCTTCGACTCTGGAGGCGAGATGAGGGTAGGCGTGCGCGCATCCTCAGCAGCGGGCTCCGCCGCCTTGTAGGGCGATATGCCGTCTTCCGGGGCCATGGTAATTCTTGTGCGCTCGGTCTCAGCCACTGCAGTCTCCACAGGGAGTTGCGTATAGCCAAAAGCGTCTGTTGCTGTGCCTTGGTGGCTTCGTTTGCGGGGTCGTGGCTTAATTATAGGGTTCGGGAGGCGCTACTGAGGCAACAGCCTTCACCGAGATACAAATGGTAATCGTAGTGAATGAAGTTGCTACTTTTCTAGGTGAATGATGGCGCAGGGAGATGGATGCGATTGCAGAGGTGCAGGCGGGTAAGAAGATAGCGGATGGTCTCGTAGGTAGGTACAGAGCGAGCGTCACTGCGAGCCGGGGCAAGGGCAGTTGTTGGCGTGGGCGTGGGCGAGGGCGAGGGCGCAAAGTAGCCGCAATATTATGTCCTCCTCTTCAGATGCAGTCGGGGCGCATGGCAAACGGGCCGTTTGTTTGTTGTGGTGCAGCGGGTCGTGGTGGTCGGGTGGGGGTGTTGTTGTGGGTGCGTGCGGGCGGTGTTGTTTTGACGGTCCTGGGATGAGCCGCTAGGGCAACGCTCGCAGGTACAAGCCTACAAAGGTACGAGGGAGGATGATGGGCCCAAGGCAAGGAGCGGGGAGGCAGAGTTTGGCGCAGGGCACGCTCGAGCGCAGGTAGCACGGACGGGAAAGGGATGCAGCGGGCGCAGGTGGGAGAAGTTTGGGGCCTTTGGGTGGGAAGGTTGGGACGGAAAGGTGCGTGCGGTGCGCGAAGCTCCCACGAACGGCTGGTCACGTCTGTTGTGCTGCTCCCGGCTCTGTTTTGATGTTCCTGCCTCAATGCCCCAGCACGCGTTCCCCCCGTGCCTGCCACCCAATCAAACGCGGCAGGTGGCCCCCGCGGGCGTGGCAGGAGCGACGCATCATTCGCTTGGACACGCCGCGGCGGGCAGTCGCGACCCTGAGCCTTGAGGGCCTGTGAGCTGGTAGACGCCCCGACAACCCCACACCGCCCGCCTGCCCGCCTGTGCCCGCCTGCAGACCGCCACCACCGTCAACGTATCCTGTCGGTCCTGTCGGTCCTGTCGCCCTGTCCCATGCCCGTAGTCCCGCCGCTTCGAGTCGCCCTACTGCACTTGACACTGCGGCCCTGTCCCCGCCTCGCTTCTATTCCTTTCATCTCAACCCGTACTCTGCGCACCATGGCCACCCAGCCGTCCCTGCAAGCTGCTAATGACTTCCTGTCCTTTGTGAACAACTCGCCCACCCGTATGCCTGCCCCTCACTCGCCCCAACGTGATACACCGGAGCTCCCCTACTGACTGCGTATGTATAGCCTTCCACGCCGTCAAGGAATCCAAAGACCGGCTCGAGAAGGCGGGCTTCAAGCAAATCAAAGTGAGTTACGAGTTATGCGTTTTGCAATCTCGTTGTGGGAAAACGCGACCATCTCGTGGCACACGACCACTGACCCGTTACACCCCAGGAGCGCGACTCGTGGGCCTCCACCTTGCAGCCCGGCGGAAAGTACTACCTCACCCGAAATGGCTCCTCCATCGTTGCTTTCGCCATTGGCAAGAACTGGAAGGCTGGCAACCCCATCAGCATGATCGGTGCCCACACCGACTCATGCTGTCTCCGTCTCAAGCCTGTCTCCAAGCGCCAGAGCGATGGCTTCCTCCAGGTGGCCTGCGAGACATACGGTGGAGGCATCTGGCACACCTGGTTCGACCGCGATCTGTCCATCGCCGGCAGGGTCATGGTCAGGACGAAGCAGGGCAACATCGAGGCACGCCTGGTCAAGGTCGAGAGACCCATCCTGCGTGTCCCGACACTGGCCATTCACCTCGACCGCCAGGAGAACTTCTCCTTCAACAAGGAAACACAGCTGTACCCTATTGCTGGTCTCGTTGCTGCTGAACTCAATCGGCAAGGCAAGACTGCGGAAGCTGCCAAAGAAGAGGAAAAAACACAGAACTCGCTTGACCCCCTGGCTGCCCCGCTGCAGAGGCATCACTCCTATCTTGTTGAGATAGTGGCTGAAGAGGCTGGTGTGGAGCCCGAGGACATCCTAGACTTCGAGTTGCTTCTATATGATACCCAAAAGGCCATTGTTGGCGGCTTGAACAACGAGCTCATTTTCTCCGCACGCCTCGACAATCTGATGATGTCCTATTGCAGTGTCGAGGGCTTGATCCAGAGTTTGGCGTCGTCTTCCGCCCTGGAGAAGGATTCCACCATTCGCCTGATCGCTTTGTTTGACCACGAAGAGATTGGTAGCCGGACTGCGCAGGGTGCGGATTCAAACTGTGAGTCTTGAGCATCGGAGACCTTCAATTGATCATCTGACATCATCTAGTACTCCCTGCTGTTGTCCGCCGTCTTTCGGTCTTGCCTCCCTCCGAGGGCGACTCCGATAAGTCCTACGACAAGGTAGATGTCGACTCTGCCACCGTGTTCGAGCAGACCCTATCGACATCGTTCCTCATTTCCGCAGACATGGCCCATTCGGTCCACCCCAACTACCCTGCCAAGTACGAAGCCCAGCATCGTCCAGAAATGAACAAGGGTACTGTGATTAAGATTAACGCCAACGCCCGCTATGCTACTAACTCGCCTGGAATTGTTCTGGTCCAAGAGGCCGCACGCCTGGCTAAGAGGGGATCTGCGAGTCCAGCCTCTGTAAAGGAGGGCGTGCCGCTACAGCTTTTCGTCGTCCGAAATGACTCCTCTTGCGGAAGCACCATCGGACCTATGCTTTCAGCCGCCATGGGTGCCCGCACGCTAGACCTGGGCAACCCTCAGTTGAGCATGCACAGCATCAGAGAGACTGGTGGTGCACACGACGTTGAGTACGCTATCAATTTGTTTGAGAGCTTTTTCGAGAACTTTGAGGAATTGGAGAAGAAGATCATTGTTGATTAGAGTGTGGGACTGTGGGACTCCATAGTAGGGCTTTGGAAGGTAGATACCCTCGTTACGAATGTACGCCTATGACTGTAGAATAATGATGCGACTTCGGAATAAATCCCGAAGGGTTCCGATCCGCCCCACGCCAAGCACCCCACCAAGGTGTTGCTTCACCATCACTTGAACGCCGTCTGCTTTTCCCACGTACAAACACCTTATTGTAGCGCAGTGATCACGTCGGACATCATGTCGCAATCAAAGTTCCTTACCGGCGACAAGGCTGGCATCGAAGAATTCCTTGACCGGTTTGATGTGAGTCGCAGTTCTTGAAGTTGTTGCACTGTGCTAACTGCCCATTCAAGGTCTTCCTCTTCGACTGCGATGGTGCGTTCAATTATCCGTGTTGCGGCGCCTGGGAGATTCGCGTGTTCCGGCTGAAATCTATACCCGGGTCTAAAGAGCGAATGGCTGATTGTGAAGAAGGATAGGCGTCCTCTGGTCTGGAGATCATATGTTTGAGAAAGTTCCCGAGACACTAGAAATGCTGAGGAGCAAAGGTAGGACGGCAGCTCAGGATGAATGTAGCCAAACTAATGTAATTCCAAAGGCAAGCGGCTCGTATTCGTCACGAACAACAGCACCAAGTCTCGCGCAGACTACAAGAAAAAGTTCGACAAGCTCGGAATACCCGCAGAAGTTGTAAGTAGCATGGCGAAACCAATTCATGATAGCGCTTATACAACTATCAGGACGAGGTCTTCGGATCCTCCTACAGCGCCGCCGTATACATCGCCCGCATCCTCAAGCTCCCCGCTCCAAAGAACAAGGTCTTCGTCATGGGCGAGAGTGGAATCGAGCAGGAACTTCAAGCAGAAGGCGTACCCTACATCGGAGGCACTGACCCTGCCCTCCGCCGCGACATCGAGCCCGAGGACTTCACCAACATCGCCAACGGCTCCATGCTCGACCCGGACGTCGCCATTGTCCTCAGCGGTCTGGACTTCCACATGAACTACCTCAAGACGGCTATCGGCTTCCAGTATCTCCAGCGTGGCGCACAGTACCTAGCGACCAACATCGATAGCACACTGCCTCAAGCACACAGCTTCTTCCCCGGTGCGGGAGCGAGCGGCGCGGGACTGGAGAAGGCCATCGGAAGAACGCCCGTCTCGTTTGGCAAGCCGAGTCAGGCTATGATGGATGCGATTGAGGGCAAGTTCAAGCTGGATAGGGGGAGGACGTGCATGATTGGGGATAGGCTGAATACGGATATTCAGTTTGGCATTGATGGGAAGCTGGGTGGCACGTTGGCTGTTTTGACGGGTGTGAGCAAGAAGGAGGAATTCCTGGCGGAAGGGGCAAAGACGGTGCCGTCGGCGTATGTGAATGCTATTAGCGATTTGCTGGGATAGGTGGGATCGGTTACGAGTCCATTACCCTTATAATATGCGATAGACATAGGGAGTACACATGTAGATACTCTGGGTGATGTTGAATCTAGCGGTTGGTCAAGATATCGGATGCGCATGAGAGGAAAGACATGACACCCCAAAGCTCATGGACCAGGTAGTGCCAAACTACCTAATTTGGTAACCATGAAATCCGTTGATGAGATAATTGCTGCGGAGGAAGTCGCGGCCACTCAGAAGTCAGAACGCGTGGTGACTGTAAACGGTTAGCCTGCCGCCAACGCGACGCGACTTTCGCGTTCCACTTTACGCGCTGCTGAACTCCCAAAACGCGCATAGACTACAACAACAGCGGCAACAGTGAATACCCACACACGGACACAGACACCATGATCCGCCACGATTACTCAAGAGTCGAGCCGAAACGCCGCGCAAATATCGATGCCCGAAAGAAACAGTTCGCAAAGGCCGAATTCGCACAGCAGCACTATGACCACCGACTCAACTTTTACACATTGCCCCCCACCGCAGAGATCACGCTGGAGGAGTTCGAAACATGGGCGATCAACCGGTTGAAAGGTGGGATGAAATGGCGAAGCCGATAGAATGAGCTATGCTGATACCTCAAATACAGTGCTCTCCGAGTTAGAGGCGTGCAGCTTCCGCAACCGCAGTCCAGAAGAAACAGCCGAGTACATGGCGACCATATTGAACAAATACCTCCCCCTACGCTCCAACTCATCCCGCGGCGCCAACCTGCAAGAAGAGAGAAAGAGAGATCACTACTCGCACTTCATCCTCCGCCTCGCCTTCTCCTCAACAGAAGAACTCCGCAAGCGCTTCTCCCACCTCGAAACCGTCCTCTTCCGACTCCGCTTTCGAGAAGACGATCCCCGCGAGCGCCAAGCCTTCGTCAAAAGCCTAGACATTGAATGGGAAGAAGTCTCCGATGACGAGAAGCGCTCCCTCCACTCCCAGCTCCTCGCTGCCATCGGCTCTAAAAAAGATGATCCCCAGGACTGGTTCAAAGTAGACTGGGACCGCGTCCCCGAGCTCGTCGCCCAGCGAAAGGTCCTGCTAAAGAACGGAACGGCGTACGTCCCCGCCCGCGAACAAACCAGCATCGTCGTCGCAGACTTTACAAAACGCCTGGACCAAGCCCTTCAAGTACGCACCCCCACCCCCCCTTTCCATTCCCACATACTAATCTCCCCAGCTCACCTCCCGCGCCCTCCCCCGCCTCGACGAAGACGACCGCCTCTCTCCCATCCTCTCCCACCTCTCCCAATCCTTCACCACCCCCGAAGCCTCCTACTCCTCCTCCGACGCCTCCGTCTCCGGCCTCTCCGCCATCACCGCCCCCACCATCGACTCCCTCGTTCAAAACTTCCCCCTCTGCATGCAAAACCTGCACCTCACCCTGCGCGCAAATTCCCATCTAAAGCACTACGCTCGCCTCCAGTATACGCTGTTCCTCAAGGGCATCGGACTCTCCCTCGAGGAATGCATAATCTTCTGGCGGCAAAGCTTCAAGCTCGTCACGGATGAAAAATTCACAAAAGAGTACAAGTATAATATAAGACACGCCTACGGCGACGTCGGCGGAGACGCCAACCGCCGCGGCCGAGGCTACACCCCGTACTCCTGCCAGAAACTCCTCACCGAGGCGCTCCCCGGCCCGGGCCAAGCCCACGGCTGCCCATACCGCACTTTCAGTCCTGACAACCTGATTGGCCTCTTAAACCGCGTTGGTGTGAAAGAGAAGGAGGTGCTGAAGGGAGTCAGAGAGGATGTAGGCAGGCAGAGGTACCACGTTGCGTGTAATCGGGTTTTTGAACATGTCCATGGAGGGGAGATTAAGAAGGTGAAGGAGGAGGGGACGTGGGGAGCGGCGGAGTTGGATACGATTGTTCATCCGAATACGTATTTTAAGAGGAGTTGGTTGTTGAAGCATTTGGGGGAGGGGAATGCGGGGATTGTGGGTGGGGGAGGGAAGATGGAGGAGTAGGGGGGGGGGTAGTGGAGGTGAAGGTTGGAGGTGAAGGATTGTGCATATTTGGCGTTTGGGTGCGAAATGCATTGGATGGGCTGGGTATGCTTTCCTCATGTGGATAGTGAATGGAGTTCTGAAGTCAGCTCATGTTCTGATATGTGGCTGAGAATATGGTAGTGAAATAGGCGCCTGGTGATGGGGATGTGTAAGTAGCTAAGAGGTTTCCAACTCGTCTATGTACTCATTTAACACACCATCATACTTTGACCCTCCATGAATAAGATCGTACCATGTATCCATGTATGGACTTTCTGCATAAGAGAAGGGGTATATCTGACACTTAGACACGAAACAATCTCAGTGCAACATGTTAGCTTGACTATACGCATCTTGCGCGTATGAGTCGAAATTAAACTTAGATGTTAGGTATTGGGTACCTCTGAGGCTTTGTATTGCAGAGGAAGGAAGTAGACTGTGGAGAGTGCTTTGGTAGTAAATGAGGAAGTGTCTGTTCATGATGTTATTTATCAATTTCGACGACAAGGTGTATAGTGCTTTCTTGTACTCGTGCTATTGATGGGTGTACTTAGTGTTTCGCGGGAGAGCTTGAGATTGTAAAGGTGAGCTAGCTTGGTGGCCATGTGCGTGGGGGGCCGTGGGGGCGAGGTTAGAGCGAAGGGAATACTTGCCTGCATTTTCGATGAGGATTTCCTTTCTTTACGCAGAAACTCGAAACCCTTATCTTTTTCTCTTCACCATCCAACGTGAAGATCACGCCCTCGGTGAGCGCTCCATCGCTATCTGGTCAGACGTCAAAGATAGGCTCCATTAGGTCAGATGCAGGGATCCTGATCCTCACCGGTGTCCCCACTTATTCACGCCAACATGCCCCTGGTACCTGGGGCCCCGCCTGTTCCTCTGCAGCTTCCATCTCAAATCTCTTCACCTCCAAAGACATCACATTAAGTCGATCTATCGCTGGTCGCTGCACTGCGCGGGTACAACATGGCTGCTCGCGCAGACCCTCCACCCACCGTCGAAGACGATCCGTCCACAGCATCGGATGCAGTATCTCTACACACCATCGCCGAACAAGCGGATGCCTATGCGGCGCAGGAGCAGGAAGACGCTGATTTCGCCCTCGCGCTTGCACTCGAGGAACAGGAATCAGCTAGGTACGCGCGTACACAGAGGATCCTCGATCCCCAGGATAGCGAACCGACCGTACCACGAATTACTTCTGGAACAGAGGAGTTTCCGCCGTATCGTGACGAACCCGAAGCTGAGGATGGTGATGACCCCCCTCCATATCGTGACGACCCGGATGCAGAGCCCGCTGAGGGGGATCAGGATACCGATGCGGAAGCCGCGGCTGCACTTCCCCAACGCCAGAATGTTGTCCTGCGGATCGTCCGGAAGATTGTGAAAGCGTGGTTATGCTATCTGATATGTTCAACCGTATTAACTATCATCATTGTCATTGTTGTGCTGGCTTTAGCGTTCTTCCATGGCGGCAAGCAAGGAAACAACGGTAACCCCAAGAAAGCCGCATGGTTGGCATCCGGCTCGGAAGACTGGGACCTCAATGTTCACAAGTTGTATCCCGCCCTTCATGAGAGCACTGATCCCCTATGTAAGAAGGATTGGGAAGACATTGTAGCAGGCCTGCCGTGCCATCGCATGATTCTCTCAACCGCCTGGGACGACGGAAACGCAACACAAGCGAAGGCAGAAGGTGCAGATCCTGTCTACTATAAAGAGGCTGTGTGCACTCAAGAGTGTAAAAACGAGCTCCAAAAACTTGCAAAATCAATACATGAGAGCTGTCACGAACGGAGCAACCGCTTCGACTTTGAGAACTATGGCAAGGATGGAAAAGCGTACTTCGACGCGGATACCACAGAAGAGGGCCCTTACGATGTGTCCAAGAACTTATTGGCACGGTACGGCCGCTTGTGCTCCGGACCTCCGAAGAGATACATAGGGCAGCAGCCGCCGAGCTGTGCTGAATACATGTGGATGACGTGGGGCATTGTCGATGGAATGAATGAGGGGAATCTTAACGGATTGGATACGTTCCTTGAGCAGACATCTATCAGAAAGACTATTCCTGCATTCAAGCAGACTGTCGTTAAACTGATGCGATCGGGGGAGAACAGAACATTCACGCGCAGCGTAAAAAGTCGTGACGTGGGGCCGGGTCGCCGCGAGACAGATTGCACTGATTGCGAGCGAGACTGGTTCCTGAGGAAGATGCTTAGCTTCAGATACGGCGGGATACTTGAGCCTGGGACAAGAACGCCTATGAAGCTCGCCGACTTCGCGGACAAAATGAAGAACGCATCACAACGATGCTACGCATACAACCAGCAAGAGGACTACATCTGGGAGGCTGCCGGCCTATGGTGCAATGGTGGTCCCTGTCCCCTAGACAACGACACCCTCCCCTGGCAAGTCATCAACGTCCTCCACGGCTACGACAAAACGGAGCCACCCCCCACCCCAAACCTCGACCGCGTCCCCGCCCACAAAAAACAAGCCGTCGACACGCTCCTCACCTCCGTCCGCAACATGCGCTGCCCCGCCCTAGGCATCACGCAGCACATCATCCAAAACCCCTTCATGACCTCCGCCTCCTTCCTCTCCCACCTCTGCACCCCCATCTGCCTCAACTCCATCGACAAGATCGAGTCCCTCCTCACAGCCGCCAGCTACCCCTCCTCCCCTTTCGACCTCCTCTCCCGCTCCATCTCCAACGCCCGCTCCCTATGTAAATCCACGCCCGCTATCTCTTTCACCTCCACCCCCGACACCATCTGCGCCCCCGGGTACGCAGCACTAGGTCTCACCCCCCTCATCTCCACCCCTTCTATATCCGCGCCTCCCATCTCCCGCCTCACCATCCTCTCCACGTTCACCACCGCCCTCCAAACCGCCAAAGAATGGAACGATGGGTTTCGCCCCGGGACGCTGACGAAGTATCCGAAGCTCCAGAAAATACGTATAGCGGAGAGTGCGTGTAATACGTGCGCTGGAGCGATGTTCATAGGGGAGGAGGGCAGGTGGAATGAGACGGTGAAGGCGTTTCTGGAGGATCCGGAGGTGGATTCGGGGGAGTATGTGAGGGTTGCGAGGGAGGGGTGGGATGTTTGTTCGAGGATGTTTGGGGTGAGGTTGAGGGGGAGATTGAGGAGGGAGTGGTTGGAGAAGGTGGGGTTGGGGGAGGGGGTTGGGGGGTGCCGTTGGGGTGAGTGGTGGGGGGGATAAGGGTGTGCTTTTTTGATGGGTTGGATTTGTGTAGGGATGGTGTTGTAGTGTAAAGCGCAGTTGTATTTTCATATGAGGAGTTGCTGGGTGTACGCTAGATCGCCGATGGGGGGCTAGGTTCCACAACGGTAACCGGGTTTGGGTCGAGCTGGTTTGCAAGTCGACTTGTACCACGCGGAGCTGACACAGTTGCTATATATATAACTTGAAAGTAGCCCGAGGAAGACCTTGGCTCTAGAAGTTCCGATCGTCATCAACGTCTCAAGTCCCCTCACGTTGGTTTCTCTACATCATCGCACCATGTCCTCTCTCAAACATGAACCCCGCAATCAGAATGGAATCCTAACACTGCACCCCGAAAAAGGAGAAGGAATCTCCATTCTATCCGCAGCCCTGATAGCGATCAACATCTTAGCTCTACTCCTAAGATTCTGGTCCCGAGCCCTATCTCCAGAAAGAAAACCTTCCAGCGACGATTGGCTAGCAGCAGCAGCCTTGGTAAATACATACCACCAAAGAACACTTCATCCGTTCGCTAATTCCATTCCACGAGTAGCCCTTCGTTATATCCATCCAAATACAAACCTACCTCCTTATGCGCCATGGGTTTGGGCGACACGTGGACGAAGTCCTTGTAATCGCGCCCAATAATCTAAAGTTCTCTCTTAAGGTTCTCTACACGGCGTATCTGACGTACCTCTTTGCAATTAGCCTTATCCGCATCTCGGTGGGACTGTTATACAAACGCTTGTTCGGCATTGCGATTGATCATTTCGAAAACCAGGTACGAATTAACACCTCTTTAAACATGCTTTATATCATCATCATGGGTTTTCTATCGGCCTTTGAATGTAGCCCGGTATTTGCATTTTGGGGAAAGAGCATTTCGAAGGCAACTTGTCGATCTACCTTGAGTTTGTAACTTGGCTCGGTTATCCCAGGTGTGGTGCTCGATCTGGTGGTTCTCCTCATGCCGATGCCGATTATTTGGAAATTACAGATGTCGCTGGGGAGAAAGAGTCTTCTCGAAGGGACTTTCTTTCTTGGATACAGTGTTGTGGTCATCTCGATTGGACGGCTTGTGACGGTTTCGATGTTTAGTAGAGGGTTGGAAAGGGATTTTACTTGTAAGTGCTAAACAATTGTACCATATCGACGGGATTGATGATTGTTTTAGGGAATTTTGTCAATGCCTTGATCTGGACCGACGTTGAGGTTTCTGTGGCTTCCATCTGTATCTCGCTGCCCAGCTATTTATTCTTGGTGAAACGAATACAAAGTGGTGGCTTTCGCTCGATATTTTCTACACGACGGATACCGCTAAGATCTGGTATCGACCACAGGACAAGAACATCACCAATTTTGGGCGGAGACGACACTCATAGGCTGATTTCGCTGGGTGAGGTTCCAAAAGCCCTGTAAGGCAATCATGGCACAACAGCTGTGGACTGTTCAGTCGATTCATAGAATAAGAGGTAGCCTTCTAACTTCACGATTATTCAAAACATGAGATCTTGTTTGGGGTCTTGAGCTAAGGTGTTACTCTAGGATCTACTTTGCAATCAACAAATCGTTTAGTCATGTGTGCCAAAATTTGACACCTGTTGACATTTCACGGTTTACGTAGTATCATTGGAGGATATCAAATAACCTTCCGCGTTATTGTTCCTGTTCTCAGCCGCACGTGGAGGCCCGGTCCGCAGGTCTTTCCAAGAGCGCCCTGTTTCGAGAAACCCGAGAACATTGCAAAAATTTCGTCCCAGGATGAAGCAAGTACATCTTTGATTCTGTTATTTCTTGATCCCTGGGTTGTACTATGATTTTACTCAGGGTTTTTTTGACATGTACGAAGATGATCGAGAGAAGGCCAACTGCCACCTGCCGATACACAGCCTGGGGGCTTGAAACTGCGCCTCGAAATATCCACCAGCCATGCTGGCGGCGCATATTAAACATGCAGTCATCCGTCTTCCACACCCATAGGAAAATTCCGAAATTATGAACAACTGTAGGCTTAGCTACGCCTATCTCTCCATCGAGTAATTCACGAGATGGGGAGCGGCTCGTTTTCTGCCAAGACTATCAATCAATAATGATCTGGTTGGATGGCGCCGTGATCAATTTGTCGTGCATCGATACTGTATGATTGTGGGGTGCGCAGGGCCTACTATTGGATGTGCCTTCGTCGCACACGCTAAAAACGAATATGGCCCCCATCAGATTTATATGTCATATCTCAAGGCTGAACCCACTAAATCGCAGCCTGACATTGCACCAGCCAGGATCACACCACGAACTGTTAAAATTCTCACTGGAAATATTCCTAGGTCAATTCAGATTTGACGTTTGGGCGCGCAACTACATATCGCATTCCCAAAACCCATCTCATGGTGGAATCTCGACACATGCATCCTCTTGGATCAGTATGGCGTGAAGTCTACAGAGATCTTGGTCTTGTCGATTGGGCACGGTTTTTTTTCTGTTATCTTCCCATCTTCATATGGACAGCCGCTCTCGTTTTGTTATTAGGCGTTTTGATATGCATCAAATCGTTTATCGGTCCTTTCGAGAGCGCTTGTACACCGGATGGGCTCTTCAGTCTGAGCCCCGATCACTACAGTTACTGGACTCCATCAGGTTTTTTTCAAATGACCCTGGTATTTGGGGAGATGGTGAGTATCGAAACGACAATCTGGAAGGTTGATGTAACACTGTACATAGTCCTTTGCCGTGGCAAAATTCATCGATGTGGCTTGGGATGTTGTAAGTGGTATCTATTCCTGCGCAAATTTTTACTGATTTCGCACAGATGTTTGGTCGAATCGGTCAAGCTCTTCTTGCATTGTTCAGTTGGCACGCTTTTAGTATTCACACAACGGTGTCCATGGGAACCTCTCCGACCACCTACCAATTTTATCGTACCATTTTTCTGGAGAGCAGTCCGTCTTTCCGATCCACCATAGGCTTGATCAGTAATCCTACGTCACTCAAGAGTATTCGATCTAAAACAGCGATGGCATTCATGGTTGCCACAATGATATTCATACTCGCTTTTCCTACGCTTGCCGGCGCAATGACAGGTTACACTAGTGTGGTTAAAGCGTATATTCCTGATATAACTGACGCTAACATGATTCGATTCGATAGTTTTGATGCTATCATCTACGTTATCCATGATGGAAAAAGGATTAAAATTCAGGACAATCAGATCGTGACAGTGGTACGTCAACAGTCAGAAGACTTAGGCTCATCAAATGTAAGCGATTGTTCCCTTGTGCCACTGTTGCGATAAACTAAAAAAAATCAGGATCCCGTTATCTCGAAGAGAACATACGCGTCGAAGTGTGAAAATCTTGTCTTCTCAGCATATCGTCCGGATGCTCTGGATCTCTACGCAGACACTTACAACAGTAATGGCCGACGCCAGTGCTCAATGCAGACTGCTGTCTCAAAATGTGAGTTCTTCAATGAATGACCTGTCTTTCTGTTACAGTCAGAGTGACTTAAGACATGCTAATATGGAGAAGATGTCTCTTTGTATGGATTCGATTCACAATTCAACAATAAATCAGCTTTTCAGGATTTCGACTTGGCTGGTCCCTCTCTGAACATATCGGTCGCATATTTTATCGATGAAACCCTGTATGGCTCGGCTGACAGTTCCGCGTCGTTTGACCCAGATCGCATGCTTTGGGGGTGGAACAACGAAATATACGATAAGCATTACTTGTCCAAACACGGAACCTGTCAAGCGAATGGTGTACGACTATATTCCCGAATCATTAGTAGTAGCTTTCTAACACCTCGATAGAACTACCACTGGGGATTTTCGTTCATACAGCTATTCTGCATGGCTGTGATGCTCCTGATTTGGACTTTTGGAGTACTTACCATGTGGTGTCAAGCACGATATATAATGAGAAAACGTGGATACGATATCGTGTCTGGTCCCCAGAAGGCTATTCTAGAGCTTTCGGCAGCCATGAGAAGCGAGTTGGACTTTGACGATGTTGATATACCTCTTCTTGAAGAAGTTCAGATCAAGCAACGCATATTGGCAGCAAAAGGCGGGCGCATCTCGTACGACACTCAAGATCCCATCGAGAACCAATCCACAGGTACAGTACTATGGCTGTGGCTCATACGTGAAAAATGGTGGATCTCCATGAGTACCTTATCCTTACTCATTACAACAACAACTTGGCTTGCACCTTATGGGACTTTCATATCCATATGGGTATCAGGCTTATCATGTGGTCTACTTGTTGCTCTATCCATCGGCTCATCAAGAAAGAGCAGGGTTTTTTGCGTCTCATTCTTTTGCACTTTATCTTCTGTCGCTGTAATCATTCTTCTCATTGTCATTCATCCTTGGTCAAAAGACCGACTACATTACAGTAACGCAGCGACAAGATTGTTGTACCCAGTTTAAGGCCAATATAGATATATTGTACTGGTATTGTGGAATCCACACGATGCCATCATTCTTACGTGATCGTTACAGTATTTAGAGCATCCTAAAGTGACTTACGAGGTTATCAAAACTTCTGAAATGCAACACTAGTAGTACCACTAGTCCACTGTTCCCACACAAAATAATACCTTCTCCGCTTGATAGTGCTGATAATCTAGACAGCTCTTCACCCCAAGTCACCTCAGCAATCTAATCGCTAGTCCAAGTCGTCGTTCTCCTTGTCTACCTGAGAAATTACCCAATCCAATCTACCCTGCCTATAATACACGTCCAGCTCTGTAAATTACACGTGCAAGCAAATCCTAACTAGATACGGTTTCTCATACATCAATCACATATTAAAAAAGTTTGTTTGCCCGTCTATTCAAGGGATAACTTAGCCTCGCTGACAGCCTCCGATGCATCAGCTTTAATGCCTGGGAAGGGATTTCTATACCCTGGTGGGCTTTTAAAAACTAGCTTCATGATTAATTGATGATTGTGCAGCTATTGCAGCCTTCAAAGATACGAGCGGTGGTACAGAGGCTGAAGGTTTTCCATCAGCGGGGTAGACAAGCGTGACAAGAATGGCAAGCTTCACCATAATGTGCGTAACACAACGATATGCTAGTGACTCAACCGGATCAAGTTAGGAGCCCAAACGAACCGTATCTGTCTCGCTATTCAGACACCGTTCTACCTATAGTGCAATATCGTGCGAACGTACCATTCCGTTCGCCATTGTTTCCCACTCAGAACTCGCTATCATCATCTTCAAAACCTCCCCGATCTTCGATCTCCACCACCTCATGCATCGCATCCAAAATCCCCTTCACCTGCCTCATCATTTCCCTCTGCCCCTTCCACCTTCTCACCTTGTTCTGCACCTCGTTTACCTTTTCATCCGACCACATCAGCGGATTCTCCCATTCGTCTTCTTCTTCAACGTCACGAGGCATCTCCGTGTGCTTAGGTAGGCAGAGGGAACTTTCCTGCCAGTTCTTGAAGGACTTGCCGAGTCTCTCGTGCTCGTATCGCATGGACTTGGCGTCAACGAGAAGACGGCGGAATGCGGAGTGCTCGGCGGAAGTTAGGGCGGCTTCACGGCGCAGGAGGGTGATGGTAGAGATGGCATCGTGCTCTGCGTTGCAGATGTCTCGGAAGGATTCATCCATATAGTGGTGGAAGGGTTCTCCGAAGAGGGGGCGGAGGTTTTTGAATTTCCAAAGTAGGGAGCGGTCTTCTTGAGAGGTGAGGTCGAGGGCGGCGATAAAACGAGTGCGGCGCATGGAGCGGAGGCAGTCTTGAAGGTGTCCGTAGGTGTAGTGTGGAGAGTCTTTTGTCTAACGGGGAGTCAGTTCATAATAGTGAGGTTAAAGAGGGTTGGGAGGTCTTCTGGAGGTGCAAAGCATACCTTCTCCAAGAGGACGTCTAAAGCTCGTTCTTCTCGGAAGAGATTCCAAAGCAAGGCTTTCCAATCAGTCACAAGGATCAAGGAGCCCTCATCGAAGTCCCACACCAGGATTTCGGTGGGTTTTACAAGCCCGTCCGGTATGCCGATGTCAAGAGCGACTCCGCCAACTTTGACACACCACCGAAGCTGGCTGTATACACTAGGCGGGTTTTCGAGAGCCAAGCGCTCCAGAGCAAGATCTTTGTATGGTTTTCCAAGGTAGAACTCGTCTATTTTGTGCAACGTGTCTGTCCAGGCCTTTTCAGGACGAAAAAAAGCACTTGTAGGTTCCCAGAGTGCCTGTCCTGAGTGCCCTCCATCCAGCGCCAGAAAAGGCGCACGCACAAGTGCGAGTCTCCAATAATCCTCTGGACTTAACTCATTGATCATATCATCGCTATGGGGACTGCCAAGATAACCGATCAATTCAGCTTGTTGTATGTGATGGTAGAAGACGCTTGTCTTTATGGCAGTGCAAAAGCTCCTGCATATAAGCCGTAAATCAAGTAGTTGGGCAGCGGGGACGTATTCAAGAATGTTCAACAAGATCTCGGCGGGCAGGACGGGGAGTGCTGTTGTAGAAGGACTTTGACTGGCATTGAGGGATTGGGAAAGAGAGTCTTCTGATTCATTCCGAGCAGCGGATTTGACGATGGAGAATTGGCTCACACCTTTGCCATCTTCCTCACAAGAGACGCGGTGTTGTCTTTTGGTTGGGGGCACCACAATCTCGGCGTCTGAATCCGACCCAGACTCATCGCATGCGAGCTGTCGCCTGGGAGGACTCACCATGTTTTCAATGGATGCAAAAACAATATGTTTATTTAATCTGGAGGAAAGACGTGGGAGTCTAGATGCCCGTGCAGTTCCCGCGTCATTAGTACGGTGGTCTGTGCTCACGTCATTATCGTGAGTTGATCGTTCTCGGGAGGCTATCAACGGTTTCAGATACTACCCAATTGGGAAGTTTGAGATTGAACCGTCTTGGCAAGTACTTTTTGTCCCTTCTCTAAAAGTGCTCGAACATGATGATAAATAAGAAGAACATGTATAGCATGCTGATTGAATGGCTTTTAAACAGAATCAGTCGAACCTTTGATGTTTGTTTAGACTATCAATATATAAGGATCAGCTATGCGCTGCGCTTTACCCATCCATGTCGAATATCATATAGCCAGGGCTGGCAGGCTTTATGTCTGGGAAGGATGCGCATGGAACTCGTATTTTTGCATCTTTCATATAAATTCTGATCACGTCCATGTTTTTAACTAGTTCTCCTGAGAAGACATATTACTACACACCGTCGCAAGACTGGCTTAAGGCATATCAATAATCACGAAAACGACCTTGGCAGATGAATCACGATGAAAGAAAGAGACAAATGGAGCAGTGGCGGAAGTGTGCGCGGCTAACGGCTAAATGCACTTTCGGAGTTGGTACCCATGAGTGTCATGACCCAACTCATCCACCGAGCCTTCTTCAACAAAGGTAGTATACGCACATCTGAGTAATAGCAGCATACGCCCAGAAAGACTTTAAACAAGCAAGCTTTTTGGAATAAGACCGGAGCCTGGGCGAAACCCGTCTTAGTACTGTTGGCTCTGCGGGGTCTTCGGGATCTAACTCAACACGTCAAGTAAACACTCCATACCTCACCCAAGCGCGCCACCGAAATACCTCAAAATATGTACTCAAAAGACGAAAGTACTCATAGAGCTGAGAAGCCAGTCTCGCAACATCACCACACTGGATATGTAGTGACGTAGTCAGATGCCTCCCAGCATTTATCAACACGACTTTGACATCCCAAGATTCCAGGCAACCCTAGATACGAGATAATTCTACCGACCACGACGAAGCTTTCGTATCCGCTACCAGGAAGCATGGTGCCGACGATAGCGGCATTCCGGCTTCTCGAAGCGCCCAAGGATCGGTGCGTGCATACATAAGCGAGGAAAAGTAAGCGTAATACGAGTGGAGGAGCTGGAGTAGCTTGAATCGAGGGGCTAATATGCATACGAGGTTGAAAAGCTCACACAGCTGCCTGTTCAAGCATTGTGCTAATGCAGCATGATGGGGAGGCTGATGAATGTACCTTGGACCCTTTTTTACTTTCTTGCTCACTTACGTGGTGGCCTCGAACGCCGAGTATACGCGTGAGATTTAGGGTTGAGGGGCTCAGCTGAACGTGAGGATTTGGATCGGTGAGAGGGGATACGTCACTGTACATGGATGCTGATGGAAGTACATGCTGGATGTTGGTTGCTGCTAGTTAGACTCGAAGCTAGGGTCACGATGTTCTGATCCCTTCGTGCGAGTAGATCATGATCAATCATCCGAACATTTATCTGTGACTATACGTATGCTAGGTTGTGTATGATTATAAGAACACTTCAACTCGGAACTAAAATTTCAAGATCTTGACCACACCATGTGAACGAATACACAAATGTTAGAGCGAAGACGGACTGTTGAGAAAGAACAAGGCGCAGCTTGACCAAGTACCAAGGCCCCACTTCTACCTGCAGTGTGGAAGCCTCCCATATGAAGTTCACACCATGTTCAGTTCCAAGCTTATGGATGCTCGAGGTATGCCCGGGCCAGTTCTTGCAAAGATCTGCGCGCGTCGTGCCTTTATATGGGTGGGCGATACTGCACCTCCGCTACCCGGATTACGGCGTGTTCGCTACCGGATAAGCGATAGCATCATACATGCAGATACGACACGGAGAGCCTAGTAATACCGGTAACAGGCAAATGAAACACTGAATTCAATGTTGCATCGCAGTATTGGCAAAGGTCCACACGTACCTACAGAATGGGTAACACTAACGACGCAGCTGTCTAGCTACCATTGTAGCACAGTCAAGGAACGATCATGAGATCGTCGGGATAATCAAAGTGTTTCATTCAATTGAGCGTGTTATCATGATTCCGTCTAGGGAAGAAGTAGCAGTAAAGTATCGTTACATACTAAAAGAAAGGCTATACTTAGTATCCTGTGCAGCCTCATTCGGCTTATCGTGACACGCACAGCATGTAAGAGCCTCGTATTGAAAACACTACATCTTGCATCATCGCCACCGGGTAAACAAAGACGTGCAGAAACCCAAGACTCTAATGATGTCAATCAACAACAAGCATGGTACTCACCGAGTCTTGTACAGCGCCAACTCTAAAGCTATAAGAAGCACCTAAAAGCCACTACTGAAGCTCCACCACCTCCAGAGACACCAGAAACTGCCTCAAGATGGTTTCTTTCAAGAATATCCTCGCCACAGCCGCGACCCTCTTCTCGCTCGCCAGCAGTCAGCAGTTCTACATCCAGAACTGGGGCAACGGCGAGAAAGCCACAAACTACACATACAAGAGTCTCGAAGGTGGCCGCTTCACCTTGGACTGGATCTTGGGCGCCGGAGGAAACTTTGTCTCCGGAAAAGGCTACCGTGGAAACAAAAACCTGTACGTTGCATACACATCCATCTATGACACACGTACACATACATTTGTACTAACCCACATCCAGCGTAGTCAACTACACCGCCAACTACAATCCCCAAGGAAACTCTTACCTTGCCCTCTACGGCTTTACCAGCAACCCTCGCGTCGAATTCTACGTCGTTGAGGCCTTCGCCGAGCACAACCCCTCTGACAACACCGGCCACACCTTCTTCGGATACCACAACAGCGACGGAGCTCAGTACGAGCTCTGGTCCAAATACAACGGTGATCTGAGGCAGTACTGGTCCGTGCGAAGGACCAACCGCCGCGGTGGAACTATCACGTTTGCCAACCATTACAACGCATGGGTAGCTGCTGGATTGCCTATGGGTGGACTAGGTAACACTTACATCGTGGTTGAGGGCCAGCAAGGCAGGGGTAATGCGGATATCACGGTGGGAGTGAGGCCCACGGGAACAATTAAGGAAACGCCAACGCCGACGACGAGGTCTCAGGTTTGTGTTACGCCGACGCAGACTTTGGGGCCGATCTGTAGGCCGAAGAAGGTGAAGAAGGAGGAGGTGCAGTTTAAGGCGTAGTGGTGGGTGGGTTGCTACGTAAGCGGTAGATTCAGAGTAAGAGTAGTCGATGAATGTGATGAAAGTAGACATAAAACTTCATGAGCAGAAGATCCAGTGGAATATATGACTAGACCAAATTGACCGTGGAAGCGCCACGGAGTCACAACATACTACGGTTGGTCGTATGTACGTGGTCGAGTGAGGTCTGCAGTAAACAGACATAATAGCACGATCTTTAGAGCTAGATGAAGCAAATAAGAATTGATAGGAGAGTAAAGGCTGTTCATTGCTAAATTTTCTAATTGGGCAATGTGGAAGACTGCCGCAGGGTGCACGGACCACTTTGGTGAATCTTCAAATCTCAATATCTAATAGGTGTATTCTCTATGCTTTGCTGAGCATATTCATTGTATTCATATTGAAAAATCATGCATGTTGAGTGACTTACGTCCTTACCAAGGCTGTTCATCGCAAAACTTCCTAATTGGGTAGTGTGGAAGACTGCCGCTATGCGCACAGACTAGTAGTATAGGAACTCATATCTAGGTCTATAGATGTCTATGAACGAGATTAAAAGGCTACCTGACTAAAAAAGGATCTTAACGCCCTGGATATATCTTGTAGATAGTTCCTAGATTCACGGAGAAATCTATCTCACTCAACGAATACTGGTGCACGATCCCTAGATTCACCCCGCAGGTGGCCTCTACTTCCTCAATAACCTCGCCTAGAGTAATACTCACTTATTAGAGTATATTGCGTCATTTACGTGTATGTATATGCGTATGTACGCATGTGTATGTGTGTGTATATGTATGCCAGTATTCCTATTTATATAAGTAGGGTTACGTAGGTAGGGAAGAGTAAGTGAGTAAAGACAAAGCGTAATAAAAGATTGTTCAATTTCTAAACGCAAAGGCCAACTAAGCATGCAACCAGGACGCGAACTATAGCGATATTAACTAAACAAACGGCGGGCGGCTAATTTTGAATGGTGATAGATGAAGACATAGTCACGCCAAAGGACTACCGGGCGGTCTCCCAGATGTGACCCACTCTGTTGATAGTACTGACGCACCCAGTCATGACTGTAATACCCGTAAATGTATAGTAAAGAACACCAAAGCGATGACAGGCGATTCCGAGCGCGAATCAAAATTGAAAATTTTCTTCGAAAGAACCATGAGAAACTACCTAATAAAATACATTATTCTGCTCCCTCTTGCAATAACTGCATTTCCAGATCCCAGATCTCTGTGTTTTCGACCCCCCGCACTTATCCAGGCAACGCCAACTACTCTGCCACCATTTCCTTGTGCATTTTGGGATAGTTGCTATCCGTTCATTTCTTAGCTGTTCCTGCTCGCTCGAAAGATTCTTGATTCGATCGTTCAGCTGACTGATTTGATCGGCATAAAGCTTTTGATCTAACTTGGAGTTCAGTTCATGTACGCAGCAAATGTGATTGAAGTCCCTCCGACCAACCGATGACTTACCCTTGGTTCGTGCTTGTTCCATCTCCGCTTTTGCGTCTGCCAGCTGCTTCTTGTACTCCGCCCGGATCTTGCGAATCTCACGGGAAACCTCACTACCTGCCGCGGTCTGCGAGAGTGGCTTGCCATCGACGAGTTCCTGCTGTAGCTGCGGTACAAAGAAGGGATTGGAGAAGAAGGTTCTCACCAAATTGGTAGCAGTATGGGCATCATTGCCCACACGGTCAACCCTAGAACCCTTACTTATCATATCGGCCCAGAAATTTTGTATGAGCTCCTTCTCTCGTCTCAAGCCAACATCTTCATTGACAACAGACCATTTGGTTGTGGTAAGAACGACGTTGCGAAGATTGTGGTCCCCGCACAGCTGGCGGAACATATGGAGGTTCTTCAGAGCAGAGCCTTCCATCCTGTCGCTGGAGATGTTATGGAAGAATAGAAGACCTGATAGGCGCGTTCCTTCATCGTATGTATACTTCAGCCAGTCTGCGATGAGCTTCAAGACTTCGCGATCTGTTAAGTGGGTATCGTCGAAGCCGGGGGTATCTACCAAAGTGACCTTCCTTCCCTCAATGGTTGCTTCTGCAGGTTGCACAACCTTCGTTTCTTATATATATTGTCAGCCCATGATAGTAAGAATGTGATCGTGATTCATACGGGAAGTCAGCCCATGTCCAACCTCATAATCAGCGTTCGTGACATTTCTAACAAACGTTGTTTTTCCAGTACCGGTTTTGCCGAAGACAGCAATGATGACGGGAGGTCTTTGCTGAGCTTGAAGCTGACTAGCTACGCTTTGGTTATAGTAACCAACAGCATAAGACTGATAGTTGGTCGAGTCTTGGGTGTGGTACTGATTATAGTATGGCGTTAGACTCATGTTGCAGTCAGGAAGTGCGGAAACAATGAAATTACATGAATTGATGAAGAGAAATATGATAACCACCCAAAAACTTCTACTCGTAGCTCTTATGAGATCTACCAATGTTTTATAGAATTTCTTGACGACGTGTACAAGCGGTATTGGGTCTGTCGCACGGGTCAGGACGCCCGGGATGATCGAGTCGAGCGAATAGGCCTTGACCAACGATGATACATGATGCCATTATACGAACTTATCAATAATCAAGAAGCGTGGGGCAACCCGGAATTGGGAGCTGTCAGCCTGAGTTGGGCAGGAACAGGGCAACAATGGTAAGGCTGAGGCTCACGGGGCTCGATCGCCACGCTTGAATGTTCCAGTGAGTACTCAACTACTGGATACCACATTGCATTCCATCATAGGAAAACTCCCACCCTTTCTCTAGACTTTTTCACTAATGCTGGAGACGAAACCAGATAGTGTGGTTGTGGAGGAGTTTCTGACTGCATGGACTCCGTGGACGATACTCATATATGTGACGCCGACATGTAGACTGATATCGTTAGACAAGTAGCATTCAATTACGCCGGTCGATCTCTTCCTATCACTTACTCCAAACTGCCAAGTATTTGGGCACATAAAGGCTTGGGCTATAAACACGGTGGTGCCGCGATTGGTAGCTTCTCTAACCGATGGCAAAGCCTTTCCATTTGAGGTGACGCCAAGAAAACATTGTGAACGACCAACAAGAATAAGTTCGGAACGCCTTTTTGACAAAGTTTTTAGGGTACCAGAGCACATCACGAGATAATACTGGATGCTTGGGTAAGAAATCAAGATCGGAAATATCAACAACCATGACTATTGGGTAGTGTAAGTAGGATGTCCACCATCCGAACTGCAAAGAATTGGAAAACTTCCATTGATATGCAGTAGAATTACCGAGCTAATTTGTGACAATCAGAAGACTAAGAAGACTGCTGTCATGAACAATCTAGGAAAATGACCTATTCTCCATGCATGGCATCACTGAAATACCAACCACTGCCCATAAAGAAGTGCCGCTGCTGTACCAGTGAATCTGCAATCTCCCATCGTCCAAGAGCTTCCGACCAAATTCGATTGGCCATCTTTGGACCTATATCGATATTGTTTAACTAAAGTTCCCAATGTTACGAACATGATATCACTCACGGCGTCGTCCTGGTCTCCTACTTGTTCCAAGCAATCATAGGATCCATCTTCTCGAGGGCCGCAGCCTCATCAAACAGCTTGGTAGCCTCTGCAAGCATTCTAGAAGCCGCACGCCGGATCGATTCCACCTTGGTCTTCTGGTCGGCCTCAGCTTTGGCCTTGATGGCAGGGTCGACCATAGAGATGCCGAAGCGATTGAACCATTGTTCGAGCTGCGCGAGCTTGGCTTGTTCCGCGCGACCGGTGGCAACGAATTGGGTCTTGAGCTCAAGGTTCGCTGTGGAGAGTGCGCTATCGCGACAGGCCAAGCAGCGTCGCTTGCACTCGGCCAGTTTGGCGCGGTTGGCCTGGATCTCTACAGCAATGTTAGTATGAGGCTGAGATGTTGAAGTTCAGAACATACCTGTTTGAGAGGGCGTCATTGTTGAGATCGAGTCGCGGTTATTGAGATCGAGTTTGTTGTTGTGGTGGGGTGGAGGGAGAGAGGGACAGACAGCGGGGAGATAATATATATGCCAGTTGCCAGGCGCCTTGCAAACGCGCATGTGAACGGGCCACCTGCAAACGCGCCGCCAGGTTCCATTTCCTTTACTGCAAGCAGTAACAGGTGAGATGATTATATACCGAGAGACATGCCATCCAAGACATGAGTCTGTATTACGTGCACGCACTGCTGGGCCCTTGTCAGTAAACATTTCTGTGTATAGGATCCAAAAGTCATCCTCGAGAGTTCACATGCATACTGAACTGCCTCATACATACCTTAACTCGAATCCAAATATACCCAAAACACACATTACCTATACCGAACACCACCAAAAAAACCACCACTTCCCACCCCATTAAACCCCCCCCCCCCCCCTACCAATGCACACACGCATCAATACTCCTTATCCTTGCCATCATCGTCTCCTCATCCTCGATCCTGCTCTCCGGATGGGCCAACCCATACGTCTCATGCTTCGCGGAATGCAACGAATGCCCAAATATATTCTCCCCCCAATTCTTCCTGTCCCTCATCAGATCCGGATCACCCGCTTCTTCCTCCGTCTTCCCGATCCCAAAGTGATGATCCGTCGGCGACGCATACACCAACTCGTGTTCCGCGAAGGGGAGCAGTTTCTTGCGAAGACGCGAAGAATTGGAGGCATGCAGGAATTTCTCGTCGTTGGCACGGTTAGCGATTGTGAGGGCGTCTAGACATGTTGTTAGAAATGTATGCATACAGCATTTAGGGAATGCGGTGCGCGTACGGTCATACCAGATGCTGTGCTTGAAGCCTTTGACAGAGTTACCTAAGGCTTTGTGCTCGTCTGCAGATTTGGAGGCGAGTATCTTGTCAAGGGTTTTTTTGTCTTTGAATAAGCGGGCTTTTTCTGCCATGATGTAGTGGCCGGCAGATTGGTATTTGATAGAGTCGATGGTGAGGATGGATTTATACCAGGGGGAAAGAAAACCGGATATGGGGTCGGCTGGGTCGTGGAAGAAGAGGGTATCGTGGGTGTATCTTTTGGGCCCTTTCATTTTTGGTAATGATTTTGCGTTTGAGTTTGTCTTTGCTTTGGGCTTGAGCTTGCTTGCTTGTTTGGTGGTTGCACGCGCTCTTTTCTTGATGCTGGAGTCCTTTGTGGACTTGGATGTAGTGCTGGTTGTGGGACGTTTGGTTCTGGCCATAGTTGCTGTATTGGAGGAAAGATGATTTGAAAATACATTTGAGACGAGCGGACGGTAAGATTATATACAAGCAGGCAGGTATATCGGGCGTAAGCAAAACACGAAGGAAGCGACACCGCCACGATTTATGGTGGTTACCTAGCAGGCAATGCGGCGTGGGTTTCACGAGAGCATGTAGCTTTCCCATTCTCTATTCCTTACTACTTTGCTGTCTCAACACTAAATTTGCTACACGTTGGTTTTTATATAAAGCCGATAATTAGTACGAAACCCATCTCTTGGTGTAGAGTCCCACAAATGAGCAGCGGGCGCTATGTCCACCCGCTAGCGCACTCCTTTTCCGCGGCTCCACAATGTCATCTCTCCGTGGCTGAGCGCCGACCATGCATCGCTCACAGAAACGATGCCTTGTACTCCTCACACGCCCCCTTCGGGACGACCACAATATCTATTTCCCACGCCTCGCACCTAATGTTGTCGCCGTCGACTTCGCCTTTCACACCCTCTTAATCGCCCTTCCATAGACGCCTGTCCCCCCCCGGTTCGTTTCTGACCACATACGCATCGTTTGTGCCCAACATTCATCCACATGCCCTTTTTGTAGGATTTCAAAATTCAGCTTCCAAAATGATTCTCCGGCGGCGATGCGGTGCATCGGATTGTCTGGCGTGGTTCTTCATCTCTGGCATCGCGATCGTAATCTTCCTCGTTTCGAGCATCATTTACGGGACGCGCACGGAGAACCCCTCTCTCCCACGCGTGGTTCAGGAGGTGCTCCCCGCTGGACGCTGTCTATGCCAGCAGTCGACAACCTTTGAATGCGCTACTTGCTTGGAATGCGCTGCCAGTCCGGCGTTCGTTGCGAATAGTACGCGTAAGGAGGATGAGTCGTGGGTTTTCGATTACCGCCGCGATGGAAGTAATTACGGATTGGACGGGGATCAGTGCCAGGCGGCGTTCCCGGGCCTGTTTGAAGATATTGAGCGGGCGAAGAACTATGCGATGGGTAAGGGGATGGTGACGATTAGGAATTTGACGGATTTTGAGCTTAGCAAGGGCATGGTGCATGCGATGATTTACGACGGCCAGGTACGGCTAACACAGATTATAAAACTGAAAGATGGCTGACAACAACATAGTTATATGTTCTTCGGACATTTTTGGTTGATAATATTAACCGTCAAAAAGCAGTGGCCTCCCTGGCTGCCTTGCACCGTGCCATCTCCGCTGCCCGCGACCGCCCATCGATTCCCAATATCGAATTCGTCCTCAGCGTCGAGGATCTCCCTGCGCAGCCGAAGAAACCGCTTTGGATGCTGTCGCGCCGTGCAGAGGATAAAGATCTCTGGCTGATGCCTGATTTCGGCTGGTGGAGTTGGGACATGCCTTCGTTGGGCGCCTTTGACGAGGTTGCAGCCGAGGCTATACAGCGCGAGCGACTTGAGGCATGGGATGCGAAGAAGGAGAAGCTAGTGTGGCGCGGGAAACTTAACTTTGCACCGAAACTGCGAAGAGCGCTGGTCGAGGCCGCAAAGGGCAAGCCGTGGAGTGATGTCGGACAGGTCAAATGGGAAGACACTGAGTTTAAGGAACCCGGTGCACAATTTCTCGGACCAGTGGACCAGTGCAGTTACATGTTTATTGCACACGCCGAAGGTACGTCTACTACAATCGCGACGACATAATTGCATGTTTTAATCGGAATAGGTCGCTCATACTCCGGTGCCCTCAAATACCGCCAGCTCTGCCGTTCAGTCATCGTCTCGCACAAATTGCAATGGATTCAGCACTACCACTACCTCCTTCTCGCGACCGGTCCCAAACAAAATTACGTCGAAGTCGAGCGCGATTTCACCGACCTATCCTCCACTATGGACGACCTCCTTGCACATCCCGAGAAAGCGAAGCGAATTGCCGACAATAGCGTTAAAACTTTCCGCGAGAGATATCTCACCGGTGCAGCAGAAGCCTGCTACTGGCGGGCTTTGGTTAAAGCGTGGAAGGAGGTTAGTTTTGAACCTGCTCTTTATGAGAAGGTGGAAGATGGGCAGAAGAAGAAGCGCGATCAGAAGAGGGGCGTGCGATATGAAACGTTTATGTGAGTAATCATGGAGAAAGATGCAAAGGGTGTGTTCGCTGACTTGTTGACAGACTATACGACTATAATACCCAGCTTGAGTGGCCAAAGAGCGCCAAGTAAAGCTTATGTGGAAGGCTACGCCATGTTGATACGCTATTTGGGCTTCAAGCCGGTTCAACGCATCGTTCCGTTTTGGATATATCCTTCATATACCTATTTGTCCGTGCATTGGAAAGGTTTATGTACATTATTAGCGTTAGACAGCAGAGAGATGAATCTTGAAGTCCACTACCGGACTCAACTCAAGAATCTGTTCCTATCTCATCCCGAAAAAATACCCACCCTCCCCTCACAACTTACTTTTCTCCCCCACCTCCCCCCTCATGAACCCCTCCAACTTCCTCCTTACCCCCTCCTCTAACCCCCCTTCCGGCGCCTTCCCCGTTCCTCTATCTACCCAGATCTGCACAAACCCCCCCACCGCCTTAACCCCTTCCTCGCCCTCTTTGAAAAACCCAACCTCCCACATAACACTATTCTTCCCCAGTTTCACCACCCTGAGTCCCAACTCCACGACACCAGGGTACTGCAACTGCCCGAAGTAATCGCAGTAGGTGTTTGCGACGAGGGCGGTGCGGGGGTAAGTAGTGGTGTTGTAGTTGAGATGAGTGATGAGGTATTCGTTTATGATGGAGTCGATGAGGATGCCGTAGATGGGGTTGTTAAGGTGGTGGAACATGTCGTTGTCCGCCCTGGAGGTGGTAAGTGGTCACGTGTGGGATCTTAGGTGTGGATCGTACCATCTTGTTCGGTAATCGAGGCGGTAGGGGTAGTCTTTCCGGGTGCGGAGTTTTTTGGAGGTGAGATCGAGGCCTAGTGTTGATTCTGGCATCTTAGATCGAGTTGGATATTAAATTGTGTGGGATGGTGGAGAGACGTCTGGGTAGAGATCGAGATGGGGTGGTTAGAGGAAGCCGAGGTTCGTTTGGACCTCAGTCTTGGCGGTGGTGATGCGGCTCTTTCCTTCGCCTCGTTCAATTTTGGACCATAAAATAGGCTCTTCTAGACGAAGGAATCTTATGGTTTGCGTAGACACATATACTAAAATGCAGTCTTTCGTCTCAGCTGAGTAGGTGGGTACTTCGTATCTCCAAGCTTCTTTTCATCAGTTCAAACATCTAGTGGAAAAAAAGAAAATATGAGTTACTTCTAGATCATTAATTGCGATACATTTACGTTAGTCTTGATAGAAATCGTAATTCTACGTTCGATCCATATATGTTCTATTGCGTCTCTCAGGCGAGCCAACGAATCTATCCTCCGGCTCTACGAGTATCCTCTTACTGGCTTCATCAAGCCCAACTGACTCAATCATGCAAACGTCAAGATACACCCCGCAATGTGCTGCTCGAGAAATCAAGGAAATCTCGTCTCTTGAATTTCATGTATGGCGTGGCTCCAACAAGCTTTCAAGAGCAAACATGCATCAAGCAGAACCTACTGAACTCGGGAGTACTCTGCTTCATGCAAACTATCTCGTATCATGTATAGTCAGGGTGTACCCAGCTAGTTGAAACCGTTGAACTTTTCCTCCATCTCGATTAAGCCATGTGCGATGTCGGATTATGTCGACAGAAAAGTCACGGCGATGATAGGGTGGTACAGTACTAGCGAGCCTTGGCAGCCGAGGTTGTGAAAGCTAGGGCGAGGTGCACATCAGTAATCACTGTGCAGTGCAACGGCACCATCGCCTACCTCGTACCGAACTGATTGATATAACTTACCTGCATGATGTGAAGCTTCTGCGTGTTCTCGAAAACCATTCGCCTAGTAATAAGGTCTCCAGTGGAGGGAAAACGAATAACAACCTTGAATACGTGCATTCCGCCCGTGGCGCCATTTCTACAATGGCGTCTTCCAACGAGAAAGTAGCACTGGTTGTCGGTGCATCTCGCGGCATCGGACGGCAAATAGCAATTGATCTGGCGAAGAACGGATATGCTGGTGAGTGACATTGTATGCTGATACTTTAGCCTACTCCCTTGCACACTTGGTCACGAATCATGATTAACCTACGCAGTCGTCATCGCAGCCAAAACTGCATCAAAGTCCACAGACAATCACACCTTCCCTCCTGATCCCAACTCCCCCCAATCAACCATCACCACCGTGGCGCGCGAGATCTGTGAAGCCGGTGGTGAAGCAACTGCAATAGTAGTCGACACACGCGACCCTACCAGTATACAGGCGCTTCTCTCTCAAACGATCAAGAAGTACGGACGTTTAGATGTCCTAGTCTATAACTCCGGCGCCATCTGGTGGGCCAGCGTAGAGCGCACTCCCCTCTCCCGCTTCCAGCTCATGCAGCGCGTCAACGTAGAAGGCTTATACGCCACCGTCCAAGCTGCATTGCCTTACTTCGCAGCTCAGGATTGGAAAGCGCGAGTGGTCGTCGTCAGTCCACCGATCTACTCACGGTTCTTCCGTGGCAAGACAGCGTACGCGATGGGGAAAGTGGGCATGAGCGTGTTGACCAAAGGGCTGGCTATGGACTGGGAGCGGGAGGAAAAGAAGGATATGGCTATCACGAGTATCTGGCCGGCAGTTGCCATTGAGAGTGCTGCGACGAAGATGGTGGACAAAGATGGGGAGCGCGACTTAAGAAGGTCAACAATTTTCTCGGATGCAATTCTAGCAATTTTGAATGCACCGACGGAAGAAGTGAACGGACAGTTGGAGCTTGATGAAGACTTTCTGAGAAAAAAGGGGGTGGTTGACTTTGCAAAGTACAGCGTTGTGCCAGGGACTACACCGAGGAGAATAATGCCAGCCAAGCTCCCGGATTTAACGGTCGAAGAGCAGAACGATGAAGGGCAGAGAGTAGATAGTAGTAAGATGAGGGCTAGATTGTAGTGGGGCTAAGACGAACATGTGGGTCCTGCTCCCGCTTCGGCGTGGCATGGTTCCCCTTGCTGGAGTTGGACTCGTATTCCGCGGCGGACTACATATGTATCAAGCACTGGTCGGCTATGTCAGTAACAATCAATGCGATGAAATTGTCAATTACTATAGGTGTCTTGAAGTATTAACGTCTCATATAGTAGGTCCGACTATCTTCGTAATGATTGAACACACCCGGGAAATCTCTATCTATGTCCTTATCGAGTACAAACCTTCACAGCATTCTCGCCTACCCCCCGCCGCACAGCATTCCGACACGTCCACCGCGACGCGTCTCACTACCATGCGCATACCCGCGTCATCCCGTCTTCTCCATGATCCAGACGTGAACACCATCTTTTTTACTGCCACTTCGTGGCATACGCTCTTTTCGCGCCAGTCGCTCCTTCAGATTTCTCCACACTCGTTCGAACCACGCATTCGCATCTTGATATTCACCACTGATTTCTTACCCCGGCACCCGGTGCCCGCATCGCACCATGTTAAACCTTCACACCCGCCCCCCGGCCTTCCTTTCCCTCCTCTTCACCCTCCTTTTCTCCACCCTCGTTTCTGCACGTCCTCAACCCCAAGGACTCATCCCGATTCTTACTAACCAACCCTTAACCTGTTCCGATGGAACCACTACATACACAAACGGCACCACCGTCATCGAACAAGGCCGCGTCTACCAGGTCCTCTGCAATACCAACATCCTTCAAACGAACCTCAACGTGTACGTTCTTCCTAGCCTGGCGCTATGTCTGAATTCGTGTGCCGGCACTCCTGGATGCGCCGGCGCGACGTACGATAAGAGCATAAGGCAGTGTACGCTCAAGGAGGCGACAGATACGTTGGGAAACGTAGTGGGTGGAATCGGAACTGGAGTTGGTGGCCTACTGGGTGTAGGCAACGGACTCGTTGCGTTGATACCGGTAGGTGTGCTGAGTACCTCGCTATCAAGCTTGAGTGCGACAAGAGGGACGTCGGTGACGTTGCCATCTATCTCGCCTGTGCTATCGACACCGAGTCCAGGTACGAGTGTAAGAGTTTCGTCAGCGGCTTCGGTCGCGTCGAATGGAAATACAGCTCCGCCGCTCATTGGGCTGACTCAGAGCATCAATATACCAAGTATATTGGGGTTGGGATCCAGCTCGGCTCAGACTGGTGTCCGATCGGGCTCTGTCTCTGTGAGCGGTTCGGGGACGGCCTCAGTATCTACAGCTGCGAACCCTCTCTCCCTGGTTTCGAGTTTAAATCTCCCTTCGGTAATCGGCAGTCTTCTCGCCCCACTGACTTCAAATGTTCTACCACCTGCCAGTATATCTGCTCCGACAAATTCTCCAAGCACGGTTGTTCCGCTGAGCAACTCGCAGAATGGCATCAATAGTTTGGTTTCGAACCTGCAAAATTTACAGACCTTACTTAATGCACCGATTTCATCGATTGAGTTATTTACGAATGGCTTGCCGACATCTCTTGCCGCTCCTAGTCTACCAGTTACTAGCATTCAGAACCCTTTGAATCCTCTCCAAGCTGCGGTCTCGAGAGTTATCGGAGGGCTCAATGGCATATTGGCAGTGCCGCCGCCTTCTGTCAATGTCCCTTCGATGAGCCTTCATTCGGTCTCATCGCTTCCGGTCATTAGCAGTGCGCAGGCTCCTTCCGTAAACACCATCTCCAACATCATTGGAGGATTGGAAAGTGCACTCTCGGTTTCCAAATCGCTGGGATCGCCGATCTCACTGTCAATACCGACACCTAGCTCTGTGCAAAGTCCCTTAGCGGGCGTTTCAAGTGTGATCGGCGGTCTGAATAGTCTTATCGCTGTTCCGACTCCATCTTTGGCTACGCCAGGACTTTCTTCAAGTTCAATCAATGGTTTACCTACGCTAACAACAGCTCTCAGCAATCCGCAGAATCCTCTTGGAGGCCTAATCTCGAATGTGGCTGGTAGTCTAGTCAGCTTGCTTGCGGTGCCGCCCCCTTCACTGTCTGTTCCCACACCCTCGTCAGTTCCTGCATTGAACAACGTCATCGGTGGTGTGATTTCGAATGTTGCTGGCGGGCTAGGCAGCCTTCTCGCGGCCACACCATCGATTCCATCGCTGGGTATCTTGCCAGTTGTTCCTCCTCTATCGGCTACCACACCTTCAATTCGTCCAGCCGAGACTTTGAGTCTGTCTTCAATTGGCAGCGTACCAAATAATCTGGAGGGTATCGCATCGGGCTTGTTCGGGGGCCTGCAGAGCATCCTGGTGGTACCATCGTTGCCATCTGTTGGTGGTCCGTCTATCCCGAGTACACCACTAGCTACACCGTCGCCTGTATCAATTACTCCCGTTGGAGCCACCAGTATCCAGAATCCTGTCGGTGGTATTCTTTCCGAGGTCTTAGGGGGGATTGGTAGCTTGCCGACGATTCCGAGCTCTACTCCAGATCTTGGTTTACCAGGGGTCCCATCCAGTCTTATTGGAGTACCGTCACCGTCGTCAGTGGTCTTGCAAACCCTATCGCCAAACCCAGTGCCTAGTGCTCAGCTCCCCGTTGGAGATATTCTGTCAGCCCTCAACGTAGGGGTGGGAAATTTACTGTCACCTTCTGTACCGGCGGGATTGTCCACCCTGATACCTGCAGTATATACCATTCCCGTTCCCAGCGCAACTGGTTTGGGCAGTGCACCGCCGCCTCTTCTAGAACTGGCCTCAGCGCTACAAGATCTGTTAGCTCAATCAAGTCTAACACTAAATTCGCCCTCGCTTCCGTTGTCCTTGGGTATACCCCCGATATCATCGCCTGCTTTGAGCAGCATACAGCCACTTTTGCCTCAGCTCATGTCCGCCTTGGATGCTATTATATCACAGCAAAGCTCGCTGGGAGGCATACCATCTGTGGGCCCGGTAGTGCCATCATCATCGTTGCCTGCCATATCATCATTAGCTTCTGCAGGAGATGCACAGGGTTTATTACCAGCACTCGGCAACGTGCTCGGAAACCTCCTTGGTATCCCAGCAATACCTTATCCTTCGACAACGCCTTTCATAACACCATCGCCCAGCGCTCTTTCACCACAGGAAAACCAGCTAGAGCAGATGCTATCGTATTTGTCCTACGATCTGGGCATATACTTCCCTCGAGAGCAGATGATGGCCTTACTAGGAATTCCGGTAAAACCCACCTCAACAATCCTGTCGAGTATCGGGCTTTCCTTGGCAACGCCAACGAGTCAGGGAATGATTCCAGCTGTCCTGAATGGTCTCGGTTTAGGACAGAGTGCAGCTGTGCCATCAGTGACTTTGGCTTCTGTTTTGGTACCGCAGACTTCCTTGTCGATTGGAAAAATTCCATCTTTGAGCAGCGTAAATGCTGGGTTGTTGGGAGAGGTGCTGTCAGCTCTTGTAGTTGCACTGCCTTCCATCGCTGCACCTTCCGCGGCTGTACCTTCTCTGTCGCCTATTGTGCCAACTGGCGGCATCAGTTCAATGCTACTCTCTGGAACATCTCTTGTTCAACCAAGCGTTGGTGGTGATTTGCTTGGAGGCCTGATATCAAATCTCCTTGGCGTAGCTGCGCCGACGACATTACCGAGCAACCTTCTTCCGCAAGCAACTGTAAGCTCGATACAAGTACCCAGCCTAGGGTTACCGGAACTAGACCTACCGACCACGCCCTCAATCAATATTCAGCTCCCATCGCTGCAGATACCATCGTTAAATCTGCCGGACCTGGCTTTGCCAACTCTACAGCTAGATGGCAACTCGGTCCTATCGCAAGCCATATCACAATTGAGTACTCAAAATCTACATTTACTAACTACACCTCTATTGCCGCCAATCTCAATAGAGATCCCAATTGTTTCTTTGCCAACCAGTCCAATTGTTGATCTCCAGCTTCCCAGCTCAGTAGCTGACTTCTCGTTGCCAAGCCTATCTGTACAGCTTCCCTCTTTAGAATCTTTGGCATCAATTGGACCTTCATTCAGCACGCTATCCTTATCTGTTGAAGCACCCTCGGCCTTACCTTCTCTGCCTGCTACTTCCAGTGACGATGTTCCGGGAATCCTGGGCGGCTTACTAGGAGCGCTTGGTCTCGAGGCAACGAAGACGGATTTGGTGTCTCCAATTCCTTCTGCTATTGTTAGTAGTGCGCCCAACCTTGTTGGTGGAATACTTTCCGCTTTGGATATTCCTATCGGGATTCCCATTCCTTCAACGGCACCTTCGGTACCCAGTCTCTCCGTTCCTAATCTTGTGGAAGACATCCTGGGTGGCTTGGTCTCGAATCTTGCCTCGCCTGCTGTCAGCAATCCCACCCCCATCGCCAGTTTCCCTGCTTCCTCGGAAACGGTTGTCCTCCCAACCAGTGTGGAAAACTCACTTGGTGGCCTATTGTCAGGATTGAGGGGATTTATTCCTAGCGTCGTGGAAGATGTAGCTGGTGTACTGCCTAGTGTTCTCGACAGTGCACCAAGCGTCGTTCCTGAGGTGGTCAACGCGGTCATTTCCCCACTCACAAATATCCCTGGGCTATCACCTACGCTTCCGGCACCGACTGTCGGGAAAACATTGATTGGAGGGCTTGTGACAGATATCTTGAACCCGATACCTTCATTACTGACGAACATTCCGTCACTACTGCCTTCAATCGCCCTACCTGACACCAGCGGATTGAACTCAGGCCTTTCCTCGTTGGGAGATACTCCAGCACCATCACCTACTGTATCAACTCTCAACCTGTTGGGAGACGTTGTTGGTGGTTTTCTGTCTGTATTGGAAAAACCAAACAGTTTTCCTTTCACGATTCCCAGTGATCAGAGCATCATACTACCCACAGAATCAGCCATCAATCCTGTTGAGGCATTAATCAGCGGACTTCTTACTGGTATAAATAATTCGGTTTTACCAACCCTCCTTCCAACAACGCCGCTGCCCGACATTGTTGCCAACTTAGCTTCGGACGTGCTGTCAGATCTGACAGATTTATCTGGTTTGACCCCCAGCGGGCTTCCTACATTACTGCCATCAGTGATCGTAGACGACTTGCTGTCCAGCCTGGTCAAGACCCCACCAGATACCCCAACTTCTGTAATCTCTCCTGTACTATCAACACTTCAGGCACCAGAACTGGTTCCAAACCTTCTATCTGGGTTGTTCAATGGCGTCTCTCTGCCCACGTCTGCTCCCACAGGTCTTCTGGACGACATATTCTCTGGATTGGAGAATGCCGATTCAAACCTTGCCTTGCCAACCCCAAGGCTACCCGCTGTAGTAGATGACATACTTTTTAGTCTCGATGGAATTATCACAAAATCCCCATCACCTACTATCGCCAATATCGTCCCATCAGAAACCGTAGAATTCTCCCTTTTAGGGGATATATTCGGTGGATTATTCTCTATTCTGGATATAAGCGTAGTTGTAGCGTCTCTACTACCTAGCACCGCGGACTCTAACCTCTTGAACGATGTCATCAACGATATCGAATCGAATTTGGGCCCGGTTACATCTACAAAAGCGGCACCTCTAAGTACTCCAACGGCTTCCACGGTCTTTGATCAACCCGAGAACATTCTAGGCGGGGTTTTCAGTGCGCTTGGTCTGGACGCGCTTTCTTCCCCAACCTTGGTTCCATCAACCCTGTCTCCCAGCTCTACAAACCCTGATATTATTGAGGATCTTCTTGGAAACATTCTGCCGAGTCGGTCAAGTGGGCTTGTAACCCCTTCTCTTTTATTCCCGTTTCTGCCTGGCGAGATTTTGACCAATCTGCCGTCCGCATTCCCGTCATCGCTCGTACCGCAAGTTCTGGAAAACGTGATATCCAACATTGCGGCTGGTGGGCTTTTGCCAAGTGTAACATCGGTAGTTCCAAATCCGAGTATCACTAGTCTTGCTGCGCCTCAAGATATAGTGAACGGTGTTCTATCTGGAATCGCTATTCCTGCCTCGCTATCATTGACTCCGGATATAATTACTCTTTCAGCTCCTAATTTGGATGAAGCTTTACCAGGTATCCTCTCTAATGTTCTCAATGGAATCTCGACTCCATCTCTGAATGAGCTCTCCAGTATACTAAATCAAGACATCGTTGGAGATCTAGTCAGTGAGATTTCACTGGGTTCGCAGCCCTTTTCTGATACCCTTATTCCTGTGACAACTACGTTTCGTACGTTGCCCTCGGCTTCCAGGCCTAGTCTGGATAATATCATATCGGGAGTGCTCTCTGATGTCCTGGAAAATTTACCTACGCCGATTATTGACCCCGCATTGATCAATAGTGTACTTAGTGGGGTGCTGTCATATTTGCAGGTGCCGTCATTTACGCCTTCTCTGGCGGCTGTACCACTACCCACATTGTCTCCCGTACCTTCTCTGGATGTGGATGTACTACCTGACCTCCTGTCAAGCGCGTTAGGAAACGTACAGTCAATTGTTAGTCAGGTCCCTGACTTTGGTATTATCATTTCCAGCATTGTTTCTGGAATTGCAGTACCTAATCTCAGCTTCTTCACGGCGTTACCCCAACCTTCTGTGTCAAATTTGCTCCCAGATCTCTCAAGCGATTTGTTGGCGGGCCTTACTACTCTGGATCTTCAGCTACCGCTTCCGACAGACATTCTTAACGATTTGGTCAGTGCACTCATCCCAACTTTGCCAGCTCCATCGGTGGTTCCTTCGGCAACCATGATCGATATAAGCCCTATTTCAGGCAGTTCAGCCGTGACACCAGCGGCTCCAGAGAACGTTGTAGGAGCAATCCTATCTGGCATCGGACTGGATGGTTCTCCATCACTGTCTTCGCCCTTGCTGCCAAGTCTGGCCCCTCTGGACATCGCAAATGGTCTGTTCAGTATTCTGCGGTCGAATGTCCTACCAGGTCTCTCCGAAATCTCCTCTCTACATCAGCTACAACCTAGTAACCTACTCGACGGCGTTATCCAAGAGCTAGGCTCAGATCTCGGTATCGGAGGCACACCCTCGATTTCATTGCCTACAGTACCTGAAATTACCGACATATCAGTCGGTAATCCTATCGAGGGCTTGCTCTCCGGTTTGCAAGAAGCCGTACCCTCTCTTACTGTACCCCCAGTCGCCGCACCAACGACCGCTGTGCCTGATCTCGGGAGCATCGTCGATGTTGTTATATCTGGCCTTGGGATAAATCTTCCACCCAATTCACTTCCACCGTTATCTCTATCATCAGTTGAGCCGTCGAATCTGATAGGGGACCTCGCCGGATGGATTTTATCTGCGCTTGGTGATCGACCTGGGAGTATAGAAACCCATTCGGCTACAGCTACTACGACTAATCCAGTCGAGCAGTTCGTAGACAATGTAATGCATGGTTTAGGATTCGATAATGATATATCGACAACCCAGAGCGGATCCGTCACTCAATCGGGAAGCGCTACACCGAAACCAGAAATTGTTGATGGATTGCTTCAGGGGTTTGGACTTGCTCCTCAACAGACAACAATGACTCAATCTAGTACCACTAGTAACGATGCAATCGCGCAACTGATGAATGGCATCGCCTCTGGATTGGCCGGCGTGGGGGCTCCGAGTTCACTCGTCGGCGACATAATTTCCAACTTACTCCCAGATGCTACCCTGCTGCCAACACCACCAGTAATCTCCCTTCCTGGTATAAGTTCTATTGTCGAGGACGCACTTAGCAATCTTTTATCCAACTTGCCTGCACTCTCCATACCATCGGTATCACCACTCCCACCCTTGACGGATCTGGAGCTTTCTACTCTACAACCCTCGACCATTGAAGCCCCACCTACTGTATCCGCCGGAGCAAACGCCCTTGGTGGTTCGCTATCCGCTCTTGGAGGTAATGACATATTACCATCGGTACTTTCTCTTATCCAGGCTCTACCTACGCCAGTTCTGTCGTTACCTCAGTCCACAGTGACAGGGAGTTCTCTTTATGCGCTTACATTATATTCATCTGCGCCTTTGCCAACTCCTTCAGAAGATATCTTGAACGGCATTCTATCTGCCTTGAACTATGGCGGGGTCAATCCTCCTTCTACATATGTCACATCAATTCTCAGCTCCTTGGCTGTACCAGGGAACCCACTCAGTGCGTTGCTATCGGTTATCAATCTTGAGAATTTTCAGACACCGACGGCGACACTGAATCTTCCACCTACAACCTTGATCACATCAAGAAAATCGATACAGCCACTTGTGGACGCTAGTTTGAACTTGGGAATTCTTGAAGGCCTTTGCCCTACTTGCTCTATCACGAGTTCGATACCTCCCATCAATGTCGATATAAGTCTTGGGTTCCTGGAAGGCTTATGCCAAGGCTCTTCGTGCCGTTCGTTGGGGAGTATATTACCTTCAACTTCCTTACGTCTCGTTCCAAGTTCAAGCGGATTGATTCGATCAACAAGTACTCTTTCCCGTGGGGGCGGGTTGCTAGGAGCCTTAGGAGGACTTCTAGGTGCCGTTGGTCTCACTCCGTCAGCTGTGCCTTCAACGACGCTTGTGGCTTCGACCCGACCGGTGATTACTAGCTCTGCCCCAGGTGCTGGTTTGATTGGAGGAATTCTCAACGATCTTGGCTTGATTCCGCCAACTCCTGTTACTTCCGGTATCATCACGTCTCCTACATCGGTCACGCCTCAGCTACCTGGCTCTTCCCTTGGATCTGATAACATCATCAGCCAGTTATTGTCTGGAATACTTGGCGGTAACACTCAATCCGTTATACAGATAACCGCAACCCCTCCTGCTAGTCAGACCTTCACTATCCCAACCGGTACGGTAGCCGGCAACCTGCTTGGAGGCATATTCTCTGGACTTGGTTTAGGCGCACCTTTGCCCTCCAAAGTAGCGTCTCTCCCTCCAAACATCATTGCGGATGTTATATCTGCTTTGGGTAGTGTTTCTAGTGCAACCACTCCAGTTGTAGGTCCCGTGGCGCAGCTGATCTCTGCTCTTGGAGCCACGCCATCGTCCGTTCTCCCAGCTAACGTACTCGATAATTTGGTGTCAGCACTTGGAAACATCCCTATACCAACGGAATCGTCTAGCAGCCTGCAAGATATTATATCTTCGCTCGGCAATGGGCCTACACCAACAAGTTTGCCTCTGAATGTGGTGGATGCCGTAATTTCTGGATTAGGAGCTGTACTGAACCCACCAGCCCTCCCTTCAGAACCTCCCGTGAATCTAGCATCTCTACTGGGAATAATACCGACTCCGATTGTGGAGTCCAACATACAGCAGAGTATCAGCACCGTGAACCTTCTGGAGAATGTGCTTTCAGCTGCAGGTGGATTGTTGCCAACTGCGCCTGTCTTACCGTCAGGACTGACTAGCATATCGCCGGTTCTTCTTGGGGGCTTATTTTCGGCACTACAAGATGTCGCGACTATTTCGCCTGTGTTGAACCTCCCGCAGGTTACAGGCGTTGCCAATATGATCAACGATCTGCTCACAGCGCTCGCCACAAGCAATGAAGCACCCACTGTATCGCAAACAGTGATACCCCAAATAACATCAATGGTGAGCGACCAGAATACACTTGGCGGGTTATTGGGTTTGCTGGGTGGTCCATCAGGTTCGTCCACGTCTACTGATAATCCCGATCTCCTGGGTGGGTTGGCATCTGCCCTGAATCTTGGCACAATATTGCCGAGCAATACAGCTATTCCACTTGAGCTGCTTAATAGTTTGGTTTCTGATCTCAACGGTATCGGTGGACCGGCTTTGCCAACCGGACCGATGGGATCGAAATCGACAGAGGTAGTTGATAGCCTGGGCAACCTATTCTCAGCACTCAATTTTGGAAACTCCCTACCTACGCCCACCATCTCCGGTTTGAACCTTATAGTTTCTGACCTGTTGGATGGATTGCTTTCCAATGTAGGGAATGATCTTCCCACTTCTTCTGGACCATTTCCACCTTGGCAGACTGGTAGTGTAAACCTGATCAACGACTTGCTCTCTGCATTTGGAAAACCGTCTGTTCAATCTGTACAGGCGACACCTGGTACCGAAAGTCCATTGGTAAACACGGCTGCTGATCTGCTAGGAAACATCCTTTCGAACGTAGGAGTTGTTCTTGGCAATACAGCCAGACCATCCGTTTCACAGCCGAGCAACGTTCCTGACATTTTCGGTGGCTTGATATCTCAGCTTGGAAATGGACTGAAACCAACTTCATCATTGGATATACCCGCTCAAAGCTTACCCAGCGTCGTTCTACCTGACTTGATTGGTCCTCTACTGTCCAATATTGGAGATGTCATTGAGCAGTCCACATTGCTACCATCGAATGTTATAGGTAACGTGTTGTCGAATGTCCAGGGCCTTCTAAATCAACCGACTGATATAGCGACGCCCAGTGGGATTGATGATCCAGACGGGGGAGGGGGCTTTCATCCTCTGGATATCAATATAGGCGATCTCTTCTCTCAATTAGGACTCGATGCACCGGAAACAACAGACGACTTACAAATTACTCCGTTGCTTTCTTTTTTAGGTGGGAGCTCCTTCGGGTTTGGCAACTTACCTGGAGGAGCAAAGCCGACCGCGTCAATGAGCTCGAGTCAGTTTCTGACGACGGCTCAGCCGGATCTAATCGATGATATCTTATCTAGTATCGGGGTTCTTGCACCTGCGCCCAAGACGACCTCTGCACCCACCAATACTGTTCCGCTCACGTCTTCAAGTCCCCAGGCGTCAGGAATTTTGGTTGATCTTTTATCTGACCTGTTCAATGGACCCAGATCAACTACGAGGACTTTATCATCGCTATCAACCACACCCACCCCAGCAACCCTTTCGAGCAGCATTGCTTCTGACGCAGCATCTCTGGGAGATGATGGTAATGTTGGTGCGTTTGATCGATCCTATTCAGAAGCAATGGCAAGATCGGCATCTGAGGCCGTCGCGAGGTCCGCATCTGAAGCCATTGGTCGGTCCGCATCGGAAGCATCGAGACGAAGTGCATCGAGAACGGGTGGCCCAGTCGTTCCTCCACAGTCCACACTTACTACCAGCAAGCCACCGATCAACCCAAGTAATGTGTTTAGCATTCTTCCAATCTCCCTTCCACCATATAGCCTTAGCATACTGAGTACATTCACGAAGTCTACTTTACCAGGACCCCCCCGGGCAGCATTGTTTTGTCTTGTCTCCCGATGACACAACCAGGACCCCTGCTTAATGTTGGCGGTATACTCAATGGATTATTGGGAAGCCAGACATCAATGACGGTAGCCAAAACATGTGTCACCATTGCCCCTGTCTCTTCTGAAGCAAGTTCGCGGTCAAACGTACTGGTTGTTCCAACACTGAAACCGATTGTTGACCTTAATCCGTTGGCATCGTTGTTGGGACTGGGTTCCATATTGGCTTCTACGTCATCTATGGGACCAATTACTTCAACGCAATCCTTCGGCATCCCTACAGCAACGCCTCCAACCACCGTCCCGGCTCACCCGTTACTTGATCTAAATCCCATCCTATCAGCCTTCGGGCTCGGGTCTTTGCCATCCACTTTGCTCAATACCATCTCTTCTTCCGCTGATCCTTCGGGAACGTCTTCAATACCTCTCCCATCAAGCAATAAGGTCCTTTTGGACCTCAACCCAGTTCTTTCCGCTCTACTGCCGGGAGAACAGACTAAGACATTGCCAAAGAAAGATTCGCAAAGTACAGCCCCCATCATCACACCACCTCCTGGTCAGCCTTTATTAGACCTTAATCCCCTGCTGTCGGCAATTGGTTCCAATCCTCTCGTTTCGCAGCTAGGAAATCTGAATTCGGCTCTTTCTGGTTTAGGAGCTAACTTGCCCACCACCTCAATACAGCCCTTAATCAACCTTGGACCGCTACTATCTGCACTCAATGTGCCTTTGCCTAGCACATCACAGGTTCCGCTTATTAATTTGGACCCCCTGCAATCGTTGTTAACAACTCGAAATTCCCTCGATTCAACAGCGTTCACTTCACCAAGTTCATTGGGTGGGCCACTAATCGATCTAAACCCGCTTTTCTCGTTCCTTGGATCCCGCCCACCCTCATTCATCTCTGACTTATTGGCACTGCCAACGCAGTCTGTTGGACCTCTGGTGAATCTCGACCCGTTGTTCTCAGCTGTTGTGAACTTACCTTCACTCGCATCCGAGATATTAGCGCTACCGAATGTCCATACTTCTCCACTTGTCAACCTCGCCCCAATTCTCTCGGCTCTGGGTAACGAACAAGGTGTTAGTAGATCCGAAGCATTATCTGGAATCACTTCTACAGTTGCACCAGTTCCTCCGATTCTGGGTACAGGACCGCTCATCAACCTTGATCCATTGCTATCTATCATTGGTGGTGGTTTCCCCATATCAACACCACCACCTCTCTCTTCGATTGGGCTAATAGACCTGAACCCGTTGCTGTCGAACATTGTTCAAGCTTTCCCTACTTCACTCACTTTCCCGCCTCTGCCTTCTGGACCACTAGCTGATATAGCACCTCTGCTCTCGATCATCAGCGATATACTTCCTACAACTGCGATTATCCCAGGCCTGCCTTCGCCACTGATCAACCTTGATCCTCTATTATCCGTGGTTACAGTTAATCTTCCAACCTTATTGCCAATCAATTCCTTTCCCCAGATTACTCCGGTACTCTCCCAGCTTGATGGGACATCATCTGGTGTCATATCAACGATACGAACTACATCTACAGAGGCCCCCAGACCAGTGCTCGATCTCAACCCTCTCTTGTCTCTTGTAGATTCAGCTCTATTACCCAAAACACCTCTGTTAGGTGTCAGTCTCGACTTGGATTTATTAGCAGGATTGTGCCCTGGTCCGTTGTGCCGAAGATCTTCGACGGCGACAACAATTTCGCCAACATTAGTTATCACGTCTTCGAGTCCCCTCTCTTCCCCATCAAACAACTTGGTTGATGACATTCTGGCAGCTCTTGAACTCAACAATCAAGATACAACCGTGACTTCCGTATGGCCTAAAACTGTGCCCCCAGGCCTGTTTGATCAAATTTTATCAGCCTTAGACTCACGGGCGTCATCGTCTGCGAATTCAGTCAACATAATCACGGGTCTACGACCTACAAGTTCCCAGATCTCATCTACCAATCAAGACGTTTTGCAAGGTCTGCTGTCAGTGTTAGGTTCACTACAGACATCTAAGCCACCTCTCATAGATGTCAATCTGAGCATAAATCTACTACAGGGTCTTTGTCCTGGACCTTCGTGTAGAACTACCAACATTGGCACTGGCGCTACAGTGGATCCAAGTGCAAGTTTCCTGTTTGGAAGCTCTAACCCTTTCACGTCCCAAGCTAGGCCACCTCTTATCGGTATCGATCTGAGTTTGGACCTACTTGGAGGACTTTGTCCAGGGCCTTCCTGTCGAACATCCTTCCAGACAAGAACCACTCCTTTTTCCCTGCTATCTGTAGCAAGCACCAGTCTCAAAAGCTCACCCATTCCTTTAAAACCAGTTGTTGACCTTTTCCCGTTACTGTCGCTTCTTGGTGTGGGTGAAAAAGTTACACAGACGTCGACAAGTATACCAACTGGATCGTCGATATCGATGTTGATTCCCACCACTAGACCTGTTGTGGATCTATCCCCAATTCTAAACCCAGTCATCTCGTTGCTTGAAGGAGGGAAGGGATCCTCCGCTCGGACCACGCTACCACTTTCGTCATCAGTACAACCAATCTCGAGTGCAAAACCTTTCTTAGATGTCCTCTCCTTACTGGGACTGGGGCAAAATCCGTCTTCTACCTTGTCTTCGGGACCAAGTGGAACCAGAGCCCCTCCCCTCGTCAACATTGATCTGTCACTTGGGGTACTTGAGGACTTATGCCCAGGGCCATCTTGTCGTTCAGCAACCTTTCGTCAAGGCTCCACCGCGACTACGACTAGCACCGGTCCCGTTTCTGTCGCCTCAAATGCAGGGACTCGCCCACCATTGATCGATGTTAATTTGTCTCTAGATGTTCTGGGAGGGTTATGCAACGGTCCGAGCTGTCGTACCTCAAGTCCAACCAATCCTTCTCTGACAACGACCCGTACACTAGTTCTGCAGATTACCACCTCGTCACCAAGCGCGACCAAATCATCGACTAGTATTTCATCCAAAAGACCAGGAATCCCAGATATCAATCTGTCGTTAGGGGTTCTCGAGGGATCATGCCCTGGGCCATCATGCAGATCATCTGCAGCTACGGCTACTCAGGTGAAACCACCTTCACTGATTGATCTCAATCTTTCTTTGGATTTATTGGGAGGCTTATGTCAAGGACCGAACTGCCGGTCTTCAGGGACACCCTCACGGATTCTGGCAACTCCTGGCTCGATAACTATACCCACATCTGGATCACCGTCTTTCTCCAACTTCACTCTCGCACCCACATCCAAATCGAGCTCTGTATTTACCTTTCCCCTGAGCTATAGTTCAGCATTCGCGATCTCAATGTCCTCAAGTACAATCTCACGTACTCTAGAACTAGGGACAAGCTCAGTCGCTTCCTCTACACCACGAACTGATGCCTACTCATCTTCTAGTAGAGCGGTAGTCTCAAGACCTCCCCTTATCGACATCAATCTTTCTTTGGACCTACTCGGGGGTCTCTGTCCAACATGTAAACCGAGAACCTCATCTCAGCGCGTTACATCTACTGCTACCATCTCGGGGCTGTCAAATACAGCCAGTACAAATCGCGGCCCTAGTTCGCCTCCTCCTCTCATCGACTTAGACATTTCTCTAGACCTTCTTGGTGGACTATGCCCAACATGCCGACCCAAAACCACCGCTCCTCCAGTCATCGTCACGCATATAACGCCATCCCAGATAGTCGTGACTACCAGCCGTGGGCCTGTTTCCCGACCTCCACTTATAGATGTGAACCTGTCGCTAGGTATACTTGAGGCTTTGTGCCCAGGGCCAAATTGTCGCACGAAAGCTAGCAAAACTTCAAAACCGCCTCTTATTGACGTGAACTTGTCTCTTGGTCTCCCTTCCTTTGGAATATTTAATTTTCCAGACGAGCCTATAACCACTGCTACAATCAGTTCAAGATCGATATCGCGTTCAGCCATCACACTAGGGAGAACATCCGTAAGATCATCGTCAACAGGGAGAACTACAATAACTCAGCCTACTTACAAGAGCACTATTACACGAAGCTCGGTGATCAGTGGCACAGCCTCGAAAAAACAGAGTGAAGGTTCTACTTCCCAGCAATCGAACACAAGGTCTGGTGGTGTTACTAGATCCACTGTTCCAATATCGTCGCGAACAAGTCTAACGACCCCAACGCGGAAAACGTCGGTCAGAACACAGCGCACGACCACGAATACTAGGAAGTCCTCTTGGGCTGGTACCAGAACATCGATCGGCTCTGTCAATACCCGTAGAAGTTCTTCAAGATCAGTGTTGTCCACACGGAAAGTTTCTTCGACAACGAAAAATGCCCAAACTACTCTAAGGCCAGCATCCACAACTTCCATCCTGAGTAGAAGTTCAAGGAGAAGTGGTTTCGAAAGTAGTACTAAGACTCCAGTCCGTACAAGTTCTGTCCTTACAAGCCGTTTCAAGAGCAACACTTCGTCAAGTAGGACCAAAACCACAGTCGGTGAGGTTTCTAGTCCAACAAGCCGTTCGAAAAGCCCTGTTTCCCCAGGCAGCACCAAAACAACAAGTCACGCGACTTCTGTTCACACGAGTCGTACTAAAAGTAGTACTCGGTCAAGCAGTACCAAAACTAGTGCAACTTCGGTTCTGACCAGCCGCTTGAGGGGTACCTTTTTATCGAGTAACACAAAATTCACAAGCCGTACAATTGCTAGTTTCACAAGCCGATCTAAAAGTAGTGTTTTGTCAAGTAGCACCAAGACCACAGTCAGTAGAACTTCTGGTTCAACAAGCCGTTCCATAACCAACACTGTACTCAGCAGCACTAAAGTCATACTCGGTGCATCTTCCACGCAATTGGTACGGAGTTCGACTTCAAAATCCACCCTACCATCTATCTCTTCGAGATCCGGACGATCATCTGCTACAACTGGCTTTACGCGACCGCCCCAGCCAACTGGAGGTCCTACATCTCGGACTGGCTCTGGGACAAAACCTTCTGCGGCATCGGAGTGTTGTATTGTTGGTGACGGTGGCATTTTGACAAGTCTTTTCGCGCAACTAAGCATTGATTTTCAAGTATCATGCAACAGGATGACGACAGGTGAAGACCTGGATGACAGCCAGCCAATAATGACTGGCTCGACATTCTCAGCATGTGTTGACACGTGTGCCAGAAACGCTTTGTGCGTTGGAGTTGCCTGGAATCAAGGCACTGGTGACTGTGCCTTACAGAGATCAGCTGGATCAGGTGTAGCCATAATCAACGGTATATGCGTGGCGGTTCGCAATCAGACACCCTCCAAATCTTCGCAAGCTGTTAGCTCTGCGACATTCCGATCTTCTGTAAGATCCCTAAGCTCATTACAGCCCTCAAGTTCATCCACCGCCTATGATAGCTCAGTCTCATCGCTACCATCGTTTGCGTTGAGTTCAACATCGAATAGTCGATCTTTTATATCTTCGGTTTATTCTGGCTCATCTAACCCCTCAAATCGAAGAATTAGTACGACATCTTACACCATCGGTCTGAGTTCCACTCGAACTACAACTAGATCAACATCCCCGAGCTCCGGTTCAAGTTCTCGCACAACTACTACAGCTTTTTCAGTCACCATCGCATCCTTTACGTGTCCTAGCACTGCATCCTCTACGCGCCCTAGCCCTTCATCCTACACCACCTCCCGATCTTCAAGTTTTACCTCCATTATCTCTTCCAGCTCACTTTCACGGTCATTTTCGACGTTCTCTGTTAATCCAGAAAGTTTGATCTTTACGTCAGTATTGAGCCAAGCAACATCGATTTCTCAACATCCCAGCGTCACAACAGGTGTCAATTCATTGACAACAACCCAGCTGGTGGTACAATCTAGCAACTCGCTTTCTATCACAACATTATCTTCCTCCCCATCAACAGTTTCAAGTTCAGATACACAAACCCCCCAGTCCACCGCGTCTAGACCGTCTTCTACCATCAGCTCAATAGGAAGTCGTGAAGTCAGTACTAACAACGTCACTGCAAGTTCAGCATCCATGGTATCTTCGATATCAGTATCCAGCTTCAGTCCCACTGGTGAAAACAGCCAATCAATTACTACAGGCTCTCTGGTCACCGTATCAACTGCGAACACACAATCTTCTACATCCAGTCAAAGTTCTTCACTTTCCTCGTCTCTTACTTTATCTTCACTTCAAACGCTTATTAGCGGAACGACTACCACGAACATCCCGACTACAGCTCCAAAGGTTTGCTGCAGAGTATCGGCAGGGGAAAATTATGCTGATGGATCTACTTCCTACCGAGCGTCATGCGATAACAACCTTCAATCAGGAGATCTCAGAACGTTGTTACTGGTGACTTTTGCTCAATGTGTTCAGCGATGTACAGCCACGTCACTTTGCGCAGCTGTTGTTTACAATCCTCTGTTGGCGGCGTGCAATTTGAAGAGCTTTATTGGGCCGTCCCAAGCTGGGGGTGGGTTATGTGTCATGGAGAAAAGAGCCCTAGCGAGTTCAATTTCGCCGTTGACATCAACGAATACTGCTGTCACAACACAGACTACATCAGTTGTTCTTGCAGGACCTTCTTCGGAAAGTCCTCCGCTTCTCACCTCAGTTGTGCTAGGGACAGGATCGGGGCGATCGTTCCCTGGCCCTGGCACGGCATCAATTTCCCAGGGCCCGGGAGCAGCGGGAATTTCATCCACTGTTTCACTCACTTTCAGTGATGATTCAGTTTTTATTAGCCTGAGTACGAAATCCCCGCCATCTACGACCCGGGGTCTTATCACTACTGAACCGATGATACGATATCCTACAACTACTTCAGTATGTCTCCTTCCAACCAATTCAAGGCGAATTTCACCGAATGGTCTGTGTGGTTTTCCATTTGAATATACATGCGAAGGGAGCGGATTCGGCAACTGTTGCGGTGCAGGAGGCATTTGGTCAGTCCCTATTCTCATCTGCCAAATAAATGCCTCGAGTATACTAATCTTTGCAACAGTGGAAGTAACGAGTTTTATTGTGGTCGTGGATGTAACCCTAGATATGGCACCTGTAATTCACCTAGCGCTGTACCCATTATCTCAACATCTGCAAGGCTTCAACAAACGCAAACCACCGAACACACGACTGCGACTTCTGGCATCAACATTAGTGTACCACCTGAACTAGATTTCATCTCGAGTAGCAGACCCAGTTCAGGAATGGGGGTTAATGCCGTGAGTACCAGGACGAAGACGGTAGCTTCACCCAATGAGCCGAGTCAACCCGTGCAATCAAGTACATCCGGTCAAACTAAATCTTCTGCTTCACGTACAAATAATCTTCACCCAACACTCTCAATTCCCGGACCCGGAATCTACAGCTCCAGTTCTGGTCTAGAGGATGCAGGCTTTGGCCGCAGCCTCACCAGCAGTGGTAGTCCGGTTCCTCCCCTTCAACCACAAACATCATCTCCTTCCCAGGAACCTTCCATATCTACGCGCTCAGATAACCCACCAGTCACTAGTGAGCCAACGCCCCCCGGTCCGGAGAGCACAAGTCGCCCAACCATTACAAGCAAAGTTATTGGCATCCCTGATATACCGCCAGAGCCAACTACTGATCCGACATCAAGTGCCACAAATTCAGTGAGTCTCTTCACACGTTCATCAATCTCTGCAGGCGCTCCGTCTGTAACATCAAATTCCATCTCCCGAACTCGGACAAGAACACGGTCGCGGACCCGCACCACAGGGATCAGCACTAGTGAACGACGACCCCTCCCAGGCAGTTCGAGACCTACCCCTTCCGGGTCGAGGCCGCTGGTTACCGAACGTACGCTCACAATATCACAAGGTTCCATCGTGAATCCTTCTGGTGTTTCTGGGAAATTTACTATTGGTGGCGAAGGGCTGGCCACCCAGACAACAACAGAGCCCACCAGCAGTACCAGCAGTGAACCATTTTCCATTCCTGGGCGTATTACTCGTCCTAGCTCTGGACGAGCTAGCAGTACCACTCGCAGTACTACTCGTAAAACCACTCAGACGATCGTTAGTAGTGCCTCGCGATCTGTCGGTGGCAGCTCCACGTCGTCTGTCATTAGGAGCACATCGCGTGTCTCAGCCAAGAGCACCTCGAAGTCATTTGTTCCAACCAACTCCCGGACTACATCTGGAGCAGCAAGCGTAAATCCCTCAGGACTTACTGGAGTTGATACTCAAAGTAATGCAGGTTCCGCTACCACATCCATGCGTCCAAATACTGGAAGCACGACTAGTCGCAGTGTAACGTCATCCAATACGCGCAGTACGTCGCGAACCAGCACTTCAAGCACCACACGGAGCCTGTCAAGGTCGTCGAGCCGTAGCGTCCCAAGAATTACAACCTCATCCCGTCGACTATCTTCTTCAGGCGCCACTTTCGTGCTTCCATCGGGGGTGTCAGGAGCCAACACGCTCACCGGTGCTGGTATAAACACCAGCTCCACAAAATCTACTAATCGTCCTACAACCCGACGTCCAACGTCCACGCGGTCCCGGGCTTCAACCATCAACGCGCCATCAGGTATTTCCGGGATCGATACTCTGACAGATGCTGGTGCTGGTTCCCAGACTCCAACATCAACGGGTTCTAGAACAGGAATTACATCGCCTACCACTCGACCTAGTACTCGTCCCACGTCCACCCGCCAAAGTAAAAGTATCGTATCACGAACCACTTCACGGCCTACATCAATACCTACCTCACGGCCTGCCTCATCCACTTTCTCACGACCTACTTCACAACCTTCATCGCGCCGCTCTCCAATCCCCACTTCCACCCGCTCACCCCGGACAGCTCCCACGCGTACAACTCCAACAAAAGCCACGCGGGTTTCATCGGTAACATCTCGTGTCACCACCAACCGCTCCATAGTAATACCATCCGGTCGTCCCGGCGGCGGATCTCTCACCGGAGCCGAGAATCCGGGCGATCCCAGCACCGCATCACGATCGCGATCACGCACGCGAACACGAACCTCGCCACTCATCACATCCACCCTGAGAATAGGTGGCGTTAATCCCAATGAACCAGATTACACGCCGATAGCCTCGCTGCCATGGTGGGCATGGAACGAGCCTGCTGAAGGCGGGGATGGTGTTCTGAACGAAACTGATGACGATGGATATGGAAGTGGTGATGGAGAGGGTGGAGATGATGGGTGGAACAGCAGTCCATCACCTAGCTCGGGCATTTCCTGCGACTGCGAGTGCGACTGGTGGTGGACCGACGAGGAAGATAATGCCGGCGAAGGCGTGTCTTGGGAATGGATTGATGGCGTCAGCATGGCTAGCTCCTGCAGTGCTACTCCGACGCCAACTTCGACCACGATACCAACGACCACCGATGATTGGGAGTGGTACTGGGAGTATCTCACGGTTACGCCTGTGGCTACGCCGGCGTGGGAGTGGCGCTGGCACTGGGTTAGTTACACGGAGGGTGCGGGGTCGGCGCCAACGTCTGTAGCACCCTCGCCGACGGAAGACGTAGTCTGGAAGTGGCATTGGGTTTATACGACTGTGGAGGAGGCGCCGTGGGCTGAGGCCACGCCGGGGGTTGACCATGAGGGTGGATGGGAATGGGAGGATGGCAAGCCTACTTGTTCAGCACCGGTACCGTCGCGTCCGGGTACTCCGAGACAGTGTCCAAGCCGTTGTCTCAGCGCCACGTTCTCTTTATCACCGACGAAGACTTCCGCGGTGTCAGCGAAGACGGAGTCCCCTTCTGTTACGCAGAGTGGTTCTTCACCAGGGGAGACGCAGAGTTAGCGTGACGGCGTCGTTGGACCGGAAAGCCATACAGATGGAGTAAATCCCACTGCATGGCGAGATGGCGAGCTTTTCTCTGGACGAAAAGCAGCAGAGTAAGACGTTAGTGTGTATAGCGTATTCGCGCGAGGCGGTCTTAGTTTTGGCACTCTCAGGTAGAGATTTATGTAGATATATTTCCGTTCTATGGCTCTATATCCTAGAGACTGGATTGACGATTTGCATGATGTTTATTGATGAATGGTCAATCTTTGTGTGTCTTGCGGTTTCTCGGGTCCTGATGTGATGTTCCAAAAGCCTGAAGATCGTAAAGGAGTCGCGTGATACGTGTTCCTTAGAATCACATGACCTCGAATTTGCTCAGGCAGGACAGTTCAGCCTCACACATCTGATCCCATACTCCCGAAGTCAGTCACTGTTGTACCTCCGTACCATCTCCGCTCACATATCGCAAAACTTTTCCGACGCACTGCTTTTCATACCCGTTACGCTCGTTGCACATGTCCCGTGAACACGCGAGTAATCGTGATCGTACGCTCGGATGTAGCGATAAGACGCGTATGCGGTTCTGGTGCCTCGATATTCTCTCTTGCTTTCGTGTTTCCTGTTTTGAGCGACGGGATGGATAGGCGACGCGCCTGATGAAGAGGATGTACAGGTACTCTGGAGCCATAGGCACGAGGGCGAAAATTGAGCTGCGGCACACCGATAATGATGCTTGGACTCCAAGGAAGCGGTCCGTTCCATGTCGTCCGCGCTGAGTCCTTGTGTGCGATACATCCTGCCAACTCGTCAGTCTAATTCGTGCAGGACAATCGAAATACACACTTCCAGCTCCCGCTTTCCACGTATAATCGCAAATGCCACCTCTTTCGTCTTCCAGAACCTTGCCATATATTGTAACTGCCCGTCCTTCCTCAACTCTCCTCCTCATCCAACCCCTCCATCCCCAACTCCCACCCCAACCCCCTAATCACCCCCTCCACCCTCTCCACCCACTCCTTCACCACCGGATGCCCCGCCGCAACCTCCCTAAACGTAACCTCCCCATCCTCCTTCCCGTCGTCCACACTCCACTTCCAAATCCCCTCCCCGTCAACCCACTCCTCCCCCAGTACCTTCTCAATCTTCAGTTCCTCCCTCGCCCTCTTTTCCAATTCCCGGACTTCCTTCACTTTCCCTTTAACCCCTCCTTTCTCAAGCGCCTCCCTCACTGCGCCCAGCACACCCAGCACACCACCGATTCGTACACCTAGTTCAGCCCCAAGCGAATACCCTTCGTCGAACCCAGATTGTACGTGTGCGCCCTTCGCCGCGGAAAGTGCTTCGCGATAGGCGGAGGTAGACAGGTCGCGCTGGCGGGAGGGGAGGTCGGAGAGGATTTCGTGGGCGTCGAGGTGGGATTGGGGCGGTGAGTCGGAGGTGTAGATGTCGGAGAGGGCGGGGGAGGGAGGGGTTGGTGGGAGGGTGGGGTGAGAAGGGGGGATGGGGATAGGCGTGTGGACATTTTGTGGACTTGGTGGTGGAGGTTGTTGTGGTGGTGATGATTACGGATATAAGAAAAAAAGTGTGAGGGTTGATGCGTGGTGGGGGTGAGGTGGGATGTTTAGCGTGGAGTTCCGCTAGGGCGGGATTAAGGTGGGGATTAGCTCCGGTGGTGCGCCGGTACTTGGGGACTATCTCTGGATCTACATATGCATAATTTAGATACTCTTTTGTAGATGAATGCGCATGTACATACAATCACCATGATTAGTTTACATACTGCCTGCACTACTCAATGCTCTCGCAAAATCCTTCGCTAAAATATTTCCCCATCTATGCAAGCGGAGGACAGCCGGCGCGACTATTCGTCCGCGCGGTGAGGTGCGCAGGGCGCTAGCGGGGTTAGCAGCTAAATACCATGGGAGGAAGGGACGAGGGTCCGAGTTGGTTGGTCCTGATATGGAGAAGTGAACATAGTGTTCGAATATATATATATATATGAGTGCATGGGTAGTTATGTCCAGAGTCTCTGGTCTGCCCGTTACACCTCGTCATAAAACAAGTAATACGACACCCGGGCACCTGCCGTACCACATTCACGTGCAACCACTCATTGACGTACACAAAGAACGTCGGTCCACCACTTCGACCCCTCCACCTCCACCAACCTACCCACCCGCCTTAGAATCAAGCTCTCCACAGCCCCCAAGATGGTCCCCCTACCCACCATCCGCGCCCACAACGCTACCCTCTCCTCCCTCCCTCCCAACCTCGTCGCCGTCTTCGTGGGTGGCACCTCCGGCATATCCCACTACACGGCGCTCTCCCTCGCGCGCTCTGTCCCCTCCCCCAAAATCTACCTCATCGGCCGCAACGCCGCCGAAGCCTCCAAAATCACCTCGGAGCTCAAAGCCATCAACCCCTCCTCCACCATCTCCTTCATAAAAAGCGACGTCTCCCTCCTACGAAACGTCGATAAAGTATGCGACGAGATAAAAGCCAAAGAAAAAGAAGTAAACCTCCTCTTCATGACAGCCGGCTATCTCTCCCTCCAAGGCCGCACCGAAACAGAGGAAGGCCTCGACAGACGGTTCGCCCTCCACTACTACGCGCGCGCTCGCTTCATCCACAATCTCTCCCCCTCCTCACCACCGCCGCCACTTCCTCCCCCACACCCCTCTCCCGCGTCCTCTCCGTCTACGACCCAAACCTCGGTCACGCCTCCCCGTTCGACTTCTCAGACCCCTCGCTCAAGACGACGTTCAGTCTGAGGAAGTGCCCCGCGCATGCGAGTGCGCTGACTAACTTCGCGTTTGAGCGGTTTGCGCGAGAGATGCCGGGTACGTCGTTTGTGCACGAGCAGCCGGGGATAGTGGAGACGTCGATGGGGCGGAATATCTTCATGAAAGGGTTGTATAAGGTTTTGTCGCCGTTTTCGGTGGCGAAGGGGGAGAGTGGGGAGAGGCATTTGTATGAGGCGACGGCGGGGAGGTATGCGGCTAGGGGGGTGGCGGCGGGATTGGAGGGGAAGGAGGAGGTGGCTGTTGGGGGGGATGGGGTGAGGGGAAGTGGGCATTATCAGCTTTCATGGGATGGGGAAGCGATAAAGGGGTCGAAGGTGGCGGATGAGATGAGGAAGGATGGCGCGGAGGAGAAGATGTGGGGACATACGGTGGAGGTGTTTGAGAAGATTTGTGGGGAGGGGGGACGGTATTAGTGTGTGCACCTAATATGATCTTTTGTTTTATACCAGGTTGTTTCCATAGGTATTTCATTCTATACATGGTTTATCATCTCTTTACAGCTTCGGTGGTTGGTTCGACCTAGGTATCCCAATTGCCTCCAGGATACCGTCTAACTTCCCAGAATCTCCCCTCAAAACATCCCACTCTTCCTCATACTTCACCATGAGCGTGCCACCAAGTAGTGTTCCATTCAACTGCACGTACCCAATGTCCGACCCATCATCCTGCTTCAGCATGTGGCCCTCGCTGCGGCGAGGCACGATCGCCATGCCATCGAGGGTCATCGCCATGTTGTAACTGATAGGTAGATCACCGTCCGCGGTGTCGTGCAGACTGAGTTCGCCTGTTTTCTTCGATATGAAGTCGTCGACGGCTTGCTTTGCGCGGTGGTAGAGGGCGTTGTACATTTGGAGGAGCTGGGGGCCTGAGGGTGGTTTATCGAATTTTAAGGCGTAGTGTTCGAAGGGGAGGGATGGGTGTTGGATGAATGGGGTGGTGCCGTCTAGAGTAAACCTTGTTAGCAAATGTTTCGACTGTGGGTTTGATGGCAGTCAGATGATACAAAGGAAAGTGTCAAACGTGTCAACGGGTGTGGCGATGTTATGGAAGGAGGGGAGGTAAAGTAGCAAATGTATGAGAAGTTTTGGCAAACGTGATGACAGGGAGGGTAATCCAGAGGATAAGAAGGGTGAGAGTAGCAAGTGAGAGTAGCAATTGGATCGACAGTGCAGCAGGGTAAAAGAAGAACGGTGAACAGAGTAAAACCAGAATGTCGAACAGAGTAAGCTGGGGGAGGGTCGACGAGTAAAAAGCAGAGTTGGGGAAAACTAAACAATGACGGTACAGAACGATAAAGAAAAGGAAACAAAATCTTGCTAGGTGCACAAAAGGAAGGAGGCGTGTAATGAATCCAGGAATTGTGTGTCGAGAAATCAGCATCGCACCTTGAATCTCTGTTCCCCCAACAATAGACCTGATCAGCACGTCCCACCCTGCCGACTTCTCTCCCTCATGCATATCTTTGACAGGCAAGAACTGCAAGTGTCGATGCGGTTGGCTCGCCCCACTGTTGTCGCCTGAATTGAAAAAGGCAAACAGGCTGCCATCGTTGCCTGAACTACCCCATTCTTTCAAACACGCATAAGTAGCCTCGAGATCTCCCTCTTCCAACACATGCGTCTGCTTTTTATCCTCTTTCGTTGCGATGATAAAGTGATTGGGGATAACCGGATACTTGTTCAAGACCAGGAAATGTGTTGGATCCGAGGTAGGTACATCAGTTATGAACAGGTCTGATGGAGGGTTTTCGAATGGATCGAATTTCTTCTTTGGCACAGCATCCTTTTTTGGTTCTGGCTTTTTCGCAAGCGCAGGGCAGTAGCGGAGTTGGAACTGAGACATGTCAGGTTGAAAGACATGTACATTATGACGTTGCTTACTGGGATGCCTGCAGATGTGCGGATAATAGATAGCTCGGTGGAGGAAAACACCAGAGCGTCAGTTCCCTTTGCAGAGGCGAATTTGGCGTGTACCAAATTTGGTAGCGACTCGGACAAGTTCATCAGCATCTTCATCGATGATCAAACGTCGAGGGCGTCGCAATGCCTTGGTGGGGAGAGAGAAAGGGCCCGCTACGGTGCATATGTTAGTGCGCACGGGCCAAGCTGTTTTTCAACATCACCCTTCGAATTCCGCATTCTGCGTTCGATGTTCAATCAGCTTCATTCAGCATTGTCAAACGGCTCGACGAATTATCATCAGATACATACCGTTCGATGTTGACATGGTTTGTATTCGGCAAACAGACACGCACAGCAGGATAAATTCCAAAGAATCGGAGGTTTAACCTTTTCATTGTACTGACCACTCAGTTTGATAACACCAGGAAATGCAAACAAGAAAAAAAAAACACCAAATGCAAGCAAGGTAGAATGTGTGAGGGTATATCCAACCAGGAAATGCAGTCAGAAATGCAGCCGCTAATGCAACCAGATATGCAGCCAAAAAGAACAACCACCTCATGCAAACTCGGCATCTAGATGCAGGACGCCTGATATGCAACCCTCGGCCTTTCCTCATCTAAAGATACCCATTCCTCATTCTCGAATGCAGAAGAAAATGTTCAAGTAAGAGATATCGCAAACAGTTCAATCTCAACCCAAGTACAGTGTTCCACAGTCAGCAACCTCGATGCCCATTCCGAATTCTGTTATTCTCGATCGACAACACGATGCCAATCCGAAAGACATTCTTCAGAACAGGTGGAGATGCAACCTCGATAAACTGTGGTGGTTAATAATAGTTGGCATGCTGCCTGCATACGCAAGTCGCAGGTATGTTGAAACACAAAACAAACATAGGAAAGAACACAAGCATCTTTACATCCAAGTCTTCCGAATCTGGAATCATCCAATCTTCAGATTCGACATCCCCCAATGTGTATAGCTTGTTGCGGCATCTGAAGAATTGAGTGTTCGATTCCAGGATATGGTTTCCGCCGAGCTATCGGTACAACTTTGTCCTTGGGAATTGATGGTACAATCCCTGTTCAGACAACAGTTGCGATCGATCAATGCTGCTTTTGCAGCTGCAGGAACTTCTTCTTACACGTTGCGGTGCCGAAGGAATAGGATCCACCATTCTCGAGGATGTATTCGCTCACGCGCTTCCATGAGACTCGGCTCAGGCGAGTTGCCCAGTCTTGGTTGCGGCCATCCCGGCTATCTCGGACGGCATTCATCTGCTGAGTGACGTTCTCTTGAAGTAGGCGAACCTATGGAAAGTCAGTACATCGTATGTCAAGGATAGTAACGCGCAACTCACATCCTCGTTCATCCAGATAGGTTTGCGGAGTCGGTCGCATTTTGCCTTGCTCATCATTCGCCACCGGCCTCGAAGAGTCGACTCAGCAATGTTGGTTCCGATCAGAGCCTGGATCTGCTTGTATGTTTTGCCGGCTTCCTTGCCCTCGGCGAGAATGCGCTGTTCTCGTTGACGTTGGCGTTCCTCTGCAGAGAGGAGAGTCGAACGTGCTGGAGCAGCGTCGGTATCTTCAGGCTCTTCTTCTGTCGTGGATTCGGTATGTCCACGGGATCGTAGGATGGCATGGTGGCCGGATGCTGGCTGCTGGAAGCCTGTATATCGAGTACCCGGACCAATGATTTGCTGTGAATGCTGTATTGGGTTTGCAGATTCAGATCCCTGTTTCGAAAGATCATGTTGTTGTGCAGAGGTAGGACGCTGTGCAACAGCAAGATGCTGATCAACCGCATAACGTTGCTGGTCGCTCATCGGGAAGTTGAAGCCTTGCATTTGACTATTGGCTGCAAGCTGCCAATTCGCCATACCTGGATTTCTGCCCATGTTCTGAGGGTTGTTCATGGCCATATTCGAAGGAGGATATTCCATATTGAAGGTGTCATTCGGACTGAAGAAACGCGGATCCCAAGGATTAAATGATTGACCCATTGGAACTCCAGGACGCATATTACCATGGCGCATGTTGTTGTTTCCAGAGAACATCATCAATGGATGAGTATTTGAAGAATGTTCTGTTGAACCAGACATCTTCATTGGAGTTGGCGTTTCGGGCTTCTGTGGTTGATGGAAGAACGCATTGTCATGCGCATTATTGAACATAAGGTACTTTCGATTCGACGCAGGAGTGTGCGGCAAGCCCTGATCGGAAATGTCCACCGTGGAATACGTATTCGTTGGAGATACAACGGAGGAGTCTTCATCGATTCCATCTTCTGCCATCTCATCCTGGCCGCGGAATACGTTGGAATTCATGTTCGGACGCATCATCACACGTGGTGGTATTCCACGATACATGTTCTGCGCGTTATTCAACATCATCGATTGTTGCTCTTGTGGCATTCCATGATGCATATTCCGTGCGTTCTGCGCGAGCATCAAGTCTTGCTCGGCCGTCGTAGCCATCTCCGAGTTTTCAAATGGGTCTGAGAATGCATTCTGAAACTGAGACTTAGATATCGACATATTTCCTGGAGTCGCTGGTGGAAGAGCTTGATTTTCACGATAGGACTGTGCATTGAAGTTCATTGGGAACGATGGCCGACGCACATCGGAACCGCTGGAACCGCGGGAACCGCTGGGCGCTGATGTCTGGAGCGACACCTGAGGAATGTGAGCACTCTGTCGGATGCCATGTCCGCGCAAGAGGTTTGGCGGCAATCGCTCGTCCCGACCGACCTTGACGCGAGTTGGAGTCTTGAAATTCGACTGTGCGTGCTGATCCTGAGCGTTCCTACCACCTGTAGTGGTGTTGTGAACGGTTGGAGTTTCAACACCCTGGCCGGACATACCACGTGAAGTGGTGCCTTGGTGCATCAATGGTGTCTGATGGTCCTGGCGGAGGAAACTACCAGGAGTGGTGTTGTGAGTCTGGAGTGTTTCCCCATCCGGATCGGAAATACCACATGTGGGAGTGTCGTAGTCCTCCGGTGCTTCAGGGTCTTGGTCAGAGTCTTGGTCGGACATGTTGTCTGTCATGGATTGTTGTATCGCCATTGCATCCCAGCCCTGACCGATGAAACCACCTGTGGTGGTGTTGCGCATCCGGGGCGTGTGGCCAGGACGGCCAGGCATACCACGAGTGGGAGTGTTGCAATCCTGCTGTCCCTTGGACTTCAGGCCGGTCATACTATCTGCCGTGAGATCTTGCATCGTCGCTGTGCTCCAATCCTGGTCGGATCTACCACCTGTGATGGTGTCGAGTGTCGAGAATGGTTGTTCTTCCCGACTGATTATGCCACGTGGAGTCGGTATTCTTTTTCACAATGTCAAGTCAGCCTCAAGTTTCAGCCTCAACTCGTTCATCGAGTTATGTACAATCGACTCTTACCGGTAATGGCTCCACCTGTTCAGTGGTGGTACCCTGTGTCGACAATGTTTGAACTTCCCGACCGGACTTATGACGTAGCAACAATGTTCGATTCTGCAACTTTCTATCAGTCTGAAGCCATTTAATAAGTTGTGTACATTGACTCTTACCAATGAAATCAACACCCGTCCGAAAATGGTACAGTATGTCGAGGATGTTCCCGAGCTCTGGTCAGACGTGTCACTTGGGGGAGTTCTCTGTGTCCTAGAGAATGGGTCAACCCGAAGTCATTCAGCTCGATGTGTGCAATCGATTCCCACCAGCAATGGTATGGCCCGATCTGTAGTGGTACCGTGTGTGTATCGAAGATGTTCGATAGCTGCAGCCGATCTGCTTATACGGAAGGGTTCTTCTTGTCTACGACGTCATGTCAGCCTAAAGCGATTCAGCGAGGATTACGGAATTCGATCCTACCAGTGACGATGTACCCCGAACAGTGGAGGTATTGTGGATGTCAAACCGCTGTGTCTGGAAATATTGGTCAGTCTGCTCACAAAGAAGTATTCCTCTCTTCTGCAATGTTAGGTCAACGCGAAATGCTCCAGCACGGTACAATGTACCCCGCACGAGTGACCGTATTGCTAGGAAGAGTTCTTCCCTGCCGCGATGTGAGGTCGGTCTGAAGCGACTCAGCATGTTCTACAGCATCGAACCCTACCAGTCACAACTCGACCCGCCCGATGGTAGTACAGTGTATGTTGACTAAGACACAAGGAAGGTTTCCTACCTTAAGCAATTGCGGGCCGGTCCGAAGCGATTCACACGTTCTGTAGAACCGATTCCCACCAGTAACAGCTCGGTCCGAAGCGACTCAGCACGTTGTGTGCAATCGAGTCCGACTAAGAATAGCGTGCCCGTTCGCGCCCCGTTCGAAGAAGGTATCGTGTATATCAAACGAGCCCTAAGGAAGGGTCCTTCTCTTCTGCAATGTCGGGTCGGCCCGAAGCGACTCAGCACGTTTTGTGCGATCGAAACCGGGCAGGGATAGTGCGTTTCGCCTGGTCGTGGTATCAATCAAGTGTGTTTGTCGGATCTGTTCGTCGGATCTGTTCGTCGGCTCTGTTCGTCGGCTCTGTTCGATTGTACCGCAAGTGAGGGTTCTTCGTTCCTGCAGTGTCGGGTTAGCCTGGAGTCGCTCAGCGTGTTGTATACGATTGACTCTTACCGGGGAGAGCGCCTCCCGATGCGTCTCAGCGGGGTATCGTCGAGGGTAGTAGTGGATTTCCAAACGTCGAGACCGAAGTCGAAGTCGGATTTGAGAGTGGAGTGGCGAAGGAAGAGAGCGCACTGCAGTGGGCGAAGTTATATAGCCTGTGGGCGCTAAGTGCAGGTCTTGCGGCCAGCTGATTTCGCTCACCCTGTATAGTAGAGCTCAGCTCGCTCACCTGCTACCTGCTTCACAGGTAAACGAAGGATGGCGCTCTACTGGCGGTCTACTAGCGCGGCTCTTTTCGTTTACGTGAATGGTAAACGAAACCTGGCACGGTCATTGGCCGTCCTTGCAACCATTCACAACGAAGACCGAGTTCAAATGCTGGTAGGTGAAGCAGAAACGCCCTTTTGCATCTGTGTAGGATATCGAGCTTAACACTAACTGTGACAGAACGTATGACTGCCTCGAGTACGGGCCGTCTTCTGAAACTTGGAGGTTGAAACCGTGCCTGTGAATGGTAGGTTGATCCGCATGCGGCTCCAGATATGGCAGGGTCGCTGCTATCTATACCGTGTACCAGCAAGGCGGCACTGGCCTTGGCTTCAGGGACACCACTTACACCCTAATTCGCTGGCCCCAAGCAATATACTCACGTGAATGCCACGAGGTCTGGGAGATCCAACATATGGCCCTCATGACACTAGGATCTTTCGCAATAACAGCACAAACACGCTAAAGCTTTCTCAGCGTATCGTCGTAGAGCAAAGCTGTGGTGAGGCATCCAAGAAATTTGGGACAGGTTGGCAAAGGTCGTTTTTGCTGATTGCAAATAGGTCTTGCTATTTCGATAAAGCACTTATACGATATATATCCGTCACACGGGTACTATCCCTCCCTTCCGACGGCTGCCTCTTTTTTATACCTATACCTCCCACCGATATCGAGGAGATGTCCAAACCGAGACCGCCGTCCCTGCAATAGCGCCTCCAACTTCCCATTGCTCCCGACCCGATCCTCGAAAAAGAACAACCCGCCCACAACCCTCAAACCCATATCGCCATTCTTCCCGTCATTCCTCTCGTCATTGCCAACAGACGTGGCATCATATCTATATTCCAACACCACTATCATCACCCAGCATCTCCACCCTATCAACCACCGAGCAAGCTATCTCAAACATTCCTCGCCAGCTCTGCTGTCCTCCAGCGCGCGTGATCGACACATCGCCGCTTGCTACATAATTGCGCTTGTTTGCCAGCTCGTATACGATTGGGCGGAGCGTTGAGGGATGTTTGGATGAAACGAGCGGGTGGTTGCATAGGGGCAAACTTGGGGCTTGGCGAGTGTGGTTGGGCGTGGGAAGAGAAATGAAGTGGACATGAGAGGTATAGAATGGTGGACATTATGGGATTTGTTGATTTATTGCGCGAGCGAGAGGCGAGGTTCGGAACTAGAGTTGAGAGTAGGGTTGAAACTGAGGTTGGTTGAGTGGCATGCGCTGTGCGACGTGAGCGGTTGATAGCGAGACACAGCTACTGTGCCAGATGTACAGTCGACCTGCTCGTGAGCGATATGCGAAAAGAGCTTCTGCAGCTCTCGCAGCGACAATATGTATTTTCGGCGCATAAAATCAAAGATTTCGAGGTTCAGATTGTGGTTCTCCCGGTCGAAGAAAGTACCGTCGTACCATGCGGCTCGCGGCATAGGAGCCGTTTTGTGTAACTGGGTTGTTCATATAGAACAGCGTCGCTGGCTAACAAAATGACGCATGGGAAGACGAAACGGGAAGATGTAGATGGTGTGGATAACTCGTCGCGATGACGGGGCCAGTTGAAAAACTCTGCGGAGGCGCGTCAAGATTTTACGCGGGAGGGCTTTGGCACTGGGATTGGGACTGAACGTCTGCTTTTAGGTGGGTAGCCTTGTCAGGCGGGTTTGGCTATCGTATATAGTCATTTGTAGGGGGAGACCAGGTATCGTATAAAGTTTTTCTTAGGGGCCTCCAGGCTATCGTATACAATATTTCCTGGGGAGCTGGAGCTACCGTACGCAGTAGGGTTTCTGCAGGGAGGCTGGATACTTTGGGTAGGTGGTGTTGAGACTGACAAGGGCCCCCGAGAATTGTTTGGATTAGGGGTTCTTTCAGTTTTCAGAATTTCTAAATGGCTTTCTGCTTCAAAACTACAGATCAGCTTGGTGGGTTGACAGGGAATCCGTAGACCTACACCATCTGACTGTAACCTTCAAATCTATCAAGGTTCCAAGTTCCATTCAATACGATGGCTGATCAAGACCCTGACAGCAGTCTTATGACTTCCTACACACCCCAGTAACCTTGTTCACAATGTTCATGGATGGTCCCAGGTTCTTCCCCAACTTGAGTATGTCCTCGCCTTTCATCGCCCGCTTCAGATTCGCGGCTCGAGCCACCGTCGCAATGTCAGCTAAACCAAGAGGACCTAATACGAGACCAAAGATCGCCAGTGGCGCATTCTTCGGGTCGTCTACAATACTGTAGATGTCCATTGCGGCGTCACCCACCGTCGCCAGCACGGCGATGATGCGCGCGAGACTGGCCAACCCCGCGATCGATCCCAGCACCTCTCCCACGACTGGGATGAAGAACAGCAAAGCACCTAAAAACGTCAAAATTATACCTTTTGTACGCTCTTCGTCGATCTCCTCAGCGATATCTACCACCGTCTCCATGCTGTCCACGGCGGATTCGATCATCAACACGGGCACCGATATGGCGTCGACGACATCGGCTCCAGACCCAAGGAACGTCCCATTCCGCATCTCGTCGATTACGCCGGATATCTGTACGTGGAGACTCGTCAGGTTAGCCAACGCCGCGACAACTACATCCTTTGGATTGGCCACATCAGCTTTGGAATACCCGTTGGCAACCGGGATACCAAAATCCCACCCGTTATCGTGACAGCTGCCTGTTGGCGGACAATCTCCCATATGGTAAACATCCTGCATCGCGATGCGCTCCTTCGTCAGCGCCGTCGTAGCATAGATATCTGCGTAGAACTGGTCCGCACGATCCGGCCTCAACGTCCAGTAGACCGTATCGCGCCGCTCTTGCGGCTGCTGCTTTTGCGACAACCCTCGTAACGAGTAATCTGGCGGACATGGCTCCGAAACATTGGTCACCCGCGACACAGAGTGCGACCCGTCGCCGGGGTGGTCGCCGCCGCCGAGAATGACGCCCACGCCGCCCGAGTCGCGACGTATAGGGCGCCCCATAAAGTCTACCATGTCGCATTTACCCTGGTAGCAGTATCGGCAGGGACCGTTTGGGTCATTTCCTACGGACTGGCAGTTATCGGAGCAGCAGAACTGCAACTCTGTGACGACGCAGGTGAAATATTCGTTTCCGTGTTGGAGCATGAAGTCGTGAACTTGCTTTGGGGCACTGTTCACGACAGCGTCAGCAAATGTGTTGAATTTGTTGTCGTAGTGGTCTGCCATAATGGCGTTATAGCGATCGAGTGAGGTTTGGAGGTTTTTCTGGAGCACCTCGAGGGTGTACTGATTGAGGCACTCTTCGTCGTAGGTCCCGCTGTTCAAGGCGGCATCGATGTCTTCTAATGTGTTGTATGGAGATGCTGCGCAGTCGCTCGGGAGCAGAGTCTCATCGTCGGGTTCGGCGCTGTCGTCTGGGGCAGTTCCATTGCTGAGACACATTGGTTGGTTGGGGACCAATTTGTCGCAACCCATCCAGCCCCAGTCTGCTTGCTTGTTGATCTTCTCAATAAAAGACATTGGGAGGTCGAAGCGTGTGGCTATATCCACACATGTTTCGTTCTCTTGTAAGATGTACGTTGCGCAGGTGCCGTCGTCGTCATTGAGGGGCAGAGGAAAGGGTAGGTTGCCGCGAGAGCAGCAAAGTGGGATGCCTGATGGTACGAGGTCCATGTCGCATACATGCGACTCAGGATTGTATTTTTTGAGTTTGCGTGTGGATATGCCGCATCGCTCAGCGATTGAGTCGCAATCGTCGCCGAGTTCGGTCCTCATCTGTTTGCATACTTTCGGCTTAGGTCTTTTTGGGGCTCCTTCTACCGTTAAGGATAGTACGCTGAGAATGGGAACGATGACAATGAGGAACTTTTTTTTGTCGAAGAGCATCTTGCATGCGACTATCAAGGTCTTTTATCGTTCGGGTGGGGTGTACGAGCAGTGAGTGTAATAGGACTATCACCAAGCAAAAGATGGGAACTTTAGGTATGTGATCCATTACTGAGAATCCGGATTCAAACAGCTGAAGGGATGAGTAATCTAGCTTTAGTAGAGTCCGGATGTGAGGCGTCATCATGGTTTCCGCAATTCTCATCGTATGCATAGTACAATCGTTTGAGAAACCTTAGAAGGGAATTTTCAGGAGAACGCCGGCCGCTTACACTCCGATCACACAGGTTAGTACCCTCTCATTGGTTACATGTCGTTAGTCAGTTTGCATGGGTGTGTGCGGGACTCGGGTTCAGCTCCGCAGCAAATACGGATGGCTGACGCTATGCAGGAACGTTGCGCCACCATCAACCCCGAATTACAACACTTGGACGACTGCCATCCACAGCGATAGGATGTATCAAAGATTATGATCACCACAATCTCCGAAGCAAGAAGTGAGATGATAACTGTGCACATGCAGCTGTCGTCTGCAATCATTTACGATCTCTCTTGATACTCTGAGTCCCTCCAAGATTCAAAATATCGACAAATGATACATGAATCAGTCCGAATATCAATAATGCAATACCTTATTTCTAAAATTGCCTTGCTACTTGTATGGATAGTTCCAGCATTTTGTTTTAGCACGATCGGTGCGTATGAGAAGTGCGTTTCCCTCATACTTATACTCACTCTTGAAGATATCTAACACTCGACAGCTACCTAGCCTGGCTAGTCCGCCGCGCGCAGAATGCCTTCCCATCGGCAGAGAAGGCTCTCCAAATCTATCCTGACTGTCCCGGCCAATGCACGCTTCTAGACTTTATAGGCGAGGCTTGGGAGTCTGGAAACAGCACCTTGCACACGCTTCAGCATGAACACATGTGGAGAAACTACACCAACACTGTGCGATGCGGCCGTAACAAGCGATCGAATGGCTACAAAGGTTACATCCATATTAACATCAATGATGGCACCGAGGTCAACATCCAACAAGCTGTAGCCGACATCAACTCCTGCAAGTGTCGTACGAAGAAGAGAAAAAGCAAAGGCAAAGGGAAGGACAAAAACGGGAACAAGAATACAGGGAAGGTGAAACTTAGCAAAATCCTCCCGGGAACCGATTCTCACGCCAAAATGCTGGTTCAGCTAGGCAAACTGGGTGCGGCTGCAGAGAAAACCGCCATAGCGCTGGGCGGTCTTACCGAAGAGCACCAGAAACTCTTCAGTTCCATCAGGGATACTACCTCGGCCATAGCGTTTCTGCGAAGAAGAGATTTCGAGGAGAATTTTCGACAGGAGCTCAAGCAGGAGATGAGGAAGAATATTAAGTATGAAGCCTTTGATTTTGTATCAACGGACGATCGAAGCAAACAGAGGGCAATAGTCCCTCCGTCTTTTACTGGATGGGATGCTTTCATTGATGATATTGATGAGGATATGACAGTGCAAAACCATATGCAGGATGATGCGGAGTTTGCGAAGAACTACGAGGAAGCTAAAAGGAGGGTCAACGCGCCAGGAGGCGGGAACGCACGGCATGCCGCTGCTCTGCGGTCGGCTGTAGCTTCGCTTGAGGCTCTTGGCTCATGCGTGCAGACGGTTGTGGAAGCTGTTGATGTTGTTGTTCAAGCTAGCGGTTCGGTGGTGTAGATGACTTCATCACGCAGAGCGTTAAAGTTGCGCATTTCTTCTGCAATGATTTTCAAATTTCCCTAGTTCAACCCATAATACAAGAGTCGACTTCTACCAAGTTTAATAGTGTATGGTTCTTGTTATGACGGCTGATCTTTCCCAACATCGAGGGGTGACAGGGGTTTTTGGACCCCATGATTCTCCAGAGCGCTTATGCGACGTGAACGACTGTGCCGCACTCAGCCTCGTCTCATGATTCAGCAAGCTAGAGGGTGCGCTTCATTCTCTCGTTGGACACAGATTGTACCATTCGATGCAGGATGTACTAAAATAAGGTTGTACGTACATAGGTATTTACTGTATACCCAGTGTTCTTTCAACGCAACTGCGGTATGGATCGGGTCTCACATCCACCAGCCGTACTCTTCTACTTTCAAGATTCGCAAAGTTCCATCATCAACAATTCAAAATTCTATAACTACTAAGATCTGCAAAAACTGCGAGCCGATATTTGGGGGCTGTGTTCCAGAAAACATCAAGCGGTCAAGCGCGCTCGCAAGCGAAGTACTCCTTATCAACGCACGGTATTCGTCGATGCAGCATACCTCAGGGATATCGTTCTGACGTTTGAAAATACGGCGAATCTTTTTCGGCTAGCGTTGCATGTTTGGGATGTTGAACATGATCCCAACCTCTCTCCGTGCTGGCAATCCTGGTGTCATTGGTTCAATTGAGAGTATGAGCTCACTGATGCATACTTTACGTTTGAGGATACCACCAGGTGTAGTCTCAGATGAGTTTCGCTGCGCTTGTTTCGTGAGGCGCAGCTTTATCGTTGAGAGAGATAGTCATTGTAGCTGGAGAGGTAGCAGCACATATAAATAATTGGAAAGTATAGCTGATGCAGCAGTTTTCTCATCATCTACTTTCTCACACTTTTGTACTACTACGAATCATAGGTCTTTTTTCATCTACCTCTTTAGTGCTTGTATTTCTATTACCATTCAAACATGTCTTCCTTTATTGAATCCGAGTCCCTGGACCAGCTCCAATCCCCCGAACAAATCGAACTTCTCGATGCCATCGACAAACTACGAAACCAAGGCCTGAATAACTACAACATCAGCCTTCCCCAACTCATCGTCTGCGGAGACCAATCTTCTGGCAAGAGCTCCGTACTAGAGGGCCTCACTCGGCTCCGATTCCCAACCAAAGACGGTCTGTGCACAACGTTCGCAACACACCTCATCCTACGAAAGCAACCAGTCACCGAGATCCATTGCAGTATTATCCCCGGAAAAGAGCGCTCCAAAGCTGAACGTGATGAGCTCACTAAGTTCAAGCGGTTTTTTGCTTCCCGCGAGGAGTTTGCTTTCCCACTGTTGCTCGAGGAGGCGCGGAAGCGAATGGAGTTTGGTGCTTCATCGGAAAGAGGTCCCTTTTTCGAGGACGTTATGCAGATCAGATACTCTGGACCTGATCTTCCTTCCTTGACTATCGTAGACTTGCCTGGTATCATACAGTCACAAGTTGCGGGGGACCGCGGGGTCAAGCTAGTGCGCAACCTGGTACAGGGTTACATGGCTGATGAGAAGTCCATTGTTCTTGCCGTGGTATCGGCCCGTAATGATCTAGAGAACCAAGGTGTGCTAGAGTACATTAAGAGGCATGATCCAGCAGCCTTTCGTACGCTGGGTATCATCACGAAGCCAGATACACTGGATGTAGGTTCCAAGAGCGAGGATCGTTTCGTGAGTCTAGCGAGAAACGAGGTGATGCCACTCAAGCTTGGCTGGCACGTAGTGAAGAACCGGAAGTTTGGCCTGAATGATCAGTCAGACGCTGAGCGCGACTCTTCAGAGCGACAATTCTTCGACACCGGACGCTGGGAGTCACTTCCACGCTCAAATGTGGGCATCGACTCGTTGCGAATCAAGCTATCACGAGTCCTACTCCAACACATCCGTAGCGGCCTGCCATCTCTCACCATAGCCATCAACACCGCAGTCTCCTCCACAGAAGCCGATCTCAAAGCTCTAGGTGGTTCCCGTCATGAACCCCAGCAACAACGAACCTTCCTCATGGAAAAGGCTCAAAAGTTCCAAGCCTTAACCCTCGACGCCCTCCGAGGTCTCTACAACGACGACTTCTTCGACGTCTCCAACCTCAATACCATCCCCTCTACTCGTCTCCGCACTCAGATCCAAGACCTAAACCTAGGCTTCGCCTGCGCCATGTACGCAAAAGGCCACCAATACCAGATCGTAGACAGCCAAGTACCCCACGACCATGCAGCACACCTCCTTGCCTCAAACGCATCCCACAACTACGGTGCCCTGCCTGACCCCACAAGCATCGACCTCGCGACTTTTCTCGATGAGCGCATCGGTACACAAGTGCGTCTCAGCCGGCCCTCCGGCCTCCCCACGCTGGTAAACCCCTGGGTCATCGGCGCCGTCTTCCGCCAGCAGGCCAAACCATGGGAAGCCATCGCACGCCAACACCTCACCGACGTGTACGAAGCCGTGCGCGCCTATCTAGAAGATAGTTTCGCGAGCATGATGGACAACGAGACGTTCCACTCGCTGATGCACGAGCATATTGGACCAGAGTTGGAACTCCGACGGGAGAAGCTAGAAGATAAGCTGGTGGAACTGCTGACGCCGTATCAGAAGCAGGAACCTATCACTTATGACCCGAGTTTTGTGTATGATCTGAAGCAGATACGGTCGAAGCGGTTTTTTGAATCGAAGTCTCAGTTTCAGTTTGGTGAGAAGAAGATGGGTGGTGGGTCGACGCAGCTTCTTACTGAGTCGGTGGATGATTTTACAAATGTGGATATACTGCATTTGATGCAGGTTTATTACAAGGTGCGTCGCGTCTATCAAGGGTTCAGACGATCCAACTAATCTTCCACGTAACAGAAATCCCTGCCGATATTCATAACAAACCTCACGACCCTCGGCATAGAATCTATTCTCCTGTCTCCGCTTCTCACTCTTCTCTCCCCCGACCTCGTGCTCAATATGTCGGATGAACTCCTTCACAACATTGCCGCTGAGTCGGATGACATACGTGCCGAGCGGGCTGCCCTCACACAGAAATTGACGGATCTGAAGGCTGGAAAGAGGATTTTAGAGGGGCAGGCTAGGAGGGCGGGGAAGGGTATGTTGGATTTCTGATAGCCAGGTGGGCGTGGATTGACAAGGGGTGCAGGGCATAATACGTCGTGGTCTCGGAAAGCGGAGACGAGGCCAGCGAGGCCTATCACACCTGTGCAGCAAACAAGTGATTCGGAAGCGAGAGAAAATCCAGGTACGTACTCATGGCTCATTACAATATGAAACGTGCTGATAGAGACGATAGTGGATAATCTCGCAGACAGCTTTGGAGGCATAAGCGTTACGCCTCCACCCAAGAAAAGGGCACCTTTGACGCCGCCAAAGTCGCCAAAGGTGACGCCTGAGGAGAGTAGAATCGTACCTGAAAATACAGCCCCGTTGGGAAAGAGTACAAAGACACGCGAGGCTAGACAATGGACAGATGAGAATGCCTATGGGGGAAATTTGTTCGACAGGCCCGTTGAAACCGTATCGTTTGGGATGTTTGAACCCACGCAGTCGTCTGCGCGGTGGAAGATGCGTTCTACAACGGTAGAAGATGATCTCGAAGACGAGTAATCGACGGAGAATTGGAAGAGAGAAAATGGATATACATATATCATACATATCAACAACGCTCCACATCTACAAATCTACAAATCTATCTCTACACCAGGTTAATGATGCATCCTTCCCTCCCCCACTTACCCCTCGAAAACCCCATGCTGTAAATCAACCCCAAAATCCTTCGCCATAACCCTCATCTGCGCCTCGATATCCTCCTCCATTCCGCCCCCGACCCCAACCGCCTGCCTTACTCTGCTCCACGCAAAATACGCATCGCTCACAAGGAGCACGAGCCGGAACCTCAAATGCAGCAACCAGTTCCGCCACCTCTGTCCTGTGCTCAGATCCCGACTCTCTGTCAGCGCTCGACTAGCCCACAATCCAGTAATCTTGATGCGATTCACAGGTGAACCCAGAAACTGATTGTTCCCCTGAACGATCCGCAGATTACGCCCTATGAAAATAAGTTCACGCGGCCACTTATTCTCATCGCCAAGAATCGCTTTAATGGCATCCCGACCCTTAGCCTGCATCTCGAAAGCGCGCTCCGCCTGATCCTTACCCTTCGCGCCCTTCTTCAACTCCGCCAGCGTAGATTGATCCCCACCTGTATACGGCCTCATCAGTGTCGCCGACGCGAAAACATCCGGGTTGGTAACACCCCACGAGGAGACAATCTCCCGGATAGACTCATTGTCAAAAGCCATAAGAGATTTCCAGAACAGCGCATACTGGTGGCGGAAGGAGGGCGACATCTGGATGTAGAGGCCGTGATCGATGAGGACGACTTCCGGGGCGCCGGAGGGCAGACGTCGGATGAAGATGTTGCCTGGGTGGGGGTCGCAGTGGACGGTGCCCCAGAGGAACATCTGGGCGGAGAAGAGGTCAACTATGGTGTTCATGGTGGTTTTGAGGCTGACGCCTAGGCCGCCTTTGGAGTCGGGACCTTTCCAGGATTTGCGGTTGGGCTTGTGGAGAGGGTGTTGGGGGGCGTCTTCGGGGACGGAGGTATCGATGTTGGAGGTGTCGCGAGGGAGAGGAGGCAGGGAGGAACCGCCGGCTCCGGGGCTGCCTTGACGGAAGCCGCCTTGCCAGCGGCCTGTGATGCCTTCTTTGTCCCAGAGGCGGACACCCTCGATCCATTCGGCGGTCATGACGCGCTTGCTACTCAGCTCGCGGTAGACTTTGGGTATATAAACCCTCCCGCTAAGTCTCTTTTCACCCTCTACCAACCCTCTCATTTTCTCCGCATTATCCGCCTCGTTCTGGAAATCCGTCTCCAACATCAATCTCTCGGTAATATACGGCACCAGCGTATAAATCGGGATCCCAAACCACCACGTATACGCCTTAGCCACCACCTTGAAAGCCCACAAATCCCACCCCACCTGCGCCGCAATCTCCCTCTTTTGAATCTTAATCGCCACCTCGCGCCCATCCTTTAGCCTCGCCCAATGCACCTGTGCGACACTTGCGCTCGCCCTGGCCGTCTTCTCCATTACGCCTTTTCCTTCCTCGCCGTCGAAACTCACTCCAAATACGTCCTCTACCGAGGCTCCGAAGTCCTCGCGAACTACGCGCTCGACTTCCGCCCAGTCGTTCTGCGGCGCATCGTCGAACATTTTGGCGAACATCTTTTGGAATTGCGGGGGCAAGACTGCGCTCTGCATTGCGATTGCCTGGCCGATCTTCAAATACAACCCTCCATTATACCGTAGTAAGTCGAATATCCGCGTTGCGTTTCGCGCATGGAGCTCCTCGATGGAATCTACCAGCGGAGGGTGAGCTCTGAAATTTATCTTATAATCCAGCCCTATCACGAGACCAGTTTTAAACGTCCGGAAACTACGCGTCAGCGCAGACGCATTGAAGTGTTTGTCTACGAGATACCCAGCGCCTGTCGCAGCGGATAGAAGCGCTACTCTGCGCACCCATTTCCTCTTTGTGAACGGAGGTTTAATCGGTCGTTCTTTCGGCTTCGGTAAATCCGCTGGATTTATCGGTCTTGCAGGTTGGAACTGAGAGGAGTGAACGTATCGGGCGGATGGCGAAGTATGCGGTGATGCCACTCGTGTGCGGTACGACAGTTGCGCAAGGTTACTACGTGCGCATACGTGTAGGCGCCGTACTGTGTGTTGCGAATGGGCTCCACTGAGGAGTCGCAGGCCATGTATCATGGCTGCGTGGTGGGAGGTTAGATGCGCAGATGGGGCGGTGCGAGTGCGCGGTGTTTTGTTTCTTTAATCATGACGTGAACTGCCTGGGGTGACGTGGGTGGAAGTTATGGGCCGCCGTAGGAAAGACCGGAAAGACCGATGTCGGGGGTTGCGTTCGTCCGTGCCGAGTGGGGGCGTGGAATTCCGCGTACTTTGGTATTAGTATTTGTAGACTAAGACAGATTTTTATTTTAGGGCCAAGTGCAAAGTTGGGATTTCAGTCAGATGTGTGGAGTGGTAAGCTGTAGAGAGCAAGGTCATATTCGTCAGCGTCTGGCCTTAGGGCCCCGATTTTAATATCATGTGCATCCCCTCTGGCCGGGCCTCACCCAGCCCCAATGCCATCTCGCGGTCTCGTCGGGCAGGTAATACTCAACCGTACTCCCCTATCATTCAAAGAAGACATGTGTCTCACTTCTTTCATGCTTGATACTCTATACATCGGAAATGCAATTTCCAACACGATAGCTGCACTGATTGAGATACATCTAAAATACTGCGCAATTACGCAGTTGCGCCTTAGTACTGGCTTTGACAAGAGGTCCTTCTGTATTCTTGGCAGGTTGCCTTTTGATTGTAGTGTATCTACTACCTACCATACTTTTGGAGGTCGAAATAAAAAATGTGACTGTATAATGTGAACAGAGGATCTCTATTTGGTATGCTAGTAATTATTATTTCGCGACTACTGAAAAACATCAATACATATTTGAATGGCTGGAGATCTCTGCGCAGGGCTAGAAGCAATGGGATGAGTTTCAGTGCATTCAAGTGTCAATCAATATGATAGCTGTGCCTGGTGGCGCGTAAAGTATGCATCACTGTGAGGCAGCGATGCTAAGTCCGCAATGCTAAAGTTGCACATATGACGAGTTATGAGAGGTCAATTAGGCGCTGAATGATTTTTTTTAACGTCTTAAACAGGTATTTAACTTGCCTATAAGCTACGTTGCAACCAAATAGTATAAACATCAGAACAATTACGCAATCCGGAATCTAGTCAACCACCCCGTGAAAATATTTATCACTATCTATCTCCCTACGCATGACTCAACTTCAACTGAAAGTGCCTATTAGCCCCTCCGATCAACCTAATCACCGGCCCATGTACCAGACACCCACCTCTACCCTATAAAACCTCTACACCCCTCGCCCCATTCCACCAGCTCATCCACTCCACCACACACCCTCGCTACGAAGACCCACCAAACACTTCCACCGGCCTTCCACCACTTTTTCTTTACATTTTTTCAACATAAACCTTTCTGACCATGTTCTTCCACATCCCACTCCTGTCCCTCCTCATCACCCTTTTCTTCATCCCTCATCTCACCACTGCCAACTTTGACCTCTACGTCGTCCGCGGCGAGATCGACACCGTCTTCCCCTGGCCCGACACCATCGGTGGGTGGATCGTAGAAGACCACGATCCCCCCTCCTGCACCGAAATCGATCCAGAGGATGCAACCGAGCATAGCGGTTGGAAGGAGCGCGATGATCTGAGCCATGGACGATTGGGCGTTCGATGCTGGCCGAAGGAGCACTGTGGGGTGGACCATATCAATGAGGTGAGTCTTAGTTATGACAAGTGGGAAGAAGGAAAGCTAATATGTTCATAGGATCCCTGGCCGAAGGTTCAAGGTGTAGAGATGCACTTTACGAATAGTCCGTTGTGGCACTTCAGTAAGTTGTTAATCCCAGGTACACATTACCAGATGCAGCCACATACTAACACCCCTCACAGCCATCTACAAAGACCGCGGCTACGTCGACGGCAACACCCTCAAATGGCCCATGTACGGTACCAACGGCAAGAAATACGGCGACTGTTTCGTTTACTCGGGCCAGTCATTCGGCACCTGCTCGTGGCACGATGGACACCGCCGGTTGTGGGGTCAGCGCAAGTTCCGCTGCTTGACGACGGTGACGGCCGAGGAGCTGAAGAAGGAGCGTAGGAAGCAGCCGGATAAGGGGGAGGAGCGTGGGTTAGAGGTTCTGAAGGGGAAGAATGGGACAGAGGCGCGGGCAGTGGTGTGGGAGGGTTGAGCTAGAGTGGAAGACTGTTGTTTGGATATATCTAGACACAGGTCTTTGGGTAGATGAGGATTGACACTGAGCGCCGATAGAGGGGTTCGGGTCGGATCAGATACTGGTCGTAGAACTTTCTTGTTGGGTAGAAATTCCAGTGTGCATTAGTATATTCCCTGTCGATGATTTTTCGGAGTGGATGTGTTGTGTTCCAACTCGTGGTTGTATTTGGCTCAATACGTGAATGCCTCAATGTTTAGTTATAAGATTTACAGACCGTCTTCCAAAAATATCCCCACCAACAGGTGGTTTTGGTGTATCGAAGATGTGGTCTACGCGAAGTGTAAGTTCAGAGCTCAATTCTCTTTACAGCTATCACTGAGCATGTCAGCCAGCTCGGTTTCTAAAAACATCACCGATGTTGTATCAAAAGTTACACCATGAATCGAATTTTCAGTAGTACTTGAAAATGCTGGGTGTTTCAGCTGCAGTCCAGGTGGCGACATGTAAGAGCAGATTAATACGAACTGTAGATTAGCGACCTACACTTGCGCCCGTAAGCAATCAAGCACGCACATTCTATATCAGCTCTATTATCCGCACCGAACAGGAAAGTGGATGATGTTCGTCAAGCCAAGCAATTTAGTCACGTGCTACGACTTTATCCGGAAGGTGTCAAGCCCATCCGGCAAACTTATGCTTGGCAACGTCCGTCTATCTTCCTTGGGACCTGCTTTTCTCGATGTCGTAGTACAGCCTAGGCTCTAAACCCTGTGATGCGCCGTGATAGCGGTGGGGAAAGACGCACGCAATTTATCTCATCATGCGGGCTACCGAGGATCGGGATAGCTATAAAATAAGGGTCTGCCAGGGTATCAACGTCCCGCAGGACTTCAGCTTTTTCTCCGTGAAATCTTGACAAGATGTTGATGAAGAGTTTCCTGGTTGCTGCCGGCACGGCGCGTTCGTTCGCAGCAACGCTACCCCAGTCGAGCTACGGGGAGCATTTGCGCCCGCTCGTGAGCTCGAAGCCACTGCAGGACCTGGTCACGACAGAGGGGTGAGTTGCGCAATCGCTCGGTTCATTTCAGTGGCTAATAATACTATGCAGCCTTTGGGGAAACCTGGTCAAGCTCGATGAGATTGCGAAGAGCAATGGTGGCAACCGCGCATTTGGCTTTCCTGGCTATGCAGCTTCAGTCGACTACATTCTCTCGCGGACCAAGAACTCGACGAACTTCCGCACATGGACTCAGGATTTCCCGGCCCTATTCCAGTACGTGGACTCCATCAGCTTCAAGGTTGCCAACACTTCGTACGAGGTGATTGGACTTTCGTACTCCCCTTCAACAAGCCTTGAGGGCTACACAGCACCGCTAGTACTGGGCGCGACTGGCGACATTGGCTGCACCAAGGAGGGATACGCGGACATAGACGTCACAGACAAGATTGTCCTTGTTCAGCGAGGAACTTGCCCGGATGGAACCTCATTCGCCGGTAGGATGAAGCCTGCTGCTGCCGCCGGTGCGCTTGCGGTCATTCTCTACAACAATGTGGCCACTCCTGTTACTGCCGGTACTTTGAGCAACCCCAACCCCGAGGAGTATGTTCCCACGGGATTCATCAATCTGTCAGATGGTGAAGCGCTCGTCAAGCGCATCCAGGGCGGCGAGGAAATCAGCGCATACTTCCAGCAGACCCAGACCGTCGAGACGAGAATCACCCAGAATGTGTTCACGGAGACAATCGGCGGCGACCCAGAGAACGTCATCATGCTCGGTGGCCATCTCGACAGTGTCGTTGCCGGCGCAGGTATCAACGATGATGGCTCTGGCACCAGTCTCGTCCTCGAAATCAAGACCGCTCTCGAGAAGTTCCGCGTCAAGAACAAGGTCCGTTTCGCCTGGTGGGGAGCTGAAGAAAACGGTCTTCTGGGATCCAAGTACTACACCCAGCACCTCAATGTGTCGGAAGCGAACAACATTCTTGCTTACCTCAACTTCGACATGGTGGCGCGCGGATACTTTGGTGTTTTCGACGGAGATGGCAGTACCCATGGTCTTGCTGCCCCACCAGGCAGCGAGTGGATCGAGAAGACATTCGTCGAAGACATGACCAGCAAGGGAATCAACGTGACAGCCGCAAGGTTCACCGGTGGCAGCGACTACCAGTCTTTCTTCAACATTGGAAAGCCCGTCGGCGGTCTCCACACTGGAACAGGCGTGGAGCAAGATCCGTGCTACCACCAAAAATGCGACACAATTGAGAACCCCAATGCCAACACTTTGACGGTCAATGCCAAGGTAGATACTCTCTCAACCATGTGAACAGCTCAAGACACTATGCTAACTTGTTTACTAGGCTGCTGCCCACGTGTTGTCGATCCTCGCCACGCGCGGCACCGAGTTCATTCCCAAGAGCCCCATCAATGGCACCATCAGTAGCCGTGGGTTGATGGGAAGGGAGATCGAGTGGACGGTTGAGGAGGATGACCGACATGTTGGTTCGTGTGGTCACAATATCTAGATAAATCTTGAGATGATGCAATGAATGAAAGATGAAACATTATTACGTGATCATACTGCTGTTTTCGACGTGCCTGTACACAATGATGTCATGGTAGTACAGAGCTTGCTGAAATCAATGATATGTTTGACGAGCGTCACTGTAGAAGAAGTAACATGGTGTAAACAAAAGCCAGAGATTTATTATTGTGGATCTATGGGATGAAACTGCAAGTGTTAGTTGCTTGAGGTCCCAAATTTGCGTGGTGTTCACAATATTGCTTCAATGGATATATAAAATTTCCTACTCGTATCATTGCTACATGTGCTATCTCGTTAATCGCTGGGATTTCTTCCTGCTCTACTACCATACCCGTTTTTCACATCCCGCAACTATTGCCTTGAAAGCTAGTAGTATGACTGTCATGCTGCCAGCACTGTGCCTCTATGATACAAGTCCTGTTGATCTAAAATCCTCCACTGTTAGGTTGACCAGAGCAATGCCACTAGCCATATCCCCAAAAAAAAATACCGATAAGAAATGATAGGCAGGAGTTCAATGGGGGCGTTTCCGAGTTGAAAGAACACTCAATAACCTTTGGTCTTTTTGTATTGACCTCCGCCGCCTGACTCTGCAGGACGCTTCTCTCCAAGCTTTTAGTTCTCTCCAGTGGCCTGCTTTGCCAGCTCTGCTTTCGCTCTCGCAGCGTCCGCTTTCCGGATAGCATTTCGCTTCTCGGATGAGTAATAGAGGTGGCCCAACTCGTTCTGCTCGATTTGCTCCATCGTCATCTCCTGGTGGCCGGTGAGAGCTTTGAAGGCGTACAATTCCTCTTCCGTCATTTCAGCCTGGCTGAAACGTTGGACAGAAACCTCAGATGGATTGACGAAACCATTGGACTCAGTGGTCGATTCGAAGTGGACACGGAAGGACCACACAATCTCGTCACGAGTCCAAAGTTCTTCCTCGTGCCAAGAATACCCGAGATCACGGAGGACAAAGTGAACCGTCTGTGGCGAGACAAGTAGTTAGTAGGTGAAACTTTTGCCGTAGAATAGGGGAGGAGAGTGTTACATACCTTCAGAGATTCATCTTCTAAGTATGAGAGGAAGTCGAGCAGTGCGAACTCGAAAAGATGGGCGCGCTGCTCATTGGCTTCATCGTCCCAGACTTTCTTCTGCCTAGGCACAAATACAAGCAGTGTCTTCAAGTGTATGCCGTCCAGAGCATCCTAGTTATTGTGTCAGTCTTTGTGAAAACAGAATTGTGGTCTTCAACTTACCCAAAACTCAGCCCCCCGCTCCATGAACATCTTGCGATCATCATAGTTATACCCTCCATGGAGGAGTTTGAAACGAGGTATGTCGAGACCAAATCCTTCGAGGTTTGTAAGCGCATTGGCTATGTCTTTGATATCGGTGTAGATCAAGGGTGTCGACTCACGCACCGAGAAATATTTCAGTTTCGGCCATTGACCAGACGCCCAATTCCAGCTGCCAAACGACATCAAGCCGTGATGATGGAGGCTCAATACAGAGAGGCCCTGCATGTTCTGCATCATAGTACGCAAGGCCCACGGAGAGATCCAGCTGTTTTCTCCTTTCATGAAGCCCACGGTCGAGACCAGATGTAGTTGTTGGAGCTCTAGATTTCCACCCTGCTGCTTCTGTGTGACGAAGTCTTCGATAAACTGATCAACATCGGCTCCCAAGTTGCCGTCGTGGTTGAGCGGATTGCAGATGCTCAAGGAGACCACGTTCTCGGACAATTGTAGTTCACCAAGTTCAGAGCCCGTGAACCTATGCAGATTGATCTCACGTGCACTGATGGAGCTTCCTAGACCGAGGGGTTCATATGCCTGGCTCCACTCAGTTGGCAAGTCATCGTACCCGAAAAGAGAGACCTGGTCTAAGTTATGATTGGGACGTGTAATGAACTGTCGCGCTGTGTTTATACAGCCTAGCAGTCGGAGGAAAACTGTATTCAAGTGTTCCTCGGACCCGTGACGAGTCCGCACTATGGCGCCGAGCGGTGACTGTACCTTGGGGCCTGGTGATGCGCCAGGGTCTACTTTCAGAGATGGCACGACGAGTGTCCGCAAGTTGGACAAACTCATGGAAAGATAATGGTAATTCAGTTGGAAGTAGAAGTCGGCCCTAAGTTCTGGATGAACAACTAGAGTCCGCAGGTTCTTAGCTCGGTTGTACACGTGTGTCAGTTCGATAAGATTCTGGTGTAGCTCCATCGTGGCCTTTGGAGTACGATGGATGCCTGAGTCGTAGTAGATCGAAAGAGACGTCGTAGCGTTCTTGTTTGTTTCATGACCAAGAAATCGCAATACCTGAGTGTCAATGTGCTTGTCTACCCTCAGTGGACCAACCGCACGGCACAATGCGGGGCCCCATTGATTTCGAAATTGCTTGTTGACCATTGTGAGAATATGGGCGCGCATAAGTGGATCCTATTGATAAAGTAAGCTTATGGTCAGTCACAATGCTTCTAGGGTACATACCTTGGAAATCCAAAGCTCGATGATGTGGTTGAAGATTTCAGCTGGAGTCTTCTGGATGCCCGAAAGATCCATGATATCGGATATGCTACGCACAATTTCTTGAACTTCTTCAACCGCACCCGATTGAGCTTTGTCTGGAGGCATAAGGAGAACAGATTTCGCAACCTGCTTGGCTTGTATGCAGTGGTTCCCGTTCTCTATTCTCAATAGGAACCTTGTAGATACTGGTTGAGGGTTGATCTATCAGGGAAGGGTGAGTTTGAACCAACTGTGTGTTGCACGCGTGCATGATATAGACGCGAGGTCCTCACTCGAAGGCCTGCCTGGTCACGTTGTGACGCGCTGAAGGGGCACGCGTTGCTCCTGGAGTGATTTTACGTTTTTCACTCGATCAACACAAATCCACGCCACCCCGTGGTGCGTTATATTCTGAATTAGCTCTATTTTCTGCTTGAAAAAAGGCCATTGGGGCACAAAAATCATACTGCTTGAATAAGGACGGAATCTATCTTTTTGTTCACCAATGAACGTCGACAATAATCCCCTTTTCATCATTTCATGTTTTCATGGATGGAAATTCCTGCATACCGCGAATGCTGCCATGAAGTGCAGGTTTAGAGCGCTAGCCGCTACTAAAACCCGTACCATAGATCTTCATACAGGCCAAAGTGACTCTAAAGGTTGGATGCCTTCTATTGAAACCTCTGCCTTTCTGTACTCTGAAGCGAGCCTCCATTGTGGGGGCTGTAAGTCTCAGGGTCATCGATACAAGCTCATGAGAGAACACCGTCAGCCTTACTGGCTGTCATACATGATGCAACCTATGAACCGTGCTGCCTCCCAACTTTCTATTAGGCTGCTCATATAGTTGACCAACGGCCTATCAGTCGATACCGCCCATCATGGGAACCTCATCGTGTCTACGCCCAAGGTTCTTGATTCTCCGCTTCTCAATTTATAACAATGTCGAGAACATGATTATTATTGGTATCCAAAAACATATCAGCTTCCATCTTTTCGTATCATACCGTGGTGAACTTGATAATTGAGCTATCGACGGATGAGCGTTCGCAACCTAATCAGTTACGGACCCTGTTACCAACAGCAACGGCAGTGTAAAACAATCATTTGTTATCCCCAGGTATACGCACCTGCAACTGCATTGTCGCGTGCTACCGCGTCGCTCCTTCTTGTTTAGGCGGATTTTCTGGACACTTGACCGAAACCCAACCTTATGAGACTCACCCCGTCCCAAAATACATAATTAATTGTCCTTTTTACTAGAACGCGACTTGTATATATTTTTAACGTATCATAAATGAGCTTGAGAACAGATTAGAAGGCGTGGCGCTGAGTTATCTCGCATTGAGCGACCGCGCAAGGCTCCTAAAGAATACACGAACTTCTTATCTTCAAGTATGAAACTTTGGTCCTCAAACACGTTCTTTTGGACCGCGCTAGGCAGCCCGCTCAATTTACTGGTTTATGGCACTTACTTCCTCTTGGCACTTGCCGAATTAATCATGAACAATAATGTCAGGACACATAGTGTTTTCTGTCGAAAGAGCAACGTGGGAATTGGAGGTCGTCAGCTTAGTGTTGAGAACATTCATTAAAGGACTGATATTTCAGAGTCAGGATAACAACAGAGTATGTTCACGAGTTTCTAGTATTACTATCCAGAGCTATGAAATTATTCCCTGGACTTTCCGGATCAACTGTGTACAGATTAAATGATTGCTTTGAAATCAAAGCGAGTGTAGAATTCTCCAATTCCTCCATTAGTTATGTTAAAACCAAGTCCCATGGAGTATCCATTCCCTTTTTCAACTCTGTTCCATACCCTGATATAGTCTCCCGCTTTCCAATTGACAATCCTAACAGGATCATCTCCTGCAATGAAGGCAATTGAATTGGAAGTTGTCATGTACAACTTGGTGTCCGTGAATGGCTTTGAGTTCGATAATTCCAGAAAGGCGATGGGGATTAGACCGGCTGTCTGATTTCTTGGGTTATACGCTATAGCTTTTGTACGATTTTCGGTCCATGCAAATACAGCAACCCAATCGCCCAGACTCGCCACGATATGCCGGTAGTCTTTGCCAAGAAATGCGTCTTTAACACGTATCGAGAGAGGAGGATCCAAATTAATGTGACCAGGCGTCTTGCGTTTGGTTGGCGGCGGCAGGACAACTGCAGGGTGATTCGAAGGACTGGACATCAACCCAGATACCAACTCTTCCAGATCTGCTGGTATATGGCCGGTCTCACGGAGGTATAGCAGCTCCCATCACGATGGTATGAGGTGCCACTACACATCTGGCTTGGACTAATGCGAAACTACTTACTGCTTGAAGCTTACGCGCATGCATCTTCGCACTGGATACGATCAAAGCACGCTCCTCAGATGTTGACTCGTAAACCACCTTGCGTTTACACGACGGAGTCGCTATGGTAAGTAGCAGGAAAAATGAGGTGCAGGAGGATGAAAGTGATCTTGATGTTACATATAAGATTATGAAATCACGCGGACAGAGACCCTTGCATGATTGATGAGGGACGGATAGGGGAGACGTTCGCGAACGGGGAGTGTTCACGAACCCACCACTAACTAATCCACAGCCCACCAATGAGCAGACTTGGCCTAGCGTAGACAGGGTAGCCGGTTCACGTCTAGTGCGCCAAGAGGCGCTAGAGCGCCAAGCCTTCTGCACGCGCTGTGACAGCCTTCGCGACTCCACCTCCACTTCCACCACCTCTACTATCACGTCACGTCACCTCATCCTTAAGCAACACACTGCCAACATCCGCGCATATCCCCAATACGTGATCGACCCCTAATATTACGGCCGTCCTCATCTACACGCTTCCGGCGACTAGCTTAGTCTTCGCACTGTCTCGATGCCCTGATTCACCGCACCATCCTTGCGACTATCACAAGGCCTCGACGCTGCGCCCAGGTGCGCAACACCGTCGAGGGGTGCGTTCTTTCAGGCCGGGTGGTGCGCATACGGCGAGGCTGGAAGCGCACAGTTTGAGGTCGCGACAGGGTCAGGGCTGCCTTCTGCCAACACGCAAAGCCCGGGTGGGTGGGCATTCCCCTTGTGCCGTTATCGTGGTGCGAGGGGGTATCGATTGGTGAGTCGGGTGCTGTTTCGTAGCTCTTATAGGTATTGACAATGTCCAACTTTTTTGCCTTCCGAAAGGGCGGCATTCCCGCTCTCGCTTCGTCAGGTGCCGTCTTCTCGTCTCCGTGTCTTGGCTCCCTTAATGTGGAGGTGAATGAACCCGCAAAACAAGCGATCGTTGAGCTCCAATTCCGACTTCCCCTCCATGGTTTCGACGACAACCAATGTATTAGCTTCGTCTACGATGGCAGCATACTCCAGCCTGGCACCGTTGCACTGCGCGATGTGACGGCAGCCCCCGAACACGTCGATCGAGTTGCCCGGCCACGCGGAGGCTCCAAGCTACTGGCACTCCAACTCGCCCTTGCAACGCCTTGTGTCGTCCTTCTCCCCTCTGCGGACGCATCTCCCAAAACCAGCGACGGCTCTCTTATTGATGAACTCGCGGCACTCGCCAAAGCCACAATAGTCACTATCATTTTTGACTCAGCCTGGCTCCACCCTGCCAAGGCAAGCTTGCTTCGCTCTTTGGAAGGCATATTGGGATGGACGGGATGCCCTCGTGACTTTTCGAAAGTTGTCCGTCGGGATTGGACTATATTCAGCCCCGGCGTTCCAGCGTCGCCTGAACTGCCTCCGTACACGGAGAAGGCGAAGAGGCCTCGGCAGTCACCCGCAAGCTCACCGCGTAGAAAACGTCTACTTCTCGATGCCGATATCAAGGTCGATCCAGGATCACCCACTGAGAAAGCCACAACGACATCGGCTTCGAGCCCTCGGCTTGACCCATCTTCTCCGTTCACCAACCCTTTCGACCCTATAGAAGCCGCAGCAGAGACGGCTATCGCGAAGTTACTTCCTAACGCACTTCGAGCTATCTTGCCAGAAGTTCTCCCAGACGTTCTCACGCGCATGTTCACTCTCCCTGCATCGACCCCTCCGCCCCAGCCGATGCCTGCGCCACCGAACCCTATGTCCCCTCTTCACCGAATCATCCGAGACCAGCTAAACACTCGTGCGGAAGATGTTGCAAAGCTGCTCAACATCCGCGGCGAGCAACTTGCGAATAAGATCAAGGAGCACGGAGAGGAGATTGCCAGAGAAATGACCTCTGACGCGCAAGACCACGCTTTGGGTCTGCGGGAGGCTGCTGAGCTGGAGTTGGAAGAGCGCCTTGAGGATTACTGGACAGAAATGGCCGACCGTAAGGAGGATGGTCTCATGGAAATCAATCGCCTCTGTGACGCGAAAGTGGGGGAGCTTGAAGAGCTACATCAGATGTATGATGCTAACTTGGAAGAGCTTGAGGAGCGCACGCAGGTGATTGTCTCCGAGGCCTATGCGACGGCTCAGGAAATGCTTGACGAGTTCGCTGGGGAGCAGAGGATGGAGCTCGTCAAGGCTAAGTTGAGGATGGTAGATCCTGACCCTATTTTAAAACCTATTGGACGAGCTAGTTCTGTGCCACTAGGTCTAGGCTGATGAAGAGATTGACGGCAGGGGAAGCCTGATGACCAATCACCATTTTCCTATCATGTACAATTTTCGAGGAACCAGACAATAACTATCTGCTCTCATTGCTTCAGCCTTGACTAATACCAAACAACGAAACATGAGCATTATTGAACAATACTTCATACATGACATTGACCTTGTTTGTAGAATCAAGGTTGCAATCTCATAGTATAGTGACTCCTACCTTTACAGCTTGTTGATTCAGATGGTCTTTTTGCTAGGAAAATTCACCATGGAGCCGATGTGGTAACGACAGAAGCAGAGATGTATCGGATTACGCACTTGTGCTGTATAGCAAGATGTTGATAAATATAAGATCTTCACTTGTTGTCACCTTCTTTTAACCGAGACTGAACCCATTCAAGATCTCGAAGCCCCGGATCCGTTCCTTCTTCACACCATTCCGGCCACACAAATACACGGGTTTCGGCCCCGTAGTCTTCCAGAATAGACCGCACCTCGACCGTATTCTTATTAACGCACTGCAATATCTCGCCCAGCCTCTTCAAGTCATCAAAATCCTGCCAACGAAACAAGATATTCCTTTCGGGATAGCAAAACCGCTCCAACGAACGGTCGAGCGCCGTTTTCCCTTCTCGGTCGACTGAGTTCGGATCTGCCCCCGCGTCCAATAGCGCTCGCACAATACGATGTTGTCCTTTGGATGAGGCTATGATGAGAGTCGTTGCGCCATCATACGGCTGGCACATGTCTAGGTGATGCGGCGTGTTGTATTTCTGTAACAGCGTATACACCATCAGCTCTGCTGTGTTTGTGCTTTCGGAACTCTCGCGCAGCATATCCATGACACAGTGTAGCGCCGAGTACTCATCGCCTTCAAAGCGCCAAGCAATGAACCCGTCGTTACCATCGTCCCGATCGGGCAAGCTGAGGAGGAATTGCACGCGTTGCTCGTTGCCTCGGGTTTTGTGTTTGAGGGCCAGGCCCAGTGGTGTTCTGAAGCGTGTTGGCTCCGGGACGGGGTACTTGTGGTCTGGGAAGAACTCGTCTCGGTCGAAGCCCTGGTCGTATAGGAATCGTGCTGTTTTAAAGTTCCCAGCGCGGACTGCAATGCTGAACGTAGAGGAAGCTGCCTTGTTGGTCAGGGCGTCCTTCAATAGGCCTGCTTTTCCCAATTCTTGTATGTAAAACGTGTCATCGGTTTCCTTCGCGGCCCGAACCAACAAATTGTCACCGTGCTTATCAACAGCACACAGGTCCGCACCATTCTGGATGAATTGCGTGAACGCCTCGCGATTGTGATGCGTCAAGGTTAGAAAAATCCCAGATCCACCACTTGTTGCGTCACCCCAAGTGCAATCAATGCCATCTTTGAACCCATGCTGGAAGCCGGATCTCAAAACGTCAGGATTACAGTCATGATATGCGACGGAGAAAGCAGCGCTCATTTCGAGCTTGCTATTAGCCTCGTACATGACAGATCGAGTCGATGCACCGTGGGAGACAAGGAGCTCGATGGTCCGACGCGTGGCTTCTTCAAAATCAAGCCCGTTTCGCATCAGCATTCTCCAGCGCGATTCGCCTGTCGTCACCCAAAATAGAGGCTGGACAAGGACCTGAGCTCCTCGTGTGAGTTTGGTCAGGGTGGCGAACGAGGTCCTGACTGCTTCGTACTGTAGGAACAGTTCGATCCCTGGTGCGTAGGAAAGACAACAAGCGTATTCGAAAGCTGACTTCTCTGACCCTGCATGTACCTTGAATAAAGGATCTGCGCCATGGCCCATGAGAAGGCGTAGAGTAGACAGACTTTGTGCTTCAATGGCCCAGTGGAGCGCGGTCCCCTGAATAGGGACATTTGAGAAAGAACTGAACCATGGCGATTTACCAATACCCCATACGTTTGCATCCCAAGCATCGATGTCGTTTCCTGCTGCCATCAACAGGTTTAGCGCTTCTTCTTGGTCCTTTTCTGGGAACTGAAAAAGCCAATGAAGAGGCATTGTGCAAAGAGAATCGCTGATGGCCAATTTTGCACCTTTCTGGATCAGCCACTTGACAATAGACAAGTTCCCATGGCGACTAGCTAGAAGCATGGGCGTTTCCCCATCCGTGATCTGGTTGATCAGATCCGGGCGCTCTTCCACTGCCATCTCTAGCAGCTTCAATTGGTCATTGATGATGGAGTACTGGAGTATGTCATGACGCCAGGCCAGAGAGCTGCATGGGTTAATAAGGAGAGAACGGGAGTTGTACTTGTCCACATCTTCAGCACCGTCTCCCTCCATATTTTTAAAGCTCTCCCGAATCTTAGAAGCACTGTAGTGCCTTGAGATTTCTTCCGCTGAAGTAGCCATGCGTCTTGTTGGCCATCGAATACCAGACGCGATGACAGATTCGACCCACTTTTCTCGGGTTTGTGGCGAGATAACGTGGTCATGACTGGGGTAGAGATGAATCATGAGCAGACGTGCTTGCACGTTTCCCAGTGAAGCACTATCAATAAGGGCTTTCAGGCCTTTCTCCATGTCAAATCTTGCTCCGACATCGTCGATGATGACGACGGCAAGGTTGAGCAGTGCCCAGTGTTGTCGTTCCCGATCAGCTGGTACATCAGCGTAAGCAATTGCTTGCAACTCTGAAACGATTTTCTCTTTCACAACGTCAGGACTTCTTCTTAGTGTGAATGGCACGCGATACAGCTATTCATTTTATTAGCATTGGGACCACAGTACGATCAAAAGCTCACCTCGGGAAGAGTCCTTGTCGAGAAGGAGAAAGGAGTGCTATTGTCGACAAACCTGACACATCATCAGCTCTAGATATCACAAGCACTCTACCGCGGAACTCACTGGGTGATGTCTCCACTCCTTTCCTCAATTCCGCCCCGTGGTAAAAAAGTCGAAATATCGGCCCCATACATGTTGAGAAAACCCGATATCGTGTTAAAGAATGCACCGTTGCTGGGCATGAGCGCCGCATAGGCTTTCATACTTTTCGCGATCGACAACACGAATGGTCCCATTGTTGTCCAGTCGCTGGGTGATTTGGCCCAATATTCGATCTCGGTATCCACGCGCTCCTTGTACAATGTCTGGAGGATCTCCATCATCGGGATCTCTTCGGGTACGTTGGTGCCAAAGCCGGCACTGAATGTATTTGCAACAGTGTTTACGATATTGCTGTATAGGGTGCGAGCCAAAGTGTGCAGTGTGGCACTCAAAGGAGACGCTGCATCCTCTTCGTTTTCAGGCTGGTATGACATGTCTGCCGCGTGCAGTATCGAAATGATCCTCGACATATCTGCAAATCTATGGCTAGGCAAATGAAGCAGTGAGTAGGCCAAAATTTGGCATATCAAAAATGCAGGGCAAATATAGTCATTGAGATTCAGCAGGAAATCAACCTGTACAGCGGTATTGTAGATCCCTAGCTGTTTCATTCGAAGAATTTCGGCCTCTCTTCCTTCTTCGGGTATAGATTCGTGATATGGGACCCCATCACTGAACACTGTATGCACTAAGATTCCATAAGAGTAGACATCAAGTTGCCGGTGATAGCGTGGATCAATCTCTCCATGTATTTCTGGAGCCTCAAGGTTCTTAGTGTATCCCATTGGCCGCTTGTCTGTTTCGCTCAAAGCGAAGCCAAAGTCTGTCAGCTTCACTACAAACGGGCGCTTCGGATGCCTGCAGACCAGAAGGTTGGAGGGTTTAATGTCGCCGTGAATCAGTCCACAGTCGTGTAATGCTTTGAGACCATTCGCAGTGTCCCTGATTATGTCGAGCTTCTCCGCATAAGGTAGAGCAGATCGACCTACTTGATATTCTTTGACGTTGCCGAAGTCTGCCCATTGCATGACGAGGGCTGGCACAATATTTGGCGTCTCTGCATCTCCTGCATCATGGTATACCACCGCAAGCAGGTCGATAACATTTTCATGTTTGAGGATTGGTGGGTGACGTAAGATCTGAAGCTCAGTCGCTAGCTCTGAGTAGATGTCTTCGACAGACATGCCATCCACTTCCACTCGCGCATGTTTTACGGCGACCCATGCATGACCCTCGAATATCTTGTCTTTGGCCCGGGAATATATAGTGGAAGGATACACCTGACGAACTTCGAAGGAAGCTCCACCCATGCTTACGTCCGCAAATTCGGGTGACGTCGTAGTAAGAAAATGCTGTAAGGTTAGATGCTGCGGAGCTTCATCTTCAAGCCATATTGCCAGGAAAGCAAGAAAATCGGGACACCGGGTGTTTGATCGAGCCTTCTCTCGTTGGATCTGAGCGTGGGGTCCAGCCAATAGGGTCAGGGGTCGCCCAAAGAAGGATGACATAGTGACTGATGTGCTGAACACACCTGCAACATAAATAGTTAGATCGTGTCAGTCCTCACTAATATGAAAATATACCTGCAAAACTGTTTGCTTGGGCGGACCACGCCTGGGATATAAACGGGTATTCATGTTCTGCAGAAATTCAGGCTTCGCCTACCCCTGCGCCAAATTCCCTCGAATCATTGAGCTCGATGACGCTTGGAAGGAGGGGTCTATGCAGCCACAACTCTCAGACCTCCCCATTTCTCGTTTTGATGGATCTCAGCCGCACCGTAATGCGATTATACTTACCCCGCCTAGGTCATACACAATTTTGCGATCTCAGACATGGCAGATCCTCTCGCTCAAATCGGATTCCAGCTCAGCGCGGCAGGCATCGGGCTAGGCGCGTTCAGTACGACCATCGATCTCCTCCACATGTGCAAGAGCGGATACGATGCATGGAGAGGATTGCAAGAACTTGACCAAGACCTCAAAGTACTGCGAGCCAAACTAGTGTTGCAACAAGACCTCCTGGAGTTGTGGCAAAGAGACTGGTATGGCCCGGAAGTTGGCAAAGGGTCGACTGGTATGAGGATGCGCCTGCTTGAGGCACACAAGGATAGTGTTGAGTCAGTGATTGCATCGGTTCGCTCACTCCTTGACCGATTGACTTCACTGAGGACGTTTGCAGAGACAGGAAAGACACCGGACGGTTTTCAGAGAGCCAAATGGATCGCGAGCGAGCTACAAACCAGCAATAAAGCTTTGACCGAAATCGGGTCCTTACTTGAAGGTTTATTCCGACTTCTGCCCCCGAGAAGCCCTAATGTATATGCTGTACAGGTGGCGGTTTCTCTGGAAGATCAGAACGATAATCACAACGGCTCTGATGCCGTTGAGCAGGCCCTTAAATCAGGCTCCTCCCACACCATTGTTTCTGGGACCCTTAATCTACGCGATACCCAAAGATCTCTACATTACCAGCTACAAAAACGTGTGAATGAGATGAAGAATAGCGCAAGGCCATCAGAAGTGGTCATAACTTCTATGAAAGTCACCGAACGTAAAACTGATGACGTGTCAGCCGGCTTCCGGTCGTTCGCAAAGTATGACGGTAAACTCGCGGTCATCGAATGGAAGAAGTATGATCGGAACTGGGTGGGGGCCAAGCGAACCCAGCTAATGGGACGCTTGGATAACCTTGCACGATTACTGATGAGCGATGCGAAGCCGGAAGAACTGAATATTTTGAGATGCAATGGTTACTTTAACGATCCTGCGGGAAGTCGCTTTGGATTCGTCTTTACTTTGCCAATTCCATCGACAGGCTATCCGTGCTCATTGAAACAGCTCATTGGGAATAAAACAGAAGCCAATCTTCCCACGCTTGAGCAGCGGTACTTTATGGCCTATTCTCTCGGCCTGTCGATCTCCATACTTCACGCCGCTGGTTGGTTACACAAAAGCATACGCAGTCACAACGTCCTCTTTCTCACTGTGGAAGATCAGTCGCATTCTAGCCGGCCTTTATGGTCGCGTCCCTACCTAGTCGGATTTGACTACTCCCGCCCAGATGCCCAGGACGAATCCTCCGAGAAGCCGGAGCAAAGCAAGCGGTTCGACATCTACCGGCACCCCATGAGCCAAGGCTCACCGAATGAACGATATCAGAAGGCGTTTGATTACTACAGTTTCGGTGCATTACTGCTTGAAATTGGTCTTTGGAGGTCTTTATGGGATTTATGGCGGGAGGGTACTCCTCCAGAGGCGTTTCAACGCGAGCTTGAAGCCACGGCACGGGTCAAGGTTGCACATTGCATGGGCAGAGACTATGCGGAGGCGGCTATTAAGTGTCTGAATGGGGATCTGCAAAAGCGTGACGGCTCGGAACAAAAGGCCTTCTTCATTGAGGTGGTAGAGGTGTTAGGACGATATGTTGCATCTTAGTTTTCCATGACAGTCCCGTATTGACATGATGTGTGTGGCTTCCCCATGGGTATCCCAGGGTCAATTGGTTGCATAATTCCGAGCAACGAGAAAAATAAACGGCTTTGGGGGGAAAGGCCATAGATGGCTAAACAAGAAACTTGTTTGAAGAGGCTTGACATAGGTGCCTTGAAACTTCGGTACCATTGAATATAAAACCACACCCCTGCATACTGCAATGTATCCATTTACTAAAACCATCTCTCGGCGAAGTTATTTCTCCTTCAAGGCACATTTTGGCCCTGATATCGCCAAAGGGGCTTATTCCCTGATCGGCCGGGCGTACACACGAGATTGACTACATCGAACACAACACGAGAAGAAGCCTGATTTCGATTGATTGCAAAACTGATAGTTATGTTGCGGTTCGGAACGTACCCGGTGGCACGTTTTCAAGCAGCCTTAGACGTGGATCAAAGGCAAGGTAAAATCTCCAATTGTCACTCCTTTGTTGCTAGCCCAAATTCCGAACACTCAAAACTCTCGAGTCCCCAATCATGCTATGTAATCTACTCATGTAAAAATTACGCTTCAGGTCGGCGAATTTCACTGAAAAGTGACTATCCATCTCGCTCATAAATAATGAACACTAAAGCAGGGAGCTAGCTGTCAAAGTAGCAAGAGAGCTACTCGGGTTGGTAACACCTGCAATAAATGCAGTAGTTGGATGAACTATATACATCATGACTTGAAAAACGAGAAAGGAGCAATACCTGGTGGAAGTGTTTAATAGTGAGCATTCGTCACTCAACCCGCGGCGTAGGATATAGGTTTTTTTTTTTTTTACCTTTCTGATGTTTTCCATACAGTTATAGCATATAATAGTTGCACGTAGAACGAATTTCACGGTTATGATACTGGCGTGAAATGTATTAGGCCTAGGACCAGTGCAGACCAGGAGAATCGTACTGCTTACACTTGCCGTTGCCAGGTAATCTGGAAAACATCCCCAAAAGTTTTGCAGAAACCTGCCACGACTGATCATGATGAAGCAAGAGATCTACCATGCACAATAATGTCGTGATTAAAGTTTCCTTAATGCAGATAGAATTCAATTCAGTAACAAGTAGTGTCGTAGAGGTGAGGTTATATGATGGTAAAAGTCTCTGCCCCTAAACTCTCGAAGTGTTCCAGCGTAAGACACCTTGCAAAGCCGATTCTCGTATATGTAGCATCCATTCCCTTCACCGGCGCAATTATAAGGCCTATTCCACATGTTTTGTCATCATTCTCACCAGCATGGCCTGAGCCCGGACAGTTCTGACGGAATAGATAAATGCAATGCACAACCTTTCTTGACCCGCGCTCCGAATCGACGTCGAAATACATCTCGCCCACAATTCGACTTCCAGTAGAGTCTCGCATTTGAATGATTCGGCCGAATGCGTTAGAGGAGGCATCGTATCCAAGAACAGCCTTGAAAATCGGAGCTTCCATACGCAAGTAGCCCGACTTCACTCTACCATATGGGTTCGTGCTCGAAAGCTCGCCGTGATGTTCAAGTATTACAACCATACCCTTATTCCAAGAGCGCTGCTTCCCTGTCGGATCGAGAGTCGTCTCTTCAAAATTGGCTTTGACAGAGCCGTATGACACTGATCCAGATACAGATGCCCATGACCAGCTCGGAGCGACATAGGATGTGTGGCGTACACGATCCCTGCATTTAGAAGAACCATTACAAGAACCCCATGCCAAGCTACGCAAGAGATCCTCCGACCACAGACCTGCCACATATTCACTCAACGTGTAGTCGCTTACAGACTTGGCAAGACCAGCGATAGCAGGCAGGGTGTCCTCTTCCTTAGTGAGCAGCCGATTGGAGTAGTCCGCGACAGTGCTATACCATAAGTCGTGAATATTGCGATCGCCAATTGCATTGATGGAATCAAGAAGCCTTTCGTTGTATAACCCGTTCTGGCAATGCTCCTTCATCATGTTTTCTGTAGGCCATCCTTCGTATGTTTTTAGGCAACGACATTCCCAGAGCACTTGTTCATGGGTGAAATGCACGACTCGGGGAGACATTTCACGTTCTTGGAGTGCCCATCCTCTGACATACAGAGGTCCCTCCTCGTGTAGCCTATCCCATGTTGATTGGCGTTTCGTGGCCCTGACATTTATAGTCTTACCGCGTTTACCCTTTAGCTGGAATTCAACAGTATTATTATCCATATCTCGTGATCGGAAAATACCCTCTGCATCATCATCGGAAACATTGGCTGCTATAGTCAAGTAAGAGTTGCTGTAGACTAGACTCATCAGAGACGTCTCTCGATCCCAGTCTTCGGTTGAGTCTTGTATGATGCATAATGCATCAATCCAGAGATAATTTACTCCGAGCCGATGCGTGACTTCGCAAGCTTCAATGAACGTCAGAGGCAGTACATCCGTCCTGAAAGACGTCAATCGTTCACGATGATTTCTTGCAACGGTCGAGCTGGTTGCTGTAGTTTCTGTGTGCCATCGATGGGTTAGGGCCAGGTAATGGGACTTTCTGGGCAGCAAATCTCCTTCCACCAGTCTTAGGGTCTTGTTTCGGCCCCAGTGGCTAAGATCCAGCAGCCTCGTTGGCATAAAATCTTCTTGAGGCTGAACTTTGCAGGAATTATGACCCTGGTTACATTGCTGCAACCATAAATGTAACTGTTCGAATGTCTCATGTGAAGACGTACTTTCCGGCAGAGGTTTCGGCTTGTCTAGAGGATGTTTAGCGACAACCCTTCTGAGTCATAGAGATGTTCTTACCTTCGTAAGGTTCGGCACTCAGAAGAAAAGAGGCATGAAGACTCTGCGGACATTCGATGTCGTCTGGAAACGGCTCATCAATCTGACTCCACATATGATCTGACGATCGAAATAGCATAACCTCACTAGGCTGAGGAAGCGTTATCGTCTCGATCCCCAGCTGTTTCCAGAAGAACATGCAAAAAGGACATCCGTTGAGGGCAGAAGCTTGGAGCGAGTTCAGTGATGAATGCCACTTCGGTGAATGCAGACTTCCCCATTTTGCAGCGAAGAATGCCACTGGTAGTCCTCTGCAAGTAGAGCACAATTGAACCTTGGCTATTTTTGATACATCCAAAGTCGTGACACGCTTCTGTTGTGTTGGCGTTTCGGCTTGCTTTCGTCTCAGCAGGTCCGTGATAGTTTGCTGGCCGCCCTCTTCTGCAGCGGCAAGAATAGTTTTGCCAGTGTACGAGACTGCATGTATATCCGCACCTGCATCAATCGATAATTGGACTATCTGTTCGTTTCCTTGAATGCACGCTAGGTGCAGAGGTGGTTCCTCCCTGCCTGCAGCCATGCTCGGATCAGCTCCACCAGAGAGAAGTACCCGCGCCGTCACGAGGTGACCACCTGCCACAGCCGCTTGCAACGCAGTGATCCGATTAGAATCGCTTTCTTCTTCTAATGTAATACCAGCGTCGAGGAGAACTTTCACGATCTCTGCATGTCCTTTTGTGGCCGCAACTGTGAACAACCTATGATGGCCATGCGACTGTTCAGCCAGCAATCCTAAGCCTAGAAGACGCTTGATGAACTTAACACGCCCAGTCTCTGCGCAAACCTCGAGAGCTCTTCGCATTCCCGGCGTTGCCTCCACTTTTTCTTTTGCTACCTCTTGTACCAATCTCTCAAACACCTCATCGTGATTGCCTTTCATAGCCGATATCAAAGACATACAAGCCGAGCCCCAAGCGTCGGCATCAGCTCTGGCCCCAGCTTCCAGCAAGATATTCACGATTTGGATGTTGCCTCCTTCAGCTGCCGCTTGCAATGCGGTGTAGCCCCATTCTCCGTAACCAATATTTACGTTGACGTCAGCACCAGCAGCCAACAACCGTTCAACCAGTCCTAAGTCTGCTCTTGCCGCTGCAGCCTGGAGTGCCGTCTTGCTACCGATCACCGGAGGCGCATTGACGTCTGCGCCTGCTTGCAGCAAAATTTCCACAACGGCTGAATGGCCACCGAGTGCGGCTTCTTGGAGAGGCGAGGAGAATTGCTTACGGCCACTCACCGAGGCACCTGCCCCCAGCAACCGCTCAACGACTGCTAGATGTCCACCTGATGATGCAGCACGCAATATTCCGTCGGCGTTGGGATCTGCACCGAGTTCAAGCAGTCTCTCAACGACGTCCAGGTGACCGCCACCGGCCGCACCTCGTAGAGGCGTACACTGTGAATATTGTGTAGACCCATTAGCTTCGGCTCCGTTCTGAATCAAATATTCGACCATATCCAGATGACCGCCACTCGCTGCGGAAGACAGCGCGGTTTCATGTGCTACCTCTGCCGCTGCATTAGCATTTGCGCCACATTGCACCAGCAACCTTGCGGTGCCCATGTCACCCAGGCTAGCAGCGTGTTGAAGAGCTTGATCTTTGTTGATTTGAGCTGCTTTGACAAATCTTCTAGCTTTGATCAACCGATTCACTTCGTCATGTTGGGCGTCCTGGACCGCTTGATCCAGCGCATCCGCGCTATAACAGTCCTTTGCGATTTGCTTTCCTTCGGCCGCGAGTATGATTTTCACCACTTCCATTCTTCCCTTCAGCACAGCTTGTTACAAAGCCGATCCTAGCATCTCTGCGGGAGGGCAGGCATGTATGTCGACTCCGGCCTCTATTAAGCGCTGTACCGCTTTTGTTTCACCTTTCTTCGCAGCCTCGGTGAGCGAACGAGTGTAAAACCAGCGGTATCCTTCTTGAAGCTCTGAATGTTCATTCTCAACGAGTCGCTTGACTTCGCTCAAGGGGTCTCCGTCTCTGGCGGCATCCAAGGCACTTCTACCGACAGCATCCGTTACCAAGTCGTATTTCCAATCACCGAATTCATCTTTCTCGAAATCACTAGGATTGTTTTGAACATCCAATTCCGCCATTTGAACTTTGATTTGTGGTAATTTCGTGGGTGTACTGACTAGAATTGTTGACTGGAGCTGTTGCCTAGAGACATTTGCGGTTCCTTGGCTGGGCCCTCGCCTAAGAGCCCGTGAGGGCTAGTTTTGGCGTTGCTGCTGTAATTAACATTCTTGATCGAGGCGATTTACCACGACATCTTTTCTAACATTGTAATAGACCTGATCAGATCATAACAACGGCAGCCAAACGGCAAGTAATAAACAGCAAATTCATCAACAGGGACAAACAGAAAAATGGATAGAACACAGGCTCGATAGACAGAATTTTCTTATCGGGTGGTACTTTACATTTTTTCCTTCACCATACACCGATATTACGGTAGAGTATTGTGATATACATAATACCTAAAATAAGAAACGATTCGTGAACTACTGGCGAGAAATGCCTGAATTTCTTGTTGCTATCGACTTGGGCATCATACGAATCTATGAACATAGCCACACTTTCCATGTCATGCACTAAACTAACGGCCGTAAGATTGAGAAAAGGTACCTCGGATCTCGTTGGGGAGATTCACTAATCTGAGTTTAAATTAGCGCATCCTTCGTTTCTGGATACCACGTAAGGTTGATTCAGATGTACAGTTCTCGACCAATGAGACGATTTCATGAGTTGTCTTTCAGGAGATTTTTTGCCAATTCATGTTCATCTTGGAGCGTGCCGGTGCTTCCGCTAGGTAGCAAGCATGCCTTGCGAGGCAGATTACTACCTTGACATCTGATTATATAGATTCTTTGTAGCCCAACACTAATCCCTAAATCTGTCAATTTCATTCCAAGGTTGAAATTGAAGCTTCGGGACAAAATGCTCTTCTCACTTGCACTTTTAGCCACACCTGCGAATACAATTGCCACACCATCCGACTATGTGGTCCACGAAAAACGTGCCATCACAGGCAATCTCGACCAACGTCTGGATCCTCATGTTCGTCTACCCATTAGAATCGGCCTGAAGCCCAGTAAGACCGCCAGAGAACTGGCTGAGACGTGGCTGATGGACGTTTCACATCCGAATTCTACAAAATATGGCCAGCACTGGTCTCAAGAACAAGTAATCGCTGCATTCGCCCCATCTGAAGATACTGTGGATGCGGTAACCCAGTGGCTTGTCGTATCAGGCGGCATTGATAGGGAACGGATTGCTTATACAGACAACAAAGGATGGCTCGCCTTTGATGCCACAGTGGAAGAAGCTGAACGATTATTAGTGACAGAGTACTTTGAAGCGGATGACGGAGAAAGGAGAACTGTGGGTTGCGATCAGTATCATTTGCCAAGCCATCTGGTTGATCATGTGGACTACGTCACTCCTGGAGTAACTGGAGTGCATACAAAATCTAGGAAGTAGGTTTGGGCACATCCCAATCTCCCGTCAAATCGAAGAGTAATCTTTCCCAGAATCAATACCGGTGAACGAGCACTGAGCAAGCGCGCCCCGCATATACCTCACCGACATGACACATCTGACCCCGCGCTTTTGTCGACAAGACATAGCGGCTCACTCGACACATGTGATCGAATGATCACTCACGATTGCATTCGCGCTCTTTACAATATCCCATTTCCAGACCCGGAAGCTGAAGTCAGCCCTAACAATACTATGGGTATCTACTTGCTTTCGAGCGCATACGCGCAAGATGACCTAGACTTATTTTTCTCGAACTTCACGTCCTACATCGAAAACGGCACTGCTCCGATTATGAACTCTATCAATGGTGGTAAGGCGCCGGTTGATATACTTCAAGCGGGGGCGGAAGCTTGTATGGATCTGGAATTAGCAATTCCCCTCATCTATCCTCAGCAGACCACTGTGTACCAGGTCGACGATGATTATTGGGCTGCAGAGCAAGTGTGGAGTGGTGGCCTCTTCAATACATTCCTGGATGCTATCGATGGAAGTTATTGTACGTATGAGGCATATGGTGAGAAAGGCGACAATGCCAACTTCGACCCGGTGTATCCAAATGACAGAGAAGGAGGATACAAAGGCGAAAGGATGTGTGGTGTATACAATGTATGTTTGCAACATACATAATCCCGGCAGCTATCTAACAATATTCTAGCCAACGAACGTGATATCTATCTCGTATATGAAGGACGAAGCAGACCTCCCTGCAGCATATCAGAAGCGACAGGTCAGTAGTCTTCATTTCTCTCTCGCGATCGCTTGACGATCTAACAATTTTACGCAGTGCGACGAATGGCTGAAACTCGGCCTTCAAGGCGTTTCAGTCTTTGTTGCATCCGGTGACTCCGGTGTTGGTGATCTTCCCAAAATCGACTCTCCAAATGGGTGTCTCCGTAACGGAACAGTCTTTACGCCTGGGCACCCAAATACATGTCCATGGCTGACTAGTGTGGGTGCCACTAAAGTCTACCCCGGTAAAACGGTGTATGACCCTGAAAGCGCGGCGAATGATCTTGCTGGTGACCCCTATTACTTCCCATATTCTTCTGGTGGTGGGTTTTCCAATATCTTTGCAATTCCGGATTATCAGTCCAAAGCAGTCAAAGGCTATTTTGGCAACGAAGACCCGGGTTATGCTTACTACCATGATGTTAGTAATCCGGTTCCTTCTCCATTTATGAACTAACAAATGAATCAGGGAAATTGGAAGAACAGCACCGGCGTTTACAATCGAAATGGACGAGGGTTTCCTGATGTCGCTGCTAATGGAGATAATATTGCCGCCGTGTACAATGGCGCTTTGCGCTTGACCGGCGGCACTTCCGCTTCCACCCCAATCTTTGCATCAATAATCAACATGATCAATGAGGAACGCATCAAAGTAGGGAAGGGACCTGTGGGATTCATCAACCCTGTCTTGTATACCAACCCAGGAGTGCTCAATGATATCAAGAATGGATCCAATCCAGGATGCGGTACCAATGGCTTCAATTCAACGAAAGGATGGGATCCGGTTACAGGATTGGGTACTCCAGATTATCCCAGGATGTTGGATCTTTTTATGAGTCTTCCATGATAAACTTTGACCGACTTTGGACGTTCGCGTTACTGGGATGGCAAGGATCAAGGCATATGTACCTGGGATCTGACAGTAGATCATGACATAGTGGCCGAGAACGGCTTGCGTTCCAGGAAAGCAGCCGAGAATGCTGCACAAGCGCTGTTTTGATCTTCCCTTGGACTCCCATCCTTTTTAGCAATGCGGTATAATTATCTTTGAAATCTCGGCGAGATGATTTTGAACGTCCTAAGGTCTACTTTTACCTTTTTTTTTTACGTCTCTATTCAATAAATTACCATCACTATCACATGTGATGTGTATATTCACAGTGTTTCTTTTGAATTGACTGATAAAACACCCATCCGCTATTTCTATTGTCGTTCTTGCGGCTGAAAGGTTACACTACATGTAGGTTTTACTAGAGTCTAGTCTTTCTATGGGCACCACCACACTCCCGCCAAAGCCTGTCTTGCGACCATTCATCAGGACGGGGAATATCTTCTTGATTTTGGATATAGGAAATACTCTACAGAGGGCTTATAGGGCTATTGTTACCGCTGCTGATGTTTGTGACAGTAGATCCAGCGCGTCGATCGCATTAGTTGTCCTTGGAGTAGACTGCGCAGTGAGTTTAGTGAATTGTTCTTTCATTTCAAGGATTGTCAAGCGGCTAAACCTATAGATAGAACTTTGAAGTTGATATATTGCGATTACCAGGAGACTATATAGAATACATGGCTTCTTAAGACTGGATGGGACGATACAACTAGGACTGGGTAGTGTTCTTTCCATTGAGGACATCAATGAAGGCTGTGTATGCAGGCTTCTTTTGCCAATTGTCGTTCCAGAGCAGAGCAGAACCCTCGCCATTAAATGTACCGGGCACCCAAGAGTAAGCGTCTTTCACACCCTTATCAACATTAGCATTATTTTCAGAATATTTAGATGATAAGTATTGTGCTTACCCAAATGGTGATGCCGACACAGCGCTCGACGTTAATACAGCTTTGTGCAACACGGGCCCAGGCTTGTGCAGCAACTTGAAGCTTCTGAGAATTGCTTGGATTATTGGATCGAATGTCGAGCTCCGTGTAAGCCACATCGACATTCAAATCAGTGAAATCCTTGAGAACTTGCGTTAGAACGGCGACACTGGGGGTTGGTGTTTGCTGTGTATTAGTGGATTCGGATGTCAGATGGGCTTGGAGTCCAACACCGTCGATCTTGATACCATATTGCTGAATCAGCTTGACGATAGCGATAGCTCCCTTGTGCTTTGCTGTTCCGTACTCCAGGTTGTCTAAAATCTAGTTAGATTTCCACTTAAGAAGCAGCATTGAAGAGACGTACAGTCATTGTAATACAACTTGGCGGTGGGATCATATTTCTGGGCCAGACGGAATGCGATCGGGATGAAAGCATCGCCAATAACGCGCTGAAAAACGCTGTTCCTGCGCGAACCGTTCTCCTCGAGAGCTAAGAGACTTTAGTTTTCTTTCAGACGCCATTTCTCAGTATTTTCTTCTCACGTACCCTCGTTGACAACATCCCAGTGAGTGCATTTGCCTTTCCACCTGGTCATCAATGTTTTGATGTGGTTTTCCATGACATTGATTAGGGTTGCATTGTTGTTGATGTTGTTGACCCATCCAGGCAGTTGGCTGTGCCAGACAAGTGTGTGACACCGCATTTGTTTGTTATTCTGGGTAGCCCAGTTGGCGATCTGGTCTCCACCGCTCAGAGTGAACGAGTTCTGGTTGGGCTCCGTGGCATCCCATTTCATAGCATTCTCCGGTGTAATTGAGCCAAATTCCGATTTGATGGCATTTTGCTCGTTGTTGTCGTTTCGGATAGTAAGCGAAGTACCGATGTACGATCGTCCGCGTGCCTTCATGGCCGCATCAAGGGTAGCAGCCTGACGGGGATCGAGTCCGAAAGTAGGCACAGCGACTGCTGTGCTCGCAAGCACCAGGGCAGTGGTGAGAGTGGAGAAATGCATCTTCGTCTCGCACAACAGGTAGTACTACAGGATGGCCACCATGAGCGATGACGGCGGTTGGAGCATATATGTGCAGTCGAATGCTTGAAAACTGGCTCGTTGTTTCATCGTTGCCACCGGGTATCTACCTAGAACTAATTGTAGTAAGACTACATGACTATATCCGTCTTGACGATTGAAATCAGTTTACCCCGGTTTTGGCGTTCACAGAGCAGGGATATATCCACCGGACAGAGAAGGATATAGCCGCTTCCCAGAGTGAAGCTAGATTCGATACGGGTAAATGACTCGTGATCACGGGTCAGGCTAACGGTATATTAGCTAATGGAGTTCGGAGAGATTACAATGTGGGGAAATGAAGGCTTAACCTGTTAATAACAAAACAGGTTGTTTCCTTGGTTTTTCATTGGTCCGTGAGCTCTAATTTCAAGCCATGACACGTTTCGTCTGCATATCACTAGTGTGTTCGTGCATCCATGGATGTCGATCAAACAGGTGATGTCCATGACTTGAACGAGACCAAGCATGACAATACATAGGTATGAACAAGCTTCGATGTAATGCCCATTCATCGAGCCTCCCATATTGAGCTTGGCTGGGCTGGTGAGTTAAGTCACTTGAGCTCATGAATAAAATTTCAAAGATATTTGAAGGTGTTTTACGATATTAAACACCGCATGCGCACGTTTTGGTGGTCACCAGGCTGTTGCTCATGGTCAAAGTCTTTAGGTGTATGCCAAATATGTTTATATATTAGGATGAATTCGTACGTGTAAATGAGCCGGTTCGGACCTCTGGCGTGTGTCGCTAGAGTAACCGCCGGGAACCTGGGCACCATTGCTTTGCTCGGCCCTTTTATTGAGCCTTGATTGAACTGGTGCAAATCGAGAGCCGAGGTTCGGTGTCCTGCAGACCCTTCACAGGATCCCATGGTGCAAGGTCATTGATGTAAACGACGTAGGCTCTGTACATCCGCCACATTGAAATGCGGAAACACAAGTAATCGTGGGTTCAGCAGTAATCCCGGGCTAGCTCTGGGTTATTTAAGGAACGGGTAGGATTCCACAGGTTTCTGGCAGAGTACAATGGCAGGGAAAGGATGCTGGCGCAGGAATGGTCCATACCTAATCTTTCGCGCGGGCCTGTTATAGAGACTCCCCAAATTAGAGTCTATAAGTGACGATCTAAATTGGGAGCAAAATACCCATGACTCTCGTTGTGATCTTATACTTTTTGGAGAAGGAGAATCTACTATCAGTTCTGTAATGTCAAAACATTAAGCCACTATGGAAATACGCCAGAATGGGCCATTCCCATGCTAATCTCGGCCGCTACCCGCTTTCAGTCCCCCAAATGAAAGAGAAATGGAAACTTTTGGAATGTAGCGGAGAACAAGAGCGGAGCTGAACATATTTCCGAACCCCAAAAAGAGGAAACATGAACTTGAAGGATAAAGGCCTTCTTCGCATCAACATTCTATCGAAGTTCTACTCATGCAATCGGAGTTCACCAGCTACCCATAGCTATAAGAATCTTTAGATAATGGGAGTTCCCTCATTGCCCTCTTCCCGTGCTGCTTATAACACATACCTGTAGTTCCCCGATGTCCGTCTATTCGCCCTACTGTTGGAAGCATCATGGAATTTGACTTTCGTTCTGCCGTCCTGTCGCGCCGAATTCAGGAGCCTCGGACAGAAGTAAAATCTCTTTGGGCTTTGAGCCTTCAGTCCTCAGGTAGGCTAATCTTATCCTGCCCTCTTTTGCCTCTCTGGGGAGACTTTAAAGTTTGAAATTGCTTAAGCGTCATCTCAAGTGATAGGCCTCGTTTATAACATTTGGGAAGGGATGTAGGCGGTAGATGTTTCGTCCGTGCAGGCAATGAAAATAGAGGAAAGCGCATGCTGGGTCATTTGAGACTCGCTCGTATAGTAAATTTCTACCTCTGTGGTCATTCCCTGATCGCTTAGTCTTAATGATATCTGTGGCATACACATGGCTGTTATGCGCAAAAGCTTGTCACAGTGGTCTACATACTCCAATTTCTCACTGGAAACCAGCAAGATACACATCGTCATGTTTCTGAATCGGGTTTAATTTTTTTCTCATGGTCTATTCCCGCGATTTAGTACATAGCTGTTGAAATTCCAAAAATTTCACTGCGCATAGCAGGTCATGATACATCCCCTACTTAGCCGCAACAACCCCCAATCTTAAAAGGGCCAGTGATTCATGCCTCATGTAGTGCAATTTCGCGGGACGAAAACACGCAGAATGCACCCTGAGGGTGTGAAAAAAGACAGCGAACACGCAGAGCCTCCTTAATAATGCACGAGTCTAGCTCTCGTACGACTACTAGATCTACACATCATGTCACCAAATCGGTGCCAAATCCCTCCCATTTGCGAGATCAAGGCCCACTCTCTTCAAGTCGTTGCTTTTCATGCGCCCAGTTCGGATGTCTACTAGTTGGGGATGCACGGGGCGATCGTTCTCATTTATTCGCAACATCTACCAGGACAAGTTAGCCTGTAGCAGGGCGACTTACGCCCCGCTGCTTATTCTCACCTGCAGCGTATACTACGTCCCTGGATCTACGCTTAGCGTTGCTTCTCGGACGATATGAAGTTTTGAACCGGTAGTGGAATACATGTGACCAACACAGTGGTATTCTAATAATTTGACCAGATTCGCTCGGAGTCATCGGATACGCGCAACACCGCTTGTGAAAACTCATCATTCTGCATCTCGGCGCCGTGTCAGTATTGGTATCGCTAAATGTCCAATACTGGAAATGTTGACCGGAAGCCACCAATTGAATCCTATTGGTCGCCAAATCCCCGAGAAACGACCCCAGGATTCGGTAGAGCCCGATGTACTTTCAATGAAGATAGATATAAATGAACACTTGTGAAAGAAAGTACACGGGAAGCCGGTTCTGAGTTAATTTGAATACATGGGAGAAAGCCTATACGACTCTGTTAGACCAAATCCTCAAAGGGTACTATAAAACGTCTATTTCAGGTTCTCTCAGCATTGAGAATGTCCTTGCAGGTGTTCTGGATAGACTCGCGGGTCATGCAGGCACTAATAAAATATGTTCCGACATGTTGTATTAAGACCTATACTGAACTAACCAACAAATCGTATCTCGATTATCGATTTCTGTGCGTTAAATCTTCGAGGCGCCTTAAGCAGCATCACCAAATTTCGACATGGCATCATCAAAATGGTAAGGTGGGGCTTATTAGCATGTTGAATCCAGATTCTTGATGAACTTTCGATATCGAATTCATCCTGGGCTTCGTATGCACCGCACTTACACACGTTACAATTCAGACCTAGCCACCAGGTAGGTTATACAAACACGGAGACCGTGACGCGGTACCATCCATCCAGTACAAGTCATGAAGTCGAATACCCTTTCCATTTAGGGATCGTTACGCCAGCGCTGATACACGTGGATCAGGTCTAACACTACCCTGATCCCTCATGTTATCATTGTCTCCCCAGATTTTGGGCCCGATGTATCCGAAACAGGCCTCGTGCAGACGCTAGCTTATTTGCGCCAGTAACAGGCTTAATAAGTCTAATCAGAAGACCTTTCGTATCCACAGCGATACGCTCGACCAAGGTTCTCTCTCTAGTCGTGATCTCAAAGAGTATGTGTATGTGGGGGTGTGAACTGCCTCGGTCTGGTGAGTAATATGGTGCTGAGGTCAACATAACTGTCTGAAACATTGCGATTGGACAAAAATGGACACCGTGTTGTATTCGATACGGTATCATTTTGTATCTGGAGTTCATGAGATCACGCGCATCTAGTAAAACGTGGAGAACAGTAGTGTGCTCTGTATGAGCATTGGAGTCCATTACTTGGAAGCTCTGCAGTCATCAATAGCCCACTTTGTTTCTCACTCAATAGGTAATTAGGCTCACTGTTTAGAACTTAGAAAACTCGATTATATAATGCTCATAGCCCAGAATGAGACAGGCGCACACATACCCGCTCAGGCAATGTTGAGGCGAGCATGTACCCCCTCGATGTTAGGATTACGGCTACACCAGACGACCCGATTGTTGAGGATGGCGAATGTGTGAAATGAGCGATGAGATCTGCTCAATTAGGACGTTGGAAGTCATCGAGATGTGCTAGCCATCACTTCACCATAGGGTGTGATGTAAAAAGTGAGTCTCACCTCAACTCTACCAGGTGGGGTTAACGGTGCAATGTCGTGCGAAATGGTCATGATATCGTAACATCATGATCGAAGGATACAAGGCCAGAAACTGGGCAGGAAACAAAGAACTCCACATTCTCCGAGATATAAGTAGCTGGTCCTCGCCAGCATGTAATCCGTCCTCATCACAACAACACTCATCTACATATTCAAAACATTCATCACCCGACTTCCAGTCCTCCAAACCAAAAATGCGTTTCTCATTCGCCACCGTCGTCGGCCTCGCTGGCCTGGCCGTCGCCGCTCCTGCCCCCACTGCCGTTCGTGAGGAGCAGCTCGACATCGCCAGCCTCCTGTCCGGTCTGCTTGGCACCATCCAGGGCCACAGTGCATCCATCCGTATGCCTCTTTCAATCCCCCATTCCACCTTCCGCCCACTAACCACACCACAGAGTCCATACTCGGACCTCTCGGCCCGCTCTCTTCTGTCCAGCAGAAGCAGACCGCCGTCCCCCATGTCGCAGATGCCCTCGGCAGCATCGCCAAGGCCATCTCAGACGTCACCTCCCAGGTTCTGAGCGTTATTGTCCCTCACGAGCCCGGCGCGCGGGCCCCCGAGAAGCGCGAGATCGAGGCTCGCATGAAGCCCATTGACAAGCGCCAGTTGGAGTCCATCACTAACATCTTCACGAACATCATCGGGGAGATTGTCAGCACGGTCACGGGTGTGATTGGAAAGCTCGGCTTCGGTGGACTCCTACCTGTTAATCAGGTTACGGGCGCGCTTTCCGGGCTTCTTCTTGCGGTGCAGAAGCTGCCTAACATCGTGCTTGGAACTGTGACCTCGCTGCTGAGCACTGTCTTGGCTGGACTTCCGCTGATTGGCAGTGGTAGCTTGTAAGAGGTTTACAGCCTGGTGATGGGAGCTCGAGGTGATGAAAATGGGAGCTGAGGTGTGTGGGGGTGTTGAGAGAGGGTGGGAAAGGGGAGGTGTCATCCATGATCAACTAGCTACTTTCATTGACGCATGGTCTCGTAGGGTTAATGGATAAAATGATTATAATTGGTGTGTCTTTGAGTGGTTCCGGTGCAGATATGCTATTCGACTTGAGCAACCCTGGTTGCCAATTGTCCAGGCGCGATACCCCCACACCTTCGAATGGCTAACCAGCTGGCTTCTCAAAGAGAAGCAAGAAGAATGGGTCAATCTGCAACAGTCAAGTGCTGTATGTTAATAGTGGTGCATGAACAATGTGCATGAACAATGTGCATGAATTGACCATCGACGCGGCTCCGGCTCTTTACGGCGTCAATAGCGTGGCTTGATTAGTAACATCACCTCTTACCTTCCACGATAGGAACGTCGAATGGGAAGACGCATAAGCCCCCACAGCTTATCCTCTGATTCTTGGGCCCCTTCTCTCTTCTAATCTATTTTTCAAAGCTCGTTGCGGACATTCAAATTCTTTACTTATCTCGTGTATCTAACTATATTTCAGGTAGATGTAGTGCAAGTCGTCTGGAATTCTGTCCACTGTTTTGTCATCACATGCAACATCGTGTTTGGGTCCATCTAGCCGAAGCGAATCCAGCCGTGTCGCCGCTGCCTAATCGTCGTGATTGACCTAGCCAGCCCACAGCGACATCGGCTGTTCAGATGTCGTCAGAGCAGGGTACTACATCAGGAAAGCTGTCTAGCATCTGTGTGACGGTCGGACAACCGCGTTCCGACCGTGTCTCGAGCAAGATAATTCCAATATAAACTCTCGAGAAGCCGACACCACAATCTGCGCCACGTATCTTGGCTGTGCAGCCAAGGTATATAAATCCCAGTTACTATCCCACGAGGTATGTTTTACCGTCTGCCAAGGTCAACTTTCTCGCGCGTATAAATGCAGTTACCGGTCGTCATCTCCACATTACTCGCGCGTGCTTCGCCCATTATGGGGTTCCCTGTCATCGGAATTTGGAGCTCGGTACCCAGATTTCCATCCCCATCTACCCACTTTACAGATCTAGTGCACGATCGTCGCCACTTTAGCACCCGTTGTTTTAAAAATTGATGATAAAATCGGGAAATTCACCTAGCGAAGAAAGTAGACTATGGGTAGGAAGATGGGGTAAAATTTAACGATGGGATCCACTTTGCACCTCCAACAATGACTCTCTCGGCTCTGGTATTCAACATGCTTCGCATACGCAATCTTGTACCTTATCTGCTCTCGGCCTTCCACACCATTCGACAAGCTGACTCCTCCGCCCAGGCATCGACCGACAAACCCTTCTACTCGTGGCCTAGTTATTTGACAGCTCCGCCATATCCAACAGCGCATCCAGATGCGACGGCACTATCTCGGAGCACGTCAACATGTGCTAATCCCTCATCTATGCTCTCTCTGCATGACTCGCAAAGCCTTTCCTTTCATCGCTAATACGCGGAATTTCCGCGGACGCAGCCCGTCCATCCTTATCCACACCCCTACATCCGATATATCCGCTCTCCCATTCTGGCATCGAATCTGACAGCTGAAGCGTCATGAAAATCAGATTTTGTTCATCTGAAGATAGCTGTCTCCAACATGACACACTCGCTGTATACATAGAAGCGCTCAAAATATCACGAATATTCCAAACCTCTCTCTGTTGTAGGAATTTGCCAAACGAATTACCCACCAGCACCCTTTGAGTGAATCAAATAACTCGTTGCCAACTTTACACTCATAGTAAATCATCCGCTAAAACTTGCCTCACATTCATATCCCAAGCCCGTGATGACATCCAAGCTTTGTTTCAGCAGAGACCTTCTCCCGCCACAGCGGTTCTGAACCCCGATTCGCAGACGAGAAACGCGATACCGGTACCACTCCTTCCGTCCAGCCAGCCGTGTTGTCAACGCAGCATCAGCATATCCCAGCACCAGATAGACAAGTAGTGCAGCACGGTCATATAAAGCACCAATCAGATAATAAGTGCATCACCATTGTATCGCAAGCACTCCCTGGGTGTCGTAAAGTACCGAAATGAATCACAAAGACAGCAGCTGAATGGTAAGCAGATGTGATGGATAAGGACACAAGGAGCAATGGGTACGACATAGGCTTAGAATATAGCGATGGTGAGTAGTAACCACATCCCAGCACCAAACAAACAACTTGCCTTCGCAACATGCACCAATAGATTCAAAGCGCCTCGTCTCCCCATCATGCATTCGGACATAACAAAACCCCGCAGCCTATTCGGTAAGCGCGGCGCTCTCAATATTTACATTGAAAATAGCAAGAAGGCTACAGCCAAAACAGAGAGCCACGTACGTGAACATAACAACGAGCTATCACGAAACCAGAGCAGCGTAATAATAGAAAATGGATGCAGCTACGTATCGTATGTGCAACCAACTCATACATAGAGCCACATGGTTAGGTAGGAACCGCAGGATTAAAGTTCTGGATCACAAGCAATGGTGGTACATGCGCAGGCGACGATAACGCAGGGACGGCAAGGTAAGTATAGACGAGATCTAAAGAGCTCCAAGTGCCATGAGTCTTGGGGTTTGAGTCGGAGGTGACGGGGATGAAGTTGGATGTGGCAGGGAAGAGAGAGTATGTCGGCTTCGCTACGGGATTCTTGAAGTCGGTATGATTGAGGTCGGAATGAAATCTGGGGGCGCGGTGAAGGGGGTGACGCGGGGGCCGTAGTGGCCATAGGATTGGTTGATAGAGTGGTGGTATAGGGGTTATCAGAGTCGGTGGAATTAGTGCAGGGCTCAGTGTGGCTAGCTGGGCGTGCGACACGGGGTAAAGCAGCATAATGATCTGTAGTTGACGTATTTTAGGTATTTTAGTGTGGCAATTGGCTGGTAAGATGCCCATATCTACTCGATCCAATAGATCTGCACTCGAGTAAGCAGATACACGGCGTCACTTTGGGTGTTTAGTCAATGACAGATTTCGAGCTTTCCCAGGAGAAGGCTCTGCTAAGTACAAGCTCGCACGAGAATTTCCGATTTGAGCTCGCCACGCATGCGCCTTATGCCGACAGCACCGTTCTGTGATACCAACACGAGTGCCTGGACGATGTGTAAGTACGGTGGCACACCGGCAAAACGCTCTAGACAAGACAACGGGGTTGCAGGGGATATCTTAAGGTTGTGCCACCAACAGGAATCAAATGCCACACACTAGCACACCCGTCAGATGGTGTGTAACAAGAAATGCCTAGCTGGGGTTGCTGATGAGGCAGTCTTCTCACAGGATCGGTGACAACCAGCTGATAGAGGCTGCCGCTCGACGGCGACCACCACTCGTGCGAAAAGTGTCGTAAATAATGATTGCTGATGATGTCTGCTAGACATTGAGTGGCTTAAAGACTTCAGTTTGTTTCGCTAACCATGAAACACTGCAAAAGGTCCAGATGAGTTTTCTAGAATGCACATGTGAATATGAATGCAATGAATCCAGTCTTTAGGCGGCTAGGCGAAGCGGGGCCTCGGGCGCGGACACTACCGTCATAGTGCTGCGGAGCTGCATCCATAGTGGATGCTTATTCAATACCCCAGGCGTAGCGAGCGGGCGTCGACCTCCTGCATCAGCACCACCGTCCCAACACTCCGACATACGATCACCTGCCACAGTCAGTAGACATAAGAGCCACAGGCGCGCGAAGCCTTGCAGCGGCCCGATGGAGCAGTACGCCAGAAATCGAGTATGGAGCCCCGAATAGCGACTCTGCTGGGTGACTCGCCCCTCGAACGACCAGCTGCCGATGCCCTCTGGCTACCGCCCCCTCCACCGTCCAGCGCAGGTCGCATCCTGTCGAGCCCATTACTGCGAACGACCGTACGCGTTCAGGGACTACGTCAAGCAGCACGACGCTGCCCGCTCAAAACCACCACCAGCACAGCCCAAGCCAGCAACCGGCTCCCCAGCGCCAGAAACCGAGCGCGCCCATTGGCGATGTGCTAAACACGGTGAAGCCCTTCAGTGGGCGCCTCAGTGACCTGCTCTTGGATCCGTCGCCGCAACAGCTGCCCAAGCGAAAGAGAGACGACGATGCTGCCGCGAAGCCGCTGCCCACAGCACCTGAAAATTCGCTGTTGATGTTACCCAAACCCCACCAGCAACCCAAGAAGAACACAAAGCGACAACGCATCCCGCCGCTGCTGCAGGGCCTGCATCAAGTGCCCCCGCAGGCTCAGAGTAGACTATTTCCGCCCATCACGAGTGAAACAGACACTTTCGGGAGGGACATGGGCGACACCATACCCTTGCGGCCTGCAGGCGGCTCCAAGAGCGCAAAGGAGCCATCCAACGAGGCATCAACTGGCTCGACGCCTATGAACACTCCAGCTCGCACACCAGAAGAAGCCCGTGAGAAGGAAGGCGCCAAGCTAGCCTCGGGTCCGATCGGCGATAAGGAGAACCGTTCGGGCACGAATGCGGCCCCTGGAAAGACTAAGGAGCTGAAGAAGAGGAACAAATGGTCTGACGAAGAGACCAAGGACCTGCTGGTGGGTGTCAGTAAGTTTGGTATAGGTAGCTGGAAGAAGATTCTCCAATGTCCCGATTACACCTTCCACCATCGGTCCGCTGTCGATTTGAAGGACAGATTTCGCACATGCTGCCCGGGCGAGGGTTTGAAGCCGAGGAAGTCGAAGCGAAAGTCGAATGCACACGAAGTGACTTCTCCAGACGCGACTTCCCTGCCTACGCCCACGTCCACGTCGGGCAGTGACGACCCAACAGCGCCGGAGACACCCAATCCCACCAGCACATCGCGAAAGAATCGAGGTGATTCCCATCGCAAAGGGCCTGCTGAGCTTCGTGAGATGGGGATCCACAGCGCCTTCACCCGCACCGTCCATCGGAGGGAGCGCCGGACCTTCACGGAGCAGGATGATGAGAACCTCTTGAAAGGATTCAACAAGTATGGATCAGCTTGGCACCTGATTAGAGGAGATGTTGAGTTGGGTTTCTCTGCTCGTCAACCCACCGACCTGCGCGACCGCTTCCGCATCAGGTATCCCGAGCGCTTTGCCAAAGCCGGATACAAGCTCAAGGCCAAGGACGAGCGAATGCTGAAAGAGAAGGAAAACGCCGAGAATCAGGACGCGAGAAGCATTCAACCCCCTACCAACAGCGCAACAACTTCTATCCGAGACCCGGCGATTCCACTACCGACGTCAGCCTCCCCAACCTAAATTCTACTGCATCCTCCACCTCCAACCTGATGCCCCTCGCCCTCCGAGGCTCCTTCCTCACATCCTTCGCAGACCCCTCCAAGACTATGCCGACCTCGCCTCCGAACAAGATGGTGACCCCAGCCGCAGCCCCATCACACTCAGTCGCAACATTCTTGAATGGGTCGATGCGCATCCCTCACAGATGTCTGGAGCAAACTTACCCCCTCTGAGCACCTTCGTCACCGACCCCTCGTCCTCCATTCACTACACCACCGACGGCCTCCATATCAACCCCTCGCTAACGCTCGACCTCCCTATGGCCCTGCTCAATTCCACCGTTCTTCCTTCAACATCGCAGGTCCAGCCACAACAGTCTGCACCATCGCGCCTTCTCGAACCCCCACAGCATACTAGCGCGACTTCCATGGCACCGCCGACGACGCTAGCAGCCACGTCGAAACATGGCGATCCGCTGCTTCACACGTCAAATCTGCCGAGAATTATGTTACCGCGTGTGCCGGCATCTGGTTCGCGGAATGCGGTGCATAATCTGCCGCCTCCGACAGAGCTGCTGTCTGTAGAGACGGATGGGAGGGGTGATGGACAGAGTGGCGGATCGGAAGGAGAGTTGCCGTTTATGTTGGGTTCGGGGGCGACCTTGGCGCCGATGAACGGGAATGGGGGAGGGAGATGTTAACATTGGAGAGGGGGTTGTTGAGGGATGTTTGAGGGGAGGAAGGAAACAGGGGGCCGTATGCAACTAATGTGATGCTGTGCCCGTCATCGTGTCATGAAGGAACTCCGGTTCCTCGTCCATCTTGTCCGATGACGAGCATAGTATGCCTGCAGTGGCATGTATGTTGGGAGAGTCAAATCATGATCTTGATCATTAAGTCGGTATGATGAAAGGCATGCAAAGCGGAGATGCATGTGGAGAAAGTTAACTCACGAGCTTGTCTCCAACCTTGATACACGCGATGAACGAAAAAAGAAAGCGGCGCGCATGTTGCGAGTAGGGTGACGAGTGCAAGGATAGATTCCGTAGAGAGGGTCATAGTTGCTGTTTTGATACCAGTGAAATAACTGTGACCTTGATCTTACTGATGAAAGGACTTGCGTCGATTACTATTACGACATTCCAAACAAAACACATGATTGTAAGTCCTCGAGCATTTAAATAGAATCGTCTGGCTTGTTGCAGGGATCTCTGGGGCTGAGCATGCGAGTGGATGGGGCATGGCAGGTGACGTGATCCAATGAGGGACAGATGAAGGCGCATGGCCCAAATAACAGAACCTACATACGTTTGAAATGCATGGACACAAAGCCTTTAGTTCCTTGACAACGTGCGTGAGAAATATGCAGCTGACTATTTACGTTCCCTAAGAATTTTCACAAGTGTAGGGAAAACAGACATGCTGAAATTCCAAGTACAGCGCTCAAATTCCATCGTATAATTAGCCTGCAGAATGGAGTAAACAAGTTGTTGTTCAAGACTAGTATGCGTGGGCTAGGGTTACGAAAGAGATATCTAGAAGTAACTCCCTCTCACTATTCAATTCATTAGCGTGTTAGAACAGAAGAATATGTTTCTGAACGTACCTAAGTATGAAATACCACGAGTCTTGGTTTGCCGGGATTGTGAATCGTGTCCTCATGTTCGGTCAGATCGTAAGACCCTGAATGTGTTCCCGGAAAATGTCCTTAATCACAGCGCGGCACAGGGCTTTAATAAAGCTGACTATCGGGTAGGAGCTGGAGAGGGAGTCGGTCGTTTATATTTCAAATTCCATCTTTCGTCATGCTATGGGTATATGATACTGCCATCGCCTCACGGAGAGAATGTCATCCCTCTTCTGTTTTCCCCAATGACTAGCATAGATTCAATTGTTGTGTGTCTCATCATATATGTCCACCGATCTTGAGGCCAGGCTCCGAGGGCCATGATAGGGTGTAGATGTAGGGCAAGGCTCTTGAGGTTGGTGTATGATGGCTGCGGTCCGTAGAATTGTGGTGGTAAGACGTATACTGCGAGACCCATGTCT